>CM070567.1:16758642-18165380 GCA_036346405.1 Phyllostachys edulis
TACTGCCTAATAGTCTCATATTGTGTGTGTGCAGTTTTATACGTATAGAAGCATGGGAGATCGTATCAGGCAAAAGGAGAGAAGATGCTGCTGCTAACGTAAACATATGTTTGATGGTGTGCACACATATCACCTATGAAGCCATGAGCTGCAATCCATCTCACGAATGCAAGTCCAAGTGCTACAATGCAAGCCTCGGTTAGTTTGTTGATCAACATGGAGAGAAGACAAATATTATTCCATCCTTTCTTTATTATGGATGCATGTAGCGTGGAAACCACCTGGTGCAATTATGATGTCCATCCAAGCATGACAATATGGTTGATTTCCATCATGTCTCCTCATGCAAAACAATAGAGGAAGCAGTGCGCGCATCGGTTCTGATTTCCGTTCCTTCCGTGGGACCGCACAAGACGTCACGCATAGGAGTTTGATATGATCTTTGTTTTGGTGTGCGAATCGGCCGAAGCGCAACTAGCAATATTTTTTTGGTTGATTTGTTTCGGTTTGCCTTACGTCGGCTGCATTAGAGCCAGTTATAAATAGTCATGTATTCCTACATTGTAAGGGGACTACGAATATGAATCTATGATTTTGAGAGAGAGCTATACGCTTGTTCTTCCTAGGGTTTGACATATAGTGCAACCTAGAGGGGAATTGGGCATTCTCAACCCCGTTGTTCTTGTGATTCCTTGTGTTTTGCAGGAGCGGCGACACGTCTACTTTGCGTGGTCAGGTAGATGGGATCACGAGCGTGTGGTTGGGCGAATTCTTTTGTCGCAGGTTGCTGTTTTGACAGTGGTTGGCGCTATCGGTTCGTCAGGTTGCACGGATCCAAAGTTATCATCGATCCTACGTCGTGAAGATTGGGCATCCCCCGTATCAGTTTCTATTATCTATCTCATGCATAATGATCCTAAAAATGTTTATTTGAATGTTTGTGTTAAGGATCATTTGCATTTCAAATTTAGTTTCTGTTTTGTCAGGCAAAATGGTAATACTGTGGTTTACCGCCAGTACTATAGCTGCCCGGTAATACCGCATACCAACAACGGTGCTACCGCATCTGGCTAGCGGTTCCAAAAGCAATTTCGATCAAAGCCTTATCCTTTGGCCTCCTCTCTTTTGCACTAGAACCGCTCCCCATTCCTTAGAACTACCAAGCCCCATCTCTCTCTCTCTCTCTCTCTCTCTCTCTCTCTTCTCTTCTCCTCTCCACAAACCTCCACTCAAATCCTTCAGTTTTATGGATTTCTTTTGAATCTCTTGTTTGGGATTGATCCTAGAAGTCATATCCCCTCCATTCCTTAAGGTATTTGCCCGAGATTCATCTCTTTTCTCAAGTTTTTGGCATTTACTTCATTTCTAGGGTTTGAATGAAATGTGTATGATTTAGTCAATTTCTTTTGGGCAAATTAGTAGGAACAAGTATTTGGTGACATTTAAAGTCTATTCTATGATTTTAATTCATGCCAAATGCATGTTTAATGGAAAATCGATCAAAGCCCTAAAGTAGTTCTGCCATTGCGGTAATACCGCCCATAGATTATGGTACTACCGCTAGCTGGTATGACCGGATATCAATTGTAGTACTACCACCATTATAGAACAAAATTGATTCTATCATACTATTTTACTTAATCCTATCCAACCTTGTTCTAATTTGCCTTATCTTAGCAAACATGTCTTGCAATTCTGGACCTTTCTCCTCAAAAGGAAAAGAAAAGATTCAATATCTTTCAGAAGATGACTTTGAAGAAGAACCAGTTGACAATGACACCAGTGATAAAGACTATGTACAAGGAAATATCCCATTCTTTGTTGCTGATCCCAAGAAAATTAAAGGTGAAACCTATACTACAACGAGATATGCAAATTAGTTTCTATTACCAAAGAATGCAGTTGATCTTCACTTCCACACAAAGTTTCAAGAAAATGTATTATATTACATTTATGGAAGCAATGGCTTTGCACAGCATCAGTTTGTGACATGGGATCATCTGAGCCAGAATCCTCACTTCAATGGTATTTATTATTTCTTCTATCGAGTAAGATTGGACAGTCTGATGACTTTAAGATGTGATTATCATACCTTTACTATCAAGCAGTTTTATGCCACAATCCATATCTCTCCGGAAAATAACTCACTTACCTGAATGACTGGATCTCTGAAACTTAGTGCCTATAAAGAAGATTGTCGTGAATCTTGGCGCATTCATCCTCTTTAACAAGGTTCAGTGGCCATAAAGGTACATGAAGAAGAACCCTGGGATTTGGATGATCTAAATGAACTTTATGATGAATCTCAACCCTTCGTGCCTAGAAAAGCTACTGGCCTTCTACCATTGCCAAATATCATAAACAAGATTCTGAGAAAGACTATCTATCCAAGAGCAGGCAAAGATGATGATGTAAATAGAAGGACTTGGAACATTATCTGGCATATTCTAAAGGGAACGAAGTTTGACATTGTTGATTTTATCTTAACAGAGATTGACTTCCAAAAGAGTGCTACAAAGGACAACATTTTCTATGCTCCTTTCATCATGAAGTTGATTCGAAACAAGATGGGTTTTTATCTTGAAAGCAACACAGCTCATACTGAGTTCAAACCAAGCATCCATCCTCTATTTGAATTATTCCTTTTGGTCCTTGATACCAAAGGGGGAGAAATTGGAGAAGAAGATTGAAAGATTAAGCGGGAGAAGATCTAGTTCAAAACTAATCAAGAATATCTATCTATATTATGTTTGGAACTATGTGTTATGTAATATTTTTATTATGGTTGAAGTACTTGGAACATGTGTACTTGTAATAGTATTAGTTTAACTAATGTTGCATCATGACTCTTACAATATGCTTTGCGACATGATGGTAATTATCTAAGTTTAAAAAGTTTATGTGTTCAAGCATTCTCTTAATTGTTTTTCTCCTTATGCTTGAAAAGATTCACATGTTCCCCATATTCAACAAATAGAGGAAACTCTGTTGAAATTTCTAACAATTCACAAATGTGTATGGAAATCACCTCTTGAATTTAAATGCACATCTTTAGGGGGGGTTATTTATTTGTTGATTGACTTTGAATGCAACAAATTCTTCATCTCCTTGAACTCATTTCAAGAATTAATTGCTTCATTCAAAAGTCAAAACAAGAATATACAACTTGGTGTATATTCAAAATCTTTCAAATCATTCGTATTGTTTGGGTTGTCATCAATTACCAAAAAGGAGGGGATTGAAAGCATCTAGGCATCTAAAAATGGTTTTGGTAATTAATGTCAACAATGTATTATGGGACTAACATGTGTGCTAAGATGTTTGAAGGATTATTCCCAAAGGTTGAATGATGACATGGAAATAGCAATGCAAAGGTGATAAAGATCGACATGGCTCAAGACAAAGGTATCATGTAGCTTAAGGATCCTTTTATAGTATTTTGCCAATCTCGGTGTTTGGAGAAAAGATCGGATTTATAGGTTAGATGTCGTACTATAAAGAGGGATCATGGCTAGTAACTTGAGGATCTATTTATGTGCCATCTTGATCAACTAGAAGTCATGCATTGCATTTGTTTGTGCCTGTAGAAATCTATTCAGAAAAATCGGTATGACTGCAAGTGATCAGCGGTATTACTACAAGTCGGTAGTACCTAAATCTATATGGCGGTACGTATTTTCCAGAGTGCATGTTTTTGGAAGTTTTTTTGAAAACCCAAAATCGGTATGACCGTATTTAATGAGCGGTATTACCGCAATTCGATAGTACGAAATCTAGTTGGTGGTATGTATTTTCCAATGAACATGTTTTTTGGGAGTTTTTCTTGAATTCCTAAATGGTATGACCGCAATTCTTGAGCGGTACTACCGGAATACGGTAGTACTGAGTTTTACATGGCGGTATGATATTTCCAGAGAGGGTGTTTTTCTTGAGTTTTTCAATCCTCTGGAAATCGGTAATACTGATCTAGCCAAGCAGTATTACCGCTGTGTGGTAGTACCGATATATAGTTGGCGGTAGTACCGCAACTTATTTGTAACGGCTAGTTCAGAGCATTAAATACAATAGTTCTGACCATTGATCATGGGCATCAGTAATACTGGGTTTGTACGACAGTATTACTGCAAATGCTGAAAAGTTCAGGAACTTTCTCAAACTGCTAGTTTTGTGGTTGGAGGCTATAAATACACCCCCACCTGCACCAAGCCCACAACATTTGGTCATATTGAATACACTTGAGGCTTTGGTGCTCTCACTTCTACTCATTTGCATTCATTTCACATTTTGAGGTAGTTGAAAGCTATTCAAGTGCATTGCATCTTTAGTTTATCATCTTGGCACTTGATGGTCTTCAAACGAGTGCGATAATTTGTTACTCTTGGTCCTTGCCGGCACCTAGACAGCTTGGAGAAGAAGTTGTGTGGTGATCACTTCAAAGAAGCATGCGAGGTGACCCAACAAGGAATTGTGAAGTGGTTGCGTGCTAACCATCTCTGGAGAGGAGGAAGAGCAACGATGGTGATCGAGGGTTAAGGCTTAATTCATGGAGCTGACTTGATTCATTCAAGTTTCCTCAACATGGACAAATGAAGATCGGCAAGTCTTCGATACCTTGGGAAAAACATCTAGTGTCTCCATTGTGGTTTATTTCTTACCTTTACTTTTTCGCATTTACATTTCTAGCAATTATTTGAGTAGAATTGCTTAGGTAGAATTGTATTTAGTATTGGCACAATCTTGAGTTGTCTTAGCCTTGTTGATCATAGCTCCTATACTTGTGCTAGTAATTCTTCACAAAGATCACAATTGTTAGAATTGTTAATTAGAGCCAAAGAATTTTTATAACCTCCTATTCACCCCCCTCTATTCGGTCATCCTTGATCCTACAGAGGCCAAGAGATAGGATTTCGGCAGCAACTGTTTTTGGAACCGCTAGCCATATGCGGTCGTACCACAATGAAGTCGCGGTATTACCGGGCAGCGGTAGTACTGGTGGTAAACTGCGGTATTACCGTTTTGCCTGAGAAATCAGAAGCTGGATAGAAATGCAAATGATCCTTAACATAATCACTCAAATAAATATTTTTAGGATCATTATGCATGAGATAGACAAAAGAATTTCCAATGAATATAGTTTTTATCAAACTAGAGTATTTTGGAAAGAATTTTCAAAATGATTTTCATAAGAACTTCAAGAGATCCAAATGAGAGCAAATGACATAAGGTATGAGTTTCAAGCAACATTAGAATGATCTATGATATTTAACTCATTCCTCAACATGCAAAACCGGCTCTCATCTAATGGTTTGGTGAAGATATCGGCTAATTGATCATCGGTCTTTATGTGGCTAATTTTTATGTCTCCTTTGCCCACATGATCTCTCTAGAAATGATGGAGGATATCTATATACTTGGTTCTTGAATGTTGGACTAGATTATTTCGCAATCTTCACGGCACAATCATTATCACACAAAAGAGGCATATTATTAAATTTAATTCTATAATACATCAATGTTTGCCTCATCCATAGCAATTGAGCACAACAACTTCTCGCAGAAATATATTCGGCTTTGGCGGTGAATAGGGCTACAGAATTTTATTTCATAGATGACCATAACACTAAAGATCTACCTAAGAATTGACAACTACCCGACGTGGTTTTCTATCCACTTTGCAACCCGCATAATCGAAATCCGAATATCCAATTAAATCAAAATTTGCACCTTTAGGATACCATAAGCCAATGCAAGAGATATGTTTTAAATATCTTAGAATTCTTTTCACGGCCACCAAATGACACTCTTTTGGTGATGCTTAAAATCTTTCACACATGTAAAAACTAAACATAATATTAGGCCTAGATGAGGTAAGATAAAAACAATCTACTTATCATAGATCTATAAAGCTTTAAATCTACCAGTTTGCCTCCCTCATTAAGGTCAAGATGACCGTTGGTTGCCATAGGAGTCTTGATGGGTTTGCGTCTTCCATGCCAAACCTCTTGATCAAATCTTTCATGTACTTTGTTTGGCTCACGAAGGTGTAACACCCCGGCCCAACACTCAGCCCGGAATGCCACTAAACTACACTATCAATTTCAACATCAATTAACATATAATTACAGCAAGCATATCAATGACAAAACCCGTCCACAAGTCACAATAACACAAGCATAATGATATGATAATCATAGAATAATTTATTCCTAGGAGCATAGCAAGGTAATAAACCATGATTAACGTAAACCAATCGATTAATTCTATTGAATGGATAATCAACTCTAACTTATCATCTAATGTTATTCAATACCATCACGTCCTAAATATAAATCACCATACTATAATAAAAGTTTCTCATGTCCAATGAACCAAATATTTGGGTGTAGGTTGTGATTCCAAGTGTGCTAGCCCTTCTCGAGTGAAACGTCATCAACGGTCACCTAAAAACAATAATAGAGCAAGAATGAGTCCGAGATTTAGCAAATACATAATAAAGCCATAAACAACAGTTTATCAACCATAATCAAGGTTGTCATCATCATCTATCTATTTAATGTCATTCTCATACTCAAATAAATAAGTCATATTCCATATAGGTAAATTTGCACAATTTAACAATTTACTCATATATACGTATGCACCATCATGCTCATGCTCATATGCATATCAGCAGCAGATGCCAGTACACACACTTAAAAACATCATCAAAATCACATCATCATAGCACCAACCCGTCACACTAATCGATCTTGCATGCTTACACCAAACCGACCGAATTAACCCAAATCTACCGGACACACTACCCGCTATCCCAGTAGTAACATGTCTCTAACTTATTCATTCGAAATCCAAATTCAACCAACTAGAACTTTCTGGAATACTCACGAAATAACCTGCATTTTTCTATTTATGATGAAACTCTGATTCTACATTTTTCTACCCTGTTTCTTTGCCCGAAGACAGATCTGTCATCTTTTGGACAGCAGACTTTCAAAATTCATATCTTTTAATCTACTAATCTAAAAATTGTGTCCTTAGACTTTATGGAAAACTTAATAACTTACCTACAACATTCGTGTTGACCAAATTACCATATTAATTCACCTACTATTCTTAATCTACTAATTACTATAGACTGTCAACACACGACAAACTCTACTAGACAGCAGAACTATAAAATTCATATCTCATAATCTATGCATCGGATTTACATGAATAAAAATTCTACCGAAAGCTATCGAAATTATATACAACTCTCTAGTAAATGAAATTCTCAAATTATGCCTCTATACTACCCGTAAAAATAGTACAACAGAACAGCAGACTAAACCAATCTACTAATTGATTTTCCCCCGACTAGAACCTGCTAATTCTCTCTTTAACTTCGTTTTTAATCTCTTCATAAAATAAATAACCAGAGATGAAAACTTAATCGTTACCCCGAAGACCGCGACGAGAAACACTGTTTTTCTGCGAGATTCCTCCTCTCTTCCTCCTTTTCTCTTCCTTCCTTTCTCCCTTCTCTTCCTTTCTCTCTACTGTTGCTAAGATGATTGACAAGTGCAAATCATGAAGCACAAATATCTAGTAGCAACAGTGCATACACTAACATGCATACGTGAGTTCCAGCAAGCAAGATTGCAATTGATCTCTCGGGCAGCAGAACTAACAATTGCATACGACATGTAGCATCACATTGCAATAAATGCGCGTGGCACATGCATCAAGCGCAAGAGAGAGCCAGCGCAGGGCTGCATGCAGGCAGACAGCGGGAGCTTGAGCGTGCATAGCAGCAACTAGCGTAGGCTAGTAGATCAGGAGGTGTAGGGAGACAAGGGCTGGCGGCTGCGCAAGGACGCAGCACAGGGGCAGGGCAGCCGGGTACTGGGTAGTGCAAGGCGCGGCAGCACAGGGGTAGGGGCTAGGGTTTGCGTGACCTCCCCCCTTCTTCTAAGACTTGCTGAATTATTTGGGCTAAGATATCGTGGGCCGAAGGTCCAGGTTCTCTTACTCTCCCTCAAAATCTGAATTTTTTTCTAAATTTTATTTATTTAATTCTCTCTCTAATTCAATTGAAGTCTCTAATGCTATACAGGTTATTACAGAAGGTCTCATCTTTGAGTTGCTTTATTTGAAGTCCAAGGAAATAGCCAAGTTCTCCAATCATGGACATTTCAAATTCCCTTTACATCATATCACCAAATGTTTTGCAAAAATTTTGGTTAGTAGACCCGAAAATAATATCATCAACATAAATTTGACGAACAAAGAATTCATCATCTAGAACTTTTGTAAATGAGGATGTGTCAACTTTTTCAATTTTAAATCCTTTTGAGAGTAGAAAATCTCTAAAGTGTTCATACCATGCTCTAGGAGCTTGCTTAAAACCATAGAGACCCATGCACGGCACGGCCCACATTGTTCATGGAACGAGCCAGCACAACATGAGAGCCCAGGTCGTGCATGGGTCCACAATCTGGTGCGATGGGCTAGCCCGACACAGTACGAACAATATCGGGTTGTGCTAGCCACGGCACGGCTATGGAGAGGGCGAGGAGGAGGGCAGGGCAACAAGAGCTAGGGGCAGGCGGGGCCCCCGCGGTGGCGGCGGGGCGAGTCCAGCGTGGTGGCGGCAGGGTGAGGCCAGCGCTGAGGTGGCGGAGGTGGCAGGGCAAGGCTAGCATGATGTGATAAGAGGGGATGGGGGGAGACGGGCGGCCGGTGGCCAGCGTCGAGGAGTTGGAGGAGGCCGGCGTGGGCACACGGCTAGCACGGAGGGAGAAGAGGGGACCGGGGGAGATGGCGTGGAGGCGGCATGGCGAAGCCAGCCTGGAGGGGGAAAGGGGACAGGGGGAGACGGGCGGCCGACGGCCAGAGCTAAGGGAGAGGGGCTCGGAGAAGAGGGGCGCGGGGTAAGACGGGCACGGCAGGAGGCATGGGCGACATGGGCGCGTGGTCGACGCGGAGGGAAAGGTGCACGGAGAAGAGGGGCATAGGGCGAGACGGGCACGGCGGGAGGCCGGGGCGGCGTGGGCGTGTGGCTAGAGGCCGTAGTGCCACTGCGGAACTGCCGCATGCGAAAGGCACACGAGCGCAAGGGGGAGAAGAAGAGGCCAAAGGAGACAAGGGAGGTGGGCCGTACCCGGCACGGCATGGGGGAGAAATGCCCATTGGGGCCCTTTAGGCATGGTAGGTCGTTTGTGGTACGGCATGACAAGGGCGAAAAATGGCTGTTGGGGGGCGTTTGGCATGGTGAGCCGTGCTTGGCACGGCACAGCACGACCTATTTGGCCCATTTAGTCGGGTAACGTTCGGATTTTTTTAAAATACAACCATTTGGAGCTTAAAAAATAGCAAAAAATCCCAAAACATTTTCTATAAATAGCCACCATACCCCCCTCATTCAACACCCAACCATTCCCCAATCTCTCTTTCGAATTCTGTTGTGCAAATTAAGATTCCTTTTGAGATAATTTGGCAAATTTCAAGAAAAAATTGTGCCAAATTTTGGAAAATTCAAATTCTGGTAGCAAGTTAGCAAAAGTGGTATAATACTGTTTTTTTCATATTTTTATTGTTATTATTTGTTATGCTAAGATGAAAAAATAATAGTGTAAGTTTCAATTTTGCAGCTTTTTTATAAGAAAAATTACGATAGTTTTGCTCTTGGTGATCACGGACTTTCACCGGAGGAAGTTGCATCCATGGAGAATGTCGCTGCCTCAAACTAACCGGAGTTGTTACCGGAAGGGCAAGGAGGAATTCCTTCATCAGGCTCTACGGTAGCATCTTCGTCGGGGACCACTGGAGCAAAGAGGTCGAGGTCGGCTATGCTAGGTGTCTAGGAAAATTTCAATGACAACCAAGGCAGATGCATAAGGAAATCAGGTACCATATGTTGTTTGTAAAATTTGTCATCATGAATTGTCAACAAAGTCTACAGGTGGAACGGGGCACTTGCTTAGACATGCTACAAGATGTAAGTCCAAGTAAGGATTGGTGATAAAGTAGACACAGCTACAGTACAACCCCGATGGTACGGTACGTAGCTAGGACTACAATCCTGAAGTAGCACGTCAATCTCTTTATCGTTTAATTGCTTCTGATGATTTATTGTTAGGCTTTGGGGAGTCTACTCCTTTCAAAACTTACATTAGGATTGCACATAATCCTAGATTTTCTACCGTTTCAAGATAGATAACAACTAGGGATCTAGAAAAATACTACAATGAACGCCATGATAAATTAAAGGATCTATTTAGTACGTGCACATTTTCAGTGGCCCTGACCTCGGACATATGGAGTGGTCGGACTAGGGAGGATTATCTTAGTGTAGATGCTTATTATGCTTATGACGACTAGGTAATGGAGAAAAGAATTATAGGTTTCAAGATAAGTATTGTAGCACACACAGGTGAGAATATTGTGGACTGCATTATCAAAGTCGTGGAAGACTTTGGTCTTACAAACAAAATATTCTCAATTACTTTAGACAATGCCGCTTCCAACTCTAGGGCCATAGATATTCTTACTCCAGTGTTGAGTACATACGCCGATTCCTTCTTGCTACATCAGCTATGTGCTTGTCATATTATTAACCTTATAGTCAAATGAGGTTTGAAGAGGTTGACTTTGTATATTAAAGCTTTTCGCGATGCGATATCTTACTTGAATAATTCTAACGTAAGAATAGCAGCATATAAGAACTTCTGTAGGGCAATGGGTGTACGTCCAATAAAGTTTGGTTTGGATATGCTGGTAAGATGGAACTTTACTTCCTTGATGCTTAAGAGTCTTTTACCATATAACAATATTTTTCTATTTTTATTCAAACGCACTATCAGAGCACTGATGGTACTGTACTATTGACTGAACAACATTGGTTCATTGTTAAGAAGATACTTCAGTTTTTAGAAAAATTTTATAAGGCCACTGTTTCTTTGTTTGTTGTCTATTATTCAACATCTCCTATTATTGTTCATAGTATTTTACCGATTGTTAGTCAATTATATATATATATATATATATATATATATATATATATAATGTATGAAATGACACACTATACGAGAGGCTATTGTTGCTATAAAAAGTAAATATCTTAAATATTGGAGAGAAATACCTTTCCTATATGCATTTGCATTTATTTTAGATCCTAGAGCTAAAATTCAAGGATTTGCTACTATCCTTGATCTTCTTAGTGGTGCTACAGGGCTATACTATTCTAACTATTTTGTAGATGTTCGTTCTCGATTATATGAGGTTTTTTAAAGGTATAAAAATAAGTTCCAAGGAGTACGCTTGCAACGACCTCCACTGACACCCACCTCAAGTAACAAGACAAATCTGTGGGGCATGATCTGGGGTGCAGGCTCTTCCTCTAGGTCCAGGTCTTCTTCTTCTACAGTGGCACCTTCTCAACCAAGACCAACATCTCACCCAAGGAGTGGAGAACTATCCGCCAATCTAGACAACGATATAGTGGATTTCAACTCAGAAAGCTTCGAAATTTTGCAATGGTGACATAGCCATAAGTTAACATACCCCATGCTATCCATACTTATATGTGATGTGTTAATTGTTCCTGTCTCGATGGTTACCTCCGAGTCTGCTTTCAGTCTTTCTAGAAGAATATTGGAGGAAAGAAGAACACGTCTCACGAATGAGGTAATGGAGATACTTCTAACTGTGAAGTATTGGTAACAAGCTAATTCACAGATACAACACTATATGAAAATACAGAGTTATCGGAGGTGTTCGAAAATGGTGAAGATGGTCCGGACGCTAAGGAGAGTTCAGAAGAACCAGGCATCTCGCTCTATGCTTTGGTTGGAATCAAGCCACCTACGACTAATACTATGCAACTTCGGGTGACAGTGGGAACGACATCACTCTTGGCGCTTCTTGATTTAGGGTCTACTCATAATTTCATTACCCCGGCGGTAGGGCGTCGCACCTATGTTTCTGTCCAGCTATGCCTTGGCATGCGTTTGTTGGTTGCCAATGGTGATTGCATTCCTAGCGGGGGATTCTGTCCGGACATAGCACTGAAGA
The DNA here is from genome assembly GCA_036346405.1 of Phyllostachys edulis. Lineage (NCBI taxonomy): Eukaryota > Viridiplantae > Streptophyta > Magnoliopsida > Poales > Poaceae > Phyllostachys > Phyllostachys edulis. Next base: position 16,770,697 of record CM070567.1, read on the forward strand.
TTGCAACTGAAGAATTTCAATTAGATTGCTATTCTCTTCCACTGGATGGTTTTGATGTTGTCCTAGGTATTCAATGGCTACGTACCTTAGGTCCAATATTGTGGGACTTTGAGGCCTTAACAGTGTCCTTTTGGCACCATGATCGCAAAGTGCAATGGTGTGGTTTGGACGCACCAACAGTAGATGTGCGGACATTCCAAATCAATGGGGCCGAGATGATGGACACTCTACTGTCCAAATTTACTGAGTTATTTCTTGAACCGACGACGTTACCTCCTGCAAAAGCACAGGACCATCATATTCATCTATTGCCTAGGACTCCTCTAGTATCAGTTCGTCCGTACCGTTATCCTCAGCTTCTTAAAGACAAACTTGAGCATCAGTGTGGGGTGATGTTACGGCAAGGTATTATTCGCTCTAGTACGTTGGCTTTTTCCTCACCAGTACTCCTAGTTACGAAGCATGATGGTTCCTGGCATTTTTGCGTTGACTATCGAGCCCTCAATGAAAAGACGGTCAAGGATAAGTTTCCCATTCCCGTGGTGGATGAGCTTTGTGGTGCCAACTTTTTCACCAAGCTTGATCTCTGGTTAGGTTATCATCAAGTGCGCATGCATCCTCTCGACATTGCTCAAACAGCGTTCCACACACATGAAGGCTTATTTGAGTTTCTCGTCATGCCGTTTGGATTGACGAACGCGTCGGCCACATTTCTGGCATTAATGAATAGTATTCTCCGGCCCTATTTACGTCGCTTTGTGTTGGTTTTCTTTGAGGATATCTTGATTTATAGCCCTATCTACGACATGTTAGTGAGGTTCTTCGTCTCCTCAGTCGGCATCAGTTGTTCCTTAAACGATCCAAGTGTTTTTTTCGGAGAGAGGACCGTGGCTTATTTGGGGCATATCATTTCAGCCGATGGAGTTGCGATGGACGAATCTAAGGTTAAGGCAGACCGTGCTTGGCCTACATCTCGTTCTGTTCGAGCACTCCGTAGCTTTCTCGGCTTGGCGGAATATTACCATAAATTTATTAAGAATTTTGGTGCCATTGTCGAACCACTTACACATCTTCTGAAAAAGGCGATGTTCTTATGGATTGAAGATGCTACCAATGCTTTTCATAAATTGCAAGACGCATTGTCCACCGCTCCAGTATTACAACTTCCTGATTTTGGGGCTGATTTCATTATCGAATGTGACGCTTCTGGTTCGGGTATTGGTGTCGTTCTTCATCAATACCACGAACCGATTGCTTTTTTCAGTCGACATTTGGTTTCACGACACACTGGTTTAGCGGCATATGAACGTGAGCTAATTGGATTGGTTCAGGAAGTTCGTCATTAGTGACCGTATCTATGGGGCCGTTGGTTTCTTGTACACACAAACCATTATAGCCTTAAATTTTTACTAGATCAACGCCTTTTAACTATTCCTCAACACCGCTGCGTGAGTAAGTTATTTGGCTATGATTTTCATGTGGAATTTAAGCCGGGCCATTCCAACATCGTTGTCAATGCCTTCTCGTGGCGTGATCAGGAGGATGGAGCTCTTTCCGTATTGTCTACACCACAATTCGACATTTTTAATGATCTTCGGCAAGAGACAATCCAAAACTCTGATTTAGTTACACTCCATGATCAGATTATCAACGACAGTATTGCATCGCCTTGGTTAGTGGTGGATGGGTTGGTTCTTTACAAAACGCATGTGCATGCTTCGCACTCATCTTCGGTTCTTCAAACCATTCTACAATTATCTCATACGGCTGGTAATGAGGGAGTTCAAAAGACGTTACACCGTCTCTGTGCTGACTTCCATGTCTACCATGATCACAAATTGGTCCAAGATTTTGTTCGCTCATGTGCCATATGTCAACGTAACAAGTCTAAGAATTTGCATCTCGTCGGTCTGCTTCAGCCTTTGCCGGTATCGTTCCATATTTGGGAGGATACTGGCATAGATTTTGTGGAAGGATTACCATGTGTTCATGGGAAGTCAGTCATTTTGACTGTTATTGATCGCTTTTACAAGTATGCCCATTTTATACCACTCGCCCATCCATATACAGCAACTTCAGTGGCTCGTGTGTTCTTTGACGAGGTAGTACGCTTACATGGGATTCCTTGTTCTATTGTGAGTGATCGAGATCCGATCTTCATGAGTAATTTTTGGTCTGAACTCTTTCGTTTGTGCAGCACCAAACTCAACCTTAGTTCAGCTTTTCATCCTCAGTCCGATGGTCAAACAGAGGTGACTAACAGAATTATTGCTATGTATCTTCGCTGTATTACTGGTGATCGACCTCGGCAATGGATTCGTTGGCTTCCGTGGGCAAAATATTGCTATAATACTTCTTTTCAGACTTCTCTTCGGGAGACACCTTTCAAGATTGTTTATGGTCGAGAACCTCCATCTCTTTGACTGTACGCTGCACAGGAAACTCATATGCCAGCAGTCGATCAACTTTTTCAGGAACGAGATCAGCTTTTAACTGATGTTCGTGAGCGTCTTCTTCTAGCTCAACAACACTACAAGCTTGATTATGACAACAAACATCGTGCGTTACAGTTTTTAGTAGGGTAGTGGGCCTGGCTTCGGCTTCATCACCGACAGGCATTGTCCCTGGCAAATCATGTTAATCGTAAGCTTGCTCCGTGCTACCATGGACCGTATCAAGTTTTGGCTAAAATTGGGGACGTTGCGCATCGTTTACAGTTACCGGCGCGAGCACGTATTCATGATGTATTTCATGTGAGTTTATTGAAGTCTTATTATCATGGCGAACCACCATCAGTACCACCACCGCTACCAGACTTGCAACATGGTCGAGTACTTCTCGTTCCTCGTCGGGTTGTTTAGGCTCGTTTGTGTCGTGTTGTTCGCCAAATTTTGGTGCACTGGAAAGGATTAGCAGATTCCGAAGCAACATGGGTGATGTTCGTCAAATTTTGGTGCACTGGGAAGGGTTGGCAGATTCTGAAGCAACATGGGTTCCGGTAGATGAATTTCGTCATCGGTATCCTTTTTTTCAGTTCGAGGATGAGCTTTTTTGCCGAGGGAGGGAGAGATGTCATATGGGGAAACGTCTACACGAGGCGTCGGCGATAACCAGAACAGTTACCGACTGCTACTACCGCAAGTTAGATTTTCTGAGTTAGGAAAGGTTTTGCTAAAGGGTAAGTTGAGTTAGGCAGTATAGTTTGATTCGGTATATGAGTCCGTAGAGTTTGACTCGGAATACGAGTCTGTATTGGAATCTACTGTAAATAGCCTAGTCTATTTAATAAGAGTTATGTGTGCTCTGGAAAGTAACAAGAGTCTAATATGCCATCTATCTTGTGCTCCTTCTTCTAGTTCCTCTGCTTGCCTTGTCGTATTCTTCTGTATCATTCACCTGATTGTCGCTACGGCGCCCGGGAAGCCTCGTCCTAGGCCAAAATCACTCGTTCACCATCAGTATTCGCTGCGATCAGGAACAGGTGGTGACACACTTAGAACAAAGGTGTGTGTCAATATGATCATGTGACACTTTATCATTCTATGATATCAAACTAGTGAAACTTGTACCAAATTTGATTTCAAAAGGTTTCGTTATTCCTACCAGAATGAGGTCAATGCCCTGATTAGTTAAAACACATGGCATGCGCTAGAGCAAAGATCACATGACTATAACATGAGAGGATTCGTCCGCTCTTGATCAAAGCAGCAAATAGCTGGGCGTGGGCGCATCTGCAGTTCTGCACATCAATGCGTTTTTTTTTTACTATTTTGCTATGAGAACATCCTGTATATATGCTCATGCCTTTTCAAAATCTCTCGTTACCATCTACAAAAATTAGCTATTCATGCAGCTCACTTCTATTGAGGGCTCATGTGAAATTCAGTCTATAGGGAAACTGCCGATTCAATATGTTCTGAACTTGTGTTAGAACATGCTTGATGGGGCAAATTTTCTCCATGCTTGTGCTCATTAGGAGCTTCAGGGGTTTTGTGTGGCCAAAACTGGAGCTCCCTATCTAACATCCTAATTTTCTGAAGTTTTAAAAATCTTTTTGAGTAATTTAGTTCTGTAGAAAAATTCACCAAAGTTTATTTAAATTTTAATAAAGCTTAATATGGACTTTCAAAAGCAAAACAATTTAATATGGTTAATGTCAACATCAACTATTATCAAAATTATTTTATTTGGGTTCTATGTGCTTGGATATATTTCTAGATTTTTCTAGATTTTTTTCGAGTTCATTTGCTATCTGAATTTTTTGGTATTTTTGAAATAGAAAATCTATTAATAATCTCAGTTTTGATTCCGGGCCGAATCTCTAGCCAAGCCCATTTCCTATCCTTTTGATCTGTTTCCTTCCCAAATTTAAGTCTCGTGCGGCGCGACCACTTCTCGGCCGACCGGTGGGCCCACGCTTCGTCCCCTGCCTTTGCTCATCTTCTCCGCGCGGGTGTCGCATCCGCACGTCATGGCCGAAGCTCAAAGCTTCATCCGACAAAAGCAATCTCCAACTAGTTTGTTTCGGGAAAACGCGTCAAACTCTATCCTTTTCCTTTCCGCACCCGAATTAGGTGAAATCAAATCCCGAATCATAGTCTATCCCTAAGAACCAACCAAGTCCAAAACGACCTGATTTGGGGATTCCTTATCTGGGCATGCCCTTAGGGTATAAATAGCACCTCGAGGTTCGCCTATTCGCCCCCGTCCCGAATCCCCACCCCATTGATCTCCTAAAGCCCTAGAGCTGGTGCAATCGAGAAATTAGGGTTTTGGTGCCACAAGCCAAAAACTCAAATTCTGTCGCTATTGATCGTGCTCCGTCCCTGTGGTCTACGCCGTCGTCATCCCCGACATCAGGATCACTCGGCGCACCCCTCCATTACCCCGGAGCTCCTTTGGTTTTCATCCCTGACAAAAGCACGTACTCCGTTCTCCGCTCTGGCGCCAATTCCGGCCATCTCCGTGATCCTCCTGTGCCAAGTCAGGTACCGCTAGGTGCGCAATAGCGAGGGCTGTCCAATGCGCACACTCACTGCCGTCGGCGAGCCGCCGTTGCCGTATGAATCCGAGCCTTCGTCGTCGGCCAGTGACGTGGCGTCCACGTTGCATCTCAGACCAGCCCCATTATCACCTAAGCCCCTCGTGTCGCTTGCATGTCAGCCCGGTCACGGCTTGGTTAGCACATATGTGGCACACCCAAAGCCTTTAACCAGATCCAATCTCGATAAACTTAGTCCACCATGAGCTGTGTCTATGACACGTAGGGCCCTCATGTTAGAGGAATTTCTAATTTCCTTTTCTTTTTCTTTTCAGCTAATAATCCTCTGCTGTCATCAACTGACATCCTAAGTTGTTTTTCCTTCGGAAAAATAATTCCAGTAAATCCATAAATTCTGATTTTTTTTTTCATTATTTCATGGATTTCAAGCTTCCAAAAGCCATATCTTTTTCATCTGAACTCCGATTGAGCCCATTCAAATTTATAAATTCATCTAAATTCAAGCTCTATTTTCCTGTGATTTTTATTTAATTTTTGGAGTTTATTTTATCTCTATTTTGTATTTATTTGATTTATTTACTTTGTTTGCGAGTAGACGTTAATACTTCGGGGAATTTTGAGCAATAAGGAGTACACCAAGATCAAGATCAATCCCAAGATTTATTCCGAGGCAAGTCGTGGTCATTTGATCATATTGAACCTATGATTTCAAAAGTATATTGTTTTATACAACTAAATGTTATCTTTATACAAATTATTTTGGGATTAGTTATCACCTGTTGTCATTATACCTACATTGATTATATGAATGCCATGAATCCTTTGTCACCTTAGCATGGATAATTTTAGTTGGACATATTTGTATCACCAACATGGGTATCGTTTAGATGCTTAGTCAAGTTTAGTTACGATGGGTTCATTATCACATGTGTCATAATAATTAATCTTGACTTAATGAAATATAGAATCGTGATGGTTAGTCACTGTTATTAAAATTTGTGTACCATGACAGGGTATGTCATTGATCTTGGTTAACCAAAATGATTTTGGCTCGGGCGAGCGGTTGTGCAGTGAGGGTGTGGATTTAACACGTTGTGGGTTTGTGGTAGACTCGCCTGAACTGGGCCTTAACCGTACAACCACATGTCCTGTATGGGCGGAACCTGGTTAACTAATTAGCAATGTCTTAATTTCAGTTTTGTTTAGGAAGCGTGAGTTGCAAGATAAACGTATACTCACGATGGCGCAAGAGGGGAGCCATGTTTGGTCGGAAAGACATTCAGTGTTGAAACCTTAGCGGGCAGAATTGGGTTAAGAAGGAGCTTTGTAAAAGTCTTGTGATGATCACTTAGATCGCACACCTAAGAAAGTGTGGTCAGACTCTTTGAGTGATTTATCTCTTGTGGGAAAAGCTGTACAACCTCTGCAGAGTGTTCAAAACTATTCGAATAGCCGTGTTCGCGGTCATGGACGTGCTCGGGGATTTCACACGAGAGGTAGAGTTTCTTTATAAAATGTGTTGGGATGTGAATGGGAAGTTCACTTGATGAATATAATATTTGTTTGGTGAATGGGTAATTCACTTGGTGGTTTGTCTTGGGCAGTGAATGGAAAGTTCACTGATTGTTTCAAAGAAATTGCTTACTTATTTACTATTCTTTTTAATTACGCATTTCAATCTATTTATTGTATTTATCATCAATGTTGCTTTGTGCAAAAGAATCATACAGCTAATCTTTGTTCAAACCCTGCATGAATATTATTTGCATACATTTTCCAACGACTTGTTGAGTGATTTATGTATTCACGGCTTTACACTATTGTTGCTCAGCTGAATAATATCAAACTACTCAAGAGTTCTTCGTCTAGGAGTACCATAAAGGTTTTACGGATTAGGATGCATTCTCCACTCAATTGTCTGTGGGCATGTTAATTGACCATTTCAAGTTTTCCGTTCTGCAGCAAGAGTTTATTTGTTTTTTTAGCCCTGCGTGGCAAGTTAAGTAAATGTGGACTATAAGGTCCAATTATTATTAATATTTGTTATTTTGATATGTTTATAGTTAAATCGAATAAATAGATGGTATTTTATTATTGTTTTCTTTGTAAGCTATCTACTGATTTGAAACTAGTTCAGAATGCATAGAGTGTTTCTGAATTGTATTTTTAGATCCGGCGTTCTCCCTCTTTTTTTTCTACTTTGTATGCAGGACAAAAGTAAATATTTGTTTGGGAGAGAATGGCATCTTCGTCACTAGTGTTTCACGAATTTGCGCCACTGGAAAGGCGTGAACTAGTGTTTTTCTGCCACTCTGACAACGGTCAATAGGTTTGACCGAGCTAAATGACCATTTTGCCCTCCCGCTTAAAAGAAGAAAAGAAAAGAAAATACCACCGTTGAGGCATTTTGTTGAGCAGCTACCGAGCACCGTCCTTTCTGAGGTGCTGTTGCCGGCAGCCTAGGATCTCCAACGACCGTCGCTGCTTCCCGCACCAAGTCGTCGTCACTTCTACCGCAGCCACCTGTCGCCATGGCGAGGGGCGCGAGGGGCAATGCAAGCTGCATTCTGCAAACACGAGTAGCGGTGACCGGGGCCGGCACGAGGACGTCCTGAGGACGTCGACGGCATGACGCGATAATGGATGACAACAATTCGTGTTAAAGGCCGCTGCGGTGCAGGGTGCGCGGGCACGCGGGGCCTCGGGTTGAGCAGCAGCGTGAGGGCGGCCGGGGCTGTAGCGAAGACGCGGTGCGTGAATGGGCGATGACCTCAACTCGAGCTGTCTTTTGGTGCGTGGGCTCGGGCGACGGCCGTGCTCATGAGAGTCAGCGGCGGTACAGGGTGCGCAGGCACGCGGGGCCTCGGCCTGAGCAGCAACGTGAAGGCGGCCGGGGCTGCAGCAATGGAAGAGGAAGAGCACAACCATGTGATTGATAGGAGATAGGGAAATGAGATAGTGACGGAGGGCGAGGAAGGGTCGAGGACGATTTGGGTTTTTTTTTAAAAAAAGAATGGCTGGAGTGGCAAATAAATCCTAAGAGATCTTATTATTTGCCACTGTCAAAAACGTGCAATTCAGAATTTGTCACTCTATGTGTCTATGATACGTAGCCCTTACCACTGCCAAAAGCGTGCAATTCAGAATTTGACACTATGTGTCTATAACATGTGGTCCGTGATGGAGGGAAGAAGGGTCGATGGCAATTTGGGCTTTTTTTGGGGGGAAAAGAATGGCTAGAGTGGCAAATAAATCCTGAGAAATCTGATTATTTGTCACTGTCAAAAATGTGCAATTCAGAATTTGACACTTCATATGTCTATGACATGTGGCCCTTGCCACTGCCAAAAACGTGCAGGGGCCGTATGTTAACACATAGAGTAGCAAATCCTGAATTGCACATCTTTATAGTGGCAAATAATCAAATATTCCATAAATCCCTATGACACTCCTTTGCAGCAGCACACAATCATTTACATCGTTTGGGGTGGCAGATCGTCAATTGCATGCACACGTTTGCAATGGCAAATAAGCAGTTGTTCCTATTTGTTTTGGCACAGCAGGAACTAGCTCATGAATTTATTAAAGCCTTTTTTTATATACTGTTTGTTCAGACAATTCTTGATGAATATCGTCTCCGTTCTTGAGATCTGATTAAACCGTGCCGAGCGTCTGTTACATACTTGCAGCAGCACCGTATGTTGGAGATGCAACTGTTTATCATGATAACATCATCAAGCGGCCAGGTCGATCCCAGACCGGCGTTAAAGATGGCAAGGCCGTACAAAAACACTACACAAGTTTTACTAGCAAGGAGACCTTCAGGGCATCTGCTACAGTGCTGCATTGGTTCTAGGCAGCCATTCAGGAGCATATTACAATTGAACACAAGCCAAGCTGCTTCCCTTCCGGAGAAGAATTTGCAAAACTGTTATATGACAGAGTAGAAGCATCATCCTTCGCAACACGCTACTTTAGAACACACCTTCGTGGAACAGGAAACCAAAAAGCTCAGATCGATGCATTTACATGGACACAATTCAAAGTAGGCAACAGATGAAGCTACCCACCATTCCTCGAGGTTATTCAGTTTCCACGAAACTTTGACGAAAAGTTTTGAAACCAAGAAAATCCTTCCATCGCATCATGCGGAAAAGGAAGCGTGAAGGGAGGAAGAACACTCGGTCCAGCCTTCAGATCCTTCGTGCCAGTGGTAGATGGGAGTGCTAGTGCAGGTTGTTGTCTATTGAGCTTTTCTATGATGTATGAGAAGGTTCCGAAGGTCAGACAGCTCTGAATCAGTGTTTGCGGTGCACCTGCAACAAAAGAGAAGAAAATAAGGGGCTGAGGTGACGAATACATACAAAACTATGAGCGCCTTGATTTACATTTTTATATTAGGGAAAACAGATGTCACTGTAAGAATTAAGAAATAATGATACCGCGCAAATTAGGGGCCATTTGCCACAGGGAAAAAGGTGTATTCTCAGTAACGAAGGTGAGACACTCTTATGTGTCTTGATTTACATTTTTATTGGACGGAAAACAGATAATGATATCGTGCAAATTTGGGGCCATTTGTCACAGGAAAAAAGGTGTATTCTCAGTAACGAAGGTGAGACACTCTTGCAAGAAATTCTCAGTTTTGCAATGTTCAGTTCGCCAGTGAAAAAAAAATCTTAAATGGCCAACCAACTGCAGCAATATCTGTACGATCACTACAAGCATACAGCCGCTGATCTTCATGCAAGCAACATGTACACACTAATGGAAAAAAAGGAGGGGGGATGTCGATCCAACTAGTTGAGTAAATGGACCGTGAATTGTTGGGTCAATCTTTCACAGTACAACAGTTATCAATGTAGGATTAGGCAAAAAGGGAATTAGTAGATTGATTATGAGGTAACAGGAAGAAGCGAACCATTACCGACAACAATTGAAGATGGAACAGGGTACTGGGGAGGAGAGGTGTGTGAAAGAATACCCGCATCGGAAGTCATGTGCGAGGTAGCCCCTGAGTCGAAGTACCAGTCCTGTTGTGGCTGCTGTGGCAACGTCATAGTGTTGAAGGAGCGAGCGAGGTCCGCCTGGTTCCACCCTGGGGCAGCCCAAGGATTGAACCCTGGTGGTGGAGATGGTGCCAGTGTTACGTGCACCACCAGAGAGCGTCTGAGAGGGTTCTGCTGGAAGTGCGCTGGCGAAGCTTCTTTGAAGGCGGTCCGGTGGGGATGGGCGCCAAGGGAGGACGGGGTCCATACATCTGGATGGAACCCGCCCATGGGTGGAGGTAGGAGGGCCAGAACACGCCGCCTGGCGCTGTCACGCCGGTAGGCGCAGAAGCCGGTCGCCCATCCCCGTTTGCCGCCACGTTTGCCCCGCCGAGTACTGGGTGGTGGAGGCAATTGTTCAACGCGGTGTAGGCACCGGCGAGCATCGCGCTTGTTGGCGACCACCAGAGCGATGGATGGCGCGGTCGAGCGATGCGCTGGTTCGATTCTTGACGCGGATCGTTCGGGCTTCGAGAACGTGGGGAAGGGACGGCCGCTACCGGAGGTGGAGACGGATGGAGGCGAACTTCGTTGAGGCCGCTGGCGGGCGAGGACGAAGTGCGGTCGAAACGTGCTTCGCCGAGGTCCTCGAGGGTCCCACCATGCCCTTGAGGCGCGGCAGAGGTCGGTGATGGAGAGGTCCCCATGCGAAGGTCCCAAACTTCGGCGTCGAGGTGGAGGCGCGTGTCTCCACGTTCCCGAAATTGGGACTCCACGGCCACCACACCGGCGGCGGAGGAAATGAACGAGGTACCATGTCGGACAAATCGGGGAGATGGCGCCAGAGAGCCAAGACTTGACCACGCATCCATGCGTGCCCGATCCGGAAAGCGGGGTCGGGTCGTCTTGAAGAACATGGTCCTCGAGGCGAACTTTCCCAAGGCGAGGAGGAACAGCTCGCGCCACCGTGTCTTGGTGGAGGAGTGCTCGAGGGCGATCGGCGACGAGAGTCGCGGATGTTCCGGGCGCCGACGGCTGCGAGTGAAGGTTGGCGAGACGGCGGCTTCATGGAGAAGCGGGCGTCGTGGAGAAGCGGAGGTTGCACGGTGTCGCGGTGAAAGCGCTGAGCCTCGGCCTCGGCCAGCAGCAATGCAGCAGCAGCGTCGCGTGGCGCGGCTTTCGCGTTCCTCGGCCATGGCCGCTCCTTAGCGGCGGCCTCTGCTTCCGTTCATGGCGGCACGCTCAAGCGGCGGCAGCGCACTGAGGCGCTTCGGTGGCACAAGCTTCGGCCTCCTCGCGCTTCGCTCAGCCACAAGGCGATCTCGCCTTCGCAGCAATGGCCAGCCGCTTCTCGAAGAGGAGGCGGCGGTGGCCAAGATGATGGCAACCGGAGGAGGAGATGGCGCAGGGGGGAAGGAAAGCCTTGGCCTTGGGAGGCCTTGGCGCAATGAGAGGAGGCCTTGCGCTTGTGCAATGAGGAGGCCTTGTGGGAAGAAGAAAAACCTAGGCCGATACCATGTAGGATTAGGCAAAAAGGGAATTAGTAGATTGATTATGAGAGATATGGTGTTACATATATATAGGCAAGGATGGCCTAGGGTTTATAGAAATAGAACCAATCAGTGGAGATCCTTGCCTAATATAGATCAATCTATCTATCCTAGCCATATAGGCACTAGGCCCAAATATAGACGAAGCAGCCCAATGAGGGTCGCTGCACCATCTGTCTAACAATCAACTTGTTCCTCAATGCTTTCTTGTTATTCGCCGAGCCCTCGAGCCGCTCGACGCGGGCCCACGGCAAGGTGGCCTCCGCCAACGAGCCGCCTGACGAGCGAGGTGGCCGCAAGACGCTGCAAGAGGCGCTCGGCCTCCATTCAGAGGCACGCAGTGCGCCGTGGCGCGGGATCCGGCAGGAGCCGCCGAAGCGGATTTGGGCAACAGCCGCCAGCACGGGATCCGGGAAGCAACGACATTGGGGTTCTGCGCAGAGAGCAGGGGAGCCGGGCGCGGGATCCGGGCAACAGCTCGTTGAGGCAACGGGATCTGGAGCAGGGGAGCTGGCGCAAGCTCGCCTGACGCAGGGGCCTGTGGACAGAGGGCGACGGAGCGTCAAGGGCACGATAGCACAGCCCAGGGGAGACGCGGGGGAGCGAGATCTGAAGGTGCTGGAGTAAGGTCGCTCGGGGCGCAGGCGGAGCAAAGCTTGGGATCAGGGATGGCCGGGTGGAGCAAAGCTCGGGCTCGAGGGCAGCCGGGCGGAGCTCGGGCTCAAGCTGGCGAGCTCAGGCGACCGGAACCGGAGGGGAGACACATGGTCTGGGCGTCGGCGGCAAGATCCGAGCGCTGGGGGCGGCACTCGGAGCAGGAGTGGCAGCATTGGGCGTCAAGGGCTTGAGGGCGGCCTAATCCAAGCACCGTGGTCTCGAGGCGGGATCCGGTGTCAAGAACAACGAGATCCAATGCACAGGCGTCGGCAAAGCATGCATCGGGATTGACGGCAGCCTTGGGAGAGACGAACGGCTACTGGATCGAAGCCGAGGAGGTCGCTTCGGGCGATGGTGGCTTAGATCCGAAGCTCTGAGAAAGGAGGCGCCTGAGGCGGCGGTGTCAGGGCGGCGGGGTCGACCAGATCCAGAGGATCGAGGCGTCAGCCAGCCTGTGCTCGAGCAGAGAGAGAGAGACGGCGCTCAAGCGCGTGGGCAGAGCACAGAGGAGCAGAGGAGGCAAGACGGAGCGAGAGGTGCTCCGGGACGGTGACGGCGGTCACGTGGGAAGGTCTTAACCCTAGCTCTGATACCATGTTGGAATGAACTCAGCTCTATTCCAACCAAAGGGCAAAAAGGCCAAATATACAAGTTACAGTGTAGGTAAATATGCAACGAGCACCCTATACAAACTAACATCTAACAGAAGCAAAGGAAGTCTTGCTCTTGGCGAACAGTACCCACGCAACGTGAACAGTACTCAAAACCCTAGATAGTAATCTTCCTACCCAAGAGCACCGCACTCATGAATAGAGAGAGATCAAAGATGATCAGTAACTGAATTCAATCCAAAGAATCAAAACCAAGTAGCAAGGATGAACTCACAAAGGAATTCACAACAATCTGGCCACCAATCAACCATGGCGTTTTCTGGTTTTTACTCAAACAAAACTCAAAATTGTGTGATCCCTTTGCTAGGGCCATCTACAAAGCTTAAATAGGGATCACCCCCCCCCCCCCGGGTTGCATCTGGAACAGCCATGGGCTAAGAAATCGACTTCTAGAACTCGATTACAACTCTAGAACGCCAACGATTCTAACTCTTTAGTTCTGGACTCAAAGCATAAGATACATGGCCCAAATCAAGTGATATTAGGCCTAAATAACCAGGCATGGAGGTCCACACAAGTTTCTAACTCAAATTGTCCAATGTGAATTTGAGTTGGAATTGGATCCAACTCTTTAATCTGGAATTTTGGGAGCCCAACTCGGTTTTGGTTGTGCATTTCGGTCAAGGAAGCACGAATTCCACTTTGCCTTGGCCCACCTCTCCTCCTTGGGCCGAATGCCTCCCTATCTTGGGCCCATGCACCCACTTGACTTGGCTTTGGGCCTCCACTTGGTCTCCTCCCCCTTGGCCGAAGCCCATGAAGTCCTCCTTCATCCCATGCGCCCTCTTGCTGCCCCTCGGCCGAAGGAACTTGGCCCATGCTGTGGCCCCTTGGCCGAAAGCTCCTTGGGCCTCCCAAGTCTTGGCCCATGTGCTTGACCTTCTTGCTTCAAGCCCATGCGTCAACAACTTGCTTGGCTTAGCTTCTCTTCTCTCATGCACACTTTCTTTGGCCGAAAACATGCAAGGCAAGCTCCTTGGCTAGCTTTCCTCTTGGCAGGAGCAACATACTTCTCTCCTTGGCTAGCTTCCCTTTCCCCCCTCTTGGCCAAAAAGCTATCTCCCCTTTTGCTTCTTGTTGTAAAACAGCACCAAATTGAGAATTGGCACTAGAGTGCAATTTAGGAACACTTACCAAGGTATCAGGGGATCAAACGAAGACAACAAAACTAAAAAGATATGACAGTAAAACTGTGTAAAGCAAATATTTCAATATGACGTCAACACCAAATTAAGTCAGGAATCATTAACAACAAACAGGTGATGAAACCACAACTGATTACGGGAGCAATTGAAGGAAACTTCAAAATGAACGATTGTTAATCCTGATATGCATCAACCTTGTAACTAATGCCAGACACAACCTATAAGGATGCATGTGTTCTCAAAACCATTCCATGTTCAAAAACTACCATGACACCAGTTGTAACACTCTGGCCCAAAATCCTCTCAATGCCCAACCCATCATGAGGCGGACTCGCGCACATATAGCACATCACTTACACTTTCATATTCGCTTCGTGTAAAAGGGTTAACCCGAATGTGCTACGTTTGGATCCAACCGTCATTATATACTACTACAACTCATTTTAGATGAGCAATGTGGGAATAATCCTACTACACAATTCCACATGGACTGCATTACGACCAGACGGGGGTATTACACTCACCCCCTTAAGGGCTGACACCCTCGGCAGCACACCGTATATACGGAAAATTCCCAGAACCACCCCTCGGTGCAACCTCCGTGTCGTGGATACCCGCTAGTGGGCCCACACGAACACGTACATGTGCAGTATGTGCAACGAGGGTTGATGCTCTGATATCATCTGTAGTATCCTAGCCCAAAATCCTCTCAATACCCAACCCACCGTGGGGCGAACCCATGCACACATAGCACCCCACTTACACTTTCGCCCTCACTTCGTGCAAAAGGGTTAAGTCGAAGATGCTACATTTGGACACAACATGCATTATATTATTACAACTCACTTTAGACAAGCAACGTGAGACTAATCTCACCACACAACTCCACATGGGCAACATGGGCCGCACAAAAAGTAGGTCAGGGCATTAAACTAACACAAGTTTGCAGCCAACTCTCAGTGATTCCCGGCCAGGTAAGTTTTTATCCTATAACCGTCAAAGTCAACTAACCAGGAGCACACGGACTGACCAAAATGCAGGAAAATCAGTGTCATTGTTGTTTTTAAAAATACATTTAACAATGTGTTTTCAACTTTTCGTCAATAAACAAGGTCAAAACTGGTGAGAGCAAGTGTCTACTAGTCCATAACGCAGCATAAACATTACTTTCTAGTTTATATAATATAATCCTAGCCATTGTCAGGGTATCCAGGGAACAAGGTGTGAATTTAAATAGTTTACACTTTACAGCTATTCATTGCATTGCTTGCTGTAACTTTACCTGGAAAACTCAGAGCAAGGCCAGTGCAGCAGCCTGCAACTCCTGCATTGATAACTGGAAATAAAGGATCGACAAGTCAACGATCATCCTTGCCATTTCATTACATCTTAAGGATTAGAAAAAGAAACAGGCAAAATATAGATTCTTAGGGGAGGGAGGGGGGCATGAGCAAAATATAGACAAAGACAGACCGTCATCTTTTCCACGTAGCCTTCTCAAAGAGCAAGAAACCAAACTTTGAACACCAGCGAGAACAGCAAATATCTAGAGCAAGAAGACGAAATTCTCAACATGATCAGTGTGATTGTGTGAATACAGAAACATCTATTGCAAATGAAATGAACATGGGTATCCAAATGTGAAATGTGTATCCTTATACCTTAGCAGAAGACGCAGCATCAGCAAATGATCCTTTAAACCCCTTCATAGTAACCAAACCTTTTCCTGAAAAGTTACCAGAACAGCAAGTTGGAGCTAGGCCCTGTGAAATCTTTAACATCACAAGAATATAATATTTTGTGTTTCGACCCAAAAAGATCATACGGAGCAGCGCAGCAGACAGAACACATGTCAAACAAAAAAAAATTACACAATGAACATTCGAAGCTTAACTATTTTCAATTGACAGATAGAATTAAATGATTGAAATGATATGTCATAACCACCAGTAGGAATGTTGACCTTAGAACCCATGATCAGCTACCATATTCCATAACCAGATCTAAGTCGAAACTTTTATTCAAGACGGTAATGACCATAATGTAGGTCAAGGGAATGAGAGTTTTCTTCAAGATCTATCCTAGTAATGAGAGTTTTCTTCAAGATCTATCCTAGTTTTTTTTTGTCATCCGCAAATTAAGGCGACATTTTGTTTGTCCATGTGGCCCTCACCCCAGCTGTCCCATGCAGAATTTTTTTATCGTGTGTGTGCATGTGTGTGCGCGCGCGCGTGTAGTGGTGGTGGTGGTCGTGTGTGTACGCACGTGCATGTGTGATGGTGGTGGAGTGCACAAGCGAGCTAGGGGCCCATTTATACAATGATTGTCAGTAATCAAGTAATTAAGGTAATTTTTGGCATCTCCTACAGTCCTTCCAAGCCTCACCCATGCATGGAAAGCAACTTAACAGAATAACAGATGCCCCAAACTCCCACCAGGCCTCCTTTACTAAAAAAGATCCTGAATGAGACAGCCATGTTGGAAGCATCCGACCAACCAACTAAACACATATATCTAGGTGAAAATAGATTGAATATAGATTTGACATGATTTAGGCATCCATAAACTTCGTAACACAAATACCCAAATACTCTATTCTCACATGAGTCCTGTAAGTGAACCTTTTTTTGTGCTCAAACCAAGATAAAAGATTAGCAGCCAAGTAGAATTGAGTGTGTGACTCCAGGTTTCTTTATTTTGAGTTGCTTTTAATTTACCTCTTAGTCCTTAACTTGTTTTATGAATGTTTGTATAACTTGTTTTACGAATGCAACAAACACTAAAGCTCCACATGGGTATTTGGTCAGGCCTTAAATCAAGTAAACAGGACAAAGAAAATTTTACTCCCGACATTTCCGAGTAAATTCACACATGTTTCATAACTAGTGCATCAGACCCAAACACCACACTATAGTACTACTATTATAAGCGTCTCACTTGATCCTAATCTTCTGAATGACCTCTCAAAGCTAGCACAACACAATACCAATCTAACAAAGTAAGTTCTAAACAATGGCCTTAGAAATGACCCCAACTATAGCCAGTGTGGATAATCCCTAAGAGCAAAATCGTACACCGAACACCGCAAATTAGACCAGCACATAACCATTTGGATTCAGGTTCGCAGCGAAGCTGTACAATAATGCCGCATGGTCAACAAACACAGTTATACAATAATGCAAACCAACTACTAATATCCAACGCCACAAATTACGCCGAGAATTGAAGGAATCTAAACTAATCCCCGCTCCGTCTAAAACCCCATCGAATTACGGGAGGCCTAGGAATGGCGCCAGGACCACAGATCACAAGAGCCGTAACCCTAACGTGGAAGTCGACGCGAACGAGGAGGCGGGGGAGATGGCGGGGTTACCGTATCCGACGACGGCGCCGACGAGGGACCCGGCGGCGGACTCCGTGGCGAAGCGGAGGAGGCAGACCCCCGGCGCGGCTGTGGCGGCGGCGAGCGGGCTCGGGTTCCGCGACACCGCGAGGCGCGTGAGGATCGGGTTCGGGCCGGGGCCCCTCCGCGGCTGCTGCTGCTGCGGCGACTCGTCGGAGGAGTCGGCGTCGGTGGTGTTGCCGCCGTCGGAGGAGTCCTCCAGCCTCGGCTCGCTGCCTGCCATGGCTGCCGCGTAGGTGTGCCTACGTGCGTGCGTGCGCAGCACGCGGCCAGTCACGGGGGTGGGGTGCGGATCCGGATCGTCTGCGGCTGCGGTAACGGCGGAGAATCACCGCGGGAACAGTATTATACGCGCGTGAACATTGGACCGTAGTAAATACTGTAAAACAATGGTATATTTGCTGAGCGATTTTACTGTATCAAGTATGATCCGAAACGTTTTTACTGTAGCATATAGATGATGTAGCTTAAAATCGGACGGTGAAGATCGTGTGCTAATACACAACACTGTAGATCTTCTGCATAAATACCTTCCATACGAAGAATCCATTTCCAAGGTGGGATGTACTGCGTTATGTGTGCAGTGGCAGCGGTGGCGAGTGACGACTGTACGTGTGCCGTTTGGAAAATAGTATTTTCACAAGAACTTTGCAGGATAAAACAACTTAATTCTGTGTTAATTGGGGGGCAAAAATTGCGTTTTCAAACGGCCCCAAATTTTGAGGAACTTGATTAATTAATTCTACCAATCTTGGTTTACCGTATGCCTATTAGATATGCTCGGCTCCTAACTCGGTAAATTTGGAGTTGTCTGGCTCATTGCCAATGAAACAAGCCAAAATTTAGTCAAAAAATTGTTGTTTGGATTGCAGTCAAATTAAATTTTGGCATTATTAAAATTTTAATGAGCGATTTTCTCACTTTCGAATTGTTCATTTGTAACACTAGATTTCGTTGATGTTACCAAAATTTTATTGGCGCTACTAAATATTAGTAGTAAACCAAATAATAGCTTATTTTTATTGGCATTACCAAAATTTAGTTTAATTCACATTGATAACAAAACAAATAAATCCTTTATCTACTCGCAAGAAACCACGTTGGTCATCTCATCTACTTATAGAAGTTTCCTGCTAGCTAGCTTTGCCGAATTCTTTTTCTTTTGGTTTGTAGTTGCCGGTCACCGCCATGGACTTTGGAGTTATACACGATGATGGACGGTCCTAAGCAAGAGTTGTACACGAAGAGGCTGCAGTTGTTCGATGCGCTTGTACCATCTTCTATCTTTTTTTAGATGTGTACCTTCCTTTTCTGTTTTTGCCAGTAACCGGATATTGTAACATATATCTATTATCTTATTAAAGTAGAGTAAAAAAAAGCTATTACATTCGTTTTTAATGGCTAAAAACTGTCTGTTAATTGGTGAAAAAATAGAAAGATATATACCATCGATTATGGTTGGTCTAGATTATAACAGTCTAAATTCAAAGAGAGAGTATATGTCAAGTACAATACAACAGAAATTGGGAATATAAAATAAAAATCAGAAATTTGATTTCCATACGAATTCCAAAATAAAAAAGTCCACAACAAGTGTAACAAAACTGAAATTTGGAATAAAAATAAAATAAAGTTAGCAATTTTATTTCCATACGAACTCATAAGTAAAATCCTAAATAAATATAATTCGAATAAAAATAAATAAAAATTGGCAATTAGATTCGTATACAAAATCCAACCAAAAAGGAACTGAAATTCGAAATAAAATAAAATTGCAATTTGATTTCGATACAAATTCAAGATAAAATTCTTAAATAAGCGTAATTGAGAATAAAAAAATAGCAACTATATTTGTATACTGAATTCCAAAAACAATAATTGGAATTTAGAATAAAAAATAAAAGAAATTTTGCAATCTTATTATATATGAATTCCAATATAAAATAACTAAAATTTTGAATAAAAATTAAAGTTATAACAAGGATAGTACGAATGGTGTCGGAGCAGGCCACTAAAAACATCTATGCCCCTAAAAATAATTTTGGTAATTAATAACAACAATGTGTTATGAGACTAATATGTGTGCTAAGATGATAAAAGATCGACATGGACAAAGGTATTATGTAGCTTAAGGTTTTATAGTTTTTACCGGTCTCGGTGTTTGGTGAAAAGACCAGATTTATAGGCTAGATGCCGTACTATAAAGAGGGATCATGGCTAGTAGCTTGAGAATCTATTTTGTGCCATCTTGATCAACTAGAAGTCATGCATTACATTTAGAACAGCTTCTGGAAAATCTTTAGTAAAAATCGGTATGATCGCAGTTGATGAGCGGTACTACCGCAGAGCGGTAGTACCGATTTATAGTTGGCGGTACGTAAATTCCAGAGAGCATGTTTTTGAGAATTTTTCCTCCCCTGAAAATCAGTAGTACCGATTGAGCCGAGCGATACTACCGTCGTGTGGTAGTACCGAACCTTGTGAGTGCGGTAGTGACGAAGATTGTTGAATTATTTGGATATACCTTTATTCGAAAGTAATCTGGATCCACTATTGGACCCAAATTAGCCTGCTGGGCCTAGAATTAATTACGCAGTCAGAAGGTGGGCCCAAGAACCTTCCCTTCAGACCATTCCAGGACCTCTCCCCTGGACGTCTTTTTGGACCACTCTAGGGCCTCTCTCCTAGAGAGGTCTCTTCAGACCATCCTAGGACCTCTCCCCAACAGAGGAGGTCCTCAAAGGCGGTTACCCACGTGTGATTAATTACAACCCACATGGAGAAGATATTGGTCGTTACATCCGGAGACACCGCGGTCACCATGAAGGGACGCGATGATTGGCTTAAAGGGACATGACCATTGACGTGAAGAGGTGCTACTGCAATCAACCGTCGACGCTTGTAGAACTATAAAAGCCCAGTCTATGTGCCTTTGTAAGATAGAGTCTGATCCAAGCCCTAATCCACGTATATTCACAGTCATTTTCCCTATAATCATAGCATACTCTTTGCAATATACATCACCGTTTTGAATCCTTTGGCGAATAAATAGCAATCTCCATTTTTTTTCTTTATATTATTGTTTGTCCATTCTGTGACGAGAGTCACAGACGTCGACAGCTGGCGCCGTACGTGGGCATCGATGTCGTCATTTTCGCCGACTCAGTTCTGGTAATGTATCCCGTGCTTTGCTCATGAATCAAAACTTGCATGCGTGGAGAGAAGAAAGCATCATCGACATTTCCAACTACGATGATAATATGGAGGAAAACTTCGTCCTCATATCCGACAACGCCCATGGTTCCTCCGGGGCCATTGTTGAGGCACCGTCGCCCACGAGTCCGCATCTGCTAGCTCTATGCCGGCCGTGCCTTTGTCCACAAGTGTCGCTGTGGAGTACTATCCCGAGCCTGTTTCCCTTAGAGCAGGAGATTCGGAAGGTTCCTGGAGCCCAACGTACCATGATGATCTCGCTGGCGGCCTCCACACTGAAGGCCTGGAGAGAACATTTGGGGAAATCTTCTCTTTACCCTACAATACAACTCGTCCTCTTCCTCAGAGGACGATGGCATATTCACCCCTTCCGCTTGTTCCGGCGGTCGTCAGGTCATCGGGGTCGGTGGCAATCAACCCAATCCTGGAGATAATCCCAAAGCATCAGGGCAACGCCAACAACAGGAAGAGCGGGAGCGCCTCCAACGAGAGGAAGAGGCCCGACAAGCCGAGATAAGTGCCGCCACACAAGCGCATATCTCGCAGGTTCATGACCATTACTATCAAGATGCCCTGGCTCCTCAGCGAGGGCGCCTGAAGGATCTAGACCTACCATTATGTGTTAATGGAGTATTTTGGTGATTAATGACAAATCTATTTGTGAGACTAACACTTCTATTGTTGCCGTACTATTAGCTAGTATAGGTTGCCGTACTATTAAGAGGGGTCTTGACTAGTAGCTTGAGTTAGTCATGTGTTGATAGCTCATTGTGATTGCTCTAGCTCACTGCGGCATGTTGCCTATATTTGCGAATGTGATTTGCAAATAGCTGAGGCTCATGCGAAATTCTTGCAGCATGTGATTTTAGTTTGCAATTGTGTCTTGCAATTAGTTTAAGTCTTTGTATCATATTTCTTGTGGTGTTGATTCTAAAAGTTGGCAAATGTGTTTTGCAACTTGTTGAGGATCTTGCCGTTAACGCTTGTTTGCATTTGGTTTGAGTTTTTGGAAAAATGTTTTGAAAAACGGTAAGACCGCAAGTGTTGAGAGGTATTACCGCAAGTCGGTAATACCGAAGTTTAAATGGCGGTATAAATTTTCCAGAGAGGAAGTTTTGGAAGATTTTCTTGAAACCCCAAAAACGGTATGACCGCTGTGTATGAGCGGTATTACTGCGAGTTGGTAATACCAAAATAAAGAAGCGGTATGTTTTTAACAGAGAACGTGTTTTGGGAGTCTTTCTGGGAATCTTGAGAGCGGTAAGACGGCAAGTGTAAAGCGGTATTACCGCAGTACGTTTGGTCCAAAAGTGGCGGATGGTCAGATCTTGATCTAACGGTCCAAATCGGGAGGAACTTTTGGACCGTTCGAACAGTGCTAAGATCGAACGGTTAAAACACGCGGTCCGAATGGCCCATCGAATCTGGGCGGTCCACGTGTTGGACCGAATGTTTCCAAGTGTTTTGGCTCTCCGTAAGAATCGGTATGACCGCACCTATGTAGCGGTATTATCGCAAGTCGGTGATACCGATGTTTTAATGGCAGTTCGTTTTTTCCAGAGAAGATGTCATTCGTGTCTCTCCTGAGATTTCTAAGTCCCTGAAAATTGGTAATACCGATATAGCCGAGCGATATTACCATTGTGCGGTAATACCGAATTATTGTTGGCGGTAATACCGCATCACTTTTGTAACGGCTAGTTCAAAGTGCTTTTTATTTATTGAATTCGATCGTTGAGCGATTCTTGATATCTGCTTGATTTCAATAAGCGGTATTAAAATCTGATTTGTTCAGGAAGTTTGTCCCAACAGCTAGTTTGTGTGGATGGGCTATAAATAGCCACCTTAGCCAGTTGGGAGAAGTGGTTGGTGTTGTTGCTAAGGTCATAGCATGTGTTTCTAGTGCCTTATTCATTCCTTTGAGCTAAGAGGAAGCCATCTCTACTCTTTAGTGCATGTGTTGCACTTAGTGAAGTTAGAGAGTAAACCCTAAGTGCATGTGTTGCCTTAGGTAGTGGATTGTATATCCACTTGAGCTTAGACACTTGATTAGGTCAAATGAGGGTCTAAGATTTGTTACTCTTGGTGTTTGCCGACACCTAGACGGCGTGGTGGCGTCGTGCGTCGGTGATCTTCTCAAAGAAGCTTGTGAGAAGACCCGAGCGGTTTGTGAGTGGTGTGGTGCTCGCCATCTTCGGAGTGGAGGAAAGAGCAACCCTAGTGGAGCGAGGTGTTGGTTCGGTTTGGAACCGGTCCAAGTGGTTGGACTTACCTTGGAGGCGGGTGCTCAATTCGTGGAGCCGGTCCAATTGGTTTGGGCTTGCCTCAACGTGGATTATGGGAGACCGGTAAGTCTCCGATCACCACGGTAAAACATCATCGTGTCAATTGTGGTTTGACTTCTTGTGTGTTACTTTGTGTAATTTATATACCTTGTATTTAATTGCTTATTCATATTGTGTATGATTGCAATAGTTATTCATTACCTTATGTTATTGTCATTGCTAGAATTGAATAGCTTACAAGTCTATGCTTGATTGCTATCTTTTCTATAGTCTCATATTGTTGGTGCACATAGTAAAGACTAGTTGATTTAGGCTTTAATTGTGCAAAACCTTTTGATATTAGCTTCCGCATTAGAAGTTGGTTTTAGCCAAAGAAGTTTTTAAAACCGCCTATTCACCCCCCTCTAGTCGGCCTCCTCGATCTTACAGCGCCGCCACATGCGATGCATACGCCACCGCCGCGGGCAACGATGGTAAGAGATCCAAATACCTTACCAACCCCCATGTAGAAGGATTCCCCTGCAGAGCACATTCGCTACCTACCAAGCGCCATCGCACGCCCTCCGGAAGGATTAACTCTGGAGCAAGGAGTGCAAGTAATGTGTGCTATCGCACAAGAGCTACAGGATGCGGTGGAGAATATTTCCACCCGATCGCCCACTGTGTTTTCCCAAACGGACTCACACCTAAAAGGGTCCTCGATTGGACACTGAAGGCAAAGCTGAAATTATGGTGCTTCTGGCCATTACATTCAAGGCCAAGGTGAGCATGATAACCATTTTTCGGGGCGTGATAGACGTCCCAGATCTCTTGCTGTACGAAATAATCGTCGTAATGTACAACAATGTGTTGGACCTTATGCAGGTTGTAAGGCTTTTTCTCTTGGACTAAGAGGTATTATCTGGTCGGAGAAGTTCAAGCCGGGAAATATAGAAAATTTTGACGAAACACAAAACCTGTCAGAGTTCCTCCAAGTCTATACTACCACCATTCAGGCTGCTGGAGACGATGATAAGGTAATGGCTAATTATTTGCCTACGGTTCTAAAGGGTTCCGCTAGGACCTGGATGTTCAACCAGCCTGAGGGATCCATACATAATTGGGGGATGCTTTGTAATACATTACAAAGTAACTTTAAAAGTTGTTATGCACAACCGGGGAAGGAGGATGATTTGCATCGGCTTCGCCAAACCCTCGGAGAAAATTTACGACAGTTTGTAAAGTATTTCATAGAAGTCTATAATACTATCCCAAATATTTCTGATGATTATGTGATTCGAGCTTTTAAACAGGTGGTGAGATATCGAAGGTTTACAGAGGACCTCAACATTAACCCGCCTATATCTATGTCAGAACTTTTCGACATGGCCGATCGGTACTCTGATGCCAGTGAGGTAGTAGAGTGGAATCGAATGGTGGACAAGGGGACCACCCCTCCTCAGCCAGGCGTCAAGGATGTCAAAGAAAAGAAGTCCAAGAGGTCCAAAGGCTCTATGAGCGGCAGAGAAAAACCCAAGAAGAGGAGAAGGGAAGATCTAAGCAATCCACCAGGGAGGTCGCAACAGTTGACCAGCGACCACCCTGCGACAAAAACAAAAGTCCTTGGACCAAAAGGAGGCAAGAAATCGTTGTAGGATCAAGGATAACCGACTATAAGGGGGTGAATAGGAGGTTTTTAAACTTTTTGACTAATTAACAATTTGAGCCATTTATAAGCTAAGTCTAAACTAGATACAATTCTAGCTAAGCAATTCAACACAAGATAAATGCTAGAATTGTAAATGTGGAATAAGTAAAGACAAGAAATAACCACAATAGAGACAATGAAGTTTTTCCCGTGGTATCAAAGACTTGCCAGTCTTCACTAGTCCACGTTGAGGAAGCTTGAACAAATCAAGCCTGCTCCATGAATTAAGCCTTCCCTCGATCACTAGTAGTTGTTCTTCCTCTGCTCCGGAGATAGTGAACACCAAACCACTCATAATCTTGGCACCGGGCCTCTTCACAATCTTCTTGAAGAGATCACCGTGCTAACTACGCTAAGCCATCTAGGTGTTTGGCAAAACACCAAGAGTAATGAATGAACGACCTTTGCTTGATGGCACTCAAGTGCAATGGATCAATCTAGAATGAATGCACTTGAATTTTGGCTCAACCACCTCACAATAAATGCACAAATGTATTTGAGGAGTTGAATTAATTCTCAAGGCTCTAAGGATGTTAAATGTGGTCTAGCATACAGTCCTTGAGCAGGTGGAGGGGTATTTATACCCCGCCTCCACCAACAAATATGACTGTTGGGGAGGAAATCCCCAACTTTCAACGAAATGCGGTACTACCGCCATGTATCAAGTGGTACTACCGCACTTCACCTACCGCTCCGTAACGGCTATAACAGAGGCATTAACTCCCTCTGACATAACCGTTTAAACCACGGCATGGTACTACTGCTGGCTGGTCATACCGCTCAACGAGGGTGGTACTACCGTTTCTCAAAGGACCAAAAAAGGATGCTTACTGGAAAGAACGTACCGCTCAATATTTCAGATTTACCGGGGTACGGTAGTTCCGCTTGAACAACGGCGATACTACCGTTCATAGGGTTTGCACCTTAAGCCAAAAAATGTGTCTCTCTGGAAATTACATACCGCCAACTAAAAATCGGAACAACCAGGTTGCGGTAGTGCCGCACCACGAGCCTAGTCGTACTGCTGAGCGGTAGTACCACTGACTTAATGTCAGTACCACCAATTGTCCTGACAAAGCAGAGTTGGCTTTCCAAAACAAAATCCAAATGCATACATGATCCTAAATTGATCCAATTGGCACAAGAACATGCTATCAAGCTACTAGTCATGATCCCTCTTAATAGTACGGCGTTTAACCTAAAATCCGGTCTTCCATCTATTTTTCCTAAGACCGGTAAAACATAAAAAGGATCCCAGACTACTTGTACCTTGTTTTTGAGCCATATTGATCTTCATGTTGTCCTTTAGCATGCATCTTCAAGTTATCAAACTTACCATAGGGACTTAACATTGTAAATACTTAATAAACATGTTAGTCCCATATTCACATATTATCATTAATTACCAAAATAATTTTTAAGGGCCTAGATGCTTTCAATCGTTCAAATGACCATACTGCCCCTACAACCTGTGAATACGTCTAGGAGCAATGAGCGCTGGTGCCCATTGCATAAAGTCCCTGGTCATGCCCTCCGCAACTGCTGTACTTGGCAGAAGCAGGATGGAGGAATACTACGATGGGAAAGGTCCAATGCCTATCTCACCAGAAGACGGCGGAGCACTAGTGGTCCAAAACAATGACAAGGATACAGAAATGCCGTTTCAAAGGATGGATCACCACGTCAATGTCATTTACGAGGGTTCGGCCGCCTACACCTCCAAGCGGCGGTACAAGGTGGCATGGAGGGATATCAACAACGTTGAGATCCCACTTGGTCGTCTAGAATGCCCCAAGTGGTCAGAGACCTCCCTGACCTTCACCAAGGAGGATGTCCCTAAAGGTATGTCTACTTCTTGTAAATTACCTTTAGTAGTTTCCCCTACCATAAGTAATTGTAGAGTTTGAAGAATATTGATAGATAGTGGTAGTTCATTAGACCTGTTATTTATTAATACCTTAGATGAGATGCAAATTCCTCGTTCTATGATCAAACCAATGATGAGTCCCTTTTATGGGATAGTGTTTGGTATGTCTGTTACACCAATAAGGCAAGTAGTGTTACCAGTAACCTTCGGTACAGCTACTAATTTTTGAACTGAATTGATCACTTTCGAAGTAGTTGATTTTGAACCTGCCTATAATGCAATTTTGGGAAGACCATCTCTAACAAAGTTCATGGCAACTACACACCACGCCTACCAGAAGATCAAGATCCCTAGGCCAAATGGCGTAATTGTGGTGCAAGGTGACCAGCCATCGCACTTTCATGTGATCGTAAGTCTCTAGAACTTATCGATCAGTAACCTCTGAAAGATCTTACTTTAGAGGATAAAACTGGGAAGGCTACGAAAGTCAAGGCTACTTCTTAGCCTAATGAGCAAGTAAAGATAGTACCACTCAGCTCTGAAGACCAATCCAAGACAATCTAGATTGGCGAGGGATTAAGTGAGAAATAGGAAGACGAGCTGCTCACCTTCCTCTGAGCCAACTCGGATGTCTTTGCATGGAAGCCATCTGATATGCCCGGAGTCCCAAGGGAGGTGATTGAGCACAGGCTAGCCATTCAGTCTGAGAAAAAACTAGTCAAACAAAGATTGAGACACTTCGCCCTGGATCATCAAGAAGCCATCAGAGCAGAGCTCGATAAGCTCCTTGAAGCTTGCTTCATTCGGGAGGTGGATCACCCCGAATAGCTTGCAAATTCGGTCCTGGTCAAGAAATCTAACGGTAAGTGACGCATGTGCGGAGATTTTACTAGTTTAAATATTGCTTACCCAAAGGATGACTTCCCTTTGCCTCGCATTGATAAGTTAGTTGGTTCTACTGCGGGTTGCGAACTGATTAGTTTTCTTGATGCTTATTCTGGATACCATTAAATCAGCATGGCGAAAGAAGATGAAGAAAAGACAGCCTTCATCACACCCTTCGGCATCTAATGCTATGTCAAGATATCGTTCGGGTTAAAAAATACTGGAGCCACGTACCAACGTTTGATGCTGAAAACCTTCAGCATTCAGCTGGGGTGTAATTTAGAGGCCTATGTAGATGACCTCGTTGTAAAAAGTAGTACTAAGTATGACCATTCGAAGGATCTCACAGAGACCTTCGAAAATATAAACAAATATGGAATAAAGCTTAATCCTGAAAAGTGTACTTTTAGGGTTAATTCTGGTAAGTTGCTTGGTTTCCTTGTTTGTTCTCGTGGGATTGAAGTTAATCCCGAGAAAATTCAAGCCATTGAACAATTACGACCACCTTCCACTGTGAAGGAGGTCCAAGCCTTAACTGGTCGAATGGTGGCTCTCTTAGTCGTTTTATTTCTTGATCAGGAGAACGTGGTTTACCTTTCTTTAAGGTGATCCGCAAGAGTAATAAAAAAAATTCAATGGTCCGAAGAAGCTGACAAAGCCTTTAAAGGCTTAAAAGTTTATCTTTCAAATCCTCTAGTATTGGTTTCACCTTTAAAGGGTGAACCTTTACTAGTCTACTTAGCAGCAATGCCAAATGTGATCAGTGCAGTACTAATCATAGAAAGGAAAGGGTCTCAATGACCCATCTATTATGTAAGTGAGGTCTTACATGGACCGAAGGAAAGATATCCTGAGGTTCAAAAGCTAATTTATGCTCTTCTGATGACTTCCAGAAAACTGAGACATTATTTTCAATCTCACAAAATCACAGTACCTTCATCTTTTTCTCTTGGAAATATACTTCATAACCAAGAAGTGACAGGTCGCATAGCCAAGTGGGCAGTAGAACTTGGAGAATTCGATTTTCATTTTACTGCCCGAACGACCATAAAAAGCCAAGTCCTAGCTGGCTTTGTGGCTGAATGGACGAACACTGACGATCAATCTCAAATAAAACCAGTGCCAGACGACCATTGGACACTGTATTTTGATGGTTCCCGCGAGCTTAAAGGCTCCAGGGCTGGGATTTTGTTGATAACACCACAAGGTGATCAACTTCAGTATGTCATACAGTTTCTATTCCCTACCACTAACAATGTGGCAGAGTATAAAGGACTTCTAGTCGGGCTTCGAGCAGCCAAATCCCTCGGAGTCTGTTGACTTTTAGCGAAGGGAGATTCACAATTAGTCGTAAATCAGGTACCAAAGGAATATAGATGTTATGATGAGATAATGGCTCAATACCTGGGTGAAGTGAGGAAGTTAGAAAAACACTTCAGGGACTTCGAAGTCCAACATACACCGTGCAAGGAAAACTTCTTAGCAGACCAGTTATCGAAATTGGGTTCATCACAAACACCTGTTCCAACAGGTGTTTTTCTCAAATACCTTAAAAAACCTTCAATAGAAACGGGTTCGACCACCTCATAGGTCGGAGTCATCGAGCAAGATGCGGAGTGGATTAAAACCATTGACCACTTATCTCTCATCAGGGACATTGCCTGATGATCCTCAATAGAAGGATAGATTAATTCGAAGAGCACGCATGTACAAGCTGGTCGAAGGATCATTATATAGGAAGGGTGCAAATGGTGTTCTTATGCGTTGCATATCCCAAGACTCCGGGATAAAATTACTAAAAGAAATCCATGGGGGGTTATGTGGTACACATGCATCCTATAGAACTTTGGTTGGCAAAACTTTTCGGCAAGGATATTACTGGCCCACCGCTCTACAATATGCTATGCACCTTGTTAAGATCTGTGAGCAGTGTCAATTCCATGCCAGGCAAATGCACCAGCCATCTTATCAATTACAGACCATTCCCTTGTCATGGCCTTTTTCGACTTGTAGCATTGATATAGTAGGACCACTACCGCAAGCACCCAATGGGTATAAATTCTTGTTTGTGGCCATTGATATATTCACTAAGTGAATAGAAGCTGAGCCAGTCGCTCGTATAACGGCTGCGACAACAAAGAAATTCCTTGTGTGAAGCATTGTTACAAAATTTGGAGTACCCAGTCATCTTATCACAGACAACAGGAGCCATTTTATTAGTGACGTGTTTCAAGATTATTGCAATGAAATTGGCACTAAAATCTGTTTTGCTTTCGTGGCACATCCATAGAGCAATAGAGCAGTAGAAAGGGCCAATGGTCAGACTATGCAAGGTATAAAAAAGAGAGTTTTCAATCACCTTAAGTCATGCTCGAATAATTGGATGGAAGAGCTCTTCTCTGTCCTATGGACATTGTGCACTACTACCAGTAGAGCAACTGGTGAAACACCATTCGCACTAGTCTACAATGCAGAAGCAGTGCTACCTAACGAGATTTAGCTAGGTTCAACACGTATAGACCTCCTAGATCAAATAAATCAGGGAGATTTGCATGAAGGCGACGTCAATATGCTGGAAGAAAGACGTGATTGAGCACTATTAAAATCAGGTGCCTATCTGCAAAGGCTGAGACGCTACTATAATAGAAGGGTTCGTCCGAGAATACTTCATGTGGGTGTCCTGGTCCTGAGACGAATCCAAAACCAAGCCAACTTAAACAAGTTGTCCTCTAGATGGGATGGTCCATATACTATAGTCTCTGTCACTAGGCCTGGATCAGTTAGATTAGCCATGGAGGATGGTCGTGTTTTATCTAACACATGGAACGTTGAACATCTTTGAAAATTCTATGTATAAGTATCTTTTTTTCCATATTATATAAATTCAATTGTCGTTTTACTATCAGCATCATATTATTTTTTTTGGCATAAATTTTTTCGTATCATTTCGCATACATGATCACCATCTTTTCTGTCATTTACTTAAGTGCCTACGGTTGATCAATTTCGCTAGTGGGTCATAGTGTCTTTGCTTATCAAATGGCCATCGGTATACATTTGGGAAATGACAACTGTTTGGGACCTCTTCTATAAGCCAATTCTCATTGCATAAGAACCCAACAGTTTGACTTCATCTTCCTGAATACACACTTGTCTGGATTTTTGATTTTGTAATAGATATCCTGGTCCTAAAGCTTTTGTTGGCCCGAAACATTTCTCTTATTGCCGGACACAGAGTTCCAGGCGGAGGGCTACACATAACAAAATATACGGAATTTAACTTGCAAATATAATTTAATTTGCAAAAGCAAGTTAGTCAACTTCCGACAAATGATTACAGTTATCATACACCAAATCCTTTCATCATTTCATACACTGAAAATGTGTCATTACATTATTATTATTATTGAACGCTTGAGCCAGGAGCACTTGAGGGAATGGTAGGAGCACTAGCTTCAATATTTTTTTATGATCTCCGCCACCACTGGTGTGATCGTGACCTGAGCTGCCATACCTGCTTCTTTTGTTTTAAACTTAGGCATAGGAACAAGCTTCTGGAGATCAACGGAGTCTTCGTAAAGAAGATCAATCTTTAATAACACTTGGTTTAAAGCTTGACTCATTGCTCTTGTTAAAGATTGATATATAGTAGTCTTCATAATAGGTATGTGTTTTTGAATGTATATAATTTGAGTATAAATATCATTCCTAAGGTTGTCCAAGGTCATTTTGGTTGTGAGAGGAGTTACCGGAGCCTTCAAATGCTCTGTGATTTCTCGTAGAGAAGCTGAGATTCGAGAAAAGCTATTTCCCATAACCGTGGTAATTTTCTTGCCAGCCTTCATCAAGGTATCCACATTCTTTTCAAGTTCTTGCATGGTAGTGCAACTTCGTGTTTCCACTTACTTAAAGTCTTGAATCTGAAGATCTTTGTTAGAAGAGGTCTTCTGAAGATCCTCTTTTGCCTTTTCTAGTTCTAAGAAAGAACAAAAAAAAGAGAATAGAATTCACGCATTCAAATAATGACAAGGTCAAATGCCCTGTAAGAAACAAAGAGAGGTTCTTTACCTTTCTTCTCCTTAATGAGCACCTTGTTCTATTCGAAGAGGTTGTGGCCTTCTTCAGATTGCCTGCCCAAGATCTTTTGTAACTTTTCATTCTTCTGAGTCAAGAGACGCATCTCTTCAGTTTTCTCTGCTATGGCCACTGCACTCCTCTCAGATCTTTTCTCCGCCTCAGACAATTTTAATCTGAGAGCGTGAAGTACAGACTCAGCATTTTCTTGTCCGGCTTTTGCCAGTAAACACTCTCTATAATGTAAGCAAAGGCATAAGTTCATTATTCAGTTAGAATCTTACGATTGAATAATAACTTTATATAATTACTTCTCTGTCTCCTCTGCGAAAGCTTTGATCTCCCCAATCATGTGAACATTGACTTTTCAGCACCTTTTGACAGATGTTATGAGATCTTAGAGGTCCTTCTTTTCGGTTCTGGAAGGAGAACTTCATTCTCGGATTTATCCAATTGTACCAAATAAAAAACTCCTCTGGTTGGATCAGACCCGATATCTTACGACTCCTAAGACATTCTATGAGTCAGGTCTATACTGGTATATTCAAAGTAAAATTACCAAGATAAAAAGTTTACAAAGATATGATCATCTTCATTTTGAGTTTCAATGGTCTCATGGACCACCTCTTCTGTCTGATCCTCTTGGGAGGTCCTTTCAGTTTGGACCTCCATGTCCTGTGGCATCCTCTTGGATGTCCCAGTAGTCATCATCAGAACATCCTGGACCACTTCCTCAGTG
Source organism: Phyllostachys edulis (assembly GCA_036346405.1). Classification (NCBI taxonomy): domain Eukaryota; kingdom Viridiplantae; phylum Streptophyta; class Magnoliopsida; order Poales; family Poaceae; genus Phyllostachys; species Phyllostachys edulis. Next base: position 16,802,863 of record CM070567.1, read on the forward strand.
GTCCTAGGAGGTATTCCCATTTGTAGAATCTCTTCTGCTGAAGATTCCTCTGTTGCCAGTACAATTGGTGGCGAAGTTTGTTCCTGAGCTGTCAGTTGTCCTCTTTTCGGGTCTGACGGCAAAAAAAGGCTAAAAAGGAAAAAAAAAGAGGATTAGTCATTTTAAGACAAAATTATAAAGTTATTATCGAATAACTTACTCGATCTCGAAACCACTTTTGATAAAGAATGACATAAAATCCTCATTCACAATGAAAGAAGGTTCTCTCGTTTTCTCTAATGAGGAGGGAACCAAGGCCATAGAGGTCCTTGACCTTGAAACCCTCTGAAGAGAAACCTCCTCTTTGCCCTCTGAAGATGATCCTTCACCCTAGACCACCCCAGCCAAGAAAGTTGGTATAGAAGACATTAGCCGGGGGTTAGAGACATATCGAGAAATTGAAGTCTTAACTTTTGTTTTCAATACCTCATGGGTAGAAGGTCTCGAAGGAGTTGGAATTGAAGCAAGAGGTCTAGGAGGAACTGAAACTGAAGCCAATATGGGTTTCATTTTCTTTGGAGCGATAGGAGGTCGATCTGGAAGTAATCCATGCACTCTTTGCCAAAGGAGGGGAAGAGCTCGCACCGACAACTAAGATGAGACTTTTTTTGGTTTTGTCTGTCCAGAAACATACAAATTAGATATGGGCAAATTTACTTCTTTTGTCTAGTTATTTCTATGAATGCTTACCACTTTGCGATCTTTGCTAAGTGATAAGGAAGCCCCAATCAAGCTTGGCGGTTGTACTTCTATATCAATCGGTTCCTTTTCTAGAACCCGATCCTTTAACAAGATTGAGGCCCTAGCAAGGACCTCATCATTTGAAAGAGCTGTAGTATAATAAAAAATTACTTTACTTTAACTATGAAATTCAGTTTGAGTAAAAAAAGATAAATGGATTGTTACCACTTTCAGGAACATCATAATTGCAGGATAGTATTTTCCTCTTTTGGAGGGAAAAGATCTTGTTCTTGAAGAAGTCATGGACAATCTTTTGTCCAGTTAGACCTCTCTCTACCAGGTTGTTGATTACTAGGACTACTATCTTCTCATCATCTGAGAGCTTGGTCTCCTTGTCAGCAACTCGATTTTTTGAGGACCACTCCAGTGGTGCATTACGACTGTAAGTAATCATACACTCTTTCAGAACTTTGGGATAAAATAATTCCTTACTCCCTGTTTAGCTGGCATCTTTGGTAGCCAAGAAGGGAAACACCCTCTTGTTGGCATCTTGAAATTTAAAATAAAAAGAGCTCAAGGCACCAGCACTTTTCTTGTTGCGAATGATTTGGTAATAAAATCTAAATAAACACAGACTAGGGGCTATCCCTAAAAATGCCTCGAACATGTGGGCAAAGATGCTAAGTACCAGAATTGAATTTGGTACTAGATGGACTAATTCTATTCCATACTGATTAAGAACTTCAATTAAAAAAATCACTCTTGGGCAAACGGAGGCCTGCCCGGAGATAGGGCACGAAGAGTACCGTAAAACTGGCCAGAGGGCATGGCTCAATCTCCCTCCCCGGTGCATGCCACTCGATAAGAGTCTTCTTCGGTAGATGCACGTCTTGCTCTAGTCCTTTGAGCTCTTCCGCGGATAGCATCGACGATTTCTATCTCGCCATTGTCCCGGTTCAATGGTGGGTTGAAGGATTCTTTTCTTCGAAGGGTTGAGGAAGATGAAGAGCTCTTGGCAAATGAGAAAAGTAAAAGCGTCTACGGTAAATCGTGCCTAAGGAAGGGTAAAAATCCATGTATATACCTTTGGTACATTTAAAACCCACTAACTCCATGATGAGATGGCTGCACCTCAATCAATGGTGACATGACAGCTCATACTCGGTCAAGGAAGTTTTTCTGTGCGTCAGAGACGTGCAAGAAAAAGTAGTTGAAAAGTATAACACCTTTAAAGAAGAAACTGCTTCGACATGTGGTCCAAGAAGTATTCACTTGATCATTAGGATTTTCTCTTTACCAATCCGTTCAAGACTTTAATCCATAAAGCAAACTGACTGTTCGACCATCTTAAAATAAAGGTGGTCGAAAAGTCAATTTGGTCCATGGATATTGTATGTTGTATGCTCCAATTATAGGAAGAGAAATGCCAAAGCAATATGAGTTTGTACTCATGAGAAACTTTGAGGATAAAAATTTGATGGAAGTCTCTAAAGGAATGTTTCTTGTTCTTGCCCTTCTGGTGGTTACTTATAGACCAATAACCTGTGGAGGAATTAAATAAACCAAACAGAAGTCTAACAGACAAGATTTTATTAGAGTTTGTTCCTAATAAATCACTAGAGACTAAGGCATAATCGTCTCTTCGAGAATTGTTTTCATAAATGAAGATGATTGATGCTCCCCTTCTCGCGAAAAGTAGTTGTAATTTTACAACTCAAGCGAAATTACCTTCTTGACCAAGTCTTTTTTCTGGTCAAATGAAATACCAGTCAGAAAGGTTTTACTTCCGATCATCATACTACAACCACCTTGTAGTCGTAATATTTTCTACGACGCTCTTCCCAAGTAAGCTATTTTCACTTGAAGTTGAGGGGCTAGCTGACGAAGATTGTTGAATTATCTGAATATACCTTTATTCGAAAGTAATCTGGATCCTCTATTAGGCCTAAATTAGCTTGCTAGGCTCAGGATTAATTACACAGTCAGAAGGTGGGCCCAAGAACCTTCCCTTCAGACCATTCCAGGACCTCTCCTCTGGAGGTCTTTTTGGACCACTCTAGGACCTCTCTCCTAGAGAGGTCTCTTCGGACCATCCCAAGACCTCTTCTCAACAGAGGAGGTCCACAAAGGCAGTTACCCACGTGTGATTAATTACAACTCATGTGGAGAAGATATTGGCTGTTACATCCGGAGACATAGCGGTTACCATGAAGGGACGCGATGATTGGCTTAAAGGGACGCGACCATTGACGTGAAGAGGTGCTACTGCAATAAACTGTCGACGCTTATAGAACTATAAAAGCCTAGCCTATGTGCCTTTGTAAGATAGAGTCTGATCCAAACCCTAATCCACGTGTATTCACAGTCACTTTCCCTGTAATCAGAGCATACTCTTTGCAATATACATCACCATTTCGAGTCCTTTGGCGAATAAATAGCAATCTCCATTTCTTATTTATATTCATGTTTGTTCGTTCTGTGACGAGAGTCCCAAACGTCGACAAGTAGTACCGTACCATTCTGTAACGGCTAGTTCAGAAGCATTAAATGAATAATAGTCGACCGTTGAACAGTAGGTGCGTTAATACCGGCCGATCAATGGCGGTAGTACCACACCTACTGAATTTTTCAGGGGATGACTTCAAACGGTCGAATTTGTGGTTGTGGGCTATAAATACCCTCTCACTAGCACCAAGCTCAGAATCTTGGACCTCATTGAATACACTTGAGCCTTTGGTGCACTCTCCTCTTCTCATTTGCTCGTATTTCACATTTTGAGGTAGTTGAGAGCATTCAAATGCATGTGCATAATTAGTTGATCTCTTTGGCACTTGATAATTTTCAGGCAAGAGCTTTGATTTGTTACTCTTGGTGCTTGCCGGCATGTAGACAGCTTGGAGGAAGTTTGTGCGGTGATCTCTTCAAAAAGATTGTGAAGAGGCCTAGCAACGATTGTGATTGGTTCGGTGCTCACCATCTCTGGAGTGGAGGAAGAGCAGTCCTAGTGGGATTGAGGTGTTTGAGGCTTAATTCATGGAGCCGGTCCAATTCGATTGGACTTACCTCAACGTGGACTAGTAAAGATCAGCAAGTCTTCGATACCACGGGAAAAACATCTCTTATCTTTATTGTGATTTTCTCTCTTATCTTTACTAGTTTCACATTTACATTTCTAGCAATTTAATTGTGTAGAATTGCTTGGCTAGAATTGTTTTTAGTTTTGACATAACTTTGAGGTGTCTTAGTGAAAGCTTAGAATATATCTCTTGTATTGTGCTAGAATTCTTTAATTAGACCACACTTGCTAAAATTATTAATTAGAGAACACGTTTTTTTTTATAAACCTCCTATTCACCCCTCTAGTTGATCATCCTAGATCCTACAACCACGGAAGAGTGCAATGACATTTGGTATGTCCTACAAGAGGACATTGACCCACGGTGTGGGAGCCCCCGGGTTATTCTCATAAGACCGAAACCCGCCAAGCCTTAAGGACATAACTCTGGGCCTCTAGGTAAATGGATTCCAACTTAAGTCCACCTAAGTAAGAGGCCTTGTCCGAACTAGAGCCCCGACGATCATGCGCGCTGCTCCTCTGCGAGCACTACATGATGATCGGTTCTCTAAACAGCCCAAGGCTACACTTAGTGAGTTAAATCAGAATTCATAAACAGCGAGCATGAGATCACATTGGCTCCCAAGATCAGCAACCAACATGCTCATACTCTCATTCAACATTGATTTCATCCATACTGTAGGGTCACGGGGTAGGCTACGATAGCTACAAACAAAAATTTCTACCACGCAAACCAGGAAGCCAAGCAAGTAGATGATCACAGATCGTTACCACCAGACGCGCAGAGCAGCGGAAGAAGGGTTGGAGCAGCCTGGTCCAACGAAGAGCGTGTCGATGTAGTGGTCGTAGTCGATCGTCCAACGTCCAGCAAGTCGATGCAGTGGTCGTAGTCGATCTCTCCTCCAGCAACCTCTGTAGTTCCTCGTGAAGATCGCGGATCGTCCTCAAGCGCAACAATCGTAGTAGCGCCTCTATGGTATCCACACGTCCAGGGCAGGAACAACCATACGCCGGTGTGCTAGCACCAAGTCGCATGGCAGAGCTCTCAGGAAGATGGCGGCTAGGGTTTCGGTGGTGTTTTCTCGCGTTTGTCCCAACAGCCTCATGCACATCCTTATATAGTGCTCGTGACGGATCCTATCCGAATACGTTTACGAATAGTATTCGTACTAGTTTGTTCCAACCCGTTAAGTGTGTGACCCTGTAGGTTCATGCGTAATTGGTTGTGACTCGGAAACCCTTTCCGATCACTAGTCGTAGCGGCTCCTAGCAGAACATAGCGATTCCCGAATATATATAAATTATATCGGACGAACCTTAATGCAATATGATCTACGACCAGGTCCTCATCTCTTACGACCAGGTCCTATCTCTATACGACCAGTTTGTATGTGGTCACGACCAGTTCGTAACTCCTTACGACCAGGTTACGACCACTCTGTGATTACGTTCGACTAGTCTACGACCAGCTCGTATCTCCATACGACCAGTCTGTGACCGATCAAACTGAGTGACCTACTCGTGTATACTCCCTTTGCCTCACGATGTCTGGTTGAACTCCAGGTAAGATGTTGTGTCATCCGTGGACTGTTCAATTCTTTCTCGATCGAGTGTCAGATAATTTTACGTGGTCGAACACTTCGACTACTAGTGGCATGGCCATGCACTTTCTTTATCCGATCACGACGAGGAGCCCAGAGACATCTCTCCTGTTATGTTAGGAGGGGCAAATCCCATATCCGACCAGTTACATTCCTCTCCATGTTTCATAGCATACCCGAAAGCTACCTTTATAACTACCCAGTTACGGTGTAGTGTTTGGCAACCCCTAAAAGTGCTATTACACATGTTGGAAACCATGCTGATCTCAGGTCTAAGGATTATACATCATCATTGCTTGAGACCAACTAACGACACATAGAATCATAACAATCTCAATAGTGTCTCAAGGTGGGTCTAATCCAACATCATGTTCTCTAACATGTGTCCATATTATTGGTTTGATATCTCCATATCCATGACTCGTGAAACATAGTCATCAACCAATACATATGCTAGTCTATTCATATGTGTCCTCATATGTTTCCGACCAGAGATCGTATAAGAATAATTATCGCAGAAATATAGAGTTTCACAACCAAGTCACATACTTGGTAATAAATATTAACAATATTATTCTTGGAACAAGATAACACATTATCCAATATCATGAACATAATGAAATATAATCATCTCTATGATTGCCTCTAGGACATATTTCCAACAGTCTCCCACTTGCACTAGAGTCAATCATTTTAGGTATCTAATACCGATAGCTCTTGTGTGTGCCTCATGCTTTGGCCGTGTGAGAGGCTTTGTCAACGGATCAGCAATATTTAAATCCGTATGAACTTTGCATATCTTAACATCTCCTCTATCCGCCAATTCGCGAATAAGATGATAACGCCTGAGTATATGCTTGGACTTCTAATGGGATCTAGGCTCCTTAGCCTGCGCAATGGCTCCATTGTTGTCACAATAGAGATTCATTGGGCTCGAGGCACTCGGAATCACACCCAATTCAGCAACAAAATTCCTTATCCAAACACCTTCTTTTGCAGCTTCAGAAGCCGCAATGTACTCGACCTCATCGTGGAATCAAGAATCGTCTCTTGCTTGGAACTTTTCGACTCACTTTGCTCCTCCATTCAAAATGAATACAAAACCAGATTGCGAACGATAATCATCTTTATCGGTTTGAAAGCTTGCATCGGTGTAACCATTTACAACGAGCTTTTCATCACCGCCATAAACTAGGAACACATCCTTAGTCCTTCTTAAGTACTTAAGAATATTTTTCACAGCTGTCCAGTAACCTTCACCGGGATCAGCTTGGTATCTGCTCGTAACACTTACAGCATATGAAACATCTGGTCGTGTACATATCATGGCGTACATGATAGATCCAATGGCGAAGCATATGGAATATTACTCATTTTGTCTCGCTCATCGCTGGTGCGTAGGACACGATTCTTGCTAAGATTAATGCCATGTGCCATGGGCAAGAATCCTCTCTTGGAATCTTGCATGTTGAACCGATTCAACACTTTGTCTATGTACGTACTTTGGCTTAATCCAATTAGCCTTCTTGATCTATCTTTATAGATCTTTATTCCCAAGATATATGCTGCATCTCCTAAATCTTTCATTGAGAAACTATTTCTTAATGAAGTTTTAACAATTCAAGCATTGGAATGTCATTCCGACCCGGTAGTATGTCATCTACATACAAGATCAGAATAACAAGTGCGCTCCCACTAACCTTCATGTAAACACAAGGTTCTTTTTTATTCTTGACGAAACCAAACCTTTTGATTTCCTCATCGAAACGTATATTCTAACTCCGAGATGCTTGCTTCAACCCATAAATGGACTTTTGAAGTTTGCATACTTTACTAGCATTCTTTGGATCGACAAAACCTTGGTTGTGTCATGTACACATCCTCATCTAGGTTTCCATTAAGGAAAGCCGTTTTGACATCTATTTGCCATATCTCATAGTCGAAATATCGACAATTGCTAGAATGATCGAACAGATTTAAGCATCACTCTTGGTGAGAAAGTCTCATCGTAGTCAACTCCTTGAACTTGTCGAAAACCTTTTGTGACTAGTCGAGCCTTATGAATGTAAACATTTCCATCCATATCAATCTTTTTCAGATAGATCCATTTGCACTCAATGGTTTTAACACCATCAAGTGGATCGACCAGTTCAAACCCGATTTTCTCTCATGGAGTCTATCTCGGTTTCATGGCTCCAAGCCATTTTTGAGTCTGGGTCCATCATCGCTTCCTCATAAGTCTTAGGCTCACCATTATTCAATAATAATCGTCATGCCCATACCTTGTAGGCAATTGATGCGGCCTTTTAGATCTCGTGGGTTTGGTGCCTTATCTACTGAGTTCAACAACAATTTGTTCATCGATAGAGGTTCAATAGGAGTTGAAACACTTTCAGATGTTTCCCGAATTTCTTCGAGTTGCACCTTTCTCCCACTGACTCCTTTTGAAAGAAACTCTTTCTCCAAAAAAGACACCATTTCGGGCAACAAAAACTTTGTCCTCTTCCCGGTTGTAGAAATAATATCCTTTGGTTTCCCTAGGATATCCTATAAAGAAGCATTTATCTGATTTGGGTGCGAGTTTGTCAGACGTCAAACGTTTAACATAGACATCACAACCTTATATCCTTAGAAAAGACAAACTAGGACTCTTCCTAGTCCACATCTCATATGGTGTCTTATCTACTGATTTCGATGGTACTTTATTTAAAGTGAAAGCGGCAGTTTCTAGAGCATAACCCCAAAAATATAATGGCAGATTTGATTGGCTCATCATTGATCGAACCATGTCCAATAAGGTCCTGTTACGCCGCTCAGACACCCCATTCCATTGTGGAGTGCCCGGTGGTGTAAGCTGTGGAACAATTCCACATTGTTTCAAATGATTACCAAACTCATGGCTCAAAAACTCACCTCCACGATCAGATCATAAAAATTTGATTGTCTTGCCAAGTTGATTCTGTACCTCATTCTGAAACTCCTTGAACTTTTCAAAGGATTCCGACTTGTGCCTCATTAAGTAGATGTATCCATATCTACTATAGTCATCGGTGAAAGTAATGAAGTACTGAAAACCACCTCTGGCTGTCGTGCTCATTGGTCCACATACATCAGTATGTACGAGTGCCAACTGGTCGGACGCCCTTTCACTACGACCAGTGAAAGGTGTCTTGGTCATCTTTCCGACCAGGCAAGATTCGCATGTGTCAAATGATTCCAAATCAAATGAGTTTAGAGTTCCATCATTATAGAGTCTTTTCATGCGTTTCTCACTTATGTGACCCAAACGACAATGCCAAATAAAAGTGGAATTTATTTCATTAGGCCGAAGCCTTTTCGCATTAATATTATAGATGGACGCATCATCAAGATTTAAGATAAACAACCCATTCAAAACAGGTGCATAGCCATAAAACACTTCATTCAAAAATATAGAACAACCATTGTTCTCAATAATGAATTTATAACCCTCTACCATCAAACATGAGGCAGAGATAATGTTTCTACTAATGGCTGGAACGTAATAACAATTATTCAATTCCATAATAAATCTCGAAGGCAAAAGTAATGGCAAAGTCCCGACGGCTAATGCACAACTCTTGCTTTATTCCGACGACGAAGATCCATCTCGCCCTTTGTAATTCTCCTACTCCTTGTTAGACTCGCATCGAATTGCAGATATGAGCAACCGATCCGGTATCAAATACCCATGAGTTAACAGAAGAGTCAGCAAGAAAAACATCTATAACATTAATACCTGTAGTGGAAGTTTTAGTCCCACCATTCCTTTTCTGATCAGCTAGGTATTTCTTGTAGTTCCTCTTCCAATGGCCTAGCTCTCTGTAGTAAAAGCATTCATTCTCTTGAGTCGGGCCGGACTTAGTCTTGAGCTTAGGCTTATTAGTTTTGATCTCATCTGAAACTTTAGCCTTACCCCTTTTCTTGACCCAAGTCTTAGCCTTCTTCTTGAAGCTTGTACTCTTTTGCACCATCATCACATGATTGTTGCTTTTCTTAATGCTGCCCTCTGCTGTCTTAAGCATCATATGTAGTTCGGTGAGATTCTTGTCTAAGCCGTTCATACGGAAGTTCAAAATGAACTGCCCATAGCTTTCAGGAAGCGAAGCAAGAATCAAATCTGTAGCCAACTCTTGGCTAAGTGGAAAACCAAGTTTTTCCAAGCTCTGTGTGTAACCAACCATTTTGATTACATGAGGGCTCACCGGACCACCCTCAGCTAGCTTACATCCAAACAAGTTCTTTGAGATCTCAAATCTCTCGGTTCTTGCTTGTGTCTCGAACATGCCTTTGGCGCTACGATCATATCGTGAGGCCTCTATGTTCTCAAAGCGCTACGAAGGTCTCGAGTTCATAGCGACAAGCATGAGACAGCTAACATCAAGGATTCATCACATGCCTTTTATAGGCGGTTTTAAAACAACATAGCATTCTCTGTAGGCACATCTGGAATTGGTTCCTCTAGAACATGTTCCTTTTATCTTGCCTAAGAACAATTCTTAGGTTCTGGGACCAATCCATAAAATTTGTTCCATTCAGTTTTTCCTTTTTAAGTATCGAGCGTAAAGCAAAAGCTGGATATAGGTCTGACGATGAGGTGCCATGATCTACAACATAAATTATGCAAAACTAAGACATATGTTCAAGAAAAGTAACTTCTATTAAACAATTTTAACAAAGATACTCCCACTAAATTCCATATCCCTCTTATGACATTTTAGTGATTCAAGACCCTCAATCAGTTAATCCACTAGTGAGCTTTGGCATCACTGCTAGAAGATTAGTGAAATTGATAAGCAACCTTTGCTAATCATATCTACTATATGACTCTTGTTGTTGGGCAGCATCTCTATGCTTCGGCACCCAACCTTTATGCCCCAAGGTCCACAATTGTTATGATAACCTTGTTAAGTTAAACCAATGCCAGCGTGTAAGTGTCTGACACAAACCCATCTAGTCAAGGAGAGTTAATGGCACTCTGCTTTGGCAAGACCTACCATTAAAATACATGACTTTGGATGGTGCGGCATTTGGGAGGGCATCAATTTAACCTAATATTATGGGAGGGGTTTTTACTTCTACCATGTTAAAAGCATTAAAAGCAAAAACATGTATAGAAGTAAATGAACAGGAATATAAAGGCATTCATAGACAATCAAATTGCATTGTGATATAGTATGACCCTTCTCCATGGTGATCTCCATCGCCATGCATCCTGTTCGCCGTGTCTCCAAGTGGTCAACTCCTCCAAGTACTCCCACTGAGCCATTACTCCTAATAGCACTAGTAATGAATTACAAGGAGTAAAGAAGCATCACAAGTCGACCACATGAATCGTTATACAAATATAGACTGACCTTGAGGTCAGCAATAAGCATGACACGCAGGTCATGGAAATTACATACATACATGCATCTCATACATGAACCAATATGGGTCATACTATTCATATCAATCCCTGCAAAAACAAGTTATGCATAGAATCCAATTCTATTGGACGACATGATCACACACTACCTATAGCGCGCGGTACGAATACCCAGCACGGCGGTCCCGCTAGCCGGTTAGCGGGCGGGGTTCGAAGGGGCAGCGCGCTCGGAAAATTTTTTCCGAAACATGAATCTTATTCATGTACCCGAGCCTTGGAAATCATCAGATTAATCACATTAACCCTATTCTGAACCACTCTGATCATTGCCTTTGATACGACCACACACTGCGGCAAACTCCGATGGCAAAATTCCGACCGGTAGGAGTGATATGCAGTCTGGTCGTGAACAAGCGCAATAAATCCTCTAGTCCTTATAGCTCATACCTCCTCGTAAACCCATCTACTACCACCGAGAAACCGATCGATCAAATCGACCAGGGTCTAGATCGTTCCATCTATATGAATCGATCTAGGTTATCAGAACCGACTAGTAATAGATCCAATCTACTACTACCACACATCAAGTATATGCGATCGATCCAGATCAAAAACTACGCAGGATGGCTCTGATACCATTGTAGGGTTACGGGGTAGGCTACGATAGCTACAAACAAAATTTTCTACCACGCAAACCAGGAAGCCAAGCAAGTAGATGATCACAGATCGTTACCACCAGACGCGCAGAGCAGCGGAAGAAGGGTTGGAGCAGCCTGGTCCAACGAAGAGCGCGTCGATGTAGTGGTCATAGTCGATTGTCCAACGTCCAGCAAGTCGATGCAGTGGTCGTAGTCGATCTCTCCTCCAGCAACCTCTGCAGTTCCTCGTGAAGATCGCGGATCGTCCTCAAGCGCAACAATCGTAGTAGCGCCTCTATGGTATCCACACATCCAGGGTAGGAACAATCATACGCTGGTGTGCTAGCACCAAGTCGCACGGCAGAGCTCTCAGGAAGATGGCGGCTAGGGTTTCGGTGGTGTTTTCTCGCGTTCGTCCCAACAGCCTCATGCACCTCCTTATATAGTGCTCGTGACGGATCCTATCCGAACACGTTTACGAATAGTATTCGTACTAGTTTGTTCCAACCCGTTAAGTGTGTGACCCTGTAGGTTCATGCGTAATTGGTTGTGACTCGGAAACCCTTTCCAATCACTAGTCGTAGCGGCTCCTAGCAGAACATAGCGATTCCCGAATATATATAAATTATATCGGACGAACCTTAATGCAATATGATCTACGACCAGGTCCTATCTCTATACGACCAGTTCGTATGTGGTCACGACCAGTTCGTAACTCCTTACGACCAGGTTACGACCACTCTGTGATTACGTTCGACTAGTCTACGACCAGCTCGTATCTCCATACGACGATGCATGGCGATCAAAGCGAGTGACCTACTCATGTATACTCCCTTTGCCTCACGATGTCCGGTTGAACTCGGGTGAGATGTTGTGTCATCCGTGGATATTCAATTCTTTCTCGATCGAGGTCGATAACTTTACGTGGTCGAACACTTCGACTACTAGTGGCATGGCCATGCACTTTCTTTATCCGATCTGTGAGAGGGCCCAGAGACATCTCTCTGTTATGTTAGGAGGGCAAATCCCATATCCGACCGTCACATTCCTCTCCATGTTTCACAAACATACCCGAAAGCTACCTTTATAACTACCCAGTTACGGTGTAGTGTTTGGCAACCCCTAAGAGTGCTATTACACATGTAGAAAACCATGCTGATCTCAGGTCTAAGGATTATACATCATCATTGCTTGAGACCAACTAACGACACATAGAATCATAACAATCTCAATAGTGTCTCAAGGTGGGTCTAATCCAACATCATGTTCTCTAACATGTGTCCATATTATTGGTTTGATATCTCCATATCCATGACTCGTGAAACATAGTCATCAACCAATACATATGCTAGTCTATTCATATGTGTCCTCATATATTTCCGACCAGGGATCGTATAAGAATAATTATCACAGAAATATAGAGTTTCACAACCAAGTCACATACTTGGTAATAAATATTAACAATATTATTCTTGGAACAATATAACACATTATCCAATGTCATGAACATAATGAAATATAATCATCTCTATGATTGCTTCTAGGGCATATTTCCAACACATACAACATTCATACATAGACATAAAGAAAGACATACATCATAATAGTTCAAGTCTACATTAATTACAAAAGGGCCGACCGACCAAATTCAATTAAACACTTAGAGTGGCAGTGGACACAACATAAATAAACCAAAAGTCCAGCAAGTATGCCCATAACCCATCGGTAGCCGACTGGGAGTTAAATAATAGCACTACTCGTTAGCGTCGCCTAAATCAGCACTAACGAGCTCATCGGGCTCGAAGTCCTTCTCACCTGAATTTGTAGCAACCGGGTTAAGTACAAATGTACTCACAAGTCTTACACAAATAAAAATTAGTTATGCTAGAGGTTGTTCCAAAGGATGGCACATAGGGGTTTAGTATTACTAAAAGACACAACAATTTTCAACCTACACATACTAGTTTATCAATTGCCATTTTAAAAACAGATTTGAAGTAGAAGTAAATCATGTAACAAAGTAATACAATGATAAACAAATGAATCAAATAATAATCAAAGTGGTAGCCTACTTTGATACATGAACACCCGTTCATATTGAATATCAAGTTGTACCCACAAAAATAGTTGAAAGTCTAACAATAGTAACTACCGAACTCAAGCGATCGTCCATAACCGCGGACACGGCTATTCGAATATATTTATCTCTGCAGAGGTGTACTACTTTACCCACACGACTCGACTAGCCCGTAAGCTACCGGGATTAAAACACTTCCTATGGTGTGTCGGCCGGGAGAATCGATATACGGTCATTTTTAGCAAGAAAATTCTATTAAGATAAGTCCCCCTTGCAAGATGGTCCCTTACTTAGTACAAGCGACAGATAGCACTTGCTAAGCGGCTCACAAGTTATATTGGAAATACCGATGCAATGTAAATAACCGAAATTGGTGCTCCCATGCACACTATAGAAAATTACATCAGCTCCTAAGGACAAATGATCGAACACAAGTGTCCCTACACCACCTTGGGACTTAACACAATAAAACATTCCCCTTACTTAACTGCACAGTACCCATATCCTGCGTGTGGTAGCATGAGTTTTACTTGAATTAACGATATTACCAAAGTTCGATCCTTGTTGGTCCGAACAAGTCAACCATATACCCGATCTCGTGCACAAAGGCACCCTCACTAGCAACCACTTGTCCAGACCCCAAAACTCATTTAAAATGACCAAATTTAACTCATAAAACTGATACGAAGATCTGAAATGAAAAGAATATAAGAAAGTGTGTTTCTCCCATGATTGTCGGGTTAGTCCCGACAATCAAACTACCGTTTTAGACGTGCATGGCTAAGCAAACTCGTAGAATATATTTCACATAACCTAACTTAAGTATGTTGATATTGGAATAATTCAAGGATAACCTCAATGAATAGGATATAACTAACTACACATCACAAAAATAGCGACATAGCAAAATAAGCATGCAAGCAATTATCATTGCACTAACTTATTGAAAACTGGGATCAAATATGATGCAAAAGAAAGTTCAAATTATGCTTACCTTGTAGGTAGATCAATTGTTCACTCTCGGTGGTGTACGAGTCAATATCAATAGTCTCGGAATCTATACAATTAACGGTATCAATAAACACCGAGAAATACCTCAAAAATCAAAATACTCATAAATGCATGGATTTTCTACAGTGTCTATTTCATGATTTTATATGAATTTAGGTGAAAGAATTATTCCATTTGGAGTTATTATGTGAAAGTTATAGCAATTTGAATTTCAGATTCCAATATGTCTTAGTTCATGTAATTTAATTATTTGGTCAAAATTTGTAGAATAGTGGGGGATACAAGGATTATATAGATAAATAGATAATATTATTACAAGTCCAAAACATTTGGGTTCATCTCATTTGGAGTTTTTATGAATTAGTTATGCATATTTAAAGTTATTAGCCTTTTTCTATTGTAAAAATAATAGAGTTATGGATCAATTTCCAACATAATACTCCCTGCTACAGAGACATGTGTGAAACCAATTTTAATATAAAATTCATTAAAAATGAAAATTATCAGCACTGGTTTCATCCATTTTGGAGTTGGCAAGAATTAGTTATGTATTTTTGAAGGTAATAGAATTTTCAGTGTGTAAATTAATAGATTTCTAATTTTATAAAGCAATTATTACTTTTCTTACCGAGCGCTTGCTAGCCACAGTCGCTGACTGGTGGGCCTGGTGAATAGTGTGTTTTCTATTTAACTTCTGATTTAAATCCTTGTGCTGACATGTGGGGCCATCTATTAGTGACTCTATTCCATGAACCGAGTTCACCGGTGTACGTGCACAGCTCATGGGGTTTAAGGGCTAGGCCCACACGTCACGCACCGCGGCATTTCACTTATCTTTCTAGATTTCTGTATGCGGTCCCACATGTAAGTGACTCATCTAGTTTCTTACGATAGCAATTAAATGGCTAAGCAATCATTAGTCATTAATGATCCGGATTATGTCCTAATGACATCGCTACAGGACGGGTCGGCACGTCCAACAACAAGAGCTCCGGCTTCACCAAAGCCTCGCTGGTGTTCCCGGCGATGGCAGCGCAAACCAAAGTCATGGATGGGTGCATAATATCCTTGCGCACTTAATGGTGGTACCCTCGATGGCTGAGCCGGCCTGTACCGGCGGCGAGCCGGAGAGGGGCGGCGATGTGCATATGGCAACCATGCATGCATAAGGTAAAGCTCCACAGCGTGCATACAAGCGAGTGCCCAAGGTTCTACAGACTATATGGAAGCTACCTGAGCGTTGGGGAGAAAAGGAGATGACCGGAGTTGACTTGGCGACGGTGAGGTCCACGGTGGTGGCACAGCTCAACACGGAGAGAAAATCCTGAGAAGATCTAGGACAAGTGAATGCTCAGGATAGCTCAAAGATCCTATGAGGATGCTCTAGAAGCGATGAATCGACAAATGCCTTACCGGAGCAAAGTGAGAGGTGAAGAGTTAGTTCCCTGGCCGAAAAAGGTCCAAACTCCAAATCACCAAATTCCTATCATGCATTGCCGAAATTAGTTGAGGGGTTTTGAATGTCACGCTAAATGACATGATATGACGCGGAAGGCATAGGACAATACCTCCCGGAAGTGAAGATTGACTTGATGGTGTCCACGGGAGCGTGCTCTGGAGCTTGCAATGGCACCACGGTGGTCCGGGAGCTACAAGCGAAACCATAGTCCAAGATTAACAAAAATGGAAATGCATTGAATGTAGAGTCGAGAGGAACCATGCGGTTGAATTTTACCGGAGTAGAGAGTGGAGGAAAGCGTCCTTCTTCTCTACGGCCGAGAGAAGAAGTGAAGGAAATGAGGGGCATGTAGGGGTATTATGCCCAGGAAAGGGACGGAGCGGAGGCGGCGTGAGACGGAGAAGGCTCTGGAGTGGTCAAAGGAGGTGGTGGATTCACGGCGTGAGAATCGCCCAACGGCTCGGAGCAGGCGAGCGTAGCTGCGTGGCATGAGGCGTCTGCGCGAGGAAGACAAAGGCTCTGAAAAGTGGGTCCACCTCATCAATGAAACAACGCACACGTGCGAGCCAGGTTAAGTGGGTCGGTGTGGGCCATTGGATCTTGATCGAACGGTCGACATTGAGTGTGAACGTTCGAACTGTCCGAACGGTTGCGCGATCTGGATCGTTGATTTCTTAATCGAATGGTTGAAACACGTTGGGCTCGGTGCAGTGCATTTAGTTGACTCAGCCGAGTCAATTCACCTGGGTTGGACTCGAGCCAGGGTTGGGTTCGGGCCCGAGGAACAGTACTGGGGTTTGACTGGGTTTTAAATTAACTTCCCCACTTTGACCTGAGTGCTAAAAATAGAAATGAAATTCCTAAAAATTTGAAATAAACCAGACGTGTTCTTGGGATGACCTAGTACTCATATAAAATTTGAAACCACTCTGTTCATGTTATATTTTGTTCAGTTTAAATTCAAACTTAAAATGTGTCATTGAAATATGTTTTAATTTTCTGAGGGTTGTAACCAATCCCAAAAGTTTGGGGAAAATTATATTAATTCATGATAATTATTGTAGTATTTGAATAAATTATTTCTAGAGGAACTTTAGTAGCATTTGTTTCAATTTTCTTTTGAAGTTTACTTCTTTAATTGGATGTTTAATATTTGCACGAGATTTTCCTAGTGCAATATATAATGTAAATGCTTGAAAACAATGATGCATGCTCATGAGATGCATAGTAATCCTATTTATTAACTTGGAGATGTGAAAAACCTCCCCCCCCCCTACAAAAGATCTCGACCTTGAGATCTAGGTAAGCCGGAAGTTGGATAGGAAGGTTCTAAAAGATTTTACAACATCTGTTGTCTTGATTTCCTTCAAAGATAGTGCTAAGATATCCTATCAAGGTTACAAGGAGTGATTACTCTGTTTTCCTTTCCATTGCTTTGTTTAACCTTCCCTTTCTTGATTCGAAGGCACTTCAAGCTGAAGGAAAAAGATCTGGGTATTCATTTCACATTTTGTGTTCACGTTCCCATGTAGCCTCATCTTTCGTATGGTTACTGCACTGAACTTTCAGGAACTTGATGTTGCGATTTCTCGTCTTGCGCTCCGTTTCTTCAAGAATATGAATTGGGTGCTCCCGATAAGAAAGATCGGGTTGCAAATCGAGTTCTTCCAACTCAGTTGCTTTGGTTGGGAGGCGAAGGCACTTTTTTTGTTGTAAAATATGGAACACGTCATGCACATCTGAAAGTGATGGTGGCAACTCCAATTGATAGGCCACTGGTCCTAGTTTTGCTAGAATCCGGAATGGTCCGATGTAGCGAGGTGCCAATTTGCCTTTGACTTGGAAACGATGCATTCCTTTCATTGGAGAGACCTTAAGGTAAACCTGATCATCCACCTCAAAACTCAACTCGCCACGACGATGGTCGGCGTACGACTTCTGATGAGATTGAGCCATCCGAAGCCACTCACGGATGACACAAACTTGCTCTTCAACATCCTCCACCAAGGTTGGACCATAGAATGGTCTCTCCCCAGCTTCGAACCAGTTCAAGGGTGTCCTATAAGCTCTCCCATACAACGCTTCGAAGGGTGATATTTGTATGCTTGATTGGAAGCTATTGTTGTAGGAAAACTCCGCAAATGGTAAGCACTTCTCCCAATTCTTGCTATAGGATAGCACACATGCTCGAAGAAGGTCTTCCAAAACTTGGTTCACCCTCTCAGTTTGTCCATCGTTTGCGGGTGGTAAGTGGAGCTAAAAGATAGATTGGTCCCCATTGCTTGATGCAAGCATTTCTAGAAATAGGATGTGTGAACTGAGGACCTCGATCAGAAACTATCACCTTTGGCACACCATGGAGATAGACGATTCTTGAAAGGTAAAGCTCTGCTAACTTGTTCCCATTGTAGGCGGTTTTGACAGGAATGAAATGGGCAACCTTGGTCAGACGATCGATGATTACCCATATGGAATCGGACCCCATTTGAGTCCTTGGAAGTCCAGTGATGAAGTCCATACTGACTTCCTCCCACTTCCATTTTGGAATAGGCAAAGGTTGGAGAGTACCCGCTGGCCTCAAATGCTCAGCCTTGACTCTCGAGCATACATCGCACTCGGCAACATATTGCACGATCTGCCGCTTCATTTGACTCCACCATAGCCTCTTCTTTAGGTCTTGATACGTCTTGGTACTTCCGGGGTGTATGGAGAATTTAGAGTTGTGAGCTTCCTTAAGGATCAACTCTCTCAAGTTACGGTCATTAGGCACCACCAGACGATTCCCGAACCATAGGGTGCATTGCGTATCTTCGGTGAAGCATTTGGCCTTGCCTTGCTTCATTTCTTCTCGGATTTGAGCTACTTCCATGTCAGTCTTCTGGGCTTCTTTAATCTATCCCTCAAGTGTAAAATTCACACTGAGGGCAGCAAGAGATTTTTCTTCAATTATCTCCAGGTGCAAATGTTGCATTGCAGCACACAAGCCTGCCGAAGTGGGAGTTACCAAAAAACAGTTGCATTGAGATTTTCTGCTCAAAGCATCAACTATCACATTAGCTTTCCCTGGATAATAATGAAGTCCTATATCATAATCCTTGATCAACTCGAGTCATCTTCTTTGCCTCAAGTTCAGATCGGCTTGGGTAAAAATATATTTGAGGCTCTTGTGATCAGTGTAGATTTCACAACGATTACCGATGAGATAATATCACCAAATCTTCAGAGCATGGACTACCGCTGCAAGTTCTAAGTCATGCGTGGGATAGTTAGCCTCATGAGGCCTTAATTTCCTCGATGCATACGCCACAATTCGGCCCTCTTGCATGAGCACACAACCGAGCCCGTAGCGAGAAGCATCGCAGTATATGTCGAAGCTATTGTGAATATCCAGCAGGATGAGTACCGGAGCTTTGGTCAGACATTATTTTAAGATCTAAAAGCTTTGCTCACAATCCGCTGACCATTCGAATTTCTTTTCTTTCTTCAGAAGCTGAGTCATTGGCCTTGCAATTTTTGAGAAATTCTAGATGAATTTGCGGTAATAACCCACAAGTTTGAGAAAACTGCGAATGTCGGTGACGCACTTGGGTTGTTTCCAATCAAGGACATCTTTTACCTTGCTTGGATCAACAACGATACCACCCTTGGATAGAACATGACCCAAGAAACTAACTTCATGAAGCTAGAACTCGCATTTACTGAATTTGGCGTAGAGCTGATGTTGACGAAGCTTCTCCAACACAAGCCCCAAGTACCGCTCGTGTTCTTCATCAGACTTGGAGTAGATGAGGATGTCATTGATAAAAACAATGACGAACTGATCCAAGTACTCCATGAAAACCGAATTCATAAGGTTCATGAAGTAAGCCGGAGTACTGGTCAGACCGAAGGACATAACAGTATACTCGTACAAACCATTACGAGTAGAGAATGCCGTCTTGGGGATGTCTTCAGCTCTGACCTTGATTTGATGATAGACCAATCGTAAATCAATCTTGGAGAATACTTGAGCTCTACTCAATTGGTTGAACAGATCATCAATCCGCGGAAGCGGATACTTGTTCTTGACAGTGACTTCGTTTAACAGACGGTAGTCAACAGACATCCGCAAACGCTTGTCCTTATTTTTAACGAATATAGCCAGGCATCCCCAAGGTGAGGAGCTCGATCAAATAAAGCATTTTGAGTTGCTTCTTCAATTCTTCCAACTCATTGGGAGGCATTCGGTACGACCTTTTTGAAATGGGCGTAGTACCGGGTGCAATCTCGATGACGAACTCAACTTCTCGATCAGGGGGCATGCTTGGGAGTTCTTTGGGGAATACATCTGGATACTCACATACCACTAGTACTTTCTCCAATTCAAGGGAGGTACTAGCTTCTAAGGCATAGAGATGAGATTTGCCCACTAGAGGTGTAAAAACAACCTGATTGTCGTCTTCGCTTGTGACAGAAATAGATCATTGGGCACAATCAATTTGCCCCTGGTTTTTGGACAGCCAATCCATTCCTAATATAAGATCAATACCCACTGAAGTTATTACTATTAAATTTGCCAAAAAGTTAACACCTTGAATTTCCACTTTTATGTCCCGATGGACTTGATCGGTTTGGAAAACCGATCCCAATGACTGGATTTGATAAGGGGGCTGAAGGGTATGCATTTAAAATTGATGATGTGTAGAAAAGGACTTCTTGACAAATGAATGAGATGCTCCCGAATCAAATAAGATAATAGCTGGAAAAGTATTAACAAAGAGAGTACCCAAAACAACGTCGGGTGCGTCGTTTGCCTCCTCGGCAGTAATGTGGTTCACTCGGCCACATGCAGGAACTTGAGGAGGAGTAGATGCTACCCTCGGAGGTGGGGAGGGTCTTGTCGGAGCTGGTGGTGGTGTAGGAGCTTGATAAGTCCGGGGCATCCCTCGTTGCCTCGCAAGGCATTGATGCGCATAGTGGCCGGGGCGGTCACAATGGAAACAAGTGATATTGGGCTTGAATGCGCTGCTATTTTGGGAGCCTTTGCCCCTATTATGCTGCTGTGCCGCTAGTGGAGAAGGTCGTGGGGTCACCATAGGAGGCCTTGGTGGCACCAAAGCTTGGGCACAAGGTGCCGAGGGAAACTGCTGCTTGCTGAAATTTGGGAAGCCCTCTTTCTTTTTCTCGCCTCATTCAAAGCTATGCTCTTATGCTCCACCACGATGGCCTTGTTGACCATGTGCTAGAAATTCCTGAAGTCATGCACGGCGAGAGCTAGCTGCATCTCTTCCGTTAAGCCGTTGATGAACCGGCTCTGACGGCGAGCATCTGTAGAGACATCATTAGGAGCATAACGAGCCAAAAAGTTGAACTCATGTAGATACTTTGTAACTCTCTTCTTCCCCTTCTTGAGGGCAAGGAACTGTTGTTGCTTGATCATTAACACCCCCTTAGGGATGTGAGACTCGCGGAAAGCCGCTTGGAATTCGTTCCAAGTTGGAACTCATCCCTCAGGTTGCATGGCGGAGAAATTATCCCACCACGTGCTTGCGGTGCCTTCCAGATGGTAGCTGGTGAATAGGACCCTCTCAGTGCCAGTGCACTGAGCAATCGCCAGCTTCTTCCTATGGTCTTAAACCAGTCTTCGGCCTCCATTGGGTCTTTGGAGCTGGAGAAGGTCGGGGGATTGGTCCGCTGAAACTCAGCGAGTCCCCCGTGAGAGTGATGAGTGGTGGCTCCTCTGGCTGGTCCGGGAGTCGGGGAAGTGTTGCGAGCTATGGCCTCAAGAATCCACGTTTGATCCACGCGGTTTCTTTCAATCTAGGCCAAGACCTCTACCATTGTGGGCGGTGGTGGAAGCACTTCTTCCGATGGACCGCCCGCTGATTTTGCCGATGGGAAGGCTCACCACCCTCCCCTCATGCGTAGAGATCATCCATAGTAGCAGAGCGAGTACGAGGGGGTGGTGATCCTTCCTCTTGCGGTTGAGCCCTTGATCGAGTGTTAGGCCCTGCCATCCTGTTGTCATATGGATGGTTAGAGAATAGACTAAGGATACACTCAAATGAGTGGGAATACAATTTTGGACAGCAAGGAGAATATCTTAAACTAGCATGCAATATGGCAACAAAATGCACAAAAATTAACACCAAATGAAGACACAAAGGCACAAAGGCCAACATAAGATCCATTAAAGCAATTCATAGTTTTCCGGTACAATATCATTCATATAAGCCAAAGGCGAATGGTAATTGCTCGAAACAAGAAGTCCTTGCAAAGAAACATCAAGAGTTCAACAACTACTAGCCTATTACATAATTTAAGGATACATGCTCGCTGGACTCATATCCAGACAGCGAGCTCATGTTACTACGGTAATGCTCTATCTATCTTCCCGATCAAAGTTCACCGGGAACTCATCCAAAAGATGATATCCAGGTGATCCCGTGTCATCGGGGTCATGTGGATTGACAAGACGTAGAGGGGATCCTATATTAATGACATGTCCTCCTGCAGGTTCTGGCCTTTGAGTATGAGGGAATCCCACTGACATACGAGCTTGACGTCTTGATCCATAATTGGGCACTTGCCCTCCCACTTCGGGAAGATGGTACTCCGGTGGTGCAGAAATGTATGGGGAGACCACGTTCTCCCCATACAGTTCATACCGATCCACAAATCCCATGTTACATAGGGGTTGCAAATGCTCCTGAGCCACAATGAGATGATGCCTCGTCTCCCATAATTCATGCATAGTGCAACGGTGGATCTGATCCATGATGTGGACCAATCTTGCCAGCTGTCGCACTTGAGGATCTTCTCCATACTGAATCCTGGCAAAAGTGTTCACTTCTGCGCCACGAGCTTGCATAGGAAAGTGGTCATGTGGTGGTTGAGCTAACTCCGTCAAGTCACGACGAAGATGGCTCATGGTCACACAAGCCACTTCCTGCAATGTCGTGGCCTTAAAGGTGCCACACGCCTGGAACCCGTACGGAATACTCCCTGTCACACGTCTGGCAATGATGTTGACCACTGCCAAGTACTCCTCCATCCCTGGTCCTCTGTCGCGTCGGTAGATGGAGTACATCGATTGATATGTGAAGTTAGCTCTCCACATCATGTCTCTGAGCAATGTTGGGTATCCATCAACATTTTCTACTTGGGTCTCCTTAACAAGGTACTAACGACTCATCTAAGGACAAGAAGGGCAATGTGAGAGCCGCCGAGCGATTCGATTTGTAATACTTAACCTTTAAAATGGTTCCAGCATTACAAACCAAATTTTTTCACTCTTGGCATATATGTACTTCCTAGAATGCAGTACACATACCCCGTACAAAAAATTTAAGTATCAACATCCATACACAACATAATACATTATTGAAGTCAGCATAATTTACATAATTTACATCATACAAAAGTGAGTTTTGCAGCGGAAGGATTGCCATAAGATGGTTGAAAACAACACCAATCAGTTTGCCCTTACCCACAAGGCAACCGACAAGAAATGTCCAAGCTAGTCGTCCAAAGTGTAGTCGGTCTGACACTCGTCAACCCCTTGGGGGTCAACCTCCTCTGCAGCAAATAAACAATGCAGTTGAGTACAAAAGAATTATACTCGCAAGACTTACGTTAACAAACCTATACATAGCTACATGCCAGCTTAAACAATTGAGATGGTCATATGGTTCATTTCGGCATAAAGCAGGATTTCGGTTGCAATAGTTAATAGATTGAAAGCAAGTTTAGCAAATCAGTTTTTAAGATTCAAATAACAGAATGACAATAGCAATAAGCATAATTAACAACCTAGAAGTGACTTCCCACAACCACCACAACAATAGCATAAATTTCCCATTCGTACCACCCAATTTCAAGTTTTATCAAAATGCTGTAGTCTAACTCTCGAAAGACCTCCC
This sequence comes from Phyllostachys edulis, assembly GCA_036346405.1. Taxonomy (NCBI): domain Eukaryota; kingdom Viridiplantae; phylum Streptophyta; class Magnoliopsida; order Poales; family Poaceae; genus Phyllostachys; species Phyllostachys edulis. Next base: position 16,826,732 of record CM070567.1, read on the forward strand.
CAAGCGTGTCCATAACCAAGGACTTGGCTTTTCGAAAAGATTAAACCCTGTAGGGGTGTACAACTTTACCCACATGTTAGACCATCTTTTTTCCAAGCTATTTAGCACACTTTCTTAGGTATGCCAGCATGGCTAAGTCCTACGAGACGTTTCTAATATTGTGCATTAGCTACGAGCCGCCTGTATGGGTGAAACCCTCCGTGAACCGCCCTTGTGTGTGCAGACAGGGCTCCCACGGAGGACCCACACGTTGTGTCGGGACATTGGCCCAGCAGTAGCAACTGCCAATGTCTCTCGGAGTGGAGAACATGGACAGGAACCCACTCCGTCACACCCAACACATACAGAACATTTCTTTTTCGACACAACACACACACCCACCACCTGCGACTCGAAACTAATACCCGCCAAAGTACTAAGTCAAGAGGGGTCCCATATGTCCCTCATGTGGATGCACGCAAATAATGCTTGGTTTAGTGGGACGAGATGTTCGGTCCTTGTTGATTCAGGCACACAACCACACACCCCACAATCACACCAACAACCATGTGCCCAAATCCAAATCCTTTTCATTTTTAGTTTTAGTTTTTCCAAATAGGATAATAATCATGAGTACCCTGACTCAAGTATGTAAAGTGATGTTGTAACGACCATCGCCGAAGCGATGATCCCCAGACTACCATTCTAAGCATGGCTAAGCAATACAACTCGAATATTACAAAATAAAGTGACTAGAGCTCATCCATCGAGCCCTAAATCACAGTGAGTACAACCTAGTCTCAGTAGTAAAAGATGGATAATTTGCCTACAGTTCAATTTAACTAAACAGGTGAACTGTCGCAACTAATAAAATACTTGACAACATAGCATGCATACATACAGTTGAAACATTTGAAATATTAACATGCGAAAATAATGGGATCAACGTGCATCAAAGGAAACTTCTTGCCTTGCTGGAGATATTCCACTTGCTGCTGAGGATCACTTTCGTATTCAATAGAATTGTTGGTACCTATCGATCGAACATAGGAGTGAATAAGAATGAATACAAACAAACAACCACAAAGATAAATAGAAATCAAAACCAACAGCAAGCACTCATAGCAAGTATAGTTTGAGTAACAAAGATCTAATGTTCAGTCCAAAGATAAAATTTATAAGAATTTTTCTAAGTATTTAACTAGTTAATGGCATAACTACACAAAATAATTAGTTAACAAAATTTTCTAGAACAGCAACAAGATTCAAACTTAAACCAGGCTAAAGTACAGGAAAAATAAGAATTAACGAAATTCCTTCCACTCTATTTGGAGTTAGTATGAAATACTTATGGATTTTACAAGTTAAAAGGAATTTTCAAAACAGAACTAACCCCTACAGTAATTCTAAAATCCTTAAATTCCTATTTACACCGACGCTGCTACCAACCCACTGATCCTTGACCAATGGAGCCCAGATGCGGCGTTGGATCGGGTCACTTGACCCAATCAAGGTGATAACGATTTCGAAGGCGGATTCCAAGCATATGTCTTCAGCTTTCGAAAACGTAATCTTGAGGGCCCACATGTCAATGACTCTGAGATTTCAAAGGATTTCGATTAGATCTCTTATTACACTTAACCTGGATGGGGCCCACCTGTCATACAAATAACTAAACACCATCTAACCCTAATGACTTCAACCTTAAGGGCGTCGGCAGCTTGACGACGGCGAGGTAGAGGATCTAGCAAAAGAGAGGGTCTTCGAGCTTGAGGAAGGCACGCACGGGTGCGCAAAGACTTGGTGAAACTAGTGACGCTGTCCCAGGTGCTCGAGGAGGACGACGGCGAGCTGGCGGCGACTGGAGGTGGAGACGAAGGTGGGGTCTTCGCGGATAGGGCGCCACAAACGCCTAGAAGCTTCGAGAAAGTGCGCCTCGGGTGCGCCTCAGCTCCAAGAGCAAAACCCCCCAAGCCTCGTCGTCGATGGAGGTCGGAGGCGGTGAAATTTGAGGCAGTGGCGGAGGATTGGCTTTGGAGAAGAAAGCAAAATTGCGGCAAGAGAGAGCGAAAGAGAGCAAAAGGATGGGCAGAGATGGCTAAATAGTGGCTGGCGATGCTTCCCGCACAAACACGTGTGCTCCAGGTGGCGCGAAACGGGCTTCGTGGTCGCCATGCACAGCGCTAGTGCGTGAGCTTGAGCGGCGATGAGGAGAGGGCGTTCCTGACAAGTGGGGCCTACTCGTCAGCGACCCAAAGAAACATAAGGTGCGGCGAGTCAAAATCAAATGGACGGTCCAGATTACTTTCATAAAAAATGGACAGTCCAGATTGAGATGGACGTTCGGATGGTCCGAATGGCCCAATTGACCTTGTCTGTTCAATTTCAATCAGACGGCTCATATGAAGAGGCGTGTTCGGACGGTCCGAACGACCCAATCAATCCAGTCCGTTGAGATTCAATCGGACGATTCAAACGCTTTACGCGCTTCAATGACCTGGACCGTTGAGATCAAATCGGACGATCCACAACGAGAGGGGCGTTCGGACAGTTCGAACAGCCCAATGGATCTAGTCCATTGATCTAAAATTGGACGGTCCACACGGTTTCGCGTTTGGAGAACTAGGTACACTAGGGTTAGAGTTGAATTTAATTTTGACCGAAAACAAACAAGTTTGACCAGGCTGTTTAAAATAAAAATAAAATTATGAAAATTATGAAAATTTTTGTGGTTGCTCTCAGGTTCATCTTGGGCTTAGGAAAAATCAAAACGACCACTTTTGGTTTTCCATTTGGCTAAAATAAAATCTTTTTCAGAACATCCTTTCTAATTTGGTTTGAATTTTGAAAAGGTTCGGATAACTTTGAAAAATTCTAGAAAAATTATAATAATTAGTGTAAACTAATCTAGTATTTTACAAAATTGTTTCCAGAGATTTTGATACAAAATTTTTTCTGGAATAGACTAGAACCTTGGTTTTCAAGTCACAAGTTTTAATTTTATAAACAAAAATTTGAAACCAAGTACAAACTTGTGAATTTCAACAAAAATTTTTGAACTCCCATACTTTTATACATTCGAAACACAAACCAAAGTTCATGATGTTACAGGCAAGATGAGTTAGTTTTGCAAATCAAATTGAGAATAAGGTGAGAAATGATACTAAGATGGATGAGGAATAAAAGAGATTCTTAACTTAGCTTTCTCAAATTATTTTGATATTTTGAAAATCATTTGACTAAGGACTTGCTAAACTTAACGCACGTGCTATTTCTAACCTACAGTCAGTATGGCTATGATACCAACACTGTGGGAGCCCCTGGGTTATTCCCGTAAGAACGAAACTCGCCTGGCCTTAAGGAGATAACTCTGGGCCTCTAGGTAAATGGATTCCAACTTAACTCCACCTAAGTAATAGGCCTTGCCCAAACTAGAGCCCCAACGATCATGCGTGCTGCTCCTCTGCGAGCACTGCATGATGATCGGTTCTCTAAACAGCCTAAGGCTACACTTAGTGAGTTAAATCGAAATTCATAAATAGTGAGCATGAAATCACGTTGGCTTCCAAGATCAGCGACCAACTTGCTCATACTCTCATTCAACATTGGTTTCATCCATACAACATTCATACATAGACATAAAGAAAGACATACATCATAATAGTTCAAGTCTACATTGATTACAAAAGAGCCGATCGGCCAAATTCAATTAAACACTTAGAGTGGCAGCGAAAACGACATAAATAAACCAAAAGTCCAGCAAGTATGCTCATAACCCATCGGCAGTCGACTGGGAGTTAAATAATAGTACTACTCGTTAGCGTCACCTAAATCGACGCTAACGAGCTCATCAGGCTCGAAGTCCTTCTCACCTGAATTTGCAGCAACCGAGTTAAGTACAAATGTACTTGCAAGTCTTACACAAATAAAAATTAGTTATTCTAGAGGTTGTTCCAAAGGATGGCACATAGGGGTTTAGTTTTGCGAAAAGACGCAACAATTTTCAACCTACACATACTAGTTTATCAATTGCCATTTTAAAAACAGATTTGAAGTAGAAGTAAATCATGTAATAAAGTAATACAATGATAAAAAAATGAATCAAACAATAATCAAAGTGGCATCCCACTTTGATACATAAACATGCATGAACACCCGTTCATACCGAATATCAAGTTGTACCCACAAAAATAGTTGAAAGTCTAACAATAGTAACTACCGAACTCAAGCGATCGTCCATAACCGCGGACACAGCTATTTGAATAGATTTATCTCTGTAGAGGTGTACTACTTTACCCACACGACTCGACTAGCCCGCAAGCCACTGGGATTAACACACTTCCTATGGTGTGTCGGCCGGGGAGAATCGAGATACTGTCATTTTTAGCAAGAAAATTCTATTGAGATAAGCCCCCCTTGCAAGATGGTCCCTTACTTAGTACAAGCAACAGATAGCACTTGCTAAGTGGCTCACAAATTGTATTGGAAATACCGATGCAATGTAAATAACCGAAATTGGTGCTCCCGTGCACACTATAGAAAATTACATCGGCTCCTAAGGACAAATGATCGAATACAAGTGTCCCTACACCACCTTGGGACTTAACACAATAAAACATTCCCCTTACTTAACCGTGCAGTACCCATATCCCGTGTGTGGTAGCATGAGTTTTACTTGAATTAACGATATTACCAAAGTTCGGTCCTTGTTGGTCCGGACAAATCAACCACATACCCGATCTCGTGCACGAAGGCACCCTCACTAGCAACCACTTGTCCAGACCCCAAAACTCATTTAAAATGACCAAATTTAACTCATAAAACAGATACAAAGATTTGAAATGTAAAGAATATAAGACAGTGTGTTTCTCCCATGATTGTCAGGTTAGTCCCGACAATCAAACTACCGTTCTAGACGTGCATGGCTAAGCAAACTCATAGAATATATTTCACACAACCTAACTTAGGCATGTTTATACTGGAATAATTCAAGGATAACCTCAATGAATAGGATATAACTAACTACACATCACAAAAATAGCGACATAGCAAAATAAGCATGCAAACAATTATCATTGCACTAACTTATTGAAAACTGGGATCAAATATGATGCAAAAGAAAGTTCAAATGATGCTTGCCTTGCTGGTAGATCAATTGTTCACTCTCGGTGGCATACGAGTCAATATCAATAGCCTCGGAATCTATACAATTAACAGTATCGATAAACACCGAGAAATACCTCAAATATCAAAATGCTCATAAATGCATGGATTTTCTACAGTGGCTATTGCATGATTTTAGATGAATTTAGGTGAAATAATTATTCTATTTGGAGTTATTATGTGAAAGTTATAGCAATTTGAATTTCATATTCCAATATGTCTTAGTTCATGTAATTTAATTATTTGGTCAAAATTCGTAGAACAGTGGGGGATACAAGGATTCTATAGCTAAATAGAGAATATTATTACAAGTCCAAAATATTTGGGTTCATCTCATTTGGAGTTTTTATGAATTAGTTATGCATATTTAAAGTTATCAGCCTTTTTCTATTGTAAAAATAATAGAGTTATGGATCAATTTCCAACATAATAATCTCTGCTATAGAGACATGTTTGAAACCAATTTTAATATAAAATTCATTAAAAATGAAAATTATCAGCACTGGTTTCATCCATTTTGAAGTTGAGAAGAATTAGTTATGTATTTTTGAAGCTAATAGAATTTTCAGTGTGCAAATTAATAGATATATAATTTTATAAGGCAATTATTCCTTTTCTTACCGAGTGCTTGCTAGCCGCAGTCGCTGACTGGTAGGCTCAGTGAATAGTGCATTTTCTATTTAACTTCTGATTTAAATCCTTGTGCTGACATGTGGGGTCGTCCATTAGTGACTCTGTTCCATGAACCGAGTTCACCGGTGTACGTGCACAGCTCACGGGGTTTAAGGGCTAGGCCCACCTGTCACACACCGTGGCATTTCACTTATCTTTCCAGATTTCTGTGTGCGGTCCCACATGTAAGTGACTCATCTAGTTTCTTATGACAACAATTAAATGGCTAAGCAATCATTAGTCATTAATGATCCGGATTATGTCCTAATGGTAAAGCTCCGCAGCGTGCATACAAGTGGGTGCCTGAGGTTCTACGGACTATATGGAAGGTACCTGAGCGCTGGGGAGAAAAGGAGATGACCAGAATTGACTTGGCGACAGTGAGGTCCATGGTGGCGGCACGGCTCAACGCGGAGAGAAAATCCTGAGAAGATCTGGGAAAAGTGAGTGCTCGGGATAGCTCAAAGATCCTATGAGGATGCTCTAGAAGCGATGAATCGACAAATGCCTTACCAGAGGAAAGTGGGAGGTGAAGAGTTAGTTCCTCGGCCGAAAAAGGTCCAAACTCCAAATCACCAAATTCCTGTTGTGCATTGCCGAAATTAGTTGAGGGGTTTTGAATGTCACGCTAAATGACACGATATGACACGGAAGGCATATGACAATACCTCCCGGAAGTGAAGATTGACACGGTGGTGTCCACGGGAGCGTGCTCTAGAGCTTGCAATGGCACCACGGTGGTCCGGGAGCTACAAGTGGAACCAAAGTCCAAGATTAACAAAAAATGGAAAGGGCATTGAATGTAGAGTCGAGAGGAACCATGCGGTTGAATTTTACTGGAGTAGAGAGCGGAGGAGAGCGTCCTTCTTCTCTACGGCTGAGAGAAGAAGTGAAGGAAATGAGGGGCATGGAGGGGTATTATGCCCGGGAAAGGGACGGAGCGGAGGAGGCGTGAGACGGAGAAGGCTCTGGAGTGGTCAGAGGTGGCTATGGATTCATGGCGTGAGAATTGCCCAATGGCTCGGAGTAGGCGAGCACAGCCGCGTGGCGTGAGGCATCTACGCGAGGAAGACGAAGGCTCCGACAAGTGGGCCCGCCTCGTCAGTGAAACAACACGCGCATGCGAGCCGGGTTAAGTGGGTTGGTGTGGGCCGTTGGATCTTGATCGAACGGTCGACATTGAGTGCGAACGTTCGGACTGTCCAAACGGTTGCACGATCTGGACCGTTGATTTCTTAATCGAACGGTCGAAACACATCGGGGTCAGCACAGTGCGTTTAGTTGACTCAGCCGAGTCAATTCACCTTGGTCGGACTCGAACCAGGGTTGGGTTCGGGCTCGAGGAACAGTACTAGGGTTTGACTGGGTTTTAAATTAGCTTCCCTGCTTTGACCTGAGTGCCAAAAATACAAATAAAATTCCTAAAAATTTGAAATAAACTAGAGGTGTTCCTGGGATGACCTAGTACTCATATAAAATTTGAAACCCCTCTGTTCATGTTATATTTTGTTCAGTTTAAATTCAAACTTAAAATGTGTCATTGAAATGTGTTTGAATTTTCTAAGGATTGTAACCAATCCCAAAAATTTGGAAAAATTATATTAATTAATGATAATTATTTTATTATTTGAATAAATTATTTCTAGAGGAACTTCAGTAGCATTTATTTCAGTTTTCTTTTGAAGTTTACTTCTTTAATTGGATGTTTAATATGTGCACGAGATTTTTCAAGTGCAATATATAATGTAAATGCTTGAAAATAATGATGCATGCTCATGAGATGCATAGTAATCCTCTTTATTAACTTGGAGATGTGACACACGGGGAAGTGAAGGGCGGAGGCAGCGACGACGGAGATGAGGGCAATGCCGTGCTGCTCACCTTAGCCGTTTAACGAGAATAATGTCGTGTTGCTCGCCGAAGCTATTAAAGAGAAAGTCCAGAGTTGAATGAGCCAAGGGTCATGATGACAAGTGGTGAGCATCGACATTGTTGAAGAAGTTAGTGGACGAAGAAGCTCGATGACGGGAAATCCTGGTAGAGAGGAGATGAAGTTTTGCATTGAAGACGAGCTATGGACGATTTGGGGCCATCGGGTAGCGACGAGTGTATCATCACTGGTGAGGGACACAGCGTCATCGGCGATGACGAGAAGATTCTCCATATCGTTAGACATTGACTAAAGGAGATATGCTGTCATCAATGAAGATGGGAGGTTGCTGCAGTTAGTAACGAAGCCACGACGTTGAGTTGGCCAACGTCGAAAAAGAGGAGCGACCGACACAAGAGAAGAGGACACCGAGCATGTATAACATCATGCATGCGTGTATACATGCATGCATCTATATGAATAGAAGCACGGACATATAGAGACAGAGGAGCAAAAACTTGGAGTAGAGATGGCACAGCCGTAGAGAATAGACTCAGGACCACTGGAGAGAATGTGAAAAGTGTCCCCGACAGGGATCAGTGACGGTTCCATGTGTATGTTTGTTGATGTTGCAACGGTTAGCATTAAGCAATAATTGGAGAGAAGTAGAAGATAACTATGTGGTAAAGTATTTCATTGGAATGAGTAGCAGCTGAGAGGGATCAATCAAAATTTGACTTGTTGTTGGAGGTTGAAGCAAAAAAGTTGTGACAACATGAAGAAATAGAAGACACACAGTTTGGTGGGTTATCCGACGTGTGAGGGAAGATAAGTTCAAGGTAGGTCGTTCATGGTCCATTATGTATGCGTGAGCAAGGTACTTTAATATCATATAAACTATAACATCCCAAAATTCTATTACCAATTTAAAATTAATAAAATTATTAAATTATTATTTTTTTGAGTTTTAAAAGAGTTTATGTGCTTTTCCCTGAATTTTCTAGGGTTTAAAAGTAAAAAAGAAAGTTTAATTTAGTTTTTCGGATGTTCTTGGATTTAAAGTTAAAAGGAAAATTTTAACTAATTTCTGGAATTTTCTGGATTTAAAGTTGAAAATAATTTTACTAAGTTCAAAATAAGTCAGGAAATTTCTGTGAATTTCTCCTTAATTTTTGAACTCTTTTTGTTATTTTCTAAAAAGCTATTTTATTTCTTGTAATTTCTGTAATTCGAAAATGAATAAAAATTCCTTTTCCTGTTTTGGGCCAAATCTCCTCACCCTACTGCTTTTCCTTTCCTCTAGCCGACGGCCCTTTCTTTCCACATGGGCCCTAACTTAACCCAAACCACGCCCCTCTCACCGCATTATGGCCCCTACCTGTTGGCACCTCCTCCCCCTATTTTTCTTCTTCCTCCCTTCTCCCGCACGCTAGTGCGTAGAGCCACCCATGTCGTGCGACTTTGCCACTGACACGAGCTCGTGCCGCCCTCATCAGCGTGTCGCTTCGGCGTCAATCTCCTACCTACCCCCGTCGCTCCTAGCACCTGCCCCGCGCACGCTGCACGCCCATGCCGTCGCCCCATGCCAGCCACCGCCCGAGCAACTCCTCTCTCTCTCACCACCCCTTGCCCTATAGAGGGAAGCAATGTGCGCCCCTTGTCCTCCTCTTCCTTTTCCCCCTCACCCCTTCACTCCTCTCTCCCTCTAGCGCCAGAATCTTGAGGTTCTTCTTCGCCACCCGAAGCTTGTCTCGCCGCCAAGTTCATCGCCAACAAGGGCGCATCGTCGACATCAACCACCTCCTCGTGTTTGCTGTCGCCCGTTCTGCACGATGCTCGCACCATCTTCCTCCGAGAGCCACCAGAAAGCTCGCACCGCCTTCAACCACCGCCACCGCCGCCAGCCATCTCTTTACGCTTCACCGCCGTGACCGAGAGCACGAGGTTCGGCATCTCTTTGTCAACCTTTTGTGCATACCCGTTTAGCTCGCTGTGGTGTATAGCGCCGGCGAGCTCCGCAACCCGAGCCACCACTGGCTTCTTGCTGATGTGGCCACCCACGTCACCTCCACCTGTGCACCACCTCATCACCCAAGCCCGCGTGGTTGTCCATGTGTGCACGCATGTCGTCGCTTGCGTGGCAAGCACTATTTCATGAGCCAGTCCACCGTGGACCAAACCCATTTTTGTGGACCCGGTCCACAAGACCCGGACCCACATGTTAGTGACACGAACCTTTTCCTTTTGAAAAATAATTCAGCCGGAAATCCATAATTCCCTCGCTGGTGTCACGCTGACGCAATAATTGATTTTCTCTTAGAAAATAAATTCTAAAATCCGAAATTTCCTATTTTCATCATTTCATGTGTTTTTTCAAACTTCCGAGAGCTCGTTCTCCTTCTTTCGAACTCCAATGTGTTTCGAAAGAATTCTTGGACCCGACGACCGAAGCATCTCAACTCTTCAACGAAGGCATGTCGTAGACCTTTGATCATGTCGTACCCAATTTATAAAATTATATTGTTTGATATAAACATGCATGGCTAGTTGTATACAAATAGTTTCGGGAATAGTTAATTACCTAACTGCCATTATGCCTCCTTGATAAATTGATAAATTCAAAAAATTACCAAACTAGAACCAAGTTAAAGGTACTGAATTCAGATGAATTTAGAAAATTGAATCACTCGAATCGGAGTTCGAACGAAGGAGAACGGGCTCTTGGAAGTTTGAAAACACATAAAATGAAGAAAATCAGGATTTTCAAAATTATTTTTCTAAAGGAAAATTATTTTATTACGCCAGCATGACGTCAGCACGGGATTTTGATTTCTGGCCGAATTATTTTTCAAAAGAAAATTTGGAAAAGCCACGTTAGTGCCACGTGGATGGAAGGGCTGGCGTGGTCATGACCTAGCACCATGTGGCACTGCCACATCGGCGCTAAAGCGGTGGCGCGCACGGATCGAGGGTCACCGGCAAACGGCGGTGTCCCAGCCAGCGGCGAGGGCACCGGTGGCTAGAGGGAGTTGAGGCGAACCTAAGGCTCTTGGTTTTGGAGACAAGGAGCGAAGAGATGGCCGGCGACAAGAGGAGGAAGCAGTGGCGGCGACGCAACGGTGGGGCTACGGTGGTAAGGAGGCACGCATGAGGTAGGCGGCAAGCTTGTGAAGGCAACGATGATGACCACATCGCCGATGGAGCTTCAACGACGACGGTAGAAGCAGCGACGTCGCTCGGTGGGCGGTGGCAAAGAGCTCCAAATGCGGGCGGAGGAGAGCGAGAGAGAGAGGGATAAAAGGGGTGAAGCAAGAGGAGACCGTGGGGCTCCTGGTGCTCCTCTTTATAGGGCACGGGGAGGTACAGAAGGCGAGATGGGCAGCGGCGGCATGGCATGGGCGGCGACACGGCCGGCATGGGGGGTATGGGGGCTAGTAAGGCATGGGGGCATGTCGGGGATGGGTGGTGACGCGGCGCGGTCAGGGAATGGGTGCGGAGGTAAGGGCGGCAGGTGAGGCTGGCACAAAAGCCGCGCACGGCGTTGACCCCGCGTGGCATGGGCGCGAGGAAGGAGACAACCAGGAGGAAGAGGGAGGCTGACAGGTCGGGCCCACCTGTCAGCGGGAGCAGGCTGGAGCGCGGGAATGGGCCGAGGAGGCTGGGCCGCAAGGAGAGAAAGGGAATGGGCCGAGGGAGAGAACAGCCCAAAGCGAAATGAGGTTTTAATTTGCTTTTTGATTAAAAGAAATACCAGAAAAGCAAAAAGGCTTTTAGAAAATAGAACATAAGGTCAAAAAATTCGAGAAAAATGCACAGAAATTTCTTGAACCCTTTGGAACTTAATCAAAATACTTTGAACTTAACTTTAGCTTTTAATTTTGTAAATAAATTATTTTTAATTTCGGGACAAAAAGGAAAACCCTTTTAAAATGTAGAATATCCAAGAAAATACTTAAAATATTACTTTTGACTTTAAATATTAGCAAGCACTAATAAACCAAATTTGAATTAATTGAAGTTTGATTAATTCAAATTAAATTTCTCTTAATTTCTAAAATTGTAAGTTAAGCTTTGGCAATTCAATAAAATCAAATGGTTATTTTTATTTTGCAAATTTCCAAAAAGCCCAGAAAATTGGGATGTTACAATAATGAAGTTGGATTTAGAATAAATATTGATTGAATTATAGAAATAAATCTGGGATGGATTATAGAAATATAACTTGGTGGATTTAAATAGATTTTGTGATTGTTGGAGAATTATTATTGATCTACAACCGAGAGGAACTTTTGGATTTAGACAAATCTCTGTTGAATTAAATAGATTATTAGTAGCTGTCAGAGAATTAGTATAGTGAAATTGATCCGATAAAGGTGGTGATTGAAATACGAGAAGAATGGATTTTCATAGCAAATCATGATGTTAATTTTGGTGCATTGGTTGAATCATAAAGAATGGGCGAACTATGTGCAATTAATTGGACGATTTGGTTATATGGGATTTATTGGTCATGGTTGAATAATGAATTTGGATTTAGATGTATTATTAGTGATTGTTGGAGATGTAGTTTTGACATGATAACTAGGTAGGTGTGGAATAAAGAATGAAGTTGGATTATTATAGTAAGTTATGAATGGAGTTTCGGTATGTTAGTTGAATTATAGAGAATTGATGAAATGATGGAGTTAATTGAATAATAGTGTTTGGATGATCTATAGCTGTTGGTGGACTAAAGTAAACAATGATGTTGTGGATCAATAGAAATAATTATATTGATTTGGAGATTGTGATTCTAGTATTAATGGTTGTCTTGCTGGCCGTGGAATTGACAATTCTTGAACTTCAATCCATCATACCTTGTCGCCTTAGATAAAACTCCAGTCAATACAATAGTATTGACAAGATGCTTATTGTTAAAAAAATTATGCTTAGACAAAGCTTAGACCAAAAAATATTTGATTTGGCGAATTTAGCCAAATGTTCAATTATGATTTAAATGAGCCTATGGTATTGTTTTACCATAGAACTTTTGCAAATGATTTTTGAAAAGCAAAACAAAATAAAAATTGGTTTGGATTTAGGCGAAATGGATGATTGGATGGTGCACATTGATGCACGGGATCAAGTCATCTATATGATCGAGGCCCAGGGCTTGTTTAGGAAAGTCTCCCAAGTCAGTTAAGGACTGGTCTTCAAGTCGCATCTTGCTAAGCCCCCATCGTACTACCACAAGTCTGGAGAGGGACGGGCTAGGCTAAATAATTTACAATGTTCTAGCATTATGTCGCAAGCCGTTTTTTGGTTGTGTAGACTTTGGTAAAAGACCTCCATGTCTATAGGGGCTTGCTTCGGTCGATGGTATCGATTCCATGTCTGGGCAGGATTCCACCACAATAGTGAGCTCCGGATTGATAGTAAATGACCTCCACGACTTGGGGTTAAGCTCATCGGGTGGGGTAATGTTAGAGCGTGGTATTGTAAAGGCCTTGTGATAATCTCTTAGTCGTACACCTTCGGAAGTGTATGAAACAGACATTATAAGTTGATTATCTCTTGTAGGTAAAGTTGTACAACCTTTGCAGAGTGTAAAACTATTCGAATAGCCATGTCTACAGTCATAGATATGCAAGCAAAACCACTCAAAGTTAGACTTTAGTTTTTATTTTTAAAAGACTTTATCAAATGGTTTTGGATAGTTTATCCAATTGGAAAATTGGACGGTTTGCCATATGATAGGAAGGTATCCTTCACCACTCTTGGATGAATGTTATCATACTATAAAACTGTCCTTTTAAAACTGATTTCTGATATAGACTAACTGCTTTGGAACTTAGTACAAATAATTAAAAAGAAAACATTACTTTATGCAAAATCAACACTATAAGCCTTCTTTTGATATATCTCTGCATGCATTATAATTCTGTTAGTGGGTGTAACTTGCGGGGCACGGTTGTTTGTGCTCACTCTTGCTTAATAAAATATTGTTTAGAGGAGAAGGACTTCGCAACTGCTGAAGATCTCGACGACTAGGCCACTACCCCAGTTGATTGCCTGTGGTAGATTAGCTGGGCTCTACTGCTTCTTTCTTCGTCTTCCACTGTGTTATGTATTGTTGGCTTGTAAGTCTTTCTAGTAATAAACTCTGATATTTATTAATAAAGTTTTGTGTATTATGGATGCTACCATATTTGTTTACTGTGTGAGCTAGCCACTGATCATGAGACTAGTTTAGTAATACACAGAGAATTTGGCAGTGTAACACCCTGGCCCAAAATCCACTCAATGCCTAGCCCACCGTGGGGCGGACCCGCGCACACATAGCACCCCACTTACACTTTCATCCTCGCTTCGTGTAAAAGGGTTAACCCGGAGGTGCTAAGTTTGGACCCAACATGCATTATATACTACTACAACTCACTTTAGACAAGCAATATGGGACTAATCCCACCACATGACTCCTCATAGGCCACATGGGCCGTACTACGAGTAGGCCAGGGTATTACATTCACCTCCCTCAAGGGCTGACGCCCTCGGTAGCACACCGCATATGCGGCAAATGCCCAGAACCACCCCTTGGTATACGTCCGTGCGTCGGTCTTGGACATATGCTATCTTAGTGTGTCCACTCAGGGACCACACGCGCCATCGCCATATGCCCGCGCTGTCGCGCTCGGCTCGACTGCAACAAAGGTTGATGCTCGATACCATCTGTAACACCACAGCCCAAAATTAAGCTCAATGCCCAAATTTCAGGTATGGACCACAAGACACATAGCACCCCACTTACACTTTCGTCCTCGCTTCGTGTAAAAGGGTTAACCCGGAGGTGCTAAGTTTGGACCCAACAGGCATTATATACTACTATAACTCACTTTAGACAAGCAATATGGGACTAATCCCAACACATGACTCCTCATGGGCCGTACTACAAGTAGACCGGGGTATTACAGGGAGTGTTAATCCCGGGTCCTTACATAAACTAATAAGATAATTTGTTGCGCACATAATCAACGTATTGCTTGAGATTAAATAGAGGTACATGTGCATGCATACGATTTGAAAAAAGTAACTAATAGAGTAATAATATGGACATACAACTACATGATCTCTGCATGATTGCGAGTGGTTACGTTTGTAAGAATCCAACAACTTATTATGCTCAATGATTTTCTTCCATCGAAGCTCATACTTCAATTACGTTTCTCGGGTTGTATTTTTCTTCAAGCTTCTATTGTCACTTTCAATGTTTAGGATATCTTAAAAATCTAAATAGCCTACAAGATATATAAATATATTCTCAAGCATTTATACAAACTTCGAAACAAAGCTAGCCGCATAATTACGCGAGACACCCCTCTAGTTAGGTAAATTAAGATGTTTCCTAACTGTAATGACTGAATTCCTCCCATGTTTAGGATATCTTTAAAATAGGTATAGATATTATTTACCTGTGACCTGTTTGGATTAGTGGGTTGGGCCCAGCATTGTCATCCTATTAGGGCTGGCCAAACAGGCCGCCCAGCCCGGCACAGCACGGGCCTGGCTAGGCACAGTCCGTTTAGGCACGGCTCGTTTCGACCCAGCTACTATTCGTGCCATGACGGGCCGGCCCATGGGCCAGGGTGGCGGCCCAGGCACGGCCCGTCGGGCATTCATGCCGTGCCGGGTCGGCCCGAGCCCGTTTAGCCCGTCGGGCTAGATGTGGCCCCCATTTTGCCCGTCAGAACAAAAAAAATCCAGAAAAATTAGAAAAATATGTAGAATTCAGAAGTAGACATGAAAATTTAAAAAAATGAGACAATCATATTGAAAATATAATAAAGAGCTTTATTAATGTCCAACTGGTTGCCTCGTTAAAACCTTCGCCAAGTAAAAACTCAAAATGAGAAAACCTTGGCAAAGAAAAAAGAGTACAACCTATAGCTCTACAATTCTACATACATGATACATCTTTGTTCTATGTGTCGGTGTCATTGTCTAAGTACAGATTTTCGAACACCTCCGACAACTCTGAATTTTCCACAGAGTGTTGTGTTCGTGAATCAGCTTGTTCCCAATCCTTCACAGTTAGAAGGATCTCCACCATCTCACTTATGAGACTTGTTCTTCTCTCCTACAATATTCTTCCAGAAAGACTGAAAGCAGACTCGGAGGAAACCATAGAGACAGGAATAGTTAACACATCATGTGCAAGTATGGATAGCACGAGATATGTTAACTTATGGGCTTGCCACCATTGCAATATGTCGAAGCCTTCTGAGTTGAAATCCACCTTATCACTGTCCAGATAGGTGGATATTTCTCCGCTCCTTGTGGGTCTTGGCTAAGAAGGCGTTGGTGTAGAAGAAGAAGAAGAAGCCCTGGACCTGACCCTGGAGGAAGAGGCACCGAAGATCGCGCCCCACATTTGTCTTCCCACTTGAGGTGGGGGCTACTGGAGGTTGTTGCGAACGAACTCCCCTGAACCTATTTTCATACATTTGGTAAACCTCGTATAACCGAGAACAAACTTTTGCAAAATAATCAGTATAGTCTAGCCCCGTAGCATCACTAAGAAGATCAAGTACAGTACCAAATGCATCAATTTTAGCCCTAGGATCTAAAAGAAATGCAAATGCATATAGGTAAGGGATTTCTCTCCAATATTTAAGGTATTTAGATTTCATGGAAACAAGAACATCACGTAAAACTAAGTCATTTTCAAACATTTTCAATTGAGTAGCAATCCATAAAATAGTATGCACAATGATAGGAGATGTTGGATAGTAGACAGCGGACAAAGCAACAGTTGCCTCATAAAAAATTTCTAAAAATGATAGTATCTTCTCAGCAACAAACCAGTGTTGCTCAGTTAATAGTATAGTACTGTCAATGCTAGGATAGTGCGTTTGAATAAATACAGAAAAAGTGCTCTTGTATGGTAAAAGATTCTTAAGCATAAGGTAAGTAGAGTTCCACCTTACCTCCATGTCCAAACCGAACTTTCTTGGATGTACACCCATGGCCCTAGAGTTTGAAGTGGCGTTGTCTAAAGTAATTGCGAATATTTTGTCTGTAAGACCAAAGTCTTTCACGACTTTGATAATATAGTTCGCAATATTCTCCCTCGTGTGTGCTACATCAATTAATTTCAAAACTATAATCCTTTTCTCCATTACCCAGTCGTCATTAATATAATGCGCAACTACACTAAGGTAATCCTCCCTAGCCTGACCACTCCATATGTCCGAGGTTAGGGCCACTGAAAATGTGCACGTACTAAATAGTTCTTTTATTTTATTACAACGTTCATTATAGTATTTCAGTAGATCCCTATTTGTTGTTTGTCTAGAAACGGAAGAAAATCTAGGATTATGCATAGTCCTAATGTAATTTTGGAAAGAAGTAGACTCACCAAAGCCTAACGGTAAATCCTCAGAAGCAATTAAATGACAGAGAGATTGACGGGGTACCTGAGGATCGTAGTCCTAGCTAGATATCGTACCATCGGGGTTGTATTGCAGTTGCGCCTGCTTCATCATCAATCCTAGCTTGGTTCGACATCTTGTAGCATGTCTAATAAAGTGCCCCATTCCACTTGTAGACTTTGTAGACAATTCATGGCGACAAATTTTACAAATAGCATATGGTACCTCATTTTCTGCTATGTCTTACTTGGTTGTCCTATCGAAATTCTCCCACACTCCCGATGTAGACGGCATCGACCTCTTTGCTCCAGTTACCGTTGAGCCTGATGCTGACATGGAGCCTGATGACGGAACTCCACCTTGCTCCTCCAGTGAAACCTTCGGTTGGTTTGAGACAGCCGTAGCCGCCTCCATAGACACAATTTCCTCTAATAAAAGTCCGTAATCACCAAGAGCAAAGCTGTCGTAAGGACTGTCCATAACGAAAACTGTAAAATCGAAACTAACACTATTACTACTTTCATCTTAGCATAACAATAACTAACAAGAAAAGTATTGCAAAAATAGTATTGTACCTCTTTTGCTGACTTGCTCACGAAAATTGAAATTTCCAAATTTTGGCACAATTTTTTTGAATTTTGCCAAATTAGCTCAACACGAATTTGAATTTATACAACACAATTTCAAAGAGAGAATGGAGAATGAAGGGGTGCTGAATGAGGGGGAGGGGGGTATGGTGGCTATTTATAGAAAAAAATTGAAATGTTTTGAATTTTTTTGCTATTATTTAAGACCCCAACGGTCAAAAAACCCTAATACCGAATTTTTGGTGTAGTCTTGCAGAAACACTACCATGGGCACGACACGGCCCAGCTCGCCCATGTGCCCGTCCTTCTTCTCCCCCAACCCCCTCTCTCACCAGTCACCCGTGTCTGTAATGTCAAGACGGCTCTCCTCCGCCCCCCGCCCTCCTCTCCTCCTCATGGCCCGCCGCCTCCTCGCCTCCCATGGCCCCGCCATCGACCCCACCGCCTCGACGGCTCCTACCGCCTCCTCGGCAACCCATCCATGCGCCTTGCTCCGTGCGCCGTGCCGCCACCTGGCCCGCCTCCTAGCCTCCTCTCCTCAGCCACGCGCCCGTGCAACTCCGTGCGACGCCATCCTCCTCCCTCCACTCCGGTGGACCGTGTAACTGCGTCTTGCCGCGCCTCCTCCCGCCCGCTCGGCTCGTCACCTTGACCCTCTGCCTCGCCTCCCCTGCTTGTGCCTCTTGGGCCACATGGGCCATGCCTGGCATGGCCCGACACTGTTCGTGTCTTGTTGGTAAGCCCCACTCTTAGAGGTGGCGGCCAGCACGGCCGAGGTCTCGTCTTGGCCCAAGACGACCCATGAATAGTGCGACTGTCTGGTGCTTAGACCGAACCTACAATATCGTGCCTCGTGCTGGCCCGACAGGCCCGACCCATTTAGCCGGCTCTACGTCCTATCCACCTCCTTGTACCTCTACTTTGCTGATTTTTTCTAACTACTCGGTCCGTTCAAAACCGCGCTAGTTCACCGGTTTTATGAAACTGCTGATTCAGCCAAGTTTTCCCAATCCAATTGTGTGAACAGTCTATCGATCCGTGAGGTCGTCGGTTCACGTTTTTCCCCTTGATTGCCGGTCCAGTTTTTAAAAGGCAAAATTAGCTTTCGTGCCGTTACCAATTGGACATCCAAATTTTATGTTTTTGCTAAAAGATCCTATATTTTTATGGCTCTTTGCCGTAAACACTAAGGCTACTATTATATTATTTTCGACCAAATGAGGAGAGAGAAGGTTGGTGAATTATCGGTTTTGCCCTTTAGACCACTTGGCCTAGTTAGTAGGCCCCACCATGTCATATTCCTCTATTTCCTCTAATTCCTCCCCAACCTTCTCTTGTCCCACAGCTACCGCCACCGACGCACGCACGCCTAGCAGCCAGCCACCGAAGCAAAGCATGGTGCTCTCTATATCCTCCCTCACCACTGCCTTCTTCCACCTCCAAGCCCCACCAACGCCCTCTCCTCCGCCTCCTCGCCCGTAGTCGCCGCTCATCTTTTTTGCCTCTTTGCCTCACTTGTTGGCCGAGTCGGCGAGGCGCTTCTTGGAGGTGGTGACCGTGGAGAAGGAGGTGGAGGAGGATGAGCTATCGGGGGTGGTGCTGTGCAAGTACGTGAAACAACAGCTGCCGAGCGAGGGGGGGGGGAAGGCATGGGGAAACTCTGGCCATCGAATCCGCCGAGAACCTCGTCGTTGTCGTCGGATCTAGTGTCTCTCCGCTTCGACCACCGGATCCAGTGGATTTCCTTGAGATTTTGATGTCTCCCTCCCCTTCGGTCGTCGGATTTCCTTTTGTGGAGATATGCCCCAAAATTTTGTACAAGATGAGGATTATTCCATTCTTGTGTGAATTTTGTATACCGTCGGGCCGCCGTCTCATCTCCACCGTCATCCTCCACGCTAGCATCAACGCCCTCCTCAATGAGGAATTGGGAGGAGAGAGAGAGAAACAAAGGACATGGTTAAGGTACATGGAGGAAGAAGAGGAGAAAGGCATAACAGTCATTTTGAACGGTTTCTCTCTCTAAAACAATGAATACTATTATTATAATGGTCTTAGTGTCCCAAAGAAAAGAGCCACACACTTATAGTCTTTTTCGGCAAAGACATAAAATTTAGGCGTTCAATAGCCAATGACACAAAATTACGATGTATTGTAGCTAATTTTGCTATTTTAAAATATTCCTAT
The DNA here is from genome assembly GCA_036346405.1 of Phyllostachys edulis. Classification (NCBI taxonomy): domain Eukaryota; kingdom Viridiplantae; phylum Streptophyta; class Magnoliopsida; order Poales; family Poaceae; genus Phyllostachys; species Phyllostachys edulis. Next base: position 16,846,597 of record CM070567.1, read on the forward strand.
GAACATCCCGGGCCCTCTCATGGAATTCCAAACCTTGTAGGGGTACTATGGACACAAGTCTCAATCAATCTCAGTATATCAGCGACCCCACAAATCCAATCTTTTTCTTTTCCTTAATTTTTTTTTTGCACAGTGACTTGCATCAGTCATCCTCCCGAGCTCCCCACTGCGCTCATCCTGTGATCCATTCCCCCCGACACCACCCTCGCGAGACCGCAGAAATCCAAAGGAAAAGAAAGAAAAAACCCAGCAGCAGCCGCCCTCGTGAATCTGCCGCGGGAGTGCGAGCTCCCTCTCGTCGCTGCGCGGCGAGATCGAGCTCGCCGGCTGGATCCAAGAAACGGTACCTCGCGGCTTCTTTTCATGGAGTTGGAATCTTTGGAGGTCGGGTTCTTGATTTCGGGTGGGAATCTTGGCTCTTGCAGGGGGTTTGCTGGCGGGGAGGAGGGAGATGATCCGTGGGCGGTCGCCGGAGCCGCTGGATTTCTTCATCTGGACTGTCGAGGTGCTAATACGCAATATCGGTGCTTTTTCCTCTTTTGTTTCTACTGTTAATTGAATGCTAATTTTCGGAAATTCAGTGCCTTTCCGATGTGCATTGCAGCTAGGTAGGCTTCAGTTTTGGAGAATCAGGGAGGAGATTGGGGAATCTTTGATATGGTGTTCTCTCTAATGATTCATAGCTTTAGAATGCTTGGTCGATTTTGTCGGGGGTAATTTAGTTCAACATTTTTTGTGCTGTTAATTTTCGATCATTTTCGAGGGAATTTAGTGGTGTTATCATAGTAGCCTAGTTTTAAGCTGTCACTTTGGTTAGGTATTTGGAAAAGCTATGGTGTGGAAAATTCCTAGCACTTTCTTGGTATTAATATGTTGCTGTTCCTTTCATTTTATTGACTGCTAACTGAATATTGGATTGCTCTATATTTTTTTCGCCCTTGTTATTCAGTAAATTTATTGTTCTTTTGCATTGTTTTATCTTCCGGTGGATTCCCTTGTATTGATGGCATTGGGGGCTTGGGTATTAGAGATTCCATCATACCATACATATCTTTTGTCAAGTTCTCTTTGTATAAGCCGATGAGGTGCTGATTGCGAGCTTTTCCTGTCCTTAGTACCATGCTGTCATGTGAAGTTCAGTTAACTGGCATACTCTTTTGTTTTGTATGACAATCGTGCATAAGAAATCCACTGTAGGTCTGTAGGATACTAGAAAAAGGCCCGTGCATTGCAATGACTATAAAGCGAAACTTTTGAGACATCTATTGTCACGATCCTTAGATCATTGGGGTAAACACCACCAGGAGGATGGCCGGGAAGCGTCGGCATGCTCGTGGGGAGGTAGAAGCAGCAGTGCGCAAGGGGGTTAGGGCGCAGGAAAGACAGGAAGAGAAGAAGAACTTGAGAGAGAGATAATAGATTGGAATAATTCATTACTTGCTCCCAATAGCACGTGGCAGCCCCCCTTTTATAGATGGGACTCGCCACTGGGTCATCTTCGCTCGTCTCCGGCGACTCTAGCTGCCGCTCCGGATCCATCGATGACGACTTCCTCTGCTTTCTTCGACGCAGCTGTGCCAAATTTGCTTGCCCCTATGCCGTCGCCCTTGGGGCTGCCGACGACTGTTGTCCTCAGGCTTCCCCGACCAGCTCCCTTGATGATCGTCGCTACTGCACCACGTCTAGCCCTTTTCCAGCCACGGCTGCCCGTGTCTGTGCGGCGATGCTGCTGCTCCTTCCTTGGAGCGATGCCGCCGCCGCCCTCCTTTCTTGGAGCGCCACCGAGGCCATCCTTTTTTCTTCTTGGAGCGCCGCTGCACCTTTGGCTTGGTGCGTGTCTTCGTTATCTGGGCTATGCGATGAGCCCAGTGGTGTGGCTGCTGGTCTGTTCTGGTTTGCTTGCTGTTGGAGGAGAGTGTGATTGCTTTGCTGCTGCTAGTGTCTTCGTTATCTGGGCTATGCGATGAGCCTAGTGGTGTGGCTGCTGGTCTGGTCTGGTTTGCTTGCTGTTGGAGGAGAGTGCGATTGCTTTGCTGCTGCTAGTATCCTAAGTCTATTTTCCTTTATTTCCCATCGAGTCCATCCAAGTCCGCTGCAACCCTCTTTGAGTTCGTCGAAGTTGTGCCAGTTCATCATATCCTTTGTCGATTAGCCGATTGCTTCTTCTTTTTTGGGTTGCCGTGGTCCGTCTATTGGATCGAGTGTGATCACCCCCATCATCGTTGTTGATGCGACTTTGCCCTCTTAGTGCTCTCTTGTAGCCATCTTGCTACACATCTTTGCATCATGATGCGACTCTTGACCAATGGCCTTCTTTGTTGTTATCATCAACTGTCGCTTTGTCTTTGTTTTTGTCGGACGCCAGATTCGGCACCATCACCTCACATCTTAGGTGGGTGGATCTGGTCCGTCGTCTTTGCCTTCGTCGAGCGCCAAATTCGATACCGTCACCTCACTTCTTGGGTGAGCGGATTTGGTTCGTGTCCTCGTCTCTATCTCTCTCTCTCCATTGGCTTGATTTGACATATCGCTCTATTCATGTCGGTTTCAACATCTTCAGATCATAATATTCATGTGTGAAGAGCCGAAGGACAATTTTTTGTTCAAGAGTTGCATGCTTCGACGACATCTTCAAGCTCGGACTTCGGAGTTATATTTTATTTTAGTGTTCTCTTCAAACTCAATGCTATTGCATTCGCATTGAGTTTGAGTGGGGGTGTTAAGGGTAGTAGTGTAATGTGTGGTAGAAGTGTAATAGTCATGTAAGTGTTAGGGGTAGTTATGTAACTGTAGTCTAGTCTAGGATTTCTAGTCTAGGTTTTCTCTTGTACACTATATATTGCCCCTTAGGTTCTTGCAATAGAACTAACAATTCAGCCCCCATTTTTCTCTTCTCTCCCACAATCTAATAGTTGCAACTTGCAACATATTGCATTGAGCCACAAAACAAGATTTAAAATTGAAATGCCTTTTGTTAAAATCAAATACAGCTCTCCATTAGGGTTGCATATTTTATCTAATACATATACTACTTTTATTATATGTATTAAAACCACATATAAAATCATATCTAATATACCGTAAAGTTTCATTTGTTTTTCAGGTTAATTTTTGGGCTACTATATTCCTCAGTCTGTTTTTTTTTTGTCATCGGTATGTATCTGGGTTTTGGTTTCTGTAAATTTGAAAAAGGGCATTTGATTCAATCCACTTAAAGGGAACCCATCGAATATTTGCTCTGATATTGTGCCTTTATTTGGTCTTGATGTTTTGACAATCTGCATTTGTTGTAGCTGATCTAGCTACATGTTTATCTCCTGACAATTTTGAACCAGTAACAACTAGTGTCAAGTGCAAGAGCTAAAGGCTAGTCACCTCAAGATGATTGATAATTTGATATTCACCTAATAAGGTTATTATTCTCTTTCAGGATGTTGGATTGTGGCTTGAAGAGATAAATCTTGGTAGCTACAGACAAGTGTTTGAAGAAAATGGTGTCAATGGAGAGTACCTAGAAAGCTTGTCGATGTTTACTACGGAGCAGATTCTGCGGTTTATCAGGCGATGCCATATGAAATGGGGAGACTTTATCGCATTATGCAAAGAGTTGAGGCGCATTAAAGGTTTGCATATTTCTGTTTCTTACTAAGCCTTTATCAAGGAGTATCTGCAGCACATTTCTGCTACCATGATAACTGTTTCAGGGTTTTGTTGCTACACATTTTGCTCTTTAGTTTTCATTTGATTGCATGATGTGCCATGCAGTCAATCAGAATGTTTTTCCCCTCACCAATTCTATATATATTTTTTGGCAAATACTGAACTGATCAAAATAGCAGTCAACTGAAGTGATAGAATTCATTGCTCTTTTCTTTTTGAGCTCAAGCTCGGTGGTATTGGTTGTCCATGGTATGTAGAAGCCAAGAAATTGTGCTGAGTCTTCCGCAAAAAAGTTTGCGCAGGCACAGTACCGCTGCCAACTTGGCAGCAACAATTTTCTTGCTGTTCTGTAATTCTGTTGTCTTCATCATCAAATATATTATTTGTTGTGGCAAGTTCTATGATGCTAGTATATAAATTGATTCTTTTTTCTTTTGAGGCTCGTACATACAACTAATAATCAGCATCTTGTTTTGATGTAAATGAGCAACACAAATTAATTAAACATTATCCAAATACCAACATATGCTGTACTATTCAGAGATCAACTATGATGTAAGCGTCAATATTACTTCAAAGAGTGCTGTATGCCTATTTAGTTATGGACTGATATCTTCAGAATGCTGGCTGATTATGCGGAATAACATTGTTGAGCAAGCACTTTGTGAATAATAGGGAGAAGGATGCAAGGGAAAAGTGAGCACGATTGGAACTACTATTCTGATTCAGTCGTTACTTTTTCTTTGCTCTACTTTTGGATACTAGCATGCCTCTGGTGGTCTAATATAGACTGACATGTCAGAGTGGATCCTGAAATACACCCCTGTATTGATATTGAATTTCTGTGTGGAGTATGAAGTAATGCAGATCTCATATAATCTACACGAACTGCAGGCATTCCCGTATGAGTTCTTTTGGTGTTTCTAGATAATTTGGGATGTCATGTTTATATCTTTACGTGTACAATTCAAACTGCTCAATTGATCGTGTGTCTAAACTCTAACTACTGCTAAATCAATCTCCAGTCGCCTGCCTGAAAGGGGAGCAAGAGGTCCGGAGGCCATGGTGGGCGCCGTCGTGCCTGTCGGTGGTGTTTGTGAGGGCGGCCAAGCGGAACCGGCAGTCCCGAGTTGTCTCCTTGAAGCTGGAACCTTAGCTCAACAACCACTTCGAATCACCACGATGCGCTATTCTCCTCCAGCTCCTTCGCCGTAGGCGCCGCAACCGCACGCACACCGTGGTGTGCTAGTTCTCAGTGATCTGAAAGCCGTTTTGCTGTAGGAGCAGCACGCTCTATGTCGCAACTTGGTCTCTCTGCCCTTGTTTTTATTTGTTTTTTACTCATATATAGGTTTGGAATAGTAGTAACCTGATGTAGACAAAATGGATACATATATTGTGCAGATGGTTCCTATAAAGTCTGCTGCTTGCAAATCAGCCTGTGTTGTTGTTAGCTCAAGGTTGTCCTAGATCTTCAATATCTGGATCAGTGGGTTTACTCCACTCTGAGGCCCCGTTTGGAGCACGGGGATTTCTCCCAATTCCTACCTGAATCGAACTACTTCCTATGGAATTCCTATGAAATTTCTTTGTGCCAAACAGGGCTTGAAATTGTTGATGTTTCTTCTGTTGGCCATGAAACATTTATTTCGTTAATGAAATTGCACTGCTATGCTGTTGATATAGTCAATCCAATAAGGTAAAACATCAGGGGAGGAGAATGTCAAATGTGGCCCCACATGTCAGTGGAGGAGAGGCAGGTGATTTTGTTCCATGTAATCGGCGCACCTGAGCCAACTACAAATAATCTACGTGGCCACACCAGCGTCCAGAACCTTCTTCCCCTACAGTGTACAAGCCTCAGCCTCACACGGCCTCAGGTTAGTGACAGGTGGACCATCTATCACACGGACCCACATGTCAAACCAAGGCATGCCCCGCTTGCTTGCTCTCCCATCTGGAACCTTCTCCAACGGGAACCAGACGCGGGAAGCAGAGCGGCGACTTACGTCACCGACTCATGGGCCATTGCCTAACCGGACCTTCCATTGTTCCCACGTGTCATCGTCTGATAAGTCCAACCCAAATACCCTAACTGTGCACGTAGCATTTCCCCTAACGTTCTCCCCTAAATCGCTAAAACCACTTCCACCAACCCACTCACAACGCGGGCCCACATGTGGGACCTGACGCCTCAGAGATTAGGGGTGTTTGTTCGGTTTTTTCGGTTCGGTATATACGGTAAATACAGTATTGTTAGTCTGGTAAATACGATGTTTTTAAAAATACGGTTCGATTTTGGTAAATCCCAAGTTTTTTGTACGGTATCGATAAATACCATATTTACCAAAGTTGACGTGAATTGCGAACGACGACGTTGCACATAGTGGCAGGCCGCAGCCAGTAGCACTATGCCATATGCACCGCAACAACCAGCAAACTAGCAAAGTAAGTTGTAGCCAGTAGTCTGCAGTCTAAACCGCAGTACGTAACAAAGCAAGCAGTAGCCATAGCCACTCAGCCAAGCCTAGGCGCTAGCACCTAGCAGTACACTACTACACGTCTACACCATCAGTATTCAGTCCACCACACTAATTGGGCTGATTGCTTTGCTGCCAAGTGCCAATGGGTGATTGGGCTCCGACTCTGTCGTGCGAGATCGCGAGGTGGATGGGTGGCGCGACTACACGAAAGCTGAGGCCCTAAGCGAAAAGTCATGCGTGAGAACTAGACATATTTCAGTTTTCAACCGGTTTTTACTGAAAAAACCGAAATCCTAGAAAACTAGATTTCTGAATCTTGTACCGAATACCAAATACCGGTCAAACCGAGTTAACTGGTACGGTTTGGTATTTTCAGATGCAGTTTATACTGAGATGATACTTAAAATGAACAATTTCTATCGAGAGATCCAAATTTCTTCTTGCTCCACAAGGTGCATGCCATTTATATGCCAGTAACATCCTAATGTTTTTTTTTTGTTTCAAAGGCCTTTTTGAATAGTTTAGTTCTATGGAAAATTTCACCAAATTTTATCGAATTAATAAAGCTTAAATGTGATTTTCTAAAGTCAAAACAATTTAATGTGATTAATCCGAACATCAATTAATTCCAAAATTATTTATTGTGAGGAAAACAGGAATTTCACCATCTTCGTTGCTCAGAGAATGCTCTTTGGCCGCTGATCTCCAAGAAATCAGATCATTGTTAGGAAGCAACCCGATCTTCTCCAAGCTCTCAAGTTTCTTCTCACTCAAATCAGAAACCGACCAGTTGTCGATAAATTACGACATGGATGGGTTTTGGATAAAGGAAGAAAGGAGATTGTAGAAGGTTGTAGACAAAAGGAGATCGGAGATAATTTTTTCTGTCGGGAGATGAAAACGGAAAGCAGGAAGCGTAAAAACTGTAAACCAAAGTCCAACGGACAGAAAAACTCTTCGGGTCCTAAGGTATTTTCTTAACTTTAAAGTGAATACAGACCATCTCCTATATCATGAGATTAAGTAAGAGTCTGCCCGATACGACTTCATCGGGAAGAAAGTGTTCACACGATCAATTCACTTAAAGTTTGGAGGCTAATTGACGAGGATTAAAATCTCTATGTATTACTTTAATACATAATAAAAGACCATATGTCTTTATGGTCGTAACCCCTAAGGCTAACGACCCTTGTGGTCGTAAGGATTTCAGAGGTTACATAATAAGTATTCTGGTCGAATGAGGTCTTGTACCCAGCCCCTGACCAGTTGACTACTCATAGAAGCAATGAACTGGTATTCGGATCTAACTCCAAGTATATTCCTTACCGTGTGACGAATGGAACACATGATTTTCTCCATACCACACGACGTTTCATGGTCCTAAGACACTGACAACAACCACTATACGGTTGAGTGTCTCTCAGATGCGCAACCACCGAACGGTTGGTACTTTATCAACCGCTGTCTCGCTCTGACCAGTCGCGACACTTTGTAAGATCGAGGAGGCCGACTAGAGGGGGGGTGAATAGGAGGTTTTAAAATTCTTTTGGCTAAAACCAATTTCTAACGCGGAAGCTAATACAAACACGGTTTTGCACAATTAAAGCCTAGAACAACTAGGTTCAACTAAGTTTGCCAACAATACAAGTCTATTGATGAATATAGCAATTAAACATATGACTTGAGCAATTCAATTCTAGCTATGGTGAATAGCACAATAAACTATTGCAATCATACACAATGAATAAGCAATTTACTACAAGGTATATAAATTGCACAATGTAAAGCAAACATTCATACACAATGAATATAAATGCAATAGTGAGACACAAGAGATCAAACCACAATGACACGGCGATGTTTTCCCTTGGTGATCGGAGACTTGCCGGTCTCCCCTAATCCACGTTGAGGGAAACCCAAACCAATTGGGCCGGCTACACGAATTAAGCCTTCCTCCGAGGTAAGTCCAACCAAACACCTCGCTCCACTAGGGTTGCTCTTTCCTCCACTCCGGAGATGGCGAGCACCACACCACTCACAAACCGCCCGGGTCTTCTCACAATCTTCTTTGAGAAGCTCACCGGTGCAACGACGCCACCACGCCGTCTAGGTGTCGGCAAACACCAAGAGTAACAAGTCTCCAACGCTCACTTGAACCAATCAAGTGTCAATGCTCTATGGATACGAAATCCACAACCTAAGACAACACATGCACTTAGGGTTTGCTCTCAATCACTCACTAAGTGCAACACATGCACACTAGAGTAGAGAGGGCTTGCTCTTAGCTCAAAGAGTGTCTAGCACACAACCACAACACTTGGATATGTTTCTCATCCAACCAACAACCTTCCACACACGGCCAAGGTGGGTATTTATAGCCCACACAACCAAACTAGCTGTTGGAAGCAAAGTCCTAGAAAAAACGGGACAATCGGTAGTACCGCCGTTCAACGGTCGGTACTACCCGCACACATAGTAACGGCTATAAAACTAGCCGTTGCAAAGAGATCCGGAACTGTCGCCAACACATACGCGGTCGTTCCTTTCACCGGTAGTTCCGCCCAACATATTGCGGTACTACCGCTTAGCCAAAGAGAGCAACACATGCTCAAAATCGGCTAAGGACCAGATTACACTGGTACTGGAATTTACGTATCGTCAACATATGAACGGTAGTTCCGCGATCCGATCGTACCGTGCACAAAGCGCCGGTACTACCGCTCTACTCCAGAGCGAGCTAAGACCAAAATACAACGCTACTGGAATTTCCATACCGCTCCAACACGCCGGACCTACCGACGTGCGGTAGTACTGCACATACCGAGCCGGTACTACCTTACCACGGTAGTTCCGCGATATCCACGCCGGTACTACCGCACCACTTCAGAGCAACACATGCTCAACAAGTGCGGTAGTTCTGCCAAGGAACCACCGGTCATACTGCGCAGTGGTAGTTCCGCGCAACACATGCCGGTACTACCGATTTTCAACATAAAGCAAAGTTTGCATATGTTTCAACTCAATTTTGCAAAACATATTTGCCAAAATGATACGAGATGCAAACACAAGTTCAAGGCATGATTCTCAACAAGTTGCAAAACACATTTGTCAACTTTTAGAATCAATACCACAAGGAATAAGGTACATGGACTTAAACCATTTGCAAAACACATTCGCAAACTAAGTCACATGCTTCAAGGAATATCCATGAGCCACACCTATTTGCAAAACACATTTGCAAATATTGGCAACATGTTAAGGTGAGCTAGAGCAAACACAATGAGCTATCAACACATGACTAACTCAAGCTACTAATCAAAGACCCCTCTTAATAGTACGGCGACCTATACTAGCAATCCGGTCTCCCATCCAAACACCGAGACCGGTAAAAGACTACGAACACATCCTTAGCCCTAGCTAGCCATACCTTTGCCTTTAGCATCTTCTTGAAGCTTGATGACGCACATCCTTACTTCAACTCCGAGTTCTTGACTTGATGCTCATCAACACATGATGACATCCTTTGCTTGCCCTTCATCAACACATGATGAAGCTTCTCTTGACTTGATCAACACATGATCATATCTTCTCTTCATGAACATCATCGACACATAATGATTTCCTTCATCTTGATCTTGATGCGCATCACCACATGATACATCCTTTACACCAAGCTCTTGACTTGATGACCATCAACACATGATGTCATCCCAAACTGACAACCTTATGGGACATAACCTGTTTCATCCAACTCACAGAAAATGTTAGTTCCAACGATATGATTATTATTATTTACCACACCATACCATTAACTCATAATGGTTGGGACAAGATACCACAATCTTTCCCAAATTGGTAATTTATGATAACCATTTCAATTGCAAGTAATTGAATATAAAATGGTATGAGTATATGACTACTACATAAGTTGTATATCCTCAAAGGATATATGAGCACACAAGTCTCATATACACACATGAATATATTAACTACACAAGTTAGATATATTCAAGGATATGTGAGTGCACATGAACTACACAAGTTATGTTATTCTCACATATAAGTATACTTAGACTACATAAGTCTTATATACTCATATGAATATATCAACTACACAAGTTAAATATATTCGGGGACATATTTCAAAGTAAGGATCCTTGATTATGTGGAAAGAGAATAATATGGATAATTACTAATGAAACCACAAAATATAGAATGAACTCCCCCTAAATGTGTGCATACACAAATGTGTAATGGGATTATATGCACATATTCAAATTAACCTTTTGGTGGAGTTTAACCTATATTTTGGATCCGAGGAATGCCACAAGATATAAGAATTATGATGTCGAAAGCATACCTATTTGATTTTCACCTTTATATCCAAATGAGACTAAGCATTATATATAACAATGGAAATGTTAGTCTTGCAATTTAGATTTATCATTAATCACCAAAACTCCATTAACATATAATGGCGGGTCTAGATCCTTCACACTTCCAACAGGTGTATCTTCAAGGAATAACTGCCACATCTTCGACAGTTATTTAAAGATGAAGTACGGAGGAACGAGGGCATCAGATTGAGCAAGGCAATCGGCATTGGATTCATGTTTCAAGTCTACTTCAACTGCATAGCAAGCATTACACTCAGTGTAATTAGGATTAGTCCACTGTCTTATCGAGGACACCCATTGTAATAGCTAGTTCATAGCAATAAAGAGCAGTTTCATTCTCTCCCAAGAACTCTTTGCCATTTTCCTCTGTTTATTTCGTAAGATCGGTGACTCAATCGTCGACAATGTCTGCTTAGAAACGTAATATGATTTGTGTTTTACCTCACCATATTTATACAACCACCCACAGTCTACGTACCACATTTTTGGCTTCATAATTAGTTTCAAGCGTCGGATTACTCATGTTTAACTTTAATCCATAGTAAAGAGCAAAGATCCAAACTGATAGGATATTGAAATAGCATAGGTCCATTGTGGAAATGGGTAAAACGTACAACAACACAGAACATGCTTTTCTTACATTTATAAGCCCATGGTCGCAAGCTGTGAAACATGAACTGGCGACATTTAGAAGGTCACTAAAAACTGATTTACACTTAACAACTCTATCGCTAGCCATAATTTACAACAAATTTACTGTTGCTGCCATTTAATCTGCCTCCTTATTTTGCAGGCTACGATGATCATGCCTGCCATACCAATACTGCTGATTTCGTGTATAGCTGTTGCTTAGACGTCATCGCTTGCATGCTGTGGTTCATCACGCTAGGCTGCTGCCAGCTGCTACAACTTTTTGGTACCCCCTCTATTCTTTTTTATTTGACGTTTTTTATTTTTTACGGTCTCCAAGATGCGACTTTGACCATTACTTTTTTATAATTTTATATTAAAGCATACCAATAAAATTATAATATTATGAAAGTATTTTTGACAACAAATCTAATGGTATAGTTTTTATGTAGCCAGTCCATATAGTTTTAAACATATTGGTTGCCTAACTTTGAAAAGTTTGACCATATAGATTCTAGAGTGTCAAATAAAAAAGAATAGAGGGAGTATATGCATAGCGCTCAGTGATGACCTCCTCGCACCACGATCACAGACTGCATACCATATCTCCGTGATGTACGTCTTGCTTATACGTACAAAAGTAAAAGCGATGTCCATGTAGTAACTATATATACAGAAATCTCTCTATATAAAAGGGCGCACAAAGGAGATGTGGGGAGAGTGGCCACATCGACAGGATTTTTTTAGCCGTTCGATCTTCGCTCCGTGCATCTGCGTCCGTCGGATCGCATCGCCTTTGCGTTCGCACGCGTTACCTCCGCCTCGATGCTTCTACTCGCACGCATAGAGGAAAGGGGTTCGGGCGGACTTCTCCAACGCTTCTTCCCTCAGCTCCCCTCCTCCTTCCGCCGCAGCCTTGGTGCTGCCGCTACCGCTCCGTCCTCTTCCACGGCAAGTCCGCGTCCCCTCCTCCTTCTTCACCACCTCCACATCCTTCTTCTTCTTCTCCATGAGCACCCCCTCCTTCCTTCCTCCACGAGCCAGACTCCCTCTCCACCCCTAACTTACACTAACAATGGCCGGTGCCCTCGCGCCGCCCTTGCCGCCGCCACCTCTTACCTGCCACCGCTGCCCCAACTCCAGTGTGCTTCTTTCCACCCCTACTGCGCCTTTCTCCTCTGCCCCCCTCGTCTTGAGCTCCTCTACCTGCCGCACTCCCTTGTCCAGCTCCCCTCGCGTCGCTCTACTCCGCCGGCCGGAAGAGTTGGCCATGGCGATCGTGTTGCTTGTCGCCGCCCCAACCGCAGCGATTTTCGCCATATAGAGCTCCTCTTTTCCCTTCCTCCTTGTGTTTGTTTGCTCCATCCGCCGTTTTCCTAATCTTATTCGATTGATTTTAGTCTTCGTTCTCGTGTGGTGCCTCCGTTCAGCTCGGCTGCCTCTTTCCTGGTGTTCCCTTCGTTTCTTTGGATCGTTCAGTATGCCGATTGGATTGTTTTTTTTCATAATTTTTTGATAGTATCCGCCACCTGATACTACCGAGGTTCGTCGTTTCCCCTAGAACTCGCTGTTTCTGTGTGTAATCTGCGCCATGGCGATTGTAAATTTTGAATAGTTCTGATTCGGATATTCCTGCAGCGTGTGGTGCTTCCGGCCTCTGGGTTCGATTCGGTGGTCGGATCGACGCTCCTACTCAGGTGCGTGGTCTTCCCTGATTTTCATTTTTTTTGGGGTTGGCTCGATCTAGATTGATGCGTACTATTTTGAAGATGCTGTTTTTCATGTGAGTGTGGTCTTTTTTTCGTGGTGTCTTTAGGACTCCATTCTACATTCAACCGATGCCACCGAGTCAGTGCTGGGTTTAGTTTGGATGACCATCACCCACTTCCATTCTCAACAAAAAAGAATGGCCACTTGGTGCATTCAGTTAGTTCAGGTGGGGTTGCAATGACCAGGCAACCTTGTGGTGTCTTGAGATTGAGGGAGCTTGCTCAGAATGTCAGTGTCGAGAGTGGGACTGGAGGTTGTAAGGTTCTAAGATCCAATGGCATTGCTAAGGCTACTGAGCTCCCGAGGAGGAATAAAAGGAGGAAATCGCGTGCGCTTAAGGAGAATATAGTTGGTGGTGATGATCATGTAAGTTCCTTATTGCTACTGAATTGCTACCTACAGGCCAAGGTGCCGCCTTTTTACTAACCTTTTCCAATATACTTTTGTAGTCTTGTTTGTTGCGTTGTTCTCAGTATTATTGCGATATGTGCTATATATCCTCATTTACGTGCTATCCGAATGTTACAATTAATCATGGGTCATTATTTTGTTACATGTCACAGTGTGCGATCACATAAACTCATTCCTGTATAGTATATGTCTCAACTATATTGGTAAGCATGAACTGAATAAATGATGCAAAAAAAGATTTCCAAGCTTCATAGGTTCTTGCCTCTTTTTTTTAAAAAAATAAATGAATGTCAATTTAAAACCATGGATTAGATATAGTCTAGATTTTACTAATATATGCGTTGTAAAGTTATGCACATTTTATTTGGAATTTGGTAATATATGACAGCATTTTAAAAAAACTCCCTTGCCCTTCATTCAGCATATATAGTTAAATTGAATTGTGCATGCATCCATCAGTATAGGTGGTAGTACCTTCTATTGATTAGAGGAATACTGTATTCAAATTTATGACAATTTGGTGTATTGTTACTTCTGCTCCATAACCGCAGTGCTACCTAAACAAGTATATACCTTTTTTACATCTCAATTTTCTCTCTCAACCATTGTTGCTTCTAGGTGACTGGAAGCAGCCACACAGAAAAAAAAAACAAGACTTAACATATGAGAGTTACTTAATTAGAGAGAAACTAAATACTGAGAGTTAATCACATTTCGCTCAACCGACCATGACATTTTCCTTATATTTGGAGAAATTTTTTTGCCCATCCGAATCTATCAGTTGTTCTCTTTCTCTGGTTTGCTCATCAAAGGTCAAGACTTAACATATGAGAGTTACTTAATCAGAGAGAAACTAAGTACTGAGAGTTAATCACATTTGGCTCAACCGACCATGACCTTTTCCTTATATCTGGATCGTCAAAATAAGCAAAAATAGTATTTCTACGTAATGTGCTTTGGTGTATGTTATTTCAATCTTCTGATGTGCTGAAAAAACAAAGCTGCGCCTACTGTTAAGACTTAGAATTAGGACATCGTTTGGATGTTGGTTTATCAGCCGATTGCTTTGAGATATTTTATGACGACAAAGTTCCGTTATCCGTTGCATATTTGGCTTGTATGGCTTCAAAGTCTTTACTGATAATTACTCACTATTTATAGTTTCGACCTAAAATATTTTCACTTGTTCCTAGGGACATGAATTGTAATATTCCAATTAGCACATAAATAGTTATCTTTGAACCTCCATGTCTGGGGCACCATTCATGTCCCTGGGGCTCATTTAGGATGATTCTGTCCTTCAAGGTATTCCTGGCTGGCAAAACATTATTAAATGCATGTACAAGCATTCCCTCTTTCATCAGTTCTACTGCATTTTGGTTATTTCTAATGCTAATTAGTCTTTGCCATATGAATCCACAAGTTCACTGATAATTACACACCAGTTCATAACAGAATCTTACACACCAGTACAACTGGATTTAGATAACTGAATTATTAAATCCACGAGTTCAGATATCCATACCTCCAAGATGGCCGCAGCCATGGCGTCCGCCACTGAATTATTAGCTTTGCACTGTGTTGGGATAGCTCAGCATGCGGTAGCGTCATGAACAGTAGCTGTGCCATCGGTCTGCGATTGGAGTCGAAGTCCTGATGATCGATGACACTCACAAGAAGGTACTGGCAAATCGTAAGGAATGCAATAGTGTCATTGTCATCACATTGAATAACATATGTTGTTTCATACAAAAATAATCTAAGTATTTTGGCTGTCTCAAAGACTACGAGGAGCCGCAACAGGCGAGAGAGTAGCGAGAGACGAGAAACAATGCAAGTGTCCTTCCTTATGAGAAGGGCCATTCTCGAGTCTCGATATCTGGTACAAGGAGGGAGTTGCTAAAACGCACAAATGAAAGGTACAAAGAAGTGAGCTATTCGAACATTCTGTTATGTAGTTATTTTTCTTTATCTTTTATTACTATATGTACGCTTTTACCTACTTTAATGCTTATATTCTAGCGATGGGTCTCTCCTCGCTTTTTTCCTTATAAAAAAGTAGCAAGCTATTCGAACATTCACCATGAATCAAAATCGAAGATATGTAAACTTAAGCGTGATTAAGACAACTAAGGTGCAGAATTTTGTACCCGATGTTTCTTTGCCACTGACTGGGTTAAAAGCTGCAAGTGTGGAGGTATCATCATTCCATCACTTGTGTTCAAGCTTCGAACCTCACGATGATAAGCAAACTCGATATTTCAATCACCACTAGGAAATTTTGTTTTGATGCACTATCAAGCTCCATGCAACATTGATCCACCATTAAAGGGTTCTACCATTGTCTATGGTATCGAGAAACGAAGGTGCTTTTCTATTTATGCTTAGATTAATGGAGGGTTACAAGTCTCCCTTTCTTATGGAATTTTGCATGGTTACAATGCCATTTCCTCGAAGAAGAGTTGCATCATATGATGGAAATCCATCGATTGGGGACAGCTTCAATGACGAGAACATTCAATTGAATGGAGAATTGTTTCAAGTGGCGAGGCATCGATGGTAGGAGCATTGAGGCAACCTTCTTTGAATCTTGTTAGATTTCTTCCTAGAACAACACAATGGGTAAATTCATCATTTCGGTCGGTTTCAACGGTGTGTTTGCTAAAGATAGTGATAGTGAGCAAGATAACAAGAAGAATGGTGTCAACCGATGACTACCTCATGGAAAAAATGAACAAGGACCTTCAAGCAGTTGACTTGGAAGAGCCATTGTCTTGGCAAGCTTATAATTATGCTAAGGTATGTCTCTACCGAACCATGATGTAGCTGGAAAGTTTGAGAAACCATCCAGTCATGTTGTTTGTTTGAATATGAGATCATCAGGAATAATCATATCTGGTCATTGTATTAATGAGTAATGAGATGCTTGATCACTCTTGGTCATATTGTCTTTTCAGCTTAGTAGCTCTCAGTTATTTTGTTGGTTCATATAGGATCATGAAGCTATTGACTTTTGCACAGCAAAAGTTTTTTCATATATGATATAATAGTTATACCTGGGACCAGAGAGTATAATCTGGAACCAGCCCTGTAGTCTATAGACTCTATATTGCTGGTATAATTTTGGGTACTTGTTCTTTCTTTTGCACACTCTGAAGTCTTGTAATGTCCATACATCACACATGCATTTTAGTTCTTGTTTGGACTTGTTTCTTCACTTTTAATTGATTATGAAACATTTTTCCAGGTTTTTTTAAGATAGTTGGAGGCACACTGTCTGGTCTTACAATTGATCCAAGATCTGTAAGTTACTACCTTTCTTGCTCATCTATGATGGTTATGCTTCCTTCCATCTTCACTCAATCAGTCAAGTAGCTAAGCATTATTATCCAATGGTTGATCCCCAGATCTGATACACAAACTATGTTCATAATTTTAGTCCCTGCACACACAAATGCATTCAGCTCCACCTGCACTCCCACCGAAAACTAAGCGAGCGAGGTTGAAGTATTGTGGTACTAGCTCAATCTTCTAAGCCACTTTTTTTCACAGTTTGAAGTCGAGCGAATATCTGTCCATATTTTTAGGATGCATTGTATGCCAGGCAGGTCGTATGCAATTAGTAACCTATGAGGCTATGACAGTCATGCTTAAGTTTCATTACCACCATGTTTAAGAGATCTCAGGTACGAAAATTTTAATTGCACAATAGCAAATGATTGTCCTACTATCTGCAATTACTGACAAAACATAGCCAAACAATAACAGGTCATGTTGAAGCTGAAAAGCAAACACATAAGAGGTGCACTATCGAAGAGCAACAAGAGTAGTTCCAGTAGCTACCAAAATGTGATAGCAAGTTTTTTTTTTGGTCACTTTTATAGCCAAATGTTGTTCAGATGAAATGGACTTGGATCTTAGGTACTTACTGATTCAATACTTCATCCTTTGATGAAATTGTGGAAATCAACTATACTATGCATTGAAGAATGCCATCCATACACTGTTTGTCCCCAATTAAAGCAACGTCGCTATATCTCTATAGGTTCTATCACCGTCATTTCCTTTCTCCTGATCACAATCGTATTTGTTCAACTCCGCACGTCTTGCGTGCCAAGGCACGCGCGGGTTTCTAGTTCACTATTATGCCTCACGATCGCATGTACATCGTAGACTGCCTAATCATAGAGACATAGGCAGACGTTATTTTTTAGTTAGATATGTACAAAGTGGACCATCTTAGTAATCTTCAATGCTATTGCTATCCCTGTTACTAAGTTCACTACTACTAACATATGAAATGCTACTGACGTTGATATACCCCGACTAAACATACTAAGACAAACCCAACTTTTGTATGCCAAACAGTTTTTTTTATGTACAACTAAAAAAAGACCATAGTTCACATAACCCAACATCAATGGCGCAGCAGCGCACATTATCATCCTAGTGTGAAACTATGAAGTGTGTGATGACCCACATATCTTGTGCAAATGTGAAACCATGGAAGTGTGCCCCTCCCATTTGGCAGACAGCCTGTCTCCACCATAGATCTATCCTCCATGTTCTCTTCATTCTCATTACTCCTTTTGACACTCTTCACCACCTTTTGTTTCTGCTGCTGCAAAACTAAAGCTTCAAGTAATCTTTTGATTAACGATTCCAGCTAGCACTGCCCCGGTGACACGTGTCCATCACATCGCTTGGTGCTCAACAACGCATATGACACGTCATTTCATCATCAATGCGACAGGGATAAATTGGAGTCAACATTAAATTGAAATTGGAGTATCATAACAGTATTTGTATATAAAACCGTGTGTGAGAACTGAGATGCATGCTAGAAGTTAGCACTTGGTCAGATGGCTAGACATGCAGATGTGCACTTAGCTCACCAGGGTTCTGTGAGAAAATCTGGAGAGGATTTTGCTATTCACAACTATATATCTTATTCATTATTGAGATAGACATGGGTTACATGGGTCTCATTTGCTATATGGGCCACATGGGCCAACAGAGAGAGCATGTACAACTCTTAACACCCCTTTCAAACTCAAGGTGGATCAGGAGGATCTAATGCACTGAATTTGAGTAGATGAAGTCGATAATGTTCTCAAGTCTGAGCTTTAGTGAATAGATCTACAACTTGATATTGTTCTCAAGTCTAAGTTTTAATGAAGAAATCTGCAACTTGAAGCTCTTAGGGTACATACTTGAGGTTGATGGTCGACTGCTTACAATGAGACCAAGTGAAGGATGTATCAACACATATGTGCTTTGTTAACTCATGCTTGACTGGATCACTAGCAATATGAATGACACTTGTATTATCACAAAACAGAGGTGTTGGATTATCACAATCGACATCGAGATCAGCTAAGAACCATCGAAGCCAAATGATCTCTGAGGTGGTAACGGCAAGGGCTCAAAGCTCAGTGTCTACACTAGAGCGTGACACCGCAGTCTGCTTCTTGGATAAATTGGAGTCAACATCTTAACTAATAACTAATAAAAGAAGGAGTTTACCTCCGCACAGCGGGATGATGGTCCCACCCCACGTACAAAAAAACAACAACGAACCCCACTGCTCCACACTGCCTCGCCCCACCCTTACCGTATATGCGCACCTCCACACCCCTACTGCCACATCTGCTTCTCGTGCACAAATAGAGTCGGTGAGAAGAGGTGAGTGACCTCGTTATTGCGATGGTCTGCATCGGCATGGCTTGAGCCTAGGCTTCGCTTCCGCTCCATCACTGGTCGGCCATGACCATTGCCATCGACGCGTGGAGGCACTAGCGGGGGAGGGAGAGGGAGGCGGAGGTGAGTCTGGTAGAGAGGGTGGTGGGGGAGGGAGGTAGAGACAGCGTGCAAACGAAGCCAACAAGATGGAGGCAAGTGACCTCGTCGTCGCACCAGTCCACATCAACGGTGACTCGAGCCTTGACATCGCTTTTGCTCCACATCTCCAGTCGGCCACCACCGTCGCCATCGACGTGCGGAGGCACCAGTGGGGAAATGATATGGAGGCAACAACGGGTTTGGTGGAGAGGGTGACAGGTGAGGGAGGCAAGGGGGCAGGAGTGGAGAGGGCCATGATGGAGGGAGGGCAGGGGGACGGAGTGTAACATCCCAAAAGTGCCTGAATATAAAAATACAGGATTTTTAAAAACTTTTTGTATGAGTATCTGTTGCCATCATTTTGTCTGCATTTTCGGGAGTTATTTGATCTATGTTTTCTTTTTGTCGGCACAAGAAATGTACAATAGAATCCCTAAATACATAAACCCTAGAATCAGGAACCATAGAAACAAAAACCTAAATGCAGGAAATAGAGAAGAAAAATAAAATTTAGGTATTGCTCTTCAAAATAATACATGAATTGAAAAACCTAAAACCGAAATCTTGTTTGAAAGCCAATTAGAAATATTTAGCAAGTACTAAAGTTTATCTACCGCCACGTGAGAATTTCCTAAAACAAATTGAATTAAGGGAATTAAAAGTCCAAGTTTGGTGTAATTATACTGCTAATAAAAATAGGGAAATATTATCAAACACATTTTTATATTTTCCTCAAATCAAATAATAAAGATGCATGAAAATAGGAACTTAAAAGAATTTTAGAGAAAATACAAAGGACATAAAATTATGAAACAATTACATAATGATTTACATTGTGTCGTAAACCTTCCCAAAAAAAATTCATGATTTTTGGAGCTCGGCACCTATATTTAAAAATTCACTTAAACCATCAGCCATTATTTAGAAATGGAAGAGGTCCATTGTACCCCCTCAAGTATCGACGTGCGGACACCTAACCCCCTGAAAAAAAAACTCGGCCCTTTGACACCCCTAAGTTGCAAAAGCCGGCAAGCAACCCCCTCGAGTTTTTCATCTTGCGGTTTCTTGACGTGGCATCCGGTCGACCAGCTTTTGCCAGTCACTAGGTGAGTTGGCTTCTTTGGAACTTGGACCCACCTGTAAGTGAGCATTCTCTTTACTCTATTCTCTCTCTCTATTTTTATTTGGTTCATCCGAATGTAGAATCCCCTGGTGCTTTCTTCTTCCTCTTTCATCTCTTTCTCACTCTCCATTTCTCTTTCTTGGCTCCACCGAAGCTCTCCTGGCTCAGGTTGCCCCCATGGCGCCGCTTGCGCCTCCACCGTCGGCCGCATCCAGTTGGCCCAGCTCCCTCGGCTGCCTGGTCCGCTCGTTCCCTGCCAACTTGGTCCACCACCACTCCCAACCCCCCTACCGGGACTAGAAGCTCGCCGCCGCTCACCCGCGTCAAGGAGGCCCTCCGCATGGCCAACTCTGCCACCGACGGAAACCTCGCCACCCCGGGCACCGCCTTCCTCCTCCCTCGCTTCGCCCTTGGTCAAGATCTGCGATGCCTCGGTTCTTGCCGGTGATCTTGGCAGGAGTGGCTTTTCTTGTGCCTTGCGATTCATGGCGGTGGGTGTGGTCATGGCTGTGGAGTGGAGGCCCCAACGAAAGCACGCAGACGCCATGCGGCGTAGGCGTAGATTGAAGAGGCGATCCACGACGTCGGCTGGCGGCGACCTCGAGGACGATGGGAGTGGAGCGCGTTAGAGGGCTCCCCGTCGAGATGAGTGGCGTAGCCCCATCAGCCTCCGCGGCGAGAAGCGGACACCACCGCTGCGTTGCGGGGTTGCACGCAGCAGCCGGCGCTTCACCTTGACCTTGCACTCGCAGAGGAGGAGGCCGCTGCGTGGTCGGGATGACCACCGCCCCACTTGTGGTCGTTGGGCATGAAGCCGAGCATGCCGTCGATTCTGGGGATCATCGACGGCGTCGAGGGGCTGGCGAAGAGTAGTGGGACCGGGCCAGGCACGTGCGGCCAAGAATCGGGGGCACACGGCGGAGGACGAGTATTACGCCGAGCAACTCACGCGTGCATCGCAACCGCAACGGACGCAGCAAGCAAGGAGGCGCGAGTAGAGGTGGCGCCATGGAGCCAGGACCGAGCGGGGGGGCTGGAGGCGTGTAGGCGCGCCGAGAAGCGGATCGGGCACGCGTCGGCCAAGAATCGGGGCACGGGGCGCCGAGAGGAGGCGGAGGGCCAGGACCAGCCAGGCAAAGATCAGAGAGGGGAGGAGGCGCCATGAAGCAGCGACAGGCGGGCGGGCCGTGAGGCTGCCGCCGCAAGCGAACCATGGCCGGAGGGAGCTTCGTGGGAGGAGGAGTCACCAAGAAATGCAATGGGGTAGAAAGGAGAGAAGGAAGTGGGGATTAGAAAGAGAAAATGAATGGGAAGAAGAAGCCGGAAAAGAGAGAAGCCGAGGGCTCACTTACAGTGGGCCTAAATGCCAAAGAAGCTACCACCTTGCGATCCGGGCGAACCGGATCACTCAGGCGCCACGTCAAGAAAACCATCACAAATGGACTGAGGGGGTTGCTTGCCCGGTTTTGCAATTTCGGGGTGTCAAAGGGCCGAGTTTTTTTTTCAGGGGGTTAGGTGTCCGCACGTCGATACTTGAGGGGGTAGAATGGACTTCTTCCTTTAGAAATTCAGGAAACCTATTTCTTTCTTCCTGCCGCTGACTGCTGGGCCCCACGTGCAGGGGTTCTCCTCCACGAGGCCCTGCCCCTGGCCATGCATGCCGCCACGCCACCCCTCTGCCCATGTCGTCGGCCACCTCCAGCACTCCGTCTGCTAGCCTATATAAGCCAATCACGTTGCCCTCTTCTGGCCTTCCCTTGATCCCCTCCTCACCTTCTCCATTGAGCACAACCGAGAAGAAAAACCGCAGAGCAAGCTCAAGCTTCAACTCTACGCTCGCTCGGCCGCCAACGCCACCCTTGCCGTTCCCGGCAGCCCGGTGAGCTCCGACGCTGGCCGACCGTGTCACGCCGCGTCCCGCACCACCACCATCAAAACCACTCAAGAGATTTTGGTTCTTGAGCCACTGGAGTACCGTGCTGACCTGTCTTCCCCATCCCCGACCAACTTCGCCTCTACGGTCGGCACTCCTTGCTCAGTAAGACTCCCTTCGATTCCTCTCCGTGGAAGCGACCCCTCACCTCCCTCTACCACCCCCATCACCCACTTCGGCTCCCTTCCCCCGCAGCACCGCCCCCACGGTGGATTGCTCGCGCCGCCGCTAGCCCACACCGCTAGACCACCTTGGCCTTCCTCTGCCCACATGGTTTGCGCCAATAGGTTCCCTATGCCTTCCTCTAGCTCATGCTCTCCTCCGTTGTCCTCCCCTCCCACTCCGGCGCCACTGCACTGCTTCCCCTCCATGGTCGGCCGTCGCATGTAGTCACCACGCCACTCCTGGCCATCTACGGCTGTGCCTCCACCACCCATGAGCTCGCCTCGGCCACCCCGTTCTATTTTGACCGACCTCGGCCACCGGCGCCAGTGTCCCCCTCGCCGGCGTTGAGTGGCGCCTGAGCCATCCCCCCTGGCTCCTCTGTCTCCCTTCCTGAGCTCCCTCTGCCTGCTATCTATCTGTGTGTATGACTGGCATGAGGGCCCATCTACTTAAGTGACTAATCCAGATTGGTTAGATAAGTGCTGACGTTGTTTAGTCTAATGAGTAAGCTGAGTTAGGAGTTAAGCAGTGTAGTAGATTAGTACATATGCATTTTAATTAGAGTAATTAGTGATTAATTTTGTGGTTAGTTAAGAGACTGTTAGAAGGTTAAATAAGAATAGTTAGCTAATCAGTAAGTAATGTTGATAAAACTAATGTTATACTTAAGATAGATTGTTTAGATAAGTTGCAATTGCCGTATACATTTTTAACTAAGTCGATTAATGAATAGTAGCATTGATGATTCGAGTATGTACAAATCATTAACAAGTGAAACATAATTACAAATGACCAGTGATTAGGGATTAGCTAAAAATGGTTAAAGCTCAATGAGGAAATTAAGGTTAATTAGACTATGTGAGATTGATTAGTTAGGAGTTGTTAGTCAATTAGTACATTATTAGCAGTTGGATGAAGTACCAGAATCGAATTAGAGGTCAGATATTAGAAGTAAGCATATGACGGTGCCTCAGTGACTAATTTAAGTAATTGACCTAAAAGACATTAGAATATTAGTTAGTTTATAAATATTCACTTGATGGATTATATTTTCGAATGATATCAGTCAGTGGACAAAACAAGTAATTATATTGGATTTTCATATGAGACTTTTTCAAAGTAATGTTGCGGTGTCATAGAATGATAATATGTTGGGCAGGCTCCATACAAGTATTGTCATAAGGTTAATTAGGCTGTCATTACTATTTAGACTAATGCGACATCAATCGGCATCCTCTGAGAACCTAAGATGATATAGTCATGATTAGACATATACTAAGTCATTACACTAGTTAAGTTCGATTAACATGCAATAGTAATACACCTTAATAAGAAATGATCATATAAAAGGCGTCGAGGCGACCACTTAACCCTAGGCCATTAGCTATTGTCTAGTAAAGGTTAGATTGCTCAACAAAGATCAATATCAACTAGGGCAATAATATGACAATTACACTTCATCTAGGTCTTATTAGCAACTAGAAACTAAACTACGAGTCCAAGCCAGGTGAGATCCCCCATTAGATAAATGCTAACAAAATAAACTAGGTTAATTACTCATGAAACAAGAACTAGCAGCCAACAATACAACTAGTTAACTCACTAGGCTGATGTCTAGCAAATGTGTAACGTCCCAAATTTGGCTTTTCAAAAATCTTTTGAGTAGTTCAAGTCCCTGGAAAATTTTACCAATTTTATTTGAATTAATAAAACTTAATTGGAATTTTCCTAAATTAAAAATATTTAATTTGACTAATCAAAACATCAATTAAATAAAAACCTCTGTTATTTGGCTTCCTTGTATTCCAAGAAATTTTCTGGTATTTTCTGGTATTTTCTGGTATTTTCCCAGATTTGTTTGCTATTTATTTGGTCTCCTTAATTTTTGGAATTTTCTTTAATTCCGAAAATCTTTCCTTTCTCTCTCCTCTCGGTTGCTACAGTACCTCGCGATTACCATTCACCTTCGTTCCGAACTGAACAGCTGAGTCCCGAGTGTATATGTTTCCTTGCCAAAACTTCCAAATATCATATCTTCCTCTACGGTGTATATAAAAGCAAACCGTTTGCGCCCAAACATCCATCTTGATCTCTTCTTCTAATCCCCTGAATTGGTTTCCTCCGAACTGATATATTTTTGTCGCCATCTGCAAAAGACCGAGCTTCAACCAAAGGTCTTCTCCGGCGAGTTGCGCCTTCATCCGACGTCCCTCGGCCGAACCATCTGCAGCGTTGGGTTCGCGTCGTCGCACTCCACGCCATGGTTCCATCCCTTTTGCCCGAAGATCGCTGAAGCCATGTCAAGCCATAAAGCTGAAACGTGTTCATCGCATTACTCGCTTTCTCGGTGAGTTTTTCAAAAATACGACCATGCCATCATCTCCCGTTTTGCCCCTTCGCCTCGCCGCCGGGCGTCGCTACCTCCATGTGCCGGATCGACTGATGTTCTCTGTACTGTAGCTTTTCTGTTCTATAGCTTTATGTCTTCATTCTCCTTCCTATGGAATTGGTTCGGTGGCTTCCTTTGGATTTCTTTCTCTCTGTTAGTCCATTCTATATTCCTTGCTCTGCCCATCACAGTATCAAGCCGCCACCCCCATGCGCCCAAACCGGCCGGCAAGCTCCTATTTCCTGTTATGTTGCCTTCGTTCTAATTCTCTGCTGCTTCCTTCGTTTCGTTTTTCTCTCTGGTGTGGTGTCCCTACTAGCCAGTTGAGCCAAACCTACACATCAAACATATTTATTCTATTCTTTGCTTTACCTTATCAGTACCAAAATCCTTGCCATCTCTTTGCTACGTCAATGCCTTCGTGCGCATGAACCGGCCTGGAGCTGTTGTTCTTTGTCTTCTCTGCTGCGTTGATTTTTCTGTGTCCTTCTTTCTCTCCCTGTTGGTTGGGTCCTACTTGTCATTCAACAAATCACAGACATACATCTAATACTTTCCCTTCCATGTGGACCCAATGTGTCATGCAAGAAAATATACCTATCTCCTCTCACTTACATGTGGGCCCCACATGTCATCCACCTAATTAAAAACCCTAATTATTTCTCTATCTTACATACGGGTCCTGCATGTCAATCAACTCTTGGTCAACCCTAGTGCATGAGCTTGGTCCACCATGGCCTAGCATATCTCTGTAGACCTAGTTCATAGACCAGTGGCCCACATGTCAACCTCTAATTCTATTTTCGGGAATTAATTTAATTTTTGAAAAATCCTTTTGTCTTGTTGGTCCCACATGTTGCTCTCTCTATCTTATTTCTAGAATTATTTTAATTCCAGGAATTCATAAATACCAGTAGGTCCCACCTGTCATACACTTAGCCAATTTCCAGTATTTCTAAAATAGAATATTCTGGGAATATTCCATAGACCCCATATGTCTACTTCTCTCTCCCTTTTCCTTTTTCATCAGTTCATATGAATTTCAATCTTCCGAGAGCCATATCTTCTTCATCCGAATTCCGATTGAACCCATTCAAGTTTCTAAATTCATTATCTACCTTCTAATACCATTTAATTTCAATTTGGAGTTTATTTGATTTGTCTTTTTGAATTTTGTTTGTTTTTGCGCTTTCTTTCTCGATAGACGTTGAAGTCCCGGAATCATCCGAAGGAGCTGAAGATCAAAGAAGTAGAAGATTGAAGATAAAATAAGATCATCATTACTATAGCAAGGCAAGTTGTACCTTTGATCATGTTGAATCCCAGTTTTCTAAAATTACTTTGATTCAAATTATTGCATTTACTTTAAGTATTTATTTAAATGCTTTTGGGTGTAGTTAATAATCTAATTTGTTATATCCACCTTGTCTATTGTTATGTCATAATCTTTTGTCACCCTAGATTGGTTCTTTATTTAGTTGGTCTTATTGTAGCACCAACGTGGTTTGGTTAGATACGATTAGATTGCTTAGCCATGCTACGAGTCATCATCTCATGTGAATTGCAAATATAAACCTGACTAAGTGAATATGGAACTATGTGATAAAACTATGTGTACTGTGTGCTATTACTCGTTGATAGCATATGTTGCACTTAACCAACTGGGTGGTAAAGGATTTAGACTGAGGAAAGTGGTGGATACTGTGTGACATGATGGTTGTGTGAATAGGAATAATAATATGTGTGTCTTAGTTAGAAATTGGAAGTCTTACCTTAGTCAATTAAGGAATTAACTTTGTACACCATTGAACTGAGCCTTACTATACGACCACATGCCTGGTATGGAACGGGCCTAACTTAGTAAGTTATGGAATCTCGACATTGATTACTTAGGTCGTAGGTTAGGTACTCAGTGATGGGGAGAGATATGTACTACCAGGTAGTCACATCGCGGGACAGTTCGCCGCTTCCCTGTCCAACGGTGTGTGTTATGCCAAAGCACTGTGTTAGGGTTGGTATGACAACAAAGCACATTGAGAGTGTCAATACTTGAGATGAAGTTTCTAAAAGGTTTTGTTATGATTTCTCAATCGCATACTTCTGTATGGCGAGTCATGGCAGACAAGATGAGTTAATTATATCTTGTGGGTAAAGTGTACAAACTCTGCAAAGTGTTAATCAATCTATTCAAATAGCCGCATCCGCGGTCATGGACATGCTCGGGGATTTCACACGAGGGGTAGATTTTTATAAAACAATTGGGAAGGGACAACTGTGTGATTTAAGTCATATGGTTGTGTGAATAATTTGATTAGGCTTTGTGTCCTTTGTGAAAACAACTAATAAAATTAATATTGTTTATTTGTTTTGAATTATGCTTTCAATCTATTATTCTATTCAATTGCAAATGTTGCATTTCTGCAAAAGAACCACAGAAGCCATTCCTTTGAAATAAGCCATCATCTATAAATTGCATTTTGTGGTATGACTTGCGAGTACGGTTATGTACTCATGCTTGCTATAATCAATCAACAGAAGTAGATGAATCATCGGTCAACAAGGTCTACTTCAAGGATCGTGGAGAACTAGGTCACGCTACCCTAGTCGATTGCCTGTGGGCATATGGATGGGCTTCACTGAAGTTATTCCATTTTGTTCCGCTGCAGCTTCATTGAGCTATTCGCCTTCTGAGGCATTAATTGTAAGCTTTGACCTTAAGGTCTTTACTGTGATATTTATTATTATTTGCCTATTTATTAGTCATCTTTGTATACGGAAATGATATTTCATCGATGTTGCCACTGTGTGCACTAGCGTGATCTTGGACTAGTGCAGTATACACAGAGGGTCCATAATTGTATTTTTGGGTCCCGACAAAATGCTTGGAAATTCTAGCTAAGGCTCATGGAATTTCCTTGATAAATATAAAATAATAAAAGAAACCATTAAATGAGTTAGATCCCATGTGTCGATGAGACTTATGTCTACCCAGAGCAGACCCTGCAATATTGCATAGGTCTCACTTGACCTTTATGGAACTTCCTCGGTAAATAGGAAGTAATAATTAAAATAATCATTAGAGTAGCTAGGCTCCGCGTGAGCAGCGGTGGTATGCTCTCATATAGATTATAGAAGTTCATCCACCAAACAACATCGTCTAAACCCTAGCTATCACCCATCGCTATACGTCCCCAGTGATCGAACGATTCGTGATCCGAAAGTAGATCTGAGAATATTACCTAACCAGGTAATCTCTCCCATCTAGGTAACCAATGTGGAATATTCAATGAATATTCTCTCCACCCAATCCTAACCCCTTACACCAACGGACTGTCCGGGAGTCGATCCCTCTCACCCCTACTCCGGGTCAAACAGTTACCTAACCCTAAGTCTAGCTAGCAACTCCAAAACCCTACCACTAGACCAAACGAATAGAGTTTGGATTTATCTACTTTTGTCTGCAATATTTCTTTCATCAACTCCTTGGTTATACTTTGGTTTGAAGTATTTCTTTCATCAACTTCCTTTTATTATATTTTGTCTGCAGTATTTCTTTCATCAACTCCTTTGGATATACTTCGTCTGAAGTATTTCCTTCAACTCCATTAGGTATGATTAGTTTCGTCAGGAGTATTTCGTCCTTCCAAATTGTCGTTAGATATGTTTACTTTCATTCCAAGTATTTTCATTTGTTTGAATGTATTTGGACTTATTCGATTTCATTTGGTTACTTTCAGTCACTCTTGGGTTTAATCGTATTCCGCGTAGTTAGACTCTAGAGCCATGAAGAAACAACAACCCCAACAAGGACGAGGTCCAGATCAAGATTGTCAGAACATTGAACAGGATGATTATCAGCACGTTGAGCGAGATTATAATCAGAATATCGAGAAAGACGAATATCAGAATATTGAGCCTTATCGGAACATTGAGCAAGGCAAGTCAATACTTCGATCATATTGCATCTAGTTTTTACAAATTATGTTGCTTTAAATTATGAAATTGTATTGCTATGATTTATACAACTATATTGGTCTAGCTCATAGCTAATGCCTTAATAATAATTGTGTATAAACTTTCAATCCTTGAACTTAGACACTATTATTTTTCACCCTAGAATTAATGGTTTACATACTAGTTAATAAGTTTGTATCTAAGTGTCATGCTTAGATACATTGTCATGTGGGCATTAAATTGCCCGACAACAATCATTCAAAACAATGAAAGCTGGATTTGGACAGTCGAGGTTGGAGCCTGTTTGGTATGTTAGACTAAAGGTTATTTTAAAAACAAAGGAAAACTTGAAAAACAGATTTCGACTTGGGTAGCTGGAAAGAGTGGCTGGTGCCGGGTGCACGAGAGAGAGTTGGTATGTGGATGTACCAACCAAGTCAATTAAGGACCGAATCTTGTAATGACCTCTCATGTAAAAAACAGTGCAACCATAAGTCTATAATTAGTACGACCTGGCTAACTAATTTGTTCGCCTCGGTGTGGCTTCGCCATTGGTGGATGCGGTGTAGATAGTCGAGGGAGAACGAAGCCACGGGAAGTTCATGGCGCAAATGGGACACCTGCCGGTGGGCACAGGAGGCCTTAAGGAGGTGATACCTAGCGGTGTGGAGTTGTGTTGAGGTGGGACATTGTAAAGGCCTTGTGACAATCGATTTAGTCGCACACCTATGGAAGTGTGTTGAAGACATTATAAGTTGAATATCTCTTGTGGGTAAAGTGTGCAAACTCTATAGAGTAAGAAAACTATCTGGATAGCCCTGCATGTATAATAATTGCATTGTGTGTTGGCTCACGAGTACGGTTGTGTACTCATGTTCGCTATGTATATCCTTTCAGTCAGTAAGCACAAAAGAAGGCTTCAGGAACAATTATGAGCATTGGACAAGATCGAAGATCAAGAAGGCCAAGAACTAGGTCACGAGCCCACAGTCGATTGCTGGTGGGCATATCATGAGGGTTCCATGCATTACACTTTGATTCTACTTCTGCTGCTGATCTTTGAAAGTATTTGGCTTGTCTGGCCATTCTGTAAGTCAAAAGCCATAAGATATATTTACATTTTGTTTAATATTATGTAATAGCTTTGCATTTTTGTGATATGTGTTTGAACCAACAATGTAACTGTGTGTGCTATCTACTGATCCAGGGAATTGCACGAATTAACATAGTGGGCCCCAAGTTACAAATTTAGGGTCTCACGGGCTTAGTATCAGAGCATATTGTAATATCGCGATTGTCATTAGTAAGTACAATAAGACTAGAGATGAAACTAAGGGAAAGAAAAGAGGAAAAGAATTCAGAATTTGTGGTTTTGGAAGGGTTTGTTCGCTAAAGTAAGAGAACCTAGGCTGTGGGATTTCGACCCATGGCATGGCAACCAACCCTAGCTCTCTCTCCCCTCCCTTGCGTCCCTCCTCCTTTCCCAACCCTAGCCGCCACCCCCATCTCCCTGGCCATCACCCCTTGTCCAGCGCCTCCCCTCCTACGCAATCTTCATCAAGTCATCGAACGGAGCAGCAAACATCATCCGATCGGGCTCAAACTTGGTCAGTGTGTTCTTCACTTTTTGCTCTTCGATTTGTATGGTTGGATTGAGGATTAGTTGAGAGGAGAACTAGTATTGAGAGGAGTTTTTTTAGCCTGGAATACTGCAGTTTTAGCAAAAAGCAGTGTTGATAGGTGATCTGTTTGAGTGACTAAAAGATCACGGATTGGGCTGAAATTTTTACAGATTGTAGAGAACTCATGCAACTACATTCGTACCAATATTCATGCAATACTTAGCTATGGTTTGTGAGATATGATTTAATAACCGAAGGGGCCAAAGCTGTAGTTTTGGGTAGCAGATCTCTTTTCTGCTGATTGTATTATTCTATAGTTTTGGGTATTTTTGGTGCAAACTTAGGGCTTTGTGTCTCCTAGAGAATTGTAGATATTTTCCCAAGGTTTCCAGAGAGACCAAGTGGGTAATTTTTAGATTAACAGTTAGAAACTTATGATTTTTACAATCTGTCAACCTGTACAGTTCCTCAGTTTCGGACAGTATGCATAGTTAAATAAGTTAGATTTGGTAAATAGACGAATTTGGACTTTTGATGTCCAGGAGATAGGTATATGACTTTATAAAGATTCCAGAAAATCCAAGATCACTCATTTTGGACAAGTATAACTGTAGTTATGGAATTTTGAGTTATGCAATTCAGTTCTAACTTTCTGTTGGGGACATTCAGGGAAAGATGTTAAGTTAGCGAAAATTTCTGCACAGTAGAAAAATGATTATAAATTTATTATGGCAGCTAATTCTTTGTGGATTCCAAAATGTCCTAGATCACTGTTTTTGGATGAACCAATTAGGAGTTATCAAATTCCTAAGTTGATAGTACCAAAGATGACAGATCTATCTTCGGAATTAAAAATGAGGGTTTAGATGAAATAATCTGAACTTTCGATCACCTGAGGAATTGTGGGTTTATGTGTTTAGTTTCTAGAAAGTATGAGTTCATAAATTTTGGAGCTATAGGTCAAAAGTTATGAATTCTGTTTCTAAGGTGACTGTTCTATTTTGGACAGAATAGTGTTTGGGAAGGGTTGGTATCGTTTCGGTTGCGAGTAGGAGCGGATATGCCTATCTAGTTTTATTGAAAGGCTGTGTGCTTTTGGATGGTATTCTTAAGTATATTTTACGAATGTTAGGTGGCGGTATGAAACCAGGGGTAGAGCCCTCATCTCGTCATCCATTCTCCGGTTGAGGCAAGTACAATTTTAGTACGATATTGTGTGTTGGGCAATATTATTGATTTGATGCGTGCTTAATATGATTAAGCATGATGAAAATGTTTATTTCACATTGTGTATATGATGATCGATATTTGATAATTCTTATGAGAACATATTGTGGATTGTTCATTTTATTTCATATCAAGCATGCATGTTGGCATGATATACCCACAGGAGTGGGCATTGAGATCCCCATATTTAAGATATGGGCAATGGGTCCCCATCTGAAAAGGATGGGCAATGGGTCCCCGCATTTGATAATGCAGACATGAGTGAACGCCGACTGGTGTAACACTCCGCTATACTGGTATATGCAAAAGAGAAGATGTGGCATGAGCATGATTTGCATTGCATTGCACTCATGAGAAATGAATTGTATGTTTTATAATGAGAACATATTGTTGATGAAATAATTCTTGTGTATGGCTATTCTTACTTGTACTTGCTGAGTCTTAGACTCACTCTTGTTATTTGTCGTTTTAGGTGATCGTTGAAGACGACATGCATCAGGTGGAAATAGATCATGGAATGATAGTTTTATTGGGCACTTCACATCACTAGACATTTATTTCCCTTGGCTAAAGTTCAGTTAGCAAATTTAAATGTAATAAATGGTTAACTTGTGGAATTTCTATTTTCGTATGATTCTGTTTATGGGGATTGGAATACCTATTTAACTCTTGTTTACATGCTTAGATGTTAAGCTTATCTGTTGACTAGATAGTTTTGCTAGTGTTGATAGTGGTAAGTAATTATGTGTTAATAATTCCATTCGGCTTATGGAATTTAGGTTGCTGAAATTTATGTCTTGTCATTTGGTAGGATGATTATTATTTGAGTCTAGCTGATAATGATCCTTGTTTGATGGTTAAAATTAGTAGTGATAGTAGTTGTAGGTGACATTTTGGGCTTTTTGTAATACCCCAAATATCTATTAGGAGAATAATATTCAGAGAGGGAAACTCATTCAATTTTGGTTAGCAATTGAAATAAAGAATAGAGAGACCAACATATATTGGAGAGGCAAATATATAAAATTTAGGATTTATTTTCGGAAGGGTGGGCCTTGAGCTTCCGCCCACTAGTGGTCTAAGGGGTGCCCTTTGCCCTAACCTAGCTACACCCCCTCTCCCCAAATGAGCGTGCCACCCTTCACGATTCCACCTCCTCCTCTGTCCAGTCTTGCCACCTCGCCTCCTCCTCACGGGCGCCCTGCTCCCCGGTTCCTTGGCCCCTCGGTTCTCCTTGCGCGCCTCCTCCTGGCCTTGTCGCCGCCCTCTGACCTCCTGGCCTTGCCCGTGACTCACTTTGGCCTTGCCTTTCCTCTGTGCCCCTCTCTCCCTCGGCCTGCCTCGGCTGAATGCCGCCGTCGAGCACGGCCTACGCTCCCGCCTCCCGGCTCGGCTCCTCCTGGCGCTCTTGGCCGGTCGGCGCCGCTCTCGCTCAGCCACCCGACTTGGCCGCCTCTGGCTCCACCTGGCCGACCACCTCCGTCGCCGTCGCTGGCCTCCCCAACTCCGGTTGCTCCTTCCTCCCCACCGACCACATCTTGCTGCAGCAGTCTAGCCCTGTTGGTGTTTGATGAAATGCCCACAAGGGAGTGCCCTGTTGGTGTTTGAGGAAATGCCCATGCGGCAACAACACAGGTGTTGGATTCTGTGATGGATACAATTGTCACTCTAGATGCCTTTGTTGATGCTTATCAACCTGCTACGCAGATGATGAGATCAACCCCTCTGAAGGTGAATGGTTCTGAGAGGGGCAACCCAAAGAGGGCGCTAGGGACAGAGGATGCTGCTGTTGTATTGTCGGCCGAAGGGGATGAGAATATAGGCATTGAACTCAATGCAATTTCTTCGGTTCCTATCAACTAGAGGCTGAGGGCAACAACAAGGTAATTAACGGTCCTACTGATGCAAAGTGCCCTATTAAACTGCCTTCTCAAGTTTAATGTGGAATGGATTCAGGTTAGTAGATAAGAAACAGAGAGCATTCTGATCACATTTTGCTAGATCCATGCATTAGTGTTTTACTCGTTTAGAGTATATTGTGTTCGTAATTTCTTAGAGATCAGAAATGTGGTGAAATGACGATTTAGCCTAGTGTATTTTGATGCAAACTTGGCATGGCTAATGTGTGACAATTGACTTGTGTGCCACGCGCCTAAATAGGCCTTGTTTGTCTTGTTTACTTGTACAGTTTCCAATTAGATGCAACCAAGATGGCTATTATCACCTAGAGTTTCAGTACTGCTTCAGGGTTTGCTTAGTGCATAGCTACATTTGGTTGTTCTCGAGCTTAGGCTCGGGTGACAGCTTAGGATTGCATAGACTTTGCAGGTTATATGCTGTTTCATTAGCATGTATCTTGTGTTGTTGGGTAGTATGCACAAGGGTTTGCAAGGTGACAACCTCGGACTATTGATTAGCTAGTGGGTTAGATCACCATTGTAGAGTGTTGTGGGTAAAGTCTTATTAAGCCATTTTGATTGAAGCTTAGTATCATTCTTGGTTACCAGGTGGTGGGGAACACCAGCGCTAGAGCGTTCCGCCTCTTGTCTTCTGTTTCATGGTTGAGGCAAGTACTTTGATGTTCTTATAATTAGAAAATGTTGATTGCCTGATGTTGGTATTGTGTGTCTAAGATCCATGTTAATATTTAATGTTCGTGTTCCATCCATATGTGTTATCTCCATGATTAGAGAGCATGTCTTTTCAATATTCATATTTCATTCCATGCATCCATTATTCATGTTTCATCCACGGGAGTGGATTAAAAAGACCCATCAATTCCAGTATAGGTACGTAAGACCCACCATTCCAATGTGGGCAGTCTGGGACACCCGTATGAAACGTTCTTCATACGGTACTTGGATCCCTGTATTTTGTTAAATGCGGGCTTAGGTGAACACCGACGGGTGTGTCACCAGCTATACCGGTATATACATGTGTGTAGTCCCTTCATTTCATCCAATTCATTCATTCCATTCATTCAAATATTCGTTCTATACTTATTTCATATCCTTCAATGAAGTTGTCATGATCATAGTTGTTGTATATACCATTTATTTACTGTACTTGTTGAGTCTCGGACTCACTCTTGCGTTGTTTGTTTATTTTAGGTGATCATTGAGGATTGGCTCTATTGGGAGGGAGTAGACACGCACTACTCATTCACTTCACCTTAATCAAGTCCAAGGTTACGTTTTAGTTCTATTTTTCATTCGTTAATGATGAACTGTAATAAATAATGTTAGCTGTGGTTGATAACCCCTTCCCCGTTATGATTGATTAGGTACTGCGTGTGATCTTTGATCATCCTTATGATATAATTGCTTGAGTTCAGGCTATATTCCTGTTATGGTTCTGTTAATTATTGATTCCTTTATTGTCTTGATATATATGACTGTTGGAACCTCTTGTATAGTTAACTATACAAGGAAGGTTCTGCCGAAATTTAGAATTTTGTCTTCTGTTTTAATTTTGTTATCATGTTAGTTAGTAGCATTCCAGGCCCTTATCGGACTGGGGTGTTACAGTTGGTATCAGAGCGGGCTTTAGGTCCGTGGTTAATAGAAATATATTAAAATGACACACTGTGCACAGTAGGTGGGGTTGGGTAATCCATTGTTTCCGTATTTCTATTGTTATGTTTCATTTGTTGAGCAATTGTTGAATTTCTTCTATACTATCTTTCTTGTTGTTAATCTATGATATGATGTGATATCCTATATCTATGTATTTATTCTATGATTATCATGAGATGATCCTATATATTCATAACTGATTACATTGGTTATGCGTGTTGATGTCGTGGTTGTTACTCTGGGATTCACCAGGTTGCAGCACCGTTCGTGGTATGTGGTTAGGGGAGTAGTTACCCCGAGTACCATAGTTTTAGGTGTTGAGCGTGAGTTGCTTTAGAAAGTTGTTCTCTTCCTTGATTTCTGAATTTGGCAAATTCTTGTTCTGTGGTGGTTGATTGGTCTCAATGTGTCTCTAATGGTTATCTGAAACAATTATTGTTTTTCTTTCGACTGTTGAATTGCTTTTACTACTTGTGATTGTTGTTAATTTGCGAGAATGAGATTTCCACGGTTGTTCCTTCTTTCTGTAACACCCCAGCTCAACATTGAGCCTGGAATGCTACTAAAATAAAATTAAACAAATCTAAGCTAAGACCATTTACCAAATTTTTGGACAGAACCTCCTTTGTATAGTTAACTATACCAAGGGTCTCGCAATTAAATATATCATTAACAATAACTCATCATCCAAATTCATTCAAGCATGCAAGATAGTCTATTCTGATAAAACACTAATAAGCATAACCAAAACTTGCTACTCTCGCCATTACAAATAAGCTAAATCATTCAATCAAATCCATAAGTGATTCTCAATCAATTTGCTTATTATTAGAGTATAAACCAAATGATAGTCTTCTTTAGGATGAGTGGTAGTGAGTGCATCCAAACAATACTACTCCCTCCCATACATGCCGTTCTTGCCAGAGGTACCTAAAGACACAACAAAACAAGGGTGAGCCCAAGGACTCAGCAAGTATCAATAAAGGAAACGCTAAGTTCACAGTTATAGCATCAATATACCAAAAGAAACATTACACTAAACACAACTCCCATGCTTATGTAATGCGATCATGCAATGCATCTTTTAATCTTTATCTCTTTTCGCATTTTACCGGTATACAACCGTCGATGTATACCCTTGCACATGCCCTCCGCACGAGGACCAAGAGCCTATACTCCATGAGTATAGGGACCATTGCCCATCATCTTCATGATGGGGACCTCTATTCAATGCCCACATTCCACGAATGTGGGGACCACAAGCCCGTCATTTACATGACGGGGACCTCAACTGTATATACTTGGTCACCATGTGACCAAGTCTCAGGTATGCTCCCAATATGCATATGTACTATGACTCTATCTCTCATACACACTACTACAGAAAAGGTCTTTACAGACGGTTCCGCGCCATCACGAGCGGTTCCTGGAGCCGCCCGAGTTTATGGGTCGATAATGCTAATGGTCATCACAGGCGGTTCTCGAACCGTCAGAATATATACTATCACGCACGGTGCGTAGATGCAACAAATGCAGTGATAGTCGACTACCACGAGCGGTGCAGTAGATAAACCGTGCGTGATGATCGACTACCACGCGATGCAGTAGATAAAACCGTGCGTGATATTCGACTACCATAGGCGGTCCGTAGATAAAACCGTGCGCGATGATCGACTACCACGACGATGCGTCAGATAAAACCGTGCGCGATATTCGACTACCACGGGCGGTCCGTAGATAAAACCGTGCGTGGTAGTAGATCACTACCGAGGCGGTGCGTATATGAAACCGTGCGCGATAGTCCACTATCACGACGGTTTCATATACGTATCGTCTGTGGTAATCGATCATCACTGCACGGTTTCATCTGACGCATCGCTCGTGGTATCGACTATCACGACGGTTTCATCTGACGCACCGCCTGTGGTAGTCTTTGCATTGCTTAATCTATTTCGCTTATTGGCTAGCCTCAGAAATGCTAGCCATGCCCTCTGAAACAAGCACATCCAATTCTCATTCATTTCGAAGCACATCAAAATTGCATTCATTTCGAAACAAGCACACATCCAATTCACAAATCAATTAACTAAAATTAACCATTAATGTACATTAATTTACACACATGTACCATTATGTTCAATCTATCTCAATCAAGTTCAATACGCTACCTTTGTGGAAACTCCCATTTGGATTTATGACACATGCTGCTTAGGGAATGCCGCAAGGTGTGATCGAATTTTATGAGCTCGCTCTGTTCCAACGCAGCTTCAAATATGTTTGCAACTTTGTCGATATGAAGGTTAAATTCGGGCTTATATAAATTGGTAAGTATATATGAAATAATTGTTGAAAGATTGACAAACACGAGGATCATTGGTGATCGCGAACCGACGAGTAGTTGCATGTTGTGGCAAACATAGTATCCACAGACGCTATGCCCGCCGATTCTTTGGCACCGCAAAAATAGAATTGGTTAGTTCAAGAGGCATTGCTACGAAGTGTTATATAGGATTAATGTGTACTAGCTAGCAAGTCACAGGAATGTTTGATCATGTTGCGGCGTCCTTCCTTGATATTCCATCTTCTAGCATGTAACACGTCGAACACCCTCGTGACTCCAAGAAGTTAGCCTTAGCCATTGCAAAGGAAGGAAAGACTACAATAGAGTTTCTATGGAGGAAATGTGTTTACGATGATTAAACTCCTGGATAGTCGTGAAGTTGTGGTGGCCCTCTGTAGGGAATCTAGGTATGTTATGTATTTCCGTTTTGGTATAATTACAATTAGAATCCAATGGAACCTACATGTATGTCGGCATGGTCATTAAACCTAAGTTAGTGTTGCTTATAAAGTACAAATCAACATTAAGTATAGCCAGAGTGCAACACTACTTACTTACGGTTGTAGGGCAAAAGTATGAATTCCTTGTTGCGGTGAGCCATGAAAAAATCTATAACGTAATTCTCGATTTAATGTTGCATTCGCCGTGATGCTTTGCTCGGAGACAACGTGTGGGTCGAGAAACCTACCGGTGATTTCCTTCTTTCGCTTCACGGATCATGTATCTATTATACAAAAGCTAGGAGTTATATATAACATTTATCGATATTACGAACATTGACCGTGATTGTACACACTTACGATGTCGGCAGATCGTATGATTGAGACGCCGAGCTCGCCGAGGTTGAAGAGACGAACAAGTCGTCGAAGGTCACCGTGAAAGACAGCGTCTTGATACACGTGGTTAAAATGATGCTCCTTGAACTTGACGGTGACACCCGAGCATCGTTGATCAACCGCTTGTTGGATCGCTCCATGTACCATGCATGCAATTCCGTGCAATCCAAATCCTAGGGTAGGGCATCTAACTTCTCGAGCAACGGCTCGCTGGCTTGTATTTCCGACCAACGGCAAGAAGGGATATCGGAGAAGACTCGATCGTCTTGATTTGCCCTTGCCCTTGCTTTGCCTCGCTTTGTATAGGTCGACTTCACAAGAGTCGATTGAGCACGAGTGTAGATGCATGTGATGCGGCGGGCCCTTGCCATGTCGGTCAGAGTAGCCGGTGCGATCAAGTCCGTGGACTTGATGCCATTGCAGGACATTCCCGTGAAGTTGACACCGGAGCAGGTAGCTCCAGGCAGATGTCCTCCTTGGGCCACTGGATGAATGTTCCAACGGCTTGCCCTAGAGTCATGACCTCATCGTTTGGGGAATTTTCACGGACGGCCTCGAAATTGGCACAAACACCGCCCACATTCACTTTTGCGAAACACGGAGCTAGATTTGCACGTGCACCAAAGCTCCGACTTCGATGGATACACAGCCCCAAGCAACATCTAGGCAACAGAGACATATCTCACTTGGAGCTTGCACTTCGTAGCCACCTACGTACATAACGGTACAAAATTAGCTACTCCAACAGGCTTATGAATGGATTGAGCATTCCAGAGATAATAATTATTACCTGGATGTCATCGACGGAAAATCTGTCATCACCTATTGTGGTAGGGTTAGGGTTGGACGCTTGACTACTCGGATGTTTGGGGGGCTAGCTAGCGGTATAGTAGGGCGGGGGCTTCCAACCGACTTGGCATTTGCAATCCCTAATCCTTTCCTCAAAAGTCTCTTCTTTGCTTTTGCTCGAGCATACGAATCCTTTCCTCAAAGGATTGATGACTTTTTCATCGACCTCGCTCTGATTTTTTCAAGGAGCTCATCTCGAGGATGCACGAAGATCCTCTCGTAGCTTTGCATCGTGCTTGGCTTTGGCTCTCCTCCTACTCGATGCGATCCTCATGTCGCTTGGAACCATTGTTCCCATGTGACAAAAACACCGGCGCCTCTCGTGCGACCGGATGCTCATTTGTTTCCTAGGGCCGCAGAGAGTATATCTTTCTCCCTATCTGCTGGAATGAGCCTTGGGAAGATTGTGCACTCGGCGTTATCGCAATATAGCCCGACATGTCATTTCACTTCCTATGAAGTTATGGAGTAATTACAAACTAGGTAGTTCGATATCTTACCAGCGTTGGGACACTTCACGGTCTTGAGGTTTGGAAAGTACACTTCCCGTGGGCGAATAGCTAACCTCGCAAATAACCACCGTCGGCCAAGCACATCGCTGATCTCGAAATAGCGGAGATTCAAACCGCTTTTCGCTGTTCTGATCCCTCCATATCGGGGCTTTACCCGCATACCAGCCGATGCGAGTGCGTGGGGTGCTTGTTTTTGCTGGAGGGCCGTGTGCGCCGCACTTTCACTCTTAAATTCATCTGTCATCTTCTTCGCCACAAACTTCGGCCAGACTCTTCCAATAATAGATACTTGTGGAAGGCGGCAGATCCTTCTCCACGTAGTTCTTGACAAGCGTGCTCTTGAAGTTCTTCCACGCTTTGCGCTTGTAGCAACGCGTGTCGTCGCCTGAGTCCGGGAGTTCTACCGGATCTCGAGCGATGCAAGAATTTCCGTCGGCCTGGCGCTTTCAATGGTCGGGCACCACCTTCCACGAATCGTAGGTGATCTTGACCCGTTCCGTGCAACTATTCCACCATTCTCCGGAATGCGGCGCTGCTCGGCGAGATTGATAGGGTCCCGGTGATCGACCTCCGTGATGGTAAATCGGCCGTGGGCCTTTTCGATATTCCTCTTCTTCTCGCGGTTGGATATTGTTCGAGAGGATGGTGCATCATCGGACACATGAGGCGGCACCGACTCGAGAATGAGCGGAAGACATCTTCACAAGAAATAGAACATCATGTGAACAAATGAAATCAACATAAAGCTAAGATTTAACATTTTGATATTGCTATCGATGTAGAGTAAGCATTCCAATTAGAGCTCAAGTACAAACCCGATTATCAAAACAATTTCAAGACAAGACTATTATCATCACAGAGCATTCATCTCAAGCCCAACACACCACATTGCAATGTATTCGATGGCGATATCAAAACAAATACCATATGAATAATGACTAGAGCAAATACAAATTCCTAAAACAAGTACAATTATCACGAAGGACCATGACAGATTATTGATAGAAATAGTTAGGGAAAGGGCATGGGGTCGATCGGTAACTTCGGCATTGGTTACCTTTGGGTGTCGAGGAGAAGGACGAGGCGAGGAGCAAGACGAGCAAGCAGGCGGCGTCCGAAGGGGAGGCGCGGCTGCTCGAGGGGAGGAGGAGGCGGCGGCTCGGCGGGCAGAGGAGGAGGCTCGGCGGGCTCGGGGAGGCGCCACGGCCGGAGGAGGAGGCGGCGGCGACGGATCGGGAGGAGTAGCGCCGGGCTCGAGGAGGCGGCGAGAGGACAGTGGCGACGGGCTCGGGGAGGAGGAGCGAGAGGAGTTGAGAAACTTAATCGTTTGAGAGTGGCGCGCAAAGAAACCCTAGCTAGAGTCCTAATGTAAATAGGGATGGACATCAGAGCGGTTCTAAATTAGAACTGCTCAGGATACTACTATCACGGCCGGTTCTAACTTAGAACCGCTCGTGATATGTGATGTATCCTGAGCGGTTTTAATAAACAACCGTCGTGATATTGATGAATCACTGCATCGCTTTTAATAAACAACCGCTCGTGATATGTGATATATCCGAGCGGTTCTAATTTAGAACCGCTCGATGATAATATATCGAGCGGTTCTAATTTAGAACCGCTCGTGATATGATGATACGCAGCGGTTCTAAGTTAGAACCGCTCGTGATATATGATGTATCACGAGCGGTGTTAATAAACAACCGTCATGATATACATGTAACATGACGGTTTGATAAACAACCGTGCATGATACACATGTGAGACGATGCATAGTTCAAACCGTGCGTGATATTATTTTGTATTGGTTAATATCTAGATCGTTACGCTTATTGGCTAGCCTCGGAAATGCTAGCCATGCCCTCTGAAACAAGCGAGAAAAGACAACAAGTACATGTATATACATCCAATTCACATTCATTTGAGAAACAATCACATCCATTTCACAAGTACAAATCTCAATTAATTAACTCAAATGAACTAAAATTAACCATGATCATCGTAATGTATATAGTATATATACACACATTGTTCAATTAATCTTTAAAAATTAGCCCTTCATGATGATCGACGCAGTATGTAGCTAGTTTAGTCATGTTCTTCTTCCTCGACCCTTATCCGCTTCGAAAGGAGGCAACTCGTCAAATTGATTGTATTCTTCCTCGTCCACTACATTCTCAACTCCGACAATCCTCCTTTTCCATGAAGAACTACGTGGCGCTTCTTATTTGCCTGTTCGGTAACATAGAAGACTTGAACAACTTGGTTGCTTGATCTGACGGTTCGTCTTTGTATCCAACACGTTCGAGGTCCACGGTAGTGACGCCAGATTTGTCGACCTTCACTGTGGGAGATGGACCCAACGGCACCAAATAGGGGATCTTGAAAAGCACGTGGTCGAGCTCCCATATCTCCTCTATTTGCCCATAGTAGGAGCTCCTCACCCCATCGGCATCTTGAATGCATCTATCACGGACACCGCTGCTACGTTAGTGCTTTTTATATCCCGAGCTGCGTATAGAATGTGTACCCATTTATGTCGATCCTCGCCATGTTACAAGCGTAAATGTTGGCCCTTTTGCCAACCATGTCGGCATATCACTTGACGAGCTCCTAGCAAGTTGCTCCTTCAACCATTGGTTGAACCGTGCATTGTGTTGTCTCGTGATCCAAACATCGGCGCGGCGGATTACATTGCGAAGCACGTCCTTGTCTTTGGTCGATATCTGAGGACACTTCACCATGTGTTGCAAGACGTTGAAATGGGCTTGAGCATACGCATCCATATTTGGAGTGATTGCTTTCCTTCCGATGGTCCCGATACCCTCGAGCCTCCCTCATGGCGAGATCGAGGCACACCTATCGGTTCGACTGAGCCATGTAATCGGGCGTAACTCAATGACCTCTTCGGTTGCATAACCTTCGACGATCTTGCCCTCGCCGAGATCGATTTCGTACATATGACTTGAGAATTCCCATGAACCTCTCGAGCGGGTACATGCTACGTAGGAACACGGGCCCGCACATCTTTATCTCCTCACAATATGAACAATGAGATGGACCATGATATCGAAAAACGACGGAGGAAATACATCTCAAGATCACATAGTGTCGTCACCACCTCGTCTGCGAGCATCTAGTCCTTCGAGATCGATGACCTTCTCGAGCAATTGTGTTAAAAAATAACACGACCTCATGATTGTCTCTCGGACCTTGATCGGCAAAATACTTCTAATTGCAGCAGGAGCATTTGTGTCATCAACACATGACAATCATGAGACTTCATGCCAATTAACTTCAAATCTTTTATCGAAACAAGTTTCTTCATGTTGGCGAGTAACCGAACGGAACTTTCACGCCATGCAAGCACCGCGCGATTCGGTTCTCTCGGCCTTGGGCAGAGTGTAACAAGCGGGGAAGGTACGTTCGTCCTTTATCGGTCCTTGTTGGTGCTAACTCAGTCCGATGTCCATATCAACCAAGTCAAGCCGTGCGTTGACACCATCTTTTGTTTTGTCATGAATGTTGATGAAGAGACCAATCAAGTTTGTCACATACATTCTTTTCTACATGCATGGCGTCGATCGTTGGCGAACTTCTAGGTGCTCCCAATAAGGTAAGTCCCAAAATATTGATCTCTTCTTCCACATGTTCTTCTTACTTGTCCTCGATTTACATCCCTTTCCAAGCA
The DNA here is from genome assembly GCA_036346405.1 of Phyllostachys edulis. NCBI lineage: Eukaryota > Viridiplantae > Streptophyta > Magnoliopsida > Poales > Poaceae > Phyllostachys > Phyllostachys edulis. The sequence continues at coordinate 16,890,006 of CM070567.1, forward strand.
CAACATCTAAATCCTTAACCATATCATAGACCTCTTTTCCGCTTAAATGCCTTGGAGTGAATTGTCCTCCTTCTCTCCGTCGAATTGTTTCTTCATCCTGCGGTATGGGTGAGCCCTCAGAAGGAACCTACGATGACGCGCATGTACACGGTTTTATGCGAGTGATTGACCACACACTCTGGGTATCATCTAAGCGGTGAGTACGGCTTTGGCCCTTTTGTACTCGGCCCGACAGTTAGCAAGGGCGGGATAATCATTTATGGTGCGAGAACAACAAGGAACGTAAAGTGAAGTTCTCTCGTTTATACGCATCCCATACATGCACCCTTCAATCCACGGTATTTTTAGATCTTCCATCAATGGTGCTAGGTACACATCAATATCATTCCCGTGTTGCTTCGGCCCTTGGATAAGTATCGACAACAAAATATACTTCCGCTTCATACACAACCAAGGAGGAAGGTTGTAGATCTGAGCGTCACGGGCCAAGTGCTATGTCATTGCTTATATTACCGAAAGGATTCATTCCATCTGTACTCAATCCAAACCTTATATTCCTCGGTTCCACATCAAGTCTCGCAAACCTCCTATCGATGTTTCTCCTTTGGGCGGAATCGGCAGGTGTCTTAACTTTCCGTCATTCTTACGCTCCTCGAGTGCCAATCTGTGCTTTGCATTCTTTGGGTTATAAAAACCGCTTCAAGCGGGAAATTACAGGAAGATACCACGCCACCTTAGCAGAGGTCCTTTCTTCACCTCGATTCCCTCGTCGTCATCGATTGCTTCTTACGCTTGTATCGGGATCGTTGCACACCGGACATACATGCATGTTTGTATACTCGTTCTGGTGAGAGGATCTGATCGTTCGGACATGCATGTATTCTTTCTACTTCCATTCCCAATGGACAAAGAACCTTTTGGCTTTGTAGGTAGTTTTGGGCAACTCATTTCCCTCGGAAGCATGTCCGCTAAGAGACCTAACACTCAGTGAAACTCTTGTCGGACCAACCGTTGCTTGCCTTCAATTTCAGCGGCTTTAAGCACGGATGACAACCTTGTGTATTCCGACTTGCGGCGGGAACAAAGGTTTCTCTGAGTCCTCCATCACGCCCGGAATTGAACATACTCCCTCTCATCACGGTTCCTTCGCATCGCGGCTTCATCTCGATCTAGATTGTCATCGTGCGACCTATCCGAATCGGAACCACAATCGACATTGGCGGCATATCGTTGACTTCTGTATAATATGCATATCGTTGACTTCTGTATAATATGCTCTTCACCGTGATGGTCCAACATGTATAACCCTTTTGAAACCCTTCAATCAAGTGTGCTTCGATCTGCGCTCGGTTGTTAAACATCTTGATTCTCGCAATCAATGCATGGACAAGACATATATTCCGCCCCTTATTCAACATATCCTCCTCGGCGGCTCTTGTAAAAGCGAACACGCCATTAATGTACTCTTCACTCACACGGTTCTCGGTGTACATCCACTTTCGGTCCATCACACGGTTCGTATTGAAAACCACGAAAATAAATAAAAGGGTGATGACTTTTGAAAGCGTATTTTACGAGGCTTAATTATGATTTTTTCATTTTTACATTTTTTCGGATTTTATTAACTTACATGTGGGCCCTACTTGTCGGTGACTCATTTTTATTTCATGATTTTATTTATAAAATCTATGGCGATCCCACATGTCATAGACTCGTTAGTTATTAACTAAATGATTAAAAACAGAGGATTAATTAATTTGAAGCTCAAAGCTGGGCTTAGGGGTGACATCGCATTGCTATATAGTCGTGGCTCTCGGCCCTAAGGTCTCGCCTGAGGCGAACCGACGGTACGATGTCCCATGGAGGCGCCTGAAACTAGCGATTTCGGCGTAAACGCCTGAAACTACTCAAATTAAAGGATGCTTATGCTTCAGTATCTCACCTCGATCACGAGGAAGGTGTCAATGAAAGTCGGGGAAGGTCCAAGGCGCGGCTGGGTCGTCGATCGGTGAACAGGCGGCGACGCGGCAAGCTCCTCGGCGACAATATACAACTGAAATGGACCAGGCCGGCTCAGTGAGGTGAGGCGATGTACTCAAACCGGGCACGGAACGGCGATGGACCTATCGTAGCGCCTAGAGATATGGAGATCAAGAAGACTATATCTGTTTTGGCCGGGGAGGCGGAGCTATATATATACGTCTGTGGTGAGTTAATTATCACGGACGGTTTTAACAAAACCGTCGTGATATTGGGCAATATCACGAGCGGTTCATGTTTGGAACCGTCGTGAAGTATCACGACGGTTCTAAAACAAACCGTCTGTGATATTGTGTAATATCACGACGGTTCATAGTTTGAAACCGCTCGTGAAGTATCACTGACGGTTCCAAACATGAACCGCTCGTGATGTGACATCTTCACGCAGCGGTTTTTAGCGCGAGAATAACACGACGGTGGGTAACAAAACCGCTCGAGATTGTGTTTATCTGAGCGGTTTCGATGAACCGTCTGTGATCAGGCGTCCAGTATTAGCATTTCTGTAGTAGTGACATATGAATCAACAAGTACATACCAAAATTTCAGATCTCAAATAACATGTAAGGCATTAACAACATACATAGGTAATCTTTAGCCATAAACATGCATTCACCAAGTTTTATTCATATTCATCACACTATCATCCATGTATGGCTAATATGAGTAAAACACAATCAATCACATCAAACAATCGTAATTATGCTATAATCAGGATACTTGCCTCAACCGTGCGGAAACGGTAGACGCGAAGAGGGCGCTGCCCCTGGAACCAAACCCCCACATGAATATAATTATAAACCTTGCTAAGACAACAGAATAGCAGACCAAAACCAATCTACTGTTCGATTTCTCCCCGACTAGAAACATGCTAATAATTTTCCTTACTGTTCCAACAAAACATGCTAGCTCCTCTCTCTCCTTTATTAACCCAATAAAACGCATAAATATGAAGTATGCAGCACTAGCTAGCTAATCTGGAAAGATCTCACGTTTACTATTCAAGCATGCGTGCATACATACAATGCAAAGTTGCACTACTAAATATTTCTAGCACTAGCAGCCACATGCATGCATCTCCAATTATCTAGTTATCTACATATACCAATCGGATGCATACATGAAAAGGATGCAGCACTACTAATTAATTCTAATTCTAATGCCATGCATACTAGTATTTCATCTCTCTCCTATAATACAACCATGACACGGCTGCATGTAAACAGTGCAAGAGGACAAAACTAATTAATAGTCCTTACTTAACATGTGCATAGCAGCAGCCGCTCAAATAAAGAAACGCTGCAGCACTTACGTGGGCAGCCAACCGGCTGGAGACGCGCGCGGCTGCAGAAGGAAGGCCCTTGCGATGCACGGCCAACACGCACACGCGGCAGGCGTCGAGACGGAGGCGATGACCGGATCGCACACACGCGCATGCGGCGTTCGGAATTGCGAGTGGAGGTGGCGCGTGTCCGAAGGCATGAGGGCGCAAGACCGACGCGGCGACCAAAGCTGCTGGCTGGAAACGCGCAAGACGGCGGCGCTCATACGTAGGCAACGACGCGCTGGCGAGAGAAAAGAGAATGAAGATGGTGGCGGTGCATGGGGAAAAAAAGAAAGGATTGCTAGGTTGTCTAGAACTTCTCTCCCCACACAAACTTTTTATCCCAGTATAAACCAATTCCTCCCTAAAAATTTAAAATATTCTGTTTTTTATGTACCCCTTTCGTCTAATTACACGTAGACCCTTAAGGGTTAATTTTAGGATATTACACTTTCTTATTGGAAAAGAATGACTCACCTAATCGTTTTTATTTTGGGTAATGAAAGTTTTCTGTTGCCAGGTCGTTAACGTGAGAAAGCTTTGGCTACATGTATTTCTTTTGGATCATTCCGATTGTTGAAGTTTAAAGCATCTCTTTTCTGAAAGAAAGTGTTAAAATCCTTTTGTGTTTGTCTTATCTTGTTTAAGTGAGAGGTTATATCCGAGCGAATAAATTGTTATGGTATGAGTTACCAGGTTGGGTTGTTAGCATGGTGCAAAACATTTATTCTTAACTAACATCCATGAAAGTGAAATTGGTTAATTTGAAATGACATTGTGTTAATACATGATAAAGGGTAAATAGGAGTCTGTCCATATCTATTCAGAACCTATGGTTCTTAAGAAGTGTGGAATGTTAATGAACCAGTTTGATCACTAAGTTTGAGTAATCTGCTAATTTTGTTAGATGATTTGGAATCTAGGTCCTTTTTTCCGGTTATTCTAACCGCTAGTGATGGTTAAGTTAAGGATGCGTTCGAATGTTGCCTTGATAAATATTAATCTTGAATATGTCTTCTATTGGGATACTTAACGAACTCATTCAGATGCTTGATTCACCTAATTTTGCCATACTAAACTGATGTTATATGTATTAAGAGATGAAAGAAGGTGAATGTACTGACTTGTGAAACCTTGTCTTATGTATCCTATATTATTGAAGATTGAAGGTATTTCGTTCTAATTTCTGAACTTAAGGTAGAATAGTGAGTCTATACTCATAACTGTCTTTGTGATTGCAAACAGAGGTAAGACCACGAATGCTTCCATGATTAAAATAATCATCAATTGTTAACAGTAATGGCTAGAGTGCATTTAGTGTGTACTATAATGGCGTTGAGCGTCAGTAAGAGTTAAATGGATGAAATCCAATAAGAGATTTATATTGATGTACATTTGTGGGATTGTCATGTAATAGTATGATCTTGTTAGCAGAGTTTTGTTTCAACATTTTGGCTTGAGCACTAGGTTTGTTTTCCAGAGCAAGTAGTTATTGCAATCCTAATGTGATGATAGAAATGTTATGTCACAATTGTTGTGTTTTTTTTTGAAAATTTATTGATGGAATAGTGAGGTATGTTGAATTTTGCCAAGAATGTATGATTTTGATGTTATTAAAATGATCAGAAATATGAGGGTGATATTGATTCTTTTATAGAGAAAGAAATTTGATCGCCTTTGGTGATATCGTTCAAATGAGAATATTTCAAGTTTAGCTTTCGTGATATTTTGGAGCTCATGAATTATCTGGTAGCTGAAATCATTTTAAATAAATTGAAGTATTGGATTGTCCTGTTGCTTCTTAAGATATCTGTGTAATTTAATCTTAAAGGCTCTTTGGTCTGAGTTGGCAACGTGAGGTTGCAATCAAAGAAAATTATGTTGGTTCCTTTACGAGGAGTTTAATCTACTTGCTTCTCGTGAAATCCCGTAAATGAAAATGTTTCGAGTTTGGTGGCTGAGATCATTTGGATCTCATGTCTCATGTGTAGTTGAACTGTTCCGAGCAAATATGACATGTTGAAGAATTGTATTGGTTCTTAAATTAGTTCTTGTGGTTTGGACTAAAGACCTTATCTTGTTCGTTGTGGCAAAGTGTTGCTAGTCAAAGGATTAATTTCAGTGTTAAAGGAAAGAGTGCAGTAGGAGTATTTGAGAATTTGAGTCAAGTTATGTAACTTGTGATTATTTGAATCATTCCTAAACCTTCTGCTCTTTCCGCTCAAGAGATATCGAGATTCAATCGCAATGTCTTTTTCTTATTGGTTGGTATTTGCTTTTCTCTTTTGAGGGGTGTGTACCCTCAACCGTGATCCAAGTTTTGTTTTTTTTCCAAGATCATCGCTATTGGAATATTTCTTTTGGTCTCGTGCTCACCGTGAGGAGCAATGTTTTCCTGTGTGCCAAAACTTGTTCTTGTTCGTCTCTTTCTTTTGAGAAAGGATCAACCGATTTGTGTTGCAAAGATTTTGTTAAGCGTAAGCCGACAACTGCTTGTTGGTAACCAAGTAATGGTAGTGGTGAGATTTTGGTACCAAGCTATTGGAGGAGTAGTAGAAGATGAATTGGTTTTGACCTGTACCTCTTGGAGGAAAATTGATTCAAATGGAATGTTTGCCGTTGAAGTAAAACTGATTAGTGATACGACTAAGTAGAACCTATGGTAAAGTGTAGTCCCAGAACCTTAGTTCATGTTGAAATGTTGGGGATTATCGAAGGTATGGAAACTTTGATCAATTTTATAGAGTAACGCAATTGGATTGTATTGCGAGGTTGTGTGGATGATTCCTGATGATGTCAATGAGTGAGTATGTCGGAATTGTGGGAATGTTAGAGAATTAGTTTGATGATTTCTCTATCTATCATAAGAGGAGTTCGTTGTAGAGGTCTTGGAGGTTGAATTTGGGCTTTGCATTTTATGCCAGACCTTGGGTCGCCCAATGATTGTGTGTAGAGAAAGTAGAATTGTGGCGTATTATGAGCAGTGGAATGATTATTGATAGAACCCTTCTGATGTAGTACATGAGCGTGTGTATTGACGATTCTGAATTGTCTATTCTTAAAAGTTTGAGGTGATGTGATTGCTTGAAACTTTTTTTTTTGATGTGTTTTGGGTGCCATCTGTCAGATTAATTTCGTTGGTAAAGAGAATTGTATAGAGTATTTTGGTGGGATAAATTTAGCCTTTCCACAAAGGTGTGGATGGTGTATTCTTGAATTGAACCTAACCTTGAGGATGCTAATTTAAGAGATTTGAACTCGTGCAGTATGTGATGAGTTTGAATTCCAAGGTTTGAGAGGGATTTTGTTCTTAAAAGTGAAACTGAAAAAAAAATGTTTCCTCATGTAGCGAAGTGCTTCTTGATTCTCGTTGAGTTTTGATGGATGTCTTTCACAAGTCGAGTTTGATTTTTGATGGCACGTGTGGTCCATATCTGTTCAGAAGGAAGAAAGGAAATATTTGACGTGGTGTTTTTACAAATTGCTTAATCAGAAAGCGGAATAGTTTTCGTGATGATTTGTCAATTTTGGAATTGACCCTTTTGTGGAGAGCTGGCATTGCAGGGTTGCGTTGAGAATTCCTTATTTTCAGTTAGATTGTCTTTGTAAATCAGTTGACGTGGTTTTACAACTTTGGGCTGTGGTCTCTTCTGTTCAAGAGAGAGGCCACTTGAGAGTTGGAGTTTCACAAGCATAAGCGTTATCTGGATTTATTCACCTTGGGTACGTGGTTACTATTGTTAGCTCTCAGTTGTGGCTATTCTTTCGTGTGGAGCTGTGTGAGGATTCGGGGTCGAATCCTGTTTAAGGGGGGTAAAATGTAATAGCCCAAATATCTATTAGGAGAATAATATTCGGAGAGGGAAACTAATTCAATTTTGGTTAGCGATTGAAATAAAGAATAGAGAGAACAACATATATTGGAGAGGCAAATATATAAAATTCAGGATTTATTTTCGAAAGGGTGGGCCTTGAGCTTCCGGCCCACTAGTGGTCTAAGGGGGGGTGCCCCTTTGCCCTAACCTAGCTACACCACCCTCTCCATAATGAGCAGCCGCCACCCTTCACCAGTTTCGGCCTCCTCCTGTCCAGGTGCTGCCACCCTCGCCTCCTCCTCACGGCGCCCCTGGCTCCCCTGGTTCCTTCGGCCCCCTCGGTTCTCCTGCCGCTACCTCCTGGCCTGCCGCCGCCCCTGCGGCCTCCTGGCGCCTTGCCCGCCACGACTCACTTTGGCCTTGCCGCTTCCCTCTGGCACCCCTCTCTCCCTCGGCCCGCCTCGGCACTGCTCTGCCCGTCGAACACGGCCTCGCCTTGGCCTCCTAGCTCGGCTCCTCCTGGCCTGCCCGCCAAGACTGCCTCTCGGCTCAGCCACCCCGACTTCGGCCGCCTCTGGCTCCACCAGGCCCGACCACCTCCATCGCCGTCGCCGGCCTCCCCAACTCCGGTTGCTCCTTCCTCCCCGCCGACCACATCTTGCTGCAGCAGTCTAGCCCTGTTGGTGTTTGATGAAATGCCCACAAGGGAGTGCCCTGTTGGTGTTTGAGGAAATGCCCATGCGGCAACAACACAGGTGTTGGATTCTGTGATGAATACAATTGTCACTCTAGATGCCTTTGTTGATGCTTATCAACCTGCTGCGCAGATGATGAGATCAACCCCTCTGAAGGTGAATGGTTCTGAGAGGGGCAACCCAAAGAGGGTGCTAGGGACAGAGGATGCTGCTGTTGTATTGTCGGCCGAAGGGGATGAGAATATAGGCATTGAACTCAATGCAATTTCTTCGGTTCCTATCAACTAGAGGCTGAGGGCAACAACAAGGTAATTAACGGTCCTACTGATGCAAAGTGCCCTATTAAACTGCCTTCTCAAGTTTAATGTGGAATGGATTCAGGTTAGTAGATAAGAAACAGAGAGCATTCTAAACACATTTTGCTAGATCCATGCATTAGTGTTTTACTCGTTTAGAGTATATTGTGTTCGTAATTTCTTAGAGATAAAAAATGTGGTGAAATGATGATTTAGCCTAGTGTATTTTGATGCAAACTTGGCATGGCTAATGTGTGACAAGTGACTTGTGTGCCACGCGCCTAAATAGGCCTTGTTTGTCTTGTTTACTTGTACAGTTTCCAATTAGATGCAACCAAGATGGGTGTTATCACCTAGAGTTTCAGTACTGCTTCAGGGTTTGCTTAGTGCATAGCTACGTTTGGTTGTTCTGGAGCTTAGGCTTGGGTGACAGCTTAGGATCGCATAGACTTTGCAGGTTATATGCTATTTCATTAGCATATATCTTGTGTTGTTGGGTAGTATGCAAGGTGACAACCTCGGACTATTGATTAGCTAGCGGGTTAGATCACCATTGTAGAGTGTTGTGGGTAAAGTCTTATTAAGCCATTTTGATTGAAGCTTAGTATCATTCTTGGTTACCAGGTGGTGGGGAACACGGCGCTAGAGCTGCCCGCCTCTTGTCTTCATTTCACGGTTGAGGCAAGTACTTTGATGTTCTTATAATTAGAAAATGTTGATTGCCTGATGTTGGTATGGTGTGTCTAAGATCCATGTTAATATTTAATGTTCATGTTCCATCCATATGTGTTATCTCCATGATTAGAGAGCATGTCTTTTCAATATTCATATTTCATTCCATGCATCCATTATTCATGTTTCATCCACGGGAGTGGATTAAAAAGACCCATCAATTCCAGTATGGGCATGTAAGACCCACCATTCCAATGTGGGTAGTCTGGGACACCCGTATGAAACATTTTTCATACGGGACTTGGATCCCTGCATTTTGTTAAATGCGGGCTTAGGTGAACACCGACGTGTGTGTCACCAGCTATACCGGTATATGCATGTGTGTAGTCCCTTCATTTCATCCAATTCATTCATTGCATTCATTCAAATATTCGAACTGTACTTATTTCATATTCTTCAATGAAGTTGTCATGATCATGGTTGTTGTATGTACCATTTATTTACTGTACTTGCTGAGTCTCGGACTCACTCTTGCGTTGTTTGTTTATTTTAGGTGATCATTGAGGATTGGCTCTATTGGGAGGGAGTAGACATGCACTACTCATTCACTTCACCTTAATCAAGTCCAAGATTACGTTTTAGTTCTATTTTTCATTCGTTGATGATGAACTGTAATAAATAATGTTAGCTGTGGTTGATAACCCCTTCCCCGTTATGATTGATTAGGTACTGCGTGTGATCTTTGATCATCCTTATGATATAATTGCTTGAGTTTAGGCTATATTCCTGTTATGGTTCTGTTAATTATTGATTCCTTTATTGTCTTGATATATATGATGACTGTTGGAACCTCTTGTATAGTTAACTATACAAGGGAGGTTCTGCCGAAATTTAGAATTTTGTCTTCTGTTTTAATTTTGTTATCATGTTAGTTAGTAGCATTCCAGGCCCTTGTCGGACTGGGGTGTTACACTTTTGTTAAGCCGGGGTGTTACAGTTGGTATCAGGGTGGGCTTTAGGTCCGTGGTGAATAGGTTAACAACTTGGGTAACTTTATTTGCTAATGGTTAATTCACTTAAAACTTGACAGACTAGTGCACAGTAGGATGGGATGGGTCAAACATTCCATTTACATTTCCGTTATGTTGTATTGATGATTCATGTTATGAGATGATCTTGTATACTTATAATTGATTATATTGGTTATATGTGATTGTAGTGAATGGCGAGAGGTAGACGTCGTGGTTATGGCCTGGGGCATTGCCAGGTTATACCACCGTTCGTGGTTTGGAATAGTGAAGTGGTCACCTCGAGTAACTTAGTTACATGCGTTGAAGAATAGTTCTTTGGGGAAGTTTTGTCTTCCTTGAGTTTGGATTGATTGTTCTTGTTCAGTTGCGGTTGATGAATTTTATTTGGCTAGTGGTTAAAATGCGTTTGACGGATTTCCATTCTTTACTCATTCTGTAAAGTGATTATTTGTTCTGCCGATGGATTGATCCGATGTTGTTTCTCGTGATCGTCGGTAATCAGCAAGATTGATCTTTTCCTAGGAGTTCTGTCTTTCTTATTGAAAAAGGCATCACTCATTTATTCACTTGGTATTTTGGATAATGAAAAAAATTCCTGTTGCAAGTTCTTTATCATGTGGATCTTTAGCCCATGTACTTCTTTTGGGAGTAAATTGAGTGTTGAAGTTTAATGCTTCTTCTTTAGGAAAGAAAGTGTCAAAACTCTTTTGTAACGTTTCGTTGTGTTAAGTGAGAGGTTGCAAGTATGGAAGATAATGGACAATGTATGAGTTATCAAGTTGGGTCTGTAGCGTGGTGCATAATCGATCTTAACCAAGATCCTTAGAAGTAAATGTGATTAAATTATTGTTGTCGTAGAATAATTACATGATGAACTTGTTTAATGGTATGTCTATACCTACTCGGAATCCAAGATTTATTAAGAAGTGTGAGATATTGGTTATTTGGTCTGATCATTAAGATTGTGGAATTTGATTAATTATTGGATAATTTGGAGTAATGGGTCTCAATGGATTAATCTAACCATTAGTGATGGTTATATTAAGGATGTGTTTGAACGTTGCCTTAGAGGATATTAATCCGAAAATTATCATAAATTGGCTACTTGATGATCTTACATAATTGCTAGATTCACCTAATTCCTAACATGCCAATTTTTTTTTGTTGAAACATGTATATCGGATTAGATGAATGTTGAGGTAGTACTTTGTGAAACCTTGTTTTACAGGAGATGATGTTATTAAATCTTTAATTATATTTTGCCCTAAACTCTGAGCACAAAGTGGAATGTTGAATCTGTGTTTATAAATAGTTATGTGACTTAAAATAGAAGTAGGACCCTATTTGCATACGTGATAAATACAATTGTCAATTATTAATGATAGTTGAAGTGGGTGTTGAGCAGCACTAATAGTTGAGTGGATGAATGAATAAGTGGTCTTTAATAGCGTGCCTTCTGAAATTGTTATTTGATAGCGTGATCTTGTTAAAAGAGGTTTGTTTCAACCTTGTGGCTTGTCTTTCTTTTGGAGAGGTTTATGGTGGGATAGAAGGCTATGATGATTCTCGCTAAGAGTGTATTATTTTATTGTTAGTATGATTGTTAGTAAGTGATTATGATGATAATGTTGAATGTTTTGTAAATAAAAGAATTTGATCGCTTGCGTGATATTGATTAAATGAAAGTGTTTCTAGTTTTGCGTTTGTGAACTTTTGGACCTCATGATGATCTGGTAGCTGAAATTGTTTTGAGCAAAGTGACGAGTTGAAAGGTTTTATTAGTTCTTAAGTGATTCATGTGTTATGGTCTTCAAATCTCTTCTTGTTGGATTTGGCATGGTGATATTGAAATCAAAGAAAGTTGTTTTCTTTGTTAAAGAAAATAGTGAAGTAGAAGTATTTGAGATTGAAGTCAGGTTTTGTAATTTCTAGTTTATTGAAGTGTGCCTAAATGTAACAGCCCTAGTTTTAATGAATAGTAATAAAATGTTTTTCATAGCATTTTGGTCATTTTTAAAACATGAGCATCCTGTTACAATTTAAAACTTCCATTTTGACCCAAACTTGAGACTTATTTTGAAGCTTCAAAAGAAAATGCAAGTCAATGCTTGTATTGAGACCGGTGAAGTATTTTTATCAAACACTAGATAAATTATCTTGAATAAAAATAATTTTATCAAATTTTTAGAGATCATTTTGACCTTAAGAAAAATCTTTGTTCTCTATTTGAACCTCTTCGGTCAAAGTATTTAATTAAGTATTTTAAATCTCGAACAGTGGTTTTCAAATTTTATTTGGGATTTATATCATTCCAGTAGCTTCTCTGAAAATTTTTGTATTTTTATAAATTTATTTGGTATTTTTAAACCTCCAGTCAAACTTTTGAAGTTTGGTTTTAGTTCTGGCCAACTTTAGACCCAAACCTAGTCTCTTGGCACTGTAGCGGCTCGAACTATATTGGTTTAGTCCAACCTTCTGCTGTTTGGACTGGTTCAGTCATGTTAGGGCTCAGCCCCAACCTCTAGTGAACGTGAGCCGTCCGATTTCTAAACGAGCGAACCAGATGCACTGGGCCGTTCGGACCATCCGAACATTCCATGCGATCTACACCATCCATGTTCAATCCAACCACGCCATCTTAATTTGGTTTAAACCAAAGCGTGTGCACCATTGGATTCAAAATCAACAGCAAGGATCAATTAGGCCGTTCGGACCATCCGAACGCGCCTTGATTTTGAGCCATTGGATCTTGATCGTACCATCCTCGTTGAGTGGGTTGTTCGAACCGTCCGAACCCCACTTCAATCTCAACCATTAAATTCCAATCCAATGGTGCCCCTTCTATTCGCTTGAAACGCTTAAGCGCGCCCCTTTTTGCGATTGTTGGATTTTGATCGCCCGGTCAAGATGAGTTGGGCCGTTCGGACCATCCGAACATCCCACTCAATCTAAGCCATTCATTTTCGATCACACGGTCAATATGAGTTGGGCCGTTCGGACAGCCCGAACGCCCCACTCAATCTTAGCCATTCGTTGGCAATCGGACGATCAACATTCGTTTGAGCTCATCTCTTTGTTTCACTGCTGGTACTGCCAGTGAGGGCCTACTTGTCAGTGTCTTCTTCGTCTTCTCCGAGCCATGGTGCCAGCGCCGAGCGCATCGCAGGCGAGGTGGCATTGAGTCACGTTTTTACAGCATGCAATCGCCACTTGGCATCAAATCGCTATCAATGTTGCCACGCAGCTCTCCTCGTTCACTCCGGCGAAGTGACTATATAAACCCTAGCTATCACTCCCGGCCATGTTGATGCCGCATTGAGTTCTTCCTCATCTCCGGCGTAACCTCTCTCTTTGTGGCACCTTTGTTCATCTCTTTCGATGCCTTGTTCATCCTATTAATGGAAGTTCTTGGCATTGTTTGTAGATAAAGGACATGAGATTGCTGTTTGAACGCCCGAGCGCGCACCGAATGCCAATTTCATGTCAATCTTGCATTCAGTGAGTTTCTTCTGATTTCATTCACGTCACATCGTGTCATATGATCTAAGGATCAAAACCCCTCAATTAATTTCATCTTTGGTCAAACAGGTTGGTTGAATTTTGAGAATCTCCTGTTTTCGGCCAAATTGCCCCTTTCGTCTCCAACTCCGGCGGGGTGAGTCTTTTCTCAATTCCTTCTAGTCTGAGCTTCTTATGGAGCTATGTAACCTATCTCAATCACTCACTCTTTGATTCCTTGCTCAGATCATCTTGTCACCATGAGCTTCTTATTGTCGTTTCGGTCTTTCTCATCACCGGCGAGCTCTAGAGCTTCTCCGACCATCCTCTCTGCTGAGGTAGCTCTTTTAGATACCCTAGTAGCATTAGCAAAAGTCTTTTTGCACTTTGCGCGTTCAAATCAGCATAGCCACTTTTACCGTATTTTGAACCGTCGCTGTTTTTCTTGTCGCGCCGCCGCTCCAGCCAAACTCCGGTGGTGTTCCGACCATTAATAGGTTCATTGCACTATTGTGAATCCATTTTGGTCTTTAGATAGCATCGATTTGGATCACAGCTCTGGCATTTTGACAAGAATGCTCTCAGTAACTATTTGTTTTGTTGTCGGATTTCCCGATCAGAACTGTAGTTCGTTTTAGCCTTTAATCCTTGTCGGTTAATGCTAGTAAGTGTTAATCTGGGTTATTACTGTGACTAATAATAGTTTGCAGCTTAAGCATTTTGTTAGTTTGCACATCAGTACTTTTGATCATGTATCTTTTCAGCATTTTGGTATCTGTTATGTTTCTGGATGTTCATTTGCTATTTTTCTGTTAGATTATGGTTTTCTCGATGTGAGTGAAAATATTCCTGAGGCTCCAGAACCTAAACAAGTGGTTTATTACCAAGGCAAGCATCCTCTTGCACCATGTTGATCCCAGTTTTGATACTTTAGTATTTTGAAGTACAGTGATAACTATGCGCATGCTATTTTTGAAGTATCAGTACTTTGTGTGTTAGTTAGTTACATCCCCATCTTTTTGGTTTATCCTTAATCAAACTCAAAAACTTATGCTTAAGATAGAAATCTGGTGTTAGTAGATTGTTCTGTAGATTTTTGCTTAGCCTTGCAAGTCTGTAGAACGTTAGTTTTTTACAAGCTTATCTTGTCAGGCCTGAAACACCTTTTTTATTTCCATCTTTGATTTCTTTGTCAGTTTGGTTAAAACTGAAAGTTAATTTAATTTTGTTTGATAACAATTTGATTTAGATCTGCACAAGTGGATGCTAGTGATGGTGCCTTCGTACACGAGATTTGGGAAATGTGGTAGTCTTGTCTGGATCAGTAAGAACCGAACTTTGACCTATCAATTCAAGTACCTTACGTACTTCCACACGCAGTGTATGGGCACTGCTTGGTTAAGTAAGGGGCTGATGTTATTGAGTTGAGGAACTGGTAGAGTGACGACATTTGTGAAGTTCACGTGTTCGTAGGGCTCCGATTTCAATTCTATATGTGTAGGGGAGCACAATTTTAATTTCAGTTCATTGAATTGGCTTTCCCAACACAACATGTGTGCCCCGGTTAGCAGGCGCTATCCGTCGTTTGTACTAAGCAGGATTAGTCGCACATGGGTGATTCAACTCAATAATGTTAACTTGCTGAAAAATACCAAATCTTAGTTTACTCGGTCGGCATACCAAAGGAAGTGTGTCATCATTCGGAGGCATCCGAAGGCTTACGAGCTAACTAGGTCGTGTGGGTAAAGATGTACACCCCTACAGGGTTAAAACTATTCGAATAGCCGTGTCCACGGTTACGGGCAACACTTGTTTTGATGGACAACTCATTATAGACTTTGAAATAATTTGTGTCATGGGTTTACTGGTTTCGGCATGAAGGGTATTCATGCATGTTAATTGGTTAAAGTGGACAGCCACTTTGATTTTGTTCTTGCTTGTGATTAAATTCTCTTTTACTTACTGTTTTAGTCCAAACTTATTTATAAATTGGCCTTTACAAAAATCAGTAAGTGTAGAAGTGAAACTTGGCTTTATGCAAAATTAATGCCATTACAACCTTCCTGTTGTCAAACTTAAGCATGTACAGATTCTAATCCTTTGGATAGGTGCTACTAAACACTTTCTTTTAGTAGTTTTATGTAAGTCTTGCGAGTACCTTTTGTACTTAGGTGCTTTAATCACTTGCTGCAGGTGAGGACGGTTACGTGTACGAACTACCCGTTAGCGCAGATCAGGGCGACGCTAACGAGTGAAGCTATTTCTATCCTCCACTCAGCTGCCATTGGGTGATGGGCAAACTAGTTGGATCTTTTGTTGTTTTTATTCTTGTTTCCGCTGCTAAAACTTCTGTTAGATGCTGTTGGTCGGTTGTTTCTGTTGAACCGAACCAAGCTTGTAAAGTTTTGCTATGTATGTATATTGTATTCCTTGTATGACATGGTACAATGTTGTTTAGGATATATATACAATATTCTTTGATCTTGGGAACTATTATAAGACATATATCCGAGAACCTGGCATTGGGTTCATTCCTTGTTAACAATTATACTTTCGGGTGTAATCCTTAACTTGGAATGTATCCAATAGTTGGGGTCCTCACACTAAACTTTCTGTTTTTGCCCATAGAAATTTCCCGAATTTCAAAAGCAATGTTTTATTCTTGTTTGAGGTTTGATATTCTCTCCTTGTGGGATGTGTGCCCTCAACTATTATCTCATCTTTTATTTTTCGAGATCATTGTTATTTGACTATTTCCCTTGGTCATGTGTCTACTGTGAGTGGTAACGTTTTTCTATGTGCTGAAATTTATTTCTATTTGTCTCTTCTTCTAAGAAAGGGTTAACCGATTTGTGTTGCAAAGTCTTTTCGGGTGTGTAATGGCAACTAGATAGTGATGGTCTAGTAGATGATTTTGTGAGACTTTAGGTGTCAAGTTGTTTGAGAGGCATTGAGTGATAAATTGATTTATTAGAATAATCCTTGGAGATGATTTGATTTAAATAGAATGTTTGTCTTTGGAGCTAACTGATTACATTGTTGCAACTAGTAGAACCTATAGAGAGATGTGGACCAAGATCTTTTGTTCATTTTGACGGAACATTAGAATTAGAAAGTATGAAAATCTTGATCAATTTATTATATTATTGCAATTGGGTACTTGGTAAGGTTGTGTAGAAGAATTATGATGGTGTAGTTTAATGAGAGTAGCAGTGTGGAGAAATCTAATCATCATGTTAATTAATAGGATAGCAGGGATTGTTAAGTTATTGTCAAGTATGACTCGGCCTCAGTGACTAACCCTTTGGGAGTTAGATTATCTCTAAGGATAATTTGGTCAAGAATATATTTATTTATTGACGTTAGTGATTGAGTATATTTGAATCTTGGTCAATTAGTTAGGGTATTGCGAATGGGTATATTGTGGTCGTGTAGGTGAGTTTGAATGGTGTTGTTTAGTGAAGGTCTAAGATTGGTGAAGTGAATCGCCTTGGGCGGTTACCTGATTAGTGAGGAATGTTGATATTAATAACTGAGGTTATTATTTAAGTTGTGTGAAATTTTAGTAAACGAATCTGAGGAGTTCCTATCAATTATACCAGAAATTCATTGTATGAGACTTGGCGGTTGAATTTGGGCTTTGTATTTTTATGCTAGGACCTTAGAGGCCCAATATTGCGTGTAGAAATAGTGGAACAAAGTGGATTTTGAAAAGTGTGATTCTCGTGGATAGTATCCTTTGGGTGTAGTAATTGAGAGTGTGTGTGCTGTGAATTCTGAGTTGATTATACTTAAAGGATTAAGGTGATGTGATTGTGTGTGAATCTATTTTGAGGTGAAATGGGAGTTATTTATCAAAGTAATTCCGTTGGTAGAGGGGTCGGCTAGAATATGCTCTTGTGAAGTCAGCAGAGTCTCTCTACAAAGGTGTGGATGATGTACTCGGTTTGAGCATAGTGTTGAAGTTGCCAATTTAAGAGAATGAGTTAGTGCGTTATGCGATGATTTGGAATCCCATGGTTTAAGGGAAGTTAAATTCTTAAAAGAAAGGATTGAGAAAAGAATGTTTTCTCAGGTAGTAAAACACTGTTTTGATTCTTGTTTGAGCTATGTATTTATGACGGATGTCTTTCGCAAATTCAGCTTGGCTTTATGTTGGCATGTGTGGTTCTTACCGGTTCAGAAAGAATAAAGGAAATGATTGATTTGGGTATTCGAGTGATTTCTCCTTTGGCTTACGTGGTGTTTATTTGCAAACTGCATAATTGGAAAGTGGAAATGTTTTCGTGATGAATCTTCGATTTTGGATTTGACTCTTTTGGTGGGAAGTTGGCATTGCGTGGTTGCGATGAGGATCATTTATTTTCAGTTGGCTCTGTTTGTAAAAGAGTGTATTTAAAGCAAGTTCTATTGTGTGTCCCTGGTTAAGGGAGATGATTCTGGTTAAGGTGAAGAGATCAATTTAGAGATGAAATAAGAGTTCCGTGTGTTATGTGCATGTTGTGTGGTTTGGTACCAATGGGGAAGTTGGCCCAAGGTACATTGGTTTGTTTTTTATAGTTGCGGGGATTCAAAAGTTGGCGTATCGATAAGACCGTCTCGGGTCCATACACGGGGTACGCAATGTCTTGTATGCTCTGGTGCTGAGTGAGTACTTGAGATATCCGAAGCTTGAGGTCTCGTTAGAGCCTTTGACCAACGTGTAAACCGTACATTCGAGTCCCATCCGATGCGTATTCTGGGCAAATTGGAGTGAGTGATGAGGCACAAAATGTTGGCATACATCGTGGTATTGTGTTCACGTCAATCGGAGAGAGAGGCGACTTGGGAGTTGAAGTCTCGCATGCGCAAGCGTTGTCCAGAGTTGTTCACGTCGGAGATGTGTTAACTGTTGTTTATTTCAGTTTTGGTGTTCTTTCGAGTAGAATGGTGAGAGCAGAATTCGGGGTCAAATTCTTTTAAGGGGGTAGAATGTAATATCGCGATTGTCATTAGTAAGTGCAATAAGATTAGAGATGAAACTAAGGGGAAAAAGAGGAAAAGAATTCAGAATTTGAGGTTTTGGAAGGGTTTGTTCGATAAAGTAAGAGAACCTAGGCCATGGGCTTTCGATTCACGGCATTTGGCCCATTAGGGGGCTGGTTTTAGGGAGAGGGGCAACCAACCCTAGCTCCCTCTCCCCTCCCTTGCGTCCCTCCCCTCCTTTCCCAACCCTAGCCGCCACCCCCTCTCCAGCGCCTCCCTCCTGTGTAGTCTTCATCAAGTCGTCGATTAGAGTAGCACACATCATCCGATCGGGCTCAAAGTTGGTCAGTGTGTTCTTCACTTGTTGCTCTTTGATTTGTACGGTTGGATTGAGGATTTGTTGAGAGGAGAATTGGTTTTGAGATGGTTTTATCAGCCTGGACTACTGCAGTTTTAGCACAAAGCAGTGTTGATAGGTGATTTATTTTAGTGATTAAATGATCAGATTGTGCTGAAATTTTTACAGATTGTAGAGAACTCATGTAACTACATTCTTACCCATTTTCATGCAATACTTATCTGTGGTTTGTGAGATATGATTTAATAACCGTAGGGGCCAGAGCTGTAGTTTCGGGTAGCTGATATGTTTTCTGGTGATTGTATTAATATGTAGTTTTGGGTATTTTCGGTGCGCAATTAGGGCTTTGTGTCTCCTAGATAATTGTAGATATTTTCCCAAGGTTTCCATAGAGACCCAGTGGGTAATTTTTGGATTAACCTTTAGAAAGTTATGATTTTTACAATCTGTTAGGCTGTTCAGTTCCTCGATTTCAGGCAGCATGCATGGTTAAATAGGTTAGATTTGGTAAATGGATGAATTTGGATTTTTGATGTCTAGGAGATAGGTAGATAAATTTATGAATATTCCAGAAAGTCCAATATCACTCATTTTGGACAAGTATAACCGTAGTTATGGAATTTTGAATTATGCAATTCAGTTATGACTTTCTGTTGGGGACAGTCGGGGAAAGATGTTAAGTTAGCAAAAATTTCTATAGAGTAGAAAAATTATTATAATTTATTATGGCAGCTAATTCTCTGTGGATTCCAAAATGTCCTAGATCACTGTTTTTGGATGAACCAATTAGGAGTTATGAAATTCCTAAGTTGATAGTACTGAAGATGACAGATCTATCTTTGGAATTAAAAACGATGGTTTAGATGAAATAATCTGAACTTTCGATCACCTGAGGAATTGTGGGTTTATGTGTGTAGTTTCCAGAAAGTATGAGTGCAACCACTCTAAGTTTTATTCTCTCCCATGCATGCCGTTCTTGCAAAGGGTACCTAAAAACCACAACAACAGCAAGAGTGAGTCACAAGACTCAAGAAGTACAATAACCGCAACAATAACATAAACAATTATAATCACCACAAATCTTCAGATCAAACATGTCATATGCTCATGCCATGCAAGATGCTCAAATGCACTTTCTCTTTCTTTTCTCTTTTGCATTTTACGGTAATGCAAAGCATGCATCCGTCGATGCATGCCCATGCCTGTGCCATCTAGCACAGGGACCAATTGCCCATACTCCACAAGTGTGGGGACCTAAGCCCACACTCCACGAGTGTGGGGACCATAAGCCTGTCATATTCATGACGGGGACCTCAACAAAAAGAATGCTTGGTCACCACGTGACCAAGTGTTCAATATATCAGCATGATGCATATGAACAAATCTTAAATCATCATAATCATGCATTCTCAGCAACATCATATATGAATGAACTTGTTCGTACTTCTGTCATTCATAGCTTTAATAAACATGACCATTGACATCTATAACACTCTAGCATCCATGAATATCACATGAACTCACCATACAAGCAAACAAGTTCATTCACTCAAAATAAATCTAGCAAACAAGTACTTGCCTTAACTGTGTGAGAACGGAGGATGTGAAGAGGGTGCTTGCCCGAAACAATCCCCACCAACATATTTAATAAGCAAGCTAAGACAATAATACTAGACAAAACAAAACTATAAGCAATTACGAAATCGCTACGCTCTCTAATGCAACCCAACTCCCAAAATCTTAATCGGTCGACTATTCCCTTAACGGACAGTCACATTCTAAAATCCATAACGGACAGTCACCAAATGACATGTTCTTAGACTTTCTATAAATCTTATAAAATTCTCCACCTAAACCTATTTGGTGAGCCGTCCAGATTCGGCTATATAATACCCTTACCAAACTGATTAACAGAGCAACTACTTCACGTCAGGGTTTCTGGACAATGACCTTAAAACCATCATACCTTTCAGTATATAAATCCAAATTTCATAATCTTTAGCTTTCTGGAAATATAAGACAATTATCTACATTTTTTGTTATAGTGAGATCTCCTAAAAATTCAATTAACTATTCGCTACGGTTCAATTACCATTATCTGTCAGAAATACAACAGAATTGCAGAACAGCAGCGCTAAACAATTCATAACTTTTGAACCGCTCATCCAAACGATGTGATCTAGCCCTCTACGGAAAGGTATCAACGTTGCCTACAATTCTCTAGGAAACGTCCAGGATAGATTCTGCTCTTAACCCTATAAAAAATGTCGGCCAACCCTCTCTGCCCTAACAGATCAAAATACCGACATTGAAATAAAACGCGAATTCGCTACTAACCAGTGGGGATCGAGTTTACCCTTGATGAACCGCAGCTGAATGTGATGAACACCAACTCCCGGCCACGATCTCTCCCTTCCCTCTCTTCTATTCCTTTCTTCTTCTTCTTCTTCTTTCCTCTCCTTCCTTTCTCCTCTTGGCATAGTAGTAGGGGAAGATTGCTCTGATACTTAGGTCACATAGTCGATGGCACTACAAGACCAAAGTGGAGGTACTATAGCAAAGGCTAGGGTTTTATCTCCCCTCCCTCTTAAGTTGGGCTCCCCACTTGGGCTATAGGCCCACGGCCCACTACTCTCCTCAACTCACTAAATTCTGAAATTTCACTCTTAAATACCTCTTCTAGCCTCTCAATTATTTATTTAATTAAACGGGGTATTACAATATGGGTAATGGGTCCCCATCTAAAAAGGATAGGCAATGGGTCCCCGCATTTGATAATGCGGGCATGAGTGAACCCCGATAGGTGTAACACTCCGCTATACGGGTATATGCAAAAGAGAAGATGTGGCATGAGCATGATTTGCATTGCATTGCACTCATGAGAAATGAATTGTATGTTTTATAATGAGAAAATATTGTTGATGAAATGATGCTTATGTATGGCTATTCTTACTTTTAGCTGCTGAGTCTTGGACTCACTCTTGTTTTTTGTCATTTTAGGTGATCGTTGAAGACGGCATACATCGGGTGGAAATAGATCATGGAATGGTAGTTTTATTGGGTACTTCACATCACTAGACATTTATTTCCCTTGGCTAAAGTTCTGTTAGCAAATTTAAATGTAATAAATGGTTAACTTGTGGAATTTCTATTTTCGTATGATTTTGTTTATGGAGGTTGGAATACCTATTTAACTCTTGGTTACATGCTTAGATCTTAAGTTTATCTGTTGACTAGATAGTTTTGCTAGTGTTGATAGTGGTAAGTAGTTATGTGTTAATAATTCCATTCGGCTTATGGAATTTAGGTTGCTGAAATTTATGTCTTGTTATTTGGTAGAATGATTATTATTTGAGTCTACCTAATAATGATCCTTGTTTAATGGTTAAAATTAGTAGTGATAGTAGTTGTAGGTGGCATTTCGGGCTTTTGTTAAGCCGGGGTGTTACACATAATGACTCTAGGTCATGACCTTAGTTAGTATGGTCGTTAGTTTCATTAGTGAAAGTTTTCAAAATCTATTTGCCACCTACAAAAGCTTTGTGAAAAATATAAGTATTATCGCTCACTCTCATCCCCCCTAAAGATTGCTCTCCCTTACCTATGTTGGATATTCATTTGATTTCAAAAGATGATTTGTTACCTCTTGCCTTACCCTAGCTTCAAAAACTTAAGTTTAGGAACGTGACAACTTGTTAGGATAGGACAATCTCATTTTGAGTAACCCTTGTGCGCACAACTATGCATTCCCATGTATGTTCCACGAGTAGACGTTGTATTGTTATGAGGTTTCAGTTGGAAGCTGTGTACTACCTATTTTGCCCATGGGCGTTGTATTTCGTAGTCACGGGAAAAGCTTGTTTTAAAAAGATTTGTGTGATTTGGTTGAACCTCCTCGGCTTTTCGTTTGTTAAAAATCTAAATGTTAAACTTTAAGATAAAAATGGGTTTAGCAACTTTATTTCGACGATCTTTTCCCTGTCTCATGTTGTTCCCTCTTCACCTCTTGCTGAAAGCACCACTAGACGGCAAGACCAACCAAACAAGCATACAAGATCAAGACAAAGCTCCGTCAAAATTTGCCAACCCTAATCCAGACCATCCAAACAAGACCCTTAGGCGTCATCGCACTTCAGATAAGGTACAACCAATCAGCCAGCAAAGACTCGCCCAGACAAATCAAAGAAGTGTTACGTCGATATAACATCCCAAAATCCTTAAGTTGGATTAGTTAAGCATCTAATGAGCATTTGTGAAATTTTTGGACTTTTTAAAACTTTTATTTCAAAACAAATATGTTAAAACCTAGTAATCCAATATTTCTTCTCAAATTCAAAAGTCCTATTTGAATTTGGGCAAAACTAAAAAGGTATCAAATATGGGAATATTTATTTTGGAATTCAAATTATCAACAGTAAAACCTCATATGCTCCTAGAATGCTTGAGGTACTTTCAAAAGAACTATCAAAAATTCAATTTGCAAATATACTTTCTTTATCTCAGAAATACAAACTATCTTTTATTTTGAAAGTATAGTAGGACCCATAGCTGGGAATATTTTAGTTGAGTTCTATATGCTCTGGTTTGCTTAATTGAATTTTTCTGGAGTTTTTGGAATTTTTGGACATCATTTGGTTTCTAATTAATTTGCATGTCAAATTTTGAATTTGAATTTAAAATACAAACAACTCAAGTAAACAGTACCTGGAAATATTTTCCTGGGTTCTTGAACAACTAAGAAATTTCACTTGTAAAATTTCATAAATTTTAGAATTAGATTATTATTTTTTAGCAACTAGTTAATTAAAGAAAAACCAAAAAGTCAAACACCACAACAACAACTTAAAATAATTTTAGAGAAAATTTTATAAATTGAAAAATTCCAGAAAAACTATACATTAAATTACTTAGTGTCAACATCTGCACGTAAAAATTTCAGGATTTTTAGAGTTAACCATCTAGGTCTAACAATTATCTAATCACTCTCAGCCATTTTTGCAAAGTTTGGAAAATTCCTGTGCTTGCCGCTCCCACTAACCGACCGGGCCACAGTCCAGGCTTTCTCTACCACGCACCCAACCCTATCGCCCCTGCATGCATGCTAGCTCGCCACAGCCCTTGTGCGCGCCCATGCCGTCCCGAGCGCATCATTGCATTGAGCTCTCTGTCATTTCTTTGTCTTTAAAGTGCTACAGCCTCCTTGCCCCCAGACCATTGCTCCCCTTCCTCCTTCTCCACCGAGAGCCAAGAACACAAGACTTGGCCTCGATGCCTTTGCCACCGAGCTCGCCTCCCACCCTGGCCCGGTGAATGGCGCCGCCCCCTGCTGCTCCCTTTGCTCGACCCAGCCCGGCCCCTATGGCTCCGTCGCCGCTGCCGCCTTCTAGCTCGCCCATCGGTGCCGCTCGGCTGCCTCGCTCCTCCCTACTCATGGCACAACTTTAGCACCATGCTAGCTCGTCTTCCTCGGCCCCAGCTCGCGCCGTCGCCTCTTAGTCTTCCCCGCGCACGGCAGCCACTCGCCGCCACCAGCTCACCCGAGCCCCGCCCGAGCTGCGCCACCTCCACCCCTGAGGCCGCCTCGCTCGGCTGGTTCTGATTTTGTCATTGTCGGCCGTCGCCGGAGTTCCCCCTCACCGCCGACATTGAGCACACTCGAGCCACTTGGCCTTGTGTTTTGCTCACTGCTGTTCATCCAGTTTGCCAGCTCTAGTTTTGATTCTCTATAGTTTATGCTCTCCTCTGTGTGTATGGTAATGGGTCACATTTGAATTAGCAAATATGAAAGTTTGAATTGTTGAGAGTCTGATTGTAGCTTGTCTAGAGAGAATTTTGCTCTTGTAGTGCGTAAACAGTAATCTGAAAATAATAAGTTTTGTCAATAGGTTAATAACCCTTCTAAGTCAAGTAGTTAGAAATATTTTGGAATCATTTAACCATACTTGTCAATTGGATAATGAATGATTGGCATTGCTTATCAAAGCAGTAGTCTTTTGGTTGAAATGAAGAACAGACAGGGATTTTAAAGGAAATCATGTTATGTCAACAAACCCATTTGCTAGACCCCCCCCCCCCAATTTTTCCTGCTAACTAATATATTGAATGTCAACTAGGTCTCCCAGTTGTAGTAGCTAATCTGATAGTGGAAGTCTGATTGAAGCAAAGACTTTCGTCAATCGATCAGGTCTTTGTTGTAGGTTATAGGAACAGTATTCTGAAAATTGTAATCTAGGTGAATTTTGGCTAGTAGTTTCTCAATATGAGAGTTGTCCTTTTTGTAGGTAGCTTGATCAGTAATCTAAAGATTTTCAGTTTTGTCACTAGGCTTTTGATATTATTAATGCAGTGGTTAGAAATGTTAGAGATTCAATTAGTCTTTAGACAACTACTTAATGGAAGTAATCAAATATGAAAATCAACTATGGTTTTGAATATTCAGGAACTAGCAGGGAAACAGCCAAGTCTTAGTTGTGCTTTGTGAGCAGGGAAGGGAATGAGAGGGCAATTAGGAGATCAGCCAATAGGACAATGATTAAAATTGACAACTATGGGGAGCTTCATATTTGTAATCACCTATTAATAGATAAATCGAGTAGCTAAATAAATCATTGGTTCTAATAGCCTTTTTAGCTGAAAGCTATGTTGTAGAATTGGTGAGCATATTAGATGACAGTAACCACATGCCATGGTTTTATAATAACAATAGTAGCAATAGGCTAATTGAGTTAAGTAATACCAGTTGGTAAGCTTTTAAAGATAAAAACTCAAAAGTTGTACTTAGCACAAAGTCATAAGATCATGGCCTAAAAAAATCTTAACATCATGCTCCCAATTAAAGATCCACAATAAATTGTTTACAACATGAAATTGATTAAACCTTGAACATTCATAGGAAATTCATATGAACTCTTCTTAAACTAAAATTTTCACCTAAATGCATCTAAAATCATTCTCTTTCTTCTGTATTACTTTCATAATTTTTGAAGACTTTTTGGAATTCTGGTGTTTATTCGATGTTTTTGCTTTGTCAGTTCTTACCGTTAGATGACGATAATTCCGAGTGCAATTGAGAAGTTCGTGAGAATGTCCAGAGTTCCAGCAAGCAAAGGCAAGCAGTTTTTCCATTGATGCATGTTGATCCTATTACTTTCAAAAACTATTATCTTGTTTGCAACTGTATGTATGCATGCTTTAATTTGTCAAGTTAATTTTGTCGATTAGTAGTAGTTAATCCTGTTGCATGAATTCCCTAAAATTGTTCATTCCCCACCACTAGCTTAAGTTAATAATCCTGGTGGTGAATTAGAGCCCGATGGATGTTATATGGTCTAATTATGATTATTCGGTGTCATGCTTAGTTTCCGGTAGTTTGGGCAGTTGTCGACTTTGTCGATGACCTTAATCACACAAATAATTTTTATTATGTTATATCTAGCACCATGTGCTATTATATTTGGAAAAATAAAAATAAAAATAAAACGATTTGGACTTGGGCACATTAGTATGTTGGTGTGTTGTTGGGTGTGTGCTTGGTGCCCGAGTCAATAAGGACCGAACATCTCTTCCCACTAAACCAAGCATTATTGCGTGCAGCCACATGAGGGACATATGGGACCCCTCTTGACTTAGTACTTTGGGACAGGATAATTAATGAGTCACCAGTGGTAGATGTAGGAGAATAAAAGAAATGTGTTATGTTGTTTTCGGGCATGTGCGGGGTGGGTTCCGGGTAGGTTCCCTCGCCCTAGGAGCATTGGCAGTTGCTATAGATGGGCCAATGTCTCGGACACAACGTATGGGTCCTCTGTGGGAGTCCAGGATGGGTGGTTCATAGAGGGTTAGCCACATACGTGCGACTCTTAATTATCTCATTCCATTGGAAAGCATCTCGTAGGACTTAGCTCTGTCGGCATACCTATGGAAGTGCGCTTCATGGCCTGGAAAAGGAGCGGTCTGACATGTGGGTAAAGTTGTACACCCCTGCAGGATTTAATCTTTTCGAAAAGCCAAGTCCTTGGTTATGGACACGCTTGGGGAGGTCTGTCGAGAGTTAGACTCAACATTTTGGAACTTAAACTTAAAACTTGATGGGTAGTATTGAGAATGGTTTCTCATGCTATTGTTGTGTGCTGCCGGGGCAGCCACATGTAGATGTCTTGTTAATGTCTAATGTTAATTACTCACTATTATTTGAAGTATTAAAAATATTTGCAAACTTGCCATTTGAATCTACTACGTTGTATTTAAATTGAAATATTGCTTTGCGCTGAAAATGAACCCTATAGCCTTCTCCTTTGAGTAGAGCTTGCATGTAGCTATGTATAGGTTTGTTAATCGTAAGTCTTGCGAAGTACATTCATGTGCTCACTATTTTCTTTTATTTACTAATCTGGATAGCATGTATTGAGATCTATTTGGGTAAGGAAAGATGCGCAGGAAACGTCAACTTGCTAAGGTTTTAACCCTAGTCAGTTGCCCTGCGGGTTATGGCAAGCCATTGGGACTCCATCGTTGGTTATTTTTAATTTCAGTTTATTTATTATTTTCTACTGCATAATTGATATCTTATCTTGCAATATTATGACTACATGTGTGCAGTTTGATACTATGTTGTGAAGGCGTATGTGTACCGCTCCTGGGAGGTACATAATGCACCGAGAGTGGAAAAATTTAATTTGTGATGCTAGGACCAATCGGGGGGGTTAAGCATTACAAGTTAAATCGCCCGGCGTCTCTCACAGTCGAGGTGAAGATCGAAGATCTTCAAATAAAACCACCAAAGCCCAATTGGAAGTGGTTGCTAACCAAGAAAAACAGAGATGTCTTGCACAATGGATTGATACAGGCTATATCCTTGGGTCTAGATAATGTCGTAGGGGACCTGCGCGATAAATAGTGAATGAAAGTATATCGAGGATATCTTATGATTGTTAGAATGAACCAAATATGTGGCATGTTTGTAGAATACTAGAAATCATGATGATAAGTGTTTGGAAGATATCACTGCAAAACTTATAAATCATTTAGATTGGACTAACAGGAATAATTGAAGTTATACACATAATGTGATCATTAAATGGATTGTTAGCCATTCCTAGAGATTGGATATCAGAAGAATTAACGTAATCAAAGTGGTGCTGAAGAAAGTGGTGCTGAAGTAAGACTCAATTTATACTAGAAGGTACTAGTTTAGTATCAGTAGACTAGATAGTAATGAAATGTTCCATGGCAACACACGAGCACTCTACTAGTTAAATTGAAATTGGGGTATCATAACTAGGGGTGAAAACGGATCGAATACGAATGGATAATGGCTCTGCCATATTTGTTTTGATATTTTTTCCCAGATGCGGATACAAATACGAATACCCCGGATACGAATACGAATAATATTGAATACAAATATGGAGCAAATATGAATCGAAACGAATACAGTCGTGAATATTTTTGGAACGTGAAAACCCCTTAAATTTACGCCAGAAATTAATAGAAACATATAACTAGTTTATTTGATCCAAACATTCATGAATTGTTCATATTTTCAGCAATCACATATAACATTGGCACTTACAAGCTACATTAATTAGTCCATCACAGACATAATACTTAATTTACCACATTTAGCTCATAACTCATAAGTCATCATGCATTCACACTTAGTTCATCACATACATAAAACTTAGTTCACACTTAGCTCATCACACCTAGTTCATTAATGACATACATAGTTCGATAATACCTAGATACCAAGTCTAAAAAAATATGCATAGCAACACACTTAATTCATCAGATATCCATTTTCTAAACAAGCAGTAGGCTAGCAACATCGTGTCATCTTCCTCAGTTCCTCTTCTAGTAGCACTGAAGAAGCTTAAATTTAAAAATGAAAAATCATTAGGGTCATTCATATATATGTTCACATCAACAATCATGGCTGCAATGGACAAGGCAAGCTATAAATGATAGCAAGAACTGGTAAGTTGTTGGACATCAAACTTAAAGTATTAATAGAAAGCAATATCATTAGCCCATTGTGTTTGCTTCCAAAAGTTATGTGCGGTCTTCTCCTGCAGTCTTCATAGCTTGGAAATCAATTAAATCTATCATGCCAAAGCACTGGAAATAGCGAAACATATTTTCTCAACAATCTCAGTTGAGCACTTGTATCAAGAGAAGGAAGGCTTGGTGAATCTTTCCAGTTCTCTCTAGAAATAGAACAATAGATAGATTAAGTGTACCATTTCTAATATTATTGTCCATAATATTAGCTAAAGAGGGAGGTATGGATGGCAACATGGCAGACGTATTAGGACTAATTAGGACATTTCAATCTCAGTGAATTACTAGATTGGTCAGCATATCATGCTTAAAAATGCCAAATTTCACAAAAGAAAATTTAACATACTTCTGGATGAGAGAAGTTTGAAGCTCATTTGGCTGATTTTGGGCTTGCTCGGCTTATTTGTCCCTATGATACACATGTGACAACTGATCTAGTTGGTACATTAGGCTACCCCCCCCCCCTAGTATGGTCAGTCTTTAGTAGCCACTTTTAATGGCGATGTTTATAGTTTTTGGCATTGTTCTTTTGGAGTTATTAACTGGAAAAATGCCAAATTTCACAAAACACCACTCATGCTTTCAGAATCAATAGAGACCAACAATTCAAGACCTAGTCATGAACATATGCATAAGAATCAACAGAGAACAACTATTGCATAAGAATCAATAGAGACCAACTACACCGCTCATGCTTTCAGAATCATCAGGGAAAATGATTTGTGTTGTTGCAGGTTGAAGTCAAGAAAAAGCAGTAGGAAACATTAGGGAAGGAGGAACTAAAGAAGCATCACACATTGCATCAATAGGATAAACCAGTAGAAGATAGAGCCCAGAACAACAAGAAACGTCTTCCATTGCATCATCTCAAGCAATGTATGCATATTTCATATCCTAAAGAGAAGCATGGTGAATGAATGTTTGCCTATATGTGTGCTTGGTGAATGTGGTGATATTGAATGCACAGAATAACATATATGTCATGCTCTATATTTCTGTTCTTACCATGATAATGGTCTCAATATGAAATGTGTTTAGTTATGCATAGAAAGTACAGTGAAATAGAGAGGTTTTCATATTATCGGACGGCTATGTACATACATACATGGATACACCCGTGAATATCTAACATCTTACAGAAAAGTATATTTCATCCTAAACCATTTTCAAGCACTAACTATTTAAGTGACATCAGAAATTGTGTCAAGTTTAAAAGCTTGGAGATTTACCTAGTGATTGGTCATTCCTCCATGTCCTCCAACACATCCTCCTCCAAATCATACATATCCTCCTGCTCCTGCAACTGCAAGTTGTAATTCAACGAGTATCATGTATCAAGGTGGCATTAAATTAAGCCAAACAACTACATAGTTAGGTAAAAAAACAGCAAACCGTTGCCAAGCTTGCGTAGCATTGCTCAATGCCCTCTATGCCCATCTTAGTGAGGATAGATCCACCAATATCTCCACCTTCAGGTTTTGTCAAAAGATTAATTATGCTCAAAGATTTCCTCGCGTACTAATATAAACCAATAAAGCACAAGTGTAGAACTAAATAATACCTTTTCGAGATGCTGCAGTCCAATCTTTGGTACAAATCAAAGCTTGCACAACTTTAGGATCAAGGCGACTGTGAAATGGATCAACAACACGTCTGCCAGCACTAAAAGCTGACTCTGAAGCAACAGTCGACACTTGAATAGATAAGACATCATGAGCAAGTCAGGAGAGAATAGGGAGCTCAGGTTGCTTGAGCTTCCACTATGAAAAAACATCAAATAAGATTTTGCCTTTTGTTTTCCATTCCACTAGTGGTTGTTCGTGTTGGGTTACGAGTAGGCTACGATAGCAAAAAATCAAAATTTTCTACCACGCAAACTAGGAAGCCAAGCAAGTAGATGATCACATATCGTTACCACCAGACGTGCAGAGCAGTGGAAGAAGGGTTGGAGCAGCCTGGTCCAACGAAGAGCGCGTCGATGTAGTGGTCGTAGTCAATCGTGTTCTCCAGCGACCTCTGTAGTTCCTTATGAAGATTGCGGATCGTCCTCAAGCGCAACAGCAACCGCAGTAGCGCCTCTATGGTATCCACACGTCCAGGGAAGGAACAACTATACATCGGTGTGCTAGCACCAAGTCGCACAACAGAGCTCTCAGGAAGATGGCGGCTAGGGTTTCGGTGGAACAACTCAACTCATGACTTTCGTATGTCTTGTCTGTTATGTCCACCCCCATCCTAACAGCCTCATGCATCTCCTTATATAGTGCTCGTGACAGATCCTATCCGAACACATTTGACGAATCATATCCGTACTGGTTTATTCCAATCCATTAAGTGTGTGACCAGAGGTTCATGCGTGTCGGTTGTGACTCGGAAACCCTTTCCGATCACGAGTCGTTAGCGGTTCCTAGCAGACATAACGATTCGAATACACACAAATTATATCGGACGAACCTTAGTGCAATATGATCTACGACGAGATCCTCATCGCTATTTACCGTGTCCTATCTCTATACGACCATTCAGATTTGGTCACGACGATTCGACACTCTTCGACTGTGTTTCGACCACTCTGTGATTACGTTCGACCAGTCTACGACCAGCTCGTATCTTCATACGACCAGTCCGTAACTGATCGAACTAAGCGACCTACTCGTGTATTCTCTCTTTGCCTCATAATGTCTGGTTGAACTCTAGGTGAGATACTGTATCATCCATGGACTGTTCAATACTATCTCGATCGAGTGTCGGATAACTTCACGTGGTCGAACACTTCGACCACTAGTGGCATGGCCATGCACTTTCTTTATCCGACCACAACGACGGGCCTAGAGACATCTCTCCTGTTATGTTAGGAGGGGCAAATCCCATATCTGACCAGTCACATTCCTCCGCATGTTTCATAGCATACCCGAAAACTACCTTTATAACTACCCAGTTATGAGTAGCGATTGGCAACCCCTAAGAGTCCTATTACACATGTAGAAAACCATGCTGATCTCAGGTCTAAAGATTATACAACATCATTGCTTGAGACCAACTAACGACACATAGAATCATAACAATCTCAATATTGTCTCAAGGTGGGTCAATCCAACCCCATGTTCTCTAACATGTGTTCACATTATTGATTCGATATCCCTATATCCATGACCGGTGAAACATGGTCATCAATCAATACATGTGCTGGTTGATAGAGTCGCTGGTGTTCCGACCATTGACATCCAATCAGGGATTCATTTAGAACGACATCATATAAGTTAAGAGCTTCACCAACAAGTCACATACTTGTTAATCTTCATAACCAATGATTCATTCAAGGAACAGGATAACATATTATCCAATATTATGAACATAATGAAATATAATCATCTCCATGATTGCCTCTAGGGCATATTTCCAATAGTTCGATGTATACTTCCAACTCAGTTTTGGTACCTTGGCCTACAGCGCTACTGCCATGCAAGAACCTTTCAAGCTCTGCATCAAGATCATCATCACTCTCCTCATCCTCAACCTCTTGGTCTAACTGTTGAGAATCAACTGTTTGCACATTTGTAGTTGTTGTCTTCTTTGAAGTAACATGTGGACTGGACACATAAGCTTGAAATAGCTGGTTAATAACACTCATGAATTTATCAACTTCTTCTGGAGCATTATCATGGTAAATCTTATCTGCAAAATAGTGTATCGCCTTTGTCTTGTATCTAGGATCAAGAAAACATCCAACAGCTAGAGCCATGTTGGACTTTTCCCAATGCGTATCACACTTAATTTGCATGGAATATGCTAGAGTAGATATAATAGGATTAGGGCTGATACACCAGTCTGCAATGGCAAGTTTAATCTTGCAAAAATTATTGAAAAAAAATTGTTGTTGGATATTTAGTGCCAAACAAAATATTGGTAGCATCATAAAATATCTTCAAACATGCAGATATAGATTTTGCCATAGTCCCATTCTCAGTAGTTGGGGCACATTTCACATATTTGCTTCTGTGTCAAAGAAAAATCCTATCAAAAGCATGCATATAGTAAATAGCTTGCTTCAACATGAGATATGTGGAGTTCAACCTTGTTGGAACATCCAAGGGAGACCATTTGTCACATCTAAGTCACATTTTGATGCACACTTCATAAATTCCTCATACTACAATAGAGAGTTCATCACAATTGCAATTGTATTTATGATATTTGCAAAAGCTGGTGCAATTTGCTTCAAACCACCTTGGGCAACGAGGTTTAAAATATGATTCAAACACCTCACATGAAAAAAGATACCATCACAGATCAAACGAGCTGGCTTATTGAGTTTTAGTAATACCCCCTTAGCACATACATCATTGGCTGACACATTGTCCAAAGTAAGGGCAAGCAATCTCCTATCAAGATTCCAGTCCACTACACTATCATAAAACTATGCGCACAAGTTTATTCCCGAATAGTGTCTTTCTACATGCATAAACTTAAGAATTCTTTTTGCATGTTCCAATTGTTATCTATCCAATGCACGGTGATGCACATGTAACCTTTATTTTGGTTGATGTCCACATGTCCATGACTGTACTAAAGTGACACGCGATTGTTTTGAAGTAATCATACAATTTCCACTTTTCCACTACAAAGATATTGAATATATCTTTTATGGCAGT
Organism: Phyllostachys edulis; assembly: GCA_036346405.1. NCBI lineage: Eukaryota > Viridiplantae > Streptophyta > Magnoliopsida > Poales > Poaceae > Phyllostachys > Phyllostachys edulis. The sequence continues at coordinate 16,923,408 of CM070567.1, forward strand.
AATGTGACTCTTAATTGAAAAACTAGGGCGCAACAACTTGATAAAACTCCACAAAATACTCACGATGAACAATATTAAAGGGATATTTGTAATGCCAGTAAGAATAGAAGGGGAAGGGAAAGTAAAAATTAAGAATGCACTTTACCAAATTACCTCCCCACGGTACGAGATAGAGAGAGAGAGAGAGAGAGAGAGAGAGAGAGAGAGAGAGAGAGAGAGAGAGAGAGAGGAGGGATAAGACCAAGCCACCCAAGCCACATCTCCTCCCATCCCATTTTCTTCCAGCCGAGAGCACCCATCGAAGCAAAGCGCCAGGGGAGCACCACTAGGGAGCAGCTCCGGCCAGCACGGGCAGCATCGTCGCCACCTCCCACCCCCAAACCAGCAAACCAAGTAGGTCGCTCCATCCCTCCATCTTATCCATTGGTCGCAAACCACTAGTATACGTAGAACAAGGGGAGGGAGGGGTAAGAGAAGGCGTACCTAGGGGTGGAGTCCATGGGAGGCCGCCACACACGAGGCAGGCGCACGGCGGCTGGAGGCCGAGCCAGGCGCAGACGAGCGCGGCTGAGAAGCGGCTGTGGGGGGGCCCGCGTCGGTGAGGGCGGAGGAGCCAGAGGTGAGCACAGAGGCGGCAGACGGTGGCGTCGAGCCAGGGCAAGCCGGCCCAAGACGCGTTAGGCGGGCAGAGGCGAGGCTTTGGCCGGAGCGGTGCACCGGCGCTGCTGGGCGCAAAGACATGGGGAGCGGTGCCTAGGCGAGGCCGGCGGGAGGCGCTCGGCCAGGAGACCCACTGAGGGAGAGGGAGAGAATGAGAGTGAGAGAAGGGGGAGGTGGGAAATGAGGCCGAGGGCTCGGGAGGCTTTGGCCAAAAAGAGAAAAGGGGAGGAGGAAAGAAAGAAGAGAAAGGGGGAGGAGGAAAAGGGAGAAAAGAATTAGGGGTGTGCAAATAAGTTGAACCGTAAGATTAGATGATGTGGTCCCTAAATTAATATTAGTTTGAGCATCAGATCAGTAGGATAGTACCCGGCGAAAGGGATTTGTTTGTGTCGTTTTGCGCCTAGGATCTCATCGTCTACATGAGTGTTTATACTATTGTACGGTATTGAGTTTGGTGGGATGCAGGTTCAGGTGGAGGTTCTGGAACGGCGTCATCTGCACGTTACTCCTCTCCGCTTGGTTAACAGGCAAGTGCATGGTAGAGCGATAGCCTGTGAGTGCTATGAAATATGTGATGATGCTTACATGGTAATATTTATATGAGGATGCTTACATGATAATGTTTATGTAATGATGCTTACATGGTATCGTTTATATGAGGATGCTTACATGATAATGTTTATGTGATGATGTTTACATGGTAATTTTTATATGAGGATGCTTACATGGTAATGTTTAAATGAGGATGCTTACATGATAATGGTTTCATGTTGACGGCAATGATGATGGGACAAGGTGAGCAATGAGACTACCTTGTTAATGATGACAATGATGAATCATGTTAATGACAATGGACTTGTGCATTTGCATCATGGAAAGGATGCATGAGCCAGGTCGGTGAGAAAGTCATGTAACTATTCCGGTGAGGTCGGTGAGAAAGTTATATGACTAATCCGGTGTGCTCTAGATGAAGTCTTATATATGTAGGGACTAGATAAAGTACTATAATGTAAGGACCCCATCCTAACGAAGATATAGAAAGAGTGTGTCATCGACGGGTGAACACTCCGCGATACCGGTATCAGCTGATGAGATGCATATGAGCATGAGCATGATGGGCATGATGGTGCATTCGCATACATGGGCAATGCAATGAGCAAATGAGCATGTAGAATGGTTGTGCATTGCACTAAAGAAAAGTTATAATGGAAATAATGAAATGGATATGTTTATGTTTGTGTGGCAGTAATTGTCATTTCTATTATGTGCTTGTTGAGTCTTCGAACTCACCCTTGCTTGTCATTATTTTTTTTAGGTGATCGTTGTAGATGACATGCTTCGGGAAGGGATAATAGATCATCCACGTCACATGTAGTTACTCATGCAAACCATTCAACCTAGATATTTCACTTTTGTTGTATTATATCTAGTTGTTAAATTCGCTACACAAAGTTTGTTTTGAATGATGTGTGGTAGCATTCTGAGCCTAGGTGGCGGGTTAGGGTGTTACAGTTGGTATCAGATTGGGCGTTAGGTCCGTGGTGAAAAATTTTAGACCTCGGTTGATTAACTACTAAAAGTTGACCTAGGCCAAATAATTAAATTAAACTTGACACACTCTGCTGCACAGTAGGATGGGTTTTCGGGTCAGGTATTGTATTTTATGTTTGAGCTAGTATGTTGCTGATGTGTAGTGTTTCGAGGTAATTGTTTGTGAGTTGATTGTGTGAATGCTTGGTTAACAGAAATACCGAGGGGTAGAGGTAGAGGTCGCGGTCGTGGCCGTGGCCGTGGCCGTGCTCAAGCGGAGCCACCGCTTGAGGCTCAGCAAGAAGCACCTGATGCACAGGTTGTTTCCACTGAGCAATCCATAGCTGGGAATCGGGCAAGTTCTTCGGCCTTGCTGTGAGAGTTTATGGAAGAGGTCATGCGGCGCTCGACCAAATAGCACCGGCAATGGCTTTCTTGTACTGTACTGTTACGGTACCTACTGCTATTCCAACCACGCCAGAGGCAAGGATGGGCCTTCGTGAGTGGTTGGCTTTACGTCTAGACACTTTTGATGGGGCAAGTACACCAGTCCAAGCTACGGATTGGTTGCGTTATATGGGAAGGCAGTTTGAAGCCCTAGAGATGAGCTCATAGTTGAGGGCTCGCTATGTGCGGCATTCCAGTTAAAGGGTCAGGTAGACATCTGGTGGGAGGGAGTCCTTTCAGCTAGGACCCCTGCCCAAGGTCCTGCTACCTGGGAGATATTCGTCTAGCAGTTCAAGACGAAGTACTACCCAGAATCTTTTATGGAGAGTATGGAGGTCGCCTTGTCGACCTTCGTGTAGGGGAAGAAGACCGTAGCTGAGTACGAAGCAGGGTTCAACAATCTGATCCATTTCGTACCATCAGTCACGAGCAATGATCTAGAGAAGGCCAAATGGTTTCATCGAGGGCTCAACTCTGAGTTTCGGCATGTTATGGGAGCTATTGCGCCACGTGACTTTAGGTCAGTGGTAGAACAAGCCAGAGGGATGGAGATGAAAATGCAACTCACTAAAGGATTACAGCCCTCTAGTGGTCCAAGCGCTTCTGGTAGTGACCAGAAGAGGAGTTTTAGCGAGGAGGGTGGGTCATCTCAGCGACCTACTCCCAAGAAGTCCAAGTGGGGCCAGTGTCCCCCGCAGTCGTCCAAGTCCAAATCTTCAAGGCCGTCTTCTGCAGCGCCTCATACGTTGTCAGCGACCCCAGCCTGTCGTCATGTTTCAGGGCAGGGCATGATCTGTTTCAAGTGCAGTGGTGGGCACATTGCTGCTGAATGTTCTTGGACAGGAGAGTGTCGGCAATGTGGTCGGTCGAGCCACATGGAGCGCATTTTTCATCAGAACCCCTCTAGTATTATCAAGTGGGAGCCGACACCTACGTCATTGACAAATGCTACGCCTTGGGGATATCCCAGGGGTGTGTGAGTATCCCGATGTAGTTCTCGAAGAGCTTTCGGGTATACTACCCGAAAGGGATGTGGAGTTTAGGATTGATCTTGTTCCTGGCACACGACCTATTTTTTATCCCTGTACCGGTTGGCACGGCCTTTCTAGGAAGAGTTGAAGAAGCAATTTGATGATTTGTTGTCCATGGGGTTGATTCATCGTAGTGTGTCACCTTGGGGAGCCTCTATCCTATTCACTGAGAAGAAGGACGGGTGTTGGCGCATGTGCATAGACTATCGTGCTCCTAACCAGGTGACCATAAAGAATAAATACCCTTTGCCTCGTATCGAGGATTTGTTTGATAAATTAAAGGGAGCCAAGGTGTTCTCCAAGATTGATCTGCAATCTGGGTATAATCAGATTTGAGTGCGGGAGCACGATATAGAAAAGTCCGCTTTCTCTACAAGGTTTGGGCACTATGAGTATAAGGTTATGTCCTTTGGACTAACGAATGCCCCTATTGTCTTTATGGAGACGATGAACAGTATACTGCATAAGTATCTTGATGACTTTGTGGTTGTGTTCATCGATGATATCCTGATTTATTCTAAGACAGAGGGAGAGCATGAGCGACATTTGAGGCTCGTGCTTGAAACTCTAAGGGAGAATCGGTTCTTTGCCAAGTTAAAGAAGTGCGAGTTCTGAATTTCTGAAGTGGGCTTCCTGGGTAATGTGATTAACCAGGAGGGTATTTTAGTAGATCCATCCAAGATTTCGACTGTAGTAAACTAGAAGAGGCCAACTAATGTCAAAGAAGTGAGAAGTTTTCTGGGCTTAGCTGGTTATTACCGGCGCTTCATAAAAGACTTCTCAATTATTGCTAAGCCAATATCTCAGCTCACGCGGAAGGGCGTGACATTTCAATGGACCGATGAATGCGAGTGCAGTTTCCGCACTTTGAAAGAAAAGTTAGTTACTGCCCCTGTTCTCATCCTCCCTGAGCCAAGGAAGCGCTTCACGGTCTACTCAGATGCTTCTCGAGTGGGTCTGGGTTGCGTGCTCATGCAAGATAGCAAAGTAATTACGTATGCCTCACGATAGTTGAAGAAACATGAGCAGAATTACCCTACTCACGATTTAGATCTAGTCGCAGTGGTCTTTGCTCTAAAGATTTGGAGGCACTATTTGTATGGAGAGCCCTGTGATATTTTTACTGATCACAAGAGCCTCAAGTACATCTTTACGCAGAAAGAGTTGAATTTGAGGTAAAGAAGGTGGCTGGAACTGATCAAGGACTATTATCTCACTATCCAATACCATCTAGGCAAGGCGAATATGATTGCGGATGCCCTTAGTCGCAAGGAGACACCCTCCACTCTAGGTTATCTTATTGCTGACTTCGATCGAATGGAAATATCTTATTGTTATACTGGTACAGCACCAGCTGAGACACAGCTACTGCTGGAAATGGCGATTCCGGAGCGAGTGAGAGAAGCGCAACAACATGATCGGTTGCTTCAACAAGTGAGGAAGCGCCTTGATGAAGGGAAAAAGGGAGACTTTAGCCTTGATGAGTTGGGCACATTGCGGTTTAAGGGCCGTCTTTGCGTGCCACAAAAGGCTCAGGTCAAGGATGAAATATTGAGAGAGGCTCGTCGTACCCTGTACACGGTACATCCTGACGAGACCAAGATGTATCGGGATTTGAAAAAGAACTTCTAGTGGAGGAGAATGAAGGTGGATGTCACTCGATATGTGGCATCTTGCGGGGTTTGCCAGCAGGTAAAGGCTGAGCATAAGCATCCCACTGGGCTATTGCAACCTTTGGATGTTCCTCAGTGGCCATGGGATGACATTACCATGGATTTCGTAGTCAGCTTACCTCGTACCCAGCGAGGTAAGAACGTAATTTGGGTAGTGGTGGATCGATTTAGTAAATCCACGCACTTCATCCCTATTCATACGATGAATTCGACAAGTGATTTGGCACACATTTATGTGCGTGAGATAGTAAGATTGCATGGTGTGCCCAAGACGATAGGTTTTGACAGAGATGCCAAGTTTGTCTCCATGTTTTGGAAGAGTTCGCAGGGTGCACTAGGCACGAAGCTTTAGTTCAGTACTACTTTCCACCCACAGACAGATGGGTAGTCCGAACGCATCATTCAAACACTAGAGGACATGCTGAGGTCCTGTATTCTATCCTGGAAAGGTAGCTGGGAGGATCATTTGGTACTCGTGGAGTTTGCCTACAACAACAGCTACCACTCCAGTGTTTGGGCGGCGCCATTCGAGGTTCTGTATGGGCGGAAGTGTAGATCGCCACTTTGTTGGGATGCTGTAGGTGAGAAGGCTGTTCTGGGTCCAGATTGGATCCAACAAATAGTGGAACAAGTGGCAGAGATTAGACAGAATTTGCTAGCTGCCCAGAGCAGACAGAAAAGATATGCGGATGTGAGGAGGCACGACTTAGAGTTCGAAGTGGGGGATCAGGTGCTCCTGAGAGTGTCTCCCACTAAAAGAGTTATGCGATTTGGTACCAAAGGGAAGTTTAGCCCGTGGTACATTGGGCCATTTCTGATTCTGGCACGAATTGGAAAGTTGGCATATCGTTTGGACCTTCCCAAGTCCATGCGAGGAGTGCACAATGTGTTTCATGTTTCATGTTTCTATTGTTGAGAAAGTACTTAAGAGATCGTGCTAGAACCGTTGTCCCTTAAGCAAGACCTCACCTTCGATTCCCGTCCAGTTCGGATTCTGGAGGAATCAGAGAAGGTGCCGAGGCACAGATCGATATAGTATGTTAAGGTGCTTTGGTCGCATCAATCTGAGCGAGAAGTGACTTGGGAATTGGAGTCTCGCATGTGCGAGAAGTACCCAGAGTTGTTCACTACGGGTACGAGTTAGAGCTATTTTTATGTATAGTTGCGTCATTTTGTTCTGATGTGTGGATTGTCGAACGCCAGAATTCGGGGTCGAATTCTGCTGAGGGAGGTGGAATGTAATACCAGTAAGAATAGAAGGGGAAGGGAAAGTAAAAATTAAGAATGCACTTTACCAAATTACCTCCCCACAGTAGGAGGTAGAGAGAGAGAGAGAGAGAGAGAGAGAGGAGGGATAAGACCAAAGCCACCCAAGCCACATCTCCTCCTATCCCATTTTCTTCCAGCCGAGAGCATCCACTGAAGCAAAGCGCCAGGGAAGCACCACCAGGGAGTAGCTCCGGCTACCACGGGCAGCATCGTCGCCACCTCCCACCCCCAAACCAGCAAACGAAGTAGGTCGCTCCGTCCCTCCATTTTATCCATTGGTCGCAAACCACTAGCATACGTAGAACAAGGGGAGAGAGGGGTAAGAGAAGGCGTACCTGGGGTGGACTCCACGGGAGGCGGCGACATGCGAGGGAGGCGCACGGTGGCCAGAGGCCGAGCCGGGCGCAGGCAAGTGCACTGGGAGCGACCGACGGGGGGAGGGGGGCGGCGTCGGTAGGGCGGAGGAGCCAGAGGTGAGCACAGGAGGCGGCGCCGACGGTGGCATTGGGCCAGGGCAAGCCGGCAGCCAAGAGGCGCCAAGCGAGGCCGGGAGGCGAGGCGGACTCGAGCGGCAAGCCTTGGCGCGTTGGCCAAGCGCTGCTGGGGAGCGACGCTGGGCGAGGTTGGCGGGAGGCGGCTCCAGATGGAGGCGCTTGGTTGGGAGACCCACTGAGGGTGAGGGAGAGAATGAGAGTGAGAGAAGGGGGAGGTGGGAAATGAGGCCGAGGGCTCGGGAGGCTTTAGCTAGAAAGAGAAAAGGGGAGGAGGAAAGAACGAAGAGAAAGGGGGAGGCGGAAAGGGAGAAAAGAATTAGGGGTGTGCAGATAAGTTGAACCGTAAGATTAGACGATGTGGTCCCTAATTTAATATTAGTTTAGGCATTAGATCAGTAGGATAGTACCCGGTGAAAGGAATTTGTTCGTGTCGTTTAGCGCATAGGATCTCGTCATCTGCATGAGTGTTTATACTGTTGTACGGTATTGAGTCTGGTGGGATGCAAGTTCAGGTGGAGGTTCTGGAACGGCGTCATCCACACGTTACTCCGCTCTGCTTGGTTAATAGGCAATAGTGCATGGTAGAGCGATAGCCTGTAAGTGCTATGAAATATGTGATGATGTTTACATGGTAATGTTTACATGGGGATACTTACATGATAATGTTTATGTGATGATGCCTACATGTGTAGGATCGTAATGGCAACCAGAAGGGGGGTTGAATGATTGCAGCCAATTGACCTCCAAATCCAATCTCGAACCTGTGCACAAGAACTCCTTTGATCTCTTCACAAGCTACTTGGAAAACTCTCACAGAAGCTCCTTGTGCACACAACAAGATCAACACAAACCAGAGACAGAATAGAGCGAATTTGATCTTTATTTCTCTATATAGATTTGTGTCTACAAAGTGCTCCTCAAGCACCCCTCAAGAACCTTCAACAGAAAGCCCTCCAGAAGCTCTATCACAAAAGCAACGACAAGCTCTCATGAAAAACCTTGCTACAGATGCAATCTCTCTCTCTCTAGCTCTCAAGTTAGCTCCTAACCCTCCTCTATTTATACCCTAGAATCCTATCCATGTCTAACACGAAACCGACACGGATTCTATCTCAAAAACGTCCAGATTTAGAACTCCTTCCAAATCTGTCATCCTTTCCAAAACTCCCACGCCGCAAGCCTCCAGGACTCCTCCCGTAGCTCCAACGTGAACCTATCTTTGAACTCCACGTGCTCCAGCGCAAGCTCAACCATCTCGTAACATCCACGACCTCCAGGACCTCAGATTTCCCCAATCCTAGTCCGAGTCCTCCTCGTCACGACAACAATTGCCTTCACGCTCAACCTGCACATGCAAAGATCAAAGCAAACAAATCCGGCACAAGTTCTCCAAAACTTCACCAACATTAGCTCACAAACTCGTAAACATTATCATGCATTAAGTAACACAACTTAAAGCTCATGAATTTAACCAAAACTTTAGCCAATTCTCAAAATATCGAAACAATCCGAACACAATCGGTCATACCGCCATATTATTCCCGGTACTACCGCCAATGCGGTCGTACCGCTCAAAACACTACGGTCAAACCGCTCCTTGGGAAATCTCAAAATCTTCCGAAAACAAGCTCTCTGGAAATTACATACCGCTAGCAAACGGTCTTACCGGCGAGCGGTATTACCGATGTTCAAAACACGGTCATACCGTTGTGCGGTCGTACCGCTTCAAGACAACGGTACTACCGTTTTTCACTTAATAGTGCTTGTCAGAAACTCTCTCCCTGAGAAAAACCTATCGCGGTACTACCGCCAACCATGGCGCGGTCGTACCGCTCAGCAAGAAGTCCAATGTTCAAAACAAGTGTTCTGGTTTTTCCATACCGCCAAAAACAAAATGGTATAACTGTTGTGCGGTACTACCGTAAATTACCAAATGGTACTACCGCACCATTGAAAAACGCAAAAGACTCAGAACCACGCCCTGAGACACGTGGATGCTCCAGATGACTTGGCCGATCGGACCTTGCTTCAAAACCGTCGGATTTAGGAGTACTGTTCAAAGTCCGAACGTTCCTCTTGATGTCAACCGTCTGATTTCAATCCAAAGGCTCACAATCCTTTAAGATCTCGGACGGTCCGACGTTCCTCTCAATGAGGGCCATCAGATCAAGATCTAATTGTACGAGCAAAACACGCGTTCGAAGCTCAGTGACTTGCGGTACTACCTCACTTCACAAGCGGTCCTACTGCAATCCGGTAGTTCCTCAAATACAAAGCCGGTACTACCGCTCTCAAGAAAATCCAAATACCAAACACAAGTCTTCGGGAAATTTCATACCGCCAACAATCATGCGGTTGTTTATCCGGCGATAAGTACCGCTGCTATAACGCCAGACTACCGCAAAACCTGACAAATGCTGATTTTCGCAGAATTCAACAGAACTCAAAAGCATGTCAGCACCTAAGATCACAAGCATGTTCCAAAGACAATGTATTCATCTTAAAACACCAAGACTAAGTCTTTCTTATTGTCAATGTGTTCATCATCAAATAACATGACCAAAAACCTCCTGGTCTTACAACATGTTATCATTTACATGAGGATGCTTACATGGTAATGTTTATGTGATGATGCTTACATGGTAATGTTTATATGAGGATGCTTACATAGTAATGTTTAAATGAGGATGCTTACATGATAATGGTTTCATGTTGATGGCAATGATGATGGGACAAGGTGAACAATAAGACTAACTTGTTAATGATGACAATGATGAATCATGTTAATGACAATGGACATGTGCATTTGCATCATGGAAAGGGTGCATGAGCCAGGTTGGTGAGAAAGTCATGTAACTATTCCAGTGAGGTCGGTGAAAAAGTTACATGACTAATTCGGTGTGCTCTAAATAAAGTCTTATATCTGTAGGGACTAGATAAAGTCCTACAATGTAAGGACCCCATCCTAACGAAGATGGGGGAAGAGTGTGTCATCGACGGGTGAACACTCTGCGATACCGATATCAGCTGATGAGATGCATATGAGCATGAGCACGATGGGCATGATGGTGCATTCGCATACATGGGCAATGCAATGAGCAAATGAGCATGTAGAATGGTGGTGCATTGCACTAAAGGAAAGTTATGATGGAAATAATGAAATGGATTTGTTTATGTTTGTGTGGCAGTGATTATCGTTTCTATTGTGTGCTTACTGAGTCTTCGGACTCACCCTTGCTTGTCATTATTTTTTTAGGTGATCGTTGCAGATGACATGCTTCGGGAAGGGAGAATAGATCATCCACGTCATATGTAGTTACTCATGCAAACCATTCTCCCTAGATATTTCACTTTTGTTGTATTATATCTAGTTGTTAAATTTGCTATGCAAAGTTTGTTTTGAATGATGTGTAGTGGTACCATTCTGAGCCCAGGTGGCGGGTCAGGGTGTTACAATATTCATGCATGATAATTGACAAATATAGTTTTTTTTCAAACTATCAGCCTCATCATACCTATAAGCCTCAATAGATGTAGTGCTTCTGTCATCTCCACTCTTCTTCAATTTTAGAAGCTGCTAACCTCCCTTGATTTGGTGTATGTTCATCAAGTGATTCCAAAAAGACTGATGTGCCTCTCACACTCTCACAGCAAGATTCATATTTGCACTTGTTGTATTTAGCCCAAAACTCTGTAATCATTTTGCCATCTGACCATTTCTTCTTTTTCCTCACATTGTGTAGTGCTCCCAAACATCAGGGTTGTACTTCATTGCTCTCTTCCCAGCAGTAGTAGGAATGTCAGCCTCGGTACCAGTCACACCAATCAAATCAACTTTATTCCTTGGCACCAATGCGCCAGCAGCTGGATCATAAACATTTGTAGTAGTGGCAGGGCACCAACAAAGTTGGAGAAGTATTGCTTACACTTGCGCTGCTACTTCCAGTTGTACATTTCATCACAAATCTAGCACAAGATAGTGGAGGGAATACATAAGAAATCAATAAGGCATGCATAGTCTACAAACTACAAACTACAAAGATAATCCGAGTACAACTAACAATGCTCACTATTATTACCACGGAATATGTGTATTAATCAACAATAGAACACACATGGTAATACGGAATGGACCGACCTAAATTAACAGAGACCACACCAATTTATAATTTTCAAGATTGCATGCAGGTTCTACACTTCTACTTACAACACCAGCCACACCAACAGAGAGGATGGAATACATCACAAAAGCTTCAAAAGGATTTGTTAATCTTGTAAGTGACAATGGATAGAACCCTAACTGTTGTTATTGCAAGTTTAGCATTGTGACCAGGGCTAACATTGCTAAATGACTGAACTCAAAATAACTCAAGGTTCGTAAATAATTAACTCAAAGAGAAGCAAAATGAGCTTTTTCTATTCACAGGTCACAGCAAAAGGACCCTAGGAGCAAATTATCCTCGTTAGCATGTATGTTATAGCGATAAAATCTTGTATTACAAAATCTTGAGATCACAACGAGCTCTTTCTATTAACAGATCACAGCAAAAGATGACAAAATCTTGAGAAAACTTGAACTAGTTTTTTGATGATCTCATCCACAAGCTTACCTCAGTGGCGGTCTGGACGTCGGTGTCTGCAAGCAAGGTGGGCGGCCAACGAGGCGAACCGGAAGGGGGGCCTGAGGGGGCTAGGGGTCATAAGGGGGAGCCTATAGAGGCAGACGAGGTGACCGCGAGGGGGAGCCAGCGGAGGTGGGCGAGGTGGCCATGAGGGGGATCCGGCGGAGGTGCGGGGGCCATGAGGGGGAGCTGGCAGAGGTGTAGGGGAGCTGGCGAAGACGTGCGAGGGGTTGCAAGGGGATCCGGCGGAGGCGGGCGAGGCGGCCGGCGGGACAGGGTCGGCCTGATGCCGCGCGATGAAGTCAGCCTAATGTCGCGTAGAGTGAGAAGTGATCGTGACTGTGTGACGGCGCCTGAGGACTAGACGGTGTGGACTGTGGAGTCAGCTATCATTGAGAGGAAACCCTAAGTCCCTAATGGAGATGGGCTAATGCTTTGCTGATGGGTCGGTCTAGCTGGTTGGGCTGAATTGCCGGATATTCAGCCTTCTTATAATCCGGATAATCCATATTCGTATTCGACGAATACTTGGGATACCATATTTGTATTCGTTTCCAACAAAAAAAATCTATATTGTTTCTGATCCGAGAAAAATCCATCCCGAGACAATCCTAATTCGTTTTCATCCGAATCAGTCGAAAACTATCCGATCCGTTTTCACCTCTGATCATAATAGTTGTTGTATATAAAATCGTGTGTGAGAACTGAGATGCATGCTGGAAGCTAGCATGTGGCCAGATGGCTAGGCGTGCGGATGTGCACTCAGCTCACCGTGCTGGTGTACACCAATTTTTCAAGTACACACGCTTGCGCGTTTAGTGGTAAAGCATGTGCCCGCTCTCTGTGAGGCCTTAGGTGCCCTCGTTAAATTTGTAGCATGTGTAGGGGACGCGTACGCGTGTGTGAGAGTGGTATAAGTGTGGTGTGTGTTGAGTGTGTGCATCTGCCTTATACTCTCTCAACAAAAAAGAATTAAGATGTGTGCTCCATATGTATATGGTTGTACACATCATTGATATGAACTTAAGTACCCTCAAACAGATGGATGAATATGTTTCTAGATGCTCTCTGAAGAAAGCATCGTCGATCGATGCTCGCATGCATGCATTTGTCTCGACTATTTCAGAATGTAAAATGGAGATTTTTTTTAAATAATCTTTTTTATTCTAAAATACAGTAATATACCTCCATTTTTTTATTTTACAGAAATAATCCTCTGTCGCTCCACCGTTAGGTGACTCGGATCAAGTCACTCAACAGTTACACAACAAGTGGAGTAGTCGCTCAATAGTTTAGCGACTAGTCCTTTCGGCTACTAGTCGCTCAACAGTTGAGCGACTTAGCCCCTAGTCACTCAACCGTTGGGTGACTAGGGGCTTATAACCCCTGCGTGTGCCGACCATCGGCATTTCGCTCGAGACAGAGGCAGAGCAGCCGTGAGGAGGAAGGCAAAGAGAAGAAGAGAGATAGGGAAAGAGGAGAAGTGAGAGGAAGAGAAAGAAAGAGGGGGAGAGTAAGAGAGGAGAGGGAGAGGGAGGGAAAGAGAGGAGGAGAGGTCCGCGCATCGATGATAGTGAGTCCCCTGCACTTCTTTGTAGATTTACTTTCGAAACTATGGTAGGTTAGTAACAAAAATCATTAGATGTGTAGTTGTGTCGGGTACGTCACATATTGTTAATAATTGTAAATAGTGTAGTCGTAGAACTAACACCAATTTAGTTGTTAATAGTTGGCTAAGGCTATACCCTAACCCTAACCCAAACCCTAACCTCTTAACCCCATACCCTAACCCTAATCCTAACCCTTAACACTAACCCCTAAACCTTGAAACCCTAAACCCTAAAACCCTAAAACCGAAATGCGACTATATATGTTGAGGAATATGCAGTTTACGCAAGAATGCAACTAAATTTTTAGAATTTTCGTAGCTACGCTATAAATAATTAAACCACAAATTGTGTCATAATTGCTATCTTGAAATTGATTTGCAGGTATGGCTCGTGACCTTGGTGGTTCCGACTGGCCTTTCAGTCTGCTGGAGCGACGCGTAGCACCGCGCCAAGCGTCGTGTCCCACATCCTGAGGGCAGGGACGAGGCGACTTAGTTAGGGGTGGTCCGTACGCGGATACCCCGACGGGCTTGGAGACTAGACCCACGCTGGAGAGACATGTTTGTCTACAAACTGTGGTACTTCTTTTTATCATATGTCTGCTATGTACTTACTTCTTCGTGCTTTGCAGGCTGAGCGATGCCGGCCTTCTACCTCTTGTGCGGATGGTAGAGGCCACCGATAAGGACATTGCTCTGGTCGAGGATGACGGGGAGGTCCAGGCCAGCCCGGAGTGGTCACGATGACCTGCTGGGTAGGTTTGAGGGGGTTCTTCCAGCCAAGGCCACGACAACATACTATGTCTTCTCGGTGCGAAAGAGGCATGTCCCGCCTCTACGGTGGCTTTCGTAGTTCTGGGTATGTATGCAATCTATTTTCCCTGTTTAGCGATGTAGTATCCTTGCCATATGACGGGCTTACTAATTATTCGTTTGTGCACAGGTTGAGCGGATGGACCCGGAGCCCGGCGAGTAGCAAGTGTCGCGGCACCTCAAGGCGTACTTGCTGTGGCTGTTCGGTTGGGTATTGTTTACCAGCAGCCACGGTGACTCCGTCGATGCCTGCCTCGTGGGGTACACGAGGGCCATCGCCAACGGGAAGGAGGTGTAGATCAGCTAGGGATCAGCCGTACTTGCCACAACATACCGCGGCATGTGCGAGGCATGCTGCAGGACGAGGCCGAACTCTGTCCTCACAGGCTGCCCCCTCCTGCTACAACTGTGTTCGTTCGAGCGCTTCTCCCTCGAACGGCCGATGCTGCTCGACACCAGTCCGTACTGTACGAACATGTACCACGTGGACGCAGTGGACCGGCCAACCACAGGGTCCCTTTGGTGATGTAGACAGGTACATACTCTCCTGTATCTTTACATTAGTTGTATTACATGTCATCCTTTGTAACCATTATTCTAGCTCGCAGGCACAGTTTGCACACGTGTAGGTCACACGTGTGTACGAGCACTTCATCGAGCAGCTCGACCGCCTCATCGCTGACGACATGCACTACAAGTCGTACTCTGCTCAAGAGATGGAGGATCGCGCTCCCGCCGGGCTGTCCTCACTTTACTGGCATGACCAGGTGTACTGGCTGATGCAGAAGAAGCTCGTCTTCGACGTGTTCGTCGAGGACTACGCGGTGCATAGGGTGATGCGTCGATTCGGCCTCCGCTAGGTTGTTCCAGTCCCCGTCGGGCATCGGGTGCCCGACTCAGTCCACGCGTGAGTTACACACAGCACATGTCCCTATATTTTTTCCAGTTCTATTACGATAGCTTCTAATTGCAGTGGTACGATTTGTAGGCAGAGTAGAAGGGGTGGAAGCAGGACGAGCTGGGCGGGGAAGATGGCGTCGTGGCTGGCGGAGTGGGCGGATGCCCTTGAGGACTACGTGTAGGAGGGCGCCCCCTACGACCCCAGCGTGTATGATGAGTACCTACACTGGTACGCTCCGTAAACACACACCAGGTCGGTGCATGTCGTCGACCCTCTCCCCGCTCATGTACCAACACGGACCAACACGTACCATGTACACTCTGCGCGAAACGTGCACCTCGCGGTAGGTATTCTCGTGTTTCGAAATGTTTGAGTATGGTTACCATAATTACTAGTTTGATGCTTTCATGTACTCCTTGCAGACGGGCATCACCGTCGGGGTTGCGAGGGACTCCGGGTCAATCCTGGACAGGATCGCCCACGGTGTGGAGGTGACGCGCTACGAGCTGCTGCAGGCTCTCCGTCGGGTCTACAGTGTGGTGAGGCATGTTGTGACCCTAACGTCGTGCAGGACGGTCCCGGAGGTGGCCACGTTGACGCGTACACTAAGGCCGGTACGTCTTGCAGCCCAGCCAGGAGGCTCTGGAGGGCCATGTGCACATGCCCCGCCAGCGTCTGACTAGCCTAGAGGGTCAGGCCGGGCACGTGCCCCACCTCCGCCACTACCGGGCCAGACCGGAGGGTCAGGGTGGGCACGTGGCTACCCACTGCCACCGCCATCGTTCCTGGACCCCTACCCGACAGCGTTAGGGCAATATCCGTTCTTCCACGACCTGTTCGAGCAGGGCAGGTACGACGGGTATGACACTTAGACGAGCGCCATGGCCTACGCCGAAGGTACGTTTCGTCTCTTCAGGTTTGTTCGCGTCGATATATTGCATGAATAAATAATATTTGTCCTGTAGGTTTCACGCTCCAGCTGGGAGTTGAGCTCTCCCCGCATGAGGAGCCCTCGTAGGATGTGGATGGCTTCTTCATGGATGACCCGGGGGAGGTCAGGGGATGTGAGAGCTGTCAAGCGATTTAACTTGTAATGCTTAACCCTCCAATTGGTTCTAGCATCACAAATTAAATTTCCCTACTTTCGGTGTATTATGCACCTCCCAGGAGCGGTACACATACACCCTCACAAACATTGATATCAATCTATACACATGTTAATACAATACTGAAAGCTTCACAATTTACAACATATGAACATACAAGGTTCAATTTCATACAAAGGGCCGACAAGCCAAATAGCAAGATAACATATCAAGTATACAGTGGAAAACAATAAATAAACTGAATTAAAATCATGAATTAATCATAAATAAAGTCCCAATGGCTTGCCATAACCCGCAGGGCAACCGATTGGGTTCAAACCATAGCAAATCGATGTTCCTGAGCAATCTTTCCTTGCCCGATTCGATCTCACACCTGCTATCCAGATTAGTAATAAAAGCAAACAGTGAGTACACGAATATACTCCGCAAGACTTTACCAAGCCTATACATAGCTACATGCAAGTTCTACTCAAAGGAGAAGGATATAGGGTTCATTTTCAGCACTAACCAATATTTCAATTTAAATACGATGTAGTAGATTCAAATGGCAAGTGAGCAAACATTTTTAATACTTTAAATAACAGCGAGTAATAACATTAGACATCAACAAAACATCTACAGGTGGCTGCCCCTGCAGCACACAAACATAGCATGAGAACCACTCTCAATGCCACCGATCAAGTTTTAAGTTTAAAATTCCAAAATGTTGAGTCTAATTCTTGCGGGAAATAACCAAGTGTATCCATAACCTAGGATGAGGCTATTCGAATAGATTAAACCTTACAGGGGTGTACAACTTTACCCACATGTCAGACCACTCCTTTGCCATGCAATAGAGCACACTTCCGAAGGTATGCCGGCAGAGCTAAGTCTTATAAGATGTTTTCCAATATAATGCATTAACTATGAGTCGTCCGTATGGATAGAAACCCATACGTTGTGTTGGAGTCATCGGTAAAGCATAGGTCAACTACCCCTCGGGGTAAAGCCTAGGACAACTACGGATACCCCTCAGTGTGGAGAACCTAGACAGGAACTCACCCCCGCACACCCAACAACAATAGAACATTTTTATCACAACACACACAACCTCCTACGACTCAGAGCTAACGCACGCCAAAGTACCAAGTCAAGAGGGTTCCCATATGCCCTCATGTGGTTGCACGCAATAGTGCTTGGATCAATGGCGTAAGTAATTCGGTCCTTGTTGACTCGGGCACGAGCCACACACCCAATAACCACACCAACAACCATTTGCCCGAGTCCAAATCATTTTATTTTCATTTTTAGTTCTCCAAATATAATAGCATAGAGTGCTAGATATAACATAATAAAAATGAGTTATGTGATCAAGGTCATCGACAAAGTCGACAACCGCCCAATCTAACGAAAGCTAAGCATGACACCGAATAAACATAAATAGACCTTATAACATCCACCAGGCTCTAATTCACCAGCGGAATTATTAACTTAGGCTAGTGGCAGGGGATGAATAATTTAAGGGAATTCATGCAATAGGAGTAACTACCTTTAATCGCAAATATAACTTGACAAATATAGCATGCATACATATAGTTGCAAAACAAGAT
The DNA here is from genome assembly GCA_036346405.1 of Phyllostachys edulis. Lineage (NCBI taxonomy): Eukaryota > Viridiplantae > Streptophyta > Magnoliopsida > Poales > Poaceae > Phyllostachys > Phyllostachys edulis. The sequence continues at coordinate 16,941,152 of CM070567.1, forward strand.
AATATTTTTTTTGAATGTAATAGGATCAGCATGCATCAACAGAATGGGTGCTTGCCTTTGTTTGCTGGCACTCTGGACATTCACACGATCAACTCTGTTGCACTGTCGAATCACCGTCATCTAACGATAAAAACTGACAAAGCGAAAACACCGAATAAACACCAAAATTCCAAAAGTATCCAAAAATTATGAAATTAATATAGAAGGTAGAGAATAAGTTTATATGTATTTAGGTGAAAATTTTAGTTCAATTGGAGTTCATAATAATTTCTTATGAATTTTTGAAATTAATTTAATTTCTAGTGTAAAAGTAATTCTTTTCTGAAATTAATTTAACTTCTGAAATTTTCTATGACCATAACAAGTTTCAAACCTATTCCATTAAAAGCACATTAAAAATGAGAACCAACAAAATTGGTCTCACTCAATTTGGAGTTGATTTGGATTGGTTATGAACTTTTAAAATTGAAACTAAGGCATAAGGTCTACTATCAATTCTAATCGTCCTCTTGATTATCTAATTCATTAACCAATCTTTTATCCACCTAATGGTCCACTGTTTACTTGGTTGTTAACTGGTTACTAAGCACTTGCCAAACCTATTTAACTCTTGGGCTTTAGCTAACATCCTATGGTTACAAATTTGAATCTTCCATTAGTGGGTTATCCTAATTACTAATATTGGGACTACAAACCTAATGGACCGACCCTCTGTTATTTCCAATCATCCTCAGACATCAATCTTCAATCTGGTTAATGCAGTTGAGAGAACTAATGGGTAGCCACAAGTCTTGTTAGCATTAGATAGATTGATTAACAAGAGAGTTATATTGACATTTCAAATTAATCACCTTCTTGGTTTAACATTTCATAAAATGGATTTTACTATTTTATTTTGAATAACCAAACTTAAATACTTGTTGCTGTTGTTAAATGATTGATCAAAGACTAAATGAATTGATACAATTTCTAACTACTTGTGTTAGAATTCCTACTGTCATCTTTAATTACCCTAGATCACCTTCTCTGTTCAACAATTCTTCCTATGACTGTACTGTTGTGCTGCTAGTTAGATAAAGGATCAATGGCTAATTGAGTCAAGGATATTTCTAACTACTTGTATTATCAAGGTCATTAGTCCATTGACAAATCTGATCATTATCAGATTATCTTTACTGTTCATTCGACAGACAATACAAAGTATTGCTGAAATGAAGTGCTACTATCTAACTTCTTTCAATTGAGTGGCATAAACAACATCCATAATATTTGTTATCATTTGTTAGCTTGATTAACAAGAGGGGTTTCTACTGACATTTCAATTCTTCCCCTATACCTCTTCTATGTTCATTCCTCCAGAGTGTTGAATTATTCTGAAAATGAGTGTTGGTTAACTAATTCAAATATCCATTTAAACAAATCCTTTTGAGTGATTCAAATAGTCATTTAGCAGGTTCAAAAGCCTACTGTCATTTTAGTTTTCTCAACTTCAGTTATCTTTTCTGTTAATGCATTTCATCAAAAGGATTTGCTATATTGAGGTACTGTTAAATAAGTTTTCTCACTTGATTCAATTATCTTTTTGTCAAATGTACTTGAGTGGTCCAATAGCCATTACAAAGGCTCATTAGCAAAAGCATTTGGTCTTTAATCAACTTCACTATTCCTCAACATTTAACAGAACTTCTTTTCTGAAAAAGCTACCATCTAAATTTCATACTAATTCAAACTTCAAATTTTTGTTAAATCAATTGAGTGGTTCAAACATCAGTCACAAGATTAGTTAGCATTTCTGGGCATCTTACATGTGGGCCCCATGGCTCAGTGACAGAGAGAGTGATTTACATGGAGCTCAAAGGGGGGAATGGCTCGGGCAACTTGGGGCGGCGCTGGTCGCCGGTGAGTGGGTGGATGGCGGTGACCGGGAGTGGCAAAAATGGGTTTCCATGGAGACAAGGAATCTAGGGGTGGTCTTGAGGCGGGCGGAGAGGCACTATGGCGGCCGCGCGGTGGTGAGTGGCGGCCAGCCATGGAGGTGTCCTGATGAGGCGACGTTTGGAGGGGGTAGGGACAAAAACGGTGGAGGCATGAGCATAAGGGGATCTAAGGAACTCACCGGAGTGGTGCCTGAGGACGGGGCAGCTTCAAGGTGCTCCGGCGATAGTGACTCGGTGCGGCGCGGCCAGTTAAATGTGTCGGGGTCTCTAGAGAATAGGAGAACAAAAGTGAGTGCTAGGGAGAGGTGAAGGGGAACTAGAGGATGCTCACAGAGGTAGGAATTGAGCTTGGGCTCACTGGAGGAGACACGGCGGCGGCGGATTTGGCCGGACTCGAAGAAGATGGCGTGCACGCGGCTCCTTGGTGGCGGATTCTTCAAATTGATGGAGGGGTTCGGCTCCTGGAATGGTGAGACGTGTCGTGACGCAGTCGACGGTGGGCGGAGTGTGCTAGACCGGCCGAAACGACGACGGGCGGCTTGGCAGCCATGGCTCTCAGCTTGGACTCGGGTGGATTTTGAAGAAGAGAGAACTGGATGGGGAGGCAGGGAATGGCAAGGAGAAGCTAAGGGAGGGCAAGGCGCAACTTAGTGGCAGTAAATAGGTGGAGACGAGGTGCTCGACAAAGCAGCACGACATGGGCAGTGGTGACGAGCACGAGACGACGTGGCTCTCGGGTGGTGTCAACGCGGTAGGGGCAGCAGCAGGGAATGGGTGAGCGCATGGGTGCAGTATGGGCATGCGGGCCAAACCACGGGTGGGCAGCCAAAACCAGCGGAGGTTTTGTGCACTGGCGCGGGCGGCGCTGCCATGGCGTGGGGCGAGCTGGCGAAGGTGATCGGCCGTGTGGAGGAAGAAGACTGCGGGCGGGGCCGGGTCGTTAGTGGAATCAGGTAAGAGGTGCGGTTGGTGAGCGGGTTGGTTTCAGCTCGGGTGCGGTTCGGTGGCAAATGGTCCAGCCCAAGGAATAGTGAGGAGAGAGAAAAAGAATTAGGTTTCCAAAAGAGAAGCTGAGATGGTTTAGGGATTATTTGACATAGTTGTTTAGTTCCAAAAATCATAAAATTTTTAGGGTGAGTTTTAATGTGTTCCAGAACCTAGAAAAAAATATTTCCAGGCACTGTTCACAAGTTTTGTTTGTATTTTAAATTCAAATTCCACTTTGGAACATGCAAATTGACTGGGAACCAAATAACCTCTAAAAATTCAAGAAAATTTCAAATAAGCATACTAGAGCATAAAGAACTCAATTAAAATATTCCCAGCTATGGGTCCTACTAAATTTTCAAAATAATATTTAGTTTGCATTTTTCAGATAAAGAAAGTATATTTTCAAGTTTTGAAATTGAAATTCTTTTTGAAACTACCTCAAGCATTCTAGGAGCATTTGAGGTATTACTGTTTTTAAGTTGAAACCCAAAATACATTCCCACACTTGAAACCTTTTTAATTTTACCACAACTTTAATTTGAGCTTTTGAATTGAAGGAGGAGTATTGGATTCTAGGTTTGAAATTCTAGTATTTTAAAATCAAGGATTTCCAACATATAGTTTACACAAAAAGTTTTTAAGAAGTCCAAAATTTCATAAATATACTTTAAATACTTAACTAATCCAACTTAGGGACCTATGGCTGTTACAGGGGAGCACCCCAGCTCGCACCCGTCGAGGTTCTTTCCGGGTCGCAGCTTAGCGGTGCCCTAGTGGCCACGCATGCATCGGTGGAGTCGACCCCTGAGGCCTTAGGAGCACGGGTTAGTAGGGCTCCTGACCGCCTCACCCTATCAGGGCCCCAGCACCCCGCGTTGAGAAGGGCCAAGCGGGGTTGTGTGAGCGGGCACCGACCGGGGGTGGCATGTGGCGACGACGGAGGAGGTGCTGCGAGTGGTGTAGCGGGCGGCAAGTAGGGGGTCTTCATTGTGCTTTATGTACTTGTATTCATTGTGTACACGTTTTACTTCATAGTTACTATGACATGGTTGTGTATGAATTCCCTCGTGCATTGTAATATAACTTACCTTACTAGTCGACGTGTACCGTCCTTGGTTCGTTAGCCTGCGTGCCATGTAACCCCCTTGTCGGATCAACTATCATGTTGTTATCGTTGTGCCATTTCTTCAAAGTTCTCCACCATGTATGAATTCCCTAGCGCATCGTAATATCACTTACCTTCCTACTTACGAATCATTGCTACCTCAAATGCCCTCACAAAGTTCTTCAGAAATTTACTAAACTACACCGACATACGACGATCACAAAATGTTATTGCGAGTCTAAAGAATTTTGTACCCTTGAGAATTTACAAAAATCACAAACGGACCAACCAACCTTGTGACCACCCTTTTATTTCCAAAAAAATTAACAACCTACAAATAAGATTTGATAAATGTATTACATACAAAAATTGCTATTAATTCCCCCACAATTATTTCCATCGGATTAATAAAATAATAATACTATTATTTTAAATCGCCCAACCAGTGCGCGACTTGTCGATGTGTCGCTCAACCGTTGAGCGACTAGCACAAGTTGCTCAACCGCTAGGCGACTTGTACACTTGTCATTTCAAGATTATTTCTGTAAAATAAAAAGGAGGTATATTACTGTATTTCAGAACAAAAAATAGATTTTTTTTTTTTGTAAAATGGATATCCCTGAAGACGAGTCCTCTTTTTTTCCCCTCCTAGATAACAAACTGAACCCCATGCATCAATCCTAAAGCAATGTTGCTTCAAGTTAGGATATCAATTTGCTCTAACTTACATAGTTTCCTGTGCAATTCTAGGTTTTTTTTTTACAAAATGTTAAGTATGGGTGACTCGTATCTTAATCAACTAAGACTTAAAGAAGTATGCTACAAGGATTCCTATATGAATCAGGATTAGGATTCCTATTCCCTTTTGAAGGAGAACTAGGGGGTACTATATAAAGCCACAAGGGGTGATCATAGATAACACAAGCCACAAACTAACTCATTTAAAACAAGAGGTACACGAGAGAATTAGAGGCTAGATTATTCTTTAGTACTAAATTCTTTTATAGGGCAAGAATCCGAGGGTCCTAAAAGGTACAAGAGGGTTGTCAGAGAGTGACAATCCCTTATACTCTTTTGAGGTTATGCTTTGCTTTGCCAAATCTTTTTCTTGTCGTGATTATTTCGTCGGCGTTATTAGGTTCTCTCTATGGGATTCATCTATTTCATTCTTGATACCGTGAATGCTCGTATTGTATCTTGCAACTCTGATCCGATCGGAGGTCTGCTGTGCATAAGAAGGGGTATCAGAGCCACAGCTAGATTATTCTGATTTGTAAGAAGGTCGCCAACCGCCAGGTGACACAAAATCAAGATCGATGCCGATGATGTGGAATCAAGTAGAGAAATTTGACGACGGAGGAAATTTCAGCGTGTGACAAATGTGTGTTCAAGGATGTCCTTGTTCAGCAAGAATTAATCGATGCTCTTGAAAGGGACAAGCCGAAAAAGACGACAATTGCAGAGTGAAAGGTGATGGAGCTGAATGTTGTCAGTATAATCCGTCTACATCTCTCCGATGAGGTAAATTACTCGGTGATTAAGAAAAATTCAACAAAGAAAGTATAGAGTGACTTAAAATAATTATGTATATCAAAGTTGCTGACAATCAGGTGATGAAGCCGCAAATGTACATGTTGTGCATGGAGAAAGACTCCGGGTTCGTAGTCTTTCTTCCCCTACGGTGTACAAGCCTCAGCCTCGCACGGCCTCAGATCAGTGACAGGTGGACCATCTATCGCACGGACCCACATGTCATACCAAGGCATGCCGCTCGCTTGCTCTCCCATCTGGAACGTTCTCCAACGGGAACCCGACGCGGGAAGCAGAGCCGCGACTTACTTCACCGACTCGTGGGCCACAGCCTAACCCGACCTCCCATTGTCCCCACCTGTCATCGTGCTATAAGTCCATCCCAAATACCCTTACCGGTGTACGTAGCATTTCCTTTACCCGCCCTCCAGAACGTTCTCCCCTAAATCGCTAAAACCACTTCCAGCAATCCACTGACAACGCGGGCCCACATGTGAGACCACGGCGTCAGAGATCCAGCCCTTCCTTCTGGCTCCGCAAGGCGCACGCCATTTATACGCCTCTCCCTCTCCCTCTCCCCCACCCTCACACCAAAAACCCTACCGCCTCCTCCAAAACCCTCGCGTCGGCGTCGTTGTCTCCGTTTCGCCCATCCAGCACGCGCCTCCGCCCTCCAGTCCATAGTTCTCACCCTCGCGCGGTAGAAGAAGCGGCGGAGAGGAGATGCTCGGGACCTCGAGGCGATCCCTCTGCGCCGCTGCCCACCGCCGCGCGGCGGCCGTGGTTGCCTCCGCCGTCTCCGGCAACACCGCTGCCACCCCCTCGGCCCCGCCTCGCTCGGTACGTGTGGCTATAGCCTAGTGCCCGTTGCTATTTTATTAGGGAGAGATTGAGTGGGTCGTAATCGAAATCAGCAGAAATGGATTAATCTGTCTCGTACTCTCGTTCGCCCAAATCGGGTTCTCTATTTGGGGGTTAATTTTGGTGGCATTTATTAATTTGAGTTCGTGCCTTAGTTTTGATTAGTCAATTGGTTATGCTGATTGCTGTTTAATTGGGTAAGAAATATGCAATTTGCTACGGTTTGATGGAGGAAAAATGATGATATTTGAGCCGAGCACTCTAGATGGTATGTGATATCCGCTAACCGCTATTTGTCTCAATTTCAGGTGGTAAATGGGGAGCCCGGTGTTCCTCAACTCCAGACGAGGTTGCTCTCCGTGCTTGCGGCACCCAAACTTACTGGAGCTGACAATGTGATGTCTGTCAAGCTGAGGGAGGGTGCCCTTGTCAGAAGGCGGTACGAATCGAGCGCAGCGGCTGTTGATTCGTCTGACACGCCGCCAGCTCAGAAGTTGGAGTACCAGGCTGAGGTACATTTCGAGTAAATTAGTGTAGCTTCATGCTAATTTTCACCAATGATCATGTTATCAATGATGTCGTGATGTTGTGCAATGTGCTTGGCAGGTCAATAGGCTCATGGATTTGATTGTGCACAGCTTGTATAGCAACAAGGAAGTGTTTCTTCGAGAGTTGGTCAGGTGGGTGACAATTGTGAACATAAATATGTTCCATCTTGTAAATGTTGCAGTTTGTATTTTTGGATTCAGTCTTATGCATTGTCTTAGTACTTCCTGTTCGTCATCATGGTATATATGTTGAAATTCAGTTTTCAACTCTTTGTCAAGTTGTTATGTAATTAGTGCCTCATGTATTTTTTGAGTTTGGTCCCTCTGACTTACTTTGTTGTTTCCTTTTCTTCTACTTGTAGCAATGCAAGCGATGCACTTGATAAGTTGCGCTATCTGAGTGTCACTGATCCTGATCTTCTGAAGGATGGTCCTGAACTTGACATTCGCATCCAAACAGACAAGGACAATGGAATAATAACAATTACGTAAGTATAAGTTACTTGCAGGTGGTCAATTTTGTAGTTTCTTTCTTGGGAAATGATTTGCATCACGGCCTGCATTTGCTCTTCAGTGATACTGGGATTGGTATGACGAGGCAAGAACTTGTTGATTCTCTTGGGACTATTGCCAGCAGTGGGACTGCTAAGTTTCTAAAAGCATTGAAGGTGTGATCTGCTTGCAGATGTTATGCTCTTTTCCTTATTATCTAATCTTTGAAGTCCTGTTATGTTCATGATTTTCACTGTACTGTACAACAGGAGAGCCAAGAAGCTGGTGTTGACAGCAACTTGATTGGCCAATTTGGTGTTGGTTTCTATTCTGCATTTCTTGTTTCAGATAAGGTATAATGTTATCATGATTGTCTTTAATAGCTGGCTGTTGATGAGCTGGCATTTCTTTCCTGTTATCCTTGGCTAAATGTCTTTGGCTCTCATGTTAATATTTCATGAATACCCTTTGTTATGTATAATAGGTCGTTGTGTCAACAAAGAGCCCAAGATCAGACAAGCAATATGTTTGGGAAGGAGAACCAGAATCTAGTTCTTACACCATTAGAGAGGAGAAAGACCCAGAGAAGCTCATTCCTAGGGGAACTCGCCTTGCTCTCTACCTCAAGGTCTGCTTGCTTATCTTGATACGATCTAAATTTTTGCTATGTGGTCCATTTTTAACTGTGATGCTTGTTATTGTTTTAGCGTGACGACAAGGGTTTTGCTCACCCTGAGAGGATCCAAAAACTCGTGAAGAACTACTCGCAGTTTGTTTCCTTCCCTATCTACACTTGGAAAGAGAAAGGCTACACAAAAGAGGTGAATGTTCTGTTTTACTTCTTTTTGTTTATAGGACCAATACATTACTTAAGCTAGGTATTCATTGATTTTCTAGGTTGAGGTTGATGAGGATCCTGCTGAAGCTAAAAAAGAAGGTGATGGTGAAACCAGAACAGAGGTAACTTTGTAAATTGCTTAAACTCTGGCAAATTTCACTGCTTTTCAGTGAAGCAAATTCTGCTGTGCTTAATACTTATTGGTGGATAATTGTATCTCTATGATGCTAACAGGCTAAGAAAAAGACGAAAACTGTTGTGGAGAGGTATTGGGATTGGGAGCTTACAAATGAAACACATCCTATTTGGGTGAGATTTGTGTCTGTTTAATGTGCTTGTCTATTTTGTTGAGGAATCTGATTTTGTATATTCTTCAAAAATATGAATGTTCCAAAAAGCCTGAACTTTTTTTTTGTGTCTCTTGGGCTGTTGGCAGCTTCGGAACCCTAGAGAGGTATCAACTGAGGAGTACAATGAGTTTTTCAAGAAGACCTTCAATGAGTACTTGGATCCCTTAGCCTCCTCACACTTCACTACAGAGGTATGTCTCTTTGCATTTGATTGGTTGTCTGTTATTTCTTTGTTTTGCTGATTCAATGGTTGTCACTATCATGGTTGGTGTAGATCGCATAATATGTGAAGTTGCCAGTTCCTTAGATGACATGTGCAGTGTGCACAGTTGATCAATTGTCACACTTCATTCTGCAATTTCATACTTCAAATATTTACATGAGATATCATATGCAAAACATGTCTTAGATAGGAACAAATTAGTCAAAATAAAAAGGTCAAAACAAGTACTGCAGATTTCCTAGCATGGAACTGGAAAATTATGCGATCTATGCCTATTGTTGAAGATGTTGTTTGCCATTGTAATTCTAGAAGCTGTAATTTTTTTTGTCGGTTGATCTCTTTTTTTACATACCTACCACCTTGTGGACAGTTGATTTCGCAACATTTTCTTGCAATAGGCACCATACCATGAAAATGGTAATGCGATTGGTTTTTTTGCAAACAGCTAGTTCATTTCTGTGGCTAGAATTGTGCCAGATATCTCTTATTAATTTCTTCAAAAATCTACTTAGGTGGTAGCAATCTGACTGTCTCACTCTGACAATGTGCTATTGTGGTCTTATAGTTGCACAGAACATCTTCACATACAACTGACTGTGCTTGATGTAATTGATGCAGGGTGAGGTAGAATTCAGATCAATTCTTTATGTGCCTGCTACGAAGAAGGAAGACATAACTGATAGGAAGACCAATAATATCAGGCTTTATGTTAAGCGTGTGTTCATATCAGATGACTTCGATGGAGAACTGGTATGCTCGATACATAGTAGCTGTTCTTCATGGTTCTTTGTCAAACTTTACATAACAATGTAAATCTGATAATTGAAAATTGTGATTGACCAGTTCCCAAGATATCTGAGCTTTGTGAAGGGTGTTGTTGACTCTAATGACCTTCCATTGAATGTTTCTCGTGAGATCCTTCAAGAAAGTCGAATTGTAAGTTTTTTGATGGGGTATTTCTTAGTATGTCTTTGTCTCACACATTTCAATATTGATCCCGTAAGTTTGATTTATCCCTTTTTTGCTTATCTTTTTCCGTAGGTGCGTATAATGAGAAAGAGATTGGTGCGGAAGGCCTTCGATATGATACTAGGCATTTCTTGTAGTGAAAACAGAGATGTAAGCCTTTTCCTTTCCTTTTGGGGCATGGTGCCTTATCTCCCTTTCCTGTCATCTTTCTCATTTGAAGTATACTGTAGGACTATGAACGTTTCTGGGAGAACTATGGCAAATTTTTAAAGCTGGGGGTCTTGGAAGACAAGGAAAATCACAAGAGAATTGCTCCTTTGCTCCGCTTCTTTTCTTCTCAAAGCAATGATGAATTAATCAGCTTGGATGAATATGTGGAAAATATGAAACCTGAGCAAAAGGCTATTTACTACGTTGCAACAGACAGTTTGAGCAGTGCCAAAACTGCTCCTTTCTTGGAGAAGCTCAATGAAAAGGAGTATGAGGTATGTACTGAGGATAGCTAACTGTATTTGCAAATAGATGATAACTTCTAATTTATGTTTCTTAATTAGATGTTGCTTTGGGTCTTTATTGTATGTAACTACTTTTTGGGTAAACCAATACAACCAAAGGCAGAGATGGTCAGGCCCCTGGGAAACATTATCAGTTTATCACATAGTCAAAACAAATGATTCCTCTAGAATATTTATTACTTGTAAGGTTGTTTTACGCTTTATAGTCCTACCAGAAATGAGTTGATTCCAGTTGATGTCTGTTCTAATATTATAATGTTCTTTATTTTTGTAGGTTCTATTGTTAATTGACCCGATGGATGAAGTGTCTATCACAAATCTGAACTCCTACAAGGATAAACAATTTGTGGATATTAGCAAGGAAGACTTGGACTTAGGTATGCAAATAAGTACTCCCTCCGGACGGAAATGAATGACGTTCTGTAATACTAATTAATACTAAGTGACGTCAATTAAAAAAAACAGAGGGAGTATATTGTTTTGAACATAGTTACCAGAAACACGGTTCGTTCGAGTCGCGGTATGGGAATTGGGTTCGTAATTCGCTACTTTTCTTCCAATTTCCACCATGAATACGAACACATACCCTAAACCGGTTTGGGTTTGACGAACTTCCATGTGAAATATCTGCATTCATTCTGCGAAAATCAAAACCGCTTGTACATGCACCCACATGCACTATCGTGGATGTCCATTGTGCTCCGAGATTCATGCGCTCCCCCCCCCCCTCTCTCTCTTCCCCTAATCCCCACTCCAAAGGAAGGAGAGAGAGAAGGGAGCAAAAATCTGGGAGCGCGTTGGACAATGGGGATAGAGCATGCGGGTGCATGCACATGTGGGAAAACCACTCTTCATTCTGGCAAGACATGTTTTTCTTATTTTACCCTCCCATTAACCGCAAAAATATGAATTTCATTAAACGTGATCAAGTAGAGGTTGTATTTGTACAACCAGCTAAACTTTTGTCTTGTATCAGTAACTTGTCTGTTAGTTTGCTATGTTATTGCTTTGCAGAATTGAGACAGTTAATTCATTTATCTCTGCGATGTAATTCTCTTCCTAGTTTCTTATTGTGGTCTGCAAATATACCTTAGGTGATAAGAATGAGGAAAAAGAAAGAGAGATCAAGCAAGAATATAGCCAAACATGTGATTGGATCAAGAAACACTTGGGTGACAAGGTTGCTCGTGTTGACATATCTAATCGTCTCAGCTCATCACCATGTGTTTTAGTTGCAGCTAAGTTTGGTTGGTCAGCCAATATGGAAAGGTTAGGCTCTATTGTGTTGATTTCCTAAATTCATAACTCATTGTTTGACTTCAATCTGTTAATAATACCTTGATTTTGGTTGACAGGTTGATGAAGGCACAGTCTATGGGTGACACTTCTTCTTTGGATTTCATGCGTTCGAGAAAAGTATTTGAAATAAACCCAGAGCACGAGATAATCAAGGGCTTAAATGTAAGTGTTCATTCTGTCATCTTTAGGATTTGCTGTCATAGTATCTTCATTGATCGATATTTGGGCTTAGTGGAACAGCTGAGCAAGATATTATGTTGGCAATTAAATCTTTGTGGATAGTTGAGGCCTGAGGGCGATAGTTCTTTCTTATTTCACAATTGTATGCAAATTTTTGGTAGTGCCAACTGCCTAGAGTTGCTTTCTCTCTTGATAACATGGTTTTTGTCAACTTGTCATCTACATTATGGTTGTTGATCTCTAGTTTAACGCCTCAATACACTATTGGGCATTTTGTCCTCACAAGTTTTTCTTGGCAATGCAGGCTGCTTGCAGAACCAGCCCTGATGACCCAGAAGCTCTAAAGGCTGTCGATATCCTCTTTGAAACTGCTATGATTTCTAGTGGCTTTACTGTAAGTACACATTGACCTTATTTTCCATCTCATACCCGTTGTTAAGGAAAATGCTGTGTTTTCTCCTGAACCCTGCTTTTGTTGCACCTAACTTGTGTTGCTATTGTTTTTTGAAACAAAGGGGCATAACTCCAGTCCCATTTTTTTTAAAAAAAAATGAACTTAAATCAGTGTAAGCACTGTTAAGGATCCATAGTAGATCGGATAGGGTGAGGCAAACACATTACACTTACCCAAATAGCCACCTCCTAGCCTTACAACGAAAACATCAATTATTTTCAGTTTTCATATTGCATAAAGAGCAACTTTTTGTCGACAAAACAAAGCTTGGATATCACTAATAATCAACTCTGGGCTAGCCTTGGCGCCTCCCTTGCCTTTTATGTTGCTTTTATTCATGTTGTCTTAATTACTTCACACCAGCATTTGTCTATGATGTCGAAATTCATAAATATTATCTGACGTTGGGTGACCCTGGTTGCACATCTTTTGTTTGATATGGTACACCACAAAACAAGAAGCATTTGTCTATGATGTCGAAATTCATAACATTATCTGACGTTGGGTGTCCATGATTGCACATCTTTTGTTTGATATGGTACACCACAAACCTCTTGTTTTTTAGTCTGAACCGAATAGATTCGAACAACTTAGAATGATCTCCATTTTTTTGACTAATTTTTCAAGTTCTTTTTTCAGATTAGTGAATGCTGTATTTTGTTTACACCATTTTTTGTGCTCTGAATCTATTACGCTGGCTTAAGTTCTATCTGCTCCATATTCTACATTGTCTCATGCATATCCTATGCTGTTGCAGCCTGATAACCCGGCCGAGCTCAGTGGGAAGATCTACGAGATGATGAGTTCGTCTATCGCCAGCAAATGGGCCTCGCAGGCGCAACCCGCACAGCCGAGCCAGCATCATGCCACACCTGGTAGCTCCGAGTCGCTTGAAGCCGAAGTGGTCGAGCCCGCCGAGGCTGACCAGCCGAAATGAGGACCCCTCATCGTTGGCTAGTCCCAAAATGCATCGTCTTTGGGTTAATCCTCTTTTTTTTTTGGGTCTCATTCCATAGGGGTTTTCCCACCCAGAATATTGTAGCTCATCTAGGGTCACTCATGTCATACGCACTGTTATGTCAAGCTCGCCACTTCTTTTTTTTTTGGTCGAAACGGCGTGGGTTTTTGTTTCAGCGGCCTGTATAATGAGATGTGCGACGGCTGATGTAGTAAACCTCTTGGAGGTAGGATTGTGGTAGGAATAATAACAAATAGTACTCGTAAAAACCGGGACAAACTCTTATGTCATTTTTGCTTGTCCTGTCTAGCAACTCTTATTATTTGATGGGAATTACGATGAACTGCCTGACTAGATTATCGTCGCGTGCGTTGCATATTACTCTCTTTATGGCGTGAAGAAATGGGAGCGCTCCCAGCTCCTCCACGTCCCTGGTTTATGATTTTTGGCCAATGGCTTGCGAGTCGTTTCCTGCTCGTCCGATTGCAGCCAGAAACCTCTAGATTCCTCCGTCCCTTCCCTCCATTGATTTCTCTCCTGTCGTGCGCGTTACCACTGCTTCCTCTTCCTCACCTACCTGGGGGCGCAGCCAATTGTGTTGATCGCTACCAAGTTACAAATTCTTGTACCACTAATTCTCAGATTACATGTGCAACTAAGATGAGAATTTTTTGTTATTCTCCCGACTACAGATCAACATCTTGATTGCATGTTTTGCCCCCGTGTACACATATACCTTTGTTCAATCTTTACACTTATCGATGCATTTACCTTCATGATTCTAAGTTCGTAATTGGTATACGAGGATATTAAAAAAACCGAAGTACTAGACAAAACACATTTAGTTAGATTTGTATTCGGAATCAATGTTATCTATTAAGTACTTGAACATGTGGCAATTTTATTTTTCAGATGCAATGAACACAAAGGTTAATGGATCTCGGATGAATTTAGGAGGGGACGGGTATGTACAACCACTGTGAACTAATTAATTTCTTAAAAGCTACAGGTTTATACCCATGTACTTGTCAATGTTTAATGGTATTTTCAGAATAATACGATGATGCCAACATGGACGACAAAGTGAATATATGTGTCCTCTTCAATTGATCTAGGCAAACCTAGTTCAATGCATATAATAAATTAATCTTATTTTCCGCTAATACGTTTCCATGCACAACCTTCTAACTTAACTGAATTTTGACTTTTTTGTTCTTTTGTAGGTGGTTTGTTTGTTCTTTTGTAGGTGGTTTGTTAGTAAAACAAGAGTTTGGCCTTTTGTATGGAGTTAATTTTATTTTTCTACCGACGTGTGGTTTCCATGTTACGACATTGTAGCATTTCATAAATTAATCTCATTTTCTGCAAAGGCGTTTCCATGCACAACATTGTAACTTATCTGAATTTTGACCTTTTTTTCTTTTGCATGTGGTTTGTTAGAAAAACTAGAGTGGGCCTTTCGCATGGAGTTAATTTTATTTTCCTACTGATGTGTGGTTTCCATGTGACGACATTGTAATGTAATTAAATTTTGCCCTTTTTGTTCTTTTGCAGGTGGTTTATCAGGTTCTACATACACGTAAACCTGGAGCGGATCATTTGCATATCCGAGTTTGAACGTGAACTACTTGATTTCCATTGCTAAACATGTAAGCCCTAGCAAGCATATAAGCTTTAAGTTTGTAGAGTTAGAACCCCTTTTTTTTACATAATTACATTGGTACAAGAATCTTGACATATTTGGTGGACATAACACTGATAATTATATTGGTTCACAAGTCTCTCATGATATTTTCTAAAAATAACACTCAAGGTGATAAATACTGCCATTATGGCATATTATACATTCTTATTTAAATTTAATGAAATAACACCAGTCGGTGCTATGCTCTTAAGGTAACTTTACTACTTTTCATCGTTCTTCACTTTTCACTTTGATCCATTTGCAGCTAAGATGGGAATTTTTTTGTTATTCTCCCGACTACAGATTAACATCTTGATTTCACGTTTTGCCCCTATGCACACATATACCTTTGTTCAATCTTTACACTTACAAATGCATTTATCTTCATGATTTTAAGTTCATAATTGGTGTATGAGGATATAAAAAAACTGAAGTATTGGACAAAACACATTTAGGTAGATTTGTATTGGGAATCATTGTTATCTATTAAGTACTTCAACATGCAGCAATTTTATTTTTCAGATGCAATGAAACAAAGATTAAGGGACCTGGGATGAATTTAGGAGGGGACGAGGTATGTACAACCACTGTGAACTAATTAATTTCTTAAAAGCTACAGGTTTGTACTCATGTACTTGTCAATGTTTAATGGTATTTTCAGAATAATATAATGATGACAACATGGACGACAAAGTGAACAGATTTGTCATCTTCAATTAATCTAGGCAAACCCAGTTCAATGCATATCATAAATTAATCTTATTTTCTTCTAATGTGTTTCCATGCACAACATCGTAACTTAACTGAATTTTGACCTTTTTGTTCTTCTGCAGGTGGTTTGTTAGTAAAACCAGAGTGGACCTTTTGCATGGAGTTAATTTTATTTTTCTACTGATGTGTGGTTTCCATGTTACGACATTGTAGCATATCATAAATTATTCTCGTTTTATGGTAATGCGTTTCCATGCACAACATTGTAACTTAATTGAATTTTGACATTTTTGTTGTTTTGCAAGTGGTTTGTTAGCAAAACCAGAGTGAGCCTTTTGCATGGAGTTAATATTATTTTCCTACTGATGTGTAGTTTCCATGTTACGACATTGTAATGTAATTAAATTTTGCTCTTTTTTTTTTTGCAGGTGGTTTATTAGGTTCGACATACACGTAAACCCGGAGCGGATCATTTGCATATTTGAGTTTGAATGTGAACTACTTGATTTCCATTGCTGAATGTGTAAGCCCTAACAAGCATATAAGCTTTAAATTTGTAGAGTTAGAACTTTTTTTTTACATACTTACATTGGTATAAGAAGCTTGCCATATTTGGTGAACATAACATTGATAATTATATTGGTTCACAAGTCTTTCGATGATATTTCCTAAAAATAACACTCAAGGTGATAAATACTACCATTATGGCAGACTATACATTCTTATTTAAATTTAATGAAATAACACCAGTCGGTGCTATGCTCGTAAGGTAACTTTACTACTTTTCATCGTTCTTCACTTTCACTTTGATCCATGATTGGGATCCTTTTTTCTTCCATTGTGTTTCTGCGCAATATTTATCTATGTAATTATTCTATTTTGTTTATTTTTTATGAATCTATTCTTTTTGTTTTTTGCATGCTGCATGTTAGTTTTATTTCTGGTCCAAAAGTATCCATATCCTTCAAATTAATATTTTTGTGTGAATCAACCTCTATGAGTAGCGCTCTCTTTGCACCCTCCTCGTGAGGCATGTCGTGCTGGTATGCCCTCTTGCTCATCTTCCAATCTCATTCTACATATATTTTCATAATCCAGAGTTTATAATATTTACACTTCTGCTTCGCCCTTATGGTTTGCATGTTTTCGAATGGTGTGTGCTCATTTATATGCACTTGCATAGAAAAAAAAAGGTGTCTACATTTTGAAATGATGAGAGGCTTGCTAAAATTAAAGAACAATACATGCGCCCAAGTACATTTGTGCCTATTCGATTTTACTGAATGAGTTGATCGAAAGCGTTGGATTTCACAAGGGCGCAAATGTGTTTTTCACCTTTTCTCTTCCTTTCTCTTATGCTCATCGTGTTTTGTTCTCATTTAGTAGTGGTTTTGTCCATATATAGTTGCACCATTTAATCCACATATAGTTAGTCCTTGCTATCCTATTTGTCTACTTGGATTACAATATGACGAAAAAAATAAGCCAATGTTCCTTGCATATATAGCATAATGTTATTTACCAATTAGCACTGTGAAATTACGAGCAAACGTCCACTAAACTAGATTAAATTTTGTTCTCTCTAGCAATGATAAAATTTAACTCCTAGGACTCAATATAACATCCTGTAATATAGGTTATGTTTTAGCTGACCATGTTTAAACAATCATTCATATTTAGCCAATTTTTTTTGTCTTGGTAATTAATTTACAGCGTAAGAAGACTGTTCATGCACATACAAGATTCTTAGCATCTACAATATCTACACCTATTAATTCTATCTATTAATTCACCGGCCAGCGTAGCCCACACTTCCATCTTAGGGTGCGTTTGGTTGGTGGGATGAGGTTGAATATGATGAGATGGTACAGGTAGGATGGGATCATCCTGGATGAGATGATACAAGTATGGTGTTTGGTTGGTGGGATAGGATGATACCTGATTTTGTTTGGTTGGTGAGATAGGATGGTCCTGGATGGTTCAAAATGATGTTTTATTCGATGAATAAGGTTGTATTTGGATTGCACTAAACTTTGGGATGTTATGACACGTGGGGCCCGTATAATATTTTTTGCACTAAAATATGCCAAGAGTGGTTTTGTTTTGTTGATTAAATGACAAGGAACACAACAGTTCAATCGGATCGCAAATCGGATACTCGGTTTAGGAAATATGGTCATTTAAAACTCGTAAATCAAACCGCCACATCATTTAACGCTTTGGAATTCGAGTGAACGATGTGGTTCGGGATTTTTTCCCGAACGGAATGATATAGTATAAACATGAAATATTCGTATTTTTTGAACCATCTCATCCCGAATAGTTTGGTTGCATTAAACCAACCAAACACCTGAACAAAATTATTTTCCATAGTTCAAGATCACTCCATTCAACGAACAAAGACATTATAAGGTCATGACTTCCAGTCGTTTGGTTCAGTGAACTTCTGAAAAGAGTGGGTCCCACATGGCGGACGCGGACTGAACTATATACTCGGCGAGGTAGAGCGTGGCGCCGTCGTGGCCCCCACCTCCAGCCGCCCGCTCACCTCGCGTCCACCGTTCAAACCGGTCGCCCTCCCCACCTCCGCACCGGCGACACCCGGTCACCGCCCCTCGTGCGTTCGCTCCTTGTCTCCCTGCGTCGCGCACTCGCGCTGGGTTGGACTCCATTACTCGCAAGAAAAAAGGTAGAAAAAAAGTATTGAGAGAGAGAGAGAGAGAGACAGAGGAGAAGAACACAGCCGCGGGGAGCTCGCGTCAGAGGCCACCGCCGCCACCGCCGTCCCGGGATCCGATCGGGAGGTGGTCACTCGCCCCGCCGCGTCGAGGTGAGCAGCTCGACCTCTGATCCGACGCGGTTTGCGATGGGTTACTTGGATCTGCGCAGGCTCACTGTGAGCTCCAAAGGCTTGAGGTTCTCTGTAGGGAGCGCGGCGAGGCTTTGCGGTTGGGTGGGTCGTGCTGAGCTAAAATGGTTAGGTCAGGATTAATGAAATCTGCGGATGATTTGTGCTCTACCTGATCTTTCCATGATAAATGCGCGAAGAGGATCTCGAGAGAGCATTGGATCGAGATGTGATCACTAGGCTAGAAGAAATTCGGTATCTAGCTGAATCCAGTGTGTATAATCCTCGTTTCTCTTTAGGACATATAGGCTAGGCCATTTATTACAGTAATTAATCAGTGACTTGATGAGCCTTATCATCCTTTGTATGCTTGAGAGTTGAGACGCCGTTGGCTACCAATATATGCTTGCAGCAAGTGATGGGAGCTTGCTCTTGTTGTTTCTTGCAGCTTAGGGTTTGTGCAAGATGGGGACCTCCTCGGGCGCGAACTTCCACCAGCAGCAGCAGCCGCCCCAGGGGATGCTGCCGCCTCGGCACGGCGCGCGGACCTTGGGCCCGCAGACCTCACTCTCGCTGGCCTCGTCGGAGCAGGTAGGCTCGCCGGAGATGCAGGAGCCCGCCTCGAATTCCGACCCAGGCCACGACTCCGCCACCGAGAGCGCCAGCTCCAGGGAGACCTGGCCCGTGGAGACCAACCATAGCAGTGCCGCCGCCCCTTCTGCTTCTGCTGCTGTGATAAAGGTGGAGAGGGAGAAGGAAGTAGCGAACGGTGTCTCCAAGCTGCCGATCCTTCGTGCGACCTCCCGTGCGAGTGGGATTTCGCTCCGGGAGGTTGCTCGGGAGAGGGTTGACCTCGTTGCCGAGAAAATGAAGGTGATGCCAGAAGAGCACCTGGAGGAGATCAAGAATGAGCTCAGGTCGATTCTGGAGGGCATTGGGGGTTCTCACCTTATTGAGGAGTTCTTGTATCTGCAGAAGTTTGTCCAGGGCAGGGGTGATTTGACACCAACCGTGCTTTTGATGGCCCATCATGTGCAGCTGGAGATCCTTGTTGCGATCAAGACTGGAATCCAGGCGTTTTTGCATCCCAGCGTTACCATTCCCCAGAGCTGCCTGGTGGAGGTCTTCTTGTACAAGAGGTGCCGGAACATTGCTTGCCAGAGTGCGCTCCCTGCTGAGGAATGCAGATGCAATGTATGCGCTAACAGGAACGGCTTTTGCAACCTCTGCATGTGTGTGATTTGCAACAAGTTTGATTTTGAGGTCAACACATGCCGCTGGATTGGGTGTGATTTCTGTTCTCATTGGACTCACACCGACTGTGCTATTCGCGATGGCCAGATTGGGACAGGGCAATCAATTAAGAACAGCACCGGTCATGCTGAAATGCTTTTTAGGTGCCAGGCTTGCCAGAAGACATCAGAGTTGTTGGGTTGGGTTAAGGATGTCTTTCAACAATGTGCTCCTGGTTGGGATAGGGATGCTTTGTTACGGGAGCTTGAGTTTGTTTGTAAGATATTCCGTTTATGTGAAGACCCAAAAGGGAGGAAGCTGTTCAGGAAATGTGCGGATCTGATTGAAAGATTGAGGAGCAGTCCTGCTGATTCCATCAATCCTAGGACGATACTACAGGTGCTCCAAGGTCTGTGTACTTTCCTTAACTGAAACATTTTGTGCTTGACTTGCTTGTCACTTATCAGCTTGCTTCTGCTGCTTCATTTTCTGAATGTTTCGTCTAAGCCTGCTTAATTTTTTGTATTGTTTTGTGGTACCTCTTTCAATCTTTGAAGTGCTGTATGCTTCTATTACCACCCCTAATTCATTTGAGTGCTTGACAACAAAAACGAATCTAGTTATTCAAATTATCCAATAATATATGTTAATCAGTTATCTGCTTCCTTCCCTCACAAGAACATGTACTTCTAGAATCTGATTGGTTATCTGCTTCCTGATTTTGTTTGCCCTTGTATATGCTTGTATATCTTAAAACTGAATTAACATGAAGGATTTAACTACTTCAATATGGGTCAGCTGGCAAGTCAGCCAGAAACCAGCAGGAAGTTGTCTGGTAACTCTGGTTTTTGGTGGATTTGGCAAACTTGGTGCTCTTTATCTTTATTCCCATTTTTTCATGAAAACAGTAGGACATACTGATATATGGCAATTGGAAAGGACAAGTGTTAACTCCATCTAGACTGGCTGATTTTCAACAAACTATGTGGCGGTTTTGAGTTTTTTGCCATTTGTAACAAGCCTGTTATGATCGTGTTTACATTCTTTGCTCTCTGCACATACCCAGGCAAACAGTCCATGTTAAGCCGTGGCCAATAACTCATTTCTGTATCGTTTAAAATGCATGAATGCTTCCAATTTGTGTCTGCCGTAATCCAGCCCGCATTAGATATTACTTGCTTAAGTTGCGCTGTAAATCTGTTGATTCTTGGTTAGAGAGGTGCCATTATTTTAAATAATAATAAATTTGTGCCATTGATGTGAGACAAGGATTTGGAACACAATAACTTGTGATTGAATGGTGACAGAAAGAGCGTGTTGTTGCATTCAGAATTCTTCCAATTTAATGTAGATTGCTATTCAACTAATATGTTTTAATATTTCAATGTACTGCTGCCAAGGGGTAAATAACCAATTGAGATCAATTCTGTATCCAACATTCTTGTTATTGTTAAGGGTATTTATAATATTTCTCTATTGTTATAGGGTTTAGTCTTGTCTCCCTTGTACTCTATATATTGCCCATTGGGCTATTGCAATAGATGAGATGATCACATTTCCACTCGCCCACTGATCTAACAAGTATCAGAGCCTAGATCCAAACTCTAGCCTCCATCTTCTCTCACCGCTGCTGCTCCTGGGAGGAGCAATCTCCACTGTCGGGGGCAGCACCTCGGTAGTTTCTCGTCAAGTAGCAATGGCTCCAACTAGCAACACTCATTTTTACCCTTGGTCCTCTGCTTCGGCGCCTTCACCATCCACTAGCCCCCTCCTCGATCCGCGCTGCCCCTGCTTTAGCCGGATCCGAGCCCTAGATCACGCCGCCGCTGCTCCGACTCTGGGCCGCCATCGACGGTGGGTGACAAGATTCGGCGGATCAAGCTCGGATCCATCATCGTCGCTGGCGACGTCCTCCCCGCGCCGCCACCTCGGATACCATGCTCCTAGCCGCCGCCTCTGCTTCTCTGCTACAACATCGAGCCTCTCGGTGCTCTACTCCCGGTAGGGTCTGGACCCCACCGTCACACCACTGGTGCCAGATCCGGGCATCCCCGTCACCGCTGCCACCGGATCCGGCGCAATTCATCGCCGCCATCCTCGGATTCCGTCAGATCTGCTCCTCTCCTACGCCGCCGTCGCACCGCGGCGCCCCGAGCGGTCCTCTATTCCGGAGCTGCTCCTCGAGCGCCGACGCCTCCTCCGAAGTTCCTCCCTGAGCCCCGAGCGCCACCGCCGCCTTAAGGCTGCCACTGGCGTTCGCCTCCTCTGCTCCTCACGAGCCCCGGGACCACCGCCGTGCCGCGAGCATAATTATCAAAGCGTCCTAGCGCTCGAGGTGGGCGCTAGGGTCATCGCCTAGGTCGTTAGCGATTAAGCGGCGGCCATCGCAATTATAAGCGTCTAGGCGGAGATTCGGCATCTGGCGTCATCACGCACGCGCTGGAGATGAAGTGGTAATGGGGGAGGTTGGAAAGGAGGAGAAGAGAGCAGATCTCGGTTGCCGCCGTTGCGTCGTCGGCCGCCTCCACCTTTCTGCTCTGTACTGCGACTTGTGCCGCCTTGATCTTGCTGCAGCGCCTCATTCCAACCGCCGCCGCTCAGGCAGGCTCGCTCATTGCTGAACTATCATATTTTCCTGCCATCGTCTAATCATCGCCTAGGCGCCTTGGCGTCCTGGCGCCACCGGAGGGCCTCGCCTCGCCTTGTTGCCGTGACAACATAGCCCCCGAGCATCATTCTCTGCTCCGGATTCGCGCCAGCCCCGAGCTCTCGCTGCTCAACCCCGAGTTGCCTCTACTCCCAGCTGTGTCACCTCTCCGGAGACCTCCCCGCCCGAGGGGCCACCGTCCTCATCCTCTTCATCGCCCGCCTCGTCGTCGCTCCCCTGGATCGTTGAATTGAGGAGAGAATGGGACGAGGAAACGGGAGGGGAAAGAGAGGTTGGCGAGTCGGGGAAAGAGAGAACGGAGGAGGAGGAGGAGACGGCAACCGATCTTGATTCTTCTGTCGCCATCGCTAGATATCGTTTGAGTCTGTTCTTTTTGAGTGTCATTGCTTTCGTTGCGTCCATTCAAGTCCGTAACGCTCTATCTTTGAGTTCGTCTAAGTCGTGCGAGTCCACAAAGTCCTTGTTAGTCAGCCGATTGTTTCCTGGCTCACCCCTTCCCTTTCGCATGGCAGCAGCCACCGCTCTTCTCTCCGAGCCGTTGCAGATCATAGAAGTCGCTATGATGTCGCCGCTTCTCTCTGAGCCGTTGCCCCGAGCTTCTAAGGCCGCCGCGCTTCTTCTGCACTACGCCTCAGCTACGCTTGTGCACTATGTTGCCGCTGTCTCCGTCTCGGGCTTCGATCCGCGCCTCCATGCTTTTATCCATTCCTCCACGGCTTGATCTGACAGCTCTCTCTAATCCTGTCGGTTTCATCATCTTCTTCGTCGTGCTGCTGCGGTCGACTTTGCTCCCACTTGCCGCTACTTTCTTAGCCCCCTGCACCTTGTACTTTATGGGCTGTCGTACGACCCCGGATGGGAGATCTTTTCATACTCGATATACTTTCCAAGAGCTGCACGCTACGACGACATTATCAAGACTAGGACTTTGGATTTTCTCTATTTTAGTGTCAACCCTTTCCAAATGCAATGCTATTGCATACGCCTTGCATTTGAGAGGGAGCGGGGGTGTGTTAAGGGTATTTGTGGTATTTCTCTATTGTTCTAGAGTTTAGTCTTATGTCCCTTCTACTCGATATATTGCTCGTTGGGCTATTGCAATAGATGAGATGATTCACGTTTCCACTCTCCCTCTCCATCTAACAGTTATTACCCCCTCTGCTTCACAATAACTCCACAGCCCACCATGTGTACAGACTAAGGAAACACTAAATCTAAAAATAGTTAATGAGAAATGACCATACATACTCCTATTAAATGACATACCACAATTACATAATCTCTTCCAAAGTATTTAAGTAGGGGTAGAGAGTGGAAACATTGCAATAACTGCACTCTAGATCCCCCTCAATGGACAAATATATTGAAATAGATACTCCCGAGGCCATGGACAAATATAGCGAAACGGAAGGAGTAATTCTTAACTAAAAGCATTTCTTACTAGATCTGGCGAGCCACATTTGGAGTGCTTAAAGTTGGAAAGATTAGATATTTTGTTAGGAAAGGATTAATTACCATCTAGTAGGTTTCCATCTATTAGATATAATAGCCATATAGGTCCCTAAGAGCTGGTTTCTATTTGTTAGGTTTCCTGAAAGTTAGTTTCCATGAATTGTTAGGACACTCCCTACATAAGAAGGGGATTGTCATTCCCCCAAATTATATGTCTCTCTTCTTATTCCTCTTCCCCAGGGCTGGCTTGATCATCACGGCAGGATGAGGAGTGTCCCATTGGGAGGTCAACAGCAATTACTTCTAGAGTTCAGATCACTTTGTGGTACTCCCTTTGTACAAGGGTATAATATAAGTTAGTTGGCTGGACTCTATATGGATCATGTTGTTTTTGTTTTGTATGTTAGGTTTATAATGATATTTTATCCGAGTCTTTTTGCCCCAGTTGAAATCGCTTCTTGCTTTTCTAAAGTTTTTCCTGTATACCATTGCTTTTGGTAGCTTATTCAGAACCTTATGGATTAATGTTGTACTATGCATATGTTTTCGCAGAGCTTGAGATGGATTCCCCAAAGAACTCCGAAAACGAAGAATCAGGACGCCTGATTACTCCCCAGGAGGCCTGTAATCGTATCGCAGAGGTAGTCCAAGAAGCTGTCAGAAAGATGGAGCTTGTTGCTGAAGAGAAGATGCGGCTGTACAAGAAGGCTCGCCTTGCTGTGGAGGCCTGTGACCGGGAGCTTGATGAGAAGGCCAGAGAACTTCAGGAGCTCAAGGCTGAGAGGCTGCGGAAGAAGCAGCAGGTGGAGGAGCTCGATAGCATTGTTCGGTTGAAGCAGGCTGAGGCCGAGATGTTCCAGCTCAAGGCAGGCGAGGCCCGTCAGGAGGCCGAGAGGCTCCAGAGCATCATGCTCGCCAAATCTGAGAGGGCCGAGCAGGACTACGCTAGCCTGTACCTCAAGCGCCGCCTGGAGGAAGCGGAAGCGGAGAAGCAGTTCCTTTTCGAGAAAATAAAGCATCAGGACAGCCAAAGGGCCCCGCAGGCAAGCAGCAGCGGGGCCGGCGACCCCTCGCAGGCGCTGATGCTGTCCAAGATTCAGGACCTCCTCAAGAACGTCCGGAGCTTGCCGATAAAGTCAGAGGGGCAGCATCCAAAATAAGAGCAGCAGCTTTACTCATAATTCATATCGGTGACTGTAGGTGGTGTTGTGCTGATGTATGCTGATTCCTGCAATGTTAAAGTGTTAGTAGAAGCATAATGGGTGGTGCCCTGAGTTCAAATGCTTCTGAAGCTGTGGTCATAATGTTATTGGGGCTAATGATGCACCCTTCTAGGCTACATATTTTGATTTGGTCTTTGCATTTGAGCATAGTATGCTTTACTTCTGTCAAACTTAAAATTCAGCATATCTGAAATTGCTGAAGCAATGTAATGGATCTGTATACATTGTTCTTGACCAGAAATATTCTCTATGTATACAATCTTGTGTGATGCTGGTAGATTGGGTGATGTACATAACTTTACTGCCCCATATATGGTTGGCCAACCTGAGTTTTGTCATTGACTTAATTAAAACTGACCAACAAGTTACCTTTGGAGAAGCTTGCTTGAGCAGGTGAAGATCACTGGCAGAGTAAAAGACCTAGGCCAAACGCAGGAAATTTCTTTGATTCCTACAAAAACTGAATTGTTTCACGTGAAATTCCAACGTGCCTGTGCTACGTCGGCGAGGGGACATGTCAGGAGGTGTTGAGCTCTAGTTTGGCAAGCTGGCAATGATCCAAGAGATATGCAGTACTACACACTGCACTGGCAACTTCCAAGGCTCTTAGGCTGGTCAACATGGTCATTTTTTTTGAAGGCAAGTCAACATGGTCTTAGAAGGGATGGTACAGAACACTACCAGCATTTTCCATATTTCATTTATGCAAATGTGAAACCATGAAGTGTGTGATGACCAACATGTCTTGTGCAAATGTGAAACCATGAAAGTGTGCCGACAGACAGGTTATCTCCACCATAGATTTATCCTCCGTGTTCTCTGCTTTCTCATTACTACTTTTGACACTCTTCACTAGCTTTTGTTTCTGCTGCTGCGAAAGTGAAGCTACAAATAATCTTTTGATGAATGATTCCAGTAGGCACCTGCCCCGGTGACACGTGTCCAGCACACCGCTTGGTGCTCAGCAACGCAAATGGCACGTCATTTCATCATCAATGCGACAGTCTCTATCTCCTTGGTTTTAGCACGCCCTAGAACGAACCTGTGCCCTTCTAAAAAGCCTGCGACGCATGCATTCGGTGGACTGTGTGCATTCAAGGCATCACTAATAATGTATTTATTGTCGTCTCTTAACTACACTATATCAATAAAATCCTATATAGAGGAGAGATAGAGAGGAGAGAGAGCACATGTCGTCTCTTCCTGAAAAGACTGTCGTGCACGTGAAACAAGACATGATACATTAATTTACTTTAATTGACATGTAGGCCCGTTTCAAAGAAAAAAAATAAAATACAAATGTTAGAGAGTGTGCTAGAGACTATCTATTGGAGATATTGTTTCTAAAGATGACGTAGCATATATTAGAGACAATGTTATCTCTAACTATTGGAGATGCCCTAAAGCGACGACGGAGTTTTTGGTTGTTATAGTAACGGTTGAGGTCGTGATTAACAAAGTTGAACCATCGGCCATAATAATATCAAAAATGGTATCATAGAGCAACCAACAGCCGACACCTAGCGAAATCTAGCCCTAGAGGGCCAGACTCTACCTCCACTGTGCCTCGGGGGACGGACCTCCTCGCACGTCACATGTGAAATCCAGTCCCCTGAGGGGCGAACCTAGCCATGCTGTATCCCTAGGGCTGGAGCACCCTATTTCGTGCCCTTGGGGCACGGTTTCACCATGCCATGGTCCTAGGGGCCGGACTCCTCCCGGGTTTATGGTTTTATGATTTCATGTGAACCTCGGTTGTTTTATGGTTTTATGATTTCATGTGAACCTCGGGTGTTTTATGGTTTTATGATTTCATGTGAATCTCAGGTGTTTTAGGGTTTTTTTATTTCAAGTGAACCTCGGGTGTTTTAGGGTTTCATGTGAACCTCGGGTGTCGTCTCCGAAACCGATGTACTCCGACAATATGCACATAATGTATATAAACATGTTATGCAAAATATCTATATAAATATAGTACAACATAAGCGCACATCTATACAATGTACACACATGCGACAATATGGCTCACTCGTCTGAGTCACTCTCTGCTCATTGCGTCTGCATCTGCGTGCACGTCCTGATCTTGTGTTGAGCATGTCTTATGGGATACGTGAACCGGTCCGGAGAGCGCGTATCGGTTCAGAGGGCATACATAGACCGTTGAGTAGGCGAAGGTGCTTCAGTAAGCTGATTCTGGCCCAGCTGAGTCTATGTAACACCAATGTCGTCCAACCGAGTCATTCCAAACTGGTTACCACCTGCTATCATATTCATAATAAATGACTACATGAATCCGCCCTTAGAGCCACGCCCCCTAGGTACGATGTTTGAACGGCCCTCGATGCGGAGGAGCTATGGCCTTGATCGTACAATGTACTAGCGACCCTGGGAGAGCTCTGGCCTTGGTACGGTACTTCGTACTGGTCAAGATTCTACTGAGCTAGACCAGGGGTGGGCAACCTAGGTGGTACGCTCCAAATCCTAGCACCGTGTACTCCTCCCTGGCAGTAGCTGGGATGGCCGCCTCCTCATCGATTGATTCGTCGTCACCCTTACGCTCAACCGAAGGCTGCAAGATGGAACGATGTTAGGCAAAATCAATAATCAGGACCTAAGCTGAACATCACGTACCTCCCCGATGTACAGTGCGGATGACCGATGGGGAGCTCTTGGACGACTACCAGTCTGAGTAGGTCGTGTGGGCATCGATCACAGAAGTGATGCATCCCGACGGACGTGCGGCTGAAAGACGGCATGATGTTAACACAACCTAAGACATAATAAATAATCAAGACTTAAATTGAACCTAACTTACCTCCCCGATCTACGATGCGGATGACCGACGGGGAGCGCTAAGACGCCCGCCAGTCTCACTCGGCTGTGCCAACCTAGCAGGTGAGCACGCTCGGCTCACTTGGTGTCCAGTATGAAGGATGTCGTCTCTCGACCGACTGTAACCCAATTTCTTGATTATTTGTTTGGACTCCGCGAAGATGGACTTGAGAGTACTGAGAAGTCCTGAAACGGTGTGGTTTGGGCTGTGGATGGTGTAATCGGATGTGCATGAGATCCACGAGATCCGGTCGAACTTAAGTGACAGACAACAGCTTTCAGTTCCAAATAGTAAAAATATCACGAATGAAGCGAGCATAGGTTTGAGTGTTTTATAGTGTCATCACGCTGCGAAGCGCTCTATCGATTGAATGAGTGAGAAAGCCTCTCCTCGTGTGTGACCTGCTCCGGATGCTCTGGTGGAGGACAGGTGAGTCTGGCGCACGCCCATGGTACGTACCACTTGATGTACTCACGGTATGTCTGAACGTCGTACGGTCGCTACTCCTATAGGACCTCATCGTGTGCGGTTTCCATCCAAGATGTAGTCCACTTATACTAGATTGCCTGCCAGTCCTCAGAATGTCGGCACATTCTCGATTGCCTACATTCAGGAAGGATTTATGTGGAAAGTGCGGATATAGGTCTGAACTGTAAACATTACTCGGATGGAGTTGCACTCATAAGTGGACAGCTCGCTCTAGCATCCTCCCGTCGGGAGGGGGCACAACCAGGTTGAGATCGAACTGTCGTATTACGCGTTGCGGCGTGTAAGGCTCCACGATATGGGAAAATACAAGGTGGCAAGTCGTCGCCCATAATTCGGCGTCCTGAGTGCATTGCACGGACAGTCCATGCGGCGCTACTCTGTTCACAAAATA
Organism: Phyllostachys edulis; assembly: GCA_036346405.1. Taxonomy (NCBI): domain Eukaryota; kingdom Viridiplantae; phylum Streptophyta; class Magnoliopsida; order Poales; family Poaceae; genus Phyllostachys; species Phyllostachys edulis. The sequence continues at coordinate 16,969,933 of CM070567.1, forward strand.
TAGGCTCCATGGAGACCATATGATGCTGTCATCGTGCAACAACTCGAACTCGTTGTGGAACACGGGGTAGCACCTCGCCGGTCTGTCTCTAGCCCAACGTAACTTGGAAGCAGTCCACTGGGTGCCCATAGTGGGCCCATCTATGGGATCGTGGAACTCAGGGTACGGGTGCGTCTGGAAGGTGGGCCACTCAACGGGGAAGTGCTCCTAATTCCATAGCCACAGGAGCATGTAGTAGATGGTAAGGACTGGTTTCAAACCAGTGTCACCCCGTGAAGCATCACACAACCCCCTGTGTGGGCGCAAAGGATAGCTAATCCGAAGCTGTAATGGGGCATCGCCCCAGGCTCCGCGTCAGTCAAAAACTCGGTGATGCGGACGAATCTGGGGTACACCCAATCACCTTGTGTGGTGAGAAATAATGCCCAACCGAAAAGATCAAGAAGGTAAGTGACGAGGTGCGTCTTAACAACCTCATCCGGTGCATTTGCGGGCATCGACTGAAATTCCTCAGCCATGTCCGAGGGACACCATCGGCCTTGTCTCGGACAGCTACGTCAAACCGATATGCCAAGCGGGCCTTCCAATCCACCAGCAGATGGGCTGGAATGAGACTATCTCCCCTGACCAGCAGATTGATCAAGAAGGAGACATCCTAGAGAATGACCGTCATCTCTCCCCACCAAAAGTGGAATGTGTGTGTCTTGGTTCTCCATCTGCCAATAAGTGCCAACATGAGACTCTCGTCCAGGGTGAAGTAGCGCCCGACCTGGAGCATCCTCACAAAGGGCAACAAGCCCGTGTCCCGAAGGATTGAGACATGGTGAGCGTCAAGGTCCCTATAATGAGCACGAGGGATTAAGGACCATCCCCATCCCTGATGGTTCACAACTTGCTCTGATGATGTTCGTTGTAGAACGGTTCAAGTAGCTCCAGTAGAGGCATGACTTGCAAGAGATGAAATGCCTAGTTAGTTCGGAACAAATTGAAAGACACAAATTAACAATGACTAAATTATTTACGACTAATTAAGTGCGACTAAATTAAATACTACTAAATTAATTATGACTAATTAATTAGCACTAATTTAATTATGACTAATTAACTACAACTAAATTAATTATGACTTGTTAATCACGACGTATTAATTACGACTAATTAGCTATGACTAAATTAATTACCATCAAATAAGTACGACTAATTAATTAAGACTTTATTAATTGCGACTAATTAACTAAGACTAAATTAACTACAACTAAATGGTAATGACTAAATTAATTAGCACTAAATAAGTACATTGATTAATTAAGACTTAATTAATTGTGACTAATTAACTATGACTAATTAACTAAGACTAAACTAATTACGACCAAATTGTAATGACTAAACAAGTTAGCACTAAATAAGTACAACTAATTAATTACGACTAATCAATTATGACTAATTAACTAAGACTAAATTAATTATGACCAAATGGTAATGACTAAATTAGTTAGCACTAAATAAGTACGACTAATTAATTAAGACTTAATTAATTGTGACTAATTAATTATGACTAATTAATCAAGACTTAATTAATTGTGACTAATTAATTACGACTAATTAACTAAGGCTAAATTAATTATGACCAAATGGTAATGACTAAATTAATTACGCCTAATTAACTACGATTGAATTAATTGTGACTAATTAACTGCGACTAAATTAATTACGACTATTTAATTACGACTAATTAATTGCAACTAATTAATTAGGACTATTAAGTAATACTAAATTAATTACAACTAAATAGTAATTACTAAATTAATTACGACTAATTAACTACGACTAATACAATTACGACTAATTAACTACAACAAAATTAATTAAGACTAATGCATAGAAGAAAACAAATACCATATCTTGATTTCGACCTTTCTTTACTGATACGGTCCTAAGCACTGCTCTGAACACTCTTTAATTGATAGCGAAATCGGAACTCGTTCGCACGCTCAATTCTCTCTCTCTCTCTCTCTCTCTCTATTTCTCAGCGTTGAGCGCGAGAACGAGAACGAGAGCGACACCAATTTTTATAACCTCGCGAACGCAATTCCCGTTGACAGCGAAGCGATGGGAGGGAATCGGATTCCCTCCTGCACGCTGTTTTTTTGCATGCGGGGGAATCCTTTGCATGCATGGGGGGCATGGGTGTGATGGATGGGACGGAGGGAGGGGACGGGTGGGAATTGATTCCCTCCCACGCGGGCGCTGGCGTGCGGGAACAGGGTGAAACCGTGCCCTAGGGGCACTGCACTCAGCAAAACCGTGCCCCAGGGCCACGAACTAGGGTGCTCCGCCCCACAGGGGCACAACATGGCTAGGTATGGCCCCCAGGGGATCGGATTTCATATGTGACGCGCGAGGGGAGGTTCACTCCCCTGGGGCACAGTGGAGGTGGAGTCCGGCCCCTTAGCGACCGGACTTCACTAGGTGTCGGCCATCGGTAGTTCCGTGGTGTTATTTTTGGTATTACGGCTAGGAGGGGCCAATTTTGTTAATCACAACGCCGCGACCAAGTAGGAAGAAAGACTGCATGCCCTATGCCTAGTTGTGCTGTCTGCGTGATACATTGTTTTACGATTTATGCTATTTAGTTTTTGAGAGAGTGCACAAAAAGCACTAGTCACTTCATAGAAAAGGTGATAGGGTTATATACATATAACAAGAGTCAGTTCGGAGGGGTAGGGGCGGAGAGAAGGTGGGCTGGCTGGGTCCGAAAATCGTGAGTATTTTTAAAAGCAGGGTGGAATCTTGGAAAAGTTATGTCTACTCGTATTCAAAGGGGATGATCAAACCAGACTCGAGATACTTGCATTGAGAAGAAAATTACGGCGAAGTTAAGTTCTTATGAAATATGATTTGCTATTTTGCTTACTAGTTGTAGAGCTAAATTTTAGTACCTAACATATATTTTTTATACTATGCCTATATCTTGGCTCCGTCACTGCAGAAGGGGGCATGAGATGTGAACCCATTTCTCTAAAGTTGGTTTTGGCGTGCACATGTCGAACATTATTCACTTGTTGGCAAGGAACTCTCTCTCTCTCTCTCTCTCTCGTGATGATGGCAATAACCAGAGGAATTAAAGCTACTGCCACAAAGGATCCCACATTCCCACTAACTATCAAAGTGGAATAAGCTTTTCTTCCTCTATAAAAATGGACATGGATGGAGCGATCACTCAACCTCCACACCCACTCTCTCTCTCTATGTAAGATCTCTCTCTGGTGATTGTTATACCACCATGGCAATGGGTTTGGAGAGGAAGGTGAAGGTGGCAGAGGTGGTGCTGAGGGGCCTCATCTGCGGTCTCGGAGCCCTGGCAGCCGTGCTGGTGGCCACGGACAGCCAGACCAGGACATTCTTCTCCCTCGAGAGGAAGGCCAAGTTCACCGACATGAAGGCTCTGGTGCTCCTGGTGGCCGCCAACGGCGTCGCCGCTGGGTACAGCCTGCTGCAGGGCGCGAGGTGCGCCGTGGCCATGGCGAGGGGCAGCCTGCTCCTGAACAAGGCCCTGGCCTGGTCCATCTTCTCCTGTGATCAGGCAAGCCGACCAGTTGGTTAATTGCTCACATCTCGGTGTAAATTTCACCTGTCCGATTATGTGTCATGCTTTGCGTGTTCTTGTTGCCGATCATCAGGCCATGGCGTACGTGATGATGGCGGTGGTGGCGGCGGCGGTGCAGTCATCGGTGTTCGGGAAGCGCGGGCAGCCGGAGCTGCAGTGGATGGGGATCTGCGGCTTCTACGGTGCCTTCTGCCGGCAGGTCGGCGAGGGCATCGCCAGCGCCGTCGCCGCCGGCCTCGCCGCCATGCTCCTCGCCTTCGTCTCCGCGTTCAACCTGTTCAGGCTCTACGGACGAGGAGACGGCAAGAGCAGCAGGAATGGTGCGACGTGGTAGCTCAGTGAAGTGCGCTGCTGCTAATGTTTTTTTGTTTTAATTATTTTTTTGCTGTAACTGTTGGGAAACTATGGGTTTGATCCAGCAGCCGAATCATGTGGTGGGCGCTCCATCTAAACTCTAGTAGGGTCTTCTAATCTATATATATAGAGTCCCATTCAATGTACGTCCTTGTTGAAGAAAGGAATAAAAAAGAGAAAGAAGTCTCCCATATATCTGTGTTTATTTATTTTCTGTACTTGTGTATGTGTACAATTCTACTTCGTCTACGAGGTGATCGATCGGATAGGACTCGCCTCTCCGGCCTATACGGATTGAGAAGGTAATCGTCGAAGCGACACTCGTAGATTGAATCGCATCTTCTAGTTCGTTTTTCTAGATTTTTTCTATGGTATAAATCTGTTGGGTCACGGGGTAGGCTACGATAGCTACAAACAAAAATTTCTACCACGCGAACCAGGATGCCAAGCAAGTAAATGATCACAGATCGTTACCAACAGACGCCAGAGCGGCGGAAGAAGGATTGAGCACCGTCCAACGAAGAGCGCTTGTCGATTTAGTGGTCGTAGTCGATCGTCTAACGTCCTCTCACGAGCCGATCGTCTCCTCCAAAGAACGTCTGCGGTTCCTTGTGAAGATCGCGGATCGTCCTCAAAGCGCAACAATCGTAGTAAGCGCCTCTACGGTATCCACACGTCCAGGAAGGAACAACCGAGCGTCGGTGTGCGGCCGACGAATCGCCGGTGGAGCTCTCAAGGAGATGGCGGCTAGGGTTTCGGTGGTGTTTCACGCATCTATCCCAATAGCCTCATGCACCTCCTTATATAGTGCTCGTGGCGGATCCTATCCGACACGCCATCTGAATCGTATTCAGTCTTGGTTTGTTCCAACTTCGTTAAGTGTGTGACCACAGCAGGTTCATGTGTAGTTCGGTTGTGATTCGAAACCGTTTCCGATCACGAGTCGATGCGGCTCCTAGCGAACATATCGATTCCCAAAACACACAAATTATATCGGACGAACCTTAATGCAATATGATATCGACCAGTCCTCATCACTTACGACCGTGTCCTATCTCTATCTGACCGATTCGTATTTGATCACGACCAACTTCGTAACTCCTTACGATTTGGTTTCGACCACTCTGTGATTACGTTCGACCGATCTCGACTTGCTTGTATCTCCATACGACCGATCGGTGGTGGTCGAACTAAGTGACCTACTCATGTATTCTCCTTTGCCTCACGATATCTGGTTGAACTCCGGTGAGATGTTGTGTCATCCATGGACTGCTCAATACTTTCTCGATCGAGTATCGAGATAACCTTATGTGGTCGAACACTTGACTACTAGTGGCATGGCCATGCACTTTCTTTATCCGATCACAACGAGGGCCCAGACATCTCTCTGTTATGTTAGGAGGAGCAAATCCCATATCCCACCAACACATTCCTCTCCATGTTTGAGCATACCCAAAGCTACCTTTATAACTACCCGATTCACGGTGTAGCGTTTGGCAACCCTAAGAGTGCTCTTACACATGTAGGAAACCATCTTGATCTCGGTCTAAGGATTATACATCATCATTGCTTGAGACCAACTAATGACACATAGATTCATAACAATCTCAATAGTGCCTCAAGATGGGTCTTATCCAACATCATGTTCTCTAACATGTGTCCATATTATTGGTTTGATATCTCCATATCTATGACTCGTGAAACATAGTCATCAACCAATACATATGCTAGTCTATTCATATGTGTCCTCATATGTTTACGACCAGGGATCGTGTAAGAATAATTATCGCAGAAATATAGAGTTTCACAACCAAGTCACATACTTGATAATAAATATTAACAATATTATTCTAGGAACAAGATAACACATTATCCAATGTTATGAACATAATGAAATATAATCATTTCTATGATTGCCTCTAGGGCATATTTCCAACAAAATCCACCCTAATCTACCTCTAGCCGACTTGGAGTCGCCGATCAAGCTGATATGCAGATTGAAAGGACAGATGATGATTGTACTGTAGATTGAAAAAAACTGGCGCTGGTGCCCACACGCGCACCAGTCATGCTGAAATGCTTTTAGGTGCCAGGCTTGCCAGAAGACATCCCAGAAGACATCAGAGTTGTTGGGTTGGGTTAAGGATGTCTTTCAACAATGTGCTCCTGGTTGGGATAGGGATGCTTTGTTACGGGAGCTTGAGTTTGTTTGTAAGATATTAGTTTAAGTGAAGACCCAAAAGGGTGGAAGTTGTTCAGAAATGTGCGGATCGATTGAAAGATTGAGGAGCGATCCTGCTGATTCCATCAATCCTAGGGCGATACTACTGGTGCTCCAAGGTCTGTGTACTTTCCTTAATGAAACATTTTGTGCTTGACTTGCTTGTCGCTTATCGCCTTGCTTCTCTTGCTTCATTTTCAATGTTTTGTCTAAGCTCGCTTAATTTTTTGTATTGTTTTGTGGTACCTCTTTCAATCTTTGAAGTGCTGTATGCTTCTATTACCACTAGACCTGTTCATGGGCGGCCGACCAGTCGGTCCTACCGAGCCACAGCGTTTCGGGCCGGCGGCTTTTCCTCAGTAGGGCTCGGCTGATTAGGTAAGTCCAGAATTATTTTCGGGCCAGGCTCGGGCCAGAAATTTCAGCCCAAAAAAGGCCCGACCCGAGCCACCATCAGCCCGTGACTGCACTCTGCACACCATGCCATATAAGAGCTAAGGCCCATAGGCCAATAAGGCATTCATCCACTCCCAACCCTAGCGAGGCAGCGCCCTCCAGCGGTGGCTCCTCTCAGCAGCGGCGGCACCTCCAAAGCGGCGGCTCCTCCAAAGGCGGGGCACTTCGGCGGCGGTGGCTCCAAAGGCGGCGCAAGACCTCCAGCGCGGCGGCTCCCTCCAGTGGCGCTTCCCCCAAACTCGGCGCTCCCCGGGCGCTCCTCCAGCGGCAGCGCTCCTCCAGTGGGCTACCCCAGCAAGATCCCCCAAACTCGGCGCTCCCGACGGCGCTTCCTCGGTGGCGCTCCCCTCGCTTCAGTGCTTCCTTGCTCGCTCTCCCAGACAGCGCTTCCCTCGGCGGCCTCAGCCATCCCGTGGTGCTTTCCTCAGGCGGGCTTCATGGATTACAAGGCTTCAGGATTTTGTAATCTGTATTATGTTCTGTATATGCAATCTGTAATTTTGTATTCAATCTTTATTCTGTAAGCTGTAATTCTATATGTACAACCGGGCTTCGGGCTTCAGGTTTTAGTGTCGGGCTGGGCTCGGGCCTGGAAAATGCACCAGAGCCGGGCCTCATTTCGTGCTCGGGCTCAGTGTTTAATCACCGGGCTTTTGCTGGCCCGGCCCGAAGCCCGGCCCGGCCTGGTGTTTGAACAGGTCTAATTACCACCCCTAATTCATTTGAGTGCTTATGCTTTCCCGCTATATAGGTGACAACAAAAACGAATCTAGTTATTCAAATTATCCAATAATATATGTCAATCAGATATCTGCTTCCTTCCCTCACAAGAACATGTACTTCTAGAATCTGTTTGGTTATCTGCTTCCTGATTTTGTTTGCCCTTGTATGTGCTTGTATATCTTAAAACTGAATTACCATGAAGGATTTAACTACTTCAATATGGGTCACCGGCAAGTCGGCCGAAACCAGCAGAAGTTGTCTGGTAACTCTGGTTTTTGGTGGATTTGGCAAACTTGGTGCTCTTTATCTTTATTCTCATTTTTCATGAAAACAATAGGACATCTTGATATATGGCAATTGGAAAGGACAAGTGTTAACTCCATCTAGATTGGTGATTTTCAACAAACTATCGGCGGTTTTGAGTTTTTGCCATTTGTAACAAGCCCGTTATGATCGTGTTTACATTCTTTGCTCTCTGCACATACCGAACAAGCATCCATGTTAAGCTGCGGCCAATAACTCATTTCTGTATTGTTTAAAATGCATGAATGCTTCCGATTTGTGTCTGCCGTAATCCAGCCCACAATAGATATTACTTTATTCCCCTACGTCGTTGTCGCACCGCGGTGCCCCGAGCGGTCCTCTACTCCGGAGCTACTCCCCGAGCGCCGCCGCCTCCTCCTCCGAAGCTAATCTCTGAGCCCCGAGCGCCACCGCCGGCTCCGGAGCTGCCCCCCAAGCGCTGCCGCCTCCTCTGCTCCTCCTCGAGCCCCGAGGACCACCGCCGTTGCCCCCGAGCATACTTATCAAGGTGTCGCCTAGGCGACGCCTAGGCATCCTGCCGCTCCAGGGTGGACGCTAGGGGTCATCGCCTAGGTTGTTAGGGGTTAGGCGAGTGACTGGCAATTCTAGGTGTCTAGGCAGAGGATTCGGTGTCCTGGCATCATCCCTGGCACGCACCTGGTGATGAAGTGGCAGTAAAAAAGGGGAGGGGGTTTGGAAAGGAGGAGTGAGAGAAAACAGATCTCAGGCTGCTTGCTTCGTGTGCTGACGCGCCGCCCTCCGCCTCTGGCTCCACGCTTGTGACTTTGCACCGCCTCCGGCACCGGCTCAACACCTTCGCCCCGGATTTGCCCTGCCGCCACTCCGCCCCGGCTCCATCCCGCCACCTGAACTATCATATTTTCGTATTTTCCTGCCATCTTCTAATCATCGCCTAGGCGCTCGTCTAGGCGCCTAGGCGTCCTAGCGTCTCCGGAGCACCTCGCCTCGCCTCGCCTTGTCGCCATGACAACATAGCCCCCAAGCATCCTCCTTTGCTCTGGATTTGCGCCAGCCCCGAGCTCCCGCTGCTCAGCCCTGAGTTGCCTTTGCTCCTGGCCGCGTCGCCTCTCTGGAGACCTCCTCGTCCGAGGGGCCACCGTCCTCATCCTCTTCATCACCTGTCTCATCGCCACTCCTCTGTAATGTTGAATTGAGGGGAGAACGGGAGGAGGAAATGGGAGGGGAAAGAGGGAGGTTGGTGAGTCGGGGAAAGAGAGAACGGAGGAGGGAGGAGGACATGTAACTGACTGCATGCTGTTGCTGCTACTGTTAGCTATCCTTTGAGTCTTTTTTTCTGAGTGTCATTGCTTCCGTTGCGTCCATTCAAGTCCGTAACACTCTATCTTTGAGTTTGTCTAAGTCGTGCGAGTCCACAAAGTCCTTGTTAGTTAGCCGATTGTTTTCTGGCTCACCCCTTCCCTTTCGCCTGGCAGCAGCCGCCGCTCTTCTCTTCGAGCCATTGTAGATCGTAGAAGTCGTTATGATGCCACTGTTTCCCTCTGAGCTGTCGCCCCGAGCTTCTAAGACCACCGCGCTTCTTCTACATTGTGCCTTGGTGCGCTTGTGCACTACGCCATCGCTGTCTCCGTCTCGGGCTTCGATCCACGGCTCCATGCTTTTATCCATTCCTCTACGGCTTGATTTGATAGCTCTCTCTATTCCTGTCGGTTTCATCATCTTCTTCGTCGTGCTGCCGCGGTCGACTTTGCTCCCGCTTGCCTCTACTTTCTCAGCCCCTACACCTTGTACTTTATGGGCTGTCGCATGACCCCAGATGTGGGATATTTTGATACTCGACATACTTTCCAAGGGCTGCACGCTACGGCGACATTATCAAGACTCGGACTTTGGATTTTCTCTATTTTGGTGTCAACCCTTTTCAAATGCAATGCTATTGCATGCGCCTTACATTTGAGGGGAGGGGTGTAGGGGTTTGTTAAGGGTATTTGTGGTATTTTTCTATTGTTCTAGGGTTTAGTCTTTGTGTCCCTTCTACTCTATATATTGCTCGTTGGGCTATTACAATAGATGACATGATTCACATTTCCACTCTCCCTCTCCATCTAATAGGTATTACCCCCTCTGCTTCACAATTGCTGTCCACAGCCCACCATGCATACAGACTAAGGAAACACTAAATCTAAAAATAGTTAATGAGAAATGACCATACATACTCCTATTAAATGACATACTGCAACTACATAACCTCTTCCAAAGTATTTAAATAGGGGTAGAGAGTGGAAACATTGCAATAACTACACTCTAGATCCCCTCAATGGACAAATATATTGAAACAGATACTCCCGAGGCCATGGAAAAATATAGTGAAACGAAAGGAGTAATTCTTAACTAAAAGCATTTCTTACTAGATCTGGTGAGCCACATTTGGAGTGCTTAAATTTGGAAAGATTAGATATTTTGTTAGGAAAGGATTAGTTACCATCTAGTAGGTTTCCATCTATTAGATATAGCCATATAGGTCCCTAAGAGCTGGTTTCTATTTGTTAGGTTTCCTGAAAGTTAGTTTCCATGAATTGTTAGGACACTCCCTATATAAGGGGAACATATTTGGTACACATGAGGGCTTTGGTGGACATATGTATATACGCGATCTGGCCCATCGATTCACAAATCTACGGCCGAGATCGACGATGCAATCCCACCTCCCACTTAAACTGAGTGTGTTTCAATTTGGCGGGGGAGGGGGGGTTCGCAAAAGTGCGTTTAAGTGGGAGGTGGGATTGCATCGTCGATCTCGGCCATAGATTTGTGAATCGAGGGGCCAGATCGCGTATGTGCATATGTCCACCAAAGCCCTCATGTGCATCAGATATGTTCCTGTTAACCAGGGGTATGTAAACACTTTAGAAGTTCAACCAGCCATTCAGAGTCAAATCAGAGAACATCAGAAAGAAGAAGAAGACATCAAAGAAATCAAGAAGAATATGAGAAAAGGCAAAGTCCTAGGATTTTCTGAGGATAAGCAATGTACAGTTTGGTTTGGTAACCACATCTGTGTACCTGATCACTAAGAAACAAAGCAGTTGATTCTGAAGGAAGCCCATGAATCACTTACACCATTCATCTAGGAAGTACCAAGATGTACCAGGATCTGAAGAAAAAGTACTGATGAGTCAGCATGAAGCGAGAGATTGCTGAATTTGTTGCACGCTATGATGTATGACAAAGAGTCAAAGTAGAACACCAAAGACCCGCTGGGTTGTTGTAGCCTTTACCAATTCCCGAGTGGAAGTGGGAACAAATCAACATGGACTATATCACCGGATTGCCTAGGACCCCATCAGGATATAATTCCATCTGGGTTGTGATTGACCGATTGATTAAAGTGGCACACTTTATACCAGTCAAGACTACTTACCAAAGTAGTAAATTAGGAGAGTTGTACATGGCCAGGATCGTTTGTCTACATAGAGTACCCAAAAAGATAGTGTCCGACAAAGGATCACAATTCATATCTAGATTTTGGAAGAGCCTGCTTGAAGCCTTTGGGACCAGACTCAACTTCAGTACGGCATATCATCCCCAGACAGATGGACAGATGGAACATGTAAACCAGATTTTGGAAGACATGCTTCGAGCTTGTGCTATAGACTATGGGAAGAGTTGGGATTAGAACCTTCCTTATGCAGAATTTTCATACAACAATAGCTACCAAGCCAGCTTGCAAATGTCTCCATTTGAAGCATTATACGACAGACAGTGTAGAACTCCTCTCTTTTGGGATCAAGTCGGAGAACACTAGTTCTTTGGACCTGAATTGATTAAGGATGCTGAAAGTAAAGTAAGAATGATAAGAGAATGATTAAGAGTGGCACAATCCCGACAGAAGAGTTATGCTGACAATCGTCGCAGAGATTTGTCCTTTGAAGTAGGAGATTTTGTCTATCTCAGAGTAATTCCACTCAGAGAAGTCAGAAGATTCCAGACCAAAGGAAAACTTGCACCTAGATTCGTTGGACCATAGAAGATTTTGAAAAGGAAAAGCGAAGTCGCATATCAGTTAAAGATACTGGCTTCTTTATCCGCAGTTCATGACATCTTCCACGTATCGCAACTAAAGATGTGTCTTCGAGTTCCAACAGAGCAAACACCGCTGGAGAGCATTGATCTTCAAGAGTACCTCACCTATGTGGAGCAGCCAATCAAGATTCTTGATGTCGCAGAGCGCATTACCTAGGAGCAAGATCATCCGTTCATGCAAAGTCCAATGGAGTAATCACTCAAAAGAAGAAGCCACCTGGGAGCGAGAAGAAGATCTGAAGGCTGAGAATCCCCACCTTTTTGCTAACCAAGTCTGAATGTCAGGGTCGAGATTCTCTTAAGGGGGGGGGTAGGTTTATAACATCCCAATTTTCAGGTCTTTTTAAAAAATTTCAAAATAAAAATAACTATTTGGTTTTGTTGAATTTCTAAAGCTTAACTTGAAATTTTGGAAATAAAAAACAATTTAAATGACTAAATCAACTTCAACTAATTCCAAATTTGGTTTATTTTGAGTTTATTGGAGTTCTCTGGTGTTTAAAACCCCATTCCTCTGTTTGTTCCGAATCCCCTCGGCCCAGCTCTTTTCCTTCTCGTTGTCGACCACCCTTCTCATTGTCGACGACCCTTTTGGTTTTGACCAACTTTTTGGTCTCGACCACCCTCTCGATTTAGACCAACCTCGCCTGTCAGCCCCTGCTCACCTTCTCTTTCCTCCCTCTTTTTCCTTAGCGAGACGTGCGCATTAAGTGCCATTGTCTCTGCCGCGCGTGTGTATTAGAGGCCGCCTGCGCATTAAATCCCGTCGCTCCATCTTGTCGCTCAGTCCTCCTCCTTCCTCTATAAATAGCGCACCAAGGAGCCGTTTTGCCCTCCTTTTATTTTCCCCTCAGCTCTCTCTCTCACCCTCGTTTCGCCGTGCTCCAAGTTTCGCCACCGCCTCTAGCGCCGCCGTCAAGCCTCTCCGTTGGTGTTGTCTTCACCTCCGGTTTCGCAAGATTGCGGCCTACTCGGTTGCACACCTTCTCGTCGCCTCCGGTCTTCGTCGCCGGCCATCCACTGTGCATCTCTGACCTGCTGTTCTTCTCTGGTGAGCTCCTAGTAGCTCGTTTGCTCTTGCGTGTGTTGGTTAGCTGCAGGCACTGTCGGGTTGCATTTTGGCGTGAGAGCTCCTTGAAGAGTCCTCTCGCTCAATTTTAGTTTTGTTTCACAGAAATCGCCGCATCTCCTCTCCTCCTTCAGCCTCGGCTGACCCCTTCACCACCATCCTCCTTTGTGTTCGACTGCGAGCTTCCCCACCGCCGTTCGCCGTCTGTTGACCTCCTCTGGTCTCTCTCTCTGTCCTGGTGAGTTTCTCCATGCCCTGTTCCTTCTTTCTTCTTTTTTTTTTCTTTCGACCACATTGATTAGTTGAATATTTCCTTCTTTCGATCATGTTGAGTAGTCAAATCTTTCCTTCCTTCGACCACGTGGTGTAGTCGAACCCTTCCGACCACTTGTGTAGTCATATCTTTCCGACTAGATGGTCGAAACATCTTTCCGACTAGATAGTCGTAGTCTTTCGACCAGGTATAGTCCAACCTCCTTTCAACCAGTCGAACCTCTTTCGACCAGGTAGTCCAACCTCCTTTCGACCAGTCGAGCCTCTTTCGATCAGGTAGTCCAACCTCCTTCCGATCTTGTGACTTCAAACTTCTAAGAGCTCATTCTCCTTCGTTCGAGCTCCAATTCGAGAGTTTCAAATTTCTAACTTCATCTAAAATCTGGATCTTGATTTCTTTTCTAAAATTAGTTAATTCGGGGTTCATTTGTATTTCATTTGAATTTATTCGAACTCTATTTGAATCTGCTTCGTTTTCACGTGTAGATTTCGATGACTCCAGGGAACCCGAGTACTTCGAAGAAGTAGATCCTCAATCTTTTGAGCAAGGCAAGTTATATCCTTTGATCATGCTTGAATCTCAGTATTTAAAAATATTTAAATCCTATTTTAAACTATTACTGTGTGCTTATTTATATTCAGTAATTTAAATTAATGTTTTAAGCTTTATAGTTATTCCTAATTCCTTTGTACAGCCATACTTTGCTATTGGATTAGGCATTCCTTGATACCATAGCAAAAATCTAGTCGATACACTAGTATGACTAGAACATATTGAAAAACAGTATGCTTAGTCAAAGTTTAGACCAAAAATCTTGATTTGGTGAATTTACAGCTAAAAGATCAAATGTTGCCTAAAATGGTATCTATGACATTGGTATGTCATGGAAGTTTACAGAGGCTTTGAAAAACTAAAACAAAATGAAAATTGGTTTAGACTTGGGCGAAATGGATATTTGGATGGGTGCATATTCATGCATGGGATCGATTTATTTCTATGATCGAGGCCCGGGGTTCTATTGGAAGTCACCTAAGTTAATTAAGGACCGGTCTTCAAGCGTATTTTGCTAAGCCCTACCGTACTATCACATGTCTTGAGTGGGCAGGACCTGGCTAACTAATTTGCAATGTCTCACCGTGGTTGTGCTATCCGGTTGCATGCGTGTCTTTATGACCTACTTTTATGTATTCCCACTTGGCGCAACAGGGGGCTTGAATCCGGCAGGTTTCTATCCAAAAGAGGTGAAACCTTAGCGAGGCGGGACTGCGGTGGGATGGCGCTTTGTAAAGGCCTTGTCACGTGCTCTAGACTGCTTACATAAGGTAGTGAGCGGTGGTATCGACGGATGCCAAACAAACTAGAGAAGTCGTGTCACGTGAGTAAAGTTGTACAACCTCTGTAGAGTGAAAAACTATTCGAATAGCCATGCCCATGGTCATAGATATGCTAGCAAAGCCACTCCAAGTTATATTTTGGTTTTATTTTCAAAAGACTTTGTCAAATGGTTTTGGATTTCTTATCCATTCGGGAATTTGGGCAGGTAGCTTTGTGATGGGAGGGTATCCTTCACCACTCGTTGATGAATGTTATTTGACTATAAAACTTGAGTTTCAGAAAATGAATTTTATCTATGGAATAGTCTGCTTTAGAACTTAGTACAAGTATTTGGAAAGAAATATTGTTTTATGCAAAATCAACTCTATAAGCCTTCCTTTGATACATCCCTGCATGTATTATAATTTTGTTACTTGGGCGTAACTTGCGGAGTACATTCATTTGTATTCATCTTGCTTAATAAATTGTTGATCAGGAGAAGAGTGCTATGAGGAGATCGAGACCTTGGATGACCAGGCTGCGCCCCCAGATGATTGCTTGTGGCGAATCGTGTGGTCTACCTTGCTGCTTTGTTTCCGCTGTATTTTGTTATTGGCTTTATGCTCTTTTTGTAGCGAACTTAAGTATTTAGGAATGAATGGCATTTTATGGTTATGCTACCCACTTTTGTTTGACTGTATACACTAGCTGTTCCTGGACTAGTGTATGACACATAGAGAATCTGGAATCCTTCGCTCTTGGGTTCGACACATGAACATGTAAGGATGGGTGCCCAAGGGAGAGTGTTGGGAAACCATGGGCTTGGCCCAGCAACCGGCCCATGGGTGGACGCCCCATCTAAAACCCTAATAGGGTCTCTAGCCTATAAATAAGGGGTACTAGTTATTGTAAAAGGCTGATCGCTTGATGAAGGAAAAAAGAATAAGAATACTCCCTACACCTTTGTCTCTTTATTTGTTCAATCTGCTATTTGTTCTTGCATTGTTTGATGTGATTCTACGTTTGTCTATGGGGTGATCGTTCACACTGGACTCGATAGCGACAGTTCCTGAACAATTTTGGAGCAAACTAGGTACGCGTGCATTGAAATCACCTCCCTAAATGGAAGAGGATAAGGTCACGGTGAAATAATGTGGCCTTTTCATCGTTACTCCCTCGGTGTTTTTAATACACGCGTTCTAGCTTTCAAATTTTGTTTCTAAATATATGTCATTCTACAATTTTGAGACAACTTTTAACTATTTTGTTTCCTTTGCATACCCTCACAATTCATTATTCCTAAGGATATTTATTACTGTGGATTAAAGTAGCACACACCATCCAGAAGCAACAAGTGATCTAATGAAGGAGGACGATTTGATAATTTCTACTTGTGCCTTGGTTGAAGTGCAAAATCCTAAAACATTATCTATCTAGAAATAGAGGGAGTGGTTAGTAGAGAGAAGAGGTTGGACCAAGATGGCTTGTTTGGAATGCGAGGCTTTTCCCAGTTTATGCAGGAATTAAACTTCTTTCTATGAATTTCCTATAAAATTTCTAGGGGCCTAGAATTTCGTTCTAGTCCCTACTGATCCAATAGGAATTGTGCTGATTTATGTAAGATTTATCTAACACTTTACAAAGTGTATAGTTAACGTTACCCAAGATCGATATGAGGGTAACAATTATACTTTGGCAAAATTGGCTACATGGCATCCAACTTTTGTTTCATTGGCTGTGAGACACGAAAAATCATGTCTTTGCTCCAGAACACTATACTTTTGTGTCACTCTACTGTGAGACACTGAGGCCATTAAAATAACATATTTGGCTAGTTTGAAGAGAGAAACAACTCAAAATGACTTCAATGCCCTTCTCTTCATCTTCCTTCATTCTTTCCTATCTTCCCCACCGCCTTCACCTCTAAGCAGTCCGAACGCCCCGTACTCCCTCCCCTCCCCTCCTCCCTCCCTTCCTTCCCATTGGAGCCCCAGCCACCACTACCCAAGGAAACCCCCGCCAACGAGGCCTCCCTCGGTGCCCTCATCTGCTCGCTCGAGCAGCCTTCCTTGCTATGCTCTAGAATTGGAAGACCACAAGCATACCATCGCAGACACGTCCGCTGGTGGGAATGGAGGCATGATCAACTAGAAGTCGTTGCGCGACCGGCTCCTGCTCCGCTGCGTGACAAGCGCGTGGACAACCCCGTCCCTCAAGCTCGCCGCGACAAACAGTGCCAGGAGCCTGAGCAACTACTCCCCAGCACAAGGCCACGACAGCCTTCTCCCACGTGCCCTTGCTCTGTGTGCCACCCACCTTCTCGCGTGTCACATCCACTCATGTCGGCCCCACCTCTGCATTCGCTAGCACAAGGCACGCCGTGGTCGACGATGACGAAGACGAAGACGACAAGGAGGAAGAGGAGGAAGGCAAGGACCAGGGCGCCGACGGCGCCCTAGCGAAGCCCAAGTCTAGCCCATTCTTCCTGCTCAGCGGCCACCCATCACCTTAAGCCTCGCCGCCGTTCTTCCCGTTCGGTCAACGGCGGTGGCAGTGGCGCGTGGCTACGGCAGCTGGAGTAGTGGCTTCCCAAGGGAGGCGACGACGTGAGCGCCAATGGGGTGGCGGCCGGAGGCGGCTGGATCTAGCAGCCCACGGTCGAATCCAGGCTGGTTCAGTTGGGGAGGAAGAGAAGAGGAAGAAAGAAGAGAAAGGGGAAGAAGACTAGGAGAAAACAGGAAGAAAGAAGAGAAATGACAAAATAGATTTTTCACTAGCCTTCTCTCTCCTTTTCAACCCGAAAATAATATTATATGTTGTAAGTGTAAAAACCAAACACGAGTGAGGGGGTGGACGTCGGCCGTCTAACGGGCCCTCGTCCATGAGAGTAAGAAATGACACGAGGATTTATACAGGTTCGGGGGTCCAAGAGGACCACCCTACTCCTGTCGGTGAGCCAACGGGGGGTTACCTCCGTAGAGGGAGCCCCCGAGGGCTCACCAGTTTGAACATGTTTCTTTATTGCTCAAGAGAGCCATCCTTTTGAAAGGAGGGATACACGTGGTATTTATAGGCTCCCAAGCCTGTACAAATGACGGGAATACCCCTTGAGGGGATAGTTACATTATGAGTACAAGCAAGGGGTACTACAGTCTTTTATGAGCACAATAGCATTTCTCGGGTCTGTATGCGTGTCTTCTGAGAGGCGGGCCCCGTCAGTATGATAGATGAATTATTCTTCCAACATTATATTAGCCACAATGTCCTTAAAAAAGGTAAAATTTTAGTGTTTTTAAGTAAAAACATGAAATTTAGACAAGTGACATAAAGGCCCTCTTTGTTTAGGCTTAGACTTTTTGGCTTATAGCTTAAAGCCAGCTTTTTGGCTTAATCAGCTTATAAGCCTCTAAGCTTTTAAGCCAAACTTTGTTGTTTGGTAGTCAGGCTTTTTGTATGATGTGGGCTTATTGAGTTGTGTGTGAAGGATAAAAAGTCTGAATTAACCTTAAGGGTTTGGAGGACCTGTTTATGCATGTATTTATACTTATTTTTTTTCATAGGAATTGAAAATATGGTGATCCATGCAAGTGTACATATGAAACAAAAAAGATCATATCTTAGTATTCCCTAAAAAATACATGTTTACAGGGTACATCCATGCTTCGGCATATCTTCTTAAATATTATAGAACAATACAAGTGTTTCTGGACAAGGATTTCATGATCAAATGGACAAGAACAGATCAAGAAAATATCGAAATATGATAGTGCTCAACGCTCTGCATAATTTCACTTATCTTACACACTAGAGTTACCGGATATGCTCAATCAAAAAGCATACACTTTACATGCCATGAATGATTACCAATCAAAATAGAGAGAAATATCAAAACAGATATATCATGCCCTGCTCATTAACAAAGGCACATTGAATTTATGATTAGCTCAAATTATCAATGTTTGTTCTGGCTGCAGTGGTCATCGCAACCAAGAGCTAAGAAAAAATAGTACAGATTACATCACAACCAAGAGCTAAGAAAAATTTGCAATGAACATCGCAACATGCATTGCTGTAGTGGTCTGATTCAACACAATTTCATAAATCTCGGTTCTCTTTCAGTGTGGATTCAGAGAACTCTCCTCTTGCAAATCTGAAGGAAAATGAGTAGAGGAGGAGGAGGGAGTGAGGAGGAGATGGCGTTGGGGAGGAGGCGTGGCGTTGGGGGCTGGACAGCGGCATTGGGGGGGTGCGAGATAGCTTGCTCGAAGAGCCCGGCGAGCTAGGCGCTGTCGATGCTGAAGGGGAGGTTGCCGACGAACACCCTTAGGTCCTCGGAGTCCACCCCACCCTCCGTCTCGACCTCCAACAACACGACCACTGCCACGGGCACGAGCGGGTGCCTCCAGCCCACCGCGGCGAGGGTGGTGCGGAGCTATGACAGCTTCGTGGGGAAGGGGAAGGAGGCGGAGGGGACAGGCTTGGAGGAGGAGAGGGAGGGGAACTGGGGGGAGAGGGAGGTGGAGAAGAGCGTGGCCGCCATGGGTAGGGATTAGGATTGATAGGGTTTTGGGGATAAGTGGGTGGTTGCCTTTGCCTCGCTTCGCTTAGGTTCAGGTCGGAGGCAGAGTGAAGCGGTAGTGTGGAGAGGCGAGCCAGCACTAAGGGAGGGGAGGGAAGGCGGCGGCGTCGGGGGAGGGGAGGGGAGAGCGGCGACGTCGGGAGGGGAGATGGGAGGCGGCGGTGTGGGGATGGGAGATGGGAAGGGCAGGCGTCGGGTTGGGACTTGACCGAAGGGTGGAAACGAATGAAAAAAAACGAAACGGTTTGTGATTATATACCAATGGTATTTCGTGAGTAATTTCAGTAAACTTCAGTGGCAAAGAGAAATTCTATTCCGCAAAAACAAAAAAAAAACACCTCTCCTATGGCTTATGGCTTTTAGGTTTAAATTGGCTTAAACTTATTATAAGCCAGACAAAAAAGCAACCAATTTGTTTAGACTTGAGCTTTTTTGCTTTTAAGCCAGAGAAAAAACCTAAATAAAGAGGGCCAAAAGTTGGGTGGCTGTAACTTCACCTTCATGTTGACCTATTATGGACATGGCAACCTCTTAGTAACAGCTGAGGTGGATTATTGTAGATGCTCTGATGACGCTGTCGGCCTGTGCTAAATCTGGGCTGAGTCCAGATCCCGAGACGGCCCATTCCACCAAGCCATGCATGCCCATAAAAGGAAGGGAAGCTTCTAGAATGTGCCTTCCACGTCTCGCTGCGGGGCGTAACGTACGCCGAGCCCATAGACCAGTAGCGTCCTTGCGTGGTTGCCTGGCCTGCGACTACGGAGACTATGGACAGTCGATATCTCATCAGGTTTATGGATCCGGTCCACGCAGCGAGCTAACGCGGAAACGCGCATCCTCCCACGCCTGGTAGTGATTAGTGAAGGAGAGGAGTTTTGGATAAAACCCCCCGTCTTATGGCCTCAATTCCGCATCTCCCCGCTCGTTCTTCCCCGGCACAGTCGTCTCCGCCGTCTCCGCCCGCATCATCTCCGGCGATCTCACCGGCGGCGACACGCGAACATGGTAAGAGGATCAAAACCCTGTTCCTTCCTCTTGTTTTTTTTTTTCTTTCCCTTGTGATCTATGATATGCATGTGTGTCCACTCGATTTGATCGGGGGGAAGACCTGTTCTGATGGATCCGCCCGAGATTCGCTGCCTGAGCGGGGGATGGGCGGCGGTTTTTTGATTTGGGAAATTTGGGCGGCCGTTCTGAATACTGGATCCGTGTGGCTCCCTGCTTTCTTGAACTGCGGTTATTTTCCCTGATTGATAGGTTGGGTTTTGGTTTAGTGTTCCCTTGGATAGGGATCTGGCCATACTTGTTGGGATTGGGACTTGGTGATTTCCTTGAGTCGCGATTTATTCTCGCAACTTTATGGCTATTTCTTGATGCAGATATGGGTTGGGAAATGTAAATTGCCGGTGGATCTGTGGGTGGTTTGGAAATTTTTCGATAGACAGAGGATGCAGAGATGGGTTGGGAAATGTAACTTGTTCTGATTGCTGAATGTTGACTTAATTGCACATGTATAATTTTTCTACCCAATCTGGTCATCGATACATGGATATGAATGTTGCCTGATAGATTAAGGATGGTGAAGAGAATGCGTGATCTCTAACTTTGAGCGTGCCAAAAATGTTTGGATTAAGCTCCTACGGATGTAATGATTCTGATGGTTTTGAAATTTGAACCGTATAACAACTGAAAATGATAAGAAATATAAAACTTTGCACAGAAGAATAGAGTGGAACGTATTATTTTTAATGGCATGTGGCGAGTTAGAAATATGGTGCCTATATCGACAACGAAGCTCGAGAGATAGGAAATGACATGGACTGTGTGCATGCATTGCAATGGTTTAACTTCAGCATTTCAGGCCTATGACTATAGCATGTCTAGCTCGTTAGTATACGAAAGAGCTCATGTAAGTTTTTGCAGCCAATGTTATTTACTGTCAGGAATCAGATAGGCTTGAATGGAATTATAAACTTGGAGTTATTTTTCATTGTTTTAGGGCTGATTAATAAGAACAAAGATTAGTTAATATCAATATCTATGTAACTTGTTGGTTACTTACCTTCGCGAATCTAGAAAGGACGGTTATGAAGGGTGACAAGGATATATGTTTGGTCAACCTTTCATATGCTGTGCATTGTGTTTGGTTATTCTTGTCCTTCGACATAATTGGGTGCTATGTGGCTGTTTTTGTTTGTATCTTCAATTCTAATGCTTACTGTTGTCTGCATTTCTGATGGTGTGTTGCAATAATCTAAGATAATGCTAATCAGTGTCCTCCTTGGTTTCAGTTATTGTCTGCGGTTGACATTGTAGTTGTTTCTCGTTGTTGAACTACCCTCATTTGATTTAGATTGATTTGTGGACATGAGACAATTTAGGTGTTCAACAGGTGTGGTGGACCATTGAGTAGCTAGGTTAGAGAAGAGAATTAGTAAACTTTACTTTATTATGTGTTGTTGGTCCATCATTTTCAAAGGGGGGCGCTTTAATACTTGAGTGGGTCAGTAGGTCTTTTTTCTTGCTATCAAATATGTGCCTTTTCTCTTGTGATATTAAATAATGAAGATGTCATGTCCATAATAGGTCAACATACTTCTGTTATATTTGTCCCAAAAAAATGTTATATTTGATTCTGTATCCTAAATTGGTTTCATTTGCATTCACAGACTACTTCAAGGCGTCTTGCTGATCGGAAGAGTGCTAAGTTCCAGAAGAACATCACGAAGAGGGGCTCAGTGCCTGAAACTACTGTGAAGAAGGGGAATGACTATCCTGTTGGACCTATTGTGCTTGGATTCTTCGTTTTTGTGGTCATTGGATCATGTAAGCTTCATACCTAACATTTGCTATTCCCCCTTCTATTTGATACATATAGGTATCCTTTTGTTGTGTTTCTTTTGAATGCACAAATGCAATTTAATATATTCCTATTTAGCTTTCTAAAATCAACTGACTATGTGACTGTTGAGAATTTAGTATTTTGCATTCATGAATTATGTAATAATGGGCTGACTCATTCTTGGAATTTCACCTTTTTGTGACTGTTTGAACCAGACATCTCATCAAAGGTGTTCGAAACATGGTTGGACAAGACATATCTCTGACCACTATACCTAACATTGATCTAATCTACTGGATAGTGCATGCTGATTCTCTTTAACATATTACACTCTGTACTTCGACATGCTGTCTGATTTTTTAAATTTTGTCATAGAGTTTGTTGACTATGGATTATTACTCAAGATAAATGGAAAATGCATCCAGCTTATGGCGTTTTTTTTTGTCATTAAGGATGTTGGATTGTTGGTCTATATTTTCAGTAGATGCAACTCTTATTCACTTCACTGTACGGCTTAACAGTCAAGCCACCATGTTATTTTCTGACTATGCAAATTTCCATGTCTAATATGTGTATGTATTACATGCTTCAAATGCTAAGTTGTTGACAAGTTACATTCTTGCAAGTGAGTGTTAAATATAATGGAAACATTCATTTGTTTAAGTGAAGTGTTTTCCCCCTGTTAGGATAAATTAATTGACAAAGAAGTGAAACTATAAATTTAAAAAGAATAGGCAATTAGGGAGTATGAAGCAGTTGCACATACGGAATCATAGAAGTTTTACTTCATGCATGTGCCAGTTCTGTTTTCCTGTAAAACTCCATAGCGCTTTTGCTTATTATATATGTCTGTTCTGCTCATCTATTTAATATCTGTATACAAGATAATTAATCATCTTACTAACATTTTTCAGCAATAGGCATTTCTTTACTAAATTGAGAAGGTAGTGATCTAAACAAAAAAGGAATCTGACAGCCTGTACTTCTGTTACTTTGCAGCCTTGTTTCAGATTATCAGGACGGCGACTAGCGGCGGAATGGCCTAAATCCAGCTAAAATCAGTTTTTTATCCATGTGTTTGGGAGGCAGTATCGATACCTGTACCGAAGTTGTTCCTGGATGATGTTATGTAGTCTTGAGTCCGTTTCCTGTTACTGAAGTACCAAGTCTAAACTAGATGTTGGAATCGTGCACAGATTGAAAATTTAAATGGATATAATAGAACTTTAATCTTCTATGGACATTATAGAACATTAATCTTTTTTCTTGATCACCATCATGGTGTCCAACTGTCCATTTCCGCTTGCATCAATCAGATCGGTTCTTGTTTAAAAGGCTTAGTTAACTGAATTTTCTGTGTGATCACATAATCCTGTGCAATGATTTTTCAATCGCTCAGATCACGACTTTGGAGTCGTGATGTATGCCATTGCTTGGTCTTTAGAACAAACTAGGAGGTTACGCGCGCTACGCCGCGCCGTTCAACCTGTCGATCGTGGAAGTGATTCAATAACGGTGGTGATAAGGAGTATCGCCTATGAATAGGAATTCCATGACAGAATGTTGTAATATTTGTATATTATAATGTTTGCAACAGGAAATTTATTATAGTGGCAAGGTTTGAAACACACAATATTACTACATAGATATCTCCTACATGGCAGATGCCAACTGGCATAACATGGCATAAAACATACTTGTGCTTGAAGTAAAACAATAGGGTCACTTTTATTAGCTGTCCCAACATCAACAACGATGGATGTAAATTCATTACCCTCTTAAGGAAAACTTCAATGATAACCTTAAAACTTTATCAAGTCCCAATCAACCATCAGTGAAGTCAAAGCCAGTAATGTTTTGTAAACTGGACCTCCTTTAGAAATATAGCAGTAAGCATCATATACGTATGAAATTATTCCCTCAGCTTTTTTAGATGCCTTGTTAGCACCATACGTGACAATTACACCAATCCTTGATCCAGCCCTCTAGGTTTGACCTGTGTAAGGACATCCAAAGCTACATACTAACCAAAGGCAACTCCAGAAATAAACTTACAACTCAAGCATCATAACTTACCATTACTTTGGCATTTTCTTTATTCATATTGATGCTTTCAAGCCATTACTTCAATTCTGACATGGTCAACCTATCCAGCTTTGCCATAGATGACACATGCAGGACCCATTGTCAAGCAACAGCACACCCTCACCATTCACAAGACAAGCGAAACACTGCCACTATTACACATCCACAATAACAATTGGGTGTTATTGCTTGTTTTCACACAAAAAATGCATATGTGCGCATTAAAAGTTGTCTGCCTTCTAAAAAAAAAATCCTAAAGAAACAGAATGACTATGCTGTTAACGGAGAGATAATATGTATTACATCTAGTACACAACATAGTAACAAAGAAGCTTAGTCTGTACAATAGTCTGTTGCTGTGCATTGTACCGAAATAAAATTATATTCAGGATCAAATGAATCAGGTCATTTGGATGTTTGGTTTGGCTGATATGTTTTGAATTTACACAAGGGATCCGATAATGGTCAGGCATCACATTTCCCTAGCAATCTATAAAACATAATAGTGTTATAAACCTTGTCATCGGGTAGCATTTCAATAAACCCACTTATTCATAGAATGATAGTTTTTTATTCTAATAAATTCCAGCCTATGTAATGAGTAGTAAACTAATTTCATGAGATAAGACGTGAAGATTTGATCAGATGAGAAAATGTTGAGGATAACACTGGAATGTGCCCTCCCATCCAAGTACTGAAACGTCTTAAGAAGTATCGCGATAACAACAACAATAACACGATTAGAATGTTGCTACTCTCACACCAAGCATGTTAAACTATACTCCAGCAACATGATTAGTAAATATGACAGATTGACAGGAAAATAAACTATTTCATGTAGAGCAGTAAAAAGAAACAAGCTAAACCAAATGGAGCAGCAACTTCTCACATTTCATTTCTAAGCTGAAATAAATAGTAAAAAAAATCATGCACCAAGACACTGATATGAGTTCATCACTAAATATGACCATTCATCCAAAAGTTGGCTTTAGTTCAGTACATAAAACTATCACATGGGAACAAATAGATTTAGAAATGGAGATGAGCTAGTTTTTCATGGCTAGGTGAATGATCTTTACCTTCCTAATTACCAGCAATTGATCTCCCTCTCTTTAAATGATGGTGTAGGTTTCATAGTCACAGTACATCATCTTAATTTTAGGACCCCAAATCAGATCTTATGCATGGAAAAAAAGGAATCTGAAAGCGACAGATTATACCTCAATTTGAGCCCTCTTCTTCGGGTTAGCAAATATGTGGAGTTCCAAATGATATATACGAATCAAAACTATGGAAGAATACAAATCTTCAAAGCAAATGCAACTTCCTAAGTCTAATTTTCTCTTGCACTAAAATTTATCTGACATATCTACACTTGAAGATATAACAAGTACTTGAAGTACCTATCGACTGACAAATATTTTGGTGGACACCTAACAATATACATTCATCTGTAGCTGCACTGCACATGTGAACCACAGAACAATCCATGTGTTCTTACATTGTCCCTGTGCTGGGAAATGAATTGTTTAGTTAAAGCAGTAAAACCCAACCAACTACAGCATCGTCGTGATAAATATGATGGATTGATGGGTTTCTTCAAAACCAGAACTAAGAAAGACATTTCATAGAAAATACCATGACAATCCTAGAGCTCCAGTTCAGGAACTTCTTGAAGCATAGATTGACAATTGAGCAAATGCTATACGACACTTGGTGGTGCAAGAACAGTAATGTCTGGGTGTGTGTCTACGTATTCCTGTTAAAATCGAGGCAAAATAGTCAATAAAAGTTGCAAAACTTAACAGGATAAAATGGACCTAATATTTTAAAAATTATATATTGAACATGTCTCACAAAGAGTTATGTCTCATAGTTTCAGACTTAGTTATGTGGGCTAGCCCTTCATCCTAAACCGCTGTAGCTCTTTACGCTCTGTAGAGCTTCTTCTTCTAACTCAACTTGACATCGCGTGAAGTCCTCAAAATCCTTGGTCGCTTCCTTGAATGAGAACTCGAACTCTTTCCAATGGTACTGTCGAGGGACATCAAGAGGGGTTGCTCTTTCAGGGACCTTGGTGACAACATCAAATCCATGGTGATCAATAGAGAGCAAGAGTCGTCCTTCAAGCAAAGACAGAGGATGATAGTCAACACAAGATCTTTAAAGAAATAAAAGGTCTTAGTTTGGGACAATATTGCAACAATAAAAGGTCTTAGTTTGGACCACAAGAAAGAACACTTTAGAAATCAGAAACTATGCATGTTATCCACTTATCCTACAATGCAACTTGTCCAGACATACAAGAATCACTTACTCTTGCGGTCACATTGAAATACTCAAAACAGAAAAGTATAAGTGCTCCACGTCTTGGCATGACTTGTTTATAGCGAACAAACAATCAAAATTTGACAAAGGTTGGAGAAGTTTCTGCCACGACTTTGTTTCCAATACCAGTTCCTATGTGTGCTTGTAAAGGACAATAATACATGATCTAGTAACGATGAAAAGAGTGAACTGAAATTTGAGGGGCCTTAAAATCTCAGCATGCAAATCCATTAGCCTAAATGTCATAATTTCTTTAACCAAAGATTTGACTGTAAACCAAAGAAGATAGTGGTTTTCATCTTTGAGCCATACCTTTTGTGTGATAAAAATACCGACATTTATCTGTTGTTTTGACTAACATTTGACATATCAACAGACCCCTATACATTGGATGCTGTTGTAAGGTTGAATGAAATGAACTCATGCTTTTCATTGACGTATGCACATAATAGATGTGGGACATAAAAGTAGAATCAAATACAGGCTTGCTTACGTTTAATTCTCCAAGGATTTGATTGACACATCATGCTAAACCCTAAACAATCAAAATGGCCGCCTTCTACACCAAAGACACCTAAATAGCCCCATCTTTAGGAAGATAAGCAGTAAGTTTTGAAGTGATTTGTTGAAATCTCAACAGAATTGACCCTTTTTAGTGAGATCGAGGTAGGAAATTCCAAAATGACACGTAGATAGATTAGAGGGCACATACCATGAGGACCGTGGGCTTCGACTCTAGCAAGCATGTTGGGGCATGCACATATTTATTGGCCTTGAGATGCATTACAGTTTGACATGAATATCTTGGGAGCTCTCTACCATCTTCCTTCTTGGACGTAAGCAAAGGATGCTGACGCTAATTAGCTTATCAACATTTTGGTGTCAAATATTCAATTTGTCAAATAACTAATAAGAAATAACTTTGCTTGATTAAACATACAGCCACACCTTAACAATAAAAGGATGCTGACGCTAATTAGCTTATCAACATTTTGGTGTCAAATGTTCAATTTGTCAAATAACTAATAAGAAATAACTTTGCTTGATTAAACAAACAGCCACACCTTAACAATAAAAGGAGTGCCTGAAGGAACCAAGCTGTGATCTACAATATGAATTTCTAGTCCGTAATGAAACATGCAAAAGCTTTGTCATTACCAAGCCAAACTAATACGGGGTATGTACTTTAGTAAAAAAATGAATGCATCGCTGATAACCACCACTCCTCCAAAGCAGAAGCACCAATCATGCAGTTAAACCACGAAGCATGAAATTCATGTCATAATAATCAGCCTCAATTAGACCATCCAAAAAGGGAAGATGACAATCAACAGGCAAAATCCCAACGACCTCACCAGTACCTCGAAGGCAACACCTTGGATTTTGGGCAGCATCGGTAAGGCACCAAGTGGGTGGCTACCGAGGAGCACCTTCTTGACATGGTCGCTACATCTACCGAACCATTGCAATGAGAGGATGCAACATGGTGGGAGATGATGGCCCGAGGCGAGCAAGAAGCACACCCGCCGGCATGGTTTGCGGTGATGGCGCGGATCTCACACGTGGTAGCATTAGGATTTACCTGAAACAAAAGAGAAGCGAGTAATACAAACAAATCTGTTTTACTATTGCTTAAATACAAAGAGTGAGATCAGAAGAAAAAAAAAGATTTGCTGATTTGTTGCAAGCACCTGAAGACCATCTGAGAGGAGAAGGAAGCGACATGTCAGATCCCCAAATCACAGCCTCCAGGATCACCATTCAACAGCCCAAATGCCCCACAAATCCCCCAAAATGGAACACACATAAACGGTTGTCTCGTTCACCTACGTGAGGCGGATCGCGATGTGGTGATGGCGGCAGGGCGGCGAGGCGAGCTTGAGGAGTTGGTCGTCCTCGGTGGCGGAGTCGGGGATCAAACCCTAAATTGCCACAGCGCAGATGGGGGAGGAGGAGGCGAGCTAGAGAGAGAGATGTTGGGGGTGAGAGAGAGGGAGGCCAGGGGATGGGTATAAAAAAATTGGGAAGGAAGGAGACAGCCAGTCGACGGTGGATCCGCCCGGGATCGAGCTGGGAACACCGCGGCAGCGTGGGATCTCGGCGAATTTGGCTTGGGGAAGACGATGGCCGCGGCGGATCTAGACACACCCGACCGGGAGACGCCCAGTCGGCGGTGGATCGAAGATGATGACGGCGGTGAATCCAGTTGTAACCGACCGGGAGACGGCCAGTCGACGGCGGATGCGTTAGGGGTGGCGGGGCAGCTTGGATGAGAGGAGGGTGCCGTATATGAGGTATGGGTGAGGGTGGGCGGTGATGGCTGATGCGTCGGGGAAGTGGTGGGCTGTTGGGGCGTTGGGCCGTCGGGGACATGGCCGCGCATGGAGCAGGAGAGGAGCGGTTGGGGTGAGCATGTAAGGCGGAGGCGGTGGTGCGGAGTGCGGAGGAGGAGGCGGCGGTGCGGAGCGGAGGTTTGGATCCTGCGCAAACGAACGGTAAAGGGTGAAGAGAGCATAGATGTCGAGGAGTAGTGGGGTGCGGCAGGGGCGAACGGGAGGAGGGGAGCGGTGATGACGGCGCGGGCGAAGGGAAGGAGGAGAGCGGCGCGGAGGTGGCGACGAAGGGTGGAAGGGAAGGAGAGGGCAGTGCGGCCAACATGGGCGAAGGGGAGCAGGCGAAGGGGGCGACGCGTGCAAAGAAACGGGAGGAAAGGAATTGAGGCGACGGGAAGAATCGCGAACCTAGCGACGTGGGATGCGCGAGCGCCATCCCTTTCCACCACGCGCACCAAGCGGAATCGGGCGGCCCGGAGGCAATCGTGTCGCGATCCGACGGCCGGTGTTTTGCAGATGACGTGGACACACAAGGGAGCTGCGATTCTACGGGCTTTAAAAGAAGTAGATATGCTAGTAGACAAAATTATTATGATGATTCATGTCAATGAACATCTGTGTCACAAGAGTGGCGAAGGACAAACTTTCGTATGATACTAGATGGATCCTTGGATCTGTTATGAATATTGTGTATCTATTGAAGAGGCCCAATGGGCAATATATATAAGATGTATAAGGGTGTATTGCCATATATAGATAAGGCAATACAAAACGTAGATAAGAAAAATATAAAAGTGTCCCTATTCTAACACCCCTCCTCAAATGCAAGGTGTATACAATAGCGTTGCATTCGGAAAGAGTTGACACTAAAATATGAAAAATCCAAAGTATGAGTCTTGATAATGTCGTCATGGCATGTAGCTCTTGGAAAATATGTTGAGTATCAAAAGATCTCCTCCATCCGGGGTCGTGCAACAACCCATAAAGCACAAGGTGCAGGGGCTGAGAAAGTTGACCGCGATAACATGACGAAGAAGATGATGAAACCGACATGAATAGAGAAAGCTGTCAAATCAAGTCGAATAGGAATAGGTGGAAGCATGACAGCGCAGATCGAAGCCCAAGACGGCGGCGGCGCAAAAGAAGCGCGGCGGCCTTAGAAGCTTGAGGTGGCGGCTAAGAAAGCGACAGCATCATAATGACGTCTACGATTTGCACGCGGCTCAGAAAGAAAAGTGGGAGCGACGGCTGCTGCCATGCATAAGACAATTCCTATACTTCTATGACTGACAATAAATTTTTGGACTCGCATGACTTAGACAAACTCAAAGATAGAGTGGCATGGACTTAGGTGGACGCAGCGGAAGAAACAACACAAAGAAGAAAACGCCTAAGGATAACTAGCAGTAGATATGGGCAACACCAGCAGAAGACAAATGAGAAGCCTCGAGTCTTCGGTCATCGCAATCGGGCCAGCAATCACCATGAGCACCAGCCCATAACAGCCCATTAAGACCACCAGCAATCACCATGAGCATGACCAGCAGCTCGCCGATAGGCCGTGGAACCACTCCACCCAGCGGTTTAGCCGCAATGGTTAGGACCTGATCTGGGCGAAGCCACTAAGCAAACCAAGAACCGCGTCGCCGCCATGGAAACCTTGCTTCTCCCCTTCGTCTTTGCGCTCGTGGCGGGATCCGACGCAGGAGGAACGGGATCTGGCGCAGCAAGCACAGATTCGGCTCGGGTGGATGCCCTCCTTTTAGCACCAACAACGCCGCATCGGGGAAAGGTCGGCGACGATGAGGAGGCCTAGATTTGACGGGATTCGGCTTGGGCAGTGCGGGGAGGAGCTAGATCCGGCACAGCCTGCGCCGATCCAGCGGTGAGCACAACGAGCCGAGGCGGCCCGATCCAGGGAAGCTGAGGCGGCGGCGAGCACGAGGTTGGGGCGGCCGGGCGGATCTTGAGCAAGAGCTCAAGGAGGCGGCTTGGGGAGGCTGGTGGCAGTTCCAGAGCGGTGGCGAGCACGAGGAGCCTGGCGCCGTCCGTGGGATGGCCTAAGCAGCCGGGCTCCGATGGCGTGGGGAGTAGCTGGGCTCAGGTGCCGAAGAAGATGATGACGCCGGGTGAAGATGCCGAAGAAGATGCCGCAGCTTGCGATTAGATCGGCAGCGACGTGAGGCCGCCTCTAGGAGCAAAGATCGGTCCTCCTGGGGGCAGCGACAGCGGAGGCGACGAGAGTCTAGGAGGCGGCGGCCACTACTACGGTAAACCCTAACCTAGGCTCTGATACCATGTTATGAATATTGTGTATTTATTGAAGAGGCCCAATGAGCAATATATATAGGGTGTACAAGGGTGTATTGCCATATACAGATAAAGCAATACAAAAGATAGATAAGGAAATATAAAAGAGTCCCTATTTTAACACCTATTCTAACAGGATCAATTTAACAGTGTTCTCAGTTGTCATACTCAAATGACAAATAGATCATCCATCATTTAATTCTGCCAACATTATCTTTTGGGTATGAAAGGTACGTCAATTTGTACGTTACTACATGTAGCAACGCTCAACTGTTTATCTGAGGGTGTAATCTCTGAAATTTTGACTCTTAGGCCCTGTTTGGTACAACTTCTACTTCTAACTTCTCGTTTGGATCTCGTGGAGCAGTACCAAACACCTAGCTTCTCAAACCACCAGATTTTGTTTCTCGCGAGGAGCTGTCTCAAAAATGAACTAGTAACGAGGAGCAGCCTTCCTGCAGATTCTCGTGGGAATCCAACCTTGCAGAAATGAAATACCCCTTGAAGTTGGATATTTTTACCCGCAAATGCCATCGACATAACCCCCTCCCATCGCGAGCCCCCAGACCCTGTACCCCCTTCGTGTTTCCCCTCGCGTGCTCGTCTCGGTCTCCTGCTCTCGCAAGAAGGCGATTTCCGCGTCGGTCCTCCACTGCACCGCCGCCTCCGGCCATCGTGTGCACCCCCGCCAGTCCTCCACTGCACCGCCACCAGACCCGAAGTGCTCCACCATGAGCATACGACAACTGTCGACCCTGGAAACCCTTGAGGCCACCGCCGCTCCCTACCTTCACCGCCGTCGTTTCCTGAGCACCACCGGCCATGATGTGATGGTGACCCGATCTTCCGAAAGGTACTGATAAGTCGATTGTGGAGAACACGACGTTGATGATCCAAAGGCTCTAATATGTGGTAGTCCCGGGGGTATTTCTGAGTTGGTTGCAAGCATAACACAACCCTTTAATTTAATTTCCTCAGTCCTAGAACTAGGTTCCAACTTCTCTTTTTTAGGTGGGAAAACATTCTTCACTACTTGCTATTTTTCAGATTCATGTTCACGATCTTTCCTCTCATTTTCAACTATCTTTTTATCACATTTCACAATTTCAGTAGGTGTCAAAGGTAGCAAAATTATTTTCTTTCCTTTGTGCATAAGAGAATACTTATTACTTCTACCATGATGAGTTGCATCGGTATCAAATTCTCATGGACATCCTAATAAAAGTGAGCATGCTTGCATAGGCACTACGTCGAAATCAGCAACATCATGGTAGGAACCAATGGAAAAATGCACTCTCGCAGATTGGGTTACCTTCATCTTACCGCTGTTGTTGAACCATTGAACGTGGTACGGGTGAGGATGTGCACGTGTGGTCAAGCCAAGCTTCTTGACCAACGCTGAATTCACCAAGTTATTACAGCTCCCGTCATCAATTATGACACGAACACGACAATCCTTGACGATGAGGAACATCTGAAACAAATTATGGCGCTGTAGCTTCTCCGCTTGCTCCCTTTGAGTGCTCAATACTCGCTGCACAATTAGGGTCCTATAATTCTCTGTAGCAGCGGCACCTAAAATTTCCTCACCATCGCTATCTGTTTCATGATCATCATCATTACCTGCAAGGTTAGTTGCAAGAGCATATCCATCCTCAACATCACTAGCACTTACATAACCACTGTCTTCTATTGTAATGTACGCTCGCTGACTTGGGCAATCTTTCATGACGTGTCCCATCGCTTTGCAACTGTGGTACACAATCCCCGTCGTACGACCCGTGGAAGCAACCGATGAAGAGCTCTGCGCTGGTACCTGCACACTAGTAGATTTACTTATCTTGGATGCACGTGACAGTGGTGGTGGCGCTGCTGAACGTGCCCTACTTACAGAGGGGGCAGTAGACCGAAAAACAGGAGGTGGGGCTGTGTTGGCTTGTCCCGGCATCGGTCTCGATGTAGTCGTACTTCCAAAGTTATTTCTTGTCCTTTGTTGCCTACCCTGCAATTCCTCTTCTGCCAAACAAGCGAGCTGGAACAACCTATTGATATCAGTATACTCTTTATAATCAACTATGTCCTGAATTTCATGCCTTAAGCCCCCATAAAAACGAGCCATCTTATCCTCCTCATCCTAAACAACATTACAACGCAGTATGCCTATTTGTAGTTCTTAATAATATTCCTCAACAGATCTATTACCTTGGTCTAAGCGCTGCAATTTCTTACGCATATCACGTTTAAAAGCAGGAGGAACAAATCTAGCACGCATAGTTACCTTCAATCTATCCCATGTATCAGGTGTTAAGCTAGAATTAATTACTTGATTAAACCAAATGATAGCAAAATCTTTAAATTCACTGGTAACTTGTCTGACTCTATGCACTTCAGGAACTAGATGGGCATTAAATTTTTGTTCAACTGTCATCTCCCAATCTAGATAAATTTCGGCATCATAAACACCCGCAAAAGATGGTATGGTAAATTTAACTTTAGCAAATGGGTCATCATTAACACGATCATTGTGGTGCTGAAAATTATTACCTCCCATACCGTGATGATTGTGATGTAGGCGGTGTCATTGACGTGCAACTTGGGCAGCAAGAGTAGTGCCGACGTCGTGGTTTTGCCTCTCGTTATCATCTCCCTCCTCAAGATCTTGGGCTGCATCGTTATCATACTCGCGTCCATTGTTTGGTGGCTGATTCACCATTCTTTCAAGGTGTGTAGTGAGCGCTGTAATACTATCGTTGATTGAGTACTGCAATGTAACCGTAGTAGCTTGAAGCTTCCTGTCGATGTCCTCATTAATAGTAGTGCGTTGTTCATCCAAGAGCGTCATGAGCTCTCCCTTTACAACACACTCTTTCTCATCAGACATCTCACCAATGCAAAGAGGGAATGCAGTAGGTGGGCTGGTTTGTGATCTGAGTGTCGGCGTGGATGCGATTGCAAGAGGGACTGTTACGATCAAGAGTAGGTGGAGCTTGAAGGCTTCAATATGGTAGCAAGGATCAACAATAATCAGATCAGTTAATGCAAGTTGAAAAATTGTTCAAAGTACTAGTCAAAGTTGCTGATCCTAGCCTAATCAAGCTAGCTAATTGAAGCCCTACTAAGAGATGTGTATGTACGCACACGCAAAGATAAATGTGACTTGATGTAAGCAATGGAATACCCTCACAACAAGTGCTAGGAGAGACGCTAGCCACTTACTCAAACTTTTGTGAAGGGCACAAGATTGTTCGCATGACGTAGAGCACAAAAGACAGCAATATCGGTGCAATGCAAATAGCCTCTAGATTGAGAAGAAACAATAGCTAGTCTCAAACGATGAAAAATCAAATTTTTATATGGCTTATATATGCTCGTTTGAAAGGTTTCGATGAGATATACAACTTTGCAGTTGAGACGAACCCCAAATTCCGAAGGGAAGACCGAAAGAATTGCCAAAAACAGAAACCAAAAACTTGCGACGCGAATTCGGAGCCGAAGATGGCCGATTTTGGGGACCCTAGAGGGCAACTAGTTGCTTAGTTGGAAAGGATGCGCCTCGGCGTTATATTTCCAACGAGCACAAGAACGCCCAAAACAGATACCGTATGCAAAAGTTATGCCCATTTTACTAAAGGTATCTCGGAAATAGAATCCTACTCGGACTCGAAACCGACTCGGGTTCAATCTTGAAACTGCTATATCTTTTTATTCCTTGGCAAAACTTGCTGAAATTTTTTGTGAAATCTTGTGGCTATATGTAGAAGGGCTCCACCAATTTTCTCTGGTTTTGGCAAAAGTTTGATGCGCCTTTTCTTTTCTTTCCTTTTGTTCTTTCTTTTTTTTTTTCTCTCTACTGCGGTTTTTGTTCTTGCGGGTGCCTCTTTCTCCTTCTACTTGGCCAGCCCTAGTGTTTGCCGTAAGTCGCAGATAACATCAACTCTCCCAAAAGATCACAGTAATCCTCTCGGGTTTTTCTTTTAGATTAACAACAGCACAAAATTTCTATTTTTTTTGGTGCGGATTAGAGGAGTTCTAACCCATGAATTTTCTGTTTTAGATGCAAAAACTAAGAACCCTAAAAGAACGATCAAGCAATGTGAAGGAAAAACATGAGAAGCAATCTAGACAACGACTAACTAGACAATAACTAGAACTAAAGATTAGCAACTAGACATGATGATGCAACTAATGATTCAACAAGCAAAATACCGAAAAGAAAAATTGCAATGGCTCAAAGGGTGATGGGATAGCAGAAGAATATGACGAACAAATTATTTTTATAGGGTTAATTTTCTGGAGTTTTTTAGGACGATGAACATAAACTAATCTAAAAGGGAAAGAATTGTGATTACCTAACGGGCAACCTTTGCTCTGATACCACTTGATGTGACGGTAGCCCGATCTTTCGAAAGGTACTGATAAGTTGATTGTGGAGAACACGATGTTGATGATCCAAAGGCTCTGACCAAAATAGATCGAACCCCTCGCAATCACTACACCACTGCTCCGATGGTTGTCAACCGTGCCGAACGCGGTTGACCTCACTAAGAAGGCTATCTCCTGGAAGCGAATCAAGAACACAAGCAAGAGAGTAGAAGGTACAATCTGAAATTGTAGTGCGAATAAATCTTTAAGTTCACAAGTTGGGGTTCCTCAACTGAATGTGCGGCGAGACTGCTATGCAGAATAATCTCTAAAGAAAAACCCAAGGAAAACTAAAGGGGGAGGCCTCCTTAAATAGGGAAGGCGAAGCCGCACCTAGCTAAGAACTAAGGGGGTAGTACTATCCACGGTAGTACTGTCCATGTGAACAGTACCACCGTGAATAGTGTGGCCCTATGTGGGGGGCCATATGGGCCAAGTCAGCCCACTCATTACGTAGCCCAATTTGTTTGGCCCAAATAGGCGATGCAACACCTTCTTTTGATAATTGTGGTGCACACGGAAGGAATTTGGAGGTAAGGCTGGATCCTTTGGAAAGAGGACGAGATAAGCTTTCCATCAAGTACTCGTGGACCTCAAACGGACTCCGTATATGGAAGTTATGCATATTTGAAGTCGATGCTATCTCTGGAGGCCGAATTGGATTCCCAAACATATCTAGCTTGAACTCTTGCTTGGTACGTGGAGTAGCACCAATGCATGTAGATGTAGCACCATAGCATGTGGACGTAGCACTATGGCATTTAGACATAGTACCATGGCATGTAGACCAAGCTCGTCTCGTATGAGTAGACATAGCTTGGTCCAACTGGGGAATATGGCAGTGCAATAGCTGAAAGTCCTATCGGAGAAGATGTGGTTGAAGTAGAGGATGCCGTGCAACGGGTCGACACAGTGGTTGCATCCTTAGGGTTGATGTCCTCATCAGGCTGGGTCCTGTGAAGGTAAAGGTCGTCATCCGGCTGTCCCCCTTGCCCTCCCTACTCCTCCCTTTCTCTACTTCCTATTCGTCGGCCGCCATCTTTTTTATCTTTGAATCTGTGAAGTTGAATCCGTGAATGTATTATCATCTGTGAATCTTCCTCATCGTGTGTATTTTTGTTAATATGTGAATGTATTATCATCTGTGACTATTCCGTGAACGAAGAGATTGATTAATTGTTTTATGCATCTGTGAATTTGTGAATGTTTTGTTTGGTTTCAATGTACTTCACCTGATAATATCGGTCCAACATAGTACTGATAGTATATGTTCAATGTACTACTGACAGTATCTAATGTTTGAAGAAGTACTAGGAAATTTGTATCGGCAATACAAATGAACTATCAGTACAAACGATTCAAAGAGATATCAACAATACAAATGACCTGTAAAGAAAGCTAATGGTTTATCAACAATCTTGCTAATGGTCAATTTGTATCAGCAATGGTTTATCAGATAATGGTTCAAAGATGCAAATACAAATTGCCTAGATTGCTGGCCTGTAAAGAAATCTAATGGTTCATTTGTACTGAAATATACTGTCAGTACAGACGATTCAAAGATGCATGGATTTGTATATGTGAAGAATCCCAATGTTCTTGACCTGATAGTATCTGTTCAATGTACTACTGATAGTTCATTTGTATTGCTGATAAACCATTAGCTTTCTGTTTTAAGAAGTAGACTGACATTCACAATTACTTCTGTATTTCTGATGGGTATGAGTCATTCATTGAGTTTGTGCTACATTTTGATGGGTATGAGTCATTCACTAGATAAAAGTAGCTAGCTAGCTGGAGCTGTCTCAAAACATTTGGTTTAGAAGGTGGAGGTTCTGAAGGATGATTGGATGGAGGTTCTGAACACAAAACTGAAGAG
The DNA here is from genome assembly GCA_036346405.1 of Phyllostachys edulis. Lineage (NCBI taxonomy): Eukaryota > Viridiplantae > Streptophyta > Magnoliopsida > Poales > Poaceae > Phyllostachys > Phyllostachys edulis. The sequence goes on from CM070567.1 coordinate 17,007,094, forward strand.
AAGAATCAAGTTGGCTATGGTTCTTCAGGCTGCAGTGATTCTAGCTTTCATGCTAGCTTGATGTAGCAGTAGTGGTGTATACATTGGCAGTAACTTCAATTTTGTTTGGTTCATTTTAATATTAGTGATGTATATGTTGGTAATTACTCTAGTTGAATAGGTCAGAAGTGATGTTAATTATTGAGAGATGAGTTTTTATGTAGCTAGAAATGAGATGGTTGTAACATTGATCCCATGTTCTTGATGCTGACTTGATGGTTATAACATTGACATTATTCTGGAGCTGCCTTGCTGCAGGGTATCGCTGTTGCATTGTGAATTATTGCGCTTAATGTACTCGTGTAATGGAAGCTCATCAGAAAATTCGTTATTCATATACTCATCCTCAGTTTGTATCTAATGTAATGAAGCCATTACAAATTGAGCAACTCATGGACCACGAAGTTTGATCCGGATCAAGTCAGATATTGCTCCTTTTGTGTAATTTATCTAGTGGTGTAATTTATCTAGTTGTTGTTGAGAATGTGTTCTTTGTTCCAATGCTTATGTTTACTGTTTATGCGCTTTCATGGTGGATTGAAAATATTTGGCCAAGTGGATAAAGTAGTTCACATTCATGATGAATGACAATATGGACATTTGCTGAGTTTATGTCCAAAATTTTAAATACTTTTGGCCAAAAATGTTATTAAAAAAGAAATAATGTCCAAAATAACAACATACAAAGGAACCACATAAATAAGCTAGTAATATGTACAAAACAATATACATGTGCCAAAACCATGGGTAGTATAGACATTTTGCATACAATCCTCTCATTCTTGAATCCGGAGCCAATCTACCAGCCAAACACTTTCCTCTAGTAGCTCTAGATTCTCAGAGGAGTGGATTCTTGAAGAATCAGGAGCAGAATCTAAAAAATAAGAATCTGGAGCTGTACTAAACATGGCCTTATCATCCACCTATACAACTATAGGGGAGAAAAATATCTCTGAATTCTTTCTTTGAACATTAAGTATATCTGATTTGTGATGCTTCTGCAAGATTCATGTATGAACAATTTCATCAGCTTCATCCAAAAAAACAGTGGTTGTTGCAGCTATATGTAGAGATAGATATTAGGAATCAACCATGAACTACAAAACCAAACACTCAACCCCCTCAACTATCAATATCGTTCACTTTACATCCCTCAACCCAAATTAGGGTGATTTTGTCTGACATGGCACCAGAATTGATGGTTTTGGGCTGATTTGATGCCATATTGGCAAGGGATCGCCGATGTGTTGCGCACGTAGATCCTAGTTGGAATCACGTGTCGTCCTCTAACCAAAAAAAAAAGAACAAATGATATAGATCGCCCAAAGGGTTTGTTAGTCCTGTTGGAATTGTAATGTAAAGAACATCCTTGGCTTGTCCTCTCGCCTACCCAGGTTTAAATCCTAGGATTCGTCCGGGTGTCTTATTTCTTAAGTGAATGTTAGAGCTCTCGGCCGATTTGAAACAGAAAAGGTACATATATACTGGTTGGCGCCTTAACAAACCCTTATATTTCATATAGATACGTACCCATCTCTTGTTCCTATAATCTGTATTTTTCTCCTTTCAGAAAAAGGAACTCTTATAATTCTCAAAAATAAAATCTTATGATCCGTTGAGATAATAATATGTCAGCTAAGATGGTGCCGACCCTTCAGGACGTCTCCTTCCTGACCGAGTTGCCCTGCACTAGCTTCCCTATGGCGGCGTATGACCTCCTAGCGAGGTTCCATGTTGTGCTGTCGCCGGTTAGCGGGTACACGGAGTTCAGCAGCCTGCACGGGCTGACGTTGAGGTGGATCTACCACGTAAGTCTTCGTAACTATTGTCCTCTCGCATCAATTCATATATGAACCTTGCTGACGTGTACATGTTTTCTTGCAGCCCGAGCGTATGGTAGAGAACGCAGGGGACGTCATTGTTAGGAGGCACTTCGAGGCCTACGTGCTGTGGATGTTTGGGTGGGTCATGTTCCTTTGGTCCCACGGCGACAACATCAACAAGCACTACGTCTTGTACGCACATGAGCTGGTGGACTTGCTAATGAGGATATCCTTACTACTACTGCATCTTTCAATTCTACAAGTATCCATGAGATTGCTCGTGAAGCACCAAAAGGTCCAATGACTATAGCAAGAGCCAAGTTTATTAATCAACAAGTGCATTTGTTTCTTAATGAGTTTCCTTGTATTGTCCATGAGAATTGGATACTACCTAAAAGCAATACTTTGTGTATTCTTAGGGTTGACAAGCTTAAAGACTTTGGAACCAAGAGGGAGGAGAGGGAGGCTGGGGACAAAGTCATGAAGGAGGGCAACACATGCGGACAACAAGGGAGAAGAAGCCTACGCGGCCAAGAGGGGAAAAGGGGAGAAGCCCGAGAACTTAAATCTCAAGTTTTGTATAAGATTTCCAAGTCCAATTCGGACCTCCCACAAGCCCAACCGAAATCAAATTCGGAATCAACTCAGAATTCAATTCGGATTCGGTTTGGGATAGCCCAACATGCCTGTAATAAAAAGGCCATAACTTTTACATACGAAGTCCGATTGGGGTGTTCTTCGACTTGTTGGAAAGCTTATTCCGAGGCCCAGGCAAGGGATCTAGCTCTAGCATCAGAAGACCCACGGTCACACCACTATGGCCGAAACATTGTGACGGTTTTAATTTAGGCTTTCCTTTTGTGTGAGTTTGAGTTTGAGTCCAAGTCGTGAATAGTGCGTGGCTTGAATAGTACCACTATGAACAGTAACTCTAAATAGTCCCTAGGCCGAGACTATATATTGAGGGTTAGACCTCCATTGTAACCTCAGACTAGTTTATGCATAAGAATTGAAACATAGCTATTGCTTGTTCTTTCTAAACCAGAGTTCATGCGAGGACTTTGAGAGAGGACTAGGCGATCCATTGATTCGTTCTGCAATTCAAGGTCAAGTCGTCATTCCATTCGGAATTGGGGACTTGGCGATCGTCGTTCGTGGTCTCGCGACGATCAACCATCCAGTGTGTTTTGGGCGTATTTCGAAGAGTTGAGGGTTCGTGCATCGGCGCGAGTGTTCAGCTAGCGACATCGTCTAATTCGCATAAACTATCCACAGTTCCTCGCTGAGAAGATCGGGCCTCCCCCCGTATCACTTGCTGGTGGCTGATATCTAGCCCTACGCTGAGGTGCAGCCGTCTTTGTCTTGCGATGTACCGCGACCTTGTGCGTCGCATCATCGCCCTGTGATAGCTCCATCCTCTCTGGATGCCTACTACTTTTGCAGATGTGGTCCTTCGAGCGCTTTCAGATCGGACGACCACAGCTGGACTTGGGAGCGTACGTGGTTAGCTTGTACGCCTAGGAAGATGACGTGGACCGGCTGATCATGGGCACGGTGTGGTGCCACCGATGGGTTAGTTTCATGATTATTTATTATTTTTCGTATTGTAATCACAATTTCGTGTGCTAAGTTTTCGGTGTTCTATTGCACAGGTCATGTACATGCCGATCACTTCGCAGGGGTCCTACCCAGAGTATGTTGTGATGTTCGATCAGCTGACGGATGACCGTGTCAGTTGGACACCGTACGCTTAGGAGAGGGTGAACGCGTGCGCGCCTAAAGGACTGTCGAGCCTATGCATGCGAGACTACATGTACTGGTACACACGGAGGGCCTTCGTGCATGATGTCTTCGTGAAGGAGTACCAGGTGCAGTGGGTCATGCGCCGATTCGATGCAGAATGAAGGTCCCACCCTTGGGGGACACGGTGCCAAGCACGTCCACACGTAAGTTCACGCTTTACTTCTTTCATACAATGTGTGTTACGTGCCAACCAAATAATTGTCTTGACATCCACAGGTACACTAGGAAGGGAGTGCATGGTACTATGTCCTGGTTGGACAAGATATCCTCTTGGGTTGAGGCTTGGAGTGGCGCGTACGGCGATCTCATCCAGTGTACGGATGCTCCCTATGACCCCGAGATGTATGAGGAGTACATGGAGTGGTATGCTAGTCGGACGAGGCTTCGCTGCGTCCGGGCCGTGGTTGACTCACCACGACACGAGGCTACGACATTCAACATGTACCCCACCCAGCCGGATTCTGCTTTCCACCGCTCTGTACGTATTGAACGGTCCTTAATTCATTTTTAATTTGCCAGATTTAGGTTTCCAACTTGTTCATTACTTGTGCAGACGGATCTACACCGGGAGGTTCTCAAGTTAGCAGCCTCAGCGTAGCAAATGATGCTGGGGGACACTAGAGGGGTCCTGCAGCAGATCATGGAGGTCGCGAGATGAGGCATCTAGATTGCGGCTTGTTGCACGCCGAGGGACCCGATGGACCGACCAGTGCGAGGACGAGGGGTCAGCCGAGGTGGTTCATGGCCACAGGCTCCTGCCTCGGACGTGGTAGGCATGTCGTCATGGCATCGTGGTGGGAGCACCGCGGGACATTTTGGAGGTGAGCATGAGACATTCACTTCTGCTTCTTTATTTTGAACCGCACAATTTACTAACGATAATCTTGTCTTGCAGGTCGTGTGCTCCACCGACACACGGGGCAGGAGTACGCAGAGTCATCGGGGCACGGCTTCGTGCCACCAGGTATGACCATCTTGCTTGCTTGCATAACGTCCTTTTTCGTGGTTTTTGCCATGATTATGTGCATAACATAATGCTTCTTTATTTCGAACCCCACTAGTTACTAACGGCAATCTTCTCTTGTAGGTCCTGAGCTCTACCCGTACGTGGGGCAGGAGTACGCGGAGTCGTCGGGGCACACCTTTGGGCTACCAGGTATGACCACCTTGCTTGCTTGCGTAATGTCCTTTTTTGTGGTTTTCGCCATGATTATGTGCGTAACGTAATGCTTCACAGATCAATCACCGGCTTGGGAGGACGATTCATTATCGCACGACGAGGCACACCTCGGGGACTTCTTCATGGACCAGCATGACACCCAGTTCTTCGTGGGGCTTCTCAGCTGCACGGTGCACCGGGACCGACCCAACAGACACAGGACCCCCCTTGCGACACCACCTCAGGCTACTTGTGCAGATTGGGTAGTGAGGCAGCCTGATCATCTGATGTACTCGGACCATTGCCGGGCGAGGCTAGGGTCAACACACGGGGTGCACCCCAAGAGGGGCCACCAGTACATATTTGTTCCTCCAAATATCAGTCATGCTATGTAAATATTAATTTATGTACAACTATTATTATGCTAGTCTCGTGTTTCGATGTCTCTTTTTTGCTTGAAAACCGTGACCACGTGTATGATTTTGTATCAGGACACCCCACACCACCCTCTTTCTACGCTTTCACTCCCCCTTACTTTGCAGAGTGACGTGACCTGACGAGTTAGCTTTGCGTAGCGACTTGACCCGACGAGCCAGCTTTGCGCACTGACGTGACCGGATGAGTCAGCTTTACGCACCGACGTGACCCGACGAGTCAACTTTGCGCAACGACGTGACCCAATGAGTCAGCTTTGCGTAGTGATGTGACCCAATGAGTTAGGGCCGCTGCCTCATGGACACGAATTTCCCTCAGCCAAATTACAATTCACCAAGATACGCAGCCACCAGCATATAAGTACTACCCTTCTACGCCGGGTTCTTCAAGATCCGACTTCAACACAATCTCGCCGATGGATAAGCACCGGAGGAGATCCATAAAATGCAAAGGAGTATGCGCCCAGAGGAACAAAGGAACGTGCAGAGGCCACCTCCTCGCAATGACGCCGCCCCCCAAAGCAGCAACCCCTACCAGAACACCCTAACCGAGCGTTCGCTGCAACACCCGCCCGAGGGGGAGACACCGCCGCTCTGTTGGTGCAAGGACAGATGCAAGTTCTTTAAGTCCATGCACCAGCTCAGCCTGGGCATGTGTTACTAGGGTTGTGCGAACTACTCCTACGACTATCCCAACCGCTGTTGGGATACAAGCCGCTATCGGCAGCCGATAAAGACAGGTAGCAGTATGTTCCCCTACCATTTCTCTTTGAAAGTCCGCACTAACAACCTCTCCCATCTACCTGTAGTCCCCGGATCCGCTATGTGGCTACCTCAAGTGGATCGACCTAGAGATCCACCCACACAACCAGTGGACTCTCGACTACGAGGAGTGGGATGCCAACAGGGACCGCGAGAGGAAGGAGGAGGAGTGCCGCACCGAAGAGCACAACCAGCGTATCCAGTGGGAGACGTAGGAACATAGTACTTTTCGGTGGGTAGTCTAGTTTTAGATATGTGGTTAATTGTGGAAATGTTCTTTATGGTGCAGTGCGTCAAATGTGTCCAACGTCGCCAATTTCAAATTTTACTATGGTCAGGGGACTATTATGGAGGGTCCCGAGGGGATTGATTTGCGTTATTTCCAATCGGTAACTGTGCTCCTACCAAGACCAGAGCAGCGTACATGAAGCACTGTGATGCGGTGGTTGTTCTACACATTCCAAGTGGACCGTGATGTGTACGATCTGAGATTGAGTTGCCTTGACCCACGGGCAGCACAGCCCACATATTGGGAGTTAGTGCAGCTAAAGGGAACAAATCATGGTAGTCATATGTACGCATGGCAAGGGAGGGAGGGTGGAAATTAGTCCTTCTGGACCAAGTATATGCCAAAGCACTCCTCCATCCGCGGTTGAACAAGAAGGGGGTGCTGATGCCGAAGAAGTCGGGGACTCCAGCCACAGCGTGGCGCACACAATGGCTGAAGCTCCTGGAGTTGCTGATGTTGTTGATGAAGACCCTGCGGAAGTAGCTCCTTCAGTCAAGCAAGCTAGTGGTCTTGCTGACGAGGGTGAGGAGGTGGAAGCCATAGTGCAAAAGCTGGATCTCGAAGACCGGGACTACATGGCATTGTCTGAAGATGGATGTTCCAACGACGAGGATGATGTGGACCAGTAGGCGGTTTCATCCGAGTGGAATACATACCAGTTCAACAACCTCGTCATCAATGAAGGCTCCCATGTGCCGTGGGAGTATGACCAGAGCGAGGTCAGGCAAAGAGCTATATACAAATGCAAGGAGGCCATGCAGGAGGCGGTCAAATTCTGGGCCTTATCGGTGCAGCGCACATTCACAGTCGTCAAGTCTACCCCAAGATGGTACGACGTGAAGCACGGCATAGAGGGATGCCCTTGGCGAGTGCACGCATTTCAGCATAAGTGGGACACATACTGGAAGTGCTCTATAGTGGTCCCTCACAAATGCGTTATTTCTGAGTCAGTGCAGTCCCACCGGAACCTATCATTAGGCTTCATCGCCAACCTCATGTACAGTGAGATCATGGATAATCTAGATTTTGAGCCACGATCTATCATTCAGGCGATTGAGGCAAGCTTCTAGTACAAAATCAGCTATGCCAAGGCTTGGAGGGCAAAACAGAAGGCATTGGAATCAAGGTTCGGTACGTTCGAGGATTCCTACCACAACCTCCCCGAGCAACATCGAGTCATACAAGACAGGAATCCCGACACTCATATCGACATTCAAGATACCATGCATCTGAAGTGGGCCAATAAGAGAGTACTGTAGTGAGCATTCTTCGCTTTTGGTCTATGCATCAATGCATTCCAGCACTATTATCCAATCTTGTGCGTAGATGACACATTCCTGGCTTGGAAGTATAAGGGCCAGATACTGACTGAAATAGCGATGGACGAAAAAAAATCAAGTTCTTCCCATGGCATTCGCTTTCGTTGAAAGCGAGAACACGGACAACTGGTTGTGGTTCCTGAAGAATTTGAGTATTTCTGTTGTGCAAGGCCATCTGTAAGGACCCAGAATTATTGGAGGTTTATACCGAATTAAAAATCATACCACCAGCATAATTCTTAATCAAGAACAACCTGTCCTTAATTAAAATCATACTAGAAGCATAATTCTTAATTAGATACGATTCCAACATTCAGGTTCCCGGATATATGTCTCATGTTAGCTCCCAGAATCAGCTGCTAACATACACATATCCTTACAACATTATATCACAAGCATGCACGATTAGAATATGCATACACAGCTAGCATATATATATATCGGTAAAATTTTACAGCGGAAACATTTAGTAAACAAGAAACAGAAGAAGAAATAAGAAAATAAACTTTCCAGTGGAGCGCCATAACCCAAGGGCAACTTGACTGGGATTAAAGCCAAAGAACCAACGCAATCGTATAAAAATTATTAAACCTTCTTGCTCATATAATATTTTGTATAATATAAATTCAAACTTAGTGTATGTTATAGATGTGTGTTTGAATTTTCTGTGGTTTGAATTTAGTCCCAAAAATTTGGGAAAAATTATATTAATTCATGATAATTATTCTAGTATTTAAATAAATTATTTTTCAAAGATCTTACAAACTTTATTTAAAATTTCTTTTGTGGCTTTATTTTGAATTTAGAGATTTACATTTGATTTTAAGATTTTCTAATGCATAATTTATGCACATGCTCCTAAATAACAATTATAATATAAAATGCATATAATTAATGTTTATTAAAGTTGGGGTCATTACAAACCTACCCATATCTTAATGTAATCTCGCCCCGAGATTCCTGTGGTTCGGAAGTTGGAACGAAAGGTTATGGTAATCTTGCTAGGTTTGGTCATAGGGACACACTTCGGATTTTATCATAACCAGAACTCAAATCCGAAGCATGTGAGGTTATTTCTAAGGTTCAGGTCCTAAAGAAGGAGGCTATGTCGAAGGATTTATCATAATCCTTCTTTTATATGTTTTCTAAGCGGTTCTTTCAACTCTAAACGAAATGCACCATCTGTTGTCTTAATTTTCTTCAAGGATAGAGCTGAGAGATCTGGATGAGGTAGCATGACGTTGCTGATACATTTTCCTTTCCATTATTTTGTTTAACCTTTCCTTCCTTGATTCGTTGAAACCGCCTTCGACGTCATCGTTCGATAGAATGAAAAGACTACCTACAAGGGAAAAGGTCACTAAAAAGAAGGGTTCAGGTTGGTTGGTTAAATGGTAATCTAGTATTAATATTGGAATGTTGTGTAGAGACTAGAGAAGACAAAGCAAAGTTGCTGGTAGTCTCATTTAACCCTTGCTCTACTATCTAATTGCTCACTTTGCTAGTGCAGTCTTTTCCAGGCCAGGCATTACTGGGGAATACATGAAAGGATGTATAAATGAATTCAGATTTATGTCAATTTAAATTAGATTAGTGAGAGTGCAAAGGATTACATGCATGCTTATAGGAGCTTATCAAAATGCAACCAATTAATTTTATTGGTGTTAGATGAGCATGAGATTTAATAAACAACATAAATTCACACTATCATGATCTGGTCCTTAACATTTAAAACCTTTCTATTTGCTTCCGATTTAAACTTGACTAGAATAGCCTTACAAAATATTTGAGTTAAATTCTGGGTATAACAAGTTCAAATAATTCTTGAAGAATTACAGTTGTGAAATGCACACTATCAGATGCTTAGGTTGATATTATGAAGATTTTTAAGATCATCTAACATCACTAGAACACAGTTTCATCAATTGAGGTCAATAATTACACAATAACAAAGAACGAGTTTCTCTTTAAAAAGTATAGAACTACATGTATAACCTAATCTGGTTTAATTGCTTTTAGTTGATCAATACTACAAATAGACTACCCTCAATTCATGCTATGACATGTTCTGTCCTCAACAATTTAAAAGACACGCATTCTTTAATTTTACAATTATTTAGCATTTCAAATTACACATTCATGACTTTCAAATTTTGGGATTCAAGCAAGGAACCTATATGAGCATAGTAAGTCATTCAATTCTAATTTAGTTAACAATTTTAAGATAAAACAATAAGGAAAGTTTAATTTATACTCTTATAGACAAGAATTAATAATCATCATAAAGAAATGCTACCCATTAATCTTGATTTATATAAATTCCTTTTAGTTATGATACTTGCCAATAACCCTGAATAACTAGATATGCTTAAGTAAACATAAAACTATATGCATGATCAAAGGGTAGGGATTATGATGCCCTACACATACTTTGAGGTATTCTCTACCCCACTTAACATGTTGGTGCATAAGAAATGAAATGAGAAGAGAATGAGCATGAGGTAAGTAAACGGGCAACGCTTAGGCTATCATGAATGCATAATGCCGAAGCCTTGCAAATCAAGATCCAAATGGTTGTACTAAGGCTCAAAGCCAGTACAAGATTCAAGCAAACCACAATTAGTTTTCCGACATAGTTGCTATACATGCTGCCTGTAGGCGATGTGCAACTACTTGGAACAAAAGAGACCAAATGATTATATTACAAAATCCAGCGTCTACAATATAATTAGGGTGTATATAATATAAGAATAACCCCTAAATTAATCCTAATCTTGCTGGAAAGCAACATCTTCTCGTCCTGTCACCATGGCCCTCACCAGTTGACTACTTAGCGTGTCTATTGTTAGAGAAAAGAAATGAGCAAGGAAGAAAATTTACTTTGCACAAATCAAATGAATTGTGAGATAAGAATTAGATATTAGGATGGGTAAGAAAGAAAAGAATTTTATTACTTACATTTTTGCCAAATTTTTGCTAATTTTGAAAATACTTTTTGCAAATCAAATCCTTAACATCGTCCATTACTACGGCTTTAACCTCAAATCAACATTTCGATATTAACGTCAGAAGGACCCGTAATTATTGAGGTTTATATCAATTAAAAATCATACCACCAAAGATAATTCTTAATCAAGAACAACTCTGTCCTTAATTAAAATCATACTAGAAGCATAATTTTAATTAGATACTGATTCCAACATTCGTGTTCTTGATATATGTCTCATGTTAGCTCCCAGAATCAGCTGCTAACATACACATATCCTTACAACATTATATCACAAGCATGCGCGATTAGAATATGCATACACAGCTAGCATATATATATATTGGTAAAATTTTACAGCGGAAACATTTAGTAAACAAGAAACAGAAGAAGAAATAAGAAAATAAACTTTCTAGTGGAGCGCCACAACCCAAGGGCAACTTGACTGGGATTAAAGCCGAAGAACCAACGCAATCGTCTCAACTTGAAATATTAATTAGAATGTCTTCACCTGCAACAAGTGGACAATTTCCACTGAGTACAGAAGGTACTCAGCAAGACTTACACAAACTAATAAAAGAAAGTGTTTTGATAGAACCTATACAAAGGATTAGAATTGATATATGCATAAGGTTAACAACAGGAAGGTTATACTGGTTCAATTTGCATAAAGCAATACATCTTAACCTACAATTGCTAAATTTTTACAAAGCAATTTAGTAAATCAATTTGGACTAAAACAGTAAGTAAATGAGAGCATAATCATAAACAATAACAATAATACAGTGACTGTTTACCATCAAACATTGCATGACACCAATCATGCCGAATTAATACCATAACCGGATCTAGTTCAAAGTCTATACAGGTGACATCAATTCAAGTGTTGTCCGTAACTAGGGACACGGCTATTCGAATAGTTTTAACCCTGCAGGGGTGTACATCTTTACCCACACGACTTAGTTAGCCCATAGCCCCTAGGATAATAGCACACTGCCTTTGGTATGCCGACCGAGTAAACTAAGATTTGGTATTTTTCAACAAGTTGACACTATTGAGTTGAATTACCCATGTGTATCTGATCCCGCTTAAATCAGGTTTCTGATAGAACTTGTTAACCGGGGTACACATGTTACGTTGAGAACACCGATTCAACCATAACAAAAAAAATTGTACTCACCCGTACATATGAGATTGAAATCGGGCTCTATGAACACATAACCTTTACAAATGCCCTCGCCCCTAAGAACATATGATACGGATACGAAATCCTACACATATGCACTTATCCACATGTTTTTCAACTCAATAACATCAACCCTTTACTTAACCAAACAGCGCCCATACACCGCGTGTGGAAGTACGTTGGGGCTTGAATTGGGCCGTCAGAGTTCAGTCCTTAATCAACCCAGACAAGACATCCACATTTCCCATTTCTCGTGCACAAAGGCACCATCACTAGCATCCACTTGTCCAGATTTAAAATTCAGTTTATTAAACAAGATTTAAATTCATTTCTGATTTAAATAAACTGAACAAAGAATCAAAATAAACGAAATTCATTTGTTGTTCCCATGTTTGACAAGATAAGCTTGCCAAACACTACTGCTTCTATGGATTTGCATGGCTAAGCGATTTTTAAACTAAATCTCAGTAATACAAAACACTACCTTAAGTTGAGTGTATGATCAAATTTAAGGTAAGCCGCAAGTTCAAAGTTGTAACTACCTAAGGACACATCACAAATAATTTTTAGAAAATTGCATGCAACAAAGATCACCGTGTTTTGTAAATCTACAGTTCAAAAGATTGGGATCAACATGGTGCAGAGAGGATGCTTGCCTTGGTAGAAGTCCACTTGCTCACTCTTGTAGGCGTAAATGTTCACTCCACGGAATTTATAATCTAGAGATAAATATAATAGCGAATAAACACCGATAAAGTCGAGAAATCCAAAATGCTCAAAAATGCATAATAATTACATATTAATGAGGTTATGATTTTAGATGCATTTAGGTATAGATTTTAGTTTAATTGAAGTTAAGTTTCTTATGGATTTGTTAAAGTTAATGCAATTTCTGGGGTAATCATAATAACTGATGATATCTAGAGTTTAGGTGATATTGTTTTCCTTAACAGGACACCTAGTACTCACAAACACTCTTGCTAAGCATTCTATGTATACATCTACGATGATCATACAGTCAAAATCAATCTTCTTATATATTTTCTTATCAATTAATCTTCGAAAATTTTAAAAAGTATTCACAAAAACAGCTTATTTCATTATTTTATTAATTACTAAGATACTATTCTCATATTAATGAAAAGACAGAAGCTTCATGAATTTTAGTTTGGCTAAGTTTATTTTAGTTAGCCAAATTAATGTTTATTATTTTTAGATAATTAGCCTTTGATGGTTTAAGGGCTAAAGCTCAAATGGACCAAAAGCAGTTAAGATCAAAATTCTAGAAATGCCTTATGTCTACTGCCATTTGGCCAAAAGTCAGGCAACAAGATTAATTTTAGTTAAGCTCCAATTATCTAGCTAGTTGAAACACCTTAAATGATTTATTGCTTACTAAGCTATTTAGCTTCCTGATTTGACTATAATTCGGATTAAGAGGTTGTTTGCTAGGTAATGACTAAAAAAGACCAATTAAAATTATTAACACTTCTAGTTATTGAATTATCATTGCCAATTGCCTATTAACAAAACTGATTCTTTTTGGATTAATTAATTTAGTGAAGTGGTCTAAAAAGCTAAACATATTATAAAGCATTAAATCTTTCTTTACTTATTTATATTTCACAACAAGGTGAGTTAATTGGCTTCTGTTATGGTTTTGAAAATTCAACTTCATAATAGATTTTCGAATTTGATTTTCAGATTTGGTTACTTTTGTTAAATAGCTTAAGTGCTTAAAAAGACTAAATGAATTGGAAACATTTCTAATGATTGAATTAACCAGGTTATAATCCTACCGACAAAATTAACATCTTTAGATTACCATTCATGCATATATAATAGTAGTTTTTCAGGGTTAAAGTTCTATTAGCTAATCTTCTTTTAATTCAAACTTCCAATTTATTGACTTAATTGATATTCACAAAATTAGCTAGAAGAAGGAAGAGTGGGTTTTATAATTAGTTTACTGACAAAATAACCCTTTCATCACATTACTATTTATTCCCTGTTTATTTATTTTATCAAGTGCTGTTATAGATTTTGACAATTAACTATTACACTACATCAAACATCATTTGCTGATTATCTTCAGGTTACTATTCAAGTATCTAAAATACTAATTTCGACTTCCTTCAACTCAAACACCCAGTAGCTAATTTAATTACCTCTTTGTTAATTAAATTTTAGTGATCAATAGTTAAGCATAGCTCTTAGCATAAAAGGATTAGCCATTTTGCAGGAAACATCTACTTTCAGTTCATGCATCCTACAACAGGATATTTTCTAAAATGGAACATCTACTATCTGACTCATATTAATTCAACTTCCAAGTTTTACTAGATCATTCAGTTGACTTAACAATATTTACCAGATGTGTTAATAGTGATTGGTTTGGCAAAAGAGCTTTACTGACCATTCCAGTTTTCAACAATATATATATTTCCTGTTCATCAATTTATACAGAGAATTTCTACTGTTTGACATCTAATCTTTTCTATTAACTTAATCATTCATTTGCTAATTATACTTAAGATCAATTAGTTCATTTCTTTGCAATTTCTCCTTTTTCGGTTGAGCTACAGTGCAATTGCTACAGAGAAGAGCAGAGAGGCCAAAGGCTCTGTGCACAGGGAAGCTCAGGGGTGGATTGTCGCCGGTGAAGGAGAGGTGGCGAGGTGAAGGCGACGGCTAAAACGGGTTCCCAGAGGGTCAGTGAAGCTAAGGGAGGTGGCTATAGGACTTGGTTGGCACTGTGGCGGCGCGGCAAGGGCGAGCGGCGGCCAGCAGTGGGGGTGAAAAGAGGCGACGGCGCTGGAGTAGCAAAGCACCGAAAATAGAGCACGCATGGACACGAGTAGGGTCCAGTGAACTCACCGATGCGATCGGCGAAGGCGAGGAAGCACCGAGGAGGTCCGACGACGGCGACCATGGGCGGCGCGGCGGAGGTCCTCGTTGCGGGGCTCCTGGAGAAGATGAGAGTGGGAGTGAGTGATTGGAGGTGGTAAAGAAGAGCTAGAGGGTGCTCAGGGAGGAAGGAATCGGAGGGGGAAGCCTCGGAGAAGGAGTGGCGGCGGAGGAGGCGGTGGCGGCCGGATACGAGGAAGATGGATGCACGCGGCTGCTCAGTGAGTGATTCTTCAAATTGACCGTTGATTCTTGATGGTGGGGTGATGGAGTATCGGGTGACACGGTTGTGGTGGTCGGAGATGGCCGGAGCGGCTGGATTGGTTGCGAGCGGCTCGATGGCGACAGAGAAGAAAGGGCAAGAAAGTGAGAGGGAGGGGGCGTGGTGCTCCTATAAATGGAGGTCAAGAAGCTTCGTGGTGGGGGTGGCGTGGCACAGCTACAAGATTGCTTTGACAAGGAGGTGGCCACGTGTCCCAGGTGCTGCAGCGGCGGAGGAGTGCGTGGCGTCGGCGCCACTCGGGGAAGAAGACAACCTACCGGTGGAGTGGGGCCCGCTGGTCAGTGAAAGAAAGAGTGGTGCGGTCGGTTGGATTCGAGTTAAACAGTGACTAGCTTGGTGCGGTTAAGTGCGGACCGCACGATCATGGATAGACGGTCAAGATCACGTGGAACGTTCGGACCATCCGATCGGCCGTGGGATTTGGGCCATTGATCTTCAATCGAATGGTCCACAAACATCGGGTGCGGCTCGGTACAATCAGTTGACTCCACCGAGTCAAGAGGCTGGGTCGGGCTTGAGTCCAACGCACAGTACCATGAGTTTGGGTCTAGGCTTTTGACTAAGATTTTAAATTCTGATTCCTACTTTGACCAAGGGTTTAAAATAGAAATAAAATCTGTAAAATTCTGAAATAATTTAGGTGGGTTCCTGGGATAGTCTAGTGTTTATAAAAATTATTAAACCTTACTATTCATATAATATTTTGTATAATATAAATTCAAACTTAGTGTATGTTATAGATGTGTGTTTGGATTTTCTGTGGTTTGAATTTAGTCCCAAAAATTTGGGAAAAATTATATTAATTCATAATAATTATTCTAGTATTTAAATAAATTATTTTTCAGAGATCTTATGAACATTTATTTAAAATTTCTTTTGTGGCTTTAGTTTGAATTTAGAGATTTATATTTGATTTTAAGATTTACATTTGATTTTAAGATTTTCTAATGCATAATTTATGCACATGCTCCAGAAATAACAATTATAATATAAAAATGCATATAATTACTGTTTATTAAAGTTGGGGCTGTTACACCATCCCAACGTATGCCTCATACATGATTGACATGTAGGCCTGCTGTGTGCAATAACCCAGCTGCAACAAGGAGAGAGCGTACCACTTCCTTGGCTGGATCTGCGGAGCAGGTGGTGCATGACGCACTTGGGTGCAAACTTGTACAAGCAATTCCATAACAAGGACTTGATGAACCTGTTCAAGCGGCTGTGCAACAAGAACCAGCAGCGGAAGTTCGAAGCACTCTGGAAGATTCTGGATGAGCGGACCCAGACGCACAGAAGGGAGGCAGCGAGAAGGGCCGCTCCAAGCGCTGACTAGGCCCCCAAAGCACTGCAACAGCTACCCACAGATACTCCCAGATTGACGAGGAGGACGGGGGCACAGGTGAAATGCTTCTTGGACTGGATTGAGCACGAGCCTAAGGAGAAGTGGTCGCTACTACATGACAGGGGTGGTGCTCGATATGGTGTCATGACAACCAATCTAGCCAAGGTGTACAACTGGGTCATGCGCGGCGCAAGGTGCATCTCTTTGGTTGGTATTGTGGAGATAATTCTCTGCGGTACGATGAACTACTTTGTTGACAGAAGCAACAACGTGTCGCTCGCCATGGCAAATGACAGAGTACTCTACTCCGCCATGGTCACCAAGTACATGGATGAGAAGAGCAAGAAGGGTGAGATGCACCGGGCATTCAAGATGGGCACAAGGGAGCTTCGCTTCGAGATAATGTGCAAGGATAAAGAACGTCGCGAGACAAACCGCGAGAGGGTCACCCACGAGTGCACGCTATGCCCTGGTAGTTATATATGCACTTGCAATAAGCCCCTTCTTCTGCATAGGCCCTGCTCCCATGTCATGGCCGCATGTTCAACAGTGACGTAATATCCCGGCCAGTACCTCTCTGACTATTTCACCAAGGAGGCGGTGATGCAAACCTAGAGTGGGGTGATGTATGGTTACGCTGTGGTTGGTCATTTCACTGGCCATCCGACCTAGGAGCAACTAATTTGGGCCGCGGACATTGATAAGCTCAAGGGAAAGGTTGATCGGTGACAGGTACGGAGCATTAGGAATGACATGGACGAAGCAGAAGTCGGACATCGTACAAAGAAGTGCTCCATTTGCAGGGAGTTTAGGCACACCTTCAAGAAATGCCCCACGAGAAATCCTCAGGACGAAGGAGACATCGGCACTCCGGACGTCGCTGTGAAGATCTCATCCGGTCGTCTGACTCGAGGCAGTCCACATGGGGGATGTTGAGGTCGCGACCACGAGAAAGCACAAATAGTAGTAATATGCTATTGCCAATATTCTGAATTATCATTTTGATTTGAAACAAATTAAGTGTTATGACGTTTTGCTGAATGTTATGTAATATCAGTGTGATTTGTTGTAGTTTTGATTAGGGGTGTTAATGGGTTGGGTTGAAATGGGTTGAACGGGTTGGGTTTTAATTTGGGTTGGATTTGGATGGGTTGAAATGGGTTGTTGTAGTTAACGGGTTGGGTTGGGTTGGGTTTGTAGTAGAAAAGGGTTGGGTTGGGTTGGTATGGGTTTAAAAATTTTGGGTTGAAATGGGTTCAACCCATGGGTTTGATAGGAGGATTGGTTTTTGGGTGGAGTACCTGGGTGGCTGGGTGGGTACCTGCCATAGACTACCACCTCATGTACCAGTACAATTTGCCCTCCGATCCAATTTCTACTGCTGCCAAGAACCACCAAGCAACGCCTCCACCCTCCAAGCACAATGTCACAGCGGCGATAGCGGCCACGACGCCGGATCTCATTATCGCTCAAGGCTGAAGCAGACCCCAGCGGCGACGCGGGCGTTCACCGCGACCTCCTCCACCTCTCGCGGCGGGCCGATCCCGGCGACCACCGTCCTCACGAAGATCCTTGCCGCCTCCCGCATTCGCCAAGCACGCGCGACGCCACCCGCGTCCTCCTCGGCGGCTTCGAGCACGAATCGTTCTACCTCGACGGCTCCCTCTCCTCGCTACTCGACCCGCTGCGTTCGGCGGATCGGTATGCACAGTTCCGCGACATGTGCGGGATGGAGCCCGCCGAGCTCTTGGGCGTGCTCCCGACCTGCGCCTTCGGCCGCAACGCGGCGAGCAAGTTCGCGTCCCTCCTACCTCCCGGCGTGGAGGAGGCCGTCCTGGGTGACGGCGAGCACTGGAGGGTGGTGGACGGCGGCGCGCACGAAGCACCTTTCGGCAATCAAGACTTTATGGCGTTCATTGTATTGTTGTCCTTTGAAGTACGCAACTAGTTTCCAATACGTGTGCTAAGTCCTCACCAGTGGATTCTGCATTCCTGCTAAACTGGTGGCATCGCCATGATGTTTGCGTTTTTCTTATGCTCAAATGCAACTGATTTAAGTATTTTTACATGCAAGTCTGAAGTTCCCTACCTTCCAATTGGCTTAAGAGAAATTGAAGCATGACGGAGATAGATTAATTCATGTTGTTCTATGCGTTTTCTTGTGCTCGATGCAACTGTTTTTAAAGTGTTATACATGCAACTCTGAAGTTTCCTATCTTCCAAATGGCGCCATGGCGGGTTTCTTTGAGGTGGTCGCTGTCTTTGGAGGAAGGAGGATTAGATCTGAGGGAAGGGGAGTACTGTGGAAATGGGTGGAAATGGGTGGAAACTCATATGAGGGGAGCGGGTTGGGTTGGGTTGGGTGAAAATGCTATGTGGGTTGGGTTGGGTTGGATGAAAATGCTATGTGGGTTGGGTTGGGATGGGTTCAAAGAGATTTTAAGTGGGTTGGGTTGGGTTGAAAATTTTATAAAATCACTTTGGGTTAGGGTTGGGTTTGGGTTGGGTTTGCCCCCATTATCAGGCCTAGTTTTGATAGTAATGGCAAATTCACATTTGTTTCCTTACATAATATGCAGTGCATGTACATGACCAATGTTATGCAAGAGGTCATTTCTCCAAAGTTCTCCACCGTGTATGAATTCCCAGACGCATCGTAATATCACTTACCTTCCTACTTACGAATCATTGATACCTCAATCATCCTCGCAAAATTCTTTAGAAATTCACTGCACTAGAACAACATACGATGATTATAAAATGTTATTGCTAGTCTAACATATTTCGTACCATTGAAAATCACAAACAGATCAATCAGTTTAGGGTTTTAAGTACTTGTCGCTAGGTCAACTGCCGATAGGTAGCTATCGCTAGTTGAAATGGCGATAGGTACTTGGCCCAACGATAGGGGGGCAAGAGGGTCTCTGTCGCCATTTCAACTGGCGATAGCTACCTGTCGCTAGTTGAATTGGCGATAGGGAGTCATTTTTATAATTTTTTAGGGTGGCTATTTATTTTTGTAAATATCTTTTAAAATAATATTATTTAAAAAAACATTCAAGTCTTCTGTAGCTGATAGGTGGGGCCCAGTTGGATTTTATTTCTTTTCCAAACTATTTTTACTAGAAAAACTGAGAGACCAACAGGTGGGGCTGTGGTCCGCATGGACTCAGTCCACCTGACGGTTCACAGGGCCAGGGGCCCAAATGTCAGCGACTTCGGTCTATGGACTTGGTCTACATAGGGAGTTTGATGTGATGGGCCCACATATCATACACTTGGACATTAATCTAGCCTATAACTAGATTTTCTAATTACCAAGGGCCCACACGTCATACTAACACTAAATTACCGAATAAAAACTAATTAATTACATGTTAACTTAATCTAATCTTCCGGGTGGGTCCACATGTTGGCGTCTCTAGCCGTCTTCTCCGTCCATAACAGAGGAGCAAGTGCATGGCAGCCATGGGTGGCTCGGACCAAGATCGGCCTCCACAAGGAAGGCTCCGGCGACCGCCCGTGACCCCCAAAATGGGATGTGGGGACCATGGAGACTCTAACAACTACGACTGTGTGGTGGAAGATGGCATGAGGTGGTGGTGCTACGGCAAGAACGACGACAATGCTACCGTAGGCGAGGGTAACTACTAACCACAGCTAGAAACTACAAATTGGAGAGGGCATTGTCATCTACTGGCTAAAACAAAGCTAAAAGGGGATACTAGCACTCAAGATGAAGTGATGTGCCAAGCTCTCTATGGTAGCCTACGATAGCACGGTGAGGTGCTACAGGGAGGCAACGCTACAGTCATCTAGACCTGGCATTGACTAGCCTACCAGGTTTGCAAGATGAAGGAATGCATGGAAAATGATGGACTCACTCAGGGTCCAAGCAATGAAGGAGATCGATGGTGGCAGTGAGGTTTGCATGCATCGGGCCGGTGACGGGGAAGAAGGCGTGTTCTGGCGGCTTTGGTGCATGGCAATGAAGAAGAAGATGGGCATTAGGGAGATGTCGGATCCCAAATTTGTAACTTGGGACCCACTGTGTAAATTTATACCATTCACTAGATCAGTAGATAGCACACACAGTTACATCACTAGATATCAAACACATATCACAAAAAATGTAAAGCTATTGCATAATAATAAACGAAACGTAAATATACCTTATGACGTTTGACTTGTCGAATGGCCAGACATGCCAAATACCTTTAAAAAAATAGCAGCGAAAGTAGAATTGATATACAACACGTGGAACCCTCACGATATACCCACAGGCAATCGACTGGGGCCCGCGACCTAGTTCTTGGCCTTCTTGATCTTCAGTCTTGACCAATACTCATAATTGTCTATGTAGCCTTTTTTTATGCTTGCTGACGAAAAGAATATAAAGAGTGAGCTGCATAACCGTACTCACAAGCCAACACACAATGCAATTATTATATATGCAAGGCTAATCAAGGGAGGTTCATGGTTCTTTTACTTGCACAAATCTAAGTTTGAATTAGATTATGTAGTAGCAATTCCTGAGACTTAGCATTTTAACTAACACAAGTTTTAAAAAAACTGAGTTTTGTTGTAAAGTGCTAGTGGAGGCTTCAACCACCTATACCATTGAGTGGCTCCATCCACCCAATGATCAGGTCACATTCGGTACTTGTCACTGGTTCTCAACCAGGCCATCTCAACTCTCTAGGCTTCAACCCAATATTTCCAATCACTGGGCTCCCACCTATCCTCTCATTCCACCCACAAATTGTTTTATAAAATTTAAAGCTACTTCAAGCAAGTTCTCGGCACCGCTCATGACCGTGAGTACAGCTATCTAGATAGTTTTCTTACTTTGTAGAGTTCGTACACTTTACCCACAAGAGACAATCAACTTATAATGTCTGTCTTGACACACTTTCATAGATGTGCGACTAAGATGATTGTCACAATGCCTTTACAGTGTCCCACCTCAACGCAACCCCACGCCGCTAGGTACCACCTCCTTGGGTCACGCCTTCGGGAGGTCTCCCACTTGCGCCATGTAGATCGGTGACTCCCTTACCCTTAATTCACTTCACACACCCACCAATGGTGAAGTTGCGAGGGGGCGGATAAATTAGTTAGCCAAGTCGTACCCAATATAGACTTGTGGTTGCACTATTTTTACACGAGAGATCATAAGATCTGGGTCCTAAATTGACTCAGGTGGTACTTTCACATACCCACTCTATCGTGCCCCCTAGCACCAGCCACTCTTTCCAGCCACCCGAGTCTAAATCTATTTTTGGGTTTTCACTTTTGTTTAGAAATACTTTTCTAGTCCAACATATCAACCAGGCTCCTACCTCGAATGTCCAATCTCATTTTCAAATGTTTTAATGATGTCGGGGCAAATCATTGCCCACATGCTAATATATCTAAGCAAGGCTAAGCATGACACTTAGATACAAACTTATTAACTAGTATGTAAACAATTAATTCTAGGATGACAAAGGATAGTGTCCAAGTTCAAGGATTGGAAGTTTATACACAATTATCATTAAGGTATTATCTATGAGCTAGACCAACATAGTCGTATAAATCTCACCAATGCAATTTCATAATTTAAAACAATATAATTGCAAAAAGTAGGTGCAACATGATCAAAGTGTTGACTCGCCTTGCTCAATGTTCAGATAATCATCTTGTTCAATGTTCTAGTAATTGTCCTATTCACTGTTATGATAATCCTGGTCTTGGCCTCGTTCTTGTTGGAACCGCTGTTCCTTCATGGCTTCAGAGTCTAACTATGCAGAATACAATTAAACCCGAGAACATCTGAAAAGCATTCAAATGAAATCCAATACATTCAAATAAAATAAAACACTTCAAACAAAAGTAAACAAACCTAGGTGTGTTTGAAGAAGGAAAACTCTTCAAACAAAACTAAACATACCTATCGGTGTCTTGAAAGAAGGGAGTACTCCAGATGAGACCAAAACATATTCAACCAGAGTTGATGAAGGAAATACTGTAGATGAATTATATCCAAGGATATTTGGAATGAAGGAAATACTTCAGACCAAGGCAGACAAACCCAAACTCTATCCTTTTGGTATAGTGGTAAGGTTTTGGGTTGATAGTTAGACTTAAGGTTAGGTAACATGTTTGATCTAGAGCGAGGGCGAGAGGGATCGCGCTCTTAGAAAGTCCGCTGGTGCAAGGAGTTAAGACTCCAACGGGAGGGGAGAATGTTCATAGGAATATCCCACATCGGTTACCTGGATGGGAGAGATCACTTGGTTAGGTCGGACTCTCTGATCCTACCTTTGAGTTATGATTTGTCTTACTATTGGGAACGGATAGCGTTGGATGATAGCTAGAGCCTATCTGGTGTTGATTGATGGTATCTACATTGCTATCATCCACTTGAGAACGTGTCATCGCTATCCATACATGGCCCCTAGCTGGTCTAATGGTTTCTTTAGTTATTACTTCCTATCTACCGAGGATGTTCCATGGGAGTTAGGTGAGACCTATGTGTAGGTACGAGGTTCGCTCTAGGCAGACATAAGTCTCACCAACACATGGGACCTAGTTCATTTAATGGTTTTTCTTACCGATTTATATTTATCAAGGAAGTTCCGTAAGCCTTAGCTGGAACTTTCAAGCAATGGCGAGACATCAGCCTAACACCTTGATCAGGGGCATCTACGGGTTTGAGTTCATCTACGAGGTGACATTTAGTTAGCTTCATTACTTACGTGGCTTGGTATGCTCTAAAGTAAACTTATCATACTAGGTTGCTCCTTAGTCATAACATCTGCTAACGACTACTTTTTGCTAAGTAGATAACTATACTACCAGACCTATGGGCTCTTATCTACTAGTCCTCGTGTAGCGATCAACCCTACCATCTTGGTTACTATCACTAGCATTAAGCTAGGCTATAGCTACCGCAAACCTTTGTGACTATCTAATAGTACCAATAATCTTATATGCCATGAATTTTTATATCTTAGCTTCTAGTTACAATTAAGACCTAGTTATGTGTGAGATGTAATTCCTATATCATGTTTTACTTTGATTAAGGTTTGTTGAATATACCAATCTCCCAACTAGACAATTGCTATTGTCTTAGGGTTAGCTGTTGTATGACACATTACTTTCATTAATCATTTTGAGGCGATGACCTAGGATTCAACAGCTACTCGGACATTCTATTCAAACATTAACGTCATATTAGCTAGCTATTATTACTGTTTATTATTATTGTTTGGATGCAATGTGTCAAGGACATGTCATTATTCATTACTAATACTATTTGGTTGCAGTTAATTGTTCACTGGGGCAATCCTGAATATAAGACTACACTATAACAGTGCATGTAATCAGATTTGAACTTGGTTGGATATAACTTCTATTCACACTTCTGTAGCATAGCATGACACTCTAATTAACTTAACTAGAATACTACTTTGATTGACTTAGTTATCCTACTAAGCATCCGATAACGTGGACACAATGCTATGTATACATTATATTGACAGTACTTTAAGAGGGTTAACATCCTATGGCCCACTATCAATTAACACTACTATATGTCACCTTAATCATCTACAAGTGGACCCTATTGGTAGTCACTTATCTTCATCGATTATTTAACACAATTTGAGAAGGAAGATTGCTAACTGAATACCTGTTAACCCCTAACCTACTAAGCAATTTGAGTTAATCACTTGATTAGGTTGGGTTCTCTGCTAGTTAGGTTTTCTCAAAACCCCAATTGCCCACTATCCCTTACATGTGGGCCCTACTTCACTACTCAGAGGGGAAAAGGGACTAAGAGGGGGGGGGCTATTGCTCTGGCTCTGTTCAAAATAGAGGATGGCCGGAGGCTGTTTGGGCGGGGCTTGACGCTGGAGAGGGAGTCAACGGTGGCAGCCGGAGATGTCCAAAATGGAACCGGGGAAGGTCCATCATCCTAGGGGTGGTGGTGTCGTGATAGGCGGTGGACGGTGGTGGCCGAGAGACAGCACGCGGCGGCCAGCCATGGAGGGGAAACGGGGCAGCGATGCCGGAGACGGAGAGGGGAGGAATATGGACGAGCATGAGCTTCAGGGGGACAAAGGGAACTCATCGGGGTGGTGGATGGAGGTGGGGAGTGACCGAGGCGAGCCGACAACGGGAGCCAGCGGCGGTAGAACTACAGAGAGAGGGAGTCAGAGTGGATGGTGAGGGAGAACTTTGGAGGGTTTCGGGGTGCTCCACCCGAGAGGAATCGACCAGGAGCTCACCGGAGGAGGCATGACGACAGAAACAGCGGTTGTGACCGGGAACGGGGAAGAAGAGGGCTCCGATAGGTTCTTGTGAACGCAAGAAGAAATTGGGTGAGGGGATTTGATGAGGTATCCCGAGAACACATTTTGACGTGAGAAGCAGAAGAGGATCACCGTGTCGCCCGGAACGGCGAGGTGCGCATGGTGGCCAGCGCGGGCACTTGCGCCACTCTCGAGCTTGTGCTCGGTGGAGGAGGGGGAGAAGGGAGAAGAGTGTCCAGGGGTGGTGAGGCGAGCTCGGGGCGATCCTTTTATCAGTAGGGGAGGGATGGAGGGGCTTGATGATGCACTCGGTGTGGCCGGATGGGCATGAGCGGCAGTGGCGAAGACGCGATGGCGCCTACCATAGTACGCGGCATGTCGAGCACGTGGCACTAGTGTGTTGTGAGGACGACCGGCCATGGCGATAGGGTGACACGGGCACAGGTGACGTGGATGGGCAGGGGGAGAGCAAAAGCGGCGTGGGCGACGGTATGGGAGGAAAGAAACAGAGGAAGAAGGTGAAGTGGCTGGCACAAGTGGGCAACAACAGCACAACGCAAGGGAAGAGAAACCAAGAAAGAAAAAAGAGGAGAAAACAAAGGAAAAGAAAAGGAGAGAAAAAAGAAAAGGGAGGTGTCGGGTTGGGACATGTAGTTTTTGACCCGGACCACGCTCGAGGTTTTTCCTTTTCTTTTCTCTTAAACTCCAGTTTGTTTTACCTAATTCGATCCTTAAGATCCATAACTTGACGAATAACTCAATTAAATCCAGTAAAGTTCGAGTGTCACTAAGACGAATCAAAAAAGTTTTACAAATTTTGTACTTTTAACTTTGAAATTTTTAGGCCCCAATTTTGGGGTGTTACAGGAGAGGAGATCGAGGTAGCCATGGCGTGCAAGACAACGGAAGCGGAGGCTCACCCCAATGGTCAAAATCGACGGCGAAGTCAGCGGTCGGAGTTGGAGAAGGTGACCGGTGCGGCTCGAGTTCTCCTCCACCCGAGGCAGAGAGGAGGGGAGAAATTGGGGGAAATGCAGAGGAGGAGCGGGCGAGCAAAATGTCACGCTCGGACAAGGCATAAATAGAGAGGAGAAGGGGGGGGGGGTGAGCGCAGCGACATGGCTCGGGCTCATGCACAAGATCTCATGAGTGGCACGCGTGAGTTGGATGCATTCGTGAGGTGACAAGGTCGTGGGGGTATGCTCGACGTGGCAGGGCGATGATGGCGTGGTGTTAGCACTGAGACACACGGCGAGCATGCATACGGCGCAACAGGCAAGCGAGAGAGTCAGCTGGCATGAGGGAGAAGAGAAACAATGATTCTCCCTTCGTGCTGATAGGTGGGGCCGAGAAGCCGCTTGCCAGTGAGCCTACGAGAGAGGGAGAGAGCTAGGCTAACTGTTGCGGCTCAGCTCACTCGCAGGCCAACTGGGCTGTGACTAGAGAGATGGAAAGGGTGACAACACTAGCTGGGTTGGGCCACAAGGAAGAGAGGGGGAAGAAAGAAAGAACCGGCGGTTGGGCCGACTCGGTGGGTTTTGGTGCGAGGGGGAGAGAGGGAAGGGAAAAAGGTTTAAACTTTTGTTTGTTTTAAAAACTTTAATTTGAATTTGAATTTTCAAGAGATTTTGCAACAACTAGGTTTTAATTATTTTGGGTTTCCATGCAAATAAATTTTAGGTTTGCGTACTACATGTGCAGGAACATCCTTGTAAGAGAATCTAACACACGCATTGATTTTTCACACCTTATGTTGCATTCCACATATTTCTAACTTCATCTGTGCATAATGACAGCCCAAGACGCATTGCAACTTCCTCCAACGGATCGATGGCCTGGAGATGTATGATAGGGTATTCATTCAGCAGAAGTACATGCTGAACTACGCGATGCAATCCAAGACCTTCTAGCGATGGAAACCTTACGTACTCGACCCTATTGAAGAGGAACACGTCGACAAGGGGAAGATTCCTACTAGTGAGACTGGTGGCCATCCTAGAGCTCCATGTCGTCCTGGCACACTCTGGATCGATGAGGTAAGTGATGCTCAATTCGCATCCTGATTATTTATTTTGCCTTCTATTGTGCTAACATCATGCAATCGTCCAGCTCCTCTCGAAGAACATGGATGACTTCGACACTCGCTACCGCCGTGGGCAGTCCCGAGACAAGGGGAAGAGGCCGATCATGTTAGACCCTCGGGCGTGGAATACCTGAAGATTTTATGTGTATACCATGCTAGTCCCATGATTAATGGCTATCACACACATTCACAACATTTGGCATTCACATCTATACAAATTCATACTAAAGTAAAGGAAAAGGGTATTCTAGTTAAGCTATTACAACAATTATTACAACAACGGCCGACCAGCCAAATAAAAGCAGTCATAAAAATAAGCAAAATAAATAGCAGTGGAAGACATAGTAATAGTAGCAAAAGTCCAGCGACATGCCCATCCGATCCCGCAGGCAACTGACAAGGAAAAAGGCCTAGGTAGATTCATCACCGAACCCTCTGGTGCCAGGAGCAAAGAATGCGTCATCAGGCATCTACGTATCTTCGATCTCTGAACAACAATATTAGCAAAACTGAGTACTTGTGTACTCAGTAAGACTTGTAGTGTATTGCAAAAATTATATTAGATGCAAGGCTTGTCAAATAAAGAGGCTCTATTCTACAAGTTATTTTGCTCAAAGCCATTTTTATTTGCAATATTTATAAGTAATAATTTGCAATGGAATTTGAAAGAGTAGTATAAATAAGTACAGGATAGTAAGTAGAGTACTAAATCAAATAAAAACAACACCTGCAACCCTAATCAGTTGCAAGCAAAAATATAATCATGTTCAGCCATAGAAATGACATTGACAAATTCATGTTCAACCATAGAAATAGCAGTCCTGCTATAGACATAGCAAATCCAGCCATAGAAACAGCAGTTCCACTATAGACATAGCAATACAGCCATAGAAATGGCAGTTAACTCAACAAATGAAAACCCCACGTCATTATTCAAGTTTTGTGATAACCCAATTTTTGGAAAAATAAAACTACTGCCATACCAGCCGCACTAAGCATACTCGTGACCGTGGGAGCGGCTATTCAAATAGTTTATCACTTTGTAGAGGTGTACAACTTTACCCATAGTACGTGGTATTCCAGTTGCCTGGAATATCTCTATATCACTACTCATTGCCAAAGGTAAGCAACCTAGAGTTCATGACGTAGCCTTTACATTATCTAGCCCTAACCTTGCACTAGCCGTGCGAATGATTATCCTCAATTACTCAGATAGAAACTCGTAGTATGAGGAGTCCTCACTAAATGGATAGAAACCCATCGAGCAAGTACCTCACTTGACGAACAGAAACCTATCAGGTGAGTCTTTCACTTCACCCGGATAGAAACCCGTGGGAGTGAGCCATTCGCAGTTCTGACGGTGGTAGAAATTGCTCACACTGCTCCTGCCTACTATCATGCAAGGCTAAAATTCGATAACTTAATTAGCTATGACCATCCCACACTAGCATATATGGTTGTATGATTAGGTCTTAGTCCTGGAGTTACTGGCTTCAGTCCTTAATCGACTACGGGCGAGATCTCCACCCTAGCTACTAGTGAGTCACAATCCTCACTTTTTCAGAATACAATATAACTCACCTACGTTGAAAGACTAAAGTTTTCATTTTATTTTCATAAAAATAACAGAGATACCTTCTCTAGATATTTTTCAAAATATCCCAAATTCACAAATTATCATATTGTCCTTTTATCAGTTTTTCAGAAAAACCTACCGCTCTAGTTGCATTTGTGCGATAATCGCACTCAAAAATCACCAAACGACATTACATATTATATAACCCATATTATAATGGCTACAACAGTAAGGGATCAATATTGGAAGGAGATATATGCAGCAAGTAGGATTTACAACTACCGATTTCCCAACAATAACATTTTCATACAAACATATAAGCATGCATAATAGAATTTACAAAACAAAGTACAGTAAGTAAAATACAGGGATCAATATGATCAAAGGAGGTGCTTGCCATGCTCTTTCTATTCTGGAGGTAAAGTTGATTGATCGTTGCAATAATAACCCGAATAATCGACATCTAAAAAGATCCAGAAATGAATTAAATAACATCCAATAAATTCAACAGTGAGAAAAATTAAATATTTTTACATATTATGGTAGATTATGATTTTAGATAAATTTAGTGACAAATTTCATTCGGTTTGGAGTTTTGTAGCAAAAGTTATTAAGGTTTCATTTTGGTTCGGTTTGATAAATCCAGTTTCGAGTACTGTTCATCGTTTCGAGTACTCTTCATAGTTTTGAGTGATGTTCATAGTTTTGAGTACACCTAGTTTAAAGATAGTTTCGACTAAACGTGGTCGGAAGGAAGTTTCGACTACACCTGGTCGGAAGGAAGTTTCGACTACACGTGGTCGGAACGAATTTCGACTACACCTGGTCGAAAGGAAGTTTGGCCCATGCACACAGTGCGCGGTCGACGGGGCGGTGAGCTGCCTGGTCGAAAGGAAGTTTGGTCCATGCGCACAATGCGTGGTCCACGAGGCGGTGAGCTGTGCGCTTAAGTGATTGTGGGGCCCGCATGTTAGTGACTCGTTATCAAATAGCGTTTTGATTTAAGTTTTCATTTAAACTTAAGTTGGTCCCATATGTCAAACACTTATTAGAACTAGTCCAACAACTAAACATTGATTAGCTTTTAATGAACGTGATTAGACACACTGATGACGAGCTACGATGCTCGCCACCGCAGTCTTGCGTGGTGGCGGCGCGCCCGCGCGCGCCTCGCCGCGCTCGTGTTCAAGAGGTCGGAGAATGGTCAAAACGGCGTCCTGGGCTATTGCGCACCCACCGGCACTAACGGCGAGGCCGGAGATGGTCTAACATGGTAGCCCACCGGCGTTGAGCGGTGGAGCCGCTACGGCATGAGCAAGAGCTCAATTGAGCTATGCCCTTGTCAAACTAATGCACGCATGAGCTTCTATGGGCTACTAGGATCATACGAGAAGCAAGAAGGAGGTCAGAGGTAGTCAGAGTCGACGGGTCGACGGTGAGCCAAGGCTACGAGGCTGGTCGTACGTGGAGAAGAAGCTCGGGCGATGTTGGTCCACGTATCGTGGTCGTGGAAGCTTCCTGGTGCTCAGGTAATGCTCCAGACTCGAGGAATTGGTCGGAGATGCCTTGTAGCTCTGACGACGGCCGTGGTGAAGGAAGTGATCGGAGATGAGGAAGACGACTCGATTTGGCTCCTTCTGTGAATCAAAGATGAAATTGAATGAGGGAGAAGGTTCAGGGCGTGCTGGAACACGAAATGATGTGGTAAGGGTGATACAAAACCCTTCACAGCATCGGGGACGATGGCGATGGCGCACGGCCGAATTAGGGCTCACGCTCCTTGAGTTCTACAGCTCGATTCAGTGGAGTAGAGGAGTGAGTGAGCGCACTGGATTGGAAAAGAGGAGAAGCAGCTCGGGGTGTCCTATTTATAGGCAGAGGGGGCGGAGATCAACAAGGATAGCTCAGCGGTCGTGAAGGTTTCGAAGATTCCTAGCGATGTCAGAAGGAGGCAACATGCACAAGGTGAGAATGGGCGCGGCATGAAGGAGATGTGACTAGGTAGGTGCGGTCGGTGGCAAAACCATGGTCGGGGCAGAAAAATGGTGGGCGGTGTGGCGGAGCCCTCGTGGTGCTGTGCTGGTGTGCCCGAGCGTGAGGTGGATGAAGGTCCCTGCGCTCGGGGCCCACCGGTCAGCGAGGGTGAGAGAGAGTTAGAGTTTTTGATTTTTGATTTTTGATTTATCTGCTGATTTCTTTGCTGTCTTTATTTACTAGTAGTATGAATTCCAAAATTAATGAAAAGTTTTGTGTAGGCTTCTGACATAATGTAGTTTATGTTGTAAAATTATCAGAGGTTTAGACCTTCTGTGAATTTCTACAAAATTCGCAGAAATTTCTGTTTTGTGCTTTTGTAATTATTTTCCTAAACAAAATTTCATATAAAATCTTTGGTGAATTATATCTGGGATAATATGCCCAAAATAATTCTATCCTTTGAATTTATTTGCTTTGGTTTACCTATTTCCTTTTTAGCACCTTTTTGTTTGTAGTTCAAGTTTTCCTTTTAAATTCAAAACCCAAATTCAACATATTATATTTCATATGCAAATGATCAAAGTAATTTTTCCTAATGCATTTATATTACATAATCCCAGAATTAGTATTTTAGGATGTTATAGACCTACCCCCCTTACAAAGAATCTCGTCCTCAAGATTCAGAGGAATTGGTAAAGAAATCGGGGAATTCAGCTTGGAGGCGGTCTTTTCGTTTCCAAGTAGCTTCATCTTCAGTGTGGTTGCTCCACTGGATTCTCAGCATCTTGATGGCCTGGCTTCGCGTATGCCACGTGGCTTCATCTAGAACTCAGATTGGGTGCTCCCGATAAGATAGATCAGGTTGGAGATCAAGGTTTTCCAACTGAATGGATTCGGTGGGAGTTTGAAGACATTTCTTGAGCTGAGATATGTGGAAGACATCATTTACGTCTGGAATTTGAGGCGGTAGCTCCAGCTGATAGGCTACCTTGCCTTTCCTTACGAGAATTCGGTAGGGACCGATATACCGAGGTGCTAGTTTCCCATGGACTTGGAAATGACGGATACCTCACGGTGGTGAGACCTTGAGGTAAACAAAATCGTTTACTTCAAAGCTTAGCTCAAGGTGACAACGGTCGACATAACTCTTTTGTCATGACTGTGCTTCATTTAATCGTCTCCTTATTGCATACACCTGCTCTTGAGCTTCTTAGATGATAGTTGGTCCGAAGAATTGTCGTTTTCCGACTTTAGACCAGAACAAGGGTGTTCTGCACTTTCTTCCATATAGTGCTTCAAATGGGGATATCTGAAGGCTGGACTAGAAGTTGTTGTTGTAAGAAAACTCAGCAAACGCTAGGCATTTCTCCCAATCCGTGCTGTAGGACAACACACATGCTCACAACATGTCTTCCAGAATTTGATTAGTCTTTTATGTCTTACCTCCTGTTTGCGGATGGAACGCCGTGCTGAAGAATAGCTTGGTTCCCAACAGTTCATGTATACTATCCCAGAATCGGGAAGTGAACTGAGGTCCTCGATCAGAGGTTATGATCTTTGGCATGCCATGCAGATGGATGATATTATCCATATAAAGTTCTGCTAGCTTGGCTCCATTATAGGTGGTTTTAACTGGAATAAAGTGAGCCACCTTGGTTAGGTGATGAATAATAACCCATATAGAGTCATGCCCCTTTCGGGTATTGGGTAACCCTGTTATGAAATCCATGTCGATTTCGTCCCATTTCCACTCGGGGATATTCAGGGGTCGAAGCAAACCTATGGGTCGCTGGTGTTCTACTTTGACACGCTGGCACACGTCGCACCAGGCAACATGTGCGGCGATGTGTTTCTTCATACTGGGCCACCAGAACTGCTTCCGAAGATCTCGGTATATCTTGGTACTTCCAGGATGGATGGAGAGGGGAGAATCATGAGCTTCTCTGAGGATTAGCACATTGATATCTTGATCATTGGGAATGCAGAGCTGCTGTCCGCGCATAACTAATCCACTCACGTTCTTGGAAAATTCTGATTTCCCGCCATCTCGTAAGTTGAGCTTGATTTCGATGATTGCCGGATCTGTAAGCTGAGTGGTCTAAATATGCAATTCGAGTGTAGGTTGGAATGCTAAGGCAGCAACATAACCTTCCTCAACCACTTCTAAGTTGAGCTTCCGAAACTCTTCATGCAACATCGGTTGATTTTCCTCGATTGATGTAATCAGGCAGTGAAGTTTCCAACTGAGAGCATCAGCTACAACATTGGATTTACCAGGGTGGTAATGAATGCCTAAGTCATAGTCCTTGATCAATTCAATCCATCTTCGTTGTCTCAAGTTTAGGTCCGGCTGAGTAAAGAAGTACTTTAGGCTCTTATGATCTGAGTAAATCTCGCACTGATTGCCGATAAGATAATGTCTCCATATCTTGAGAGCAAGAACCACTGCTGCTAACTCCAAATCGTGGGCTGGATAATTAGCTTCATGTGGCCGTAGTTGATGTGAGGCATGGGTCACTACTTTGCCTTCTTGCATCAGCATATAGCCGAGGCCGTGGCGGGATGCATCATAATATACAGTGAAATCCTTGTGTATATCGGGCAAAGTGAGCACTAGGGTTGATGTTAGCCTTTTTCTTAATTCATGGAAACTCTCGTTACACGAGGTTGACCATTCAAACTTTTTCTCCTTCTTCAGAAGTTGAGTCATTGGTCTTGTGATCTTAGAGAAGTTCTCGATGAACCGATGGTAATATCCCGCCAGACCGAGGAAACTTCAGACTTCAAGGATGGTCTGGGGTTGCTTCAAATCTAGAACCTCTTGGATCTTGCTTTGGTTCACTACCACACATCCTTCAGATAGAACATGGCCTAGGAAGCCGACTTCCTTTAGCCAAAATTCGTACTTGCTGAATTTGGCATACAACTGATGTTCCCGCAACTTATCGAGTAGTAGTCGCAGATGCTGCTCATGCTCTTCTGCAGTCTTGGAGTAGATAAGGATATCATCAATGAAGACTACCACAAACTTATCCAAATACTCCATAAAGGTCTTGTTCATGAGGTTCATGAAATTCACTGGAGCATTGGTAAGTCCGAAAGACATTACGGTGTATTCGTACAGACCGTATCGGGTAGTAAAGGTAGTCTTCGGAATATCTTCAGGTCTGACCTAGAGTTGAAAATATCCAGTTATGAAGTCAATCTTGGACAAAATACATGCACCATTCATTTGATCAAACAAGTCATCAATCCTTGGAAGAGGATATTTGTTCTTGATGGTGACTTCATTCAGAGAACGATAGTTGACACACATCCGTAGACTGTCGTCCTTCTTTGTTACGAACAAGGTAGGACTTCCCCAGGGAGATGAGCTAGGGTGAATGGATCCCTAGTCTAGTTGTTTCTTCAATTCAGCTAATTCATCAAAATCCATATGATAAGGTCGTTTGGATATAGGTATCAAATCATTGACAAATTCCATGTCTCGATCCAGCAGCATTCTTGTCAATTCGTTCAGAAACACATCGAGATATTCACATACCACGGGTACTTGACTAAGTTCTAGAATCGATGTGGAATTTAGCTTGGGCTGCTGTGATAGAGCGGCATATGCGGAGGTAAATACGATGCGCTCTCTGTCAGAGTTGACTAGAGAAACTGCTTGTCTTGTTCAATCGATAACTCCCTGATGTTTAGATAACCAATCCATCCTAAGGATTATATATAACCCAGGGGTATCTATCATGATAAGGTTGGTGCTAAAGTTTACCCCATTTATTTCTAAGAGAACTTCAAAACATCCGAGTTGTGCCGTTAGGATGGACCCGGGTGAATGAATTAGCAGAACGCTATCTAGCAATGTAGTTTCCAGTTGTTGATGCATGGCAAAATTTTCAGACACAAAGGAATGAGTTGCTCCAGAATCAAATAACGCTAATGTAGGTACGTAATGTACGAGAATCGTACCCGTCACCACATCAGGTGTTGCGCCAGCCTCCTCACCAGTAGTGTGGTTCAGACAACCGCGTCTGAAGCCTTGCACCGGTTTGGGTGCTTGTTGCCCTTCTGGGCCTCGAACGGGGACCTGAGGTCACTGCTGAACTCCCATGGGTCGAGGTTGAGACACTAGAAGTTCTTCTTTGGGCACTTGTTGGCATAGTACACGCGTTTTCCGCAGCTGAAGCATGTGACGTTTGCTGCCTGGTTTTGAGTACTGGACGGCTGACCTCTGAGGTTATATTGCTGAACCACTGCTGGTTGAGGGCAGAGAACTGGTGCTTGAAACCTCAGGGGTGGTGGTGCTAGAGGGCGAGCATTTGAAGGCTGCTAGACTCGAGATCTTAGCTGATCGTTGCTTACTGATTTCTACACAAGCCACTTGCGCCTGCCGCTCTCCACCACTATTCGGGTGCTATCCTCGACTCGTATCACCTTGTTGATCAAGGTTTGGAAATTAGGGATGTCGTGGGCAGCGAGTGACCACTTCATCTCGTCATTCAAGCGCTCCCGGAATATAGCAACCTTTCTTGCCTTATTTGGTATCTTGGACACTACGTAGCGCGCGAGATAGTTGAAGCGATGCAGAAACTCCATCATGGTCTGGTTTCCTTGCCAGAGTTCATAGAACTCCCACCTGTTGATGTCCATAAGACCCAAACGGATGTGGGCATTACGAAAAGATTCTTTGAAGATGGCCCAAGAGATGGTCTGGCCTTTAAGGATGAGAGTCTGATAATTTTCCCACCAAACTGTGGCTACTCCTTGTAGCTGATAGGATGTGTAGAGAACCTTTTCTTCATCACTACACTGAGCAATGATGAGCTTGCTCTCTATGATGTGAATCCAATCATCAGCGTCGAGAGGGTCGACAGCTGATGCAAAGGTCGGTGGCTGAGTCCGCATGAACTCGCCCATCCTGGATGATGACTGGTTGATAGCAGCTCTGTTTCCACTGGCAGCGGTACCAAGAGCTGCAGTGTTCTGCACCAACTGTTGGAGCATAAGAGTGTTGGTTTGGTGCCCTTACTCAATCATGGCGGGAAATTGTTCCATAGTGGGCGGCGACGGTAGAACTTCGGTTTCTGCAGTAGTGGTAGGCTAAGACTGATCAACTTGCTCTGTTGTCATGGATGGATGCTGAGGATTGGATAGCGAAGGCACAGGAGTCTCACCCCCTAGTTGTTGTGTTTCGGAGGTGGCTCCTACTGTTATGAGCTGGCGAACTGAGTGCGTTACTGACATCCTGATCAATCAATCAAAAGGTAGAGTAAACAAATGTCCGCAGAATAAGAGGGAATAAGCAAAAGTCAAGTAGGTCAGTAAGTTTTTTTTCAACCCAGACTACTTTAACTTAATCTAAACTAATAGCATGCATATTTTTAAGGTTTAGGGGTGGCACACATGAATTTTCAACAAACACGTTAAACATTGCATGGTGCATATGCCCGTTGTTTGATATTACAAAAGAGGGCAACTAAAACATAACAACTAGCATATTACAATAATTTTACAGCAAGGTCCCACCTCGATCTACTCCTAAAAAATATCCAAAAGTGCTCACTCTAAGGCCTATAGGTGAGCTCTAGACTAACAGCTGCAGTCTAGACATCCTAGTCGCGCTGGGCGGCTCTTGAGGACTCAGGGGCAGTGGAGGGCGGAGTACTCAGATGCTCAGTGTGCTCATGTCCAGTGATGTGGTGGTGGTAGCACTGCAACGGCTATGAAGTGTCCACCGCACCAGCGTAGATGGCCATCACCCGACGGTGATGTTCGGTCACTAATATACGGGGATGTCAGGTACGGGACTGTAGGCGGATGATGGGCTGAGGCAACTCCTCAGCGGGCGCCAGAACTACATCCTCTCCATACAACAGCTCCCTGGAAAAGAATCCCTGGGCCACCATGGGGGCAATGCTATCCTCCAAGGTACAGATCCTCCGACGAGCCTCCAGGAGCTCGCGAGACATCCAACGGAGATACCCATCAAGGGACCTCACTAGACCTGCGAGGTGTAGGTGTGGAGTAAGGATCTGTCTCCCTTCCACCTGATAGGTGGGCTCCTCCTGATCCATGGCCTGAGCTGAAAAATGGAAGAACGACTCCCGCAATGCCAACAGCTTGTGCCGCAGACGAACGATGGCGACATAAGCCGCATCGAGCAGAGACATCTGAACGGTAGAGCCCCTCCTGTAACAATGGAAAGCCGGGTCACCGAAATTCCTCCCCTGGACAAGCACCTGAGTGAGGTACTCGATGGAGGCTGCACTCACGAGTGCACTATAGACAGTGTACTGCGGAGTGTGCAGCCACTCGATCTGCTGCAACATCACCCACAAAATGTGCTGCAACGTGCCCTCTTCAAAGGCACTCGTGCGATACTGAGGCTCCCACTCATTCTCCATCTACATTTTTGAATAAAATGAGAGTTAGTGAACATGTGAGTAGAGATATGGATGGGAATTGACAGAAGATAGGAAAAGAATTTCAGCACACATTTTAACCCATTCTCTAGCTTATTTAACTAATCCTTAAGGCTTTGAGTCGGGTATTACTGCCCCCTTGGTCTTTATATAAGTTGACCTTTATATTAAGACTCAAAATAACTCCAAATGAAAGTAGGTGAGGTTTAAAAGAATAATACATTACAAAAATTTCAGCAAGTATCACATTCTGAAATTTTGATAAAAGAGGGGTCTAAGGTGGTATCCTTAGTAGTTTAAAGAGGAATCTTCAAAAGGACTTTGTGTAAGATGTTTTTTATGATATTTTGAAAACATTTTAGCTTTGTTTTTAAAGTCCTAAAAGTAATTTAATATTTTTATTTTCAGAGAGCATCTCTTCTCTCAAAACTAGATTTAATTTGAACAAGTTGAGAGAAGATGATTAAAAATAGACTTTAGATGAGAGGAGAATGTTAAGGGGGAAAAGATTAGCAATTATTTCTAAAATTTCAGAACCATTCCTAAGGTTAAATTAGATTGCATTTTTAATTCCAAGTCCTAATCTATTAGCCAGTCTATCTAGGGCTTGTAATACAGTTAGTATGGCTCTCATACCAAGCGCTGTCAGACCCCCGGGCGTGGAATACCCGAAGATCTTATGTGTATACTGTGCTAGCCCCAGGATTAATGGCTAGCACACCCATTCACAATATTTGGCATTTACATCCATACAAATTCATACTAAAGTAAAGCAAAAGGGTATTCTACTTAAGCTATTACAACAATTATTACAACAATGGCCGACCGACCAAATAAAAGCAGTCATCAGAGTAAGCAAAATAAATAGCAGCGGAAGACATAGTAATAGTAGCAAAAGTCCAGCAGCATACCCATCCGATCCCACAGGCAACCAATAAGGAACAATGCCTAAGTAGACCCGTCACGGAACCCTCCGGTGCTAGGAGCAAAGAACGCGTCGTCAGGCGTCTGCGTATCTTTGATCTCTGAATGACAATATTAGCAAGATTGAGTACTTGTGTACTCAGCAAGACTTGTAGTGTATTGCAAAAATTGTATTAGATGCAAGGCTGATCAAATAAAAATGCTCTTTTGTACAAGTTATTTAGCTCAAAGCCATTTTTATTTGCAATATTCATAAGTAATAAGTTGCAACGAAATTTGAAAGCGCAGTATAAATAAGTACATAACAGTAAGTAAAGTACTAAATCAAATAACAACAACACCTGCAACCCTAATCGATTGCAAGCAAAAATATAATCATGTTCAGCAATAGAAATGGTACTGACAAATACATATTCAACCATAGAAATGGCAGTCCTGCTATAGACATAGCAAATCCAGACATAGAAATGGTAGTTCTGCTATAGACATAGCAATATAGCTATAGAAATGGAAGTTAACTCAACAAATGAAAACCCCATGTCATTACCCAAGTTTTGTGACAACCCGGTTTTTGGAAAAGCAAAACTACCACCACACCAGCCGCACTAAGCATGCTCATGACCGCGAGCGTGGCTATTCGAATAGTTTATCACTCTACAGAGGTGTACAACTTTACCCATAGTATGTGGTATTCCAGTTGCCTGGAATATCTCTATATCATTGCTCACTATCGAAGGTAAGCAGCTTAGAGTTCGCGACGCAGCCTTTACATTATCTAGCCCTAACCTTGCACTAGCCCTGCGAATGATTATCCTCAATTACTCAGATAGACACCCGTAGTATGAGGAGTCCTTGAGCTCGGGAGCTCGATTTAGTGGAGTAGAGGAGGAGTGAGTGAGCGCACTGGGTTGGAAAAGAGGAGACACAACTTAGGGTGTCCTGTTTATAGGTGGAGGGGGCGGAGATCAACAAGTAGAGCTCGGGCAGGTCACGGTGCTCTCAGAGGTTCCCAACGATGTATGGGAAGGAGCAGCTGTGGCTGGGCAGGGGAATGGGTGCGACATGAAGGTGATGTGACTAGGTAGGTGTGGCCGGTGGCAAAACCACGGTCGGGGCAGAAAAATGGTGGGTGGCATGGCAGAGCTCTCGCGGTGCCACGCTGGCGCGCCGGGGCGTGAGGTGGACGAAGGCCCCTGCGCTCGGGGCCCACCGGTCAACGAGGGTGAGAGAGAGTTAGGGTTTTTGATTTTTGATTTATCTGTTGATTTCTTTGCCGATTTTATTTACTAGTAGTGTGAAGTCCAAAATTAATGAAAAGTTTTGTGTAGGCTTCTGACATAATGTAGTTTCTGTTGTAAAATCATTATAGGTTTAGACCTTCTGTGAATTTCTACAAAATTCGTAGAAATTTCTATTTTGTGCTTTTGTAATTATTTTCCAAAACAAGATTTCATATAAAATCTTTGGTGAATTATATCTGGGATAATATGCCCAAAATAATTCTATCCTTTGAATTTATTTGCTTTGTTTTACCTATTTTCTTTTTAGCACTTTTTGTTTGTAGTTCAAGTTTTCATTTTAAATTCAAAACCAAAATTCAACATATTATATTTCATATGCAAATGATCAAAGTGATTTTTCCTAATGCATTTATATTATATAATCCTGGAATTAGGATTTTGGGATGTTACAGATATGAAATGCCTTGAACTTTTCAAAGGATTCTGACTTATGCCTCATCAAATAGACATAGCCATATATACTGAAATCATTAGTAAAAGTTATGAAGTACTGAAAACCTCCTCTGGTCGGAGTGTTCATTAGTCTGCATACATCCGAATGTATTACGACCAGTAGATCACTCGCCTTCTCACCTCTGGTCGTGAAAGGCGTCTTTGTCATCTTGCCAAGTAAACAAGATTCATATGTTTCAAATGATTCGAAATCAAATGACTTTAGAAGACCATCTTGTGGAGCTTCATCATGTGATTCTCATTTATATGACCTAGTCGATAATGCCAAATAAAAGTAGGATTCAAATCATTAGGTCGAAGTCTCTTAGCATTTATGTTATAGACATGCATATCCTCAAGATTTAAAACATATAATCCATTTACCAATGGAGCATGGCCATAAAGCATATCTTCAAAATAAATTGAACAACAATTGTTCTTTATTCTGAACTCATAACCTTTTGCTCCTAAATAAGAAGCAGAAATAATATTTTTGCTTAAGGCTTGAACATAATAACAATTATTTAGTTCCATAACTAATTCTAAGGGTAAAGCCAATGGTAAAGTGCCAATAGCTAATGTAGCAATTCTTGCTCCATTGCCCACACGAAGATCAACATCTCCTGTTGCCAAACTTCTGCTCCTCATCAGTCCCAGCATCGAATTGCAAATATGAGCAACCGATCTGGTATCAAATACCTAAGAACTGGTCAGAGAAGTGGCAAGATTAATTTCTATAACATTTATACCTAAACTGGAAGTCTTGCTTCCTTTGTTTTTTTTCATTTCTGCCAAATACTTCTTGCAATTTTTCTTCCAATGCCTAGTCTCACGACAATGGTAACATTCTGTATTAGGCTTAGGACCCAGCTTAAGCTTATTAAGCTTAGCCTTGAAACTCTCAATATCATCTTGAGTCTTTTCTTTGCCTTTTCCCTTTCCCGACTTACCCTTCTTCTTGAAGCTAGTAGTCTTTCGAACCATCATCACATGATTGGAACTTTTCTTGATTCTCTCCTCAGCACCTTTAAGCATGCCATGCAACTCGGTCATTGACTTCTCCATGTCATTCATATGAAAATTCATTATGACCAGCTCAAAGCTCGCAGGGAGCAATTGGAGAATCATATCAGTAGCCAACTCTTGGCTAAGGAGAAAACCAAGCTTTTTCAAGCTCTCAATGTGACCAATCATCTTGATCACATGAGGACTGACTGGGTTGCCATCCGCCTACAAGAAAACAATGCCTTGGAGGTATTATACCTATCTGTCCATGATTGATCCTGAAACATACCTTTCAGACCCACAATCATATTGTAAGCGTCTGTGGTCTCATATTGCTTTTGAGGCTCAAAGTTCATGGTTGCAAGCATTAGGCAGTGCACATCGACTGCCTCATTGCGATGCTTCTCATAAGCATTCTTTTCAACTCGAGTAGCATGTGCATTCGGTTCATCGGGATAGGGATCCTCTAGAACATATTCCTTCTTTTCTTGTTTGAGAACAATTCTCAAATTACAAAACCAGTCAATAAAGTTGGTTCCATTCAGCTTTTCTTTCTCAAGAATAGATCGCAAATTAAAGGTAGGTGCAGAAGAAGTAGTAGGTGTCATGATCTACAATAGAAATGTATGCAAATATTCAGCACTATGTTTATGCAAGATCTTCTATTAAACATTTTAATAAAAGATACTCCCACTATATGTTCTAAACCATGTTTCCTCTAACATCATATAGTGAGTTCAAGATCCATAAATCATTAAGTCCTAGTGAGCTTTGGCATCACTGCTAGAAACCTAGTGATTTAGGTAAGCAACCTCTTGCTAATCATATCACATATGATTCTTGTCTGTTGGGTGGCATCTCTATGCTCTGGCGACCAACAATATGCCCCAAGGCCTAAAACTGTTTTGATAGCCTTGTTAAGTTAAACCAATACTATGCATGTGGGTGTCTGACACCCACCTCATCTTATTAAGATAGTCAATGGCACCCTACTTTGGTAGACCTACCAATTAACGATCAAAATCATGATAGGCACAGCAATTGAAAAGGCATCAATTTTACTTAATTTTTCTTGGGGGATACTACTCTATCATGTTAAAACATCTAATGATAAAACATGATTAATAGTATGATAGGAATAAACAATCACAGATAATCAAATTAAATTGTGAAATAGTATGGCCCTTCTCATGACGATCTCCATCACTATGCTTCCTGTCCACCGAGACATCATGCTTGAAATCTCCGACCACAATCATCTACTAAGCAATTACCCTTAAAAGCTCGTAATGAATTACATAGGATAATATCAAGCATCACATGTCGGTACGCAGACCGTAATACAATAATATGTAGCTCGATGGCTATTTCACAACATGACACGCATGCCATGAAAATCCATAAATACATCACATACACAACGTGTCATACTATTCACATCAATCCCTGCAAAATCGAGTTATGCATAGAATCCAATTCTATCGGGTGACATGAACACATACTACTATACCGCGTGGTACGATTACCTAGCACAGCAGTCCCACTAGCTGGTTAGTGGGTGGGGTTCGAAGGGGCAGTGCCCCTCGCTAGTTGAGGGCACGTGCTCAGAAAATTTTTCCGGGACATGAATCTTATTCACGTAATCGAGCCTTAGAAATCATCAGTTTAATCATATTAACCCTATTCCAAACCAATATGATCACTGTCTTGATACGACCACACACTGCGGCATACTTTGATGGCGGAATTTCGACCAGTAGGAGTATTATGCAATGTGGTTGTGAACAAGCGCACTAAACCATCTGGTGCTTTTAGCTCATACTTCCCGCAAACCCATCTACTACCGCCGAAAATCGATTGATCTTATTGACCAGTGCCTAGACCATTCCATCCATATGAACCGATCTAGGTTATCAGACTAGACCAATAATAGATCCAATCTACTACTACCACATATCAAGTATATGCGACCGATCTAGATTAAAAACTACGCAAGATGGCTCTGATACCACTGAAGGGATACAGGTATGCTACACTAGTTGGTAGTTCAAAAATTTTACCACATAAACCAGGATGTCATGCAAGCAAGAGATCACAGATCGTTACCACCAGATGCGCAGTGCAGCAGAAGTAGAGTTGGAGTAGCCTGATCCAATGAAGACCGCGTTCATGTAGTGGTT
Organism: Phyllostachys edulis; assembly: GCA_036346405.1. NCBI lineage: Eukaryota > Viridiplantae > Streptophyta > Magnoliopsida > Poales > Poaceae > Phyllostachys > Phyllostachys edulis. The sequence goes on from CM070567.1 coordinate 17,049,626, forward strand.
GTAGTCGATCGTCCAACATTCCCGGTGTCGATCGTCTCCTCCAGCAACCAATTGCTTTCTTTGAGAGGTCGTGGATCATTCTCAAGTGCAATAGCAACCGCAGTAGCGTCTCTACGGTATCCACATGTCCAGGGATGGAACGCTGAACGTTGGTGTGCTAGCACCAACTCACACGATAGGGCTCTCTCAAGAAGATGGTGGCTAGGGTTTCGGTAGAACAACTCACGTCCTCACGTGTGTCTCATTTTCCATCATCCTCCCAATAGCCTTAAGCATCTCCTTATATAGTGCCCATCACGGATCCTATCCGAACACGTTTGTTCCAACCCATTAAGTGTGTGACCTGTTAGGTTCATGCGTAATCGGTTATGACTTGGAAACTCCTTTCCGATCATGAGTTGTTAGCGGCTCCTAGTAGGACATAATGATTCCCGAATACACACGAATTATATCGGATGAACCTTAATGTAATATGATCTACAAGTAGGTCCTCATCACTTACAACTAGTTCGTATCCCTATACGACCAGTTCATATATAGTCATGACCAGTACATAACTCCTTATAACTAGTCCATGATCATTTAGTGATCATGTTCGACTAGCCTACGACCAGCTCGTATCTCCATACGACTAGTTTGTATTTGATCAAACTGAAAGACCTTCTCGTGTATTCCCCCTTTGCCTCTCGATATCTGGTTGAACTTTAGGTGAGATATTATGCCATCCATGGACTGTTAATACTTTCTCGATCAAGTGTCGAATAACTTCATGTGGTCGACTCTTCGACCGCTAGTGGCATGGCTATGCACTTTCTTTATCCGACCACATCAAGGGGCCTAGAGATATCTCTCCTGTTATGTTAGGAGGAGCAAATCCCAAATCCGACTAGTCATATCCCTCTGCATGTTTCATAGTATACCCGAAAGCTACATTTATAACTACCCAGTTACGGAGTAGCGTTTGGTAGCCCCTAAGTGCACTATTACACATGTAGAAAACCATGTTGATCTCAGGTCTAAGGGTTATACATCATCATTACTTGAGACCAACTGATGACACATGAAATCATAACAATCTCAACAGTATCTCAAGGTGGGTCAATCCAACCCCATGTTCTCTAACATATGTTCACATTATTGATTCGATATCCCTATATCCATGACCGGCGAAACATGGTCATCAATCAATACATGTGCCGGTCGATAAGTCACTAGTGTTTAACCATGACCGGCGAAACATGGTCATCAATCAATACATGTGCCGGTCGATAAGTCACTAGTGTTTCGACCACTGACATCCGACCAAGGATACTTTTAGAACGACATCATATAAGTTAAAGAGCTTCACCAACAAGTCACATACTTGTTATTCTTTATAACCGATGATTCATTCAAAAATGGAATAACACTTATTCAATAAGTCATAAACATAGATGTGATACAATCATCTCTATGATCGCCTCTAGGGCATATCACCAAAAATATGGCCCACTCGTCTGAGCCACTCTATGCTCGTTGTGTCTACGTCTGCGTGCGTGTTCTAGTTTTGAATTGAGCATGTCCCGTGGGATACGTTAACCGGTCCGGAGAGCGCGTATCGGTTCGGAGGGGGTACAGAGACCGTTGAGTGGGCGAAGGTGCATCAGCAAGCTGAGTCTGGCCCAGCTGAGTCTGCCCAATGTCAATGTCATTCAACTGAGTCATGCCAAACTCATTACCACTATAATCATTTCATTAATGAACGAATCAAGAAATCCATGCCTGGATCGTCGTTCGCCCCCCAAGTACGATGTCTGCACGTCCCTTGGTACGGTGGAGTTTTGGCCTTGACCGAGTGATGTACTAGCAACCCCTGAGGAACTCTGCCCTTGGTACGGTACTGCGTACGACAGGGGTGGGCGCCCTGGGTGCCACGATCCAAACCCTAGCGCTGTGCACTGCTCCCTGGTTGTAGTTGGGATGGTCATCTCCTCATCGGTTGATGGATGGCTGTCACCCCCACACTCAACTGAAGGCTATAAGATGGAATGATGTTAGGCGCAATCAATATTTAGGACCTAAGCTGAACATCTCATACCTCTTGGATGTGTAGTGTGGATGACCGACAGGGAGCGCTGGTCTGAGTAGGGGGTGTAGACTACAGAAGAGATGTATCTCGACAGACGTGCGGTTGGAAGATGACATGATGTTAGCACAACCTAAGGTGTAATAAAAAAATCAGGACATAATTTTGTACATAGCTTACCTCCCCGCTGATATATAGTGTGGATGACCGGTGGGGAGTGCTACGATGCCCACTGGTATGACTAGGCCGTGCTGACCTAGCAGGTGAGCACGATCGGCCCACTCAGTGCATAGCGAGTAGGATGTCGTCTCTCGATCGACCGAAGCTCATATTGTTTATTATATTCTTGGACTTCGCGAAGATGTACTTCATAGTGTTGAGAATAGCCCCAGTAGGTGTGCACTGGGCCACAGATGGCAGTCTTGGATGCTCTTGCGATCCGCTGCAGCCGCTCGAACTGATGTGATAGACAACACTTGTTCAGTAACAAACAGTACAAATATTATCAATGAAGCGGGCAAAGGTTGTCAATGTCTTATAGTGTTGACATGCCGTGAAGCACTATGTGAATCGAACGAGTGACAAAGCCTCTCCTCATCCGTTGTAACATCCAAATTTTATGAGTTTCAAAACCATTTCAGTAGTTTGGTCCTTTAGAAAAATTCGCCAAATTTTATTTGGAATTAATAAATCTTAAATGGACTTTCAAATGTCAATACAATTTAATATGACTAATCTGAACATCCATTAATTCCAAAACTATTTTATTTGAGTTCTTTGTACTTGGAAATAATTTCCAGATTTTTTTGGAATTTGTCCAAGTTCATTTGCTATTTTTAATTTGCCATTTGGATTTACAGGTATTTCTAAAATACAAAAAACTATGTAAAATCTCAGGAAATGATTCGGGCCTAATCTTTTTAGCCCAGGCACATTTCTTCTAAAGCCCAACCCAATTTCCATGCCCTTCTATTTTTGCCGCAGCCCAGCCGCCTTTTTCCCTCCACCTCTCGCTGCCAAGTAGCCCCGCCGTGTCAGATCTGTGCAGCCACGTCGATGTCGTCTTCAACCTGGAAAGCTGCCCATGTCCGTCTCGCACACGAAGCTGCCGCCGTCTATGTCCCAGATTCTCCCTCTTTGACCCTATTTAAACCACTGCGCCCCATCCTCCTCTCCTATTTGCCCTAGATGCCGTACTAGAGGTCGTCTCCATCTCGCCGAATAGAGCCAGAGAAGTCTACAGCCGCCGAAGCTTTCTTCGCCGGAGTGTGCCGCCATCGGTGGGCCTTCACCCTCTTCACCATCTGAAATGAGATCGCCTCCTCGCGTTTTACATGATGCGCACGCTTACATCCCTAGAGGAAGCCCGAGTCACCGTCGCTGCCACAAGCCAAGCCACTTCGCCACCAAACTCCTCGCCACCGCAGCTGTGGTCATCTCTGACATGAATCAACCGCGTCATCATATTCCTCGTGTCGCCTTTGCCCAGATCCGAACCTCCGTCGTCACTAGAGAGTCGACGTTCGCCAAAACCCATCGGGCCGAGAGCCTCTGCTATCATAGAGCCACCGTGGCATGCCACCTGATCTGCACATCACCCTATCGCCTTTGTGTTATCCTCGTCATCACCGCGTGGCAGCCACGTGGCAAACCCAATCCAAACGCATACTAAAACCCTAGCCCTAAACCTAGTTAAACCTAGTCTACCGTGAGTCTATCCACTGCCATACAGACCCCACCGGTTAGAACTACAGTGCCATGGACCTGTGAACCATAGACTAGTAGACCAGATCCATGGACTTCGTCCATAGACCTAGGGTCCCACATGTCAGCCTCTGTTTCTGATTTTCCAGATTTTATTTTAATTATGAAATCATTACTAATGTCATGCTAATGTAATATTTCAGAATTTCCTTTAGAAAGAAATTTTCTAAAAATTCAAAAATAGTAATTCCTTTATCTTTTTCTTAGATTTAAATCTTCCAAAAGTCTGTTCTTCCTCATACAAACTCCGTTTGAACCTATTCAAATTTCTAAATTCATCTAAATTCAAGCTCTACCTTCTTGAGATTTTTATTTAATTTTTGGAGTTCTTTTTATCTCTGTATTATTATATTTATTTGGTAATTTCTTTCGTTTGTGACTAGACGTTGATATTTTGGGAACCTTTGAGGAAGGAGGAGTTGATCAAGCTCAAGACCAGTACCAAGACATGTTCAAAGGCAAGTTGTACCTTTGACCATGTTGAACCCAGTTTTCCAAAAATTATCTTGATTCAAATTATTGCATTTTACTTTAAGTATTTATTTAAAAGTTTTGGGAATAGTTATACACCTATTTTGATTATATCCACTTTGCTCATTGTATTACCATGATCTTTTGTCACCCTAGATTGGTTAATTACTAGTTGGTATTCTTATAGCACCAACGTGGGTTGGTTAGATACAAATAGTCTGCTTAGCCATGCAACGGGTCATTAATATCATTTGAGTTGCAAATATAAACTTGACTAAGTGATTATGGAATTTCTATAAAACTGTGTGCAGTATGCTGTTACTTGTTGATGGCACGTGTTGCGAGTGGATGGAACTATGTGATATGGTGAAACTGTGGACTGGAAAAATATAAAATCTTGGTAATGTAGTTAGAAATTGGCAGTTTTACCTTGGTTAATTAAGGACTTAACTTTGTGCGCCATTGAACTGAGCTATAACTGTATGACCACATGCTTGGTATGGGACAAGCCTAACTTAGTAAGCTATGGAATCTTGGCATTGACTACTTAGGCATGTAGGATAGACTGTGTGCTAGGGTGGAGGTGTGTACCACTGTGGCAGGGTCACATTTATGAGCGGTTCGCCATCTTCAGGTCCAACGGTGTGCATTGTACCAAAGCGATATGGATGGGTTGGTACAACGGTAAAACACATCGGGAGGGTCAATCGTCAAGGTGAAATTTTAGAAAGGTTTTGTTATGATTGGTGCTAGCTACACTTGTTATATCTTGTGGGTAAAGTGTACAAACCTCTGCAGAGTGTTAATCAATCCATTCCAATAGCTGCGTCCGCGGTCATAGACATGCTCGGGGATTTCACACGAGGGGTAGATTTTCATAAAAACAATTGGGAAGGGACAGCTGTGTGAGGACACTTATGCAGCTGTGTGAAAGAGACTGATTAGACTTGGAGTCTTTGTGAAAACAATTGTTAAGCTATTATTATTTGTTTGTTTTGAATTACGCTTTCAATCTATTACTTGTATTCAATTGCAAATGTTGCATTTTTGCAAAATAACCACATAAGTTATTTCCTTTGGAATAAGCCATCATCTATAGTTGCATTCTATGGTACAACTTGTTCAGTACTCGGAGTACTTATTCTAGCTACAATCATTCAGCTGAAGTGGAGGAATCGTCACCTGCATTCAAGGAGGAGCTTTACGAGGATGGTGATCATTAGGTCTTGATTCCAGTTAGTTTCCTGTGGCAAGTCGATGGGTTTCCGCTGGAGTTGCTTCCATTCCGCTTTATTCTCTTTATTAAGTGTTAGCCCTGCATGGCTTAATAAATGTAAACTCGACCATAAGGTCACAACTGCTATTTATTATTCAAATTAGTCATTTATTCTTATATTCGTCTTGTGTGGAATGATATTCATCTATGTTGACATTGTGTGCACTAGCGTGATCTTGAACTAGTGCATTATACGCAGAGAGTTAAGAATTGCATTTTTGGGTCTCGACATGCGTGACCTGCTTCGGACGCTCTGGTGGAGGACGGGTGAGTCTGGTGTGCGACTGTGGTACGTACCACTTGATGTACTAATGGTATGTCCGTACATCGTATGGTCATTGCTCCTATAGAACCTCATCGTACGGTATGCCCGTACGTCGTACGGTCGCTGCTCAGCATGTTAGCCCGCCCTCGATTGCCTACATTCGAGACGAATTGATGTCAGAATAGCAGATATAGGTATGAATTATAAACACTGGGTAGCACCTCGCTAGTTTGTCCTTGGCCCAGCGTAACTTGGCAGCAGTCCATCGAGTGCCCATAGTGGGCCTGTCTATCAGGTCGTGCAACTCGGGGTACGGGTGCACTGCTGTCTCAATGGAGAGCCACCCAACAAGGAAGTGCTTCCAACTCCATAGCTATAGGAGTACGTAGCAGACGGCAATGACCGATTTCAAATCGGTGTCATGCCATATATGGTGCAAAGGACGGCTAATCCCCAACTGTACTGGGGCATCACCCCAGCCTCCGCGTCAGCCAGAGACTCAACGATGCGGACGAAGCTGGGGTACACCCAATCGCCATGTGTAGTGGGAAATTGGGTACAACCGAAAAGATGAAGAAGGTAAGCGACGAGGTGTGTCCTAACAACATTGTAGGTACATCCGTCGGGCATTGACTGAAATTGCTCAGCCATGTCCAAGGGACACCACGAGCGCTGTCCGGGATAGGTATGCCGAATCGATGCCCCAACTGGGCCTTCCAATTTGCCAACGGATGGCTTGGAACAAGTGGTTGACCCCTTATTAGGAGATTGGTCAAGAAGGAGACATCCTGGAGAGTGACTATCATCTCTCTCCATCGAAAGTGGAAGGTGTGCGTCTCGGGTCTCCATCTATCGACAAGTGCTGACATCAAACTACTATCCACGGTGAAGTAGCGTCCGACTGAGAGCATCCTCGTAAAAGGGCAACAAGCCCATGTCCTGAAAGATTGGGGCGTAGCGAGCGTCGAGCTACCAGTAATGCTTCTTAGTGCACGAGGGGTGGAGGGCCATCCGCGTCCCTGGTGATTCCACAACTTGCACCGGTGATGCTCATCATATAAGGTTCCAGTAGCTTCGGTAGAGGCATGGCCTACAAGAGATGAAATACTGAATCAATTCGAATCGAATCAAAAGGACCAAATAAATTATGACATATTAAATACAACTAATTGATTACGACTTAAATAATCGCCAATTAATTAGTTACGAGTAATTTATTATGCCCAATCAAATAACACTAATTTAATCACCACTTATTAACTATGACTAAAATTAATTACGACTAATTCATTACTACTAATTATTTGCGATTTAACTAATTACCAATAAATTATTTACTCATAATTAATTAGGCATACTTAATTATGACTAAATTAATTACTTACTAATTAATTACGATTAAATTAATTACAACTAAATAAGTACAACTATTTAATTACCGCCAACTAATTACTTACTAAACAGGCATGACTAATTAATTATGACTAAATAATTACCACTAGGTTATTACCACTAATGAATTACCACTAAATTAATCATGACTAAATAATTACCACTAATTAATTACGACTAAATAATTACCACTAGTTAATTACCACTAATTAATTCACACTAAATTAATAAAAACTAATTGATTTCGTCTAATTAATTACCACTAATTATTTAGCACTACATTAATTATGACTAATTAATTATCGCTAAATAATTACCACTAATAAACTACGACTTAATTACTTACGGCTAGTTAATTAGGACTAATTATTTACATCTACATAGTAATGACTAAATTAATTATGACTAATTGATTAAGACTAATTAACTACGACTAAAGTAATTACGACAAATGCATTGGAGAAAGAAATTACCTTCTCTTGATGGCGACCGTTCTATACTAATACGACAAGCTCTAAACACTCTTTAATCTCGAAAAACTATATTTCTATTATATGTGTTCTTAGCGACGAGCGCGAGAACGAGAATGAGACCGAGAATGAATGAGAGCGAGTGTGACTCTGGTATTTATAGCCATGCGAACGCAATTCCTGCAGACATCGAAGCGACGGGAGCGAATCGGATTCCCTCCCGCGCGATGTTTTATTGCATGTGGGGAATCATTTGCATGCATGGGGGGCATAGGCGTGATGGATGGGACGAAGAAGAGACGGGCGGTGTTGGGGCATGGCAATACCATGCCATGGTGGCACGGCAACAGCGGGATCCAGGCCAAGGGGAGCGAAAGAGCCATGTGGCGCTCGTCCGGGCTACAGGGGGATCGATGGAGGTGGTATCGTGGCACGGGCCACGCACCGCCTTGTCCGACACCAAGCGCGTGGGCGCGCTTATCCGGGCACCAACAGCGCGGCACCACTGACATGGTGGCATGGGGGGCGTTCCCTCAGTGGTGCAGATGGAATTTGAATGTAGGAGGAACGGACATGGACGTGTGTTAGATACCGACACGTTCGTTGTGCCATCTTTATAATTACAGTGCATAAAAAACTAGTTTTATTAATAGCGGCGTTAACGGTGCCAGTTAGACAAAAACTCGTCCTTCTGGATCCACCGACCCTGACAGACATGTCTCCTAATTTCTGCGCCCACACACGCACTGCAGGTGGACCCCACTCCCGCCATCGGTCGAACTCCTGTGGCCAGCAGCGTCCTTGTTGGCAGCCTATGCGATATTGTACAGTGCGTGTACGACGTGTCCGCTACAGCTCACACAGCTCGTACCCTCCATCGGTTTCTCGATCGCCAAGGATGGATGTCACATTTCAGCTATGGGTATCGATCGATCGATCGAGATAGTCCTAGCCATCAAGCAGAGCAGGCAGACACCAGTCCTTCTCCGCCTGTGTTACTTGGATCGAGATTCGCTGGATCCTAGGATAGACTCCACTTACTTTTCAATCTTCATCTCGAGCTAGCTAGCATAGTTAGCGCAGGATAAGACTGTCCAAATCGACCAATACAGGAGCGACTCGCGTGGCAAGCGTCACCGCCTACTAGGTGAATATGTGAATATCGAACTCGCGTGTCCCTTAGACTGCTTCTAATGAGTAGTATCTTAATACAGTTTCTTTAGTATATCAGAAGTGTTAGGATACTATCTTCTTAATACATAGTTTTTTATGGTGTAGTATTTTATGCTGTTTCATTTAATTACATGCATGATCTTTACTGGTATTTGAGCATTGTGACCTATTTGTGGCATGTACTAAAGCAATACATGCATGATCTTCCTAATACACGGGATCGATCACAATAAATTTTATGTTTTGAATTTCAAGACCGAACCGGTATCTAAATTAGATACTAGAGTACCCTCTCTCTTCATTAACTATGGAGCCATATCATTATTTTGCCTGCATGGCAAGATTAAGATACCAGCCAAGGTGGAGCATTGGGACTCTGGGAGCAGCTTTAGAGCATCTACAACGATCTATGTCAGCTGTTACTAAGGGATTGCCACATCAGTATTTAGATAATGTGGAGGAGAGAAGATGATGTTATTTCTAGATGAAGAAATTAGCAAATTGTTAATACCAAGACACAAGAAACAACCAAATACTCTATTGGAGACTTACTTATTACCTAAAAACGCGTTTTGTGAGTCCCACTGTCTTAAAGCAAAATATTCACCAGATCATTTGCGCAGCCCGACTTCATTATTGATATGATAAATGAGCTAAAACATGTAAGCCACAAAGTTGTACTTCATTATTGATCATCAAGAATCATGCACACTTGTAGCAATTAAAGTCTTAGACACAAGCTCAAGAAACAATCCATTGGAAGACTTGTTTCTTTTTATTAGATTGAGTACTCTCTCTTCTCTTAGTAACAAGCTAAGAAATAAACTATTGTAGATGCTTTTAACCTGCCTCAGGTTCTCTTTTCTCGCCTGGCCTCCACCTAGCGTTCATTCTTGGCCTCTCCAACACATGATCGTAGATTCTAGACTAGACGATGACACTACTACAGAAAAGGTCTTCACAGACGGTTCAAAAACATCATTATAGACGATTTTGTGAGCCGTCTGAGTCTATGGATCAGTGATGACATGAGGTCATCACTGACGATTTTTGAACCGTCTGTGATGCGATGATTTTCGAACCGTCTGTAATGTATACTATCACAGACGGTTATTAACTTAGAACCGTCTGTGATAGTTGACTATCACAGACGGTTTATAGAAAAAACCGTATGTGATAGCTTATGTATCACAGACAGTTTGTAGATGAAACCGTCTGTGATGTTTGAATGCATCACAGACGGTTTGTAGATGAAATCGTCTGTGATATCTGGATGCATCACAGACGGTTTGTATATGAAACTATCCGTGATAGATGATGCATCATCGACAGTTTGTTCTAAGGAACCATCTGTGATATTCTTTTTATATTGCTAAATCTATTTCCGTTTATTGGCTAGCCTCAGGAAATGCTAGCCACGGCCTCTGAAACAAGCATAAACACAACAAGTACATATCCAATTCACATTCATTTAAGAAACAAGCACATCCAATTCACATTCATTTCAGAAACAAGCACATCCATTTCATAAATCAATTAACTCAAACGAACTAAAATTAACCATTCATGAATAAATATACACACATGTTCCAAAAGTTTAATCTTATCTCAATCAAGTTCAATCTACATTGTGGAACTTTCCTTTTGGGCTTATGACCTAACGCATCAAGAAGGTCGCAAACTGTCTTCGAATGCTTTCGAGCTGGGCTTGTTCCAACGGAGTTTCAACGATGGTTGCAACCTGTCGCTAGGAAGAATAAAGTCGTGCATATATGAATTAATAGGTATGAAATAATTGTTGCAAGATTGGCAAACCTGATAATCTTTGGTCATCGGGGGACCGAGGAGTAGTTCCATGTGGTGGCAAACATAGTATCCATAGGTGTTGCCCAGCGGCTGCTGTTGGCACTACAAAAATAGAATTGGTTAGTTCGAGAGGCATTACTACGAAGTGTTATATAAGATTAATGTGTATTAGCGAATACCAAGAACTTGAAATCGTGTCGCAGGTTCGCTCCCTTGCATTTCCCTCCCTTTGTGTAGTACGTGATGAACGACCTATGTGATTCCAAAAACTTAGCCTTAGCCATTGTAAAGGAAGGAAAGACTACAATAGAGTTATCTATGGAGGAAATGTGTTTACCTATCGATTAAGTTTTTGACAACTGTGAAGTTGTTATTAGACCTATTTAGGAAATCAATGTATCTTACCTGGTTCCATTTTGATATAATTACAATTAGAATCTAGTGGTACCTACACAGGTATGTCGCCATGATTATTAAACCTAAGTTCGTGTTGCTTATAAAGTACAAATCAACAAGTATAGCCACTAGTGCAGCACTTACCCTTGGTTGTGGGCCAAATTATGAAATCCTTCTCACGGTGATCCAGCAAAAACGTCACCATGTACTCCTCGACGAAGGTTGCATTATCGTTGATGCATTGCTCAGTGACCAAGTGCGGGTCGAGAAAACCTACCGATGGTTTAGTTGATGTGGTTTCTACGATCATGTATCTATTTATATGTACAAAAGCTAGAAGTTATATATGACATTTATCGGTACTACACGTACGTAGACCGTGATTATACACACTTACAGTGTCTAGCATCGTATGAGTGAGGTGTCGAGGGAGTCTAGATTGAAGAGTAAGAACAAGTCATCGAATGTCACCATGAAGACATAGTCTTGAAACTCGTGGTTAAAATGAATTTTCTTGAACTTGACGGTGACACCTGAGCACCGTTGTACACCTATCTTTTTGGCATGTTCCATGTACCATTCATGCAATCTCTGGGAAGCCAATCCTAGGGTTTTGAGGTCCTCTTCCGGGATGACCAACGGCTCGCCATGCATGAATTTCTAGGCCAACGACAAGAAGGGGATATCATTGGGCTGCTTAGAATTGCCCTTACTGCCTCACTTTTTAGAGGTCGACCGGGCACGAGGTGTAGATGCATCTTATATACCAGGTCCTTGCCGCACCGGTACAGGTAACTCTGGTGCATGTAGCTCCGATGCAGATACTTCCCATGAAGTTGACACCGGTGCAGGTAGCTCCAAACAGATGTCTCTCTTGGGCCACTGGATGAATGCTCCAATGGCTTGCCCTAAAGTCACGACCTCGTCGTTTGGGTGCATATCTAGCTGGACGACCTTGAAATTGGCATAAATACCATCCACATTGAATTTTGCGAAAGCCGTCGCTATATTTACACCATGCAGTAAGGCCCAGACACCTGATGGATACTCCTAACCCCAAGCAGCATCCAGGGCAACAAAGGCACATCTCACTTAGAGCTTGCACTTCGTAGCCACCTACATAACGATACAAAATTAGCTACTCTAACAGGCCTATAAATGGATCAAGCATTCTAGGGATAATAATTATTACCAGGATGTTACCAAAAGGAAATCTGTTATCGATTTCTAAGTTATGGTTGGACTCACAGCTACTAGGACGTTTGGGGAGCTAGCTAGCACAGTAGCGGCGGGGGCTTCCAACTGATTTGTGAGGGATGCATGAATCTCCTCTTGTGCGACATCCCGCATCTCTTCTCTGAGGGACGCATTTAATCTCCTCTCGAGTCAGTAGCTTCGCGACTCGGTTTTGGCTCTCTTCCTACTGCACGCCTGCAATTCAATGCGAATCCATCTTTCAATGGAACATAAAGACCAATGCCTCTTATGTGACCCGGAGGCTCCTTGTTTCTTAGGGCCGCGGGGAGTATATCTCTCTCCCTGACTGCTTAGAATGAACCTTGGGAAGATTGTGCAGTACTCAACTCTTCCTACAAGAGCCTGATATGTTATTTCACTTCCTATGAAGTTATCATATAATTAGAAACTAGATAATTCGATATCTTACTAGGTGCTGGGACACTTCCTTGTCTAAGGGGTTTGGAAAGGAGATGGCCCCAAGACGCCAGAGATAACCCCGCTTAGCCACTTTGTCGGCGCGATCATCGGGGATCTCAAAGAAATGGCGGGAGGCGTCCAACCGGCTTGCTTGCTCGTCCTGTTCCCTCCATTGCAGGAGTTTACCCGCATACCCAGCGGTGCCGAGTCTGTGGGGGTGCGTGTTTTTGTTTGCCTCGAGGGCCCTATGCGCCTCACTTTCACTCCTAAAATCATCTGTCGTCTTCTTTGCCATAAAGTCTTCCCAGTACTCCTCCACGAACGGATACTTCTGGAAGGGCGTTAGATCCTTCTCCATGTAATTCTTGATAAACGTGCTCTTGAAGTTCCTCCACGCTTTGCATGCCGCTAGCAACGTGTATCGTTGCAAGGAGGCCTCGTGTTGTTCCGGCATTTGGAACGATCATAAAATTTCCGTCACCAGCGCATCTTTTTTATATTTGGTCAATTCCTTCCATGAATCGTAGGTGATCTTGACCCGTTGGCGTGCAACTATTCCGATCGTTGTCCGGAATGCGGACAATACTTGGCGAGGACTCATAGGGGTCTCAGATGCATCGACTCTCGTGATGGTAAATCGGCCCTTGGGCCTTTTTGATATTCCTATTTCTTTACGATTGGATTTTCCATAGGACAGCACATCAGACTCATGAAGCGGCGATGACGAAGAATGAGCGGACGACATCTTCACGAAAAATAGAAGTTTTGACCCACATGAACATATTATCATAAGATTCTCTATGTGTATGGATATACACACCAATTAAATGACATAATTGACATATAAGCATGTAAGTCCTCCAAGTCAGCCAACAACACTTGATCTATTGACGGAATAGCATGTATTATGAATTGGATCACAGAACCTAGAGGTTCAACCAATTAACCAACCGAAAATGTAATGCATCAAATGCTAAAGATCAATCAACAAGAGTAAGCATTCCATTCCAATTAGAGCTCAAAACAATTTCAGTACAAGACTATTATCATCACAGAGCATTCATCTCAAGCCCACTACACCACATTGCAATATGAATATATCAAATGCAAAGGGGTAATTAAATTGAAATGATGTGATACTCACGAAGCAAATGATAATCAAAGCCACCGAGCAATCTAAGCAATGTGTGAGGGGAAGGGGTGTCGGGGTTGGCAACTCGGCATCTGTTACCTTTGGGCGTCGAGGGGAAGGACGAGCAGGGAGCACCGGAGCAGCAAGGCGGCATCGAAGGGGAGGCACGCCGGGCTTGGGGGAGGAGGAGGCGACGCATGCTCGGGGGAGGGGAGGAGGCGGGCTCAAGGAGGAGGGGTGCCAGGTTCGGGGAAGCGGCGGCTCGTGCTCGGGGAGGAGGTGGTAGGCTCGAGGGAGGAGGTAGCGGGCTGGGGGGAGGAGGCGCGCCGGGCTCGAGGAGGAGGTGGCATCGAGGATGGCGGTGACGGGCTCGAGGAGGCGACGGCGACGGGCTCGAGGAGGAGGGATGTTAGAGAAACTTAATCGTTTGAGTGGTGGGCGCGGCAAACCCTAGAGTGCGAATATAAATAGGGTTGGACATCACAGACGGTTCCAATAAATAACCGTTTGTGATATCTGATGTATCACAGACGATTTTTAGATGAAACTGTCTGTGATATCTGATGTATCACAGACGGTTCTTTAGATGAAACCATCTGTAAAAGATAATCACAGACGGTTTGTCCTAAGGAACCGTCTGTGATATTCTTTTGTATTGCTACATCTATTTCTGTTTATTGGCTAGCCTTAGGAAATGCTAGCATGCCCTCTGAAACAAGCAGAACACACCAAGTACATGTATACATCATATTCACATTCATTTCAGAAAGAAGCACATCCATTTCACAAATCCAAATATGACACATTCTCATATACATAAATGCAAATTCACATATGACACATTTTCATATACATAAATACATTCAGAACATAGCACACATAAATATTTCATTCATCATTCCACTTGCTTATCTCCTTTAAAAATTAGCCCTTCATGATGATCGACGCGTATGTAGCTAGTTTCGTCATGTTGTTCTTCCTCGACCCTTATGCCATTTCCAAAAGGTGGAAACTCGTCAAATTGGTTGTATTCTTCCTCGTCCACTACATTCTCAACTCTGACAATCCTCCTTTTTCCATGAACTATGTGGCGCTTCTTATTTGCTTGGTCGGTTACATAGAAGACTTGAACAACTTGGTTAGCAAGTACGAATGGTTTATCTTTATATCCGACACGTTCGAGGTCCACGGTAGTGACGCCGTACTTGTCAACCTTCACCTATGGGAGATAGACCCAACAGTACCGAAATAGAGGGGTCTTGAAAAGCACGTAGTTGAGCTCCCAAATCTCCTCTATAAACCCATAGTAGGAGCTCCTCAACCCATCGGTACTAAACGCATCTATGCGGACACCGCTGTTCTGATTAGTGCTCTTTATATCCTGAGCCTGCATATAGAATGTGTACCCATTTATGTCGTATCCTTGCGATGTCACAACTGTAAAGGTTGGCCCTTTTGCCAACCATGTCAACGTATCACTTGACGATGTCCTAGCGAGTCGCTCCTTCAACCATTGGTTGAACCAACTGTTGTGTTGTCTCGTGATCCAAACATCCAGCCACTCCGGATTCTGTTGCCGAAGCACGCCCTTATGTTGGTCGATATACGGGGACTCTTCAGTCATGTGTTGTATGACCGTGAAATAGGCTTGAGCATACTCTCGCATCTCTAGAGTGATTGCTTTCCTTCCGATGGTCCTGATACCCTCGAGCCTCCTCTCATGGCGAAATCGAGGCACACCTATTGGTTCGACCTGAGCTATGTAATCGACGCGGAACTCAATGACCTCTTCGGTTGCATAACCTTCGACAATGTCGCCCTCCCACGAGATCGATTTCAGACATAGGACTTGAGAATTCCCATGAATCTCTAACGGTACATGCTACGAGGAACACGGGTCAAGACATCTTTATCTCCTCACAAGCAGAACAATGAGATGGACCATGATATCGAAAAATGGTGGAGGAAAATACATCTCAAGATGACATAGAGTCATCACCACCTCATTCTGTAGAGCATCTAGTCCTTCGGGATCGATGACCTTCTAAGTAATTGTGTTAAAGAAATAACACAGCCTCATGATTGTCTCTTGGACCTTAATCAGCAAAATACTTCTAATTGCAACAGGAAGCATCTGTGTCATCAACACATGACAATCATGAGAATTCATGCCAATTAACTTCAAATCTTCCATCGAAACAAGTTTCTTCGTGTTGGCAGAGTAACCGGACAGAACTTTTACACCATGCAAACACTAGCACAGTTCAGTTCTCTCGACCTTGGACAGAGTGTAACAAGCAGGGGGAAGGTACATTCATCCTTTATCAGTCTTTGTCGGTGCAAACTCAGGTTTGATGTCCATATCAACCAAGTCAAGCTATGCGTTGACACCATCCTTGTTTTGTCATGAATGTTCAGTAAGAGGCCAATCAAGTTGTCACATATATTCTTCTCTACGTGCATAACGTCGATGCAGTGGCGAACTTCTAGGTGTTCCCAATAAGGTAAGTCCCAAAATATTGATCTCTTCTTCCAGATGCTCTCCTCACGGGTCCTCGATTTACGTCCCTTTTCGAGCACAACATATAAATTCTTAACCATATCATAGACCTCTTTTTCGCTTAAATGTCTTAGAGCTGAACTATGATATCTCCGTCGAATTGTTTCTTCATCCTGCGGTATGGGTGAGCCCTCTGGAGGAACCTACGGTGACGCATGTACACGATTTTGCATGAGTGCTTCAGCCACACACTCTCGGTATCATCTAAGCAGTGAGTACATGCTTTGGCCCCTTTTGTACTCTGGCCCACCAGGTTAGCAAGGACATGATAATCATTTATGGTGCAGAATAACAAGGAGCGTACAGTGAAGTTCTCTCGTTTATACGCATCCCATGACTGTACCCCTTCGATCCACAGTATTTTTAGATCTTCCATCAATGGTGCTAGGTATACATCAATATCACTCCCAGGTTGCTTTAGCCCTTGGATAAGTATCGCAGCAAAATATACTTCCACTTCATACACAACCAACGAGGAAGGTTGTAGATACAGAGAGTCATAGGCTAAGTGCTATGTCGGTTACTCATGTTACCGAAAGGATTCATTCTATATGTACTCAATACAAACCTTATATTCCTCAGTTCTGCACCAAAGTCTGCAAACCTCCTATCGATGTTTCTGTAGGGTCACGGGTAGGCTACGATAGCTACAAATCAAAAATTTCTACCACGCAAACCAAGAAGCCAAGCAAGTAGATGATCGCAGATCGTTACCACTAGATGCGCAGAGCAGCGGAAGAAGGGTTGGAGCAACCTGGTCCAACGTAGAACGTGTCGTTGTATTGTGGTCGTAGTCGATCGTCCAGCGTCCTCGTGATTCGATCGTCTCCTCCAGCAACTTCTGCAGTTCCTTGTGAAGATCGCGGATTGTCCTCAAGCACAACAGTCGTAGTAGCGCCTCTACGGTATCCACACGTCCAGAGAAGGAACAACCGTGCATTGGTGTACTAGCACCAGGTCGCACGGTAGAGCTCTCAGAAAGATGGCGGCTAGGGTTTCAGTGGTGATTCACTCGTCTAGCCAATAGCCTCATGTATCTCCTTATATATTACTCGTGACGGATCCTATCCGAACATGTTTGACAAATCGTATTCGTACAGGTTTGTTCCAACCCGTTAAGTGTGTGACCCTGTAGGTTCATGCGTAATCGGTTGTGACGCTGAAACCCTTTCCGATCACGAGTCGAAGCGCTTCTAGCGTAACATAGCGATTCCCTAATACACATAAATTATATCGATTTAACCTTAATGCAATATGATCTACGACCGTGTCCTCATTACTTACGACTGTGTCCTATCTCTATATGACCAGCCAGATTTGGTCACGACTCATTCAGAACTCCTCACGACCGTGTTACAACCACTGAGATTACATTCACCGATCTACGACCAACTCAGATTCCATATGACCAAATTCAGAATCGTCGAACTAAGTGACCTACTGTATACTCCCTTTGCCTCACGATGTCTAGTTGAACTCCGTGAGATGTTGTGTCATCCATGGACTGCTCAATGCTTTCTCGAAAGTGTCGGATTACTTTACGTGGTCGAACACTTCGACTACTAGTGGCATGGCCATGCACTTTCTTTATCCGATCACAACGAGGGCCCGAGACATCTCTCCGTTATGTTAGGAGGGGCAAATCCCATATCCCACCAAATCACATTCCTCTCGCATGTTTCATAGCATACCCAAAGTTACCTTTATAACTACCCGCCATTCAGGTATAGCATTTGGCAACATCTAAGAGTGCTATTACATATGTAGGAAACCATGCTGATCTCAGGTCTAAGGATTATACATCATCATTGCTTGAGACCAACCAATGACACATAGAATCATAACAATCTCAATAGTGTCTCAAGGTGGGTCTAATCCAACATCATGTTCTCTAACATGTGTCCATATTATTGGTTTGATATCTCCATATCCATGACCCGTGAAACATAGGCATCAACCAATACATATGCTAGTCTATTCATATGTGTCCTCGTATGTTTTCGACCAGGGATCGTATAAGAATAATTATCGCAGAAATATAGAGTTTCACAATCAAGTCACATACTTGATAATCAATATTAACAATATTATTCTAGGAACAAGATAACATATTATCCAATATTATGAACATAATGAAATATAATCATCTCTATGATTGCCTCTAGGGCATATTTCCAACAGTTTCTCCACTGGGTGGAATCAACAGAGTGTCTTAGCTTTCCATCCTGCTTACGCTCCTCCGAGTGCCAACGCAGCAGTTTTGCCTTCTTTAGGTTCGTAAAAAACCGCTTCAAACATAATTACAGGAAGATACCACGCCACCTTAGCAGGAGGTCCTTTCTTCACCTCGATTCCCTCTTCATCATCTGATTGATTCTTACGCTTGTATCAAGATACGTTGCACACCGGACATACATGCATATTTGCGTACTCTTTACGGTAGAGGATATAGTCGTTCGGACATGCATGTATTTTTTCTACTTCCATTCCCAATGGACAAAGAACATTCTTGGCTCTGTAGGTGGTTTTGGGAAACTCGTTTCCATCTGGAAGCATGTCAGCTAAGAGACCTAACAGCGTCGTGAAACTCTTGTCGGACTAACCGTTGCTTGGCTTCAATTTCAGCAGTTCAAGCACGGATGACAACCTTATGTATTCCGGCTTGTAGCCCGGGAACAAAGGCTTCTTCGAGTCCTCCATCAAGCCCTTGAATTTACCAAACTCTCTCTCACTATAGTTCACTTCTTCATCACAAAGTATCTGATCTAGATTGTCATCGTGCAGCCTATCTGAATCGGAACCACAATCGACATCATCCGGCGGCATATCGTTGACTTCGTCGGCGATGTCTTTATTACTACCTTCTTGTATAATCTGCTCTTCACCGTGACTGGTCCAACGTGTATACCCCTTTTTGAAACCCCTTTGAATCAAGTGTGCTTCGATCTGCGCTTGGTTCTTAAATATTTTCAGATTCTCGCAGTCAATGCATGGACAGTACATATATTCCGCCCCCTTATTCAACATATCCTCCTCGGTAGCTCTTGTAAAAGCAGACACGCCATTAATGTACTCTTCACTCACACGGTTCTTAGCGTACATCCAGCTTCTGTCCATCACACGGTTCGTATTGAAAACCCTAAAAATAAATAAAAGGCTGACTTCGAAAACGTATTTTCTGAGGCTTACGCTTTCCAACAGAGAAATCATATTTTTATTTGAACTAAAGGTAGCTTTTCTCATTTTTACATTTTTCTGAATTTTATTAACTTACATGTGGGCCCTACTTGTCAGTGACTCATATTTTTATTTCATGATTTTATTTATAAAATCTATGGCGGTCCTATATGTCATAGACTTATTAGTTTATTAACTAAATGATTAAAAGCAGTAGGATTTGAAGCTCAAATTAGGCTCAGGGGCTTCAATAGCGATTTCGGCGTAAATGCCCGAAACTACTCAAATTAAAGGATGTTTAGGCTCTAGTAGCTCACCTCGATCATGAGGAAGGTGTCAATGAAGTCGGGGAAGGTCCAAGGCAGCTGGTTGTCGGTGAACAGAGGCGACGGCGGCAAGCTCCTCGGCGACATGTCTTCTCGGTAGAAATAAACTGAAACGAAGCACATGCACAGCTTTAGGGGGACATACAGGTGGGGAAATCGACCTTGGTGGGGTCGAGGACTCACTAGAGAAGAGTTGGCGTCGATGACAGTGGCGGTGACAGAGAGGTCCACGGTGACAGCTCGGCGTGGGCGACAATAACTGAAATGGACCATATGAGCGGGCTTAGCGAGGTGAGGCGATACTCAAACCGGACACGGAGTGGCTATGGACTCACCATAGCACTAGAGATGTAGAAGAAAACTCTGTTGAGGAGCTACACTACTGCACCAGATGATTAGTAAGCGAGCAAAATGGCGCACCGTCTGTGATGAGTTAATTATCACAGACCGTTTTCAACAAAAAAACCATCTGTGATATGTAGTAATATCACAGATGATTATTGTTAAGAACCGTCTGTGAGTTGTTGAAAACCGTCTATGATATGTAGAATTATCACAGACGGTTATTGTTAAGAACTGTCTGTGATATTATCTATTCACAGACAGTTTTTAGCGCAGTCAGTAATACAGACGGTCTCTAAACCAAAACCGTATGTAATTGCATGTAATACATATGATTTTAGTCAACCATCTGCGATGAGACGTCTAGTATTAGCCTTTTTTTAGTAGTGTGAGTACGTGGCCATGCCTCTCCTGTTTCCACCGGTTAATAATTTGTTTGAACTGAACCACAAGCTAGCTAAAAGATGCGATCCTATTCCTGCTCAATCTTGTTTGTAGGTTTCTTCTGCCTCAAATTCCAAAAGCCATCTACTGAGAGAAACATCTACTGAGAGAAACCAATGCAGCTAGCTAGCCACATCAGTACAAAATTAACATCTCTAGCTATCCAACACTGTACTGTGCGTCTTAGTTTTCAGATCGATAGAGCTAGAGTACAAGATCAACATCTCTATCTAATTAACATCGAAGCAAAAGCTAAGCACTTCGTCTTCTCAACACCACTTGACAAAAAGGCAAAGAAGAAAGGTGAACTGAATTTTGTTTGTCCATACACATGCACGGACGTCTACAGCTGGTGATCGATCGATCAATCAGTTAATTAACCGGCAGCCGCACATTGGATTTGGATCGATCCGGGTCGTCTATCGATTTGCGTCCTCTCGCTGTTGGGATCCATATAGGCCACGGCTACGTTAATCACGTATACGTGTATGCTGTATGTATGTATGTATACATAGTACATGGTTGTGTATAACTCAACTCTGGTGTCCTTCTATTTATAGCCTAGACTGTCTAGTTAGTGCTCTCTCTTTCTCCTCGAGGAATAAGGAAGGTAGCTAGCTAGTAATAATAACGATGGGGAAGAAGCAGGAGGACCTCGAGGCGGCGCTGCTCGCTGGGGACGACGAGGAGGCGGCGCGGGCTGCTGCCGACGCCGCCGGGAGCACCTTCGCGCTCGTCTGCGCCATCGTCGCCTCCGTCACCTCCGTCATCTACGGCTACAGTAAGCGCTGCTACACATGCTAGTTTGTCTCGCGTGTAAACAATTTGCACCGTGCATGCATCTTAGATAGACAGTCCGATCGAAAAAATCAATTTAGATGCTAAATATGCAACCACTGCGTTAATAGAGCAAGAATTCTTTACCTAAGTTCACTATTTGATGATTCGTGTGAGAAATTCCTGAATTTGTTGTGTGGTTGCAGATCGAGGGGTGATGAGCGGGGCGCAGAAGTTCGTGCAGGACAACCTCGGGATCAGCGACGGGCAGATCGAGGTGCTGATTGGCGCGACGAGCATCTACTCCCTCGTCGGCTCGCTGGCGGCGGGCTGGGCGTGCGACCGCGCCGGCCGCCGCAGCACCATAGCGCTGTCCGCGGCCATGTTCTTCGCCGGCTGCGCCGTCACCAGCGCCGCCAACGGCTACGCCGCCGCGCTCATGGCCGGCCAGCTCGTCGCCGGCGTCGCATGCGGCTTCGGCCTTGTCGTCGCCCCCGTCTACATCGCCGAGATCGCGCCCGCCGCCTCCCGCGGCTTCCTCTCTTCCATCCCCGAGGTCAGTCAGATTAATTAACCAAAATTGGTTACTAGAGATCAGAGATCGTAGGTAAAAAGAAGAGAGAGAGAATTGATAACCAAAAGATAAAATAGAGGTTACTTAGTTGGATCAGATCGATCGGCATCTAAAAGCGAAATCGCATCGGGTTTCTCTGATGCTACGTACTCTTGAGTTAATTTTCATAAGAAACAGGTTAAAAAACTGGAAAATTTTGATATATGCCATTGTAGAGTTCATGAATCTAAATATGCCATTAAAAAGTTTTTAATTCTAAAAATACCACTCCCTAGTGTAAAATTTTACACTAGGGAGTAATATTTTTAGAAGAAAAAACTTTTCAGTGGTACATTTGTGAAACATCATCTTTGCAGTAGCATATATCAATTAAATCCTAAAAAAATCACCCGAAAACTGGCCAATTTTTGGAAAAATCAGTTCTATCGGCCCCTCTGGTAAAAAACCAAACCGGGTTTAAATTAATCGGCCCATTTGGAATGAAACCTGGCCCAAACAGCCTATTTTGCCTCCGGTCTTTTGCCCTAGGCGACAGGGGATGGCATCGAGCCCTCACCGAGTTTCTTTCTTCCTCTTGCAGCGGCTCCTGCCTTCCTCTTGCTCCCCTTACGATCTTCCTCTTGTAGTGGCTCCAATCACCCAAATCCGGTGGCGCATGGAGGTGGATGGCGAGTGGCGACCCATCCCAAGCTCCTCCTTGGTCCCCAAGCTCCGCCGTTCTTCCTCGGTCCCCAAGCACCGTTGCTCCTCGCCTCCTCCTCGGTCCCCAAGCTCC
Source organism: Phyllostachys edulis (assembly GCA_036346405.1). NCBI lineage: Eukaryota > Viridiplantae > Streptophyta > Magnoliopsida > Poales > Poaceae > Phyllostachys > Phyllostachys edulis. Next base: position 17,072,467 of record CM070567.1, read on the forward strand.
GTCACTCCTCCTCGGTCCCCAAGCTCCCAACTCTAGTCCTGACATCCTCCTCGGTCCAGCTCCTCGCCTCGTCGGCTCCACACGGAGGCGGAGTGGTGGGGAACGGCGGTGGGGGAAGAGAGCAGAGCATGGAGTGCACTGATGGCATAGGCGTCGCTACGGGAGGAACAACATCAACTTCAGCGACCGAAGGTATGGAATTTTGGGTGATGCTGATTTACAGTTCATGAACTGATGGATTTTGGGTGATGCCGATTTACGGCTCATGAATTTTGGGTGATGCCAATTTATGGCATCTCTGCATCTAGGCATTCATCATGTGTCTGTCAGAACTCATAACTTTGTTGATGAAGTCTGTTATTTATTAGCAATTTGTGTTAATGAAGTCTATCGGCCACTATCTGTCTGATGTTTTCAACCAATTTTCGGCTGAATTTTTTTAAATTTCATTTTTTGGTTTGAAATTTTCGGCCGAAATCATCCAAAAAATTTCTAAAATAGGGATAATCGGTTCTATCGGTGACCCCTGGTAAAAAAATAGAACTGGTTACGAAAACCCTGCTCTCTATTATATTAATAGAGAAGAAAGCATAAAAGACAAAAGATAAAAGGTCTAGTATGAGGCTAAGGGTTTAATTACATGGGATTATTTGGTCCAAGCACTTTGCCTTCGCTAGGATCCAAGCTTTGCCTTCCTCTTTTATCTTTACAAACAGATCCAAAGGAGAGCAAGACTTGCTATTGAAAATTCTGGCGATGCGTTTCTTTCGGATCTCCCAAGTGGTTAGGATAACCACCATAGGCATCGCCCTCCTTGGAAGGTATCCCAAATTACTAGTTTTCATCTACAAATCCCCAATGCTGTAACTGGAGGCCCAAATGGATGACTTGAGCGATGCGCGACCTAGCCATTCAGCCATCAAAATCCAAACTCGTCAAGTGTACCTGCACTCAGAAAAGAGATGCAAAGCTGCTTCCGGTGATTGTCATCAAAGTGGGCTGGTGCCCTGGTTCGGCCAACCCCGTCCTTGCAGTCTATCGAAGGTCTATAGGCAGTTTTGGATGGCTAGCCAAGCAAAAAGCTTGCATCTTGGGGGTGTCGATGTTTTCCAGATTAGTTTTTTTGTACTAAATTGTCGTTGAGCCAAGGAATTGCATCGCATAAGTGGATTTCGTTGTATAATTGCCCTATGGGGTTAGCTTCTAGGTGATTTCATCCCCAAAGGTCTAGGAATTGTTGGACATGCTGACTTGCTATTTCCCCCGGTATGTTGATGTCATGTACCCAGCGGCTATCATGGAGCCCCGCACGTACTGTTCTATTTTTCCTTATGGGTATTTGGAAAATCTCCGGAGCAAGATGTTTCAGGGCTATACCCTCTAGCCACGATGAGGTCCAGAACTTAGCTTTTTCCCCCATCGCCTACCTTGATGGATGTGGCCGCCACAAAGAGGCGCATGTTGGCATCATCACACGGTATCTCCATGCTAATTACCCAAGGTTTGTTTTTAGCTTTGCATTCTTGCCAGAGCCATCGAAACCTGAGGGCCTTCGTGATTTTTGTAAGGTTGAGGACGCTGAGTCCACTGAGCTTTGTTGGTCGACACACCTTGTCCTAATTGACTTTGTATTTTTCTCCTATTATCGCTTCTGCGCCAGACCAAAGGAACCACCACCTAATACGGTTCAGAGCACGAAAGATGAATTTTAGGACTTTTAAGGCCATGAGATAATAGATTGGGGTCAAGGTGAGCACCAATTTCACCAGGGCGGTGCGACTAGCTGGTGTTAGAAGTCTGCCTTTCCAGCCTGCCAACATACTCCCTGCTTTATCTAGTAGGGGCTAGAAATCTACCCTTCTTAGTCTTTTATAAGTAAGCGGTAGCCCAGGTACTTGATTGGGAAACTTGACCGTATTGTAGAGAAATCTTGAAGGACCACATCGAGGTTGATGTGATCGCAACTTATAGGCACCATTGTGCTTTTGTGGAAGTTGGTTTGTAGTCCCGAAACATTTCCAAAGCTTTGGAGTATATGGGTCATTGTTGTGACGTCTCCCTCTGTTGGGGAGATGAAGATGGCCGCATCGCCGGCATACAGGGATGTCCTGATTGTGTCAAAATGGCCACAATGGTGATCTAGGTGGCCCATCTCTATTGCCCTCCGATAGTCATTGCATGGGGTCAATTGCCAGTATGAAGAGGAAAGGGAAAAGCGGGTCTCCTTGCCGTAGGCCCCTTTTGTGGTTGATTCTACTACCGGGGATGCCATTAAGAAGGACTCTAGAGGAGGCCGTCGACAAGAGTCACTAGCCAGTCTCCCCATCTGGATGGAAATCCTCTTCTTTGAAGTAGTTCCGAAAGGTAATCCCAGCGTACCGTGTCGAACGCTTTTGCTATGTCTAGCTTGAGGAGGAATGTTGGGGTTTTGGATTTGTGGAGTCTTGTTGTCAGATTTTTGACATGCAGGAAGTTGTCATGGATGATTCTTCTCTTCACGAAAGCACTCTGGTTTACTAAAACTAGGTTGTTTAGATGTGGCACCAGTCGCAGTCCAAGTGTCTTAGAGGTCCATTTTCCCACCCCGTGTATGAGACTGATCGGTCTGTAATCTGCAACCCTATCTACGTCATCTTTCTTCGAAATCAAGGGGATGCTTGCTGTGTTTAGGAGGTGGAGATTCGCTGTGCGTAGGCTGTTGAAGTTTTGAAAAACCGCCATGATGTCGGCCTTTATAATAGTCCTGCATGATTTGAAGAACTTGAACACGAAACCTTCTGGACCTGGAGCCTTGCCCCCTAGCATCTGTGCTAGAGCATTAGCGGCTTCCTGCTTAGTGTAGGTCTCCTCCAGGACGTCTAGGTTTTACAGGGTAAAGTCCAGTGCCTCCTAGCTTACGTCAAGGGTTCTGGTGGTTAGCGTGGACATCAAGTCCTGGAAAAACATGGCCGCCCCGAAAGCATGGCTAACAAAGCACCACGAGCGAACGTGGATCTCTAGACCTTCATGGTGGAATTTGCGGGCATCGTGGACTCTTATCCCAGTGTGACTTTTGCTCGAACTTGATGAGGAACTGTTCTGGATGGTGGTGGGTCACGGCCACCTCGGAGCAGTGGAGGCCAAAGCATCGATGAAATGCGTCGGCCACCTGCCTGTCTTCAATGGCGAAGCCTCCCTCCAGGACCCAGGCCACTAAGGTGGTTGCCTCCCAGTCAACGCGGTCTCTGTCGAGTTGGGGAGTGTTGTTGAAGACATAATAGTCTTCATCCAGCTGAGTATCAGGGGCACCAAGAAAAGCCATGGCCGCCACTGGGCCTCTCCCTAGCGCGATCGGCTTAAGTGGAGGTTGCAGAGGCCGACAACTTGGCAGAGAGATTCAGAGGTGAGGCGGCGAAGAGGGAAGCTGGCAGGGCCTTTGTGTGCAGGTGCTTGCGTGGTAGCTACTTCTGAGGCAGAGGATGCACTTGATTGGGTCTCAGCACTGAAACACTTTATGGTCTCATGCTAAGCAATTGAAACACTTGCCCTTCATTTTGCTGAGGCAGAGGTGATGCTCCGCACTGAAGGTGGTCTTGAAGGCTTGTCGTTGGCATAGGGCTCAAAGTCTTGAGCGGTCAACGCGTCTCCCGTCACGACGCCACAGAAAAGGCTTCATTACTCTCTTCCAACCATCTTCCTCCCCAGAATCACCGGCTTTGCTCGGCAGATTGAATGCCATTGGGGGTTGTCTTGCCGCCGTTGTAGCAGAGCATTCGGCGACATCATGATGGGATGGGTGCCAAGCTAGCAGAGTAGCTGTTGGGGAAGGGGGTGATGAAAGGGAGCTTTGAGTGCTTTTCCACTTTTGCAATCCGACGTTGAAGGTGGTCGGTGCGAGCACAATTGAGTTAAGCCGCCTTGCGGGATCGCGCCTTGGGCTGCATTGGAGAAGACGAAGGGGAGGGTCCACCTTGAAGGCCGGTGGTTGGGGGTGGGTGTGCGCTGGAGGTGGTTAGGGGGCGTCACTCCGCTTTAGACTTGAAGGCACCCCGACGCCACCGGGAGACCTTTTATTGAGCACGCTCGCTAGCCGAGGTGGCGACTCTGAGACCTCTTCTCCTACGGCTCACAACAATGGGGATTCGGCGACGGCGTCGGCCCGCTCCAAACGGGAAGGAGATCTGGATCTAGATCTAGACAGGGAACTCTATGTGGTCAAGGCCGTGGGAGGGTAGGGTTGCGAGTGGGTAGTGGGATGGATGAGGGGTAGGCTAAGTGATGGGTGGGGCTATGAGAGATGGAGGAAAGAGAAGGGGAAGGGCTGCGGTGGAGGGGCGTCATCCGCCCTATTGTGCCTCTTTGCTTTCGAAAACTGCAGTAACTCCTGCAGTACGCTAAGTTATTATTCTGCTACTAGATTAGTTGAGACTTTGGACAAACATGCATGCATGCATGCATGAATGCACCAGAAAATTTAATGGTTTTTAGAGATGTTGCCGACTTACCATGATTAGATGTTGCCGACTTACCATGATAGTGAAATTACATGTGTTTTTTTTTTTAAAAAAAATGAGAGTTAACACTGTGATGTTTACAAAGCTGACAAAATGCGTAGGATGGTATCCCTACTTATATGCTCTTGCAGTAAGTAAACTTGTACGAAGTAGCATATATTGAGCTATAAGTAAATTGTACCTATTGTTAATACGAAGCAGCGACCAGCGACTGGTCGGCGAGATTTTCGCATTTTGGAAGAGCATATATTGAGCCGCAAGTAAATTGTAATACATTTTTCAACGCATTTTGGAAGAGCATATATTGTGCTACAAGTAAATTATACAAATTTCAAAGCAGTATTGTTGATGCCAAGTAGCCAGTGGTCGGCACGATTTTCACGTTTTGGGAGAGCATTGAAATACAGTAAATTGTGCACATTTCAAAGCAGTAGTGTTAATGCTAAGTAGTGAGTGGACTCGTGGCAATTTTTTTTTTTTTGGGAAAACGGCTGGATTGCCGCTTAATGCATTAAAGAGAGGAGAAAAAAGGGTACAAAGAGGGTCCCAGAAAATAGAAAAAAAACAAAACAAAAAAACAAAAAAGACCAAAAAAAAGAAGCTCTGTACGCCGGCAAGAGCCGGCGTTAAGCTTCTTCAACAGGCAAAGTTACATTGTTCCTCGGTAAATAGGCTCGGAGCTTGGTCGCCCCACTGACCGTCCATGCCCAGGCTTCCTCCTTGATGATGGCCAGCAATCCGATTGGCTCCTCCCTGTGGTGCTGAAAGATTCGTCTATTTCTTTCTTTCCAAATATGCCATAGAGTGAGAAGAATCAACGAGGCTTGGCCCTTTCGGCAGCTCCTTATGCCCGAGTGGAGGGTGTCAATCCACCAATCCACCATCCGTAGTCGAGTAGTCCACTGTGATGGAGATAGGTTTTGCCGCCCTACCCAGGTAGCCACAAGAGTCCAGATTTGTCTAGTGTACGTGCACTCTACAAAAAGATGCATCATTGTCTCCGGATTGTTTGTGCATAGAGGACACCAATGATCATTTTGCATATGGCGAGTCGTCAGACATCGGTTTGTCGAAGGCGATGTTGAACTAGAATCCATGCAAAATTTTGCATTTGTGCGGCGCCCAAACACGCCAAAAAGTTTTTGAAAAGGGCGCCCATCGCTCCGATGAATTGCATCTCATATGCAGATTTAGTTGAGTAGTTCACGATCTTTGTCCACACTCCGTGAGATGTCATCTGGGACATCATGGTTTAGTGAGGTTTGATGGACCATGGTATAGACATGTACGAAATCTTTAATTAAGTCGATGTTGATTTTTTTCGCAAATCCATAATCCATTTCCTTCATGAGTTGCTTCTTGTACCGCATTTATTTTTGCGTCTTTGCAATATGGTAAAAGCCGTGATATTTCTGTAAGGATCTCGCCCAAGCCATTTATCCTTCCAAAAGTTCGCCTTATCGCCCTTTCCAATGTTTATCGAGTGGAAGCACGGAAAAAAGATGATCTTTCCAAGTTATCGGGCGGCATTCCAATCCATTGCTTATCCGGTGTTTTCCATTGGTGCGAGCCACCAAGACGAAGGGCACGACTAAACCGCTCAAGGCATAAGACCCCCAAGCCACCGAATTTTTTCGACGACATCTTGGCGCCAATTAACCCAAAGATTTTCCGCGTTGCAGATGTCGCCACCGGTCCGTAACTGTGCTCTTCGTCTTTTATCTATTTGCTTAGTTATCCAAGTGGGTATCTCAATGGTCGTAAGATGATATGTTGGTATAGCCGTGATGACCGTGATTAAGCACAACAAGCCTTCCATTTCGGGATAGCATGCTCCTCTTATATCCATTCATCATTGTGGATTTTGTCCATTAGAGGTTGAAACAACACCTTCCCTGCCTTGCGGCAGGTTAGTGGCAGCCCGAGGTAGGTGCAGGGCAACTGCAGCCGTGTAGCAGGGAAATTTTGGAGAACTTCGTCCAGTTGCAAGGATTGACATTGGATAGTTATGACGGCACTTTTTGAAATGTTTATGACGAGTCCTGTTACCTCTCTGAAGATCCGTAGGATGTCCTTAAGTTTTTCAACATCATCCTTGATCGGCGACAGGAAAATCATTGCATCATCAGCATATACTGATATTCTTGCCTTCATGAATCTTCCACTGAGAGGCGTTAGCCACCCATGTTGGTCTGCCAGTCAAGAATACAAAGGCAAGGCGTCAATTGCTAGAATGAATAGGAAGGGTGAAAGCGGCTCCTTGTCGCATTCTACATTGATGCCTTATAAGTGGTCCTCGCACACCATTCGTAATAATACGAGAAGTAGATGTGCTAAGCAACATAGCAACCTGTGCTCTCCATCGCCCACCAAATCCCGGTGATGCAACATGTCTAAAATATAGGGCCATGCAATGGAATCGAACGCCTTGGCAATGTCTAGTTTCAGCAGCAGCATAGGAACCTTGGATCGATGATATGCGGTGACAATATTTTGCACATACAGGAAGTTGTCCTGTATAGTCCGCTTTTTGATGAACGCACTTTGGCTCTCCAGAATCAAAGAATCCATGTATTTTGAAAGCCGTAGAGAGAGGAGCTTGGACAAGATCTTGACAATGCTATGAATCAAACTGATTGGTCTAAATTCTGAAATTTGGGACGCCTGATTTTTTTTGGGGAGTAGTATTATGTTTGCTGTATTGATTTTGTGGAAATGCAGACTGTTTAAAGCATAGACCTTCTGGAAGACTACTAAGATAGTCTCCTTAATTGTTTCCCAACTTGCTTTGAAGAAGCAGGCATTGAAACCGTCCGGCCCCGGAGCCTTGTCCGCTGAGAGCTCGTCAATGGCCGACTTAATTTCCTGCTCGGTGAACGGCTGTTCAAGTTCAGCCACAGCATTATCTGGCAAGCGCTTTAGTCCAAGTGAGTCCCAGTGAAAGGTTTGGTTTGCCGGCTTTGCAGTCCCTAAAAGCTCAGTGTAATACTTAGCTAGCGCATCCTCTTTGTCGGCATGAAGTGTGAAGGTACTTCCTTGATGTGTTAAGGTGTGTATGAGCTTTTTCCTTTTTCGTGAAATAGTTTTTGAGTGGAAGAATTTCGTGTTTGCATCTCCCAGACGCAGCCAGGTTAGTTGAGATCGTTGCTTCCATTTTACTCGTTGAATGGTCGCTAGCCCCAAAATTCTTAACTTTAGCGCTGCGCAATGGCAATTTTTTTTCTTTCACGTTGAACTATTGTAGTACTCCCAAAAAAACTAAAGTAAATTTACTTCATTGAAATCAGATAAACTATAGCTTGATAACTCTTCTATACGCACGGTATCAGTGCCACGAATTTGTCAGGTACATAAGTCATGCATTCCTGTTAGTTAATTTATTTTTTGACTGTTCTACACTGCCACATCAGATTGCCGGTAACTCCGGCATCCTTCTGAGCTACATCGCCGACTTCGCCCTCGCCGGCCTCCCCGAGTCCCTCAGCTGGCGCCTCATGATCGGCATCGGCGCCGTCCCGCCGCTCTTCCTCGCCGCCGCCGCGCTGCTCACCATGCCGGAGACCCCGCGCTGGCTCATCCTCGACGGCCACCACGACGACACCCGCCACGTGCTCGCCCGCACCACTGGCGATGCCGCCCTCGCTGACTACCGCCTCCAGGAGATCGTGTCGTCCGTCCACGAGAGCTCCAAGGAGGGGGCACCGCCGTCGACGAGCGTGTGGCGCGACATCCTGCTTTGGCCGACGCCGGCCGTCCGCCGCGTGCTACTCGCCATCCTCGGCCTGCAGTTCTTCCAGCAGGCGTCCGGCATGGCGGCGCTCGTTCTGTACGCGCCGCGGGTGTTCAACCACGTCGCCGTGACCTCCCAGTGCGCGGTGCTCGGCACTGTTGGGTTTGAGCACTCACTTAATACTCAACGCTATCCCGTGGACACAACTAATACGAGAGAACACTTTGGAGCTACACTGGAGTACAACGGAGAGAATCTCTATTCTCTTGTACTACTAAGCTCTATGAAGATGAAATACAGGGAACACCGGAGACACAACTCGACTTGTGTCGTTTTGTTCCTATTCAACTTAACTTAACAAACTGAATACATGGGCTTTATATAAGCCACACACGCACACAACACATGCAGCCACACCTCCACTAACCCACGCATGCATGCAACCACATATGCCACTAGCTCCATGCAGCCACAACTCACGCCATGCACTCCTTAAACCACAGCACTACTAACTAATCATGCAGCACTAGCCCCACGTCCTGGACCACTTCCTACATGCAAACAATGACTAACTTCACCACTAATGCATGCACTCCTACAACATGCAACACATACATGCAACAAGATTAAACACTAATATTCTCCCCTAATCTTGTTGCACTAAAGCAGGGGTAGTTCGTCGTCAGAGTCCGCCTTGACAAGCAGCGCTTGCTCCTTCTTCTCCTCCTTCAGATCGGTGCACTCCCAAGAGAAATGACCATACTTGTCGCACGCATAACACCTCACCTTAGCCTTGTCAAATTTGCCACGCTTGAGCCCGTCCTTCTTCTCCTTAGCCCTCCACTGAGACTGGGTGAGCAACAAATGCTCCTCCTGATCCTCATCATCTTCGTATATCTTCACGCACTCCTCAAAAGTTTTCAGCCGACCAAATACCTCCTGTGCCATCATCTTCTTCATGTTGCCGAATTGCTCGATGGTGGTGGCAATCGGCAAGAACTTCCGCGAGAAGGCACGAAGGATCTTCTCCACAACTTCCAGTTCCTCTTTCTTCTCACCAAGAATCCTCATCTGGCTAATAATGGTTGTCAGCCGTGCAGCAAACTCATCAATGCTTTCCATCTCCTTCATGCTCAGCTTCTCAAGCTCCCTCTTCAACGTCTGGACTTTTGCCCTTTGCACACGATCCGCGCCCATGTGCATGGACTTGATCGCCTCCCATGCCTCCTTTGTCAGATCCATCTCCATGATCATGAGGAGTGTCTCCTGAGACACCTTGGTAGATGGTCGACAATGCCATCTTATCATGGCTCTCGTCGATGTCGACGTCGCCCTCCACGGCGTCCCATACACCTTGCGCGATGATGTGCACCCTCATCTTTGTCTTCCATGCCGCGTAGTTTGTACTCGTCAACAGCGGGTACTGGAACGGTATGGACACCTTCGCCGCCAGCCCTTGGATACCACTATCTCGCGACTGCCGGTGCTTCTGTCATTGGCCTCGCTCTGATACCAAATGTTGGGTTTGAGCACTCACTTAATACTCAACGCTATCCCGTGGACACAACTAACACGAGAGAACACTCTGGAGCTACACTGGAGTACAACGGAGTGAACCTCTATTCTCTTGTACTACTAAGCTCTATGAAGATGAAACACAGGGAACACCGGAGACACAACTCGACTTGTGTCGTTTTGTTCCTATTCAACTTAACTTAACAAACTGAATACATGGGCTTTATATAAGCCACACACGCACACAACACATGCAGCCACACCTCCACTAACCCACACATGCATGCAACCACATCTGCCACTAGCTCCATGCAGCCACAACTCATGCCATGCACTCCTTAAACCACAGCACTACTAACTAATCATGCAGCACTAGCCCCATGTCCTGGACCACTTCCTACATGCAAACAATGACTAACTTCACCACTAATGCATGCACTCCTACAACATGCAGATACGTGCAACACATGCATGCAACAAGATTAAACACTAATAGGCGCCAACATCCTCCTCGGCGTCGCCAAGACGATCTCCATCGTCATCCCGCTCTTCCTCGCTGACCGCTTCGTTAGCCGCCATCTTGCTTGCTTGCCATGGGCGGCGGCATGGCCGCAGTCGCCGCCGGTCTCGGCTTCTCGCTGCTGCTTCCCATCGGCAACGGCGGGCACGGATGCCGCGTGGTGGGCGACGGCATTGAGCGTGGGGGCGACGGTGGCGTTCATGGTGGCATTCTCGCCGGGTTCGGGCGGTGATCTAGATGTACGGTCGGAGATCCTACCGCTATGGTCGCTGCTGCAGGCACCGCAGATCGGACGGCGGTGAACCGGTGATGAGCGCGGTGGGGATGACGTTCATCTCCATGTACGAGGCGGTGGGCATGGTCGGGAGCTTCTACATCTTCGCGGCGCGGCGGGCGGCGTGGGTATTCGCTCACGCCGCCGCCGGAGACCAAGGCGAGAGCCTCGAGGAGATGGAGGCGCTCTTCAACGCCGCCGAGAAATTGCCAACGGCGTCGTGATCACGCATGCATGCGCGTGCGGGAAGAGGCTGCGAGGTAACTAAGGCAGTAATAAGATTGCAAGGATTAGTTCTCCCACCAATCTGTCCCCGTTCTTCATGTTAGCTCCCACTTCATAATTCTTGATATTCAAGTCCCGTAAACAAGCATGGGTTCACCCTTTAAAAGTTAGCTAGCAGAAAACATGCCTCGCGAAGCATCAACGTTATCAAAAATGATTTGAATAAGCTACAAGGAAGTTTAGACTTTGCCATGACCACTCAGCAGTATCGACAAATAGTATCAGCAATTTTGTGCTACATGGGTTCATAAAGAAGCATTTGGTAGTGGGTTCATAAAAATGTGTTGAAAAAATTGCAACATCGATGTGAACAGTATGCAACATTTTTTTTCTACAGATGCAACACTTGCAACATCCTCCGACAACGGTTACAACATCTTAGGACAATGGTTGCAATATTCCCCCACAACGGTTGCAATATCCTCGAACAACGGTTGCAACATCCTAGGACCATGGTTACAACATCCCCGAACAACAGTTGCAACATACCCGGACAACGGTTGCAACATCTCCGAGCAATGGTTACAACATCTCGATCCGAACAACGGTTGCAACATCTCCGATTCAACTGTAAACACCTTCTCAAGTAAAATAAAAGGAATAATCTAGTTGCTCTCGAGTTAATTACCACATCAACTTCGTCTGTTTCCAAGGATTCGAATGCATTAACATGCTCTGTTCTTTACGTTTTGAAGAGGGAAAAAAAAGGACGTAGCTAGCGTAAAGAGAGACAGGCGTAAGACGAGAGGATGGCGAGTGTGCAGTAGCTAGAAACGTACGCACGTGGGACGTGCAGGTGCGTGCTGTGCAACCCCAGTGATGAGACGTTCGAGCGTGTGAGATCATTACCCTTATTCGCTTTGACATGTACGTGTGCATTTCTTAAATGGAATTGCTACACATCTGTCTTATGAATTTTGTTTGGGATTCCCGTCGAATTTCTCACTTTTGGATGCGCTCCAGGATTCGGCAAACGCTCCTCCTCCTCATCCACCACGCGAGCCTATTGCGGCCCATTTTTACTGACGCGCGGCCCATTCATGCCCAGTGCAGGTTCATGCTACTGTGCGTAATCATCATGCTCGCTACAGAGAACAAGATTCAGGGGCCAGTGCTCTGTTTTTTGTGGGTTTTGCGCTAGCTCGCGAGCTTCCCTATTTCGATCTCTCGCCTACTCCTCCTAACCTGAACTTGATGCAGGTGTTTTATAAGCGACCTCACCTCTTGGATTTGGATTATGAATGCCAGCCTCTTGTTAATCTCATCTGATGCAGCCATACTCATACGGTCAGATCAAGCATCTCCGAATGGTTATTAGCCCATCGCGTTGCCAAATCCCAGCATTGTGCATTCTTGCTTCTCACAACTGACATTGGACAGGCTGCCGCCCAAGTAGTTCTTTGTGAAAGAGGCATCAGGTTCACCAAGATCTCGAGACTTTCTCAGATAATCACATTCTCTACCTCATTAGCACCGCTCTTTCTTTCTTTGTCCTCTCGGTGAGCACAGTACTACTCCATTTTGGAATCCATGGCGAAATGTTCTATGTCATGAAAATATACAATCACATAAAAAGATTGTATACGCTAAAAGAAAAGGTACAAACACTGAACACTGTAAAACCAGAAAAGTAACCCAAAGGAAGATGAGTTTTCTTATGGGACGGTGAGGACATCTTTTCATGCATGTAGCACATCCAATAAGTGAAGAATAAAGGCATGCATACACCCCTCTTATATCACATTATTGCATACATATGGATTACTACACAACAACTATATATAGAATCGCATTAAATTGTTCGACATACATACACACACACACTCATTCCAGCCACACATGCTCAAACATTGCTAAAAAAACAGGTGAAATTAGGACAACACAGGCGTGATGAGATGGCCTTGACTTCAAGCATTATCAGTAGATTCAGTACTGCTGCTCTGCCTGTCAGCGGCAATGGGGCTAGCGAGGGCCTCACTCCACTGGTTGGCGATGTCGGTCGCGATTTTCGAGGCGTCGTAGGAGGTCCCCATGAGACCCCTCTTGGTGAAGCCGGTGGCGTAGAGGCCGTTCTTGCCCCTCCAGCTGTGTGGGAATGCCTTCCTGGGGAAACCATCACTCTGGCTGAAGAACTCATCCTCCTACATATATACACACATGTGTGTGTCAGTGTGTATACACAAATAATAGTGTTATATATATATATATATATATATATATATATATATATATATATATATATATATATATATATATATATGTGTGTGTGTGTGTATGTATATGTATATATACGTATACGTATATATGTATATGGTTGACAAAAAGTCATTGCGATTAATGAATATGTGTATATTTGTGTTATGCATGAATGCATGTGAAGATTGAATGGGCTCTAGCTAGCATTTGGCACATACATCACGCATGCATCTTGGTCTTTGAGTTGAAATTGTATGTATACATGCATGGGCTGATGATAGGTGTGTATGTCATATTAGCAAGATAGGTCTGAAGGTTGAACTTTGTTTTTTTTTCCTTCCTTTTGAATTTAGCTACCAACCTGTTTAGTTTAATATATCTTTTAGTTAGGACATGTCATGTCAAATTAAGGCACATGGATCACACACAACCGTCATTTAAGACTAATTCCTTTTGCAAGCTAGCTAGGTGCAAAGAGAACAAAACTAGCTTTGCTAGGTGCATATGTTGATGGCCTTCCTAACTTTTATCAACTGAAAACGAAGCACATAAGCCGGTGGGCCATGCAATGAAAAGGCTTGCACAATCTAATCTATATATAAAAAAACAATGCTCAACTTTTCTCACATTGTTCAATCAATTGAGAAACTCAACAATGCATGCATGCGCACCGGCACGCACACATATGAATTGACATCCTCTGCATTGAAGGAGTCAATACAGAGAATCTATAGTACATAGGTATTAGGAGCTATCTTCACCGACCGATCATAAATCAAAAATGATGTCAGTGCTACAATATATTTGCTATAGTGTTTTTGCTGCTTCTACAGTGGACCTTTGTGGTACTAAAGAGGATCCGGATCGCAGATATAATACACTGTCCAGCTGCATACAAATCAGCTCAATGCAAGACACACACTTGAGGCCATCAAATCTGGTTAGACAGATGGGAGCCATCAAGCAAGTCAAGCAGATGGGCCACCCTGCAAAAGGTCGAGTGGGCAATGGGTGTGGTAGCACTTGGCATGCACATGATCATCAGATGGCCCCTCAACATATCATTATGGCCCAGCATGTGCTGTCACCTAACTCAAAGGAGAAGAAAAAATCCACACAACACAATGGAGGGGGGTTTTAGCAGGGAAAAAAAAATCGTTCGGTGATAATTGCCTCTATTGGCGACCGGGTTCAAAAAATTCGGTTTACTTAAATTTTGTCTAGAAAGATCGAATCTGGTTGATTTTTGCTTGAATTTGACCTTTTTTTAGAATTTAAAATAAAAAATAAAAAAATTGAAATTTTAGGACGAAATTTTCTAATTTTCGGCCAAACCGGCCCCCAAAAAATAGCAACCGGGAATGATAACCCTGGTTTTGGCAAGACTTTATCCTCCCTTTCCCAACCCACAGGGCTGCATCTTCCTCCCTTTTGCTACTTGGAGGCAGGGAGGTGCAAATGGGGCAGCCTGTGCAAATCAATAGGTGCTATGTTAATATTGCTTTAGCTGCCATGTGATCGGTTTCTTGTTCATGGCTTTAGTGAAGCTAAACTTGTTTTTTGTTAGCTAGCATATGGGAAGTAGGCATGCATGTGGAACAACATGAGTGTAATTTGTATATGATATTTTTTGCAAAATTTGTATCTATATGTGACAATGCCTGACAATCTATTTGTGATGCCAGCCAGTGGAGCAGAATACAAATACGATCTGTTTTGTAATTCAGTTGTCTCGACCAAAAAAACTCAGTTTCCTTGTAAAAATGTTATATATATATAGGCATTGCGGTCATTGTTACATGGCCCAAGCCCCATGTATGGGCTCCAATCCTGGACCAGCTCACACAACAACAACAAAACAACAACCAGAAAGAAAACACACACGCACGATAGGCTGAGAGCTGAGAGGAACATGCAAGCTAAGATCGAGCCGCCCATGCACTCCCAATCCTTAATTAGCTCTAGCTAGTTTGCACGATGAAAACGTTGACGACTTGACATGACATCTACATAATAGCTAGGCAATGTCCATGTCTACACGTACGCAATGATGCAACTATATATGCAAGAAGATACAGCAAGGAAATCTGCAAGTACAAGACTAGTAGCTATCATCTCGATCACAACCCCAAAAACAAACCATATATATATAAATACACTCTCCTTTCGATCTCTACCTAAATTAATTGATCAATTGATTTATTTTCTCCCCAAATCCAGGGAAGAGCTAGCACAATTCATGCCTATCAATCAACATTGCCCTTGATTGTCAATTTTTGGATGAATTTATGTGACCCCATCGGAGGGATATCGCGCGCCCTCTTGTTAGCATCATTGTCATTGCCCATGCCTTGCTATCTAATAACTTGATTACAATGACAAGGACTACATATATAAGCAATGTTGAATTGGCTTAATGTTAAGTATATAATACTTTGTGGATCAACACCAAAATTCCATCATGCATGCATGACCTACATACATACATACGTACATATACCCCATGGATCATCATCCATTCTCATACATGATCGAGAGTTAATTAATCTTCTGAGTATCTCAAATGCTATATGCATGCAATAACTCATTAACACAATACAAGTATATCAATTAATGTTCATGCATGATAAGTACATATGCACGAACCTTGAGCCATGATGGCACGTTGCTTTTGTATCCGGTGGCGAAGACGACGGCGTCCAAGTCCTCCCTACGGCCGTCGACGAATTCAACCCCATTCTCCGTGAACCGGTTTATTGCCGGGACCACCTGCAGAGAATCTCTCTTTCTAGATTCACTAGGACACGCACGCAGTACATCATCGGCTATAGTACACTGACCACTGCAAACAGCTAGATCTTCTGAACAGTCTAATGGATGGTGCACAGATCATAGGGCAGCTGTAGCTACTAATGGTCGGATGCTAAAGTTTCTCGCAGGAATCGGGAAAATTTGAATGTTCTGAACATGGTAGCTAGAAGTTTACTAACGTATATATGTCCCTGTAGTAAAGTATTGAGCATGTTCGAGAAGATCTAGTGCCAGATTCGCAAGAGAGAAAGAAAGAGAAGATCTACTGCTATGAATTACCGTACCTTTATTTCGCCATCCTTGATCTTTCCGAGAGCTCCGATGTCAAGCACAGGGGTTTTCCCCGTTAGGTTCTTGATTTCGAGCGGGCCGATCTTAGGTCGTCGAAGCCCTAATTTTTCTGTGTCTCCAAGTATCAATCTTGAGAAGAAGAGGAGCAAGGCATCAACCCATTTTATGGGGAACCACTTGAGGAGGAATACTGAGAGGCCAAATGTTGAGATGCCTAGCATCGCCCTGGGCAACACATGAAGCTACAGTGCACACAAAAACACAGCATAAGGATATATATCATATGCGTCATTTTTAAAAGAAGTCAATTCTTTGTATATATGTGTAGCTCAAAATATATCTAGGATTTCCGTTATTTTCTATTAATAAAATGTTGCATAGAAATATGTTAAATACATTAGTGTTTTTTGTAATATTTTTTTCTTCTAAAATTTTAAAATTAAGTAATTGACAGCTTTTACTTGCTTTGTTTTTGACATATACAATGTTTAACTTGGTTCAATTAATGTATGTCTAACTAACTTTTAGAATTAATATATTTTTGTGATATAGCATTTTCTTTGTGACTATTTTCTGATATTTCACTGAAACTACTACTAACATTTTTCCCAAACCATTCTTCAATTAACAAATTCTAAGATGCCCAAGATTACCCATTCTGGAATTTTTCCCCTTCCAAACAAAAAACTTGAGCACGCTACATATATGCATACAGAACAAGCATATATTCTCGAGTGTTGTGAAATTCTGAACTTTTTTCTTATTCTTCTTGTCACTTTTGTTGTCATTTTCCTAGCTTGTTCTTTCTCTGTCTCTCGGTCCGGTGTGCAAGATAAGGAAAGGGAAGTCGATCTACGGGTCACTTTAGCACCACATCAGTACATATTTCTGTGTAACAGCAGGTTATATGTAGCACGCTTATACTATACAAATTCAGGATACATTTGAGGATAAGAAAATCTCCTCTACTAATTTCTTTGTAACCAGCTATATGTTGTGTTACAAGTAGCACAACATATGCTGTTACATGGATGCATGAGTGGTCCATCGAATTGATGAGGATAAGAAATTGAGTGGGGGGATCTGAATATTTAATTATATTCTACCTGCAACAACTGTTATTCTTGTGAATTCGTGGGGGAAATATAAATACTATTATGGTATTAATTCCTCGTGAAAGTGACAACAATCTATCGAACAAGGGGGGCAAAAAGGAAGGAAGGTGGCACTATGGAATTGACCACTCGAGAGAACTCGGACACAGAATTACACCCTGATATGCTAATTTGTTGTGGCACCCTAAAAAAGGGTAAATGAATTGCAAAAGTGCATTGTAGTTGTTACTGCTTTGTCTGAGGAAGTTTTGGCGCCAACAAGATAAAAAGAACGAGGGTAAACCGGTCTTTTTACCCTGTTAACGGTTGTCATTCAGCATAATTTGCATGTTTACGATGCTACAGTCCATTTTAAGACAGAAGCGATGTTACCCGGAAAGTTTCAATGTTTAGGATGCTACTGAGCTAATTTTCGCAAACATGAAAATAGTAAAAATAAATCTTCAGCTTAAAATCCACCTCAACATTGAACCCTGCCTAGCTAGCTTGCCAACGAATGCTAGCTAGCTCATGCACAAGTGGCAAGCCAGCAGGTTTCTTTTCCCCCTAGGGAAACAAGTCAGTAAGTTTGTGAGTGCAAATTACTAGTGTACAAGTAAAAGAAACGCATGTATGTATGTGTATCTAACGTGTACGTGTGTACGTACGTACCTTGTCCCTGACGACCATGGAGGCCTTGGCGCCATTGTTGCAGAGGTCGAGGCTGACCTCCATGCCGGAGTTGCCGCAGCCGACGACGAGCACCTTCTTCCCGGCGAACTCGTCCCCCCTCTTATAGCTGCTCGTGTGCAGGACCAAGCCGCGGTAGCCGTCCATCCCCTCCACGCCCTCCGGCCACGCCGGCTCCGCATTCTCGCCGGTGGCCACCACGAGCCACCGCGACAGGAACTCCGTCGTGGCCGTTGCGCCCCCGGAGGAGGCGTCGT
Source organism: Phyllostachys edulis (assembly GCA_036346405.1). Classification (NCBI taxonomy): domain Eukaryota; kingdom Viridiplantae; phylum Streptophyta; class Magnoliopsida; order Poales; family Poaceae; genus Phyllostachys; species Phyllostachys edulis. Next base: position 17,090,623 of record CM070567.1, read on the forward strand.
CCTCTGCGGCGACGGCGGCGGTGACCCTCCAGAAGCCGATGGCGGCGTCGTAGGCGGCGCTCTGGACGCGCGCACCGAGGCGGGGCTCGATGGCGAAGGCGCGCGCGTAGGCGTCGAGGTATGCGATGAACTGGTCCCTGGTCGGGTACGGCGGCGTGCCGGGCGGGAAGGGCGCGAGCGGGAGCTCGCAGAAGCAGCGCGGCAGGTGCAGCCGGAGCCGCTCGTACGTGCGGTGCCGCCACGACGCCGCCACGCAGGCGTCCTTCTCCAGCACCAGCGACGGCACGCCGCGCGCCTTGAGGCACGCCGCCGTCGCCAGCCCCGACGGGCCTGCTCCCACGATCACTGGCCCCGGCACCCACACCTGCCTCGGCCCACCGTCGCCGTCCCCTGTTTCTCCGTCGCCACCATCGCCGCCGTGTAGGATGGAGGGGTGGTGGACACCTTGCGATAAGTCTCCTTGCGAGGTTGGCATGACAAAGAGATAAGTGTATGTGTATATGCGCACACCCCAAGATCTTCTTGTGCTGTTGATGTGTCTCTCAAAGTGTGCTATCATGATGTATATTTATGCTTGTATATAGCTATAGCTACACTAGGTATCAGTACATATATGTATATTTCAGGTCTCGAGCTGGATGAGCTATAACCCGAATAAGCTATAACCCGAAGCCTAGAAATCTTACTAATGTCAAAACTAATAGAAATCTCTGAAAAAATCACCAAACGTTCTAATTCGGCCCAAGAACAGCTGACCAGCCCGAGACTTAGACTGTGACTGACTCCACCACTGTATATATATATATATATATACACACACACACGCGCGCGCGATTGCTTGCTTGTGTAGGTAGTGTTACAACTACAAGAATGCAAGAGGAATGGGCATATATATAGGGGTATATGTGCATGTGTACGTAGGGGTAGTGTGTATATATACGGTGCAGTTACGAGTACTGGTAGCAAGCTATAGAGAGAGAGAGAGAGAGAGAGAGAGAGTATGGATCCGTATGGACGTAGTACGAACTCATGGATCGATGGATACGAAGGACAGAGAGGAGTGAGAGTAGTGCGGAGGATCGGAGTGGCGTACGTAGAGAGGCGACAAGGCTAGGAGTTAATGCGCGAAAGGTACGTGTGGTGTAAGCGCGCGGGTAGGAACAGTAGGAGCAATTAATAACTGGGAATGAAATAACTAGCTACGAAATGCAAATAAACACCCTGTTTGGCTCCCAAGATTTCAATTTGATTCATGCAATTGTATTCCAATCTCTATTCCAATTGAATTGGAATTTGATTCACATCAATTGCAATTCCATTTTCCTTGTCTGTTGGAATTAGGAAATTTTGAGCTGCTGTCTCACACTCCAACCCGTTTGATCGAACTAAATTAACCCAATAAACATTACGAATTAATCAACAAAAAGGTGGAAGGCGCTGCATGAGCCGCCATTGCCGGCCACGACCATTCTTTTCGATGGCTCCTTGTCTTGCTTCTGCATGGCAAATGCGAGAGGCCATGACCAAGCAATCTGAGCGACATATGACCACGCCGGCGACTATGTTCTTGACGTCCTGGAGGCTGGAGCTCCTTGCCCCTCTTTTTGTTGTTCTTGTGGCAGAGACCCCGATCAAGAAACCAACTGCAGGCACAAATCATAAGATCAAGCACCAAATTAACCTCACAAAATCAAATTAAGCACCAGATCTGTTCTAGCATTCTGTACAACATCCATATTCAGCACAGCGGAAGCAAGTCATCTAAAGATCCAAGTGTTGCCGCCACCGCCGCGTCCCCTCACCGCGCCGTCCCCGAGCTCCACGCCACCACCGCTGCGGAGATTACTCCGCTCCCGTGGGATTGGGAGACGGCTGAGGCGAGTGATGCTGGAGGAGAACTCGAAGGGTAGGTTGTGGCCGGAGTCGAGCGGCCATGCTCTCGAGCGGAGTCGGACGCAAGTGGAGCGGAGCATAGCGTCGATTCCACACAAATGACCGGGTGGGAGAAGGAATTTGATCCAGATGTATGACTGTATGTTACCCATTGGAATTTGGTGTGGAATCATTAATTCCAATTCCGAATGGCAGCCAAACAGCATCATCTTTGGAATAAAATTCCAATTCCATGATTATGACACCCTTGTCAACACACACTAGTGTTTCACACACGCGATCACGAAATACACCAAGTCTAGTTTTCTTGCTTCGGAACTTCTGTTGAAACAAGAAGTATGCACAAGTTTTCCTCGTGTGCTTTTTTTTTGTGAAGTTCAACCTTTGCGTTACAGGGGACTTCTTTTCTCTTATTTATACTAATCAAACTTAGTCAGTTACATACAGAAAACACTGCTTCGTCGCGCCTCTTATAAACGACATGCCTCTTTTCAGAGAAACGACGTGCTTCTTTGAAAAGAAGTGACACACCACTTTTTACATGCAGAAAGCTATGTAGTTAGCTTAAGAAGAACAACAAGATTATTTCAACAAATCTCACTCCCAGAGCCCTTGCGTCTAGAGGTTGACACGCATTACTAGCGCCCACTCGGTGTAGTTGGTATTCGTCAATGTCAGGTAGACGGCCGTACCGCCGGATTCCCTCATGACATGCTCCTGTACCAACAGCTCGCGTCCGCCCCTCCGTGTCCTGCTCTGCCCACGGGTTCTCGGTGGAGTGCACGAGCCAGGCGGGGACTGCGCATCTTTGTTGGCCATAGCTCTGATACCATGTGCATACTTCTTGTTTCAACAGAAGTTCCGAAGCAAGAGAACTAGACTTAGTGTATTTTGTGATCGCGTGTGTGAAACACTTAGTGCGTGCTAACATTTGGTATCAGGGCACCCAGGTTCATTCGGCTTTAGCGACCATGGCCAACAAAGACGCGTAGTCCCTGTCTAGCTCGCGCTCTCCACCGATATTCCGTGGGCAGAGCAGGAGTACATGGAGGGGCGGACGCGAGCTGTTGGTGCAGGAGCGCGTCATGAGGGAATCCGGCGGCACGATCATCTACCTGACATCGACGAACACCAACTACACCGAGTGGGTGCTTGTAATACGCGTCAACCTCCAGGCACAAGGGCTCTGGGAGGCGATCGACCCCGGGGACCACTACTAAAAAAAGGCTAATACTGGACGCCTCATCACAGACGGTTGATCAAAACTGACTGTATTACATACAATCACAGACAGTTTTGGTTTTGCGACCATCTGTGTTACTGGTTGCGCTAGAACCGTCTGTGAAGCGGTAATATCACAGACGGTTCATTATGAAAACCATCTGTGAAGTATCATAGACGGTTCTTAACAATAACCGTCTGTGATATTTCTAAATATCACGCATAGCTTTTCAATAAACAATCAGATAGATACTTCACGCATGCTTTAATAATGAACCGTCTGTGATATGAGACCATATCACGGATGGTTCCATTGTGGAACCGTCTGTGATAAGTATCTATGACGGTTCCATAATAGAACCGACTGTGATAAGTCTCTTTTATTAGTAGGAACCCGCTAGGGTTTGCGCTCTAACTCGTCACTCCCCAGCGGCCTTACTCTCGTCCGTTCCCCTCCCCACCCGAGTGACCCCGTCGCCGACACCGCCATTCTTCCCGTCGCCGACGGTTGTGACACCACGGTTCACTGCACAAGGCACTCGTACGATAAGAGTGTCTTTTTGCAGTGTCACCGTTGTGCCACAACTACGGTGACACTGCGCGCCTTCCCCTTTTCCTCCTCCCCTGGCGTGCGCAACCCGGACTACCTCACCGACCTCCCCCGGCTACCTAGCTCCATCGACCTTAGCCTCAGCTAACTCATCACCGACACCGACGATGTCAATCGAGATAAGAGAGATCTATTGGTTCGTGTTGTTGGTATTCATGTGAACCGAGTTGCAATGTGGGCTACCTAGCTAGCTAGTTTGATGGTCGGTTTGGACACCCTTAGCCTTGCTGTCTTACTGCCTTTCCCTCTATGACTGCTGGCTGGATGGATGGATCGATAGATCTAGAGGTGGGGAATGGAGTTGTGTTTGGGTGTAAATGCTGCATGGTATATTCCAAAAGACATTTTTTTATTTTCGATACGTATGATGCAGGGTGTGCTGCTGAAAAAACACATTGATGCAACCTTAAGAAGTGCCAATCTGAGGGAGGCAATTTGGTTGCCTCCTGGAGAGGATCTTAACAAATAGCTGTCTATTAATAGTAAGTCTGATCACCATCTATTCTTAGGATAAATAACACCATGTAAGTGTTTCATAGATATAGGTGAGTTTCTACAGGTTGCTGCTCTTATCTGCTTGACATGAAAACCACAAATGTTACTAGTTGTGTTCACTGATGAGATATGAAATGAATCTCCAGGGACGACATGGATAGAGGTGAGTTTCTACAGGTTGCTGCACTTATCTACTTTATAGATAGAGAGTTAACCATTAAGAAAAAAACTCTTTTTTACATCCTAACATGATATTGTCAACTTACCATATATTGCTATCTTATTACCATTCATGTTTCAACATATTTTATATGTTTCACTGAACTTGTATTCAAGTATATATTATCCATGAGACTTTTGTCTCAATCCTTGTGAGATTTTTCCAAACAGTGGCCGCCTCCTCCTCGAGCCCGCCTCCCCTTTCCTCTATTCTTGATCTCTTCTCTACAAAATCTCTAAGCAGTGGCTACTTTTGTGTTATATATATATTTATATATATATATATAGTTCGTAGCCTTTGTTAGCTAACTCGAGGCCTGATCAACTCAGCTAGCTAGCTCGCTCCTTGGTCGTTCATCCAAAATGTTCAGGTGAAACACAGCCTACTTCGTCGATCCTAACACACTGGAGTGTACGTGTACGATTTGCTTCATACCTTGCATGAAGCAAATTGTAGACTCCAGTGTATCAGGTTCGCTGAAGTAGGCCGTAGTTCACCTCACGACGCTTAGGATGAATGGCTAACAACAAGCTATATATATATATATATATATATATATATATATATATATATATATATATATATATATATATATATATATATATATATATATATATATATATAATACCTAATATCAAATAGAGAGAACATATTATTCAAGAGAAATTTATTCAAATTTGAATGCACTAAAGTTTAGAAGAAAATTAAAAGAAAATTCAAGATTTGAGGGAGGATTGGACCTTGGGCTTTGCCCAAGGCGCCCTAGCCAAGTGGGCGGCCTTGTAGTGGAGTCAAGAAGGGGTGCCCTTCCCCAAAACCCTAACCTCTGCTACAGTACCGCGCACTGTAGCACGTGGTATCTGTAGCAGCCCCCTCCTGCTGCTCTACCACGGTGAGGAAGAAGTCTCAGGTGCCGCCGCCATGGTGGAAGGAGAAAAAGGGAGAAGAAGAAAGGAGGAGAAGAAGAATATCATCTTCGTGGGTTTTTGTTCAGCGTTTCATGCATCTCCAAGGGTATCAATTCGTTTCCCCGCTGTTTTGATGTTGTTTAGATGCGAAATTAGATTAGTTTGATTGGATCGAGTTCGTCTTGCTGTAGATCAAGTCTGTCCAGTATGTTGCGCGGGCTGTTTCGACGTCTTAGAGGCCGAATCAGAGGAGTTGATCTCCTAGAGATATCTGGGTCTTGTTCTGAAGTTTCTGTGGCCGCCGAGTTCACTTGATTCCGATGTTCGAGTCAAAAGATATGATAGATTTAGTATCTGCTGTCCAGATTTCTGACGAGATTAAACTGTTTTGTTATTTCGTAAAATATGAAAATGTAATCGGAAGAATCTGGGTTTTCACCCAACTAGGTTATTGTAGTTAATTTGATAACCTTTCCAGATTGTTAACGAACGATCAATTCGGAGTTATAGATTAAAAGTTATGATCGTTTTAGTACTGCTGTTTATTCTGTTAGACAGTTTCTGTGCTGAAAGTTCACCTGTCTATTATCATAATAATTTGGCCGAATTGGATCGTCTTGTCAACTACAGTATTGTAGATTTGTCAGTTAAGAATCCACAGAAATTGGACTCACCTCATTCGGAGTTCCAGATCAAAAGATATGATGTTTACCGTGCTGCTGTCCAGTGGCGTTATTTGACTGAATCGTTGGTTTTCAGTTTAGGGTCTCTAGTTAAAATCTTGAATCGCTAGGGAAGCATTGTAGAACGTTAATCAGTAGAGTCGTGTTCATCATATCCTTATTTCAGTTATTTGATTGTTTAGGCGGTGAAGCTTCGGGTTTAGGAGTACCACCTTTGCCGGCTAACGTGTCGCATCGCGGAAGGCAAGTATTCGGGTTATAGTAGATTTATGCTTGTTTGCTAAGATTGTTTGTGACTTGCTCGTAATAGCCATACATGGATGTAATGTGATGAGTTTCAATTTATCTTGGTGAATGCAAGTTATGGTTAAAGTTCCTTTGTATATTGTTAATGCTTACATGTTATTATGTACATGTTGAGTTCATATATTTGGAAGATGATGTCATTGTGCATATGCATGTCAAAGCATGATTGAGTCTTGGTCAATAGGTGACCAAGTATGAACTGTTGAGGTCCCCGTCATGTAAATGACGGGCTTGAGGTCCCCACATTCGCAGAATGTGGGCAATGAGTAAAGAGGTCCCCATCATGATGATGATGGGCAAAGGTCCCTATACTTGTGGAGTATAGGCTCTTGGTCCCTGTGCCAGAGTGCATAGGCAAGGGTATACATCGACGGTTGTATACCCCGCATTACCGGTAAAATGCGAAAAGAGATAAAGTTTAAAAGGTGCATTGCATGGTCGCATTACATAAGCATGAAGGCTATGTTTAGTGTAATGTTTTATCTTGGTATTTTGATGCTATGACTGTGATTTTAGCTTTAGCCTTGTTGATACTTGTTGAGTCTTTGGGCTCACCCTTGCTTTGTTGTGTTTTTAGGTACCACAAGCAAGAACGACATACATGGGGGAGGGTAGACTTGTCATGGAAGCACTCACTACCACATCACTTTAAAGATGAATAACATGTAGATCGTATTTTATTAATAAGTAATCTGTTTAAGGATAAGTATGAGTATACTTGGATGCAATGAAATATTTGTAATAATGAGAGTAGTACATCTTGAATATCCGTTATTAAGCTTTAGTGGATTAGCTTATTTTGAATGCCTTGATGAAATATGGATGATAGATTATGGATTATGATATTTGTATTGGTTGGAACCTCCGATACTTAGTTATACAAAGGAGGTTCTGCCGAGAATTAGAATTATGTCTTACATTTTGATTAGTTTTATTTATTACTTTGTTAGTTTAGTAGCATTCCGTGCTCAATGTTGAGTGGGTGTTACTGATTGGTATCGAGCGGGCTTTAGGTCCGTGGTAATTGAATGATTAAATTGACACACAAAGGCATGATGGGATGGGAATGGGTGAAGCATTGCATTTACGCTTTCCGTTATGTTGTATTGATGATTGTTGTTATGAGATAATATATTATATCTATATTATAATACTATAGATATTATGTGTGGGATAACCCATGTTGAGAGGTTGAGGTCGTGGTTGTGGCTCGGTCATGCCAAGTTACACCACTATTCGCGGTATGAGAATAGGATGGTTGTTACCTCGGATATCTTAGAATAGGCGTTGATAGTGAATATCTCTAGAAGAGTTGTCCTCTTCTTTCACTTTGAATTTGGGCAACTCTAGTCCGTTGGGCTCAAGAGTTTCTCTTGGGTTTTAGTTCATTACGGTTGATGGGCTTCTTTGAGAAGGATTAATTTGCTACCTTTGGCTTAATTGTCCCGTAAAGCAATCGTTGTTTTCCCAACCGATGAGTTATTCTTGCGGTGGTGAACTTGGTTGATTGTCAAGTTTGACATTTGTATTGGAGTTTGTCTTTCTTATTGGAAATCTTGATCCAATTATTTCGCTTGATGATTTGGATAATGAAAGTTTCCTTTGCAAATCCTTTAATGCGTGTAATCTTTGACTCAAGGTATCTCTTTTGGATAATTTGAGTGTTGAAGTTGAATGTTTCTCTATTATGAAAGAAAACGTTAAAACCTTTAGCGACATCTTGTTGTGGTTTATCGAGAGGATATAATCAAAGAAATTAATGGTTGTGTTATGGGTTATCAAGTTGAGTCTCAGAGAGTGGTGCTTATTTGATCTTAACTAAGATCCTTGAAAGGAAAGTTGATTAATTTGAAAGTGTTTTATAATAGTTCTTGATGAACTGTGTTTAAGGGTATGGCTATACTCGGTTGAAGTTCAAGAAGTTATTTATAAGTGTGAGATATTGATGATTTGGTCGATCATTAAGATTGTGGGATTTGTTAAATTTATTGGATAATTCGATGTTATAGGTCCCAATGGATTAATATATCTATAGTGATGGTTATGTTAAGGATGTGATTGAACGATGGCTTAGAGGATAGTTATCCTGTAATTTTTCATAAGTTGACTACTTGATGATTATACTTAATTGCTAGATTGAAACATGTAAATCGATTAGATGGATGTTGAGGTAGTACCTTGTGAAACCCGGTGATTAAATGAGACGATGTTATTAAATCGTGGTTAAACTCTAAGTATAAAGTGGAATGTTGACTCGTGTTACAAATGGATATGTGACTTGAAAATAGCAGAGGACTCTAATTGCATACGTGATAAATACAATTGTAAATTGTTAATGATAATTGAAGTGGGTGTTGAGCAACACTTATGGTTGAATGGATGAATGCATAAGTGGTCTCGGATAGTGTGCCTTGTGAAATTGTTATTTGATAGCATGATGTAGATAAAAGAGGGTTGTTTAAACCTTGTGCTTTGTGTCTCCTTGGGAGAGGTTTACGATGGAATAGTAGGCTATGAGGATTCTCGTTAATAGTGTATTAGCTCATTGTTAGTGTGATTGTCAGTAAGGGATTATGAAGATGATATTGAATGTTTTATATAAAGGAATTGGGTCGCTTACCTGATATTGATTAAATGAAAATGCTTCAAGTTTCGCATTTATGATCTTTCAGACCTCGTATTAATGTGGTAGCTGAAATTGTTTTGAGCAAAGTGACGTGCTGAGAGGTTTTATTAGTTCCTAAGTGGTTTATGTGTTGTGGTCTTGAAATCTCTTCTTGTTGGAGTTGGCATAGTGATGCTGTAACCAACGGAAGTCGTTTTCTTTGTTAAAGGAAAGAGTGAAGTAGAAGTATTTGAGATTGAAGTCAAGTTTTGTAACTTGCGCTTTATCGAATTTTGCCTAAACTTTCTGTTTTGCCAGCAGAGTTTCCGAATCCCAAAAGCAATGTTTTATGCTCATTTGAAGTTTGATATTCTCTGCTTGTGGGACGTGTGCCCACATCTATGATCTCATCTTTGTTTTCCGGGATCATTGCTATTTGATTAATTCTCTTGATTTGGTAATCTTTGTAAGTGGTAACGCTTCCGATGTGTTGAAATCTATTTCTATTTGCCTCTTCTTCTAAGAAAGGAGTTAACCGAATCAGTATTGCAAAGTTTTTTCAGTTGTGTTTTGGCAACTAGTAGTGGTGGTTTAGTAGATGGTTTTGTGAACCTTTAGGTGTCGGAGTTGTTTGAGAGGCTTTGAATAATAAATCGATTTATTAGAATAATCCTTGAAGAGGATTTGATTTAAAAAAAGGATGTTTGTCTTTGGAGCTATCAAATTTTATTGTTGCAACTAGTAGGACCTATAGCGAGATATGGTCTAAGATTTGGTGTTCATTTTGATGTAACATTAGAAACAAACAAGTATGGAAATCTTGATCGACTTATGAGAGAATCGCAATTGGGTACTCGGTAAGATTGTATAGAAGAATTATGATGGTGAATTTAAATGAGAGTAGCGGTGTGGAGAAACCTAAGCGTCGTGCTAATTAATGGGATAGCAGAATTGTTGAGTTATTGTCAAGTGTTACTCGGCCTCGACCAAGAACCCTATGGGAGTTAGATTATCTTTAAGGATAACTTGGTCAAGAATGTATTTATTTATTAACGTCGGTGATTGAGTATGTTTGAATCTTGGTCAATCGGTTAGAGTATTGCGAATGGGTATATTGTTGTTGTGTAACCGAATTGGATTGGTGTGGATTAGAGGAGGTCTAATATTGATGAAATAACTCGCTTTGGGGTGTTAATTGATTAGAGAGGAATGTTGATAACAATAACCGAGGTTATAGTTGAGTCATGTGAAATCTTAGTAAACTAAATTGTGGATTCCTATCAATTATACCGAAATTCATGGTAGGAGACTTGGAGGTTAAATTTGGGCTTCAGATTTTATGCTAGGACTTTTGTCGCCCAATGATTATGTGTAGAGGAAGTAGATTAAGGGTGGATTTGAGCGATTGGGATGATCATTGATATAACCCTTTTGATGAAGTATATGAATGTATGTGCTTTGAGGTTTCCGAGTTGTTTACTCTTAAAAGATTGAGGTGATGTGATTACGTGTGAGATCTATTCTGAGATACATTGGGAGTCAATTGTCAAATTAATTATGTTAGTAGAGGAGTTGTTGAGAGAAAGTTTACGTGGGTCGATAGAGCCTCTATACAGAGGTGTGGGTGATATATTTCGACTTGAGCATAGCGTTGAGAATGCCAAGTTAAGAAGAGATGAGTTAGTGTGTTATGCGATGAATTGGAATTCCAAGGTTTGAGAGAAATTTTGTTTCTAAAGGAGAACCTGAGAAACGGTTGTTTCCTCGAGTAGTGCAACGTTTTGTTTTATTCCGTTTGAGCAATGTGTCGTTGATTGTTGTCTTTCGCAAATTGAGTTTGACTTTATGTTTGGCATGTGTGGTTCTTATAAGTTCGAAATATTAAAGGAAGTATTCAATTTGGGTATTTGCGAAGTTTCTCTTCGGTTTAAGGGTGTTTATTTGTAAACTGCCTATTTGGAAAGCGGAAGGAATTTCGTGACGAATCTTCACTTTTGCATTTGACCCTTTGGTGTGGAGTTGATTTTCTTGGTTGTGATGAAAATTCGTTATTTTTCATTTGGGATCTGTTTTGTTAAGGGGCGGTTTAAAGCGAGTTCATTGTGTGTTCCGGGTTAAAAGAGGTACTCCTTGTTAAAATGAATAAATCGATGGAGAATTGGGACGAGTGTTCCATGTGTGTTGCGCATGTTGCGTGCTTTAGTACTAAGGGGGAAGTTGGCCCAAGGTACATTGGTTTGTTTTCGCGATTCATGGAGATTAGGAGGTAGATGAGGCGCTATGGCCATCTCAGTCCATACGTGATGTACGCAACTTTTGGCATGTCTGGTGCCGAGTGAGTACTTGTGAGATCTAGAGTTTGGATTTTTGTATTCGCCGTGTACCACCGAGTAGTATCTTACTTTCGAGTCTTATCGATGAATGTACTTGGCAATGTCGGATTGAGTGTTAGGTCGGGGCGTAGTTTACGCCAATGTCTTGTGGTCTTGTCACCGAGAGATAGGCCATTTGGGAGTGGAGTCTCGCATGCTTGCGAGTACTATCCGCATATGTTTGCTCGGACATATGTTAATAGATGTTTCTTTTCTATGGCAATTGTTCTTTCGTTTATTTCGATGGTTAGAATTCGAGGTCGATTTGCTAAGGGGGTAGAATGTAATACCCCGAATATCAAATAGAGAGAACATATTATTCAGAAGAGAAATTTATTCAAATTTGAATGCACTAAAGTTTAGAGGAAAATTAAAAGAAAATTCAAGATTTGAGGAGGATTGGACCTTGGGCTTTCGCCCAAGGCGCCCTAGCCAAGTGGGCGGCCTTGTAGTGGAGTCAAGAAGGGGTGCCCTTCCCCAAAACCCTAACCTCTGCTACAGTACCGCGCCGCACTGTAGCACGTGGTACTGTAGCAGCCCCCCCTCCCTGCTGCTCTACCACGGTGAGGAAGAAGCTCGAGGTGCCGCCGCCATGGTGGAAGGAGAAAAAGGAGAAGAAGAAAGGAGGAGAAGAAGAATATCATCTTCGTGGGTTTTTGTTCAGCGTTTCATGCATCTCCAAGGGTATCAATTCGTTTCCCCGCTGTTTTGATGTTGTTTAGATGCGAAATTAGATTAGTTTGATTGGATCGAGTTCGTCTTGCTGTAGATCAAGTCTGTCCAGTATGTTGCGCGGGCTGTTTCGACGGCTTAGAGGCCGAATCAGAGGAGTTGATCTCCTAGAGATATCTGGGTCTTGTTCTGAAGTTTCTGTGGCCGCCGAGTTCACTTGATTCTGATGTTCGAGTCAAAAGATATGATAGATTTAGTATCTGCTGTCCAGATTTCTGACGAGATTAAACTGTTTTGTTATTTCGTAAAATATGAAAATGTAATCGGAAGAATCTGGGTTTTCACCCAACTAGGTTATTGTAGGTAATTTGATAACCTTTCCAGATTGTTAACGAACGATCAATTCGGAGTTATAGATTAAAAGTTATGATCGTTTTAGTACTGCTGTTTATTCTGTTAGACAGTTTCTGTGCTGAAAGTTCACCTGTCTATTATCATAATAATTTGGCCGAATTGGATCGTCTTGTCAACTACAGTATTGTAGATTTGTCAGTTAAGAATCCACAGAAATTGGACTCACCTCATTCGAGTTCCAGATCAAAAGATATGATGTTTACCGTGCTGCTGTCCAGTGGCGTTATTTGACTGAATGCGTTGGTTTTCAGTTTAGGGTCTCTAGTTAAAATCTTGAATCGCTAGGGAAGCATTGTAGAACGTTAATCAGTAGAGTCGTGTTCATCATATCCTTATTTCAGTTATTTGATTGTTTAGGCGGTGAAGCTTCGGTTTAGGAGTACCACCTTTGCCGCTAACGTGTCGCATCATGAAGGCAAGTATTCGGGTTATAGTAGATTTATGCTTGTTTGCTAAGATTGTTTGTGACTTGCTCGTAATAGCCATACATGGATGTAATGTGATGAGTTTCAATTTATCTTGGTGAATGCAAGTTATGGTTAAAGTTCCTTTGTATATTGTTAATGCTTACATGTTATTATGTACATGTTGAGTTCATATATTTGGAAGATGATGTCATTGTGCATATGCATGTCAAAGCATGATTGAGTCTTGGTCAATAGGTGACCAAGTATGAATCGTTGAGGTCCCCGTCATGTAAATGACGGGCTTGAAATCCCCACATTCGCAGAATGTGGGCAATGAGTAAAGAGGTCCCCATCATGATGATGATGGGCAAAGGTCCCTATACTTGTGGAGTATAGGCTCTTGGTCCTGTGCAGAGTGTATAGGCAAGGGTATACATCGACGGTTGTATACCCGCATTACACGATAAAATGCGAAAAGAGATAAAGTTTAAAAGGTGCATTGCATGGTCGCATTACATAAGCATGAAGGCTATGTTTAGTGTAATGTTTTATCTTGGTATTTTGATGCTATGACTGTGATTTTAGCTTTAGCCTTGTTGATACTTGTTGAGTCTTTGGGCTCACCCTTGCTTTGTTGTGTTTTTAGGTACCACAAGCAAGAACGACATACATGGGGAGGGTAGACTTGTCATGGAAGCACTCACTACCACATCACTTTAAAGATGAATAACATGTAGATCGTATTTTATTAATAAGTAATCTGTTTAAGGATAAGTATGAGTATACTTGGATGCAATGAAATATTTGTAATAATGAGAGTAGTACATCTTGAATATCCGTTATTAAGCTTTAGTGGATTAGCTTATTTTGAATGCCTTGATGAAATATGGATGATAGATTATGGATTATGATATTTGTATTGGTTGGAACCTCCTAGATACTTAGTTATACAAAGGAGGTTCTCACGAGAATTAGAATTATGTCTTACATTTTGATTAGTTTTATTTATTACTTTGTTAGTTTAGTAGCATTCCAGGCTCAATGTTGAGCTGGGGTGTTACAATATATATATATATATATATATATATATATATATATATAACGCGAAGCCGGTTTTAAAGGCAAAAGCAGCCGCTGCTTGGAGATTTTGTAGAGAAGAGGCTATCACAGACGGTTTGAAATACGAACCGTCTGTGAAACTTAAGCTATCACAGACGGTTCTAAGTTAATATCCGTCTGTGATATTGTGCATCATAGACGGTTCGAAAACCGTCTGTGATGACCTCATGTCATCACTAACCCATAAACTCAGACGGCTCACGAAACCATCTGTGATGATGTTTTTGAACCGTCTGTGAAGACGTTTTCTGTAGTAGTGGACGCTTCTTTCTGCGACGATCGCATGACGCTCTCGGCCATACTCCGCGCCATCCCACCTGACATGCTCGTGACGCTCGCCGTGAAGGACATGACAAAGCAAGCATGGGACGCCATCAAGCTGATGAGGATTGGGGTGGAGCGTGTGCGCAAGGCTAACGCCCAGAAGTTGCGAAAGGAATTCGAGGCCATCTCTTTCAAGGATGGGGAGTCTGTGGATGCGTTCACAATACGCATAAACTGGGCTCGTTAACAATCTGCGCACGCTCGGGGATGCCATCGCTGAGGAGAAGGTGGTTTAGAAGTTTCTCTGGGTAGTGCCCCCGCGTTACACGTAGGTAGCAATCGCAATCGAGACGGTACTCGACCTAAGCATGATAAAGATTGAGGAGCTAACAGGCCGGTTATGCTCAATGGAGCAATGCTACGGCCTCGATGACGACGATGAGCAAGAGTCAGGGAGCCGTCTACTCCTCACAGAGGAGGAGTGGGCTGCATGCATACGACAACACGAGCAGGCCCGGGGCTCATCTGGCGGCGGCCAAAACGACAACCGAGGCCGCGAAACCAAGGACAGAGGCAATTTTGGAGAACACGATATGACCAAGGTAAAATGTTACAATTGTAACAAGATGGGTCATTTCTCCAGGGATTGCCGTGCGCCGCGCCGTGAGCGCAAGGAACACGCCAATTTGGTAGATATCGACGACGACGAGCCGACACTGTTGTTGGCACGAGCAAGCACGCTCGATGATGAAATTCCAGCACTGCTGATGGCGCATGTGAGCACCATCACCGAGATCACAACGGGCACCACCGAGCATGCCACGCTGAACGAGCACATGAAAGGGAATGAGCAAGAAGCTTCAACCAGGAAGAGAGGAGTGCCATATGATGGCACTCGAGACAAGTCCAAGATAAAGTGTTTCAACAGTGGGATCAAGTGGCATTTCGATACAGGGACAAGCAACCTCGGATGCAAGGAGAACTTCGCTGAGTTGGATTCCAACGTAAAGGGATCTGTCAAGTTTGGGGACGGCTCCGTCATTTGAGATCAACAAGATTAGGGAGTGATTTGTTGAAATAATCTTGTTGTTCTTCTTAAGCTAACTACATAGCTTTCTGCATGTAAAAAGTGGTGTGCCGCTTCTTTTCAAAGAAGCGTGTCGTTTCTCTGAAAAGAGGCATGTTGTTTCTAAGAGGTGCGATGAAGCAATGTTTTCTGCATGTAACTAACTAAGTTTGATTAGTATAAATAAGAGAAAAGAAGCCCCTATAACGTAGAGGTTTAATTGCACAAAAAAAAGCACACGAAGAAAACTTGTGCATACTTCTTGTTTTAACAGAAGTTCTGGAGCAAGAGAACTAGACTTGGTGTATTTTGTGATTGCGTGTGTGAAACACTTAGTGCGTGCTGACAACTCTAAACTCTTTCGAAAGTTCAAAAATCAATTCTGAACTACTAAACTAGACACCCGCCCCTCTCAACCTAAACTGGGGTGGTTTTGTCTGACGTGGCACCGGAATTGGCGGTTTGGGAGGACTTGACGTCTGTTAGAAAACACCTAATCTAGTTTTACTCTCTACGAAACTTCTGTTGAAAATTGAAGTATGCACAAGTTTTTCTTTCGTGTGCCTTGTTATTAGCCACTGCACTTTACAGGGATTTATACTGATCAGAGGCGCGACTACACAGAAGCGACGCACTAGTTAGACATGAAGCAACGCGACTACCTAACAAGCAACTGCACTAACTAATAGAAAAAAATGCTCAATGTAGTTAGAAAAGTACACAACAAGATTATTCTAATAAATCACTCCCTAATCTTGTTGTGTGTGGAGGAAGTGCATGTCTGGCTTGTGTCCGTGTCAGGCCTCGTATGGCGTCATGCCATTGACGCTCTTGTAGCCCGTCATGTGGTTGCTAGTGCCGGTATCGAGGAACCACGAGTCATTGCAGTGGTCGTCCTCGCGTCCGAGGTGGACTTGAGCTCGTTCGTCATTCAGCGTGACATACTCGGTGGTGCCCGTTGTGATCTCGGTGATCGTGCTCACATGCGCTATCAGCAGTGCTGGAATTTCATCGTCGAGCATGCTTGCTCATGCCAATAGCAGTGCCGGCTCGTCGTCGTCGACCTCTACCAAATTGACGCGTTCCTTACACTCACGGCGCAGTGCACGGCAATCCTTGGAGAAATGACCCATCTTGTTACAATTGTAACATTTTACCTTGGCCATGTCGTGTTCTCCAAAATTGTCTCCGTCCTTGGTTTCGTGGCCTTGGTTATCATTTTGGCCGCCGTCAGATGAGCCCCGAGCCTGCTCGCGCTGTCGTACACGTGCAGTCCACTCCTCCTCCTTGAGGAGCAGATGGCTCCCTGACTCTTGTGTGTCGTCGTCGTCGAGGCCGTAGCGTTGCTCCACTGAGCGCTGCCGGCCTGTCAACTCTTCAATCGTCATCGTGCTCAGATCGAGCAACGTCTCGATCGCGATCGCTATCTGTGTGTAACGAGGGGGCACTACCCGAAGAAACTTCTGGACCACCTTCTCCTCGGCGATGGCGTCCCCGAGCATGCGTAGATTGTTAACGAGCCCAGTGATGCGCATTGTGAACACATCCACGGACTCCCCATCCTTGAAAGAGATGGCCTTGAATTCCTTCCGCAACTTCTGGGCGTTAGTCTCGCGCACGCTCTCCACCCCAATCCTCATCAGCTTGGCATCCCATGCTTGCTTTGTCGTGTCCTTCATGGCGAGCGTCGCAAGCATATCAGGTGGGACGGCGCGGAGGATGGCCGAGAGCGCCATGCGATCGTCGTGGAAAGAAGCGTCCCCGGGGTCGATCGCCTCCCAAAGCCCTATCGCCTGGAGATTGACGCGCATTACAAGTGCCCATTCGGTGTAGTTGGTGTTCGTCAATGTCGGGTAGACGACCGTGCCGCTGGACTCCCTCATGACGCGCTCTTGCACCAACAGCTCGTGTCCGCCCCATCGTGTCCTGCTCCACCCACGGAATCTCGGTGGAGTGCATGAGCCAGACGGGGACTGCGTGTCTTCGTTGGCCATAGTCGCCAGAGCTCTGATACCAAATGTTAGAAAACACCTAATCTAGTTTTTCTCTCTACGGAACTTCTGTTGAAAACTGAAGTACGCACAAGGTTTTCTTTCGTGTGCCTTGTTGTGTGCCTTGTTATTAGCCACTGCACTTTACAGGGATTTATACTGATCAGAGATGTGACTACACGGAAGCGACGCACCAGTTAGACATGAAGCATCGCGACTACCTAACAAGCGACTGCACTAACTAATAGAAAAACTGCTCCATGCAGTTAGAAAAGTACACAACAAGATTATTCTAACAACGCCATGTTCGATCCCTAGCAAGCGAAGCATGTTCGCATAAAGTATTTATAGATTTGAAACAACGTCAGAATAAGAACCAATGCGATCGTAAGGTTCCCAATTCCTAATGTGGTAAGCGGCGAGGGTGACAATTGGTGATAGGAGAAGCCGGTTTCCAAATCAAGCCGAAACGTCCTTACCTCCATATGCAAGAGGGAGAGGAATTTCAGAGCTTTCGAGGCTGAGAATAAAGGCGTCCGGCCGGCTGATAGACGACAAGCGAATATGCATATGCAAATAAACGTATTAATCGACGGCTTGTGCATGGACAACGTGGTTGGTTGGTGTCTAAATGTGCCATTTGGGAGCATCTAATTGCAGCAGGCAGCAGCTGATCAAAGTTGTGGAGGATCTGGCGCCTTTTTCTGTGTTGATCCATGTGGGGTGTGTAGCATATGCTCGCATGTTGCAAGTGACGGGAATGGGAGTGGCTAATTTTGGAGTAGAATGTGTGTGTGGAACAGCGGCATTGCTGTACTTGTGAGCAAGGTTTTGGAAACTGAAACCACCCCTAAAACCATAACATGAGTGGTTTTTTTTGTTCTTTCAATTAAATTTCGAATTTGGGTTTCAGTAGTTGATGTTCGAGGCATTTCTAGTAAGTAGTAATATACACATTCCGTGTAAAATGGAGATAAAAAGGTGGTTTAGGTCCTGAACCGGCCAAAATTTAGAAAACCAGTTTATGACCGGTGCCGAGAAACCGGGCGTCTTTGGCCGGTTATCCAAACCTTGCTCATGAGTAGTTCGATTTTGTGAAATTGTTATGAATTGCCATTAGTGTGAATTTCTTTGATGTTACTTGGGCCTACTTGTCAGTGATATTGATCTTGTTGAAAAAGTTGGTACATAGAGCACTTCTGTGCTGAATATCTAAGCACAATGTTTTTGCGCATGCTAGGGATCGAATGTAGGGACAATGTGCCAATAGGGGCGTTAGGTTGTTTGGAAGGAAGTTAAGCTGCCATTCCACACACATGATTTGTGTGCAAGCATGAGTCTTCTCTCATGATTTCTTTGGATGCACAAGTCAGTTGAAGCCACCCAGAAAAAACCCTGCTGCAAAAGTTGTCATGGAAAATACAGACTCCTTTGGTTCTTCCTGCAGTTATTTGAGAATTGAGAAGGCCTTATCTTGAAGAAGACAACTGAATCCATCTAGGACTAGGGTAGGCAATAGGATGAAGCATGGTGAAATTAATGAATACTAGCTGGTACTAAGCTTAACTTCAAGATGAAAAAAAAAATATCAAGATGTTTGCCATAATATAGCTAAGATTGGTTTGAATAGGGTCATGCATGTAGTACATAGTACATAGAAATGTACAACTCATATAAGCATAGTGCACATGTATATCCTGTGGGCTATATACGGCCCATTAAGACAAGGTCGATCTAGCTTCCAGGTTCCATGGACAGTTCTTGGTTCATTAAAACCAAACTACAACACTTTGATTTGTTTCATAGATGAAATGGAGTGCACGCAGTTTTAAAACACAAGATAACTATGAAGATTGCCATCAGCATCATTATCTCTACTCCTCTATATGCACGAGTTGGCTAGGATAATATTCCGTCGAAGTGCGTCTTTCCCCTTGTCAAATCTGTTAGGCGTGCACGATGAAAGTCTGCAGGACAAATCAAATTTGGGGTTTGTCAAGGGCAGTCATTTCAGAATGGAAGTCCAAAGCCTCTCCTCTAGCTTAGCCCAGGTGCCAACCAATGCCTAGATAAATGAAACTTTCATAGCTAAAGGAGATCAATCACCCAGACACAATTTTCCATCAATTTCCATAGGGTCAATTAGGTTGGTAACATCGTGACGAGGATATAATGATCCTCAATTAATTAAATTATTTATCTATTTATCTATAATTGTTATTATAGATAACAATACTTTCATGTCATTCATAAGTATACCTCTTATCATTCATAAGAGAAAAAGCTTAAACTGAGTGGTCGTAAACCATTGTGCGACCACCCTGTATGGTCGTAAGTACTCCTATGACTACCTAGTGATCGTAAGACTTACTACAACCACGCCATGGTCGTAAGTCTTACTACGACTAGGTCAATTACGACCACCCTATAGTCAACAAAGCCTACAGACATGTGGGTCCGGTCGACTAGGGACTCTTATATGCTATGTTTAACACGCACAGTAGTTAATATATGTTATTATTCTCTGGGATAACTACACGTATTAAGCCTCTGTCTTTGCTGTAACTGCAAGACGACGTGGGGTGTGGTCTCTCTGACAATAACTACCATCAACGTGTGCATTTCATCAAGCGTTGAGGCGTCTCTTGGCATGGACAATTGCCACCCCTTCACGCGCTATATAAGGACTAAAGTTAGTGGACAAAGGAAGAGGATCAGAGACAACAAACAGAAGTCATTAAGCCATAGTTCTAGTGATTTATTCCCAATTGTAAAGCATAGTCAATACAGCAATACAAGCGTAGGGTTATTATTCTCTTATGAGAAGGCCCGAATATGTCTAAATCCCTGTGTCTTTTTCTGTGTGGATCTAATTCGAGGAAAGTCCCCAACCTTTATTCATAAGATCGATACTAGATCATCGACAGTTGGCGCTGTCCGTAGGAACCTTCTAGTTTTTCCCTTTTCGACAAATTTCTTTATTTTTTTCAATTCTAATGCTTTCATGACGGGAGAATGGAATAAAGAGAACTGGTTTGATTTGGCAGACTACGCAGAACTTGACATGGATGTCTGCTACATGTACGAGCAGAGCATCATTTCGTCCGATGGCAATATTGTTTTCAGGTATCTTTCACCAGACCCAGGAGACCATGCCACAGACAAGGTTGATGAGGGATCTTTCTCCTCCACAACATTACACCCAGACGAGGAACTAGATTTCTCAAAGGGCAAGGGTCCATCTGACTAGGGTCAGGATTGCACCAAGACGAGTACATAGCACGACGAGGGTTCCCCCTCTAAATGTTCAACCTTGCATGAGGTCGTTCGATCTAGCATAGCAAGTCCTGGAATCCATCATTCTAGGACTCAACCAACACTTGATAACTGTCACCCTTCGGTTACCCCCACGAGGTGCATTGTTGAGCCCGCTTTACCTGCGGATTCGACCACACCCTTGCAGGATTCACCATTAGTTGGAGACGGTTATAACTCAGAATTCCCATTCCTAGAGGAGATTGCTCCAAGTTGCGAGGCATTGTATTTCGACTACTCCTCAAGTTAGGAGGACTCAGACGCAAGTGAAGATAGTAGCAATTAGGAGGTCTTTGTCCTCCCCATAAATCCTAATATCTCTCCAAGAGGCAGGGCTGGGGATACTTCCCATCGCACATTCACTTTGGGGTCTCGTGGTGACGGTGAGGACACCTTTGGTGATGAATAGGATCTCCACCCTCATGAGGGTGGGCAAAATCCTAGAAATTATCGCTCTCCATTGAGGCATACTCTGGCTGAATCAGACGTTAATCATCCTAAAACAATTGACAGAAGGAGAATTGCTACCCAGAGGACTTTACTTGGGCGCATCCAATACCGGTCAGAGGAAGCTCAAGAACATCAACGGATCGATGGCCTAATCGAAAACCCAACTCAAGAGCTTGGACAAGCACCAGGCTATGACCTCTTCGCTGAAGAGATCGCATGAAGACTTCGGGACACGATGATCAGGCTTGAGTGGACTCGATGACACCATTCTAGTAGTCGTACCAGGACAACTCCGTCGAACGCTAGTCGTTCAAATAACTCTCCTCATGGATAACGACAAGACAACAGGTCTGGTCGGTCTCCTAACCATGACTCTAATTGGAGAAGAGTCTCACGAACAACCGGTGATCGATAAACTCCTAGGGGAGGCTGTCGTTAACCACTTCTTCCAAAAAAATCTGCAACAGCAGATGGGGTACGAGGAGTATTACCCTCATAGGGCAGAAGCCTACGATAGGTCAGGTCCACCTACCACTGGGTATCGTCGAGTACGATCGCCAAGTGACATCAACCCTTCTTTCCTGCAAAGAAGGTGTCATGATATTATGATCGGATGTTGGGTGTTCTTATCTGACCTTCGAGTAGTTCGCTACCTGCCGCGATTCTGACTAGTGAACATGGAGAAGTTTGATGGGTTACCAAATCCCATCGAGTTTCTTCAAATCTATATCATTGCTATTCGAGTAGTAGGAAGAGGGGAGCATGTCATGGCCAATTACCTTCCTACTATGCTCAAAGGATCTGCTCGGTCGTAGTTGTTAAATCAGTCACAGGAGTCGATCTACTCGTGACAGAACCTCTGCGATCTACTACTAGCCAACTTCCAGGGCACCTGCAACTGTCCTGGAAAGGAGGATAACTTGCACAAAATGCAACAAAATTATCATGAGATATTGCACTAGTTTATCAGACGTTTCAGTCAGGTTCGTAACTCAATTCCTGAAGTTTCTGACCCTTCTATCATCAAAGCATGCAAGCAGGGAGTCCGTAGTAGAAGGATCATAGATGATATCACTTTAAATCCTCTAGTTACCGTCGTCGAGCTTTTTGAGATGGCCGACTGTTATGCAATTACTGTAGAGGTGGTCGAATGAAATTGTAAGATTGATCGTGACGATAAGGACACTCGAGGAGCAGGCGAAGGTAGCAAGAAGAAGGATAAAAATGCCAAGAAATCCAAGAGCAAGGCTAAAGGCCAGAAGTCTCAAGTCAAAATGATCTAAAGAAGTCTTAGCCGTGAGCGATAAGGAGTCTTGGAACTCCAAACCATGCTCTAACTAGGGCTAAGGCAAACACCCTGAACAGAAGAACGATAACTCTAGGTGGTGTCCTTTCTACAAGAAAAGGACACGACCTTCGCAATTGCCGAGTTTTTCAGTGAAAACTCAAAGATTACTACACCAACAAGGACCACTTCCTACACTTGAAGTGGTGGGGCAAACAAGTGGTTGAAAGCAATTGGATGACGACAAGGAAATGCCGTTTTAGGATCCGGAGCACAGCACAGATCACATCTATGGAGGATCTTTGCCATACGAGTCAAAATGATAAATCAAAGCTATCGAACGTGAGGTAAATTCCATCGACCCTCCTCTTGTCAATAAAGTACCAAAGTGGTCGGAAATCACCATCTCTTTTTGAGAAAGGTGACTATACGACCCTTCTGCTCGACCTGGTCGATTTTTGATCGTGGTTGAGCCACCATCAACAACTGTCGAGTAAATGGTCTGGTAGTTGATGGTGGGAGTTCGATGAATATACTCTTTATGAGTGCCCTGGATGAGATATAAGTTTCTAGGACAAAGATCAAGCATGTAAGATACTCATTTAATGAGATCGTACTGGGGTCTTCCGCCGAACCCATTGGTCAAGTTTCTCTTACTGTAACATTTAGTGCACCAAATAATTTCAGGATAGAGAAAATCTCTTTTGATGTGGTCGATTTTGACACGGCATATAATGCTATACTCGGTCGACCAACTCTAGCACGATTCCTAATGGTTACTCATTATGGTTATTAATGTCTTAAGATGCCAGGTCCTAAAGGAGTAATCACAGTCCGTTGTGATAAAAAGATGGTGCTTACATGCGACCGCAAATCCCTTGAGATGGTTAGCCAAATACCAACTCGAGAAGCAAGCAAAGTGCAACCTTCGACCAAACAGTTGAAGCCTAAAGTTGCACCAAAGCCAAACGGCCAAGTCAAAAAAGTTCCACTGAACGTAGAGGAGCCTTCGAAGACTGTTCGCATCAGGGTTACTTCCGACCCTGCATAGGAAGACACCCTCGTCACCTTCCTCCGAGCAAACACAGATGTCGTTGCGTGGCAAGCATCCGACATGCCCAGAGTCCTCGGGGAGGTGATCGAGCATAAGCTAGCCTGCGGTCTGACAAGAAACCCGTAAAACAAAAGTTAGAGAGATTTGCACCTGATCGATGAGATGCCATCAGATCTGAATTGGATAAGCTACTTAAAGTAGGCTTCATAAGGGTAGTCGACCACCTAGAGCGGTTGGCTAACCCTGTAATGGTTAGAAAGTCTAATGGTAAGCAAGGTAGTTAGAATCACGATCCTACTCTTAGAGTCTTACGATTCTAGAAACCCACGACAGCTTGTCGATCCAAATCGCACTGTTGATCCTACTCGTAGAGACTTAGGGCAATTTTTTTTTGCAATTTTTTTAGAGGCCAGGCTTTGCTGATATTTTGTTTTAGAGCAAAATTTGTTGATATTAATTTTTGAGAATAAAACTATAAATAAACAAGGAACATGCAAAATATTGTATCAGTGTGGTAATGCTAGTACAAATATCTATATTATGGCATGAACAATCTTGAGCTTGATAATGATAAGCTATTTTTATTCCTAGAGTATGTCTAGCTGCTTTTAAGGAACATGCAAGTGGTAAACCATATAAGAATCATACAAACATATAGTATAGATGTTAAATATGTGTATTTTTACAATTCCGTAGAATCGCCGATTCTACGATTCGATACTACGATTTCGATCCTACCAAAGGCAAATCGATCCAACTTAGGATCTTGACTCTGACTACCTTGATGGTAAGTCATGATGAGGACATCGACCCTGAGGATGCAACCACTACTTCGACCCGTTGCACTGCATCCTCTACTTCAACTACATCTTCCCCAATTGGACTTTCGGCCACTACAATGCCATATTCCCCAATTGGACCACGCTACTTCTACTCCTACGAGATGAGCTACGTCTACATGCCATGGCGCTGCGTCTACATGTCATGGTGCTGCGTCTACATGCCATGGTGCTGCGTCACCAATTATTGGCCCACTGGCTATGTAATGTATGGGCCGACTTGACCCATAAGGCCCATATGCTGGCTGGCCACCCTAGGGGACCCATACTGTTCATGTGAATAGTACCCATGAACAGTATCACCGCCCTAGGGTTCCCACCTCTTGGCCACCCTCCTTCGCCCTTCAGCAAAATTTGGGTTTTGTTGATTGAAATTTAGCTTTGCTACTTCATACTTTGTCCTCTTGTTCGGCGAGATCAACAACGACATTGTTCTTCGGAACCCCACTTATCAATACATTCAATTCCTATTCGCAATTTCAGATTGCCTATTTATCTTGTTCTTGCTTGTTCTTCGATTACTTGTAGGAATTGATCCTTGTGATCAGGTCAACCGGGTCTTTGGCACGGTTGATAACGACTTGGTGGTTAGTTCAGTGATTGCTTGGTTCGTGCATGTTTGCGTTCGTAGCCTGGATCGTGAGAGTTGACCATCGCCCAATTGGAATTTACCCCTCTTATCGAAAGATCGTGTCGGGACCCCAGATCTCCGGATCCAGGACCCTCTGTGTATATCTGCATTATTTCCTAGATCAGTAGCTAGTGCACACAGTTGCAACATTGGTGTAATAAAAAACTGTACAACAAACTATAGATGAAGCAGACAAATTAATATTACAAAGGAGGTCAAGTCTTACAAAGGGTGCCACACAGGGCTAAAGATAACAGAGTAAACTTGCAGCGGAAAATAAACAAACTCGTGGAAGCCATCCGACATGCCCACAGGCAATCGAGTGGAGAATGCATCCTAGTTCACATGGTCTTTAAAGTATTCCTCGTCTTAGTATCCTGTAATCCCTGGTTCTTCTTCTACGACTGATTAACCAGAGGGCATAAAGTCGTGAGTACTTTGAATGTACTCAGCAAGTCATAGGGAAATGTATGCAAATAGTATTTATGTAAGGCTTGACAAGGATAACTTTATGGCTATTTTGCGGAAAGCAGTATTGATAGTAAATACAGTAATTAGATTGAAAAGTATAACTTAAAGACTAATACATAAGTAATTAAGTTTCTTTGAAACAACTAGTGAACACCCTGTTCACTTCTCAACCATCAACCAACATCAACTACTCAGATCCATCCAAACCTTTCTAACATTTTATGAAAATCTACCCCTTGCGTGAAATCACTAAACATGTCCATAACCGGGGATATAGCTATTCGAATAGTTTTACACTCTACAGAGGTTGTACAGCTTTACTCACAAGACATGACTTCTCTAGTTGGTTGGGCATCCGTTGATGCCCCTGCTCACTACCTTAGGTAAGCAATCTAGAGCATGTGTCAAGGCTTTTACAAAGTTCTATTTTTGACCCGGTTCTGCTCGCTAAGGATTCACTGTACCGGCCCCCTCTTGCGCCATAATCAACCAAAACAGAACCAAATCAAAATATTACTAATTAGTTGGCCAGGTCCACCCCATCTTGGACTTATGGTTGTACGGTATGGCCCGGATCAGTGGTTCAAGGTTAAGTCCTTAGTTGGCTGCTCAGACGAGACTTTCCGCATTCCAAATGTGCTTCCGCACCCACCTTTACCACCACCCACTCGTCCGAGCATAAATCATTTTCGTTCAACCCGGCCAAATGACAACCCTTGCCATGGCACACCATCTTTTATCAGTAGTGGCTTCGCCACAGTTCCATATTTCCTTTAGTCAAATTCAATCATTCTTTGAGTAAGTGATCATGAATCTATCGTATATCTAAAGCATTGGCTAAGCATAATACGGTACCCATGTTGGTATTACAATAATGTCCAACTAGTAATTAACCATCCTATGGTGTCCAAGGAGTTATGTCATTCAAGGATACATGTCATTCAGAATTTTTCAAGGAGGCATAATGGCAATTAGGTAATTAACTAATACCCGAAACCATTTTTAGAAAATTAGCAATGCATGTTTATATCAAACAATATACTTTTATAAATTGGGTTTAACATGATCAAAGGTCTATGACTTGCCTTCGTTGAAGAGTTGAGGTGCTTCAGTCGTCGGGTCCAAGAAATCTTCCGAAACGCTGGAATCTATACGTGCGAACAAAGCCAAATAAATGAAATAACTCCAAATAAATACCAAAAGGAAGATACTGCCTTTAGATGAATTTAGAAACGAGAATCGACTGAATCGGACTTCGTATGAAGGAGGACGGATGTCCGGAAGTTCAAAAATCACATAAAATGATAGAAATGGAAATTGATTTGAATATTTGGAATTTGATTTGTTTGGAATGGATTGCAACAAGTGGCTATTTTGTGGACCCCACATGGAGGTGAGAGAGATGAAAAAGAGAGAGAATGGGTGGTGTGTATGACAAATGGGCCCAAGGGGTATGGAACCAAAACAAATGAATAAAATAAAAAGAAAAAGGAGGGGGGGGGGCTCTTTCTTCTCCTGAGCGAACCGAAGGGGGGAGGAGCAACGATAGGGGTGGCTACTTGCACCAAGCGAGGGGCGGCGGGGGAGGTGAGGCCGAGGAGCAAAATGGGACGCCGGAGACAAGGAAGGGAGGGGAGGTGGCGGTGGCAGCTCAAGCGGCCGGAGGTGGCGCGCGCAAGAGGAGGAGGCGCACTAGAGGCGGCAACTCATGGAGGCGGCGGCGTTTGGGAGGCGGCCGGTGGGAGTGAGTGTGAGCATGAGGACCGACATGTCATGGGGAAGCCGAAGGTGCGGTCGAAGAGGCCGAGGAAGGACCGAGGAGGTGGCTCCACGACAGCCATGGTTGGCAGGAGGAAGCTCACGGCGGTGTAGCGGCACGGTGGCGGAGGGGGAGAATGGAGGTGGGGGGTTGGAAGAGGAGGCGCCAGGGCGCGAGGTGACGTGGTTGGGAGGGCCAAAGGATTACCGGAGGTGGAGATGGGTGGTTGTGGCGCTCCGGCCGGCAAGGACGAAGAAAAGGGGGAAAAGCTCGATTCGGCGCAGCTCATGGGGAGGGGAGGAGAGGAAAGAAAGGGGGTGGGGGAAGGAGAGTGCTGCGGCGCCGTTTTATAGCAGAGGAGGGGGAGGGAAGAGGGGAGGAGCCGGCATGGAGCAGCGCGGAAGAGGCGCCAGGCGCAGTGGCATGGCGCGGTGCCAAGACGCGCAGGGCATGGGAGGGCCAGGAGATGGGCGGTGGCGTGTGGAAGTGACGACGATGGCGACTTCTGCGGATGCGATCTGAGCGTCTTGTCTGTTCTTGACGCTGCTCGGGCGAACATGAGGGCAGTGGCGGCGTCATGGTCTGCGCGCGGGAGAAGGCAGACACTGGGCGGGAGTGTGGGGCGGCGGCGGATGCGGCGGAGGCTGAAGGTGACGCGGCGCTGCAGAGATGGGACGGGGAGTGGGTGGCGGCAGCGCAAAATGCGCGGGCGGCGTTGACGTTGGGCCCTCTCGGCATGGGTGCTGTACCGCCCAAGGAAGAAGATGACCAGGAGGTGGTGGCGTCTGGTGACGGGCGGGGCATTCTTGCAGAGAGAGGAGGAGGATGGGCTGGGCCACAAGACCAGAAAGGCCTACAGGTGGCTGCACAGCAGCGTGAAGGAGAAGGGAGGCGGGCCGAAGAAGGAATTCGGCCCAAGCCAAAGAAGGGGAATTAAAAGCATTTTTTATTTTAATAAATACCAGAAAACGAAAAAGCTTTTTAGAAAATAGTTAAAGCCATCCAAAAATTCTAGGAAAATTCACAGAAGTCCCTTAAATTATTTAGAACTTAATAAAAATACTTTTAACTATATTTTAGCTTTTAATTTTGCAAATAAAATAGATTTTAATTTCGGGTCAAAAAGAATAACCAATTTTAAATCAAGAAAATCCAAGAAAATACTTAAAATAATAATTTTGACTTTTAAATCCAATAAAATCTAGAAAGCTCAAGTAAACTAAATTTTGAATTAATTGAAGTTGGATTAATTCAAGTTAAATTGCTTTTAAATTCTAAATTTCAAATTAAGCTTTAGCAAATTAATAAAACCAAATGGTTATTTTTAAATTTTTGAAAATTTTCAAAAACTTAGGAAATTTGGGGTGTTATAGATTGGGAAACATAGTTCATCAGTTAAGTGGTGTATGTGTGTTGACTTTACTGATCTTAATAAAGCTTGTCTGAAAGATAATTTTCCCCTTCCTTGTATTGATCAGTTGGTTGATTGTACTGCTAGTTATGAAATATTAAGTTTCCTAGATGCATATTCTCGTTGTCATCAGATAAGTATGTGCCTAGATGAAGAAGAAAAGGCCGCATTTATTACACCATATGGAATATTTTGCTATGTCAAAATATCATTTGGTCTAAAACAATACTAGCGCTTCTTTTCAACGCTTGATGCAGAAGACCTTTTTTCCTCAACTAGGCCAAAATTTGGAAGCCTATGTTGACGATCTGGTCATAAAAAGCATCAAGCGCCTTAATCATATTTCTGATTTGCGGGAAACATTCGATAACCTCAGAAAACATCATTTGAAATACAATCCTGAGAAGTGTGTGTTCGGAGTTCCCTTAGGAAAATTGCTTGGATTCCTTGTCTCTACACAAGGAATCGAAGCAAACCCTGAAAAGATAAAAGCCATTGAACAAATGCACCATCCGACCACAAAGAAAGAAGTGCTGAAACTCACAGGATGCATGGCGGTTTTAAGCCATTTTATCGCATGGCTGAGAGAAAAAAGATTTCCTTTCTTTAAACTTCTGAGGTAACATGAGGGTTTCGAGTGGTCAGAGAAGAAAAACAATGTCTTTGAGGATGTTAAGAAGTTTCTTATGAGTGCTCCTATTCTGGTTTCTCCCAAATAAGAAGAAACACTATTAATATATCTAGCTGCTACACCACAAGTAGTGAGCGCAGTACTAGTTTTAGAATGTGAAAACTTTCAAATACCAGTTTACTTCATTCGTGAAGTTTTACATAGGACTAAGGAGTGTTACCCTCAGGTCCAAAAGCTTTTATATGCTCTGCCCATGTCTTCAAGAAAACTGAGGCATTATTTTCAGGCGCACAAGATAATTGTGACATCTGAGTTTTCCTTAGGAGAGGTCCTCCAGAACAGGGAAGCAGCGGGACACATGGCAAAATGGTCAATTGAACTTGGGATATTCGGCCTCCATTTCTTGTCCTGAACAGCTATTAAATCCTAGATCTTGGTAGACTTTGTCGCCGAATTGACAAATCCTGAACCTGTTCAGTATCCCGAGTATGAATCCCACAATTAGTGGAAAATATACTTTGTTGGGTCACTTACGCTAAGTGGCTTGGGGCTAGGGTGGTCCTGGAATCTCCTACAAGAGAAACATTAAAGTAAGCTATTCAATTAAACTTTTCTGCTAATAACAATGTGGCAGAATACGAAGGTTGATTGGCTGGCATACAAGCAGCAAAAGCGCTCGAGATTCAACGACTACTCGTGAGAGGAGACTCTCAACTGGTCGTGAATCAGGCCGAAAAAGAGTACCAATGCTCTAATCCAACCATGTCTCAGTACTTATCGGAAGTCAGGAAACTTGAAAAGCATTTTTTCGGTTTCGATGTACAATATGTCCCTTGAAATGATAATTTTCTCACCGATCAGCTAGCTCGAATGGCTTTTTCCCGATCACAAGTACTAAAAGGTGTCTTTTTGGAACAGCTTCAGAAGCCGTCCCTGATCGAAACACCAGAGACATCTCCTATTGAGACAACCTCCCTAGAATACGAGGATACCTGGATGAATTCTATCTACAAGTATCTTCAGAAGGGCACAATACCCAATGACAGTCTTGAGGCTGATCATTTGTCCCGTAAGACTAAAATGTATACTTTGGTCGAAGGAGTCCTCTACAATCGAGGGACTCAAGAGGTTCTCATGCGATGCATATCTTAGAACGAATGATTAAATCTCCTTTAAAAAAATACACAGAGGCATCTATAGAACTCACGCTTCTTATAGAACGCTAGTTGGAAAAGCCTTCTCTTTTAAAAAATACACGGAGGCATCTGTAGAACTCACGCTTCTTACAACGCTGGT
This sequence comes from Phyllostachys edulis, assembly GCA_036346405.1. NCBI lineage: Eukaryota > Viridiplantae > Streptophyta > Magnoliopsida > Poales > Poaceae > Phyllostachys > Phyllostachys edulis. The sequence goes on from CM070567.1 coordinate 17,121,011, forward strand.
CGGAAAAGCTTTTCAACAAGGTTTCTACTAGCCAACAGCCCTCCATGAAGCTAAAGAGCGTGTTAAGAAGTGTGTACAATGCCAGTTTCATAGCAGGTAAATACACCAACCGGCTCAAGCATTACAAATCATACCTCTTTCTTGGTCTACTGCAACCCGGGGTCACGATATCCTAGGACCGTTCCCAAAAGCACCAGGAGATTTCGAGTTCCTTTTATGTGGCTATTGATATGTTCACAAAATGGATTGAAACTGGACCTGTGATTGGGATAGCAACGGAAGCAGCCAAGAAATTTATAATAAAAAAAATGTGATTACTCGATTTTGGGTTCCAAGTCAAATCATTACAGATAATGGTACACAATTTTTGAGCACACAATTCTAATAATTTTGCAAAGAATTGGGTACCAAACTATGTTATGCCTCTGTCGCCCATCCACAAAGCAATGGGCAGTCAAAAGGGCAAATGACCAAATTATGCAGGGAATTAAAACTCGAGTTTTCGACTAGCTTATAAAGTGCTCGGGATCTTGGGAAAAATAATTACCCTTAGTATTATGGGAAATTGGCACGACTGCTAGTCGGGCTACAGGTGAAATACCATTTTTCTTAGTTTTTGGCACTGAAGCCATACTTCCACCAGAGCTAAAGATTCTGTTGACAAGAGTAAAAAAATACAACGACTCTAGCCAAGAACAACTTTGAGCATATGACATCAACCTGCTCAAAGAAAAGAGGAATCAAGCCTTAATCCATTCGATAGTCTACCAACAAGCCCTACGCAAATACTACAATCGTAAGGTCCAACCTCGTAGCCTTGTTGTAGGTGACTTGGTATTGAAAAAGATTCAATCCAGTCTAATCAGAACAAACTTTACCCTAAGTGGAAAGGTCCTTACACAGTGGTCGAAGTCACGCGGCCAAGTTCGGTATGACTAGCAATGGAAGATGACAAAATTCTTTCTAACTCATGGAATATTGATCAACTACGCAAGTTCTATGTGTAACTCTTTATATTCTCAATAAAGTATGATTTCTTCAATCTTTATTGTCTTAAAACATTTCATTGAGCAACGCTTTGATATTTTTTGATCACTTTTTAAACACTCGGTTTTCTTTACACTAGTTGAAGGAGGGTAACATCACCTAGTCGAAGTCTTTTCTCTCTGCACGTGGTCCTGCCCACTAGAAGGAACTTCTTAGTGTCGATCTGTTCCTAACTTTAGATGCCAATACAATGAAACTAGGTTCAACAAAATGTGGTCAACATAATTCTAAAGCAAGCTCTTTTTAATCATTAACTTATTTTACTTCTTCATTATACGAAGAAATTTTCTAAGTGTGTTAGGCTTTCATAGTTTGTTTGACTACTCTTAATACGCTTGATTTGATTAAACCTGGTCGGATGAAGTAACACAATCTAGTCGAAGTCTTTCCTCTTTGCATGTGGTCCTACCCACTAGAAGAACTTCCTAGCATCGAGCTGTTTCTAACTCTGGCTACCAGTGCAAGACAATCGAGGTCAATAAAAAAGGTTGAATGAATATTTAAGCACACTCTTATTGTTTGTTTGACTAATGTTAATGCCCTTGATTTGATTAACCTGGTCAGAGAAAGAAACATCACCTAGTAGAAGTTTTTCCTGTCTGCATGTGGTCCTGCCCACTAAAAGGAACTTGTTAGCGTCGATCTATTTTTAACTCTTGCTTCCAGTAGATGACAATCGAGATCAACAACAAAGGTCGAACAACTTGCTTAAGCAAGCTCTTTTTCCACTATTTACTTAGTTTATATAATTAAACTGAGCAAATAGTCGGAGGCTAGGATAAAGTTATAAATACGACTTCAATTCTCAGTCTTAAAATTCAATTCTCATTTTTATTTATTGTCTTATGGGTTACTGACTACTCAAAGAGACAATTTGTAGGAAAATAAAGATTTATATTAATAAGAATTAACAATTGCAGGCCCTATTACAAACTACTATGATGGAAATCCGATTTGCATCTCCTCCGTGACCTTCTTGCCGACGGACTGCACTTCTTCAATCAGTTGTGTTGCCTCTGCTTTAGGGTAGTCGAAATCAGCTTCGACTGGTTGAAGTCTAAGAGTACGATCATGAGCCTTAAGTTTTGTTAGGGCATAACTTACTGCACTTTCCATTGCCTCTCTTATCGAGTTGGCTTGGTTGGTCTTCAGAGTTGTTATTAACTCCTGGAGAGTTTTGACTTGCTGTCCAATGGTGCTCGTATGGGCGACCACGGTGTCTTTAAGAAGAGCGACCTCCTTAGCTCCTAGTCCGCCGAACACATTGTTAAAGAGTGAAATATTGTACTGAAGATTGATCTTCGTAGTCTTCATTTTCTCATTGCGAAATAAACTTCTGAAGTCGTTTTAGTTTGATTGCTTGCTCTGAAAATAGAGTACGACCAGTCAGAAAAACACTTCTAAAAAGACTAGTAAACAAAACTGGTCATGGGTGAAGAATTCTCACCTGCTAAACGAGAGTGAAGCTTCTTCATATCGTCATCATGAGAGGCAGCATCCTTTGTGCACTGCTCCTCCTAATCCTTTGTACTATTCTCTTTTTCTTTGGCGATACGGGTGAGCTCGTTAATCACCAAGGTCTTTGAATTGACCTTGGTTTTGAGTTTGTCTTTTTCTAAACAAAGAAAAAGAGTTAGATAAAGAAATAAAAGTTGTCGAAATGAACAATTTTAAGTGAATACTTACTGTTTATTTCATTCTACGGCTTGCAAGCTGTAGAATTTGCCTCCCGAAGATTCTTCAGAAGGTCTTCTTTTTCACCCCTTATCATTTGCGCCTCGGCTTTTACATAGTTGAGGGCAGCGGTCAAAGTTCTTTCATCACTCTTAGACCTGCAAAGGTTAAACTAGACATGAGTATTGAATGAATGATTGTAACAAAATATACTTCTCATTACAATAACTTATGATCTCACTGCTAGTTCGCAGAGTTCAGTCTGCTGCTTTTTCAGCAATATCAGTTGCTTGTGGTATTCACCAACAGTAGAAACTTGCTCGAGAGCTGTCTGAACAAAGAAATAGAGTGAGAAAAAGGAAGATTCGTAATATGTAAATATTTAGTATCAAGTACTTACACTAATGGCTACCCGAGCAAAATTAGCATACACTGTCTCAGAGTTCTACAGTTCATAGAGCCCGATGATTTTGTGCTACCATACTCTTTGAAGATACTCGTCATCAAAGATAGGTCCCCTATTCGGAATATCCTTAGGATTTGGGACTCGGCCACGAGGTCTGAATGAAGAAGATCCTATGGTCGGTGGTCCAAAGAATTGGCTAGTTACATGTTAAAAGCACCAGGTATCAACGCACCGCAACCCTGAAACCACAACTACAGTAATGTCACGTTCCCAGCGTTGCGCTAAGGAATTGAGACGTTCTATAGGGAATTGGAAAGGAAACTGGTAGGGTTGAGAAGAACAGGAGAGAGAAAAGGTTGGGGAATGTTCAAAATCTTTCTTCGATGCCCTCTCTCGGAGCAGCAACGTTCCTTTTACAAGCCGATCGGCTAATCCTATAGCTAATACGACAAAGCACTAGAAAACTCCTCAAATGAAAATAGCCCAACAACCATACAAGCCCAGCTGGCCCACAAGACTAAAGCTTAGATTACGCTTCCTTGCCCACCTTACGTCTCCTCCCAGACTGGCATAGTCCTACCATCAACTGTGCTGTGATATTCCCCCCCCCTGCTTGAGTACCAGCTTGTCCCTAAGCTGGTGCCAAAGGAAATCGCTGCCGCAGGTCTTCAAGGTTCTCCCAAGTCGACCATTGTGGCGGAAAGTGAGACCACTAGACCAACCCTTGTGGAATGACTTTATGCCCAATTAGCCGCAACCTTGTAGTAACTATGGTCACAGGGCAGAGCAGGTGATTAGAGTAAATGAGATTGAGGGAATGATCAGGACTCACATTTTCAGATGATTTGACAGCCTTTTTCAATTGTGATATGTGAATCACTGGATGAATTAGACTTCTTGCAGGCAACTCCAGTTTGTATGCCATTTTTCCCACTTTCTGAATAATTTTGTAAGGCCCAAAGTACTTGAAACAGAGTTTATGAGATGATCTTCATGCTACAGACAATTGAACATAAGGTTGGAGCTTGAGGTAAACCAATTCTCCTACTTGAAATTCCTGCACCCGATCGTTTATGAGATGATCTTTTTGTCCGCTTGATCCTTCATTTTTTGCTAGGCACGAAGCAAATGCTACTGAATCAGTTTAAACTTTGGTCACCCGATCGTTTAGTGTCGGACCCGGGAGTAACCCCTCAAATCCTCTGTGTATTTCTGAACTAGTCCCATGATTAGTAGCTAGTTCACACAGTAAATAGATATGCTAGCATCCATAAATCACACAATTTTATTAATAATCAACAGAGGTTATTACAAGAAAGGTTTACAAGCCAACAATAAAGAACACAGCGGAAGACGAAGAAGTAGTGGAGTCCAGTTGATCTGCCACAGGCAATCGACTGGGGTAGCAGCCTAGTCACCGAGATCCACACCGGAAACGAAGTCCTCCTCTAAAATTTATTTGCATTAAGCAAGGATGAGCACAACTTCCGTACTCGCAAGTTACACCCAATAAAAGATTATAATGCATGCAAGGATATTAGCAAGGAAGGCTTATAGGGTTATTTGTGCAAAAGTAGTATTTTACATTTTAGATACAATACTAAGTTCAAAAGCTCAAATTTTACAATAACTAAAATTGAGTTTGAATTAATAAAGATAGTGTAGGCACCAACCTAACACTATCTTAAACACGGGCACCAACCCAGGGCTTCAACCCATAACTTTTCTCATGGACATCCATCCATGTCATAAACTGTTTTATGAAACATTTTGAAAACAAAATCAAAGTCCAACTTTGAGTGGCTTTGCTAAGCATGTCCATGACCATGGACACGGCTATTCGAATAGTTCTTAACACTCTGCAAAGGTTGTACAACTTTACCCACAAGAGATAATCAACTTGTACTGTCCACCCACACACTTCCGAAGGTGTGCGACTAAGAGATTATCACGAGGCCTTTACAATGCATCATCCCACCGTGGTCCCACCTCGCTAAGGTTTCACTTCCATTGGGTTAACCACCCGCTAGATTCAAGCCCCCTCTTGCGCCATGTGGGAATACATAAAAGTAGGTCATTCTGACACCCACACATCAACATGGCACAACCACGATGGAATGTTGTAAATTAGTTAGCCAAGTCTGTCCCATACTAGATTTGTGGTAGTACGGTGAGGCGTAGTAAAATGCGCTCGAAGACCGGTCCTTAACTAACTTGGGAAACTTCCAAAAACCCTGGGTCTCAATCCTACCCAGATTGAGCCCGTGTATAAACTTGCACCCACCAACTATCCATTTTTGCCCAAGTCCAAACCATCATTTAATTTTTATTACATTTTTCAAAGCATTTGTAAACTCCCATGACACACCAATGCCATGGATACAATTTAAACAACATTTGATTTTTGGTTGAAATTCGCAAATCAAATATTTCAGGTCTAAGCATGGCTAAGCATAATTTTTGCCAAAATATTCTGGTTCATACTATTGCATAAGCTAGATTTTCATCTAAGGTATCAAGGTAGGTTTATTTCAATGTCAAGATTTGGATGTACAAAGCAATTAGGCATAACTATAATTTAAAAACAGGTATTTAAATTAGACTGAATAGAAATAAGCATACACTAATAATTTAAAATAGAATTTAAATAATTTTAAATAATGGGATAAAATATGATCAAATATATAACTTGCCTTGCTCAATTAGTTGCTCTCAAACGGCGTCGAAATCTGACTCTCCGAAGTCGTCGAAATCTATACGCGAAAATAAGCCAAATTCAAACAAAATTCAAATAAAGATTCAAATAAACTCCAAATTAAATGATTTTAGTTTAGTTAGCTAGATGTTGAATTTATATGAATTTAGAAATTTGAACCGACGAAAACGGAGTTCGTATGAAGGAGAACGAGCTTCGAGAAGTTTTAAAACACATGAAATGATAAAAGAAAAGGATTTTTTGGAATTTCTGGATTTATTTTAAATTCGGAAAAGGGGTGGAGCCGCTGACGTGTGGGGCTCGCGGCACAGTGGTAAGGCCACGTGGCTATGACACACGCGTGAGTTGCATTAGCGAGAGGGCGAGGTGGCGCTGAGGTGGCCTTGACGGGCGATGGACGTGCGCGCCCACGTCACTGAGCATCGGCGGCGCTCCGACCATGCTCTTCGGTGAAGAAGCGCTGCGACGGCGGCTGGCGAAGGCACCAAAAGAGAGAGTGAAGCGTGGGGGTTAAGATGCGCACGATTTGGTCACCTAAGGCGGCGGCGAGGAGTTAGGCGGTGGCGATGTCGGGGTTGCAGCGGCGATGGCGTTCCCGTCACTCTCCGGTGAAGGCGGCGTGAGCACCGTGTAGGCTGTGGTCGTGCGAAGCTGGCAGTGGGGTCAAAGGCACAGGGGTGTGGTCAATGGCGGTGCTAGAGGCGGCGGAAAGTTGCTCAGCCGGCGGCGAGGAAATGGCGAATTCGACGACTAGAGAGCAAGGGAGGAGGGGTGTATGAGGGGGAGGGAATGAGTGAGAGGAGGGGCTTCATGTGCTCCCTTTTATAGGGGCTGAGGAGGCCGAGAGGGGGAGATCGGGCATGAGAGATGCAGTGGCCATTGACGAAATTCCAGTGAACGCATGAGCGATTCTGGGAGATGGCGAAATTGGGGCGCATCATGAAGGGCGGTTTTAACGCTCTGTCCTTTGAGGAAAAGCGGAAAAGGCGGCGTTGATGGAGCTCCCATGTGCGGCAATGGCGGCCAGCTCAGGCGTTTGAGGAAGAAGAAAACGAGGAGAAGAAGGAGATGGCAGGCCCACGCGTCGGCGAGAGAAATGCGGCTCACGGGCGGGGCCCTCATGCAAGAGAGAGAGGAGAGAGGGAGAGCGCGCGGGCGTGTTGGCCATCCAATTTAAATCGGATGGTTGGGAGACAAAAAGGAACGGCCAACGGGCCACACGGGTGAAACAGTTTTGGGCCGACGAAATTCGGCCCAAGTACTGTTTATAGATTTTCTTTGATTTACCTATTAAAATAATTCGATTAATTCAATTAAGCTTTAGAAAATAGCAAATAAAATCCAAAAATTCTAGAAAAATTCATAGAAATTCCTAGAGTTATTTTTGGACTTAAATAAAATATTTCCAACTTAAAATTGGTAATATTTTTGCAAATAATTTATTTTAGCTTTAAAATAATTAAGGAAAAGCTTTTAAAATTCCAGAAAATTCTAAAATTAATTAAAATTTTATTTTTCACTTTAACTTCAAGAAAACTTTAAAAACTTTAATAAATTTTATTTTTGACTTTTAATACTTTAGAAATTCAAATAAAGCAATAAAACTCTTTTAAATTCAGAAAATCCAATAAAATAATAACTTTATTAATTTTTATTTTGGTAACAGAACTTTGGGATGTTACAAACTAGCCCCTTTAAGAGGAATCTGGTCCTCGAGATTCGGAGAGGCTAGAAAGAAAGTTGGGGATACAAAGTCTTCAACTGGAATTATCGTTGTCTGCATCTTGCTCCTCATCGGACGGGGCCTGAGCTGTGATGTTGTATAGACGTCCTTTTCCATAATTCTGTGGCTTTCTATTTGCTTGCATGGTGTTGAATTTTGGAACTTTAGAGTTGGATAGATTCGCTGCCTGCTGCTTCTTTGGACATTTACTAGCAAAATGCCCAACCTCATGGTAGTTAAAGCATGAGATGCTTGCAACATAGGAGGGGTCCTTCTGTGACTGTCCATCCTCAAATGTTTTGGAAGACTCCAAATTGTTCGGGTTGTTCATTGCAGGTGTTTCAGTTGATGTTGCTAGCTGGAATCTGAATTGATGTGATGAAGTCCCTCTAGCTTTAGGAAAACCTCCAGGGTTGAACTTCTGTGCAATCATTATTCTCTTGTGGTTTTCCATCTCTTGGTGCTTGCCTTCTTGACATATCGCCTTGTTAACCAGCTGCTGAAAATCAGAATAATCTTGAGAAATCAGCGGTACAGACAAATCATCATTGAGTCCTTCAAGGAATCTTTCTTGCTTGTCTTCATCTTTTGCAACATCTTCCCGTGCATAGCGTGCCAGTTGATTAAACTTGTGGAGGTACTCATTCACTGAGCGGTTGCCTTCGTGTAGAGAGCGAAACTCCTTCTTCTTGAGGGTCATCATGCTGGATGGAATATGTGTATGGCAGAAAGCCTGCACAAATTCATTCCAAGTGATGGTTTGATCGTTGGCATGTGAGATGCTGAAGTTGTCCCACCATTCGGAAGCTGGTCCCATGAGCTGGTGCAAAGCGAATAACACCCTCTCACGGTTGGTGCACTGAGCAATATCCAACTTCTTACCAATTGCCCGAAGCCAATCATCTGCATCCATGTGCTCTGTGCTGCTTGAAAAAGTTGGTGGACGCATCCTCATAAATTCTGACATGCTAGTCCTTTGGGGTGGTGGAGGTGGAGCTTGGAAAGCTGCAGCTTGTCGGGCTTGGTTGTTGTTGATAGACTAAGAAACCAGTTCGATCAGATGGTTTTGATTGGCCATCATCTGCTGCCATTCTGATCCATTGATTGCTAGTGGTGGTAGAATTGGGGTACTTTCATTTCCAGGGACATCATTGTTATCTTGGTTGGTTCCACTTCCAGAGTGACGAGTGTTCACCATCTGCCGGTTTCTCCAGAGGGTTAGGAAAGGAGACAAAGGCTAGGGAAGAGACAAAGAAGAAGAACCAAGGGAATAGAGAGAAACAACACTCCCAAATGAAAGAACCAACTCAAAAGTTTTCCAAAAAAACTTTAATATTTTTATACCACATTCTATCGATTGAGACTCTTAATCTAGTGAAACGACTCAATACACAGAATGAGTCTCGGAAAACTTAGACTATATGGCTTGGCTGACATCGCATCTTCTGCTCGTGGTCTTCAATGTTTCTTGTATGTTGTCCTTGGATGGTGGAGACGATGAAACTTTCTTGATGGTTTCATGTCTTGTAGTCTTGAACATATTAGTAAGAAACATGTTGACCATCTATAGAATTTTTTCAAGGGAAAGAGGATCCATTTAACATTATAAAATGGTGAAGAGAGAATTGGGCAAGAAAGAATTGCTATGAAGAAGCTAAAGATAGATAGATGACCAAGATGAGGAGAGAATAATTTATTTTTCTTGTTATATAAAATAAGTTTTGAAGCTTTTCAACTAACGGCCATTCTAACTAGGTCACGACCTATAGTCGATATGGCTCTAATACCACTTCTATCGGACCCAGGAGTAACCCCCCCCCCCCCCAAAAAATTCTCTGTGTATTTATCTGAACTAGTCCCATGATCAGTAGCTAGTTCACACAATAAACAGATATGGTAACATCCATAAATCACATAATTTTATTAATAATCAATAGAATTTATTACAAGAAAGGCTTACAAGCCAACAATAAAGAACACAGCGGAAGACGAAGAAGTAGTGGAGTCCAGCTGATCTGCCAAGGCAATCAACTGGGGTAGCGGCCTAATCATCGAGATCCACACCGGAAGTGAAGTCCTCCTCTGAAATTTATTTGCATTAAGCAAGGATGAGCACAACTTCCGTGCTTGCAAGTTACACCCAATAATAGATTATAATGCATACAAGGATATTAACAAGGAAGGCTTATAGGGTTATTTGTGCAAAAGCAGTATTTGACATTTTAGATACAATACTAAGTTCAAAAGCTCAAATTTGACAATAACTAAAATTGAGTTTGAATTAATAAAGATAGTGTAGGCACCAACCTAACACTATCTTAAACACGGGCATCAACCCATAACTTTTCTCATGGACACTCATCCATGTCATAAATTGTTTCATGAAACATTTTGAAAAAAAAAATCAAAGTCTAACTTTGAGTGGCTTTACCAAGCTTGTCCATGACCGTGGACACGGCTATTCGAATAGTTCTTAACATTCTGCAAAGGTTGTATAACTTTACCCACAAGAGATAATCAACTTGTATTGTCCGCCCACACACTTCCGAAGGTGTGCGACTAAGAGATTATCACGAGGCCTTTACAATGCATCAACCCACCGTGGTCCCGCCTCACTAAGGTTTCACTTCCATTGGGTTAACCACCCGCCGGATTCAAGCCCCCTCTTGCACCATATGGGAATACATAAAAGTAGGTCATTCTGACACCCACACATCAACATGGCACAACCACGATGGAATGTTGCAAATTAGTTAGCCAAGTCTGTCCCATACTAGACTTGTGGTAGTATGGTGAGGCATAGCAAAATGTGCTCGAAGACCGATCCTTAATTGACTTAAGCAACTTCCAAAAATCCTGGGTCTCAATTCTATCCAGATTGAGCCCGTGCATAAACCTGCACCCACCAACTATCCATTTTTGCCCAAGTCCAAACCACCATTTAATTTTTATTACATTTTTCAAAGCATTTGTAAACTCCCATGACACACCAATGCCATGGATACAATTTAAACAACATTTGATTTTTTGCTAAAATTCCCAAATCAAATATTTCAGGTCTAAGCATGGCTAAGCATAATTTTTGCCAAAATATTCTGGTTCATACTATTGCATAAACTAGATTTTCATCTAAGGTGTCAAGGTAGGTTTATTTCAATGTCAAGATTTAGATGTACAAAGGAATTAGGCATAACTATAATTTAAAAACAGGTATTTAAATTAGACTGAATAGAAATAAGCATGCAATAATAATTTAAAACATAATTTAAAAAAGTTGAAATAATGGGATCAAATATGATCAAAGGTATAACTTGCCTAGCTCAATTAGTTGCTCTCAAACGGCGTCGAAATCTGACTCTCTGAAGTCGTCAAAATCTATATGCGAAAATAAGCCAAATTCAAACAAAATTCAAATGAAGATTCAAATGAACTCCAAATTAAATAATTTTAGTTTAGTTAGCTAGATGTTGAATTTATATGAATTTAGAAATTTTAATCGATGAAAATAGAGTTCGTATGAAGGAGAATGAGCTTCGAGAAGTTTTAAAACACATGACATGATAAAAGAAAAGGAGTTTTCGGAATTTTTGAAATGATAAAAGAACAGGATTTTTCAGAATTTCTGGATTTATTTTAAATTCAAAAAAGGGGTGGAGCCACTGACGCAAGGGGTCCGCGGCATAGTGGCAAGGCCACGTGGTTTGTGACATCGCGTCGAGCCGCATCGCGAAGCGAGGTGGCGCTGAGTGGCCTTTGACGGCGATGATGTGGCGCCGCCATGTCACCTAAACACCGGGCCTTTCGACCCTTGATTTCGCCGACAAAAAGGCGGCGGCGGCGAAGGCACCAAAGAGAGAGTGAAGCGTCGGGTTAAGATGCCGCGATTTGGTCACCGAGGCGGCGAGCGTTAAGCGATGGCGATGTCGGGGTTCTTGGGCAATGGCGTTTAAAATCACGCTCCGGTGAAGACGGCGTGAGCACCGTGTAGGCCGTGGTTGTGCGAAGCTAGCGGTGGGGGTCAAAGGCACAGGGGTGTGGTCGACGGCGATGCTAGAGGCGGCGGAAAGTTGCTCGGCCGGCGGCGAGAAAATGGCGAATCCGACGACTAGAGAGCGAGGGAGGAGGGGTGAATGAGGGGGAGGGAATGAGTGAGAGGAGGGGCTCCTCGTTCTCCCTTTTATAGGGGCCGAGGAGGCCGATAGGGGGAGATCGGGCACGAGAGATGCGGCGACCGTTGCTAAAATTTTAGTGAACGCGTGAGCGATTACGGGGGAGATGGCCAAAATTGGGGGCGACGGTGAAGGGCGGTTTTAACACGTGCAACCGCGTGAGGAATAGGGGGCATTGATGGAGCTCCCGCGTGCAGCAATGGCGGACGGCTCGGGAACGCGAGGAAGAAGAAAACAGGGAGAAGAAGGAGATGGCAGGCCCACGCGTCGGCGAGAGAAATGCGGCTGACGGGCAGGGCCCTCGTGCAAGACAGGGAGAGAGGAGAGAGGGAGAGCGCGTGGGCGTGTTGGCCGTCCGATTTAAATCGGACGGTTGGGAGCGACGGAAAGGAACGACCAACGGGCCGTGTGGGCGAAACAGTATTGGGCCAGCGAAATTCGGCTCAACTATTGTTTACGGATTTTCTTTGATTTACGTATTAAAATAATTCGATTAATTCAATTAAGCTTTAAAAAATAGCAAATAAAATCCAAAAATTCTAGAAAAAATCACAGAAATTCCTAGATTTATTTTGGACTTAAATAAAATATTTCCAACTTAAAATTGGTAATAGTTTTTGCACATAATTTATTTTAGCTTTCAAATAATTAGGGAAAAGCTTTTAAAATTCCAGAAAATCCTAGAAATTAATTAAATTTTTATTTTTCACTTTAACTCCAAGAAAATTCTATTTTGCGGTTACCACCGTGGCCGGCAGCATAGCGTCTGTGGATACTATGTTTGCCACAAATGCAACTACTCATCGGTTCGCGATCACCAATGATCCTCGGGTTTGTCAATCTTTCAACAATTATTTCATATATACTTACCAATTTATATAAGCCCTAATTTAACCTTCATATCGACGGAGTTGCGAACATCGCCAAAATCGTTGGAACAGAGCGAGCTCATAAAAATTCGATCACACCTTGCGTCATTCCCGAGCAGACGGTCATAAATCCAAATGGGAGTTTCCACGATTGTATAGCGATTGAACTTGATTGAGATAGATTGAACATAATGGTACATGTGTGTAAATTAATGTACATTAATGGTTAAATTTAGTTAATTGATTTGTGAATTGGATGTGTGCTTGTTTCAAATGAATGCAATTTTGATGTGCTTCGAAATGAATGAGAATTGGATGTGCTTGTTTGAGAGGGCATGGCTAGCATTTCTGAGGCTAGCCAATAAATGTAAATAGATTTAGCAATGCAAAGACTACCCACAGACGCATCAGATGAAACCGTCGTGATAGTCGACTACCACCGAGCGATGCAGATATGAAACCGCTCGTGATAGTGAACTATCACGCACGGTTTCATATCTGAATCGTCTGTCTAATCGACTATCATCGACGGTTTCATCTACGCATCGTGCGTGGTAATCGACTATCACGAGCGGTTTTATCTACGGACCGCCTGTGGTAGTCGAATATCACGAGCGGTTTTATCTACGCACCGTGCGTGGTAGTCGATCATCACGACGGTTGCATCTACGCATCGCCTGTGATAGTTCAGACATGCACGAGCAGTTGAAAACCGCCTGTGATGACCATTAGCATTACTGACCCATAAACTCAGACGACTCACGGAACCGTCTGTGATGGCGTTTTTGAACCGTCTGTAAAGGCCTTTTCTGTAGTAGTGATTTGGTTTAATGCTTTATCTAAATTTTGAAAATAAAAATAAACAAATAAACTTATTTTTTTCTTACTTCCCATCGGGTCACCCCTCCTCAAATTGCTCCAGGCAAGCACGCTCACGTGCAGGTTCTCCAAGCAATGGGCTGCCCACTTCCCCATTTGTCTTTAATCAATATAATAGCCCTCTTTATTCCTTTCTACCCTCTCTTCTCTCTCCTATTTAGCTTCTTCTCCAATGTAAGCGTTTTCTCTCGTGTTGCAAACCAAACTGCAGCCATGGCCGCCCAACCAAAGCCGCCCCATGGCCGACCTCACCACCACCTCGCCAAACCCTGCCACTAACGCCGCGATCAAGCCGCTTCTTCCCCGCAGCAGCGCCACCTCCCTTCCCTCTCTCCCCTTGCTGTCTAGAGAAAGCAAAAGCAGCCCACCTCCATTGTTGACCGACGGGAGCTCCACAACCGGCCACCCCAACCACCCCCGCTCCTCGCGCGCGCGTGCGTGGTCAAGCCCACGACCCGGCGCCCCCAACCGCCTCCACTCGCCCACGTTCCCCTCTCCCCGTGCACCGGTTCATCCACGCGTCGCAACCGCCGCTACCACGTCTCCGCGCACGATCTCTCCACCCCGGCCTCCCCTCCGCCCCTATAAAAGAGAGCACCGGGTGCGCATTCTCATCACCATCTCATTTCCATCACCCATTCCTCCCCTCTTCTCGTGAGCTCGCCGGAATTCGAGTTTTTGTCGCCGCCGGTCGCAAGCGTTCCGCCGCCTCTAGCGCCCTCGTCGGTGGAGCCCCGGCACCATCGACCACACCACTAGCTTCGCCTCGCGACGTTCTACGTCGTGCTCCCCTCGCCTTCGCCGGAGCATCACCGGAGCACCGTCGCCACCGTGAGCCCAAGCCGCGCCGATGTCATCGTCCTCGCCTCCGACCATCCGTACACGTTCCTCCGCAACCGAGGTGAGCACCGGCATCCACGTCATCCCCTCTCTCCATTCCACCCCTCGCCGGCCATTGGAACGCCGTCGTTTGCCGGCAACGCCGCCATCTAAACCATAGACTGAAGCTCCTTTCTTTGCGTGTTAAATCGCCGTCGAGCTAGCTCGACCACGTTGTCTACTTCTCGGGCATCGCGGCTTCGAGTTCTACATTTTGCTCACCTCCTCATTGCCGGGAAATCACCAGAGCACCACCTTCTCCATGCGCCCTGCTTGCTGTTGCTGTTCGGCATGAATGGAAGATGAACAGTGCAATTTAATTATCTAGTCACTTCGTCTTTGTACTTGTCCATTTTAATCTTCCAAAAATTCGTTCTCTCACATACAAAGTCCAAATCCGTTGATTCCTTCACCTAAATTCATCTAAATTCATCTACTATTCCCAGTATTTATTTCTTAATTTTTAGATTTTATTTAATTTCCGTTAATTAATTGGTCCTTATTGCGCGTCGTCGCTGCCGCCGGCCGACCTTGCGCATTCCAACACAACCGGAGTGAGCGTTGTGTTCCCCGCAGTTCCCCCTTCAAATCACCACAAACCTCATCCGCTAACTCATCTCCGTTTGCCCGCAACGCCGACGTTCGCCCGCCGCCCACATCGGTTTTCTCCGTCGAATCAAGCGTCCATCGAATATCATCTCGCCGAGCCGTCTGCACCGTTGGATTCACCTCAACGCGTTCAACATCACACTTTATCTCCATGGCCGTAAAGTTCTTTCTTTGTTTCCAGTCATCCGAAACCATAATTTCTGATGAATAGTATAATTTTCGGAATTATATCATTTCATGTGAATTGTAAACTTTCCGGGTTCGTTCTTCTTCATACTTAACTCCGATTCCATCGATTCAACTTCCTGAATTCATAAAAAGTCGATACCTTCCTAGTAGTATTTATTTTATAATTTTTAGATTTTATTTGGATTTCTTTTGATTGTTAATTGAATTCGGATCGTTTACGCCAGATAGATTCTGACGACTTGAGACGACCGATTTCAACGCCGTGTGAGAATAATCCATCAAGCAAGGCAAGTTACATTCTTGATCATATTGCACCCATTATTTAAAACTATTTAAATTCTGTTTTAAATTATTATTGCATGCTTATTTATATTTAGTAATTTAAATGCCTGTTTTAAATTCATAGATATGCCTAAATCCTTTGTATGGCCAAATTTGTTAATTGAATCAAATACCTTGTCACCCTAGATAAAACCTAGTTGATGCAATAGTATGAACTAGGATCATTTGGAAAGAATTATGCTTAGTGATGCATAGACCCGAAATGTTTGATTTGGGGAATTTCAGCAAAAAAATTAAATGATGTTTAAATCGTATCCATGGCATTGGTGTGTTATGGAAGTTTATAAATGATCTTGAAAAATGAAATAAAATGATGGTTTGTACTTGGGCGAAATGGTTGTTTGGATGGTGCATGTCAATGCACGGCTCAATCTGGTAGGGTTGAGGCCCATGGGTTTTGTGGAAAGTCGCCCAAGTCAATTGAGGACCGGCCTCTGGCGTTCCTTTGCTATGCCTATAATGGGCTTTGCCATATCGTACTACCACATGTCTGTATGGGCGGGACACCAATTAATGTCTGCAATGTTCCACCGTGGTTGTTCCTTGAGATCGGTGGGTAGTCATGTTACGACCTATGTTAGTCCCACCGGCGCAAGAGGGCCACACAAACCCGACGGGTTGGAGCCTGAGGGGCTAAACCTTAGCGAGGGTAACTACGATGGAATGGCGCATTGTAAAAGCCTTGGCACGTGCTCTAGACCACTTACCTTCGGTAGTGAGTGGTGGCACCGGATGCCAAACAAACTAGAGAAGTTGTGTCGTGTGGGTAAGTTGTACCACCTCTGCGAGTTTAAAACTATTGAATAGCAGCGTCATGATCATGGACATGCTAGCAAAGCCACTCAAAGTTAGACTTTGGTTTTGATTTGAAAATGATTTGGTAAAACAGTTTTGACATGGATGGGTGTCCATGAGAAAAATGATGGGTTGAGCCCCAGGTTGGTGCCCGTGTTTAGGTTAGTGTGAGGTTGATGCCTACACTAGCTTTATTAATTCAGTTAAAACTCAATTTTAGTTATTGTAAAAATTGTGCTTTTGAAGTTAGTATTGTTTTTAACTTGTCAAGTATTGCTTTTGCGCAAATCAACCATGTTAAGCCTCCCTTTGAGATATCCATGTATGCATGTCATTCTGTTATTTGACGGGTGTAACTTGCGAGCATGGTAGTTGTGCTCATTCTTGTTTAATGCAAATAATTTCAGAGGAGAAGGACTTTATTACCGGTGTGGATCTCGACGACTAGGCCGCCTCCCCAGTTGATTGCCTGTGGCTGATTAACAGGACCCTACTACTTCTTCGTCTTCCGCTGTGTTTATTTTATTGTTGGCCTGTAAGCCTCCTTTGTAATCAACTCTGTTGTTATTTATTAATAAAGTTGTGATATGATTTTGTTACCATATTTGTTTACTGTGTGAACTAGCTACTGATCATGGGACTAGTTCAGAAATGCATAGAGGATTCGGGAGTGTTAATCCCGGGTCTGACAAAAGTGGTATCAGAGCCATATCGACTGTAGGTCGTGACCTAGTTAGAATGGGCGTTAGTTGAAAATTTCAAAAACTTATTTTATAACAAGAAAAAGAATAAATTGTTCTCTCCTTATCTTGGTCATGTATCTATAGCCTCTTTATAGCGATTCTTTCTTACCTAATTCTCTCGTCACCATTTTATATTGTTAAATTGATCCTCTTTCCCTTATAAACTTCTATAGTTGGTCAACACGATTATTAACCCTTACATTGAAAACTGCAAGACATTAAGCTGTCAAGAGAGCATCGCCATGCAAGAATCATCGAAGACCATGAACTGAAGAGTGCGATGTCAGCCAAGCCATATAGCCTAAATTGCCAAGACTCATTCTGTGCATTGAGTCGTTTTACTAGATTAAGAGTTTCAATCGATAGGACGTTGTATGAAGCTTTTGAGTTTGTTCTTATGTTTGAGTATTGTTTCGCTCTATCCCCTTAGTTCCTCTTATTTGTCTCTTCCCCATCCTTTGTCTCCTCTCCTAATCCTTGAAGAAAACCGGCAGATGGTGAACACTCGTCACTCTGGGAGTGGAACCAACACCAACAATGATGGAAGTACCCCAAACAATGGATCAGAATGGAAGCAGATGATGGCCAATCAAAACCGTCTGATCGAACTGCTCTCTCAGTCCATCAACAACAACCAAACCCGACAGGCTGCAGCTTTCCAAGCCCAACCTCCACCACCTCAGAGGACCAGCATATCAGAATTTATGAAGATGCGTCCACCAACTTTCTCAAGCAGCACAGAGCCCATGGATGCAGATGATTGGCTCCGGGCAATTGGTAAGAAGTTGGATATTGCTCAGTGCACCGACCGTGAAAGGGTGTTGTTTGCTTCGCACCAACTCATGGGGCCAACCTCGGAATGGTGGGACAACTTCAACATCTCACATGCTAATGCTGAAGCCATCACCTGGAATGAATTTGTGCAAGCTTTTCGTTATGCCCACATCCCCGCAGGGTTAATGACCTTAAAGAAGAAGGAGTTCCAATCGCTCCGCCAAGGCAACCGCTCGGTGGGCGAGTACCTGCATAGGTTCAACCAACTTGCTCGCTACGCTCCAGCAGACGTGGCCAGAGATGAAGACCGGCAGGAAAGGTTTATGGAAGGGCTAAATGATGAGCTCTCCGTCCAACTAATCTCCCGAGACTACAGACTTCCAAAGGTTAGTAAACAAAGCTTTTAGCCAGAGGGCAAACACGTAGAGATGGAGAACCGCAAGAGAAGAATGATCGCGAAGGTTCAATCTCGAGGTTTTCTAAAGCTAGAGGGACTTCGTCGCATCAAGTCATATTCCAGCCAACAGCATCAACTGAAACACCTGTAATGAACAACCCGAACAATTTGGAGTCCTCCAACCCACCTGAAGATGGCCAGTCACAGAAGGACCCCTCCAATGTTGCAGGCATCACGTGGTTCAACTGCCATGAGGTGGACATTTTGCCCGTAAATGTCCGAAGAAGCAACAGGCAGCTAATCCAGCCAGCACTGAAGTTCCAAAGGTCAACACCATGCAAGAAAATAGGAAGCCATAGAATTCTGGAAGAGGACGTCTGTACAACATCACAGCTCAGGCCCCGTCCGAAGAGGAGCAGAATGCAGACGACGACAACTCCACTTGAAAACCTTGTATCCGTAGCTTTCTTTCTAGCCACTCCGAATCTCGGGGTCGAGATTCCTTTTAAGGGGGGGAGTTTGTAACATCCCAAAGTTCTGTTACCAATTTAAATTAGTTAAAGTTATTATGTTGTTGGATTTTCTGAAATTTGAAAGAGTTTATTTACTTAATTTGAATTTCTAAAGTTTTAAAGGTCAAAAATAAAATTTATTAAAGTTTTATTTGAGTTAAATTTGAAAAATAAAAATTAATTTAATTTCTGAAATTTTCGGATTTTTAAAAGCTTTTTCCTAAATATTTTAAAGCCAAATTAATTTATTTGCAAAATTAATAACTAACTTTAAGTTGGAAATAATTTTATTAAGTCCAAAATAATTCTAGAAATTTTTGTGAATTTTTCTAGAATTTTTGGACTCTATTTGCTATGTTCTAAAAATATTCACTACTACGTAAATGCTATCTTTGGGCCTTTGATCACAGACGGTTCATCGAAACCGCTCAGATAAACACAATCTCGAGCGGTTTTGTTACCCTCCGTGCATGTTATTCTCCGCGCTAAAACCGTTTGTGAAGATGTCATATCACGAGGCGGTTCATGTTTGGAACCGTCAGTGATACTTCACGAGCGGTTCCAAACATGAACCGCTCTGTGATATTACCCAATATCACTGAGCGGTTTTTTAGAACCGTCTGTGATACTTCACGAGCGGTTCCAAACATGAACCGTCTATGATATTGCCCAATATCACGAGGCGGGTTTTATTAAAACCGTCCGTGATAATTAACTCATCACGACGATATATATAGCTCGCCTCCTCGGCCAAAAACAGATATAGTCTTCTTGATCTCCATATCTCTGGCGCCACGATAGGTCCATCGCCGCCTGCGTGCGGTTTGAGTACATCGCCTCACCTTCTTGAGCCGGCCTAGTCCATTTTAGCAGTATATTGTCGCCGAGGAGCTTGCCGCCGTCGCCTCTGCTCACCGATCGACGACCCACCGCGCTTTGGACCTTCCCGACTTTCATTGACACCTTTCTCGTGATCGAGGTGAGATCTTTGAAGCATAAGCATCCTTTAATTTGAGTAGTTTGAGCGTTTACGCCAAATCGCTAGTTTCAGCGCCTCCATGTGGGACATCACCGTCGGTTTGCCTCGGCGAGACCTTAGGGCCGAGAGCCACGACTATATAGCAATGCGATGTCACCCTAAGCCTAGTTTGAGCTTCAAATTAATCCTCTGTTTTTAATCATTTAGTTAATAAACTAACGAGTCTATGACATGTGGGATCGCCATAGATTTTATAAATAAAATCATGAAATAAAAATGAGTCACCGACAAGTAGGGCCCACATGTAAGTTAATAAAATCCAAAAAATGTAAAAATGAAAAAATCGTAATTAAGCCTCGGAAAATACGCTTTGAAAGTCATCACCCTTTTATTTATTTTCGTGGTTTTCAATACGAACCGTGTGATGGACCGGTTGGATGTACACCGAGAACCGTGTGAGTGAAGAGTACATTAATGGCGTGTCTGCTTACACAAGAGCCGAGGAGGATATGTTGAATAAGGGGCGGAATATATGTACTTGTCCATGCATTGATGCGAGAATCAAGATGTTTAACAACCGAGCGCAGATCGAAGCACACTTGATTCAAGGGGTTTCAAAAAGGGTTATACATGTTGGACCATCACGGTGAAGAGCATATTATCTGAAGTCAACGATATGCATATTATACAGAAGTCAACGATATGCTTGCCGAATGATGTCGATTGTGGTTCCGATTCGGATAGGTACGCGATGACAATCTAGATCGAGATGCTTGCGATGCGAAGGAACTGTGATGAGAGGGAGTATGTTCAATTCGGGCGTGATGGAGGACTCGGAGAAACCTTTGTTCCCGTGCGCAAGTCGGAATACACAAGGTTGTCATCCGTGCTTAAACTGCTGAAATTGAAGGCAAGCAGCGGTTGGTCCGACAAGAGTTTCACGAGTCATTAGGTCTCTTAGCGGACATGCTTCCCGAGGGAAATGAGTTGCCCAAAACCACCTACAAAGACAAAAGGTTCTTTGTCCATTGGGAATGGAAGTAGAAAGAATACATGCATGTCCGAACGATCAGTATCCTCTACCGTAACGAGTATACAAACATGCATGTATGTCCGCTGCAACGATCCCGATACAAGCGTAAGAAGCAATCGATGACGACGAGGAATCGAGGTGAAGAAAGGACCTCTGCTAAGGTGGCGTGGTATCTTCTGTAATTCCCCATTTGTAGCGGTTTTTGCGAACCCAAAGAATGCAAAAGCTGCAGATTGGCACTCGAGAGGAGCGTAAGAATGACGAAAGTTAAGACACCTGCCGATTCCGCCCGGTGGAGAAACATCGATAGGAGGTTTGCGGACTTGGTCGGAACCGAGGAATGTAAGGTTTGGATTGAGTACGATGGAATGAATCCTTTCGGTAACATGAGCGGCCGACATAGCACTTGGCCGTGGCGCTTTGTATCTACAACCTTCCTCCTTGGTTGTGTATGAAGCGGAAGTATATTTTGTTGTCGATACTTATCCAAGGGCGAAGCAACACGGGAATGATATTGATGTGTACCTAGCACCATTGATGGAAGATCTAAAAATACTTGTGGATTGAAGGGCATGCAATATGGGATGCGTACAAGCGAGAGAACTTCACTTTACGTTCCTTGTTGTTCTCGCACCATAAATGATTATCCCGCCCTTGCTAATCTGTCGGGCGTAGTACAAAAGGGCCAAAGCCTCATACTCACCGCTTAGATGATACCGAGAGTGTGTGGCTGAATCACTCGCGCAAAACCGTGTACATGCGTCATCGTAGGTTCCTTCGGAGGGCTCACCCATACCGTAGGATGAAGAAACAATTCGACGGAGAGAAGGAGGACAGTTCAGCTCCAAGGCATTTAAGCGGAAAAGAGGTCTATGATATGGTTAAGGATTTAGATGTTGTGCTTGGAAAGGGATGTAAATCGAGGACAAGTAAGAAGAACATGTGGAAGAAGAGATCAATATTTTGGGACTTACCTTATTGGGAGCACCTAGAAGTTAGCCCTTTGCATCGGCGTCATGCATGTAGAGAAGAATGTATGTGATGACTTGATTGGTCTCTTCTTCAACATTCGTGACAAAACAAAGGATGGTGTCAATGCACGGCTTGACTTGGTTGATATGGACATCGGACTGAGTTAGCACCAACAAGGACCGATAAAGACGAACGTACCTTCCCCGCTTGTTACACTCTGTCCAAGGCCGAGAGAACCGAATCGTGCGGTGCTTGCATGGCGTGAAAGTTCCGTCCTGTTACTCGCCAACATGAAGAAACTTGTTTCGATAAAAGATTTGAAGTTAATTGGCATGAAGTCTCATGATTGTCATGTGTTGATGACACAAATGCTCCTGTTACAATTAGAAGTATTTTGCCGATCAAGGTCCGAGAGACAATCATGAGGTCAGTGTTATTTTTTAACACAATTGCTCGAAGGTCATCGATCTCGAAGGACTAGATGCTCTGCGGACGAGGTGGTGACGACACTATGTGATCTTGAGATGTATTTCCCTCCGTCGTTTTTCGATATCATGGTCCATCTCATTGTTCATATTGTGAGGGAGATAAAGATGTGCGGGCCCGTGTTCCTCGTAGCATGTACCCGCTCGAGAGGTTCATGGGAATTCTCAAGTCATATGTACGGAATCGATCTCGGCGAGGGCAAGATCGTCGAAGGTTATGCAACCGAAGAGGTCATTGAGTTACGCCTCGATTACATGGCTCAGTCGAACCGATGGGTGTGCCTCGATCTCGCCATGAGGGAGGCTCGAGGGTATCGGGACCATCGGAAGGAAAGCAATCACTCCAAATATGGATCGTATGCTCAAGCCCATTTCACGGTCTTGCAACACATGGTGAAGTGTCCTCATATCGACCGGACAAGGGCGTGCTTGACAATGTAATCCATCGCGGCGGATGTTTGGATCACGAGACAACACAATGATTTGCGGTTCAACCAATGGTTGAAGGAGCGACTTGCTAGGAGCTCGTCAAGTGATATCTTG
Source organism: Phyllostachys edulis (assembly GCA_036346405.1). Taxonomy (NCBI): domain Eukaryota; kingdom Viridiplantae; phylum Streptophyta; class Magnoliopsida; order Poales; family Poaceae; genus Phyllostachys; species Phyllostachys edulis. Next base: position 17,143,746 of record CM070567.1, read on the forward strand.
ACATGGTTGGCAAAAGGGCCAACATTTACAGCTTGTAACATGGCGAGGATCGACATAAATGGGTACACATTCTATACGCAGCTCGGGATATAAAAAGCACTAACGAGCAGCGGTGTCCGTGATAGATGCATTCATGACCGATGGGGTGAGGAGCACCTACTATGGGCAAATAGAGGAGATATGGGAGCTCGACTCGTGCTTTTCAAGATCCCCTATTTCGGTGCCGTTGGGTCCATCTCCCACGGTGAAGGTCGACAAATGCGGCGTCACTACCGTGGACCTCGAGCGTGTCGGATACAAAGACGAACCATTACGTCTTGGCTAACCAAGTTGTTCAAGTCTTCTATGTTACCGACCGGCAAATAAGAAGCGCCACGTAGTTCTTCATGGAAAAAGGAGGATTGTCGGAGTTGAGAATGTAGTGGGCGAGGAAGAATACAATCAATTTGACGAGTTGCCTCCTTTCGGAAGCGGCATAAGGGTCGAGGAAGAAGAACATGACGAAACTAGCTACATACTGCGTCGATCATCATGAAGGGCTAATTTTTAAAGATTAATTGAACAATGTGTGTATATGTATATACATTCGATGAATGGTTAATTTTAGTTCATTTGAGTTAATTAATTGATTTGTCTTGTGAAATGGATGTGATTGTTTCTCAAATGAATGTGAATTGGATGTATATACATGTACTTGTTGTCTTTTACGCTTGTTTGAGAGGGCATGGCTAGCATTTCTGAGGCTAGCCAATAAAATGATCGATCTAGATATTAACCAATACAAAATAATATCACGAGCGGTTTGAACTACGCATCGTCTCACATGTATATCACGCAGCGGTTGTTTATTAACACCGCTCAGGATACATCATATATCACGAGCGGTTCTAAGTTAGAACCGCTGCATGATATCATATATCACGAGCGGTTGTTTATTAAAACCGCTCGTGATTCATCACATATCACGAGCGGTTGTTTATTAAAACCGTCAGGATATATCGCATATCACGAGCGGTTCTAAGTTAGAACCGCATGCAGTGATAGTATCATGCCTGAGCGGTTCTAATTTAGAACCGTCTCGTGATGTCCATCCCTATTTACATTCGGACTCTAGCTAGGGTTTGCGCGCCACACTCTCAAGCGATTAAGTTTCAACTCCTCCTCTCGCTCCCTCCTCCCAGAGCCCGCCGCCACCGTCCTCGACGCCTCCTCGAGCCCGGCGCTACTCCTCCCCGATCCGTCGCGCCGCCTCCTCCTCCAAATTCCCAGCCGCGCCCCCCGAGCCGCCGAGCCTCCTCCTACCCGCCGCGCCTCCCCCAGCCCACCGCGCCTCCTGCCCGAGCCCGCCGCCTCCTCCCCTCCCCAGGCCGTGGCGCCTCCCCTTCGCCGCCGCCTCTGCTTGCTCAGTCTTGCTCCTGCTTTCGTCCAGTCTCGACGCCTAAAGGTAACCAATGCCGAAGTTACCGATCGACCCCCACCCTTTTCCCTAACTATTTCTATCAATAATCTGTCATGGTCCTTCATGATAATTGTACATGTTTTAGGAATTTGTATTTGTTCTAGTCGCTTATTCATATGGTATTTGTTTTGATATCGCTCTTTGGAATACATTGCAATGATAATTATATTTCTTGTGAAGATGTCTTCCGCTCATTACGAGTCATCGCCGCCTCATGTGTCTCGATGATGCACCATCCTCTGGAACAATAATATCCAACCGCGGTAGAAGAAGAGGAATATCGAAAAGGCCCACGGCCGATTTACCATCACGGAGGTCGATCGATGCAGGACACCTATCAATCCTCGCCGAAAGCGGCGTCGCATTCCGGAGAATGGTCGGAATAGTTGCACGGAACGGGTCAAGATCACCTATGATTCGTGGAAGGTGGTGCCTGACCATCGAAAACTAGCCAGGTTGGCGGAAATTTCGCATCGTTCGAGATCCCTAAGAACTCACGGACTCGTCGACGACCGCGCGTTACTCTGGCGTGCAAAGCGTGGAAGAACTTCAAGAGCACGCTTGTCAAGAACTACGTGGAGAAGGATCTGCCGCCTTCCACAAGTATCTATTCTTGGAAGAGTCTGGGCGAGTTTGTGGCGAAGAAGACGCAGATGAATTTAAGAGTGAAAGTCGCGGCGCACGGCCCTCGTAAAAACAAGCACCCTCACGGACTCGGCACGGCTGGGTATGCGGGTAAAGCCCGATATGGAGGGATCAGAACAGCGAAAAGCGGTTTGAATCTCTCCTGCTATTTCCGAGATCACTAATGTCGCTACCGACAAAGGTGGTTATTTGCGAGGTTATGTATTCGCCCACGGAAGTGTACTTTCCAAACCCGAAGACCGTGAAGTGTCCCAACGCTGGTAAGATATCGAACTACCTAGTTTGTAATTACTCCATAACTTCATAGGAAGTGAAATGACATGTTGGGCTATATTGCGATAACGTTGAGTGCACAATCTTCCCAAGGCTCATTCGAGGCGGATAGGGAGAAAGATATACTCTCTGCGCCCTAGGAAACAATGGAGCATCCGGTTACGCACGAGAGGCGCCGGTGTTTTTGTTACATGGGAACAATGGTTCCAAGTGGACTCGGATCGCATCGAGTAGGAAGAGAGCCAAAGCCGAGCACGATGCAAAGCTACGAGAGGATCTTCGTGCATCCCTCAGAGATGAGCTCACTGAAAAATTCAATCAATCCTTTGAGGAAAGGATTCGTGCGTTCGAGCAAAAGCAGATAGAGACCTTTGAGGAAAGGATTAAGGGATTGCAAATGCCAAGTCAGTTGGAAGCCCCTACCCTACTATCTTGCTAGCCCCCCCAAACATCCGAGTAGCTGCGCGTCCAACCCTAACCCTACCACAATAGGTGATGACAGATTTTCCGTCGATGACATCCAGGTAATAATTATTATGTCTGGAATGCTCAATCCATTGATTGGCCTGTTGGAGTAGCTAATTTTGTATCGTTATGTATGTAGGTGGCTCTGAAGTGCAAGCTCCAAGTGAGATATGTCTCTGTTGCCCTAGATCTTTGCTTGGGGCAGTGTATCCATCCCAGATCGGAGCTTTGGTGCACGTGCAAATCTAGCGCCGGGTTTCGCAAAAGTGAATGTGGGCGGTGTTTGTGCCAATTTCGAGGCCGTCCCGCTGAAAATTCCCCAAACGATGAGGTCATGACTCTAGGGCAAGCCGTTGGAACATTCATCCAAAGGCCCAAGGAGGACATCCGCCTAGAGCTACCCTCTCCTGTCAACTTCACGGAATGTCTGCACCAACGCATCAAGTCCACGGACTGGACCGCACCGGCTACTGACCGACATGGCAAGGGCCCGCATCACATGCATCTACACCTCGTGCTCGATCGACTCTTGTGAAGTCGACCTATACAAAGCGAGGCAGCAAGGGCAAGGGCAAATCGAAGACGATCGAGTCCTCTCCTAATATCCCTTCTTGCCATTGGCGGAAATACAAGCCAGCGAGCCGTTGCTCGAGAAGTTAGACAGCCCTACCCTAGGATTTGGATTGCACGGAATTGCATGCATGGTACATGGAATACCCCAACAAGCGGTTGATCAACGATGCTCGGGTGTCACCGTCAAGTTCAAGGAGCATCATTTTAACCACGTGTATCAAGACGCCGTCTTCACGGTGACCTTCAACGACTTGTTCGTCTCTTCAACCTCGGCGAGCTCGGCGTCTCAATCATACGATCTTTGGACCGTAAGTGTGTACAATCACGGTCAATGTTCGTGTAATATCGATAAATGTTATATATAACTCCTAGCTTTTGTATAATAGATACATGATCTGTGAAGCCGAAAGAAGGAAATCACCGGTAGGTTTCCTCGACCCACACGTTGTCTCCGAGCAAAGCATCACGGCGAATGCAACATTCGTCGAGAATTACGTTATAGATTTTTTTCATGGCTCACCGCAACAAGGAATTCATACTTTTGCCCTACAACCAGAAGTAAGTAGTGTTGCACTACTGGCTATACTTGTTGATTTGTACTTTATAAGCAACACGAACTTAGGTTTAATGACCATGCCGACATACCCGTAGGTTCCATTGGATTCTAATTGTAATTATACCAAAGCGAAATCGTAATATACCTAGATTCCCTCAGAGGGCCACTCACAACTTCACAGCTATCCGGAGTTTAATCATCAGGTAAACACATTTCCTCCATAGAAACTCTATTGTAGTCTTTCCTTCCTTTGCAATGGCTAAGGCTAACTTCTTGGAGTCACGTAGGGTGTTCGACGTGTTACATGCTAGAGGATGGAATATCAAGGGAAGGACGCCGCACATGATCAAAAATTCCCAAGACTTGCTAGCTAGTACACATTAATCCTATATAACACTTCGTAGCAATGCCTCTCGAACTAACCAATTCTATTTTTGCGGTGCCACCGAACCGTCAGCATAGCGTCTGTGGATACTATGTTTGCCACAACATGCAACTACTCATCGGTTCGCGATCACCAATAATCCTCGGGTTTGTCAATCTTTCAACAATTATTTCATATATACTTACCAATTTATATAAGCCCTAATTTAACCTTCATATCGACGGAGTTGCGAACATCATTTGAAGCTGCGTTGGAGCAGAGCGAGCTCATAAAATTCGATCACACCTTGCGTCATTCCCTGAGCAGACGGTCATAAATCCAAATGGGAGTTTCCACGGTATAGCAGATTGAACTTGATTGAGATAGATTGAACATAATGGTACATGTGTGTAAATTAATGTACATTAATGGTTAAATTTAGTTAATTGATTTGTGAATTGGATGTGTGCTTGTTTCAAATGAATGCAATTTTGATGTGCTACGAAATGAATGAGAATTGGATGTGCTTGTTTGAGAGGGCATGGCTAGCATTTCTGAGGCTAGCCAATAAATGTAAATAGATTTAGCAATGCAAAGACTACCCGCAGACGGTGCAGAGATGAAACCGCTCGTGATAGTCGATTACCACGAGCGATGCGTATATGAAACCGCTGCGTGATAGTGAACTATCACGCACGGTTTCATATCTGTATCGCTCTAGTAGTCGACTATCCTGAGCGGTTTCATCTACGCATCGTGCGTGGTAATCGACTATCACGCAGCGGTTTTATCTACGGACCGTGCGTGGTAGTCGAATATCACGATTTATTTTATCTACGCATCGCTGCGTGGTAGTCGATCATCACGAGCGGTTGCATCTGAGCCGTGCATGATAGTTCAGATTGCACGGTTCGAAAACCGCTGCGTGATGACCATTAGCATTATCGACCCATAAACTCGCACGGCTCACGGAACCGCCTCGTGATGGCGTTGAACCGTCTGTAAAGGCCTTTTACGTAGTAGTGATTTGGTTTAATGCTTTATCTAAATTTCAAAATAAAAATAAAAATAAACTTATTTTTTTTCTTACTTCCCATCGGGTCACCCTCCTCAAATTGCTCCGAGCAAGCACGCTCACGTCAGGAGTTCTCCAAGCAATGGGCTGCCCACTTCCCATTTGTCTTTAATCAATATAATAGCCCTCTTTATTCCTTTCTACCCTCTCTTCTCTCTCCTATTTAGCTTCTTCTCCAGCGAGCGTTTTCTCTCGTGTTTGCAAACCAAACCGCAGCCATGGCATCCCAACCAAAGCACCCCCATGGCCGACCTGCACCACCTCGCCACGGCCGGCCACCACCGCCCGATCAAGCGCCGCCCTTCCCGACAATAGCCCACCTCCTTCCTCTCTCCCTTCTTGCCTCTAGAGAAAGCAAAGCAGCCCACCTCCATTGTTGACCGACGGGAGCTCCACAACCGGCCACCCCAACCACCCCCGCTCCTCACGCGTGCGTGCGTGATCAAGCCCACGACCCGGCGCCCCCAACCGCCTCCACTCGCCCACGTTCCCCTCTCCCCGTGCACCGGTTCATCCACGCGTCGCAACCGCCGCTGCCACGTCTCCGCGCACGATCTCTCCACCCCGGCCTCCCCTCCGCCCCTATAAAAGAGAGCACCGGGTGCGCATTCTCATCACCATCTCATTTCCATCACCCATTCCTCCCCTCTTCTCGTGAGCTCGCGGAATTGAAGTTTTGTCGCCGCGGTGCATAGCGTTCGCCGCCTCTAAGCGCCCTCGTCGGTGGAGCCCGGCACCATCGACCACACCACTAGCCGCCTCGCGACGTTCTACGTCGTGCTCCCCTCGCCTTCGCCGGAGCATCACCGGAGCACCGTCGCCACCGTGAGCCCAAGCCGCGCCGATGTCATCGTCCTCGCCTCCGACCATCCGTACACGTTCCTCCGCAACCGAGGTGAGCACCGGCATCCACGTCATCCCCTCTCTCCATTCCACCCTCGCCGCCATTGAACGCTGTGCTTTTTTGCCGGCAACGCCGCCATCTAAACCATAGACTGAAGCTCCTTTCTTTGCGTATTGCGTCGCCGTCGAGCTAGCTCCGGCCACGTTGTCTACTTCTTGGGCATCGCGGCTTCGAGTTCTACATTTTGCTCACCTCCTCATTGCCGGGAAATCACCAGAGCACCACCTTCTCCATGCGCCCTGCTTGCTGTTGCTGTTCGGCATGAATGGAAGATGAACAGTGCAATTTAATTATCTAGTCACTTCGTCTTTGTACTTGTCCATTTTAATCTTTCAAAAATTCGTTCTCTCACATACAAAGTCCAAATCCGTTGATTCCTTCACCTAAATTCATCTAAATCCATCTACTATTCCCAGTATTTATTTCTTAATTTTTAGATTTTATTTAATTTCCGTTAATTAATTGGTCCTTATTATGCGTCGTCATTGCCACCACGCCGACCTTATGATTCCAACACAACCGAGTGAGCGTTGTGTTCCCAGATTCCCCTTCAAATCGCCACAAACCTCATCCGCTAACTCATCTCCGCTTGCGCAACGCCGACGTTCGCCACGCCCAATCACCGGGTTTTCTCCGTCGGAAGCGTCGCCATCGAATATCATCTCGCCGAGCCGTCTGCACCGTTGGATTCACCTCAACGCGTTCAACATCACACTTTATCTCCATGGCCGTAAAGTTCTTTCTTTGTTTCCAGTCATCCGAAACCATAATTTCCGATGAATAGTATAATTTTCGGAATTATATCATTTCATGTGAATTGTAAACTTTCCGGGGTTCGTTCTTCTTCATACGAACTCCGATTCCATCGATTCAACTTCCTAAATTCATAAAAAGTCGATACCTTCCTAGTAGTATTTATTTTATAATTTTTAGATTTTATTTGGATTTCTTTTGATTGTTAATTGAATTCGGATCGTTTACGCGTATAGATTACGACGACTTCGGACGACCAGATTTCAACGCCGTGTGAGAATAATCCATCAAGCAAGGCAAGTTACATTCTTGATCATATTGCACCCATTATTTTAAACTATTTAAATTCTGTTTTAAATTATTATTGCATGCTTATTTATATTTAGTAATTTAAATGCCTGTTTTAAATTCATAGATATGCCTAAATCCTTTGTATGGCCAAATTTGTTAATTGAATCAAATACCTTGTCACCCTAGATAAAACCTAGTTGATGCAATAGTATGAACTAGGATCATTTGGAAAGAATTATGCTTAGTGATGCATAGACCCGAAATGTTTGATTTGGGGAATTTCAGCAAAAAAATTAAATGATGTTTAAATCGTATCCATGGCATTGGTGTGTTATGGAAGTTTATAAATGATCTTGAAAAATGAAATAAAATGATGGTTTGTACTTGGGCGAAATGGTTGTTTGGATGGTGCATGTCAATGCACGGGCTCAATCTGGGTAGGGTTGAGGCCCATGGGTTTTGTGGAAAGTCGCCCAAGTCAATTGAGGACCGGCCTCTGAGCGTTCCTTTGCTATGCCTATAATGGGCTTTGCCATATCGTACTACCACATGTCCTGTATGGGCAGGACCTGGCCAATTAATCTGCAATGTTCCACCGTGGTTGTTCCCTTCAGATGCAGTGGGTAGTCATGTTACGACCTATGTTAGTCCCACCGGCGCAAGAGGGGGCCACACAAACCCGACGGGTTGGAGCCCAGAGGGGGCGAAACCTTAGCGAGGGGTAACTACAGTGGAATGGCGCATTGTAAAAGCCTTGGCACGTGCTCTAGACCACTTACCTTCGGTAGTGAGTGGTGGCACCCCGGATGCCAAACAAACTAGAGAAGTCGTGTCGTGTGGGTAAAGTTGTACCACCTCTGCAGAGTGTAAAACTATTCGAATAGCCGCGTCCGCGGTCATGGACATGCTAGCAAAGCCACTCAAAGTTAGACTTTGGTTTTGATTTGAAAATGATTTGGTAAAACAGTTTTGACATGGATGGGTGTCCATGAGAAAAATGATGGGTTGAGCCCCGGGTTGGTGCCCGTGTTTAGGTTAGTGTTAGGTTGATGCCTACACTAGCTTTATTAATTCAGTTAAAACTCAATTTTAGTTATTGTAAAAATTATGCTTTTGAACTTAGTATTGTATTTAACTTGTCAAATATTGCTTTTGCGCAAATCAACCATATTAAGCCTCCCTTTGAGATATCCATGTATGCATGTCATTCTGTTATTTGACGGGTGTAACTTGCGAGCACGGTAGTTGTGCTCATTCTTGCTTAATGCAAATAATTTCAAAGGAGAAGGACTTTATTACCGGTGTGGATCTCGACGACTAGGCCGCCTCCCCAGTTGATTGCCTGTGGCAGATTAACAGGACCCTACTACTTCTTCGCCTTCCGTGTGTTTATTTTATTGTTGGCCCGAAGCCTCCTTTGTAATCAACTCTGTTGTTATTTATTAATAAAGTTGTGATATGATTTTGTTACCATATTTATTTACTGTGTGAACTAGCTACTGATCATGGGACTAGTTCAGAAATGCACAGAGGATTCGGGAGTGTTAATCCTGGGTCTAACAATGTTCAACTTTGTGTCAGTGAGTTTGAATAGTTCCTACCACAATGTACTGGTAAATACCTTATCCCTATCAGAGATGATGACTTGTGTCAATCCATGCAATTTGTAAATATTGGTGATGAACAATTGCACCACTGTCCATGCAGTAATTGGGTGCGATAAGGGAATCAAGTGGCCAAACTTGGAGAACTTGTTGACTACCACCAGGATAGTATCAAAATTTCTTGACTTGGGCAATCCTTCAATAAAGTCCAAACTGATTATATTCCAGGCTTGTGTAGGAACTGGCAATGGATGTAGTAAACCTGGTGATTTAGTATGCTCCGATTTGGCTTGTTGGCAAACAGTACATGCTGACACAAACTGGTGCATGTCTTTCTTCATACCCGGCCAAGCAAACAATGCCTTGATCTTATGATAAGTAGCAGTGATTCCACTGTGTCCTCCCACACCGCTGTCATGTAATGCTAGCATCACAGCCTGATGTGCTTCAGTGTGGTTGCCTAAATAAATTCGGCCTTTATATTTGATGATACCATCTTGAAGAAAAAATCCACCAGAATTGGATCCAGTCAGAGCTAGTTCTGCCAACAATGTTTTGGTTGTATTATCCTGCTAATAGCCTTCCACCACAATTTCCAACCACCTTGGTTTGCTAGTGGATATTGCCAACATTTTAGCTTCATGTTCTTTCCTGGATAATGCATCTGCCGCCTTATTGTCAAGGCCTTTCTTAAACACTATCTTATACTACAGACCAAGCAATTTCAGAAAAGCCTTGTGCTGCATGCCTAGTGTAAGTCTTTGTTCTCCTAAATGTAGGAGACTCTTGTGATCAGTGGCTATGGTGAATTCACCATGTTGCAAATAGGATTTCAATTTTTCAACAGCCATAAGTATTGCTAAACATTCTTTTTCATAAGTAGATAGTCCTTTGGCCTTTGGTCCTAGAGCTTTGCTTAGATACGCAATAGGATGACCTTGCTGCATGAGGATACCTCCAATGCCAACATCACTAGCATCAGTTTCCAATATAAACTCTTTAGTGAAATCTGGCAATGCTAAGACTGGAGCTTGAATGAGTGCTTGTTTGATTGCCTCAAAGGTTTCTTGTTCTCGGGCTGTCCAGGTGTATACTGTGTTTTTCTTTAACAATTCAGTCAAGGTCTCGCTGATAATACCATAGTTTCGAATGAATTTTCTGTAATAGCCAGACAGACCTAGAAATCCTGGTCAACTGAGAAAAAAATTGTATTCATCACGGCTTGAAATGTCACAGGTGCGTTTGTGAGACGAAAGGGCATGACTCTAAATTTCCAATGCCTATTGTGTGTCTTGAATGTTTTCTTGTATTCATCCTCCACCACCAGTCTTATTTGATGATACCCTGCCCTTAAATCCAGCTTAGTAAACCATTTAGCTCCATGCAGTTCATCTAGAAGTTCATCTATAATTGGTAATGGGTATTTGTTTTTAATCGTGGCTGCATTTAGTTGTCTGTAATCCACACAAAAGCGCCAAGTCCCATCTTTTTTCTTTACTAGCAGCACTGGAGAAGCAAATGGACTTGAGCTGGGTTGAATGACACCTTGTTGTAGCATCTCCTTTATTTGCTTTTCAATCTCATCCTTTTGTTTGGGAGCATATCTGTAAGGTCTGAGGTTGATGGGTTTAGCTCCTAGCATTAGTGGAATTGAGTGATCAAAAGATCTGTGGGGAGGCATTTCTTTTGGTTCTTGGAAGAGAGAAGCATGTTCCTACAGCATTACTTGTACAGCTGGTGGTACAACTTTTGTCTGATCTTCACCACCCACTGACATCAATTGCACCATTTGAGCTAGGCCACCAATTTTGACTAAACCTTGAAGTTTCCTAGCAGAAATCTCATGACATGTGTTTGTAATATCCTTTACACCATTAAGTGTGATTCTCATGCCTTTGTGGACAAACCTCAACTTCTTTCTGCGCCAATGTATCTACATGGGACCTTGTTTTTCCAACCATTCCATACCCAAGATCATGTCATAACACCCTAGCTTGAGCAATCGGACATCAGATACAAATGTGTATCCTTGAGTCCACCAAGTGAATCCTTTAATTTGCTGATCATTGCATAATCTTGCCCCATCAACCAAAGCCACTCGCACCAGATTTGCTTTTTGTGTTGGATGTTGCAACCTCTGCACCAATGCTCCACTAATGAAATTGCCTGAACTACCAGAGTCAATTAACACTAACGCCTCATGGTTACCTACTGACCCTTGTAGCCTAATGGTTCTCTTTCCTTGTATTCCTATTGCAGCCCAATGAGAAATGCTCATCAACACCTCTTCCTCACTGCTCGTACTATCCCCATCACAATTGTTCATACATTCTCCTTCCAGCTGCAGTACCTCCAAAAGTTCCTCCAAGACATGCAGTGGCACATTCTTTGGGCACTGTGTCCAGCTCCCCATTTCTCTCCACACTTCATGCACAAACCTTGAGCTCGACGTAGAGATCTCAATTTCTCTTACTTCTCTTCTACTTTGGTTTTGTTCTAAGATTTTATCTCAGCAGGAGCTGCCCCCAAAATTCCCTTACCATTATAGGTTTGTGGTTTGTGATTGAATCTAGTATAGTATCTTTGCTCCTGACGCCCCTGATATTTTCTTCCAGAGACAACTAATTCTTCTTCCTGCAATAGAGCCAGAGATAACGCTGCATCCATAGTTCGAGGTTTATGCAACACAAGTGTTGTCCTAATTTCTCCCTTCAACCCCTCAATAAATTTATTGGCAAAAAATACATCATCATAGTTCTTGTTATGAGCTAGCGCCTTGTGAACAACATTCTGGAATTGCTCATAGTACTCCTGTACTCCTCCTAGCTGTTTAATGTTCAGTAAGGTCTTCATGTAATTATGATATAAATCCTTTCCAAACTTAGTATCTATAGCAACACACAGTTCTACCCAATCATCCACTGCATGTTGTGCCTCAAAGGTCTGCAACCATAGAGCCCAAAATTGGACCAGCACATGAAACATATGAAAATACTTTTCACACTTATCCTTCCCCACCCTAGGATGTTCTCCATCGAATTTGGGAACTTTCGTCTTAGGCATATGGAACTCTCTCTGTTGATATTTGTAATTTCTCGACATGCCGCTCTTTCTTTTGCTACCATTCCCTCCCAACTCATAAGCATTATGGGCATGGTGATAAGGAAACTCACCCCTGACAAAGGCGTGCCCCGAGGTAGCGAATCCCCCATGAATCTCGTTCTGGTGATACTTTTCTTCACGGAACCCTTCGGCCTTGGGCGTCACTGAGTGGGGAAGACCTAGCAGCATCCCTTCCAAACAGGACACTCGTAGCTTGAGATCTTCTATTACTTGTCTCAGCCCTGTCAAGTTGTAGTCGACGGTCAGCCTCCATGCCTCCGCTTGTTTTATCCGATCATCAATTCTGGTCACCATCGCCAAAATTGCTTTGACATTGGCATCAAGGGAGGAAACCTTCCCTTCTGCCGCCTTCATTTTCACGGTCAGCGTGGGTTGTGCTCCCTTCTTCTTCGCCACGGTTTCCTAGAATCGACAGCTCTGATACCAATTGTCATGTTCGCGGCATCGCGCTAAGGAATTGAGACGTTCTATAGGGAATTGGAAAGGAAACTGGTAGGGTTGAGAAGAATAGGAGAGAGAAAGGGTTGGGAAATGTTCATAATCTTTCAGCAGCGTTCCTTTTACAAGCTGATCGGCTAATCCTGTAGCTAATACGATAAAGCACTAGACAACTCCTCAAATGAAAACAACCCAACAACCATACAAGCCGAGCTGGCCCACAAAACTAAAGCTCAGATTACGCTTCCTTGCCCACCTTACGTCTCCTCCCTGGCATAGTCCTGCCATCAATTGTGCTGTGACAGGTAACTGGCAGAACACTAGCGAATCTGAATGTCAAATGACCACTTCTCATCCATCAGCCTGCAAATCCATCTTGAGCTTCAGGAATGGGCCAATAATTAAGTTTCTGTAGTAGTAGTGTCGTACGCTTGTTATCACCACATGCAGGTTTCAATCAGCCTTTGGCTCTTTGGATGTTCAGGAAGTGAAAGGATATATAGATTGATATTGGCACTGTAATGAAATGAACTACATCAACATGGTCATGGAGATACTCAGATACACCTTCATCTTGGTCTATCAAACAGCATCAGATGAAACATGAAGATGAAAATGCAGGAGGAAGATGAAAGAGGGGGAAAAGGACCTACTGAAGTTGTTGTAGCCGAAGCAGCCATGGCAGATGACATGATCACCACATTAAGCAATGAGATATGCAAAATATACTCACCAATACTGAAAACAATAGCAGAAATGGAGCTCCTCTGCAATCTTCAAAGAGGCACCAGGCGAGAAAGGTAGGCATTTAGGTTAAGAACTCAAGCATGAAAACTCAACATGGCACCTTACAATGTGTAAAGCTTCTGTTAGGATTTCTTCAAAACCCTAAATTAATTTGTGGACGCTTTATCGGTCTGCCCTCTATTCCTCTGCCTTTTCCGTGGTGCCGCTCACAATTACATCATGAGACTAGAGGGTAGGGACCTATTTATAGACTCCACTTCCAAGTGTTATAATTGACCCACCTGTTTCCAGTACACCGTGAGACTCCTGAACCATGTCACCAACCATGATCAGACATGCCAGTTTAATGAGTCTAAAATATATTAGTCCCTAGCACACATGTGTGAGTCATGTGCCGTGATCAGATTGTTTACGAGATCAATTCCAATCTGATCATGTGGGTCAACAGTCTGCAAAGCCAATCCTGCAAAACAAACCCAGCTATTCCGCCCTGTGTTGTATCTGGATTAATCATACTCATGCATATTAAATTCCAGTAGACTCGATCTCAATAAATATGTCTACCTATTCCAGCACAGCTGTCCTCGACACCTCGAGTATTTATTCCTCGAGTTAGATTCTGCATCGAATAATTCCCTATCACATATATCTATATTCCACGTTAAATTAAAACAGATAATAACCACAATAAATGTTGAAAGCCACATTAAAATCCAATATCTCCCACTTGGCTAAAAACATTTCAATCAATAAACTGAAGTCCCATATCTTTAACATGCTTAGAAAATAATTCCTGACTAACTGGCTTAGTCAGTGGATCTGCAATCATATCAATGCTAGGCAAATAAACCAAACGAATAGATTTGAGTCTATTTATTACATCACGAATATAGTGATACCTTCCTTCAATGTGTTTACTTTTACTATGAAATTTAGGATCCTTTGAGACCTTGATCGCTGCCTGATTATAACAAAAAATAGTGACAGGTTGTGATGCGCTTTCCACGACCTTAAGTGATGCAAGAAATTTCCTTAGCCATACACCTTCCTTTGCTGCTTCAGATGCAACAATGTATTCAGCTTCCATAGAGGAAAGAGCAATCAATCTGCTTCTTTGCACCAAGAAATAGCACCTCCTGCCAAAGTAAATAGATAACCGAAGTTGATTTTCGGTCATCCGAATCCCCTTGCCAATCAGCATCAGTATAACCTTGCAGTTGAAGATTATGACCATTAAAACATAATGAATAATCCTAGTTCCTTTGATATAACGCAAATACATATTTGATTGTTTCAAAGCTCTTCCCGTGATTCTTTTGATATCTACTAAGAATTCCAATGGCATGGCTAAGGTCAGGTCGTGTAAATAATATAGCATACATAAGACATCTGAAAGCTGAATAATAAGGAATACCATTCATTCTAGCTTTTTCCTTAGGAGTTTTTGGACATAATTCCTCACTGAGTTTAGTTCCCTTTACAATAGGTACATTAACAGGTTTGCTAATTTCCATAGAAAATCGTTTTAAAACACTTCAAATGTATGCCTTTTGAGACAGCTCAAGAATCCTTTTATTTCGATCTCTATGTATTTCAACTCCTAACACATAGGAAGCTTCTCCCATATCTTTCATATCAAATTTTGAAGACAACCAAGCTTTCACTTCCATCAATGTATTTTTATCATTAGAAGCAATGAGAATATCATCAACATATAAAGACAGTAAGACAAAACAATTACCCATAATTTTTGTATATATGCAATGATCACCTTCGTCATTGAAAACCATATGACGTGATAGCATTATCAAAAGAATATACCATTGACGTGAAGCTTGTTTAAGACCATAAATTGATCTATTCAACTTGCAAACCTTATTTTCATTTCCTTTTCTCCAAAACCTTCCTATTTGTATCATATATATTTCCTCCTCCAAAAGACCATTAATAAAAGCAGTTTTAACATCCATTTGGTCGATTTCAAGATCATAATAAGCCGTCAAAGCACTAATAATACGAATTGAAGTAAACTTTGCAACAGGAGAAAAAGTTTCCACAAAGTCAATACCTTCCCTTTGTGTAAAGCCTTTAGCAACAAGCCTAGCCTTATATTTTTCCACTAAATCTGTTGCATTTAATTTCCTTTAAAAATCCATTTACAACCTATGGGTTTACGGTTGTTTGGTAGATCAACAAGTTCCCAAACTTTATTCCTTTTCATTGAGTTTAATTCTTCCCGCATTGCTTCCACCCATAGTTTTGATTGAGAGCATCTTATTGCTTCTTTATAAGTCTTTGGTTCTTCCTCTAAATCTAGAATTTTAGAGTGAACTTCCCCCCAAGAACAAATAATAATCATCTAGATATTGGGGTGTACTAAAAGTCCTCCCACTTCTCCTAAGCATGTTAGTATTGGGAGTTTGGTTTGCATTTTCTTCAGGAGTTGAACCTCCTTCAGTGTGAGAATCAATTCCAGATGTATGCATCTGCGTTTCAGATGAAGTTGCCAATAATTCCACCCTCGCCCGCTTAGCACGGTGAGGTGTGTTTTGATCTAAAAATATTGCATCCCTGCTTTCCACCAGTTTATTCTTTTCCTAGTCATAGAACCTATACCCTTTTGATTCCAAAGAATAACCAATAAAAATTCCTGGCGTGCTTTTAGGTTGCAATTTTGTACGGTTTTGATTTGGCACTCTAATTTGTGCATTACAACCCCAAACGTCTAAGTGGTGAAGTGAGGGTTTTCTTCCAGTCCACATCTCATAAGGAGTGACTGTTACAGCTTTAGATGGCGAATGATTTAATAAATAAACAGCAGTAAGCAAAGCTTCACCCCAAAAAGATAAAGGAAGATCTAAATAAACCATCATAGATCTAACCATATCCATAAGTGTTCTATTCCTCCGCTCAGCCACACCATTTTGTTGTGGAGTATAAGGTATGGTATAATGATGAATAATTCCATGCTCTTTACAAAAATCATTTAATATTCCTGAAGTGTAATCTCCCCCACGAACAGTTCTCAAAACTTTGGTTTTTCTATTCAATTGATTTTCCACTTCAGTTTTAAATTACTTAAATACATCAAATCCTTCCGACTTATGTTTAAGAAGATACACATAACCAAATCTTGAATAATCATCAATAAATGTGATAAAATAAATCTTCTGTCCTCTAGTGGGAGTAGACATCTCTCCACAGATATCAGAATGAATAATGGAAAGAGGCTCATTTGATCTTTCCGCCTTTGGAAAAGGCGCACGGGTCATCTTACCCATTATACATGCCTCACAAATACCAAAATCCTCCCACTTAAAGTGCAAAATTCCAGAATTAATAAGCCTCTTAATTCTGTTTTTAGATATATGACCAAGTCGTAAATGCCATAAAAAAGATTCCGAGCATGTGTTCCTATTATTAGTATTCCTCACTATGGAGTTATTTTCACCAACCAAGCAATCAATATTGTCATCATTTGATAGCTCATCAAGAAAATAAAGACCTTCATGAAGAGTTCCAGTATGCACTAATTTCCCATTGAGCAATATTTTAACTCTTCCTTTTCCAAACAGTATATCATAACCAATAGATTCTAGTTGAGCAACAGAGACTAAATTCCTTCTCATGCTAGGTGAATATAAAGTATCTTGTAATAATAATTTTCCCCTATTGGGGAGTTCCAGGACATAATTTCCAATTCCAAGTACATCAGTTTTGGCATCAGTGCCCAAAAAGATATATCTATTTCCCCTTGGAATTGTTCGTATAGAAGTAAAAGCTCTATTATCTTTAGTAATATGAGATGTAGCTCTAGAATCAATAACCCAACTATTTGGAAAAGTAGTAGTAAATAAAGATTTAGTGTATACAAAAATATTAGAAATACTGTTAAGCGATGAATTGCCTTTACGCTCAACTGGTTGCTTGTCTTGATTCTTTTGCTCATTCTGCTTCTTCTTTTTCCTGCAATCAGCTCTGAAATACCCATACTGACCACAGTTATTGATGAATCACGGTGGCCCGATCTTCCGATAGGTTCGATTGATTTCGTCGTGAGGACGTTGACGCTTTGAGGCTTCCGACCCGCAGATCGTCACCTCGCAATTCGCTACACCCGCACGACTGCCGTTATCAACCACGCTTGCACGCGATCGACCTTACCACGAGGGTTATGATTCCTGCAAGCAATCGAAGCAACTCACAAGAACAAGGTAGATGCAATCTGAAATATATTGCGAATATAGATGAAGTTCACAAGTGGGGTTCCTCAAACCGAACAAGCGCTAAACCGCAAAGTGGCGTAATAATCTAAGAAAACCCACCCTAAACTGTGGCGGCCGCTACAATATATAGGGGGAAGAACATGAGGAGGTGACCTAGGGTTGTGCCGCCATGTGGAGAGGCGTACACATCCGGGCTTTGACTCGCCATGCTTACAAGGCCGTATAGGCCCAAAACGGTGACGCAAAGACCTTATTTCAAAGTCTCTAACCAACACCCAACGTGGTCGCCACTAGTCGTGGGCACGGTCGTTGAGCTTGAGGTTTGCTCATAAACTCGCGCACTGGTCGAGGGACTAGTCGTGGGATCGGTCGTAGAGGTTGAGACACAGTCGTAGAACCGGCAGATCTGTCGAGCGGGTACACTGGTCGTGAGCTTGCAGATCACCGAGAACTGGTCGAGACGGTTTGGATCCTCCCCATTATTCCTAAGTAACAGAAGATCACAATTTTTAGGTAGCATACCATTCTGCATCGATAAATTTATTAGCACCTAGAAACGAGCTCACCTCATAATTTAAGTGACGTGCACGAGCTCTTGTCATAGGACCTTGTAGTTTAGCAACCGGATCTGGAGGACTTTGTGTAGTGCGTGTATCCGAAGAAGTGATGTCCTCATCAGTTATCACACTTGAAATTCTTGTACTTATCATTCCTCTGAACTGAGTTAAAATTTCCACGATCATCCCGATCACGTTTCTTGTTAAGCTTTTCTCTCAAATTACCATTAGACTTCCTCTTTTGACAATTCCTTTTATTAGTACCTTTTTTTTCTCTCTAAGGTGTAACTCATAATTGTGAGTATTTCTTTCTTTTCCCTGAGAGAGTTTTCTATCTTCTTCCATAAGCAAATGATGCCTCAGAGGGCGCATATTAAGTATCCTTTCATAATGACATAAAGATATCTTAAATTGTTCTCATGAATTTGGCAAATAGTTCAGAACAACCATAACCTGCACTTCTTCGGAAAAAGGATAGCCAACATTTTTTAATTCCTCTGCTAAAATACAGAGTTTATTGAGATGCTCATTAATTGAAGTACCATCATACATCTTGGTGGAGAGAAAACGATTAACAAGATTAAGCACTTTAATAAGAGATACCTCACCAAAATCTTATTCCAGATTACACATTATTTTCCGCGTATTCCGTTCACCTTCATACTCAGCAGCTAAAGAACCAGTCATTGATCCCAACATAAAAATGCGTGCCCTTTTATTATCCCTTGTCTAATTTTCATATTTTTTTTGCATAATTTTATTTTTCCTCAATAGTGGCATTTTTTTTCTGGCTCTTCCGGTTCGTTTTTGTCTATTAAATAATCAATGTTTTCAGCAGAAAGCAAAAACATGATTTTTCTTTTCCAAACCGTGAAATTTGAGCCATCCAACTTGCAAGATCTAAGCAATTCAGAAAATACACTGTTGGTTGCCATTATGAGAAGATACCTGAATCCGAAGTTTCAGATCGAAGAAACAAAGAAAAAATTCCCGTCATCTCCTCTGCTTTGGTGCACGCAGATCAATGTTGGGAGATGAACTAGCGCTGCATCAAGTTTGCTTCGGATGCAGCAAACCAATAAAAAAAACCCACACGTGATCGGATTGCTTTCTCCTTTTTCCCTTCACTCCAAGTCAAGAAACAATCTGCAAAGGATTCACGTGAACAACTCTCCACCAAGAAAGTTGGGCTTCAATTAATGAGTGCTGGCTCCAATTGCTTTCCTCGGAACCGGGCTCCTCGAGCGTCGTGCGTTCCTCAATCTTGCAAATCGTGGACGTTGTCTCGGATGAACAGCACACGGCATGCGCAGCGGACGGATCAAGCGGACGCTAGGCGACGAACGAACGACCGAAGACGTGACGTCGACGTGCGACTTGGCTTCAGACAACAGCGATCCTAACGCGGACGATTGACATACGGGTGATTGCTGAGCGCGCCGCCACCAGCTCTGATACCAATGTTAGGATTTCTTTAAAACTCTAAATTAATTTGTAGAGGTTTTTTTGGTCTACCCTCTATTCCTCTGTCTTTTTCGTAGTGCCACTCACAATTGCATCATGAGACTAGAGGGTAGGGACCTATTTATAGACTCCACTTCCAGGTGTTATAATTGACCCCACATGTTTCCAGTACACCGTGAGACTCCTGAATCATATCACCAACCACGATTAGACATGTCAGTTTAATGAGTCTAAAATATATTAGTCCCTAGCACACATGTGTGAGTTATATGCCATGATCATATTGTTTACGAGATCAATTCCAATCTGATCATGTGGGTCAACAGCCTGCAGAGCCGATCCTACAAAACAAACCCAGCTATTCCGCCCTGTACTGTATCCGGATTAATCATACGCATGCATATTAAATTCCAGTAGACTTGATCTCAATAAATATGTCTACCTATTCCAGCACAGTTGTCCTCGACATCTCGAGTATTTATTCCCCGAGTTAGATTCTACATCGAATAATTCCCTGTCACATATATCTATATTCCACGTTAAACTAAAACAGATAATAACCACAATAAATGTTGAAAGCCACATAAAAATCCAATACCTTCTACGTTAGATGGAAATGTGAATCAATTTAGTGCAACAATGCACGCATTGCGATTTGTGAATAAGAATTTCACCACGAGCACAGCAAAGTTAATAATTCCTGCAAGATCAGAAAGAACCAAGAGAAGAAGGAACAAAAAAGAGAGAGAGACGCTAGAAGAATGCTACGGCAATAGCGTGTGAAAGCAATTGAGCAAGCACGCTAGAAGAACTTGTTCTTCGTCTCCTTCTGAGCACCCAACGAGCATTTCGTCGAGCATACTGTGAGCGCAGATGGACTCGCACCCAGACATCGTTGGTTCACAGCCGTATAGCCCTGCTCTTTTCTCTCTTATGTGATGACATGTCAACACAGCAATGTTATGCCATCACCTCTTTGTCCTCCGTGGCAGCCCTGCAAGCACCACTTCTGCTTCATTGTCATCTGCTGCCACATCACCACCTTGTCCTCCGTGGCAGCCACCTAAGCGCCATTAGTGTCCACCTATCCTAACCCTAAACCGCACCGTGTAGACTTGGTTCATGTGAACCAAGTCTGTGCCAAGCCAGCCCCGCGTGTCAGGCACTGTTCCATGGACCCAATCAACCGTGAACCCAAACCCTAGCCGAGGACCTGGTTCATAGACCAAAGGCCCACATGTCATCCTCTTTGTCCTTTTCGGAAATTCATTTAATTTCTGAGATTCAATTATCCAGTTGGTCCCACATGTCATTCACTATCTTGTTCTCTCTCACTTACCAGTGGACCCCACTTGTAAGTCTCTAATTCTTTTTATCTTTTTTAATCCGAAGGAATATTCTCTTAATATTATTTTCTCTCTCAATTTCATCATTTCACGTGATTCTTTCAAGAGTCATATCTTTTGAATCTGAGCTCCGATTGAGCCCATTCAAATTCCTAAATTCATCTCAATTCCAGATCTATTTATCTGAGATTATTATTTAATTTTTAGAGTTTGTTTGCTCTCTGTTATTTATTTATTTGGTTTATTTACTTGTTTGCGAGTAGACGTTGATACTTCGAGAAGTTTTCATCAAGATGGAGCTGAAGATCAAAGAAGTAGAAGATTAAAGATTAAATAAGATCATCATTGCTATAGCAAGGCAAGTTATATCTTTGATCATATTGAACCCAGTTTTCTAAATTTACTTTGATTCAAATTATTGCATTTACTTTAAGTATTTATTTAAATGCTTTTGGGTGTAGTTATTATCCCATTTGTTATATCCACCTTGTATATTTGTTATGTCATAATCTTTTATCACCGTAGATTGGTTTATTTAGTTGGTATTATCATAGCACCAACGTGGGTTGGTTAGATACGATTAGTCTGCTTAGCCATGCCACGAGTCATCATTTCGTGTGTGTTGCAAATATAAACTTGACTAAGTGATTATGGAACTAAGCGATAAAACTATGTGTACTGTGTGCTATTACTTGTTGATGGCATATGTTGCACTTAACCAACAGGTTGGGAAAGGATTTAGACTGAGGCATGTGGTGGATACTGTGTGCTACTTTTGGTGGAGCTGTGTGCATGGGCTTAATAACCTGTGTGCGTAGGGATTTGTAGCAACTTAGAAGTCTTGTCTTGGTCACTTAAGGACTTAACTTTGTGCGCCATTGAACTGAGCCTCTCGTACAACCACATGCCTAATGGGACGGGACTAACTTAGTAAGTTATGGAGTCTTGACATTGATTACTCAGGTAGTAGGTTAGGCTGTGTTGCATGGGTGGAGGTGTGTTACCAAGTAGTCACATCACGGGGCGGTTCACCGTGTCCCTGTCCAACGATGTGTGTTGGACTTACTTCTTGTGTGGGGTAGTCTGGCGTAAAGCACATCAGGAGTGTCAATGCTTGAGATGAAGTTTCTGAAAGGTTTTGTTGTGATCATCTCCGTACAAGTTGATTGCATCTTTTGGGTAAAGTGTACAAACTCTACAGATTGTTAAACCAATCTATTCGAATAGCCGCGTCCACGGTCATGGACATGCTTGGGGATTTCATACGAGGGGTAGATTTTTATAAAAACCTTGGGAAGGGAGCTGCATGACCTAAGTCATATGGCTATGTGAATAACTTGTTTAGGTCATGTGTCTTTGTGAAATCAAACTGTTAAACTATTATTGTCTATTTGTTTTACTTATGCTTTCAATCTATTATTTGTATTCAAATTGCAAATGTTTCTTTTCTGCAAAAGAACCACAGAAGCCATTCCTTTAGAATAAGCCATCATGTATAATTGCATTTCTGTGGTATGACTTGCGAGTACGGTTGTGTACTCATACTTGTTGTAAAACGTGCAACAGAAGTGGAAGAATCGTCAGTCAACAAGGTCTACTTCAAGGATCGTGGAGAACTAGGTCGCGCTACCCAGCTGATTGCCTGTGGGTATATGGATGGGCTTTACTGAAGTTATTCCGTTAGGTTCCGCTGCAGCTTCTTTGAGCTTTTTGCCTTCTGAGGCATTAATTGTAAGCTTTGACCTTAAGGTCTTTACTTTGATATTTATTGTTATTTGCCTATTTATTAGTCATCTTTGTATATGGAAATGATATTTTATCGATGTTGCCACTGTGTGCACTAGCGTGATCCTGGACTAGTGCAGTATACACAGAGGGTCCAGAATTGCATTGTTTGGTCCCGACACATAACAATCTTAATAGTATCTTAAGGTGGGTCAATCCAACATCATGTTCTCTAGTATGTGTTCACATTATTGATTAGATATTCCTATATCTATGATGGGTGAAACATGGTCATCAATCAATATATGTGATGGTCGATAAGTCACTACTGTCCCGACTAGTAACATCCGACTAAGGATACTTTTAGAATAACATCATACAACTATTAGAGAGCTTCACCAACAAGTCACGAATCGTCGCAGTGTGCAAGGCCTGGACCAACCACAGAGCAATACATCAAAGTGTAGGGCAACAAAGGGCATCAATTCTGCAATGACAATAGCAGCGACCAAAAAATGAGAGACGCTATATGCCTAAATAGGTACCATGCATTGCAAGGTACATGATGTTTGGCGCATATCAAACTTAGGATCGGTGGGAGACGAAGCTCGTGAGAGCGCAGCCAAAGAAATGGAGACAAATAGAAATATAAGAGATTTGTGGACAAAAAAAAAATTGGGTGAGCATCTAAAGTAGCAATCTAAACAAGACGACCAACCAGAGGTAGCGAGGTGATGACTTCCTCTTGGCATCTGGATGTACAACCAACCCAATAGAGATAGCCGCGGCAACAATAAACAAATTAGGTTACGTCTACATCAGAAACGAACAAAGCACAGCACAATGCATATGTACACGGTAAGGAAGCATGCAGTAAAATGAAGCACGATTTCTTCGGCAATGTGACTAATAGAAACATCACCACTACAGCCTACCTAGAAGAAAGACGACGTCTTCCACAATGTGACTAATAAAAACAACACCACGATAGCCTACCGGCAAGAATTAACATCACTACAACCTAGCAATAGCTATCACAAAAACAACAAAACATCTTAGACAAGAACAAACCGTAACATACAACAAGGCAACCATCATTAACTGAACAACTTTGTATCACTATATGTGTGCTGACACGTAGAACGAAATAGCTAACAAAGACTAACATACATGACCATATAACTAACAAAGACGTAAACAAGAACCAGAGAGCAACAAGTAATCAAACCTTGAATTTGATAGTAGTGTCGCGACAGAGCAGTTACCAGTTTTTAGGACAATCTGGGAACAAAGAAAATGAAATTAAGCAAGAAAAGCGGAGTATGCAACAGATAGTGAGTCACGATATTAAACACATAACAGTACATGAACCAATAAGCAAGCGAAGCGGAGTATGTAATAGATAGTGAGTCACGATATATAGCACATAACAATACATGAAGCAAGCACAGTAGGCAGGGTAGCAAAGACATGGCACGGCAACCATACACGCACATGCAGCGCATGATGAGCAATGCAAAACACAACATGACGCAATGACAACAAAAGGCTGGATAACTCCGCGATACATAAGGCTTGTATATATCAGCACAGACATAGCAGTGCACAAATGAACCACATGCATAGCAACATACAAAAGTAACTAACTAATAGAGACAACAAACAACGAGGCCTTCAATCCGAGGCTGTGACAACAGCTACGACAAATCCCGGAGAAGGCGACCCTCTTGAAACAACAGAGCAGGAACCAGCTGCAGAAACTATCTAGAAAAAGACAAACCGAATCGAAATAAGCGAGCAAGCACAGAAGGTAGGGTAGCGAACCCATGTGACGATAAACATACATGCAAACGTACCAGACGATGACAACAGAACCAAAATGAGAAACAAAACATTACACATAACCAAATTAATACAACAAGTAAGATCTGAGCCATCAGTGTACAATAGCAAAGTAAGGATGAAAAACAACATGAAACATGACCTCTAAAACAACACAAACGAACTGACACAAGACCTACAATGCTCTAACTGGAAGAACACAAAAGGGTACAATCGCCCCCTCCCCTTTTGGTCACATGGTCCAGTGTGGGGCGATTGGTGGGGAATCGATCATACAGACTGGGCTGCACAGCCGTAAACCAAAAAGGGAAAGAACAAAGGCACAAGGACAGAGCGAGCGAGGCAGAACAACAGATACTGTAGGCAGCTATGGTTAATGACAAAAGAAAAGCGACACGTTGCACAAACTGAGCAAGAATCCAAGGTGCAAACAAAGGGAACGGTGACCTAAACTAGGCCGTAGTAGGAGAAGCGGGGAGAAAAATGAGAAAGAGGGAAGACGAACCAACGAAGCGAACACCCTACCACAACCCCATTTCTATTAAGTTTGATTTAGATGCATCTCATGATCATGCATGTGATTTTTGGAGCATCTGCATAAATTGTTGCATTTGAAAAATTCAAATCAAAATAAAACTTAGCACTCAAATCGAATCTCCAAAAGAAATCTAAAATTAATGCTTGTGAAGATCTTTGGAAAAAATTATTTAAATATTAGAATAATTATCATGAATTAATATGATTTTTCTCAAAATTTTATAGTTCAACTTAATCTTGAGAAAATTTCATACTCAAATCACAAACATCTTCTGTAAATGAATTAAAATAAGCAAAGAAAACATGAACAGTGTGGTTAGAAATTTTTTATGAGTTCTATGTCAACCCTGGAACCCCCTTGAAATTTTTTATATTTTTAGAAATTTATTTACTATTTTAACTCAACCAATCAAAGTAGAGGAGTTTGAATTCAAATCAGTCAAACATTTAGACCTAACTTGAACCAGTTGACTTGACTAGACCCAACCCTCTAAACTCCAGCTCGAATTAGATCCGACCGTGCCGCTTCACTCAGCCGCTGACGAGCTGGACCCACACGTCAGACTCGTCGACGTCTCCACGCCACCAAGAGCTCTCTAGAGCGCAAGCGGGTGGTGGCGTTGTGCCCGTGCGTTGTCGTCCATGCATCGTCACGACGTTTAGCCACCACTAACGCCATCCATCCAGGAAGCTGCTTCCACGCATGACGCCGTCATCTTCCATAGCTTATCTGGCCATCAAAACGCCGCTCCCTCTCTCTCGGCCGAGTAGATGAGCTCGATCATTCTCTTTCATCCCTGA
This sequence comes from Phyllostachys edulis, assembly GCA_036346405.1. Lineage (NCBI taxonomy): Eukaryota > Viridiplantae > Streptophyta > Magnoliopsida > Poales > Poaceae > Phyllostachys > Phyllostachys edulis. The sequence goes on from CM070567.1 coordinate 17,169,514, forward strand.
AGAGTAGTTTCTTGTTCCTTCGCCTTTCTTCCTCTCTTTGCATGCTGTTTTCATTTTGCTAAGCTGAGACGTTGCCTTGTAGCGAATCAATGAGAACACGAGCTTGTTTTCATCGTGTATAGAGTGTGCCCAAAGCACCGCCGCCATGCCATCTTTGCCTCCGATGAGTACTTTCCTCTCCCATGTGTGTCAGCACGAGCCTTTGGGTATAAGAATCATTTCCCCTCAATCAATTTCTACAATGATTCACGGGATCATCGGGAATTTTGTTTTTCTTCATCTTTGGCCGAAAACCGCTCTTTCTTCCTCATATCCAGCCTGGTAAGCCATTACTCGATTCTATCCTCTCAGAGCATCTCTTGGGCCTACTCAAGCTTTCCCGATCATTCTTTTACTTTCTTATCTCTCACATTATCCTCTCGACATGAGGATCTCGTTGCCGCCATTCGGGCATCATCGTCAGCCAACTACAGAGCACCTCCGGTCCTCTCCTTGGCTCTAGTAGGTTCACTACACCTCATAGGAGTTTAAGCATGCGTTAGTTTGCTTGAAGCGCTGCCGAGTCGATGTAGCCGTTTGTGTCGTAGTTGCACCACCGCATCTCGCCATCGTGCTGCCCTTAGTGCCCACTTCCAGCCACGCTCCGACTACCCTTGGGACCGGTGAGCTACGAGGAACCCATTTCTAGTTTTAGATCACGCGGCCATGGACCAAAGCGCTGGCGAGCCGTCGGGCAAACTCGTGGCTGCGAGCACTCTGTTTTTTAGAATCCCGACAAACACTGTAGTCTAATGATTAACCCAAATTAGTGTCGGATTAGGAATAAGTAGCAATTAACGGTTGGCTAATCATTGTGTTGTTTAACTAACGCGTAGGCCCATGAACAGAAAACGAGGGAGATAATAAAACCTAGTTTTGCGTTGAGTCACTGACATGCGGGCCTGGTGTAGTTAAGTGCACATGAAACAGCTCCATGGTCCATGGACCAGTGGACCAGGTGCGTGGACTTTTGGACCATGCACTATTGCCATAGACCGAGCCTATGACATGTGGACCCCACATGTCAGTAGGATTTCTCCGAGATTTAAATGAAAAAGAAAAACACTATGCAGTAGACTCTACATGTCAATGATAGAGGCTAGATTCGCCTAGGTATAAAAGTATTGAAGACTTTTAGAAATTCTGAAATGGTTTACTTTTGCACTGAAAATGGGTTAAACTTCAAAAATTCATAAGTATTTCATTTTAACTCCAAATTGAGTGAAATTAATTTTGTTAGTTTCCATTTTTTTCTATAATTTAACTTGGAATGGGTTTGGAAGATGTTGCTATTACAGAAAATTTTGATATTTGAATTGTTTGTACACTAATGGCATTAACTTTGAAAAATTCATAGAAAATTCAAATGAACTCCAATTAAACTAAAATTTTCACCTAAATTCATTTAAAATCATAATATCACCTCTGTGAAATTCTCATGCATTTTTGAGAATTTTGAATTTTCTTGTTCTTCTCGGTGTTTATTCGATAACGTGTTTTCTTAGATCCTGAATTGCCCGAGGCAAGTGAATATGTGCCTGAGATTCCTGAAGTTGAACAAGTGGACTTTTAGCAAGGCAAGCATCATTTTATATTTATTCTTGCATACATATTGATCCTAGAATTTCTAGTTTAGTTGCTTTGAAATGCAATTATACTTGCTTGCATGCTATTTTTGAAGTATGGATATTTTGTTAGTCTAGATAGATATATCCTAACTCTTGCAAGTTATCCTTGATACTTCCATTCAACTATTCTTAAGTTGGTTGGCATGTGATATTACTTATCCTTTGTATGAATGCTTAGCCATGCAAGTCTTTAGATACGTTAGTTCGGTTGAGGGTGTTATCTCATCAATCGTGGGAAACACTGAACATTTTACCTTCATGTTTTTGGTCTAGATCATCGTATTTGGTTTTGAGTCTAAAATTTGAGCATTTAAAACTAATTTTGGTCCAGGCAAGTTGCTAGTAGTGTGGGTGCCATCGTGCATGAGAATCGAGTACCGTGGAAAGACTTCTCTGGATCGCTAAAGATCGAACTTTGGGCTATCACTCCAAGTACCACTTGTACTTCCACAAGTGGTGTATGGGTGTAACATCCCTATTTTCTGGCCTTTTTGAAAATTTTGAAAAACCTTAAAAAGGAACCATTTCGTTTTATTAATTTGCCAAAGTTTAAATTGTAATTTAGAATTTCAAAAGCAGTTTAATTTGAATTAATTAAAACTTGAATTAATTAAAGTTGGTTTAGTGAGTTTAGTTGGATTTTAAATTGGTTTTTCCTTTGGCCTTATGTTAAAAATAATTAATTGCAAAAACTAAAAGCAATAGTTAAGCTAAAAATATTTTTACTAAGTCCTAAATAATTCAAGGGATTTCTGTGAATTTTCCTAGAATTGTTGGACGGCTTAAGCTATTTTCTAAAATTGCTTTTGCTTTTCTGGTATTTTCTAAAAAGAAAAGGCCTTAGTTAATCCCCTCCTCGGTTTGGGCCGAATCCCTTTGGCCCATTACTGTTCCCGCTTCGTCGGCCCTCATGTGGCCCTACTACCTCGCCATCGTCTGATTTCAATCTGACGGCTCAGATCTCCTCCTCACTTGCGCCTCTCTCTCTCTCTCTCTCGCTGACCCGGCTGGGCCACTTTGTCACCGCCCCACCATGTGTCGTCCCTACCTCCCGCCTCCGCCAGCCCGCCCCCACCATGTGAACCACAGACCGCGCCGCCCCCTCGCTGCCCTAGCCCCCTTTTGTCCCCTTGTCGGACGCGCCACACTTCCCCTCCTCCGACGCCTTTCCGCGCCTCCTTTCTACCCCCTCCTCCACGGTTTCACTGCTTGCAGCAAGCTACATTAAAACCGCCAAGGCGAAGCTCTCCGTCCTCCTCCTCCGGGCCCCCCCCCGTCGCCTTTAAAAGCGCGCATCAGGACCGCCTCCTCCTCTCTATTTCCCCTCTTCTCCCCCTCTCTTCCTTGCCCTCTCTCGCATCGGCTCCGTGCCGCTGCCGCCGAGCTTGCTTCCGCCGCACCCGCCGCCGCCGTCGAGCCTCCTCCGTCGCCGTCTCCACCACCTCTGGCATCGCCATGCCTGAGCGCACCGGTCGCGCACTCCTCGTCCTCGGATCTCGCTGAGCGCTGCCGCCGCCTTGAGCCGCCGCCTCATTGCCAGTGTCTCGCCGGTCTCTCGCCGCCGCCACAGACCAAGATCACCGCATCACCTCCACACGCTGGTGCCCTCACCGCTGTTCACGGCGAGACCTCGGCCGACGCGCCACCGCTTCGTCCGACGTGGCGACCGTGCGTGGCGCCACTGTGGCGCCACCTCCGTGCACAAGCGTGGCGCCACGTCATCTCCTCTGCTGGCGTGGCTACCCAGTCAGCAGCCGAGTGGATTTCATTGATTTTCCTTTAGGAAAATAATTCCAGAAATCAGGAAAATCCTTTTTCTTGATTTTATGCATTTTTCCTATCTTCCTTTGGCCATAACTTTCTCATTCGAACTCCGATTCGAGTGATTCAAATTTCTAAATTCATCTAAATTCCTTGCCTTCCTGTTAGTATTTATTTCGTATTTATTTGAATTTTATTTGGTGTTGTTTTATTTATTTAGCTTTGTTTTGCTTTATAGGTTCCAAAGATTTCTAAGATTTCAGAGACCCGACGACGATCAAGCACCTCTACTCTTCAATGAAGGCAAGTCATAGACCTTTGATCATGTTGAACCCATCTTTATAAAAGTATATTGTTTGATATAAACATGCATTGCTAATTTTATAATAAATGGTTTCAGGTTTAGTTAAATTACCTAATTGCCTTACGCCTCCTTGATAAATTGCAATCGACATGTATCCTTGAATGACATAATCCTTGGACACCCTAGGATGGTTAATTGTTAGTTGGACATTATCGTACTACCAACATGGGCACGCTTTTTTGCTTAGTCATGCTCTAGTAGACGTTGGTCTCGATCTCATGATTCAATAAATGTTGTTTTGCCCTAGCGCACATGGTTTGTGGCTTGTGTAGTAACGACCTGTATTGCTAATAATGCGAAGTGTGGTCCTGTGTGAGACCACAACATTTGTTGTCACCTTACTAAAATTTGTGGTGCCAGAACTAGGGTGGTCCTTTGGCTGGGTTGAACCCAACATGATTGAATTTGACTAAAGGAAATATGGAACTGCGAGCCACTTTTGATAAAGATGTTGTGCCATGACTAGGGTGGTCATTTGGCCAAGTTGAACGAAAATTATTTATGATCGGACGAGTGGGTGGTGGAAAAGGTGGGTGCCGAACGCACACTTGGAATGTGGAACCGTCTCGCTCGAGCAACCAACTAAGGACTTAACCTTGAACCATTGATCTGGGCCTCAACCGCACAACCATATGTCTAGATTGGGATAGACACGGTCGACTAATTAGCAAAGTTTTGATTCGTTACATCAAGGGTTGATAAGCGCGCAAGAGGGGCCTAGAATGGCGAAACCTCACGAAAGCAGATCTGAAAGTTAAAATGGAGCTTTGTAAAACCTTGTCACGTACTCTAGACTGCTTACCTAAGGTAGTGAGCGGTGGCATAGATATATGCCGAACAAACTAGAGAAATTCGTGTCTTGTGGGTCAAGCTGTACAACCTCTGCAGAGTGTAAAACTATTCGAATAGCCGTGTCCCCGGTTATGGACATGCCTGGTGATTTCACGCAAGGGGTAGAACTTTTATCAAAAATGTTGGAATGGTTTGGTCGAATCTTGTAGTTGGTTGATGGTTGGAAAGTGAACAGGGTGTTCACTAGTTGTTTCAAAGAACATTGCTTATTTATGTATTAGTCTTTTAAATCGTGCTTTGCAATCTACTTATTGTATTTAATGTCAAATATTGCTTTCCGCAAAATAGCCATAAAGCTATCCTTGTCAAGCCTTGCATAAATATTACTTGCATACATTTCTCTATGACTTGCTGAGTACATTCAAAGTACTCATGGCCTTGCGCCCTCTGTTTAAATTAGCAGAGGAAGGTGAACCAGGGAACTCAGAGTTCTATGAAGAAGACTTCTTTGAAGACTATGCGAATTAGGTCGCGTCCTTCACTTGATTGCCGGTGGGCATATTGGGTGACCTCCACCAGATGTTTTGTTCTCCACTGCAAGTTTACTCTGTTCTCTTTAGCCCTGCGTGGCAACCGTTGTAAGACTTGACCATAAGGTCCCTTTTGCTTAATCTTATTAATTTGTATGCTTCATCTTTTGTTTGGTTGTGTGGTTATAATTACACCAATATTGCAACTGTGTGAGCTAGCTACTGATCATGGGACTAGTTCAGAATACACAGAGGGTCTTGGAGTTGCATACTCGGGGTCCTGACAGCGGTGGTATCAGAGCCATATCGACTGTAGGACGTAACCATAGTTAGCATGGTCGTAGTCAAACTTCAAAAATTATTTTCTAAATCAAACCAATAGTTAACCTGAATAGTATTCTCCTCGCATCTTACTCTATTCCTCCTCATCTTATGCTAATCTCTCCTTATTCCATTCTCAAAGTCTAACTTCTTATCTTTTCTGAACCTTGTTTCTGAATGTAAAGTGACCCCCTTATCTTGATAATCTCTATAGGATCGAGCTTTACTTAGAGTCGCCCACCCTCATAAGATAGATTAATAGTGCAGTTACCCCTTTTCAGTTTCAGTATCGTTAGGGTCTGTGGTTTGAGTTTTGTTGCCTCTTATAGCTTTCTGGCTATTGTTCGTTGGGTTAAACCGACTTTCCCCAATTAGGTTTTCCCGTCTTTCTCCCTTTTTATTACTCGTCTTTGTGCTTTTCCCTCTTTCCTATTGTGCTTTCTTCCTCTCATCTATTAAACTTGAGAAGATCTGTGCAGATGGTTCAAACCCGAACTCAAAGCAAGTCAGAAGAACAAGTGAACCTCATTCGCCCAACCCCAAACGCAACAACAGACAGGGGTTTGGGACAATTCATGGTAGCACAGTAGCAGCTTGATGAATGCAATGATGCGTAACATGAACCAGATGATGACTCAACAGAATCGACGGCATTGCCGCTCTGCTTCAACGTCTTGAACTGAACAACCAAGCAGCTGCCATGCCACCTCCACCCCCACCAGCTTTCCCTCAGTCAAAGTTGGCAGAATTTATGAGGACCCATCCACCTACCTTCTCCAGCTCCTCTGAGCCTTTGGATGCAGATGACTGGCTATGCTCTACTGAAAAGAAGCTTGCCATTACCCGGTGTGATGACCGTGAGAAAGTTCTTTATGCCACACACCATGTAACAGCCCAAAATCCTTAAGTTGGTTTAGTTAAGCATCTAATGTGCAATTATGAAATTTTGGACCTTTTTAAAACTTTTTGTTGCAAAACAAATAGGTTACAACCTGGTTTTCCAAAACCTAGAAATGAAATTTCTAAAACAAAATAAAAGTTGGGCAAGAATTTGAAAACTTAATTCAGAGTAGGGTATAAAACCCTATGTAGAAAATCCCTTGATTTTGAAGACTAGATTGAAACCTAGTAATCCAATACTCCTTCTCTATTTCCAACTTGAAAATATATTTTCTATAGCTCAGAAATACCAACTGATTTCTATTTCGGAGATATGGTATACCCCTAGCTGGGAATAATGTATTTGGATTTTATGTGCTCTGTTATACTTGTTTAAATTTTTCTGGAATTCTTGGAGGATGTTTGGTTCTCATTTGAATTGCATGTTCGAATTGGAGTTGGAATTTAAAATACAAACAAAACTTGAAAAGTGCCTGGAAATAATTTTCCTAGGTTCTGGAACCCGTTATCAACTCACCTTCAAAATTTCACCATTTTTAGATTTTAAATACTATTTTGAGTAACCAGCCAATCTAAGAAAATCAAAAGTCAAACGTCGAGAACATGCACTTAAAATAATGTTGGGGGAAAATTTACTTTAAGTAAAACCATATTAAATTTGCATAATAGCATTCCCTATATTTCAGCTTTCCCTAAAAATCTCTTAAATTTTAGAATTGAATTGCTAGTTCTTATCTCTTGGTCAAATTTATTGTGGTTGGTCAACCCAAAGTGACTGGACCCTGGCTTGACCCAACCGGTTCTCGCCTAACTCCGCCTACTCAGTATTACCCCCGCCTGGTTTTCCCCTTCCTCTTTTTCTTCAACCGCAGAGCCACTTGCTGCCTTGCTCCTTGCTGCCTCAGTCCCCTTCTTCTCCACCGAAATGGAGCAAAGCTCCGTGCTTTCTTCCTTCCCTCCATTTCATTCTTTATACTTCACCGCAGCTCTTCCTTGCCCCCAACCCATTTCTTCCATTCCCCATTCCTTTCTCCACCATGGGCCAAGCTGGCCCTTCACCCAAGTCGCCGCCTCCCATGGCTCCTCCTGGCGCCGATCGCCACCTCCACCACCGCCGCCTCCCCAGTCGGCCATGGCGTCGCTCGCCCAGATCCGTCCCAACAGACCGCTTCCACCTCCAAACGCGCCAACCTGGCAAGCCGCCTCCCCATGGCTCCTCCATGAAGCCGCCGCATCCTCCGCCGCCAAGCCACCGGATCCGCTTCGCCGCCGCCTCGACGGCGCCGCCTCCACCACCACCTCCGCCGATCAGAGCCCACCACCGCCTGCCTCCACCCGATCGCCTCCGCCGCCCTCACTCCACGCCGCGGATCCACCTCCGCCAGTTCGGCGCCGTCCTCGTCTCCACGCCGGCCACCTCCCAGCTCCCTGGTCCGGTCAGCGAGCCGCCACCCCGGCTCCTCCTCCACGACCAGCTCGCGTGGCTGCCGTCCTCGGCCGCCGCCAGATCCGATCCACTCGGCTCATCCTCGCGCCTCCTGCCCGTGCACCCCAGATCTGCCCGCCTTCTGCCCGGCCGCTCGCGCCGCCGCCACCCCCAGATCCGCCTATCGCCCCAGATCCGTCGTCCTCGGCACCAGATCCGCCGCCATCATCTCCTCGGCCCCAGCTGCTCGGTTCGTCTTCGTCGGCTCGGCTCCGCCTCAATCGGCGCCGACCTCGGCCTTCCTGCGCCCGTAGTCAGACGACACCTCCATCGGCGCCACATGCCCGAAGCTGTTTTATGTCAGGCCTCTGTTGTCGGTTCTCTCAGAATGAGATTTCCCCTCGCTTTACCAATGCTAATAGAATTTGTTAATACCTCTTAAATCACGTAAGAAGAAGTGCTTAGCAAATTGATTAGGAATTGGTAACTCTAGATGTTAAACACTCTTGTTTGTATGAAGGTTCGTAAAAGAGGATTAGAAGAAAGTTCGATTATCGCTTTAACCACCTTGCCAAATCTTCTCGCTTTTTGCTAGCAAAATGTTGTGTAGGTCAATTAGATCATTTTAGTGAGTTACCAAACCGAAGTTTGAAAATTACAGAAGATCGATTATAGCCAATCAATAGCACTTTAGCTCGATTTTGTTTGTTTGTTGTAGACAAATGAGCAAGAATTTGACAAATAACATAATTGTCAAAAGGCTAATACTTTGACCCATTCCAAAGAGTTAGAGCTCTCTTGAATATAGCTAAATACTTCTCTCACATCAAGAACTACATATGAAAATCTTTAGGGTTGTGAACTTTGAGAACCAACAGAAACCATCACTCTTCCTAGTGAAGTGTTAGGCGAGAGATGAGAAGAGTGTTTGTGGATAAGTCACCAAAGAATGGTTTGGTTGGGCAACAAACTAATGTAATAGAAGAATCTGAAAGCGAATAAAGACACAGTGGTCAACAACTGCTGAAGATTTTTAAAATTTCGACCACTTTTTGTTAGCAAAGTCCGAACTTAAATAGATATGGCAATACTTGGTAATCTCTCACAACCATCCGATCGGAAGAACAAATAGAAGTTCCTGTCTTTAATAGCGGTGAAGATCCACACAAACTTAGCCATGTTATAAATTCAAGAAGCTAAAGTTAGTTTCACAAATGGGTCACTCATTTGTTAAGCAAATTTCGAGTTGAATTTTGAAGGAAGCGCTTAGAAGCGTTGTAGAACTTCGTCATGCAGAACTTTGCTAGCTAAGGTTGACTAGTAGACTCGTTAGTTAGCTTGTGGCATTTCAATCAAGACCTTGCTAGTTGAAATCCAGGTTTTAGGATGATTCAAATTAGTCAAGTTTATGTTGAGCCTTAAACCCGACAAGCAAGACTATCGAAAAGAATGCTAGGGCGATACATGAGGGTTGCTACCAAAATGTTAAAAACTTAATAAATTGAGTAATTAGTAAATTATGTAAGATGTTTAACCGAGATAATTAGAGATTGACTAAAATAACTCTGTGTTTAACAATTGGCTTTATGACAAGAAGTGAACAACATTTGACCTTATGCCATAATCTTAACTTCAAAACCTCATAACTAATTCAATTTAACTCCTAAGCGAGTGAAGCCAATTTTGTTAGTTTTCTTTATTAATGCACTTTAACTTGGAATATGTTTGAATCATGTTATGAGCCTAGAAAATTTTGAAATTGGAATTAATTTCTGGAGTGAACAACTTTTGCACTAGAAATTGAATTAACTTTAAAAATTCATAGAAAATTCATTTGAACCCTAAATGGGATGAATCCAATGGGTGTGTTCATATAATTTTATCCTCTATCCATCTGTGTAATCTTTATACCCACCGCTATCCTACAAAATTTCACTAAATAATTTAATTCGGATGAACAGTAACAGATGAGAATTAAATTGATTTTTCTGAAATCTGAATTTCAAACTACTATAGCTGTCACATACTAAATCCAAACGGAATAATTCTTTCACCTAAATTCATCAAAAGTCATGCTCTTCTTTCTGTGAATTTTTCATGATTTTTGGATGACTTTGAATTTTTTTGAGTCTTCTCGGTGCTATTCATTCTTATTTGTTCTTCTCGATTCTTTCGGTAGGTTCCGACGATTATATTGAATACGAGAGTGACCCTCTGCAGCATAATGAGCATCTCTAGCAAGGCAAAGGCAAGCAGTTTGATCATATTTACTCTAATCCCATTACTTTAAAGTCTAATACTTTGTTTAACTTGTATGTATGCATGCTTTTGTGTCAAAGTAATTTATCGTTTAGAGGTAGCTATTCCTATTGCATGGTTGCCCTTAAATTGTTATTCCCTACCACAAACCATAGGTTAATAATATCGCTGGTGAATTAGAGCCCAGTGATTTAATTATGCTCTTCTATTGTCTTTGCGGTGTCATGCTTAGAATGCTTAGCTACCGGTAGAATTGGGCGGTTGTCGACTTATGTCGATGACCTTGATCACACAAAAAATTATTATTCCATTATGTCCATCTTGTGCTTTGTTACTTTGTAAATAAGCAAAAATGAAAACAAAATTGTTATTGACTTGGGCACAATGGATGTTGGTGTGATATGTTGGGTGTGAATGGAATGGTGCCTAAGTCCCCAAGGACCAAGTTACTTGCGTCACTAAGCCAAGCGCTTTTGCGTGCTAACCACACGAGGGGGATATGGGACCTCTCTTGACTAAGTACTTTGGGAGGTGTTAATTATGAGCTGGTCGGTGGGTGTGTTAAAAATAAAATGTGTGTGTGTGGTGTTGGGAGGGGAGCATTAGCAGACCGGCTAGGCTGTCTAATGTGTCCTTGTCCCCGTGGGAGGCGGCTCTTAATTAGCATCGTCCATTGGAAATGTCTCGTAGGACTTAGCCGTGCCGGCATACCAAAGGAAGTGTGCTTAATCATGTGGCGAAAAGGCGGTCTGGCGTGTGGGTACATTGGTACACCCCTGCAGGATTAAAACTATTCGAATAGCCTCGTCCCAGGTTATAGACATGCTTGGTAAGGTCGTGCAAGAACTAGACTACAACATTTAATTAAAACTTGATGGGTTGGTATGAATGGATGTTCCTACTATTGTTGTGGTGACTATTGGGTTAGTCACTTCCAGGATTGTTGTTGTCATCTATCTATTGTTATTATGTTACTTGTCTCGTGGTTACTTGCAAATTAAAAATGAATTGCAAAACTGCTTTGAATCTATTTAAATATTGCAAATGAAAACTTGCTTTATGCTAAAATAAGTCCAAAGCCTCATCCACTTAAATAAAGCTTGCATGTAGCTAACTATAGTTCTGTTATACTACACATCAGTCTTGCGAGTACATTTTTGTACTCATTTGCTTTGCTTAATAACTTTGTTGCAGAGGAAGAGGTTGATCCCCAAGGGATTAACTTTTGTGAGTAATCTTCACTTTGACGACTAGCTGGCGGCCCGATCAGTTTGCCTTGTGGGGTAATGGCAAACCGGTTGGCTTTTGTTTATCACCATCTTATGGCATATTTGCTTCCGCTGTTATTTAAGCTTTAGTTTGTGTGGCCGGTTGGCCTTGTTGTAATAAAATCTCTATTATGTATGTCTTTTGTTTAATCTAGTTCGTGCTTGGTTCTATGTTTGTATGGAATTGATGCATGATTTTGTAAAAGGGTGTGTATACAGCACTTCTGGGATGTATACATTTTCCCGAGGCACGGGATATTTGGTTTGTGATACTAGGGTCAAGTGGATGGCTAAGTATTACAAGTTAAATACCCCGGGGTCTCACACACCAGCTGGAAGGCACCGCCGCAGAATGGTGGGAGAACTATCATACGCCCCATGAAAACCACCGAACATCACTTGGACTGAATTTTGTAAGCTTTCCGCCTCTCTCATATCCCCGATTTTAAAGGTAGAAATGAAGAAAATGAGTTTCGTGAGTCAAACAAGGAACCCATCGGTGAGTGAATATCTCAACAAGTTCACTCAATTCTCTCGTTATGCCCCAGAGGATGTTGCCACCGATGATGCTCGTCAGAAGCGTTTCAAGCGAGGACTCAACCCTAGCTTGAAGGTCCAGGTCGTTGGCAATGACTATGCCAATTTCCAGCAGCTAGTCAACAAGGCCATGCTCATAGAAGAGTCGCGTCGCGAACTGGCGGAATCTCATAAAAGGAAGTTGATGCAGCATAATGCTCATCAAGGTCACCCACAGAGAGCCAGAATGAATGTGCAGCCCCCTGGTCGCTTCGTCCCTCCTGTCACCTTCAGTACCCCTGCAGCGGCACCTCGCCCGGCTACCCCAGGATTCCGCAACTTCAACAACAATACCAACAACCAGCAGCCAAGGAACAACAATCCTGCCGCAGGAATCACCTATTTCAACTGTCAGCAACTGGGACATTATGCCAGCAATTGCCCTCAGAAGCAAGGACCATCACCAGTCAGATTCAACCTTAGAGCTACCCCGACTGTAACCCCCATGCCAGGAGCAGGACGTGGAGCACCTCAGACTCCAAAGAAGACCACCAAGACCCTCGTGACTTTTGAAGAGGCCATGTGAACCATGTCACGGTGGAGGAAGCCCAGATAGCCGGACGTCGTCTTTGGGTAAGTTCCTAGTAAATTCAGCACTGCCATGCTTTTGTTTGATTCTCGAGCTACCCATTCGCTTGTTTCTGAGTTTTGTTGCCAAGCATCACCTAAAGGTTCTAACTCTTAAAAATGCTATGTTGATTCGTACACCTGGTTCGGAGTTGAGTATGAACCAAGGCTGCCCTAAGGTTAAAGTAACCATAGAAAGGGTAGAATTTCTAGCCAACCTTATAATTATCAATGCCAAATCCCTAGATGTGATCTTGGGTATGGATTGGCTTCCTAATCACCAAGTAGTTTTGGATTGTGGTGACAGAAGCATCACATTGGTCAGCCCAGATGGAATCAAAGTGAAGTTTGAAGCCTCTACAAAAAAGTATGATGGAACCTTTGTCTGCAGTGTTAGTGCCTTATCTATGGAAGATGTGCCAGTAGTCAGAGAATTTCCAGATGTCTTTCCGGATGAGTTACTTGGAATGCCACCGGACAGGGACCTAGAGTTTGTCATTAACCTAGTTCTGGGAACCGCACCCATTTCCAAGAGACCCTACCGTTTGCCGGTGGATGACTTAGTCGAGCTGAAGAAGCAGATTGAGGAAATGCAAGATAAAGGATTTGTCCGACTGTTCTTCGCCTGGGAGCCCCAAAGGATCTTTGTCCCTAAGAAGGATGGCACCCAAATGGATGTGTGTGGATTATCGCTCTCTTAATGAAGTTACCATCAAGAACAAAACCCTCGCCTGTGATTGATGATTTGTTTGACCAATTAAAAGGAGCCGAGTGTTCTCCAAGATAGATCTAAGGTCGTTACCATCACCAAGATTCGTAAGGAAGATATACCAAGACGACTTTTCAACCCGATATGGATCAGATGAGTATACGGTCATGTCTTTTGGATTAACCAATGCACCGGCTTACTTTATGAACTTGATGAATAAAGTATTCATGGAGTATCTGGATAAGTTTGTCATTGTCTTTATTGACGATATCCTAGTCTACTCTAAGAGTGAAGAAGAGCATGAAGAGCACCTTCGCTTGTTCTCGAATAAGCTTAGAGATCATCAACTCTATGCTAAATTCGACAAGTGTGAGTTTTGGATGAAGGAAGTTACCTTTTGGGACACGCCATGTCTGCAGAAGGAGTCAGCCACAACCCCAAAAAGTCAAGGATGTGCTCAACTGGGAGTCACCCAAGTCAGTACCTCAAGTCAGAAGTTTCCTTGGAATGGCAGGTTACTACCGCCGGTTCATAGAAGGATTCTCGATAATTGCAAGACCCCTTACCCAATTGTTGAAGAAGGAAAAGAAATTTGCTTGGACGCCAGAATGTGAGCAAAGTTTTCAAGAATTAAAGAAGCGCTTGACCACCGCCCTAGTGCTGACTCTGCCGGATGTTCGGAAGGATTTTGAGATTTTCTGTGATGCATCTCGTCAAGCTCTCGGTTGTGTTTTGATGCAAGAAAGGAAAGTGGTAGCATATGCTTCACGCCAATTGAAGCCTCATGAAGTCAATTACCCCACTCATGACTTAGAATTGGCTGCCGTAGTGTATGCTTTAAAGATATGGCACCATTACCTCCTCGGTAATCGCTGTGAAGTTTACACGGATCATAAGAGTTTGAAGTACATTTTCACCCAAGCGGATCTGAATATGAGACAAAGAAGATGGTTGGAATTGAACAAGGATTACAACATGGGAATTCATTATCACCCAGGCAAAGCAAATGTTGTAGCAGATGCTTTAAGTATAAAGACCTACTGCAATACTCTGATGATCAAAGAAAGTCACCAAATAAGCACGAAGAATTTCAAAAGCTCAAGCTCGAGTTAGTCGAAGAAGGTTACTTAGCTGCCCTGGAAGTGCAACCGACTCTTCAGGATCAGATCAAGAAAGCCCAAGAAGAAGATACAGATATCAAGGAGATCAAGAGAAACATGAAGCAGGGTAAATCCTTAAGATTCTCAGAAGATGAGCAAGGTGTCCTATGGTTCGACAAGCGTGTTTGTGTACCGGACAAGAAGGAGCTGAAGAAGTTAATACTCAAGGAAGCTCATGAAACCTTGTACTCCATTCACCCCGGAAGCACTAAGATGTATCAAGATCTTAAGGAATTTTATTGGTGGCCTAGCATGAAGCATGAAGTTGCTGAGTATATTGCACAATGTGATGTTTGCCAGCGAGTTAAAGCTGAGCATCAGAGACTTGCTGGACTTTTGCAACCTTTGAGCATACCTGAATGGAAATGGGAAGAAATTGCAATGGATTTTATCACCAGTCTGCCAAGAACTAGAGCTAGATATGATTCTATCTGGGTAATTGTAGATCGCCTAACAAAAGTGGCTCACTTCATCCCAGTCAAGACCACCTACTTAGGAGACAGACTTGCAGAATTGTATATGGCCAAGATAGTATGTCAGCATTGAGTGCCAAAGAAGATCGTGGCGGATCGAGGAACCCAGTTCACCTCAAGATTCTGGCAGAAGCTACACAGCGTTTTGGGCACTAATTTGAATTTCAGTACAGCCTACCACCCTCAGACGGATGGTCAGACCGAAAGAGTAAATCAAATCCTAGAAGATATGCTAAGAGCATGCGCTCTAGAGAACCAAACTAGTTGGGACCAAATGCTACCCTATGCAGAGTTTTCTTACAACAATAGTCATCAATCAAGTCTACAGATGTCCCCGTTTGAGGCTCTTTACAGAAGAAAGTGCAGAACACCTTTGTATTGGACTGAGTCAGGCGAAGGGCAAGTACTTGGACCAGACATCCTAAAGGAGGCCGAAGATCAAGTTAAGTCAATCAGAGAAAAGCTGAGAATAGCCTGCACTGCATGAGAAAAGTTATGCCGATAACCGCCGCCGAGATTTAGCTTTTGTACCGGAGATCATGTGTACCAAGGTCTCACCTCTCAAAGGGATGCGTCGCTTCAGAGTCAGTGGAAAGCTCGCACCAAGATACATTGGACCTTTTCCAGTTCTAGCCAGAAGAGGAGAAGTTGCTTACAAGTTAGAGCTCCTGCCCCAGTTGTCAGATGTGCATGACGTCTTCCATGTGTCTCAGTTGAAGAAGTGCCTGCGAGTGCCAGAAGAGCAAATGCCGTTAGAAGAAGTTGACTTGCAAGAAGATCTAACCTACAAGGAGCAGCCCATCAAAATCCTGGAAGTGTCTAAGCGTGTGACAAGAAGCAAGATCCTCCGTTTCTGCAAAGTTCAATGGAGCAATCACACCTAAGAAGAAGCCACCTGGGAACGTGAAGAAGATCTGAAGGCCGAGTTCCCGCACCTATTCTCTAGTTAGCCTGAATCTCGGGGTCGAGATTCCCTTTAAGGGGTATAGGTTTGTAACATCCCTATTTTCTGGCCTTTTTGAAATTTTTTAAAAACCTTAAAAAGGAACCATTTGGTTTTATTAATTTGCCAAAACTTAAATTGTAATTTAGAATTTCAAAAGCAGTTTAATTTGAATTAATTAAAGTTGGTTTAGTGAGTTTAGTTGGATTTTAAATTGGTTTTTCCTTTGGCCTTATGTTAAAAATAATTAATTGCAAAAACTAAAAGCAATAGTTAAGCTGAAAATATTTTTACTAAGTCCTAAATAATTCAAGGGATTTCTATGAATTTTCCTAGAATTTTTGGACGGCTTAAGCTATTTTCTAAAATTGCTTTTGCTTTTCTGGTATTTTCTAAAAAGAAAAAGCCTTAGTTAATCCCTCCTCGGTTTGGGCGAATCCTTCGCCCATTCTCGTCCCGCTCACGCCCGGCCCGCTCATGGCCTTCTTCCCTCGGACCATCCGATTTCAATCGGACGGCTCAGACTCCTCCTCCGCCTGCCTCTCTCTCTCCTCTCTCTCGTGATCCTGGGCCCGCCTGCTGTCGATCGCCCCCACCATGATCGTCCCCTACCTCCCACCTCCGTCGCGCCCGCCTCATTCTTGGACCCGGCCAGCACCGCCCTCACGCCCTAGCCCCTTTTTGTCCCTTTGTCTGACGCGCCACCTTCCTCCTCCGCCAGGCTGCATCCCCTCCTTCTGCCCCCTCCTCCATGGTTTCGCGGGCTGGCCATGTGCCATTAAAGCCGCCACAGCCTCTCCGCCTCCTCCTCCGCCCCCCCGTCGCCTTTAAAAGCGCCAGACCGCCTCCTCCTCCTCTTTATTTCCCTCTTCTCTCCTCTCTTCCTCGCCCTCTCTCGGCCTAATCGGCTCCTGCGCCGCCGCTGAGCTTGCTTCACCCGCGACTCCGCCATTGCCGAGCCTCCTCCGTCACCGTCTCCACCACCTCGGCATTGCCCGTGAGGCGCACCGGTCGCACCTCCTTGTCTCGGATCTCGCCGAGCGCTGCCGCCGCTTTGAGCTGCCGCCTCGGCTATTTCGCGTCCTCGCCGCCGGTCTTCGTCGCCACCACGCCCTCGCCACCGCGAACCCGCAAGACGCCGCAGACGCCCTCCTCACGCTGGTGCCCTCATGCCGGCCTCGCGCGCTGCTCACCGGCGAGCCCTCTGGCCGAAGCGTGCCACTGCTGGGTCCGACGTGGCAGCCACATGGCTGCCACCGTGGCGCCACCTCCGCGCCGCGTGGCACCACGTCATCTCCTCTACTGGCGTGGCTGCCCAGTCAGCAGCTCGAGTGGATTTCATTGATTTTCCTTTAGGAAAATAATTCCAGAAATCAGGAAAATCCTTTTTCTTGATTTTATGCATTTTCCTATCTTCCTTTGGCCATAACTTTCTCATTCGAACTCCGATTCGAGTGATTCAAATTTCTAAATTCATCTAAATTCCTTGCCTTCCTGTTAGTATTTATTTGGTATTTATTTGAATTTTATTTGGAGTTGTTTTATTTATTTAGCTTTGTTTATGCGATAGGTTCCTAAGATTTCAAAGATTTAGCAGAACCTTACTTAATCGAAGCACCTCTACTCTTCAACGAAGGCAAGTCATAGACCTTTGATCATGTTGAACCCATCTTTATAAAAGTATATTGTTTGATATAAACATGCATTGCTAATTTTATAATAAATGGTTTCGGGTTTAGTTAAATTACCTAATTGCCTTACGCCTCCTTGATAAATTGCAATCGACATGTATCCTTGAATGACATAATCCTTGGACACCCTAGGATGGTTAATTGTTAGTTGGACATTATCGTACTACCAACATGGGCACGCTTAATTGCTTAGTCATGCTCTAGTAGACGTTGGTCTCGATCTCATGATTCAATAAATGTTGTTTTGCCCTAGCGCACATGGTTTGTGGCTTGTGTAGTAACGACCTGTGTTGCTAATAATGCGAAGTGTGGTCCTGTGTGAGACCACGACATTTGTTGTCACCTTACTAAAATTTGTGGTGCCAGGACTAGGGTGGTCCTCTGGCTGGGTTGAACCCAACATGATTGAATTTGACTAAAGGAAATATGGAACCGTGGCGGAGCCACTTTTGATAAAAGATGTTGTGCCATGACTAGGGTGGTCATTTGGCCGGGTTGAACGAAAATGATTTATGCTCGGACGAGTGGGTGGTGGAAAAGGTGGGTGCCGTAACGCACACTTGGAATGTGGAACCGTCTCGTCTGAGCAACCAACTAAGGACTTAACCTTGAACCATTGATCTAGGCCTCAACCGTACATCCACATGTCTAGATTGCGATAGACCTGGTCGACTAATTAGCAAAGTTTTGATTCGGTTCTGTCAAGGGTTCATAAGCGGCGCAAGAGGGGCCCGTAATGGCGAAACCTCGTGAGGCGAGATCCGAGTTAAAATGGAGCTTTGTAAAACCTTGTCACGTACTCTAGACCTGCTTACCTAAGGTAGTGAGCGGTGGCATAGATATATGCCGAACAAACTAGAGAAATTCGTGTCTTGTGGGTCAAGCTGTACAACCTCTGCAGAGTGTTAAACTATTCAATAGTCAGGTCCCGGTTATGGACATGCCTGGTGATTTCACGCAAGGGGTAGAACTTTTATCAAAAATGTTGGAATGGTTTGGTCGAATCTTGTAGTTGGTTGATGGTTGGAAAGTGAACAGGGTGTTCACTAGTTGTTTCAAAGAAAATTGCTTATTTATGTATTAGTCTTTTAAATCGTGCTTTGCAATCTACTTATTGTATTTAATGTCAAATATTGCTTTCCGCAAAATAGACATAAAGCTATCCTTGTCAAGCCTTGCATAAATATTACTTGCATACATTTCTCTTTGACTTGCTGAGTACATTCAAAGTACTCATGGCCTTGCGCCCTCTGTTTAAATCAGCAGAGGAAGGTGAACTAGGGAACTCAGAGTTCTATGAAGAAGACTTCTTTGAAGACTATGCGAATTAGGTCGCGTCCTTCACTCGATTGCCGGTGGGCATATTGGGTGACCTCCACCAGATGTTTTGTTCTCCGCTGCAAGTTTACTCGTTCTCTTTAGCCTGCGCGTGGCAACCGTTGTAAGACTTGACCATAAGGTCCCTTTTGCTTAATATTATTAATTTGTCTGCTTCATCTTTTGTTTGGTTTTGTGGTTATGATTACACCAATGTTGCAACTGTGTGAGCTAGCTACTGATCATGGGACTAGTTCAGAATACACAGAGGGTCCTGGGGTTGCATACCCGAGGTCCCGACAATGGGCATCGTTTGGTTAAGTAAGGGGGGTGGTTATTGGGTTGGAACACAGGCGGTGTGAGGACCATGTGTTTGATCATGTGTTCATAGGGACTCGATACAATTTATAAAGTGCAAGGGAGCACTATTTTATTTCTGTTCATTGTATCAACATTTCTGACACAACTTGTGTACCTGCTTAGCAAGTTCTATATATAGTTTCTACTTAGTTTGGGGTTCATCTCGCAAGGGTGATTCAACTCAATAAGATCACCTTGCTAAAAAATATCGAGTCGCGATCTCCCCGGCCAGCATACCTTAGGAAGTGTGTTATTATCCGGAAGCTTACGGGTTGATCGAGTTGTATAGGTAAAGTTGTACTCCCTTGCAGGGTGTTTAATCTATTCAAATAGCTGTGTACACGGTTATGGAGGACACTTGGTTTGAATGACATCATTGTTAGACTCCAAATTAAAACTTGACATGGATCAACACTTGGTATCGGCATGACTGGTTTGTCATGCGTTTAGTTTATCAAAGTGGGCTGCCACTTTGATATTGATTGTTCTATGTATATATCTTTGTCACTTAAACTTCTTTTGATAAAATTGTGTTTGTTAAATGGCATTTACAAACTAGTATGTGTAGGGCTGAAAATTGTTTTGTTTTATGCAAAACTAAGCCACTACAGCCTCTCTTTTGATCAGACTCTATCATGTATAATTTTTCCTTTGTGTAAGACTTGTGAGTACCTTTTTACTTAACTGGATTGTCCATTTTGTTCAGGTGAGGAAGATTATGCTCTCGATCAATTCGTTAGCACCGATTTTAGTGACGCTAACGAATAATGTTGTTTCTAACCCCACTCGGTTGCCTCTGGGGTTTGGGCACACCTTGTTGGAATTTTTGGATCATAACACTTTGTTTTCCGCTGTGTACTTCTGTTGATGTTTAAATTTGGCCGCTGTGTAAATTATGGACATAAGTCCTAGCTTTGGATGTCGCTATGTAATATAATGTATGCCTTGTGTATAACTGTGATCAATGTTGATAAAAGATATGTGTATGTTAGCCACTTATCTTGGGCGCTAACACGGGACACATATCTGAAGATTTGAAATGTTATTTGATTCATTCAAGTATGGACTTAGACTGCTGAGAATTGGCTTGGTACATACGCCATCGAGTGGTATGAGGATCGATTCTCTTGTTGTTGCCAATCGGGTATTCATATTTACAAGGATTAAATTGAATTTTAGATCTTGGTGACTCGGAGTTGTTTGTATATGATCTGGATGGTGTAGGTCATATGTAAATAACCTGAGTCCCCACACGCCCCTCGAAGAAATTCGATGAAACTGATGCGGACGAAGCAAGCCAATGGTGTGTTGGTGCGCCGCACTGGGGAAGTACGACACACCGACAAAAATCGTGGAGTACATGCCGCCGACGCAGCCGGGGAGGAGGTGGCGGGACACGACGGAGTTGAAGCTGAACAGAAGCAAGGAGGACAACCCATGCCGCGGCCGTGACAGGGCGGCACAACTGAAGAGGATGGTGCGCCGATGCGGTCAAGGAGGAAGCACTGGGACGCGGCGGGGCAAGAGGTGAACAACGCGATGAAACAGAGGAGAAGATGGTCGAGTGTAGCAGAAGACCAAGAGGACGATGCAGCCAAGGCGATGAACACTATGTAGCCAAAGAGGTCAAATCCACATAGGGCATGGGCCAGCACCAACCGAGTAACAAGCCACTGGGCGCATCGCGTATGGCGAACCAAACAGACAACAGATGCATGGGCCCATAGACGGAAGCAGCGATGCGAAGACGAGATGCATGGGCCGTGAAACAGACCGACGGAGGTGCAGCACGCATGATTACATGTGGGACCGCACCAGCACAGTATTTTTTGTACGAACCAAGGAGAGGGCAAGAATTCTTGCGCGTATAGGTCAAAGAGAGATATGGTCATAGTTGGTTTGGCATGAAACGATGCTATCGCTGAACTGAAGCACCTAAGGTACAGCTATATGTCAGCTACTAATGAACCTATTCTATGTAAATTGTTTAAACTTTATCACCTTGAGGTCCTACAGATCTTAAAGATAGAGAAAGACTCAAAGAAGAAAGAGTGAGCTCCATTGATATGATATTGGTAGCCTGCCTCACTTGCAGAAACTGTATCTTCCTAAAAATATATTGTCCAGGATCTCTTACATCAGGCTGACTACTCTTCAAGAGTTGAATGGGTTCAGCGTGGGAAAAAAGGATGGCCACAAAATAACTGAGTTAAGGGATTTAAGGAAGCTCCGTAAAGTCATTGTGCTTGATGTCCAAAATGTTGGCTATTACAATGAAGCTTCTGTTGTTGAATTGGATAAGAAGATGGATATGAACTTATTGTTTTAGGAATGGTCTGCTAATCAAGCTAGAACTGATGGTATGGTCCTTAATAAGCTTGTTCCTGATAGCAATCTCAAGCATTTAATTATTTCTGGATATAACGGCATTAAACCTCCAATGTGGATGGAAAGTCCGTACCTTTCCACTTTGGTATATCTAAAGCTTGATGGATGCACTACTACAAAAATACTAATACGGGACGTCTCATCATAGGCGGTTGACCAAAACTATCTGTATTAAATGCAATCACAGACGGTTTTGGTTTAGAAACCATTTGTATTACTAGCTGCGCTAAAAACCATCTGTGAAGAGGTAATATCACAGACGGTCTATGTTAAGAACCGTCTGTAAAGTATCACAAACGGTTCTTAACAATAACCATTTATGATATTACTACATATCACAGACGGTTTTTTTCTTAAAACCGTCTGTAATAATTAACTCATCACAGACTATGTGTCATTTTGCTCGCTTACTGATCATCTGGTGTAGAGCTCCTCAACAGAGTCATCTTCTCCATCTCTGGTGCTACGGTAGCCGCAGGAGATCTCCTACTACTCGTGTGGTCCATCGCCACTCTATGCCTAGTTTGAGTATCGCCTCACCTCACTGAGCCTGCTTGTGTGGTCCATTTTAGCTCTTGTCGCCCACGCCGAGCTATCACTGTGGACCTCTTTGTCACCGTCGCTGCCATCGATGCCTACTCTTCTCCGGTGAGTCCTCGACCCCACAAAGGTCGATTTTCCCACATATATGTCCCCCTAAAGCTGTGCATGTGCTTCATTTTATTTTATTTCCACCGAGAAGACCTGTCACCGAGGAGCTTGCCGCCGTCACCTTTGTTCACTGACGACCAGCCGCCTTGGACCTTCTCTGACTTTATTGACACCTTCATCGTGATCGAGGTGAGCTACTAGAGCATAAGCATCCTTTAATTTGAGTAGTTTTGAGCGTTTATGCCGAAATCGCTAGTGAAGCCCATGGCACCGCCATGGGACATCACCATCGGCTCACCTCATGCGACCTTAGGGCCCCAAGCTATGACTATTAGCAATGCGATGGCACCCTAAGCCCAATTTGAGCTTTAAATCCTACTGCTTTTTGCCCCGTGCGCCCTGCTTCCTTTCCTTCTCTCTTTCTGACTGGTGTGGGACCCATGAGATTAGGAGAGGATTAGCACTAAATGATAGTGGTTAAGTGTAGTGAGGGTATGAAAAGTTTCACAAAAATCCAATTCAAAACGTATTTTAACATAAACTGACATGTGGACTCCAACTGTCGGTAGGTTAAATCAAGTCGGGATTTAATCATTTAATTAATAAACTAATGAGTCTATGACATGTGAGACCGCCATAGATTTTATAAATAAAATCATGAAATAAAAAGATGAGTCACTAATAAGTGGGCCCACATGTAATTTAGTAAAATCCTGAAAATGTGAAAATGAGAAAAACCACATTTAGTTCAGAGAAAAATACACTTTCTCTATTGGAAAGCGTAAGCCTTAGAAAATACGCTTTTGGCGTCACCCTTTTATTTATTTCTAGGGTTTTCAATATGAATCGTGTGATGGACCGAAGCTAGATATATGCTGAGAACCGTAAGAGTGAAGAGTACATTAATGGCATGTCTGCTTTTACAAGAGCTGCCGAGGAGGATATGTTGAATAAGGGGGAAGAATATATGTATTGTCCACGCATTGACTATGAGAATCTGAAGATGTTTAAGAACCGAGTGCAGATCGAAGCATACTTGATTCGAAGGGATTTCAAAAAGGGGTATACACGTTGGACCAGTCATGGTGAAGAGTAGATTATACAAGAAGGTAGTAATAACGACATCACTGACTAAATCAACGGTATGTCGCCGGATGATGTCGATTATGGTTCCAATTCGGATAGACTGCACGATGATAATCTAGATCAGATGCTTCACGATGCAGAAGTGAACTATAGCGAGAGAGAGTTTGGTAAATTTGATGGCTTGATGGAGGACTCGGAGAAGCCTTTGTTCCCAGGCTGCAAGCCAAAATACATAAGGTTGTCATCTGTGCTTGAACTACTGAAATTGAAGGCAAGCAACGATTGGTCCGACAAGAGCTTCACGGCGCTGTTAGGTCTCTTAGCGGACTTGCTTCTAGATGAAAACGAGTTGCCTAAAATCACCTACAGAGCCAAGAATGTTCTTTGTCCATTGGGAATGGAAGTAGAAAGAATACATGCATATCCGAACAACTGTATCCTCTACCGTAAAGAGTACGCAAACATGCATGCATGTCCGGTGTGCAATGCATCCCGATACAAGCGTAAGAATCAACTAAATGACAGCGAGGGAATTGAGGTGAAGAAAGGACCTTCAGCTAAGGTGGCGTGGTATGTTCCTGTAATTCCCGATTTGAAGCGGTTTTTTGCGAACCCAAAGGAGGCAAAACTACTTCGTTGGCACTTGGAGAAGCGTAAGCAAGATGGAAAGCTAAGACACCGTACTGATTCCACCCAATGGAGAAACATTGATAGGAGGTTTGCAGACTTCGGTGCGGAACTGAGGAATATAAGGTTTGGATTGAGTACAGATGGAATGAATCCTTTTGGTAACATGAGCAGCCGACATAGCACTTGGCATATGACTCTCTGTATCTACAACCTTTCTCCTTGGTTGTGTATAAAGCGGAAGTATATTTTCCTGTCGGTACTTATCTAAGGGCTGAAGCAATCTGGGAATGATATTGATATGTATCTAGCACCATTGATGGAAGATCTAAAAATACTGTGGATTGAAGGAGTACAGGTATGGGATGCGTACAAACGAAAGAACTTCACTTTACGCACCTTGTTGTTCTGTACCATAAATGATTATCCTGCCCTTGCTAACTTACCGGGCCAGAGTACAAAAGGGGCTAAAGCATATACTCATTGCTTAGATGATACCGGGAGTGTGTGGTTGAAGCACTCGCACAAAACCGTGTACATGTGTTACCGTAGGTTCTTTCGAAGGGCTCACCCATACCGCTGAATGAAGAAACAATTCGACGGAGAGAAGGAGGACAGTTCAGCTCTAAGGTATTTAAGTGGAAAAGAGGTCTATGATATGGTTAAGGATTTTAGATGTTGTGCTCGAAAAGGGACGTAAATCGAGGACCCGTGAGAAGAACATCTGGAAGAAGAGATCAATATTTTGGGACTTACCTTATTGGAAGCACCTAGAAGTTCGCCACTGCATCAACGTTATGTACATAGAGAAGAATGCATGTGACAACTTGATCAGTCCCTTACTGAATATTCGTGGCAAAACAAAGGATGGTGTCAATGCATGGCTTGACTTGGTTGATATGGACATCATACCTGAGTTAGCACCGACAAAGACCAATAAAGGACGAATGTACCTTCCCCCTGCTTGTTACACTCTGTGTAAGGCCGAGAGAATTGAACTGTACTAGTGCTTGCAAGGTGTGAAAATTCCATCCAGTTACACCGCCAACATGAAGAAACTTGTTTCGATGGAAGATTTGAAGTTAATTGGCATGAAGTCTCATAATTGTCATGTGCCGATGACACAGATGCTTCCTGTTACAATTAGAAGTATTTTGCTGATCAAGGTTCGAGAGACAATCATAAGGTTGTGTTATTTCTTCAACACAATTGCTTACAAGGTCATCGATCCCAAGGACTAGATGCTCTGCAGGACAAGGTGGTGATGACTCTATGTCATCTTGAGATGTATTTCCCTCCGTCATTTTTCGATATCATGGTCCATCTCATTGTTCACATTGTGAGGAAGATAAAGATGTGCGAGCCCATGTTCCTATGTAGCATGTACCTGTTCGAGAGGTTCATGGGAATTCTCAAGTCCTATGTACGGAATCGATCTTGGTTGGAGGGCAGCATCCTTGAAGGTTATGCAACTGAAGAGGTCATTGAGTTCAGCATCGATTACATGGCTCAGGTAGGTGTACCTCGATCTCGCCATGAGCGGAGGCTCGAGGGTATCGGGACCATCGGAAGGAAAGCAATCACTCCAGAGATGAGAGCGTATGCTCAAGCCCATTTCACTATCTTGCAACACATGACTCAAGTGTCCCCGTATATCGACCAACACAAGGACGTGCATCGGCAATAGAATTCGGAGCGACCGGATGTTTGGATCATGAGACTGCACAACAGTCAGTTCAACCAATGGTTGAAGGAGCGACTCGCTAGGAGCTCGTCAACTGATATGCTAACATGGTTGGCAAAAGGTCCAACATTTACAGTTTGACATGGCAAGAATACGACATAAATGGGTATACATTCTATACGTAGGCTCAGGATACAAAGAGCACTAACCAAAAACAGCGGTGTCCGCATAGATGCGTTCAGTATCGATGGGCTGAGGAGCTCCTACTATGGGCTCATAGAGGAGATTTGGGAGCTCCACTACGTGCTTATCAAGATCCTCCAGTTTCAGTGTCGTTGGGTCCATCTCCCACAGGTGAAGGTTGACAAGTATGGCGTCACTACTATGGACCTCAAATGTGTCGAATACAAAGACGAACCATTCGTACTCGCTAACCAAGTTGTTCAAGTCTTTTATGTAACTAACCAGGCAAATAAGAAGCACCACATAGTTCTTCATAGAAAAAGGAGGATTGTCGGAGTTGAGAATATAGTAGACGAGGAAGAATACAATCAATTTGACGAGTTGCCTCCTTTCGGAAACGGCATAAGGGTCGAGGAAGAACAACGTGACGAAACTAGCTACGTACACGTCGATCATCATGAAGGGCTAATTGTTAAAGGAGATAAGTAAGTGGAATAATGTATGAAATGTTTATGTGTCATATGTTCTAAATTTGCATTTATGTATATGAGAATGTGTCATATGTGAATTTGCATTTATGTGTATGAGAAGGTGTCATATGTGAATTTGTGAAATGGATGTGCTTGTTTCTGAAATGAATGTGAATTAGATGTATACATGTACTTGTTGTGTTTCTGCTTGTTTCAGAGGGCTTGGCTAGCATTTCTTGAGACTAGCCAATAAACAGAAATAGATTTAGCAATATAAAAGAATATCATAGAAGGTTCCTTAGTACAAACCGTCTGTGATAATCTATCACAGATGGTTTCATCTACAAACCTTCTTTGATACATAAGCTATCATAGGCGGTTTCATCCACAAATCATCTATGATACATCACATATCACAGACAATTATTTATTGGAACCGTCTATGATGTGTACTTATCACAGATGGTTCTACTTTAGAACCGTCTGTGATGTCCACCCCTATTTATATTCGGACTCTAGGGTTTCTCTAACATTTTCCTCCTTCCCCAAGCCCATCGTCGCCTCCTCCTCGAGCCCGACACGCCTCCTCCCCAAGCACGAGCCGTCACCTCCCCGAGCCCAGCACGCCTCCTCCCCGACCTTGCCTCCTCCCATCCCCGAGCCTGCCGCCTTGTCCCCGAGTACGAGCCACCGCCTCCCCAAACCCGATGCCCCTCCTCCCCTGAGCCCGCCTCCTCCCCTCCCCCGAGCACGCGTCACATCGCACATTGCTCATATTGCTCGGTGGCTTTGATTGCCATCTGCTTTGTGAATATCACAGCATTTCAATTTAATAAACTCTTCGTTCATATTGCAATGTGGTGTAGTGGGCTTGAGATGAATGCTCTGTGGTGATAATAGTCTTGTACTAAAATTGTTTTGATAATCTGGTTTGAACTTTAACTCTAATTGGAATGCTTACTACTGTTGATTGATCTTTAGTATTTAGTCTATTACTTTCGGTTGGTTAATTGGTTGAACCTCCAGGTTCTATGATCCAATTCATAATACATGCTATTATGTCAATAGATCAACTTTTGTTGGCTGACTGGAGTGTTGTTTTGGTGATCATTTTGCTTTGATCTCCTGCTGGCCGAAAGTATTATATGTTGTCTTTTGTTTAAAGATCCTGTCGGTAGATAAGTAAAGCACTATTTTAAAGCTCAAAGTTTGAATTAATATTGTCAAATTCAATTAATGAAGAGTATAGACTAAAGTAGCGAGAAGGCCAAGATTAAACCTTGTGCAACTCTACATCTGAGAGCAATATCAAAATGTTAAATCTTAGCTTTATGCTAATTTCATTTGTTTACATGATGTTTGTGTTGAGCATATTATTCCTTTTAAATGACTTGGAGGATTTACGTGTTTATATGTCAATTATGTCATTTAATTAGTGTGTATACCCATACACATAGAGAATCTTATGATAATATGTTCATGCGTGTCAGAACTTCTATTTCTCATGAAGATGTCGTCTGCTCATTCTTCGTCATCGTCGCCTTATGCGTCTGATGTGTCGTCCTCTAGAAAATCCAAGCGCAAGGAAAGAGGAATATCGAAAAGGCCCGAGGGAAGATTTACCATCATGGTTGTCGATGCGTCTAGGACCCCTCTGAGTCCTCGCCGAGCAGCGTCTGCATTATGGACAACGGTCGGAATAGTTGCACACCAACGGGTCAGCATCACCTACGATTTGTGGAAGGAGTTGACCGATGTTGAGAAAGCTAGGTTGGTGATGGAAATTTTATGATCGTTCAAGATCCCGGAACAACACTAGGCCTCCGTGCAATGATACGCGTTGCTAGTGGCGTGCAAAGCGTGGAAGAACTTCAAGAGCACGCATATCAAGAATTACGTGGAGAAGAATCTGATGCCCTTCCAGAAGTATCCGTTCGTGGAGAAGTACTGGGAAGACTTTGTGGCGAAGAAGACGCAGATGATTTTAGGAGTGAAAGTACGGCGCATAGGACCCTCCAGGCAAAAAAACATGCACCCTCATAGACTCGGCACCGCTGGGTATGCGGGTAAAATCCGCAATGGAGGGATCAGGACGAGCATGCAATCCAGTGGGACGCCTCCCCGCCATTTGCCGAGATCCCTAATGAGCGTGCCCAAAACTTGATAAGAGAAAGGTCATCTACCGTGTCTTCAGGGGCCATCTCCTTTCCAAACCCCGTAGACGAGGAAGTGTCCCAGCACCTGGTAAGATATCGAACTACCTAGTTTGTAATTACTCGATAACTTCATAGGAAGTGAAATAACATGTCGGGCTAGCACAATCTTCCCAAGGTTCATTCCAGACAGCCAGGGAGAGAGATATACTCTCCGCGGCCTTGGGAAACAAGGAGCATCTGGGTCGCACGAGAGGCCTTAGTCTTTATGTTCCATGGAAACATGGATTCCCAAAGGACTCCTGGGCGTACCGAAGTAGGAAGAGAGCCAAAGCCGAGTTCGAGAGGAGATTCATGTATCCCTCAGAGAGGAGATGCGAGATGTCGCACGAGAGGAGATTCGTGCATCCCTCACAGAGGAAAGGCTTAGGGCAAATCAGTTGGAAGCCCTGCTGCCATCAGTGCCGACCAAATACCTAAACGTCCGAAAGTAGTCAAGCGTCCAACCAAAACTTAGAAAGCAACGACAGATTTCCTGTTGATGACATCCTGGTAATAATTATTATCTCTGGAATGCTCAATCCATTGGTAGACCTGTTGGAGTAGCCAATTTTGTATCGTTATGTAGGTGGCTACGAAGTGCAAGTTTTAAGAGAGATGTGCCTCAGTTGCCCTGGATGCTGCTTTGGGCCAAGCGTATCCATCCAGTGTTAGGGCCTTGCTGCACGGTGTAAATATAGCGTTGGGTTTCGCAAAAGTGAATGTCGACGGTGTTTATGCCAATTTCAAGGTCATCCAGCTAGAGACTCCCCAAACGAAGAGGTCGTTATTTTAGGGGCAAGCCATTGGAACATTCATCCAGTGGCCCAAGAGCGACATCTGCACCGGAGCTACCTGCATCGGTGTCAACTTCACGAGAAGTATCTGCACCAGAGCTACCTGCACCAGAGTTACCTACACCGATGCGACAAGGACCTGGTGCATCAGATGCATCTACACATTGTGCCCGGTCGACCTCTAAAAAGTGAGGCGGCAAGGGAAAATCGAAGAAGCCTGATGATATCCCCTTCTTGCCGTTGGCCCGGAAATTTGTGCATGGCGAGCCATTGGTCGTCCCAGTAGAGCACATTAAAACCCTAGGATTGGCTTCCCAGAGATTGCATGAATGGTATATGGAACGGGCCAAAAAGACGGATGGACAACGGTGCTCAGGTGTCCCCGCCAAGTTCAAGAAAATTCATTTTAACCACGAGTTTCAAGACTGTGTCTTCACGGTGACCTTCGATGACTTGTTCTTACTCTTCAACCTCGACGCCCTCGACGCCTCACTCATGTAATGCTGAACACTGTAAGTGTGTACAATCACGGTCTACATTCGTGTAATACCGATAAATGTCATATATAACTCCTAGATTTTGTACATATATATAGATACATGATCGTAGAAACCACATCAAGTAAATCATCAGTAGGTTTTCTGGACCCACACTTGGTCTCCATGCAAACCATCGAGGACAATGCAACCTTCGTTGAGGATTACATGATGACGTTTTTGCTGGATCACCGCGAGAAGGATTTCATACTTTTGCCCTACAACCAGTGGTAAGTGCTGCACTAATGGCTATACTTGTTGATTTGTACTTTATAAGCAACACGAACTTAGATTTAATGACCATGGTGACATACCTGTGTAGGTTCCACTGGATTCTAATTGTAATTATACCAAAATGGAACAATTAAGGTAAGATACCTTGATTCCCTAAAGAGGTCCAATCACGACTTTTCAGTTGTCCAAAACTTAATCGACGGGTAAACACATTTCCTCTATAGATAACTCTATTGTAGTCTTTCCTTCGTTTGCAATGGCTAAAGCTAAGTTTTTGGAATCACGTAGGTCGTTCATCACGTACTATGCAAAGGGAGGGAGATGCAAGGGAGTGAACCTATGACATGATTTCAAATTCATGGTATTCACTAGTACACATTAATCTTATATAACACTTCATAGTAATGCCTCTCGAACTAACCAATTCTATTTTTGCAGTGCCACCAGTAGTCGGCGGGCAACATATGTGAATACTATGTTTGCCACAACATGCAACTACTTGGTTCCGCGATGACCAAAGATCCTTAGGTTTGTCAATCTTGCAATAATTATTTCATACATATTAATTTATATATGCACGACTTTAATCTTCCTAGCGACAGGTTGCGATCATCGCTGAAACTCCGTTGGAACAGGCCCAGTTCGAACACATTCGAAGATAGTTTGCGGCCTTCTTGATGCGTGAGGTCATAAACCCAGAAGGAAAGTTTCACAATGTAGATTGAACTTGATTGGGATAAGATTGAACTTAATGGAACATGTGTGTATATTTGTTAATGAATGGTTAATTTTAGTTCATTTGAGTTAATTGATTTGTGAAATGGATGTGTTTGTTTCTGAAATGAATATGAATTGGATATGTACATGTACTTGTTGTGTTTCTACTTATTTCAAAGGGCATGGCTAGCATTTTCTGAGGCTACCCAATAAACATAAATAGATTTAGCAATATGAAAAGAATATCACAAAAGATTTCTTAGGACAAACCGTCTGTGATATACCAGCTATCACGGACGGTTTTGGCTACAAACTGTCTGTGATATATCAGCTGTCACGGACGATTTCGTCTACAAACCGTCTGTGATACATCGGCTATTACAGACGGTTTCATCTACAAACTGCCTTTGATACAACATCTATCACAAACGGTTTCATCTACAAACCGTCTGTGATACATAAGCTATCACAGACGATTTCATCTAAAAACCAACTGTGATAGGCAACTATCACAGACGGTTCTAAGTTAATAATCGTCTGTGATAGTATGCATCACAGACGGTTTGAAAATCATCTATAATAACCTCATATCATTACTGACCCATAAACTTAAACAGCTCACGAAACCGTCTATGATGATGTTTTTGAACCATCTATGAAGACCTTTTTTGTAGTAGTGATGCATGGAATGGGATAAGCTCCCTCCGCTTGGCAGTCTATGGACACTAAAGCATGTATTTCTGGAGCACCTGCCAAAATTGAAACATATTGCTTTTTCATCCTATAGTACTAATGCTTATGGTTATAGGGTAAAATGGACAACAGACTCTGGTCACCATGGATTACCTCCTTATCTGATTACATTTGTTGTGAAAGATTGCCCAAACCTGTCAGAGCTACCTGATCTACTTTTCAGTCTGTAGCATTTGGGGATATATTCAGTTTGAATGTCTAGTCTGCCAACCATGTGTGATCACAAGAGATTAAGAGATGCTTATACAATAGAGCCACATCTCTCTATTCTGCATGTAGAATTGTGATGGACCGGGGGTACTATTCACATAGAACAGCAACTACCCGCAATTATTAGGAAAGATTTATTATTTAGGAATCTATTTATTAGGTGTTTGGTATTATCTATTAGTTAGGCAAGTTATTATTATATTGGATTGTTAGAGATAGGTTCCCTTAGATATTATTTCTTAATGATCAAGTCGGGTCATCCCTATAAAAGCGATAGCATGAGCCACTCACCATGGCGAAGTGGGAGAACACCAATTAGGAGATTAAGGCCTCCCTCGATGAGATCCTCGCAAGGTTGCAGAAGACAAGTGCAATGATCGAGGAGAAGTCGCGTGCTGGTATGGTGGTAGCGGCGCCAACACTAGCGTTGGACATGCCATCATCGCCCTCGTTATCCGTAGCTACGTCTTGGGTGCCTTGGATGAGAAAGGTTGCCACCACACCGCGGCCATCTTCTCCGCGCGACAGGCCTTTGGCGTTGTGGTGCGCGACGGGTGATGTGTGGGAAGTTGCGACATCGTTATATCTCTTGCATGTCCATGGCATCTCGGTGCGGGAAGGGGGGCAATACTGCCCCATGTTTGCTGCCCTCAACAGCGGCGTCTTCACCAACATCGCGCAACTGTCACTATCGACTGCCTTCGACAAACTGTTGATCGGTCATGCAAGGCATCGTGGCTGCTCATTGAGGTGGGGCCATGATACACACACACCTCGATTTAAGATGTGTATGCACGAGTTCGGTCCCGATCTTCCGTCGTAGGAGAAATCCAATAACTTGAATTGTGATGTTGACGAAGGGGAGGCTAACCACAATCCAATTTTGACCAGCAACCTCACAATCGCTATACCGCTCCTTGATTGGTTACCAACCGTGTCAAACACAATTGGCTTGTTCACGAAGAACGACTCGAGCAAATCCAAGAAAAAAGCAAGAGAAACAACTGAAGAATTTCACTTAAAGATGAATGATTGATGAGACCCAATTGTTCAATAGTGGCAAATAGCAACACTCAAACAAAGAAAAATCTAGTCTATCTAATCTAGGGGTGCACAGGCCAAAATATATGCATGCACAGGCTTCCTTTTGTTGGCACCAAAAAATAGGAAAGATAGAGACCTTCCCAGGTGTGGCAACAGATTATCTCATGGTTTGGTGGTGTAGATGGCATGCAAAGATTGTTTCTCTCTCACGTTTGCATGCATGCAAAATTTCCTTGTATTTTCTCACGCACCAAATGTTGTGTGTTGACTGAGTTTTCCTTCCTCTCCCTCTCTAGCATGGACAGGGGATGGGCTCGGCCAACCTAGGCCGTGGCCCCCCTAGCATTTTAGGAAAAAAATTAACAGCATGTATGCAGTCCACAGCCGGCCCAATTTGGTTAGGCCAGGTCCATCTAGAAGCCTCACTGTTGCTGCTTGCTAATAGTTATGATACTACTCAGTGAGACAACGACTTCAATTGTGCAGCAGCAAGCGGCGGCGAAGCACGAAAGCAATAGACGAGGTGACGAGGCGCTGGCCATTGATACGTCGTGGGCTTGCCGTGGTTGGGCCTGGCGGCGAAGACAGATACACAACCGACAGCCGGAGAGCCAAGTCTGTATGCAACACAGGGTGTGCAGATAGTAGTGAGCAGTGTGCTTTTGAATCTTATTGATGATGTCCTGTCTTAGTTGCTTGACTTGATTCTCCTACAATCCTGAGTCCTGTTGCTAGTAATTTTCTTTGATCTTTGGCCCCTTTGAAATTTTGCTCAAGCTCACATCGCTTCTAGTCAAGATGCATTCATAGGTCATGACCCATTTTGGCATGGAAATTGCTAGCTTGCCATCTCCTTTTGTACTTCCTCTTGGTGCTAAACTAGTGTTCATCCTCTCCTCGACCCATTCTTGATCAGCATCTTCTCCTATAATTCCCTCGCATGCAGTAACACAAAGACAACAATCATTAGGCAATATCATTTGTTCTGAAATTAAATAATTAATTTACCCAATAAATGAATTCACATGTTGTCCAAGGCGGAATCTTGTATGTGCGAGCTAGTAATGTCCTCATCATACTCCCCATCTTGA
The DNA here is from genome assembly GCA_036346405.1 of Phyllostachys edulis. NCBI lineage: Eukaryota > Viridiplantae > Streptophyta > Magnoliopsida > Poales > Poaceae > Phyllostachys > Phyllostachys edulis. The sequence goes on from CM070567.1 coordinate 17,203,261, forward strand.
GAAGGAATCGGCCTCGACTCTGGCTCATCTTCGTCACCCAAGAATGGAGATAAGTCAACAACGTTGAATGTATCACTCACTCCATACTCCTCGGTACGGTTGTTCATTCGATATTTTTGGTAACTATGGTATTTTTAAAAATATGGTAAGTACCTATTTATTTTGGTACGGTATTGGTAAATACCATATTTACCAAAGTTGACGTGAATTGCTCCGATACAAGATTGACTTATCAAGATGTAGGCCGCCTCTTGGACAATATCTATGAAGAGCTTGATCCAAGTCAGAGGCGGAGCTGGGCCTCGGGCCTCTGGGGCAATGGCGCGAGGCCCAGGGTTAAAATGACATGTCAAATTCTCTAAAAAATAGAAAATTTTGACTTTGGGCCAAAACTAGCTAGGTCGGACCGAGGCTTGGCCCAGGGCCAGCGACGCCCTTGATCCAAGTCATCCAACGCCGGCGGTGGTTCCACCTGTCAAGCTTGTTGCAGCATTGAGCAAACAAATTTGGTCTCCAAGTTCTTCAAATTGACCTTTATCTGCAAGTTTGCAGTAATGCACAATGTGTTGTCTAGTTTCTAGTCCTTAGGAGAAATGACCAAATTCTAACCCGCAGGCTGTAGCGAAATTCAAATGGGTCATGGGGATTGGCCCGATTGTGGAGAGGCCAAAGGGTGGGCTAGCTTGGCCTGGTGCCTGGTGGAGCGAGTAGCACTGTAGCAAAATCATTTTTTTTGTTTTCGACCGGTTTTTCTGAAAAACTGAACCCTCAAAAGCCATAATTTCGAAAACTATGCCGAATACCGGTCAAACCGAGTTTACTGGTATGGTATGATTTTTTCAATTCAGTTGGAATGTGCACAACCCTAGTCCTTAGGTAGCTCCAACTTGTAGGCATCGTTGATCTTTGCAAGCACTTTGAATAGTCCATCATCTCGCGGCATTAGTTTGGACTTGCGTCGTTCTAGAAAGTGATCCTTGCGCAAATGCAACAAAACTTAGTCACCTTGTTTGAATACCATCTCCTTCCTACCCTTATCTACATGCTTCTTGTATTGGGCTTGTGTCTTCTTAATGTTCGCTTTGGTTTTCTCATGTAGCTGGCGAATCAACTTAGCTCTCTTCTCGGCATCCAAGTTTACCGTTTCTGAAGGCAACAACAGTAGTAGATCAATAGGCGTTGTTGGCTCGAAGCTCGAATCCATAAATGACCTTCAACAAACATGATTTCGTTGTAGAATGCATGACCCAGTTGTAGGAAAACTCGACGTGTGGAAAGCACTCCTCCCATAGCTTCAGGTTCTTCTTTAGTATTGCCCTCAATATTGTACCAAGTGTGCGGTTGACGACCTTGGTTTGTGATACGGGGGATGCCCGATCTTCACGACGTAGGATCGATGATAACTTTGGATCCGTGCAACCTGACGAACCGATGGCGCCAACCACTGTCAAAACAGCAACCCGCGACAAAAGAATTCGCCCAACCATACGCTCGTGATCCCGTCTACCCGACCACACCAAGTAGACATGTCGCTGCTCCTGCAAAACACAAAGATTCACAAGAACGACAGAACGGCACAACAGATTGGAACTCCCTATTCTAGTGGGGGCAATATTGCTCAAACCCTAGAATCAAGAGTATATTGAAAATCTGAAATATCCGTCCCCTTACAACGACGGCGTACAAGGGCTATTTATAGTCTTACTACTCAATACATTAAGGAATAAAATAACCGACTCGGAGCCAGTCGTCCAACACGTGTGCACAGGCGAAGCAGAGGAGTCCTGGTTTCCTTCGGTTGCATGCACGCCATGCCAAAAAAGGTGGCCTTAATTTCCTTCGATTGCATTACTTTACTTGCATGCATGCAACAGACCAACACTAATTAATTACTCCTTCCAAATGTGGCCACGGCACATGCAGGCACAAGGGGGCCACGGCTCATGCATGCAACAGCATGTCACACACTATTTTTTTTGGTTGCTTGCATGCTTGCATCTTGTCTCTCTCCTTTGTGAATACATGCACATACACATGCATTTGACACACACATGTATGCTTGTTCCTTCCTCCCAAATGCATGCACATCATCTTCGCTCCTTCGGCCTGATGTCGTCTCCCATGCTTCTATACGTATAAAACTGCACACGCATAATATGAGACTATTAGGCAGTAACATATATTCATTACAATCAAAATTAAAATTAAGTAGGAGCGAGTTCACCTTCTGATTAATCTTTTTAGCTCGTGCTCGTGTAATTGATCCACTCGGTGGGATGTCCTCATCATCCTCCCCCTCTTGAAAAGGAGTCGTCCTCGACTCGATTCTTCCGTCCAAAGAATGGTGACAAATCAGCAACATTGAATGTAGAACTCACAAAGATAATCATCACCGGAAGCTCTATCTTATATGCATTGTCATTGATCTTCTCAAGTACTTTGAATGGACCATCTCCTCGAGGCATCAACTTGGACTTACGCTTGTCCGGAAGCGTTCTTTATGAGATGCACCCAAACTAAGTCACCTGGTTCAAATAACATCTTCTTTCTTGATTTGTTCGCCTTCTCAGCATAGTAACGCGTCTTCTTTTCAATTTCTTCTTTAGTCTTCACATGAATTTGCTTCACATATTCAGCACGCTTTGATGCCTCCATATTAGCATGTTCGTGTAGTGGCAGTGGCAGTAAATCAAGTGGCGTAATTGGTTTAAAACCATACACCACCTCAAACGGGCACAATTGAGTAGTAGAATGTACTGCCCTATTGTATGCAAACTCCACATGTGGCAAACAATCTTCCCACTCTTTTAGATCCTTCTTGATCATCGTTCGTAGTAGCATTGAAAGTGTTCTATTCACTATCTCCGTTTGTCCATCCGTTTGTGGGTGACAAGTTGTTGAGAATAACAACTTTGTCCCAAGCTTGGCCCACAAAGTCTTCCAAAAGTAGCTCATGAACTTGACGTCACAATCCAAAACAATCATCTTTAGCATGCCATGCAATCTTACAATTTTCCTGAAAAACAAGTCAGCTACATGCGACACATCGTCGCTTTTGTGACAGGGAATAAAATGTGCCATTTTAGAGAACCTATCCACAACTACAAAAACTAAATCCCTTCCCCTCTTAGTCCTAGGCAATCCTAAAACAAAGTCCATACTAATATCCTCCCAAGGTATACTAGGAACAGGAAGTGGGGTATATAAACCATGTGGATTAAGTTTAGATTTCGCTTTGTGGCATGTCACACATCGCTGTACAAACCTTTCGACGTCTCGCCTCATTTTAGGCCAATAAAAGTGATCGCTCAACATCATGAAGGTCTTTTCTCTTCCGAAGTGTCCTATCAATCCACCTGCATGAGATTCCTGCAATAAAAAGCAAATGCATGGACGAATCTGGAACACATAATTTGTTAGCACGAAATAGGAACCCATCATGAACATGGAACTTGTCCCATCTTTGCATTTAGAATATGGTTCTGAAAATTCATGGTTGGAAGCATATAAATCTTTCAAACTCTCTAATCCGGGTACCTTTACTTCCAATTGAGTTAAAAACACATGTTTTCTAGATAAAGCGTCAGCTACCACATTCTCTTTTCCTTTCTTGTACTTAACAACATATGGAAAAGTTTCAATGAATTCTACCCACTTAGCATGTCAGCGGTTCAGTTTAGCTTGGCTTTTCAAATATTTCAAAGCTTCATGATCAGAGTGGATAACAAATTCTCTAGACCAAAGATAATGTTGTCAAGTTTCAAGATGCTATGGGTTTCCCTTCTTGCATCAAAACACCACCAATACCTATTCCACTAGCATCACATTCAATTTCAAAAGTCTTAGTGAAATTAGGCAAAACAAGTAATGCTGCTTCAATTAAACGTTTCTTTAGCTCTTGAAAAGCTTTTTCTTGTGGTGCACCCCATTCAAACACAACACCCTTTTTAGTTAACTCATTTAGTGGGGCGAGAATGGTAATCAAATCTTTAACAAAACGTCGATAAAAACTAGCAAGACCATGAAAGCTTCGATTTGACTAACATTCACGTGGGTAGGCCAATTCTTAATTGCTTCAGTTTTAGATTCATCTACCTCAATTCCTTGTCCAGAAACAACATAGCCTAAGAACACAACTTTATCAGTACAAAAAGTGCATTTGTCAAGATTAGCATACAGTTTCTCATTTCTAAGCACTTCTAGTACTTGTCTAGTATGATCAATGTGTTCATCTATCGTTTTGCTATAGATCAAAATATCATCAAAGTATACCACAACAAATTTACCAATGAATGCTCTTAAAACATGATTCATCAATTGTATGAATGTACTAGGTGCATTAGATAAACCAAAAGGCATGACTAACCATTCATACAGTCCAAATTTAGTCTTAAAAGCGCCTTCCATTCATCACCAAGTTTCATCCTAATTTGATGGTAACCACTTCTCAAATCAATTTTGGAGAATATAACAGCACCACTAAGTTCATCTAGCATATCATCTAACCTAGGAATAGGATGACGATATCTAATGATGATATTGTTAATGGCACGACAATCAACACACATTCTCCATGTACCATCTTTCTTAGGAACAAGAATTATAGGAACAAAGACAAGGACTAAGACTTTCACGTACATACCCTTTCTCAAGTAGCCCTTGCACTTGGCGCTGAATTTCTTTGGTCTCCTTCGGATTGGTACGGTATGGTGGACGGTTTGGAAGTGAAGCGCCAGAACTAGATCAATTTGATGCTCTATTCCAAGCAATGGTGGAAGTCCTCACGTATCTCCTCCTAAACACATCCTCAAAAGCCTGCAAAAGAGAGGAAACACCACTAGGAAGAGAGGTTAAGTCGTTAGTTGAAAGAAAAATAGTTGCATCTTTGTACACAAGCACAAAGTGTATCTTTGATGGGTCATTACTCACATCTCTCAAATCTGATTTTGTGGCTAACATAACCAACCCTCCCTCACTCTTTTTCCTCTCATATTTGGCTTGTGGCTCTCACTCACCGATGGGTGGAAATCACTCTTTTCTTTCTTTTTACTCTCATTTTCAGCGAGCTTCTTTTGCTGAAATTCAACATGTATTTGACTAGGAGTCATTGGATGAAGCTCCTTTGTCTTTCCCTTCCACTTAAAAGCATATCTATTGGATCGGCCATCATGTTGCACACTTCTATCATATTGCCATAGCCTTCCCAACAGTAAATGGCACACGGTCATAGGCACCACATCACACTCAACGGTGTCCTCATAATCACCAATCTTGAAAGTAACATGCACCACATACTGAACCTTCACATCCCCACATTCGCTAAACCATTGCACATGATATGGACGTGGATGTTTCAGCTTCTTTAAACCAAGCTTCTCACACAATTCAACGCTAGCCAAGTTATGACAACTACCTCCATCAATAATAAGTTTGATTACCTTGTTGTTTACCTTGGCTTGTGTTTGAAACAAGTTGAATCGCTGCGGATGTGCATCTCATTCTTGTGCAAGCATGCTCAAATTTTTAGTGACTACTAGTGCCTCTCCCGTTTCATAACTCAACACATCAATCTCATCATCGTCATTGGATGCATTTTCATATTTCTCATTTTCATGACTGGCTCAACCTCATCTTCACTTGCAGATTCAAACTCTCCATCTTCTGTCACAAGCATGAGTCGGTTGTTGGGACACTCCCTAGCTATGTGCCCACGCCCCAAACACTTGAAGCATTGAATTTCTCTACTCTTTGCTGTGGCATTAATTGAAGATGTAGGGGATGGAGCCACCTTCTTCTCACTTGATGTAGGTGCTGATTTTGCAATCGGGGAAGAATGAACATTAGTATTTGAACTAGTACTAGCTGAAGATGTACCTCGTCCCAAACTGAAGCATGCTTTGGTGGCATTAGATGAAGTTGATGGAGCTTTCAAGTTGAAAGGTGTTGTCCTTGGTGCTGGTTTCATATCTTCTAGCAATGCTTTCTCCGCCTTTGTCGCTTGATGCACCAAGTCAACAACATCTTCAGAGGGCTGATATTGCACTGTCGCTTAATGTTTTTATTTAGGCGAACAGAAAACGCAAAGTGTTTGCTCTTCATCTTCGTGCACATGTGCCCTAATCATAGCTTGCTTCATCTCCTTGTAGTATTCCTCCACCGAGCGACCTCCCTGCCTCAAATTATGTAATTTATCAAAAAGATCACGTTTATAAGTAGTAGGAACAAAACGTGCTCTCAGCTCTTGCTTCATTTCAGCCCATGATGCAACTGGTGGTTCTCCATTATCTTCTCTTTGGTTCAATACTTGCTCCCACCATATCAACGCATACCTATCAAACTCAAGTAACGCCATGTGTAGCTTCTTCTCTTCCGAATAATTGTGCATCCGGAATATCTTCTCTACCTTGAGCTCCCATGTGAGATATGCATCTGGATCGGAAGTGCCTTCAAATTTGGGAATATTGAACTTGAGCTTCCCAAATTTTTCCTCCACATGCTGCTCATCATGACGACGACCATGGCGTTGATAGTTATCATTGCGGTGTAACCAAACGTCGTCGAAGAAGTCCTCAATGTGGGCAGCACCGCCGCGTCCACGGCCATGCCCACAGCCACGGCCTCTCCCTTGGCCATGGTCAGCACCCAAAACACCTCCCCCATGCCCGGGAAGGGGTGGACGAACCACGATGGTAGCGACTCGACCCGCTTGAGCTTCTCTAGTGAATCGTGCAGCCCTCTCCTCATCGGTCTCATCAAGCTCAATGCCTTCTTCATGTACACCAACTGGGCCCTGCTCTTTGCGAAGCTCCTCTAGTATCTCCCTCCTCAAGACGCTCATGTTGTCATTCAACTAACTGTTGAAGTCATTTGTGAGCTTCTCATGGTCAGCTTGTGTAACATATGCTGGTTCTCCTTCTTTCCCTGACATGGTTAGTGCAAACAAAGAAAACTATATATGTGGATGTGGAAATTTTTTTATTTGTGGAAATCACTCAACCTCACCTTCTCTTACCGTCAAAGTTCTTATCGTCCTTGATGGAATTGAAGAGTCGCACGCACTTTGGTGACGGTAGACAACACAAGGTGATAGATTGCGAATTCAATTGCACAAGCAATCTTTGTTAGACAATGGCTTATTTGTGGAGCTTGGAGGGAAAAGTGTTTACCTATGTAATGTGAAATTTCTAGATATTGTAAAGCTAGGTAACAATCCAAACTAGAATTCAATGCCTAGTTGCTGATCAAAAGATATAAGCGAAGAACGAAGCAACTCACATGCAAAGATGATGGAACTTAGTGCAATCAAAGGAATGAGCTAAAATATATAAGTGATGAACAACTAGCTCTTATTGCACAAGTTATAGAGAGACGCTAGCTAATTGCTCAATGAGATAAAACAGGGCACAAGATTGCTCAAAACAATGACATAGTGCAATCTAAAAATAGATACCTTCTAGGTGTGCTCACAAAACAATGTCGGCCAAGCACTTTTTTTATAATCTTTTTTTTTCTCTGTCTCTTTTTTTTGTTTTTTTTTTTCTGCTCTGTTTTTTTTTCTCTTTTTTTTTGTACTCGGCCAACAAAAAGGTTCACAAAGAGTAGTACAAGCCTATTAGGTACAGCCAAACTCTCAAGCTAGATTGTGCAATGAGATGAAAAAGAGCAGCCCTAGAGCAATATCAACAAGCTAGTCTCAATAGGAGCAAAGTATTCGCAAAGGATTGAATTGGCTCACAATAAAAAAATATGCGTGAAAGGATTTTTTTTTGTGTACCGGTACCGTATCATGAACAGTAAATCGTGACACTGTAGCAACTTCATACTGCACCAGTGGAATAGGCTTCGGTAGACACAATAGCAATCGCCACGGTAGCATGAACAGTACTCGCGTCTACTGTAGCAACGGCTTTTTTTTCCTGGCGCTGCGGTAGGATTGGAGCAGCAAGCGATCGCCTTTGTTTTTTTTTTTTCAAGATCGTGTGGTAGCGAGAGAACCGTGTACACACGCTCACTTTTCAGCGCCCTGATCAGAAGCGCGATCGCACCGGATATTCTCGCAAGCCTGCAGTAAATCAGAACGATAATCGCACATCAGTAGCATGATACCGTAGCGAAATTTTTTTTCGACTAGCGATTGGAAATAAGAAATTAAAGCTACGCAAAGAAAACAAAGATCAGCGACTAAACACAATTTCTAATGGATCGAGACCTAACCAAACTCACTAAAAAAATCAGATTGAACTACGGGCTAAAGGATTTTTTTTTTGGCTTTTTGTGTATAGGATAGAAAATAAATCTAACTACGAGTAAATTGATCCTACCGTGGCAACCGATGCTCTGATACCAAGATGATACGGGGGATGCCCGATCTTCACGACGTAGGATCGATGATAACTTTGGATCCGTGCAACCTGACGAACCGATGGCGCCAACCATCACAAAACAAAGAACTCGCGACAAAAGAATTCGCCCAACCACACGCTCGTGATCCCATCTACCCGATCACACCAAGTAGACGTGTCGCTGCTCCTGCAAAACACAAGGATTCACAAGAACGATGGAACGGCACAACAGATTGGAACTCCCTATTCTAGTGGGGGCAATATTGCTCAAACCCTAGAATCAAGAGTATATTGAAAATCTGAAATATCTGTCCCCTTGCAACGACGGCGTACAAGGGCTATTTATAGTCTTACTACTCAATACATTAAGGAATAAAATAACCGACTCAGAGCCGGTCGTCCAACACGCGTGCACGGGCGAAGTAGAGGAGTCCTGGTTTCCTTCGGTTGCATGCACGCCATGCCAAAAAAGGTGGCCTTAATTTCCTTCGGTTGCATTACTTTACTTGCATGCATGCAACAGACCAACACTAATTAATTACTCTTTCCAAATATGGCCACGGCACATGCAGGCGCAAGGGGGCCACGGCTCATGCATGCAATAGCATGTCACGCACTATTTGTTTTTTGGTTGCTTGCATGCTTGCATCTTGTCTCTCTCCTTTGTGAATACATGCACATACACATGCATTTGACACACACATGTATGCTTGTTCCTTCCTCCCGAATGCATGCACATCATCTTCGCTCCTTCGGCCTGATGTCGTCTCCCATGCTTCCATACGTATAAAACTGCACATGCATAATATGAGACTATTAGGTAGTAACATATATTCATTACAATCAAAATTAAAATTAAGTAGGAGCGATTTCACCTTCTAATTAATCTTTTTAGCTCATGCTCGTGTAATTGGTCCAATCGGCGGGATGTCCTCATCAGTTTGTCCATCAGTTTGGGGATGACACGTCGTAGAAAACAATAGCTTTGTCCCAAGCTTCCCCCCAAGTGTTCTCCAAAAGTGGCTAAAAATTTGGCATCACGATCTAAAACAATTGTCCTCGGTACTCCAAGCAAACGAACGATCTCCCTGAAAAATAAATCAATAATATGAGTAGCATCATCGCTCTTATGACAAGGTATAAAATGAGGCATCTTAGAAAACCTATCAACTATAACAAATATATTTTCCCTCGCCCTCTTAGTCCTCACTAAACCTAGCACAAAATCTATAGAAATATCCTCCCAAAGTACCTTCGAAATAGGAAGAGACGTATATAAACCATGTGGATTTAAACGAGACTTGGTTGTTTGACAAGTAGTGCATCTTCCCCCACATAGCGCTCGACATCACGTCTCATCTTTGGCTAATAGAAGTGTGTGGTTAGCACATCCTTGGTCTTATGAATACCAAAATGTCCCATCAAACCACTTTCATGTAGGGGGTGCAAACGGAGCGGATAATTCCCGGTCGGCCGATCGACCGAAAGCTTACGGAGTGAATACGGAAGAGATAAATGGTTATCCGATACTATCTATGTCCGACTCTGAGGAAAAAATGTGGAATAGGATACAGGATGAGCGATATCCGTCCGCATGTATCCGTATATCAGGTGGTATGAGGAAAGTCTGTTGTGACTTCACTTAGGAATAGGATAACATATAGGTTGGTTGCTGCATTTGAGCGGGTAGAGGATACTGAGTATTTTTCCTTCGACATCTCAGCGATTAGTCTCTCGATGTTCGCTCTGATTGCACCCCTACTTTCTAATGTCTTGTGTAGGGGTGCAAAATAAGCGGATAAAATCTGTCCGACCGATCAACTGAAGGTTCGCGGAACGAATACGGGATGGAGAAATGGGTATCCGACACTATCCGTGTCTGACTCCAACTTCAAGATAAAAATATGGAATAAGATATAGGATGAGCGATATCCAACCGTATCCGCTCCGATTGCACCCCTACCTTCATGCATCGCCTGCAGCAACAAAAGACGAATGGAACTCATAGGAACACACAGCTTGTTAGCTCTAAACAAATAACTATCTTTCAACACATATTTATCATAACATCTCCCTTCTTTGCAATTAGTGTAAAGGTCCTTGAAATCCAAATTAGTAGCATATAATTCTTTTAAACTTTTCAAACCAAGAATTTTACCATCAAGTTGGGACAACAATGTGTATCGTCTAGACAATGCATCAACAACTATATTATCTTAGAAAAGTCCATTTTACACCCTTAAACTCTTCCAAAAGTTTAGAAATCAACCTTAAGCTATAAAACCGGACAACCGAGCCCCCTCAACTATTAATACCGTTCACTTTACCCCCCTCAACCCAAATTGGGGTGGTTTTGTCTAACGTGGCACTGACGTGGCACCGGAATTGACGGTTTTATGCTAACTTGATGCCATGTTGGCAAGGAATTGCCGATGTGTCATCCACATGGATCCTAGTTGAAATCACGTGTGGAATTTTTTTTCTTTCATTTTTTTTCTCCTCTTTCTTTTCATCCTCCTTTCCTATCTACCTCCTTCCTCCTCCCGAGCACTGACAGTGAGCTCTTCATGACACTCTCCTTCTCCCCATGGCCAACCGGTGAGGAAAGAAGAGAAGGCCAAGGCGTACGGTTGCCAGGATGATAGGGCCAGCAAGTTCAGAGAACAGATCAGGATGGAGAAGAGGAAAGTGCTAGGGTTCTACGAGCTAACAACTAAAAGAGACGAATATGATGTTCTTTGATACCTTCTCATTCCAACTGCACTGGTATATAGCCAGGGTTTAATCGGACAAAATTACAGCAATGAAAGTAAAACACTGAGTTATCTGAGTTCAAGTGAAACGACAATAGAGATGACGCCACAGTAACTATCGAGGGTATTTCTGATCGTTGGATCGTTTGTCCGAGAGTCAGCCCACATCCACACCCTCCATCTGAGTACAAGTGAAATCGCTAAAGCGGTATGGTTGTCGCCGACTTCAACTTCCTCCCTTCATAGTCTTCTTCTTCAGCTAGCTCAAAACACTTCTGAACTCTTCGGTCCTGACAATTCCCCCCTTATTGATTTATATCTTGTCCTCAAGGAGTGAAGTTCAGAAAGGTCTTCCGGATGAAAGTCAAATCTTCCCATGTAGCATCTTCAGGACCCAGGTTTAACCACTGAATTAGCCACTGCGCCACTGGCTCATTTCGGCGTGGGATGACTCGCTTGTCCAGAATAGCCAGAGGTTCAGTTTTGATCTTTCCATTCTCCCCAACTAATGGTAATCCAGGAAGAGGCACTGCATGAGATCCCAAATGTTTCTTTAACTGGCTCACATGGAAAACGGATGGATAGCTGTGTGTTCAGGTAGTTGTAGTTTGTAAGCTACCATTCTTATCTTTTCCAGCACACGGAAGGTACCATAGAATTTTGATCTGAGCTTTAAGGATCCCCTTATGCCAAAAGCAGTTTGTCGATAGGGTTGCATTTTGAGGTATACCATGTCCCTGACTTGGAACTGTATCTCAGTTCTAGATTTATCAGCATAATGTTTCATCCTTTCCTGGGCATTGTGCAGGTTGGATTTCAGTTGCTCCAGCATTTGCTCTTTTTGTTCAACAGTAATTCTTGCCTCCTCAGATACATTACAAGGAATGGAGAGCTCTCCAACTTGAGGAGGATATCCATACAGTGCTTGAAATGGTGTGATTTTCAAAGAAGTATGGTAAGTAGTGTTATACCACCACTCTGCAAGTGTTAATTAACTCATCCATTCTCTAGGTTCCTGAAAGGTCATGCACCTCAAATAAGCCTCTAAGCATTGATTCACTCTTTCCGTTTGCCCATCCGTTTGTGGATGATAAGCGCTACTCAATCATAAAGATACCTTCATCATCTTAAAATTTTCTTGGAACAAATGACTAGTGAATATTCTGTCTCGATCAGTCACTATAGCAATGGGCATCCCATGGAGTTTGAATATGTTATCCATGAAAGCTTGTGCAACATGTTGGACTGTATAAGGATGAGCCAACGATAAGAAGTGTGCATATTTAGTGAACCTGTCCACTACCACCAAAATTACCTCCTTGCCTCTGGAGTTAGGTAATCCCTCAATGAAATCCATGCTTATATGAGTCCATGCCATGTTTGGTACCACTAAAGGATTCAGCAACCCAGGAATATGAATGTGTTCTGATTTGGTAATTTGATAGACTGGACATTCAGCGATTAGTTCCTCCACATTTGTTTTGAGCTTTGGCCAATAAAATAATTTTTTGATTCTATGATATGTAGCTCGCCTTCCAGAATGTCCTCCAATTGATGATGAGTGAAAGGAGTTCAAAATTTGGGTTCGACTGTCATTTCCCAACCCCACATAAATTCTCCCTTTATATCTTACCAAGCCGGAATCCAAGACATACCCACTGTCAGTCCCAGCATGAAGATGGTTGTCAACTACCATTTTCTCATATTGAGGATCATTAGTGTAACTTCTTTTCACATCCTCCACCCATTCAGGCAACATGGTAACTATGGCATGACAACTACCTTCTCCTTCTTGCAGATTGACATCCCTTCTCGACAAAGCATCAGCAGCCAGATTTTCTTTTCCCTTTTTATACTCCACTTTGTAATCAAATTCTAGTAACTTGAGAAGTAGTTTGTGTTGTATTCCCTCTGCTATTCTTTGGGTTGTTATGAACTTCAAACGTTTTTGGTTGGTTTTGATCACCAACTGATTTCCTAATAAATAATGCCTCCACTTCTTTAAAGCCTCTAGAATAGCCATTACTTCCTTTTCATAAATTGATTGTGTAGCTGCTCTTGTACCCAAAGTTTTACTATAATAAGCAATAGGTCTTTTTCCTTGCATCAGCACAGCTCCCAGTCCACTACCACAAGCATCAGTTTCTAGAATGAATGGTTGAGCAAAATCAGACAATGCTAAAACTGGACAGGTAGTCATAGCTTTTTTCAGGGTTTCGAAAGCTATTGTTTGTTTTTCTCCCCACATAAAAGAGTCTTTCTTCAAGATGTCAAGTGGTTGGCAAATCTTTCCATACCCTCTCGCAAATCTTCTATAATATCCAGTTAAGCTTAGAAATCTCCTCAATTTGGATATTGTATTCGGTGTAGGCCAATTCACCACATCCACTATCTTCATTGGATCGGTGGCCACTCCAAAACCACTGATAATATGACCCAAGTACCCTATTTCGGCCACAGCAAAACTGCATTTACTTCTCCTCGCAAACAATTGATTTTGTCTCAGTATTTGAAATGCTTGCTGTAAATGTTTTACATGGTCTGTTAGATTCTTACTGAACACCAGAATGTCATCAAAAAATACAAGTATGGACTTCCTCAATTGATCACAGAAGATATGATTCATAAGAAATTGAAAGGTGGCTGGGGCATTTGTTAGCCCAAAAGGCATAACAGTGTACTCATAATGGCTTGAGTGAGTCCTAAAAGCTGTCTTCGTGATGTCTTCCTCTGCCATTCTGATTTGATGGTAGCCTGACCCGAGGTCCAACTTAGAGAAAATAGTTGCCCCATGTAACTCATCCAATAGATCTTCTATGATAGGCATTGGGTATTTGTTTTTGGTTGTCATTGAATTTAGTTGCCTATAGTCTACACACAATCTCCAAGAGCCATCTTTTTTTCTAACCATAATAGCCGGGGAAGAATAAGGACTCACACTAACCTTGATTTCCTCAGAATCTAGTAATTCTTTGATAATACCCTCCATGGCTTCCCTTTGATGATGTGGAGTTCTGTAGGGTCTGATATTAGGAGGATCTAAATTGCCTTTTAATGGTATACTATGGTCACACTCCCTTTTTAGAGGTAACCCTCTCGGTTCTTTGAAAATATCATAATACTGTTGCAATAACTCTTGCACCTCTCTTGGTAATACCCTTGCCTCTAAGTGTTCATCTTCCTGAGCCCAATTAATCTGGATCATACCCCCCCCCCCCTCACTTCTTTTCTCATGATTTTCTCAAATATGGTAACTCCTACCAAATAGTGTTTATCAGGAAGGGTGTAATATTTGAAATTCACATTTTTTTCCCTCTTTGCATACAGTCAGCTCCCTAGACTTTAGGTTTAATCCAATAGGACTGTGTTCATATATACAATCAGCCCCAAGAATGATGGCATAGCTTTTGAGGTTTAATAGCTGAAATGAAGTAGCAAAATGACATCCTTGCACTGTGTAAGAAATCATCTTAGTTCTAGCCTCTGTGCATAATTCCCCACCACCTGCCACTGTTACCTTCTTAACTGGTCTACTGTTACCTTCTTAATTGGTTGATATAAAAGCTTGCATTCACTCCGGACCGCGAATTCATAATCCATGAAGGAATGCGTACTACCACTATCCACCAACATTACTACTGATTTTCCCCAAATTACTGTTCTCAAAGAAAAAGTAGCAGTCCCTATAACTCCTGACATCGCCTGACTGGAAATTACCAGAAGCTGTTCATTCTCTTGAATATCTTCGGACTTCTCAAGACTTCCAGGAGCGGTTATGAAACCTGGCTCCCTTGCTGTCTCTATGTCATCAGTATTCAGCCCCATCTCATCCTCTCCTTGCATTAAGATAGTATGTAAGGCTTTCTTGACTTTACATTTCAGGTTATGTCCAGGAACCCATGGTTGATTACAATGCCAACAAGTTCTTTTGTTCTCATTTTGGGTCTGAGTTTTTCCCTTTTCAATTCCTTCTATATTACTCCCCTTGACTGGCCCTGACCTGAATGAAGTCGGGCCTATCTTGTTCCTGTTAAATCCTCCAGAGTGTCCAATCCTTCTAGCTTGCATTGCCTTCTCTTCCAACTTCGCATACCAGTATGCCTCATGTAGCCCCTTCGGCTGGTGCATACTCACTCCAAATTTAATCTCATCTTTCAAACCACCTATGAAACAACTCAACAAAAATGCTTCTTACAAGTATGGATGATCTCTCCTCACTAGCTCCACGCATTTTTCAAAATAGTCGATATACTTACTAACATTACCAATATGTTTCATTGTTTGTAGCCTTTCAACTGCCTCATGAGCACTGGCCTCTAAGAACCTATCCGATATCAGAGCACAAAGTTGCTGCCAGTTTGGCACTTGCCAGACTATTCCAATTCCCTTGAACCAGGTATTAGCCCTTCTAGTGAAATGTCCAGTAGCGATGTTCACCCATTGTTCTCTGGGTGTTCCAGCCATCTCAAAGAACTTCTCGCACTGTTCTAGCCATCTCAAAGAACTTCTCGCACTGTTCCAGCCATCTCAAATAACTTATCGCACTGTTCCAGCAATCCACTTGGTTCATCCCCTGTGAACAACGGCAATTCCAGTTTCGGGCCTCTGATGATTGCATCTGCATATTGATGTCCCCTACTGCCCATGTTCTGGTTCATGTTTCCCATCGGACAGACCAAATTCACTCCTGGTTTGTTCGATGTATAAGTCCAACCTATGTGTGGTAATTGGGTATCATTATAGGGATTAGCATTCAAAGCCGGGTGGTAATACGACTGAATAGCCACTACTGGGTCGGTATTCTACCATGTCCAGGGCGGTACCGCCGGAACTCCAGGACCATGATTAAATCCCTGATTAAACATCTCGGGCATAGCTACCGAAGGCTGCAGTATTCTCCTGTGAGGCTCTCCTGACCCTTCCCCCATCTCAACTTGCGAAGTGGTTCTGATTGCAGGAGAGAAAATCGAAGGATGATTCGATATTACCGTATTCGGCTCCACGAAGAAGGTGGTAGGAGCTCCTGTCCTCTGGTTCCACTCGACATTCCATGTCAAATTCTAGCCTACTTCTGTTGGTATTGGATCTTCCGCTCTAGCCGCCGTTGTTACCCCTTCCGCACTAGGCATCGAAGGTTTGGAAAACTTAGCAAATAAAAGATTCTTGTTTTCTGCCACATCTGACTTCAGTCTGTCTAACTCCGACAATCTCTCTTGTATCTTGATAATTTCAGCCCTATTTTCCATTTCAATCCCCTCTTCCTCAATCGAACCGTGGGATCGAGTCTTCGCCACCATCAACTCATGGATTTGCTTGAGCTAAGGAATTTTACGGTAGCTAATCAGGCGATTGCCCCAACCCTCGCTCTTGCAAATCTCAGATTAGGACCTGTTACTACTCTCATACCAATTGATAGGGCCAGCAAGTTCAAAGAACAGATCGGGATGGAGAAAAGGAAAGTGCTAGGGTTCTACGAGCTAACAACTAAAAGAGACCAATATGCTGTTCTTTGATACCTTCTCATTCCAACTTCACTGGTATATAGCCAGGGTTTAATCGGACAAAGTTACAGCAATGAAAGTAAAACATTGAGTTATCTGAGTTCAAGCGAAACGACAATAGAGATGATGCCACAGTGACTATCGAGGGTATTTCTGATCGTCGGATCATCCGTCCGAGAGTCAGCCCACATCCACGCCCTCCATCCGAGTCCAAGTGAAATTGCTGAAGCGGTATGGCTGTCGCCGACTTCAACTTAGTCTTCTTCTTCAGCTAGCTCGAAACACTTCTGAACTCTTCGGTCTTAACACAGGATCCGTGCCACCTCCTCGGTCGGCCGCCAAGTGCTGGCCAGTCAGCTCACCTCCTCCACCAGATCTGGGGATAGTCATTTGGGAGCGACGGCCAGATCTAGGGGGGCGGGGGGACAAGAGAGAGAGAGTGTGTAACATCCCAAATTTCTAGAGTTTTCGAAAATTTTGAAAACTTCAAAAATTAACCATTTGGTTTTATTAATTTGCTAAAGCTTAAATTGAAATTTAGAATTTAAAAGCAATTTAATTTGAATTAATCAAAATCCAATTAATTCAAGTTGGTTTCATTGAGTTTTCTGAGTCTTAATTGGATTTAAAAATCAAAAGTGTTGTTTTAAGCCTTTTTTTGGTTTTTGTTGGTTTTTAAAAGAGGTTTTCCTTTGTCCTTATGTTAAAAAATAATCAATTACAAAAATTAAAAGCAATAGTTAAGCTAAAAATATTTTTATTAAGTTCTAAATAATTCAAGAGATTTTTGTGTATTTTTCTTGAATTTTTGGACGGCTTTAGCTATTTTCTAAAAAGGTTTTTGTTTTTCTGGTATTTTCTAAATTCGAAAATCCTTAAAATTCCTTCATATTCATCTTGGGCCAAATTTCTTCAGCCCGTTTCCTTTTTCACCCGTGCGGTCCACCTCGCCGACCCGCTTCCACGCGCAGCGTCGCGCCCCTCCATCGGACACCGTCCGATTTTGATCGGACGGCTCGCATTCCCGCACCGTTTCCCCGTTCCGCTCCCCTCTCTCTCTCGCTGACCTGTGGGCCTGCCTTGTCAGCCACCGCCGCCTCCGGGGCGTTAGCGCCAGCGCCGCGTTCCCCGCGCGCACCCACTCTCGTCTCGCGCATTCAATGCGTGGACGACTTCCACGCCCGCTGCCACCACCCACGCCATCGTCCTTGCCCTGGTCGTCTCCTTCTTCACGCCTCCGCCCACGCCGCCGCGCGTCGGCCTGCGTCAGCGTCTCATGCGCCACCAAGCACCTGCCCATCGCGTCGCCCTATCGCACGCATTGAAGGCGGCGTGCTTCTCTGCACCAGC
The DNA here is from genome assembly GCA_036346405.1 of Phyllostachys edulis. Lineage (NCBI taxonomy): Eukaryota > Viridiplantae > Streptophyta > Magnoliopsida > Poales > Poaceae > Phyllostachys > Phyllostachys edulis. Next base: position 17,221,207 of record CM070567.1, read on the forward strand.
TGCCGCCACCCACTCCCTCTCCCACGCCCTGTCGCCTCCCCGTACCCCTCAACTGTTGCGTCGCCATGGACCCAGAGCTCGGCCGCGGATCACGCCACCTCCCATCCCTCCCTCCAAGCCTCCCCGCACCTATTTAAGGCGAGCACCGTGAAGCCCTCGGCCTCCTCTTGCTCTTTCCCCCACTCACTCTCCCTCTCTTCCTCCGAGCTCGCCGTATTTCGCGATTCCGCCGCCACCGCCGAGCTTCACTCCACCTCATCCACCGTCTCCATCAAGCCTCCTCCGGAACCATCGACCTCGCCTCCGGCATCGCCAGAGCACGGGCCTCCTCGTGCACACCTCCCCGTCCCCGGAGCCCTACCGGTGCGTCGCCGCCGCCTACAACCGCCGTCGCCGCCATTTCTTCCTCCTCGCCGGTGACCCTTCCGTCTTGCCGCATACTAAGTCCTGCATACCGCTTCATCATACGCCCTTTTCCGTGGGTGCCCTCGCGACCACCAAGACCCATGGATTAGCTCGCCGACCATCGAGCCTTGCGCGCCGCTGCCTTGGGTCCGACGTGGCTGCCACCGTGGTGCCCCATCAGTGGCCACCTCAGCCCTTTGCTGACGTGGCTGCCTCGTCAGCAAGCCCGAGTGGATTTTCCTGGTTTTCCTTTAGAAAAATAATTCGGAAAAATCAAGAAAATCCCGATTTCATCATTTTATGCAAATTCAAACTTCCGAAGGCCATAACTTCCTCATTCGAACTCTGATTCGAGTGATTCAAATTTCTAAATTCATTTAAATTCCTTATCTTCCTATTAGTATTTATTTGAATTTTATTTGAAGTTGTTTTATTTATTTAGCTTGTTTCAGCAGTATAGATTAGGTGTTTGATTTAAATTAAATGGACCCGACGATCGAAGCATCTCTACTCTTCAACGAAGGCAAGTCGTAGACTTTTGATCATATTGAACCCATTTTTAAAAAGTATATTGTTTGATATAAACATGCATTGCTAATTTTATAATAAATGGTTTCAGGATTAGTTAATTACCTAATTGCCATCATACCTCCTTGATAAATTATGAATGACATGTATCCTTGAATGACATAACTCCTTGGACACCATAGGATGGTTAATTATTAGTTGGATATTATTTTAATACCAACATGGGTATCGTGTTATGCTTAGCCAATGCTTTAGTATACGATACATTCATGATCACTTACTCGAAGAATGATTGAATTTGGCTAAAGGAAATATGGAACTGTGGCGGAGCCACTATTGATAAAATTTGTTGTGCCATGGCTAGGGTGGTCATTTGGCCGGGTTGAACGAAAATGATTTATGCTCGGACGAGTGGGTGGTGGTAAAAGGTGGGTGCAGTAAAGCATATTGGGATGTAGAAACGTCTCGTCTGAGCAGCCATCTAAGGACTTAACCTTGAACCATTGATCTAGGCCATATCATACAACCACATGTCTAGATTGGGATAGACCTGGCCAACTAATTAGCAATGTTTTGATTTGGTTCTGTTTTGGTTGATTATGGCGCAAGAGGGGGCCGGTACGGCGAATCCTTAGCGAGCAGAACCAGGTCAAAATAGAACTTTGTAAAGGCCTTAGCACGTGCTCTAGACTGCTTACCTACGGTAGTGAACAGTGGTATCGACGGATGCCAAACCAACTAGAGAAGTCGTGTCTTGTGGGTAAAATTGTACAACCTCTACAGAGTGTAAAACTATTCGAATAGCCGTGTCCCTGGTTATGGACATGCATGGTGATTTCACACAAGGGGTAGATTTTCTTGAAATGTTGGAATGGGATGGATGGATCTGAGTAGTTGTTGGTTGATGGTTGGGAAGTGAACAGGGTGTTCACTAGTTGTTTCAAAGAAAATTGATTACTTATGTATTAATCTTTTAAAACAATGCTTTACAATCTAATTACTGTATTTAATGTCAAATATTGCTTTTTGCAAAATAGTCATAAAGCTATCCTTGTCAAACCTTGCATGAATATTACTTGCATGCATTTCTCTGCGACTTGCTGAGTACATTCAAAGTACTCACAGCTTATATGCCCTCTGGTTGATCAGTCGCTGAAGAAGAACCAGGAAGCACCAAGTTCTACGAAGAAGACTACTTTGAAGACTATGCGTATTAGGTCGCGTCCTCCACTCGATTGCCTGTGGGCATGTTGGGTGACCTCCAACGGATGTTTGGTTTCCGCTGCAAGCTTCCTTTTGTTGTTAAGTCCTGCGTGGCAAACTTTGTAAGACTTGACCATAAGGTCCTTTTGCTATTAAAATATTAATTTGTCTGCTTCATCTATAGTTTGTTGTGCAGTTTTTTATTACACCAATGTTGCAACTGTGTGCACTAGCTACTGATCCAAGGAATAGTGCAGATATATACAGAGGGTCCTGGATCCAGAAATCCAGGGTCCTAACAAAGAGGAAGACGGCGGCGAGGACTGCTCTTAGGCGCCATATCTCGGAGGATTGTCGGGAGCCCGGTGTACGCACTGGAGTGCGATGAGGCTCTGAGTGTACCAGGCGGGAGCAAGGAGCCGGAGGAGGTCTAGGAGACACTGCTCACCATACACATCATCCGAGAGTGGATGGACACCTCTGCCGATGACCTCGACTTCACCGCCGAGGGAAAGTACCGCGACTTCTTTGGCGATCATGTAACGATCCACGACGAGTACTCTTGCATAGTGGAGCACCTCGTCACGACGCTCCCACCCGACACCGTCCGCCTCCGCCATCTTGATTGGGGAAAAACCCCTGTGCGCCTCCACTTGGCCTATGGAGCGCCGACAGCTTCTATTAATGCCCCTCAAGACTGGGTAGGGGTGGGAGTGGATCGGTCCGGTCCGACTCGGTTATGCCCCATGTGATCCCTGGCTTAAGAATAGATGAAGGGTCAGCCCTTTTGATTGTGCTGCTGTGACCCTCATGACCCACTAGATTATAAGGGTCGACCCTTACATCGTTTGTACAGAGTAGCAAGAACATGTAAGGCGAAGTCAGCCTTGGTGGGCTGGAACTGCACTTGTCCCGTCGCCTTCTGCTGCTGGGCGAGGAGATCGTCGTCGCCACCGAGGCTGGCCCAGGAGAGCTCGCTCTTGTTCCGCTTGCGCATCTCACAAGTCTTGGAGAAGTCCATGGAGTAATCTGGCATGGCACCGTTCTTCATGTTCCACTCTACGAACGCTGGCACCGTCATCCACCCAACCGCTCCCCACTGCTGCCCCTACAAGAAATCAGCCATAGACACCTTCTCAGGACTGATCTAGCCATGAATCCTCCGTGCAAATCAAACCTAGCTAGCCAAGCAGCCATTGCCAAGAACCTCTTGGTTTCTTGGGGGTTTAGCTAAAGAAAGCAAAATCTACGCACTCATGATTTCTGCTCCACTTTTTGGTGAACTCAATTGTCAGAAAGGGACAGCCAAAGACTAATTAAAACTTTTGCATCTTCTTCTTATCGGATTAAGCAAGGATCCTGGACGGAAAGAGAAGCTTATGCTCCCCCTTCTTGTGTGTTTGTGTTCATTTGAATCCTCTATTGTTGTACAACACATACACACCCACACAAAAATCGCACTAGTCTACTTCTTTTCCCAGGTGAAATTTGTAGCGACTTGAGCAAGAAAACCACTCCAAAGTCTAGGTGAAAATTACTTCAAGAAACAGAGAAAATGATGATTCTTCCCTAGTTCGGGGGAGAAACGCGGGGAATGGGAAGAATCTATTCATACATACCTCCTTGCAGTTCCCCATCTCTCTCTCTCTCTCTCTCTCTCTCTCTCTCTCTCTGCTTGTTGCAGCTTTGTCAAACTTGCCCTCTTCCCGCTGCTGCCACTGGAGAAAATTCTTGTAAGTGGAGTTGGCGTCCGGGCCTCTGGGGATAGGGAGAGCTGTGCTTATAAAGGTAGAGGGGATGGGCTGCGCCTACTACTAATCGTGTTTCTCTCGTGATTTGTGGGTGGCGCATTGGAGATGGGCGGGAGTTACCGCCGTGGCGCATTGTAGATCTTGCGCCACCGCCCGATGTGGCAGGCAAGGAGAGCACAGAGCAATGGGAGGTCGGCGGCCGGGGGCAGTGCTGATGCGGTTGTGAGAGCTACTCTGGAGGCAAACGCAGGGTGCGAATGGGTGTGCGTGTGGTGGGTAAGGGGCGGCGGCGGCGGCGAGTGGAGGTGGGAGAGCGGCGTGGGGGAGACGGATCCGAGCGGCGGCGGGGTGACACAAGACTGGGGAGGAGCCAAGGAGGCTATAGAGCTTGGATCGACCCGCTCGATCCAATGGATCTGTAGGTTAGTGGGCTTTGGACTCCCATCATTTTTTGATAGAACCCCCTAACCCATTTAGCCGAAAATCTTGTTATGGATCGATACCTCATTGGGCCAAGTTGACCCACTCCCACCCCTAAGACTGGGGACGAAATCATCTTGTTTTTCTTCATAGGGAGCCCTACATTCCTACTGCGCAGTTGCGTCACTGCAAAGAATTGAATCCTACTAAATTTATGTAATGCCACGCTATCTCGATTGTCAAATCAGAAAAGCATGTGATCAACCGTTTTCAGGGCCATGCGTGATGCATTGATGTGTCGCATGCAGGACTCGATTCCGATGAGGTTGCAGGGGATTGGCATCCAGCAGAGGAGCACAGTATTATTCGGCAGATTCAAACTGTCTGATTGAAAAAGAATGGTTTAGATCAACTGCTACAGTGATGGTACAGTGTTTACGAACAGCACTGGCAGTATTTTGTCATATTGCGATGTCTACATTGTGCTACAGTACAATAGCTGCATGTGCTAGACTTTTTTGGTCCGTCTAAATGGCGCAAATTCGCCTCGTAATCACAAGAATAACCGTCTTCGCACGGAATTTACAAAAATGACGTCCTACCGCACGGTGACAGTGCGGCGGGGCATCCAGAACCGACACCTGCCCACTGCCGCACCGTCACCGTGCAGTGGAGGCATCCCGCACGGCCACTGTACGGACACCACATTGTAGCACCCCTACCGCACAGCCACCGTGCGTCAGATGGTACTATAGTATTTCGTTTTTCTTTTTTTCCTTTTTTAAAATTCATTTAAGTATACTTTTGTATGAATTTTTAAATATAGCAAATTTTGTTTTTCTTTTTTTTTAAATTCATTTAAATATACTTTTGTATGAATTTTAAACATAGCAAATGAGCTCCAAAAAATATGAAATTTTGTGTGGAGTCTTTTGACACAGCGTACTTTCTTGTATAATTTTTGTAAAATTTTATCCATTCTAAATATTTCTCTCAAATTCATTTAAGTATAATGTTTGTAGGAATTGTCGAGAAGAATTCAGAACTTATAAAATTTCGAAAAAATTATACAAGCAATTACCCTGTGTGGGAAGACTCTACAAAAAAATCATATTTTTGGAGCTCATTTGCTATATTTACAAATTCATACAAAAGTATACTTAAATGAATTTAAAAAAAGGAAAAAAGAAGAGAGAAAAAATGCTACAGTGCCTCTACCGCACGGTGCCTGTGCGGCAGTGGGTGCTACAGTACGTTGTCCGCATGGTGGCCGTGCGGGAGGCCTCCACCGCACGGCTGTAATGCGGCAGGAGGCAGGTGTCGGCTTTGGACGGCCTGCCGCACGGCTATCGTGCGGCAGGACGCTATTTTTGCAAATTCAGTACGAAGACGGTCATTTTTGTAATTACGGGGCGAATTTGTGCCATTTCGGCCAAAAAGTCCATGTGCTACAGCATTTTGCTACAATAGAAAATCATGATCTCATCCTTTGCTTTTTATCCGACGCTGCTACGTAACGGCATGATACTGTAGCACCATGACATTACGTAGAGGATGCGCTTCCGGTTGCAGGCCATATGGATTATGGGGTGTGGTGGCTACACCTGCCAAGGAATGCATCTTAGCAGCTGGTTCAGCCAGAGCTCTCGATCGGATGGGTAATCATCTGAAATCTGGAGTGTGACGCCGGAAGCATATCGACAAAGGATCTGTGTTGTTGAGTATAGTTTTGTGCACCTGAATTTCTACTAAGGCCCTGTTTGGCTAGCTTCGACTTCGGCTGGCTACCTGGAGAAGCTGAAGAAGCCCCACCTGAATTCGCCTCATAAGTCTTACCATTTTTGTTGTTGTTGTTGAGATGCTATCCGCTTGGAGTTCCTGGGATATTTGTTCTGTACCGGATGTTATGCCGTGTTTCGAGTTTTGTATCCAAGAGCCTGGTATGGTAGATGTACTGGACATTGTTGTATTGTGTGTCTGGATGTCCTTTACCATTTGAGTAGTGCATCTATGCACTCCAAGAAAACTGGATTACACAAGTCTTCGAGCAATATGATCACGGGTAGAGTAGCAGATGGTTGCAAATAGAATCCTCGATTGCTTAAAAAATTATGTTTTTCAACTTTTTCAGATAGCACTACTACAGACTACAGAAGAAGTAAACATGGCCATCCATCCTACATACATGTGTTGCCTGCCGTTCGGCAATCTTCGTATTCGATACCTCAACATATTTACAAATTTGAATGTGATATATAGACCATACCCTTCAATGTGGAAGTCTCGCTATTTTCCAACTCTAGATTCAGTAAATTTCTGTAGCATGTCATCTGACAGCGTATGGTGAATAGTCATTTCAGCTTCACTCAGTCTTCGATTGTTTAATAGGTCCATCAGCAAATCTTTTTTGAGCAGACGATGGACAGTTCTTGAATCCATCAAAAATCAAAATACAGTGCTTGTGTTCCATTTACAAGTAAATGCTATCAACATCTTTGCACAAACTTATGCAATAGAGTACATGCTGCTTTACACACAAGATAACTTATGAAGATTGCCATCATATTTCTATACATGCACGAGTAGGCAAGGAACATATCTCTGTCGCAGTGCTTCTTTTCCTTTTGTCAAATCTGTTAGGCATGCATGGTAAAAATCTGAAAGACCCAAAGTTGGAGTTGACACAGGGGCAGCCATTTCAACTTGACTTCATTAACCTCTGAGAATGGAAGTCCAAAGCATCTCTTCTAGCTAGCCCAGGGTGCCAAATCATGCCTAGATAAATGAATCCTTCATAGCTAAAGGAGATCAATCACTCAAAAACTTGCAATTTTCCATCAATTTTCGTAATCTCATTCGCCACATGTGGGAACAGGACAAATGAGACATAGTAGAGAAACACTCGAGACACTCCATGTAAATTACAATTCAACAATTCTTTTGTATTGACAGTGTTATGAACATGTAACAAGTAAGTTTCATAGTTTGAGTTGTAGCATTTGCACTGTTCTTTTGTATGGAAAATTTAGCGTACCTTTAGGAAAAGAAAAATAAATATACAGAGGTCAGTTAATCTGGTTAGTTACACGTATGTACTGCTTGATTAAATGTTAAAAGGTAAAAGTATCGATGCGCTTCAACCCTCAATCGCAATAAACCGGCAGAACACTTATGAATCTAAGTGTCAAATGGTCATATCCTTCAGTCTGGAAATCTATTTTTAGCTTTGGGACTAAGCCAATAACCAAGTTTTTGTAGCAGCAGTGTTGTACACTCTTATCTCCGTATAGTTTCAGTCAGTCTTTGACTCTTTGGATGATTGGGGAAGGTTATACAGAATCAGACCCATGAGCAATACCACGGTGCCTACGATGAAAGACCCGCTTAACTTTGCACCTTGAGGGATGTAGGGCAAAGGAAGAGAAAGGATATAGATTGATATTGGCACTGCAATTAAAAACAAACAACATCAGCACTATCAAGGAAACACTACTTCAGATTGGTCTATACAGCGGCCTCAAACCAAAAAATAAAGGATGCAAATGCAGGAGGGGAAGGAAACAGGGAGAGAAAGACCTGCTGAAGTTGATGTAAGCGAAGCAACCAGAGCAGATGACATCTTCACCAAATTAAGCAATGAGATATTGAAAGCCATATTCACCAACATAAACAGCAATGGTAGGAATGGAGCTCCTCCACAATCTACAAAAAATGGTGGCACATGTGCAATACAGGCATGCCGGTAAAATAAATTATAGATGCATAAACACTATGAAACCCCTATATAAACAATCACAAATGACAAGCACAACATAAGTTTGAAAGGTATTGATTCAATGTTTTCAAGTTGATTACTTCGCAATTCAAAGAATTCCACACAACAAACCCAAAGAGAGCCATAGAAGCACTCAGGAAGCCCTCAATCATAAAGTGCACATATTGTACTACAAGCACTTCAGTGCATTGAGGTGCTTCATGATGTGTAAATTTATAAATTAGATCAAAACACTCAATTCTGGTCAAGAAGGATTACCAATCGGACTTTCCCCAACATTTAAGAAGCACTCAGTACCACCATTTAGATAAGCGGGAAGCTCAGCAAACTTAATTCCCCTCAAATTAGAAAGGATTGGGAGAAGAAGAAAGACAAATAGAGCCTACAAATAAAAAAAAGTAAATATAATATACAATATAAATGCAGGTTTGTGAATATGCTAATGCAGTTAAGCATAAAAAAATACGTTGAATTTAAAAAATCACCTGAAATCCAGATCCGAATGAATTGACCACAAAGATGTCTGGCCGCTTTCCCTGCACAAATATATGGTTATGGGGTAATGTTTCTGAACATCTGGACACGAGGTCATAACATCAAATTGGTAAACAATGAAGAAACCATGATATTACTGGATAGCCCAGCTTCTCATGAAAAAAAGGGTCACACACACACACAAAGATAGACAAGAGAGTGTGAGAGAGAACCTCAAGACGTTTTGCGCCATCAATAAAAACAGACTCCTGCAACACAGAATTTATGTATTTGAGAGAATTGCCAGAAACTACAAAAGGAGTAATACGAGATAATCCAAGTGGCTAGACCTTCAAAATAGATGCACCGGCTTGAAATGCTGATGAAGCAACCATCAATACTGGCCAAATTAACTTGATGCCAGATAGAAGCTGACCCTCATTCCCTCCACTACAATAACACAGTGTTGAGATGTGTAATACTACGATTTATTCTAAGAAAGAAAACGTTCAAAAGAGAAATTAGACATAAGAAAAAGGGGGTTTCTGCAGTTCTTCAGCAACTTGGGCCTCAGGACTTGGCCCAAGAGGGGCCGGCCACCAATCAAAGAAGGGGAGAAAACCCTAGAGCTACTGTAGCACGTGAGCTACAGTACCCACACCGCCGCTACAGTGCCGTGCTACAGTAGACACCCCCTTGCACTCCATTGCTATTCCCCTCCCTCTTGGTGGTGCTCTCCCATTGTTGTCGGCCAAGAAGAAGAAAGAAGAAGGAAGGAGAAGAAGGGAGGGGAGAGGGATCGTGTGGTGTTCATCGCGTTCGACAGCGGGTTCTTCAAGGGTAATCCCAATTCCCCCTCGATTAGTTGCGCAATTAGTTAATTTAGTGATGTCGGTATTTAGGGCTGTTCAGGACAGATTAGAGAAGATCGAGGTTTTGATGTATTTAAAGGCGGAATTAGTTCTGGACATCTCTTAGAGTATTGTAGAGGACGTCGCCATCTTTCCGTGAAGGGCTAGAACACGTAATTTGGACCCCTGTAGCAGAAGCTATGATTTTATTAGTGGGACTGTTCTGCAGAATCATTGGTGTTCTGACAGGTTTTAGTAATATGGGTGAAACGATTAGTTAAAGGGGAAATCAGAGAAGCTCAGTATAATAAAAGTTGTAGATCATTGTCTCAGCTTTTCAAAAAGCTCAAGAACTCGAGATTTTGATACACGTACTGAAAGTTATGGCATTTTTAGTGCTCTGTCCAGAGAGCCTGACGGAAAAATCGATGTTTTATTAACTGGCTTGTTAGGGGTATTATTTGGCCGATTCAGAGAGGTTCACCAACTAGACTTAGTTGGATAATTTAATTACCTTTTCAGAAAGTCTAAGAAAACCTAAATTGGACTCCTGTAGCAATAGATATGAATTTTACAAGTTGACTGTCCACCGAGGGGACAGATTGACGTGTAGGAATTGGGGTTGGGATCGAGTTAGACGCTCTTGCAAGTTAGTGATTGTTGTTGTATACTTTATTTTGGTCCACTACTGCCATCTTAGTGTGTGTTATAATAATTACTCAGGTGGTGGACCGGTCCCGGGGGCAACACCTTCTGCGTGTCCCTCACTCTCTCGTGGTTAAGGCAAGTATAATGATGGTTATAATATATATGGTTGAATGGCAATGTTTGATATATATTATGAGAATTTGTGTGTTCATGAATTGTGATGATGGCATAGTTGGTAATGTTCATGGTTGCTAGAGATTTGTGTTATGTGTTAATCATGGATGTTTGATAGTTGTGAAGTCGATGTTTATGAGCTTTTGTAGTATGAATAGAATATTCACATGCAATGTTGTTGCGGATGCATGTTTGTATTAATTTGAGAATTTATACATATGCATCATGTTGGCTTATTGAAGTCTTGGTCATGTGATAACTAAGCAACTCTTGAGGTCCCCGTCATGTTGATGACGGGCTAAAGGTCCCCATGCTTGTAAAGTATGAGCTTTGGTCCCCATACTTGCGGAGTATGGGCAATGGTCCCTGTGCCAGATGGCATAAGCATGGGTGTGCATCGACAGATGCACACTTTGCATTACCGGTAAAATGCAAAAGGGAAAGAGAAGGAAGAGGATCATTTTTGAGCATATTGCATAGAATGTGTGCGTAAGATGACTGTTATGTGGATTTGAGAAGTTTAATTGCTGATTTACATGCTTGTACGTTGTTGATGCCATTTATTATATTTGCTAAGTCTTGGACTCACTTCTTGTTGTTTGTTGTGTTTATGTACATTTACGAGATCGGCATGCATGGGGGAAAGGAATGATTAGTCTTCTTGCACATCCACACGAACCACCCACCATAGAATAAAAGGAAAACCAACTAAGGGATGAATGAACTGTTTAGAGTACTCTTATTAATTATTGCTTGATTGGATTAGTCTGTAATAAATAGATGTTTGGATGCTTGTGATCAATTTCTTAAATGCTTAGTTACTATGGATGATATAGTAACGAATAGTCAATTTTGATTATGTCTTGATCAAATGGCAATTTTGGGTTATCTTTACATCTTTTAATTATCTGTTGGAACCTCCGGTATAGGTAATTATACAAAGGAGGTTCTACCGAATTTTTTTGTAAGATGTTTTAGTTTGAATATGTTTAGATTTACTTAATTTACAAGATGATCAATCATAACTTGGCAATATGTCAATAACTACACAGTGTAGAAAATAGCACAAGAACATTCTTCTAGCAAAGAAGTGTCCATGATTATTAAAGAGACAAGTGCATATATAGTGATTTTTCTCAAAACAAATATGTTGTGAGAAAAGTACCAGATATTTCACAGGACATACCTTGCAACAGCAAGAATCACACCAGAAGTTACAAAGATGCAACTGATGATTTGTCTCATTGAGTACGTCCTTCCCAAAAGCAGGGCAGAGAAGATAAGCTGCCACACCAGGAAAGACTGCAGCACGGATTCAGAAGAATATCACTCCACAGCATTGAACAGAGGTAACATATTTCAAAACAAACAACGAAATGAAATTGGGTACTGTTAGGGCACCATAGGATCACCTAACCATAGAATGATTATATGAATAGTGTTGCGGCAGTTATAAACAGAAACTACAGCACACGATAAAACATTTTAACCAAGGATTAACGAAAACTGAGACAAAATAACCACTGTATGTAACTGAATTTAACATAGATAAAGAACATGCTACAGCTGAAATTAACCACAGGGCGTACCTGGGACAGTATAGGAATAGCAGGCCCAGGCAACATAGCTGCAAGTTTGAGATATTACAACCAATTAGCGTGAACAAATTAGAAGCTACAACCACACTAAACCTCTGGCAGTCTTCAAGTACTGCAGTTTACTCCCAGCTGTAACAGTTACGTTTATTGTACCTAGAACGACCACTGTTTGTGAGATTGAAAAGAAAGCTACCTGCCGCGGACATGCCGGAAGCGACTCCAAGAGCCTCCAGCAAGCCGATGGCAGCGAACCGGCGCTTGGGCAGCGCCAGCATGTCCCGGGTCACCACCCCCGCGCGGTACCTCGCGTAGAGTATCGAGAAGTACACGGCGACGTACCTGCCATGTTCAAATCCCCACACTAAATTTAGAGCCCAAATTAGCACGTTAAAACTCCTGCGCATTTCGTCGAACACCTCCGCGACCACCGGAGCCGCCGAGACGGTAGAAAAAGGTTTACCCGAAGGTGGTGAGCTGGGCGAGGAAGAAGGGGTAGGCCCTGAGGGGCACGAGGGCGAGCTTGTAGAGCACGCGGTTCGCGACGGCCAGCGCCACCACGGCCGCCGACGCAGCCGCGATCGCCGGCGAGGAGCCCATCGCCACGTAGGGCAAGCGAGAGCTCACTAAGCTAGATGAGGAAGTTCTGCTGGACTAGGGTTAGAGTTTGAGAGGAGGAATGGCCATGGAAGTGGAGATGGACATGGAATCTCGGGAATGGAATACCGTGGGGAGGACGGGGGCGGCGGGCGTCGCGTGGGTTGCTTTGCTTGCCGTGGGACGGTGGGAGTGCGGGATTCTCTCCTCTTCTCCCCCATGGTTAACGGGGCTTTGCGATTGCACCCCTGGTTTTGCGACTTTTTGGCGACGCGGGGTTCACGTGAGATTCTTCTTCGGATATGAGACAAAGGGAAAATGACATTAGAGACCTTGAGTAGTTTGATATTTGGAGTACCACCCTTTGACCTTGCACTTTTGGTCAGTGTGCTCGTTCTTCTATTTCAGACTTTGACCCGCAACTGTAATTACGAGCAAATTGCACTTAGTTTTCGCTTTAAGTACCACTTAATTAAATTACCCCCAAAAAAAGATATAATTCAATTCGAAATTTGCTTCTATAAAGTTAGATTTTTAAAAAATATTAATTTAAAAGATAATTACAAAAATAAATAGTCATAAACATTAACAAAAATAGGTTCTTTTCGCCGTTTGATATGGCCAAAGGCCTATATCGCCATTCCAATTGGCGACAGGAACCCTATCATCAATTGGAACAGTGCTAAGAGGGTCCTGTCGTCAAATAAACTGGCGACGGGAGTCTGTCGCTATATCAAATGGCGATAGGAGCATGTCGTCAGTTCAATTGGCGACAAGAACCTATTTTTGTAATTTTGTTAATTTATGTCACTACTACAAAAGGGGCTATCCTGGACGTCTCATCACAGACGGTTCCTCGGAACCGTTAGTACTAAATACAATCACAGACGGTTTTGGTTTAGCGCACGTCTATGTTACTAGCTGTATCACAGACGGTTATATTTAAAAACCTGTATTTGATATTTATTAATATCACAAACAGATCATGTTTAAAACCGTCTGTGATATTAATAAATATCATAGACGGGTTTTAAATATAACCGGTTGTGATAATTCACAGACAGTTCTTATTAAGAACCGTCTGTGATAATTTTTCTGTGATAATTTTGTATCACAGACGGTTTGTGGTTGGAAGTGTCTGTGATATGTTTATCACAGACGGTTTGTGGTTGGAAGTGTCTGTGATATGTTCAATGCCGCTTTGGCTCCCGCGTGATGCGTCTCTTCGTCTCCCGCACTGACGTTACTCCTTGTTTTATAAGAATGATCATCCGTCACTGTACTCCTCACACATCGCTCTACTCTCAAGCACAAACGAGATCATCTGCCACCGTACTCCTCACACATCGCTCTACTCTCAAGCACAAACAAAATGGCTCTCCACTCTTCTCCCCTGACACCGGCATTGATGGCCTACCTAGCCATCTTGTACGAAATACCTCATGCGTGCCGACTGTTGGCGAAGTCGGAAGGACATAACAAGAAACCTCCTCCTCCTGCGGAGGTTATGCCGGGACACGTGACGGCGACGTTACACCATCTAGAAGACCTCTACCGTATCTTTCGGGTGGTCTGCAGCTTCTGGCGAGCTACCCTCGCCATCGATATAGTCCTCGAGCAAGACGTTGCACGTCTACAGGAGGATTATCGTTGCTTGGAATGCAACATCGAGGCGACAAGTGATCGAGTCGACCAAGCCAAGACCCCTCAAGCAAGAGAAGATGACCTATGGGCGCTTTTCTACTTGGCTCCTGAGGGGGAACTTCTTCGGGTGACTATAGAACGATCGCATCAATGGTTGAAAGTGTTTCAGGCTACTTGCGCTGATCCTAAACCCTCCGATGCTGACAACGTCGCCTACGAAGCTTTGATAACAAAGATAGCAGGCTACTTGGCCCATTAGAAAAACTTGATCTTTTTATTATTTCTAATTTTTTTAAATCTTTTGTAAGAAGCGACTGGCCACGCTGTTTGGCCATATGTAAATACAAAAAATGATATAAAAAATCCAGTTTGAAGTTAAGTTACTGTCTATATATGTTGAACATGTTTATTATCACAGGCGGTTTAGTGGAAAAAACCGTCTGTGATATATAATTATCACAGACGATTATTAAAAAGAACCGTCTGTAATAATGCATACTTCGCAGACAGTTTTCTAAATATAATCGTTTGTGATATGTATCACAGACGGTTTGTGGTAGGAACCGTTTGTGAAATATTCAAGTCTCTTCGGTTCTCGCGCGATGCGTCTCGCACGTCAACGTTACGATGCGTCTCTTCGTCTCGGTTTGTGATACATTTTAAAAGAATGATGATGTCTTTCATACCCTCCATCAACAACCAGTAGAGTTAAAAAAAACTCGATCACTACGGTATTGAAAACTCACAGACCGTACGTCACGTGCCATGGTCACACGGAGCATGACAGCGAGGACCAAGTTGAGGAGGTCGGCGATCGTCGTCGCTCCTCCTCATGATGTCGTTGTCAACATCGTCGGCCTCGTGGCCGCGAGCTCTCCTCAGCCCAAGGCTGACCTTTGCAGCCTACGAGCCACGTACATATTTATATACCTACAAAAATGCATACTACTGTTTGTTGTGGCAACCAATCCATGCATGCATACATGTTAGCATTTTAATTTGACTAGAGAAATATGTCACTAATCTGACTAGCAACAACGCCCTTAATTTAGCCTTAATTTTAATTTTCTCTTACGGAGTAATTCTGACATCTTGAATTGTGTACGTATATTGGAGTTGCAAGGCTATGTACAAGGCATCCAAGGAGCGCTCCTTGGGGAGGTGCGTGGCGTTGGAGCGGGAGGAGGCAATGAAGTGGCTGGACAACGACCGCTACCTCGCCTTCGTCAACCACCTGGCCGACGCTAGCAACCCGGAGACCTGCTTCATCATCGGCCTCACTCTCGTCTTCGTGCACCAGGACATGAAGCGCGGCCACATGTTCCTCGAACGGGGGGCTGCGGCCTACATGCTTGGCCTCCTCCTCTAAAAGGCCGGCGAGGCGCGTGATGCTTGGAAGCAATACATCAGCCAGGTCGAGGGCGAGCCGGCCAGCGGGTGCGAGACGGCCAAGAGGATTAACCGAGAGTGCAAGCAAGCTCAAGGCTCGCCATGCATATGGTCTAGGCAATGATGTGGAAGATGGTCGGCGGCCGGGCCGTGTAGGCGCTGTCGAGGATCGCCACCGAGGCACGAGCACCGGCTACGACGTGACTGAAGGGTGGGACGACTACATCATCGTTTGCAGCGACGACTGTAGGATTACGCATGAGTATGCCAAGTTCTTTGCACATGTGTTGAACTACTTGTAAAATTAGCAGTTTTTTAGTGATACTCCTGATGCTAACAGCCGAAAAATAGAACATTTTTTAGATATAGAAGGAACTATCACAGGCGGTTTAGTGGAACAAACCGCATGTGATATTATGATTATCACAAACGGTTATTTTTAATAACCGTCTGTGATATGTCTTATCACAGATGGTTTGTGGTTGGAACTATCTATGATATTTTACATACTACTACAGGAAACTAGCTACTTCACAAATATGTCATAAATTACAACAATGATACAGACACACACACAATCTTCTCCAGCCACTTGATATGGTCCAGAATGCATTCCATCTTCAACTCCAGCATGTTTAGCCTCTGCTCCAACACAACTTCCCTTCTCTGCTCCAGCCCAGAATCTATCCTTTGCCCTGTATTGCTTCGCTCCCTTGCTCTGTCCATGGTGTCTGCCTACTGGAAATATTAACATCCTCCAGCCTATAGAACCATACAAACGCCAAAACAGCACACACATTTCATAGCTACTGGAGAAACATCCAAACCGCAAGAAATCAAACTCAAGTTTACTTACTAAGAAAGAAGGACATTTGTAGAATACCCTACCAGTATTTCCCTCGGTGTTGGCGTAGAACACATTTGCTTGCACACAGCAATTAGGGCAATCCACCCGCCTAGCAGTGGCTAGTGCTAGGGCCCTCTGATTCGATGAGCTTGACGCCTCAAACATATGGCCCTCACTCAAGAGGAGGAGATGTGGTGAGGTGAGACCAGAAGGAGAAAGAGCTGAGCTCAACTACTAGAAGAAGATGAGAAAGCTCAGGATTGGCCCTACTTATGCTGGTGTGCAAACATTTTTTTTGCTATAGAACTATCATAGGCAGTTTAGTGGAATAAACCGTCTGTGATAAAAATCACAGACGATTATAAACTACAACAGTATGCGATATATAATTATCAAAGACGGTTATTAACAAGAACTGTCTGTTATGTTTATTTATCACAGACGGTTTTTAATTAGAACCGTTGTGATGTGTATCACAGACGGTTATTAACAAGAACCGTCTCTGATAAGCACGGCTGCTTTGAAGAAGACGGCGAGTACGCCTAAAAAAACAACCAAGTTCACTACAAAGTATGATTTTTTGGGTCGTCCGCACAGCACGAGGAGGATGAGACAGCAGCCACGGCCAACCTCATCAAACACACACTCTCCTGGCAGCCATGCTTCTTAACCTCACAGGGGCTGGTCATACCGACCAGCTAGAGAATGCTAATGAATACAATCATAGTATGACCAGCCCCTACGAGTTCAAGGAGCATGGCTGCCAGGAGAGTGTGTCAGCTTTGATGAAGTAGGCCGTGGCTACCATCTCATCACCTCATGCTGCGTGGATGACAACCGAAAAAAAGATCATGCTTCGTGGTGGGCTTGTTTGCTTTTTTAGCCATACTCGCCATCTTCTTCAAAGCAGCCGCATCAGAGACAAAGGAATTCTAACCTTAGATCACTAAGAACAACTAGAAATACAAGCACACTTAAAAATCTAAGGTATTTCTTTCACCAAACGCGCCTTAGAGCTGGTCACCTCCTTCAAAGCAGCCGCATATATATCAGAAATATTTCTTACTATAGATAGATCTAGATCTGAGGGGATGACCAGATATTTAATGACGCATATCACAAACGGTTATTGTTAAGACCCGTCTGTGATATGTATTACAGACTGTTTTGAATAAATACCATTTGTGATAATTCATATACCGTCGGTGAGGTCTCAGAATGTCACAGACGGTTCTTACTAAGAACCGTATGTGATACGCATCATCACAGACGGTGGTTATTTAAAACCATCTGTGATATGTATCACAGACGGTTCTTTTTAAGAATGGTCTGTGGTATGCGCAATTAAATATCTGGTCGTGCCGACTCCAGACAGATCTGTCTATAGTGAGATCTGTCTCTGATATGAGGCTACTTTGAAGGAGGCGGCCGGCTCTGGGGCGTTTGGTGAAAGAATTAAATACCATAGATTTGCAAGTGTGCTTATAGATATATTTATTCTTGGTGATCTAAGGTTAGTATTTGCTTCTAATTGTATGCATTATAATCTAGAGAGATGGATGATAACTAGGTTTATCATCCAAGGAGGATATTGGCAGTTAAGATTTACAATAGAACAATGAGTAGCATGTATATATACATTCACTTGTCCTGTATTGTGTAAAATAATACTATTTACATCATAGTGAGCCTAAGTTCTGACTATGTCAAATGAAGGAGGAAGGGATGAGAAGGAAAGGAGGAGGAAAGAGGGGTTGGTCAATAGAAAGAGATCTCGTGGGATATTTGGGATCTTCGTGGTGAGCTCCAAGGGTAACAATATGTAATCCTTTATATTTGCCCTGGGTTTATCGCTATTCAATTTGTAGTATGTTTGGTCAATAGGAAGAGTAGTTGCGTGCATTAATCTAATGTGTTACGTGTGTAGCGTAGATGGACCGAAGCTGGATGTACGTTGAGAACCGTGTGAGTGAAGAGTACATTGATGGCGTGTCTGCTTTTAGAAGAGCTACCGAGCAGGATATGTTGAAGAAAGGGATAAAATTTATGTATTGTCCATACATTGATTGCGATAATCTGAAGATATTTACCAACCCGGTGCAGATCGAAGGGCACTTGATTCGAAGGGATTTCAAAAAGGAGTATACATGTTGGACTAGTCACGGTGAAGAGCAGATTATACTGGAAGGTAGTAACATCGTCGAGAGAGACAACGATATGCCGGATGTGGACTGTGCTTTTGATGAGGGTATGTCGCACAATGACAATCTGGATCAGATGCTATGTGATGCAGAAGGGGACTATAGTGAGAGAGAGTTTGGTAGATTCAAGCGCTTAATGGAGGACTCGGAGAAACCTTTGCTCCCGGGCTGCAAGCTAGAATATACAAGGTTATCGTCCGTGCTTGAACTGCTGCAATTGAAGGCAAGCAATGGTTAGTCCAACAAGAGTTTCATGGTGTTACTAGGTCTCCTAGCGGACATCCTTACAGAGGGAAACATGTTGCCCAGTACTACCTACCAAGCCAAGAAGGTTCTTTGGCCATTGGGAATGGAAGTAGAAAGAATACATGCATGCCTGAACAATTGTATCCTCTACCGTAAAGAGTATGCAGACATGTATGTATATCCGTGTGCAAAGCATCCTGATACAAGCGTAAGAATCACTCCGATGACGGCGAGGGCATCGAGGTGAAGCAAGGACCTCCTGCTAAGGTGTTGTGGTATCTGCCTATAATTCCCCGTTTGAAGTGTTTATTTGTGAACCAAAAGGAGGCAAGATTGCTGCGTTGGCACTCGGAGGAGCGTAAGAAAGATGGAAAGATAAGACACCCTGCTGATTCTGCCCAGTGGAGAAACTTTGATAGGATCTTTGAAGACTTCAGTGCAGAACCGAGGAATATAAGGTTTGGGTTGAGTACAGATGGAATGTATCTTTTCGGTAACATGAGCAGCCAACATAGCACCTAGCCCGTGAATCTGTGTATGTACAACCTTCCTCCTTAGTTGTATATGAAGCAGAAGTACATTTTGATGTCACTACTTATCCAAGGGCCGAAGCAACCTAGGAACGATATTGATGTGTACTTAGCACCATTGCTGGAAGGTCTTGTAACACTGTGGAACGAAAGGGTACAGGTATGGGATGCGTACAGACGAGAGAACTTCACTTTACACGCCATGTTGTTCTACACCATCAATGATTTTTCTACCCTTGGTAACCTGTCGGGGTTCAGTACAAAAAGAGCCAAAGCATGTCCGCACTACTTACATGATACCGAGAGTGTGTGGCTGAACAACTCGCACAAAACTATGTACAGACGTCACCGTAGATTCCTTCCCAAGTATCATCCATACCGCAAGATGAAGAAAAAATTCGACGGAAATAAGGAGGACGGTTTAGCTCTAATGGCTTTTAGAGGGAAAGAGGTCTATGATATGGTCAAGGATATCGATATTGTGCTTGGAAAGGGACGTAAATTGAGGACCCATCAGAAGAACATCTGGAAGAAGCGATCAACTTTTTGGGACTTACCTTATTAGGAGCACTTAGAAGTTCGTCACTGCATCGACGTCATGTACGTGGAGAAGAATGTATGTGATAGCTTGATTGGTCTCTTACTAAACATTCGTGACAAAACAAAGGATGCTGTCAACGCACGGCGTGACTTGGTTAATATGAACATAAGGACTGAGTTAGCACCGAAAGAGACCGATAAAGGACGAATGTACCTTCCCCCAGCTTGCTACACCCTGTCCAAGGCCGAGAGAAAGGAACTGTGCTAGAGCTTACATGGTGTGAAAGTTCCTTCTGGTTACTCCGCCGGCATGAAGAAACTTGTTTCTATGGAAGATTTGAAATTAATTGGTATGAAGTCTCATGATTGTCATGTGTTGATGACACAAATGCTTCCTGTTGCAATTAGAAGTATTTTGCGAACAAGGTCTGGGTGGCAATCATAAGGCTGTGTTATTTATTTTTTAACTCAATTGCTCAAAAGGTCATCGATTCCGAAGGACTAGATGCTCTGTAGGCCGAGGTGGTGACGACTCTATGTTATCTTGAGATGTATTTCTCTCCGTCATTTTTCGATATCATGATCCATCTCATTGTTCACCTTGTGAAGGAGATAAAGATATGCGGCCCTGTGTTCCTACGTCATATGTACCCATTTGAGAGGTACATGAGAATTCTCAAGTCCTATGTACGGAATTGATTTCGACCGGAGGGCAGCATCATCGAAGGTTATGCAATCGAAGAGGTCATTGAGTTCTACGTCGACTACATGGCTTAGGTGGAACCGATAGGTGTGCCTCTATCTCGTCATGAGGGGAGGCTGGAGGGTATCGGGACCATCAAAAGGAAAGCAACTAGTCCCAATTTTGATGCGTACTGTTAAGTCCATTTCACGGTCTTGCAACATATGACCCAAGTATCCCCGTACATCGACGAGCACAAAGATATGGTACACCAACAGAATCCAGGTCGGTCTGAAGTTTGGATCACGAGAGAGCACAACCGCCGGTTCAACGAATGGTTAAAGGTGCGATTCACTAGGAGACCATCATCAAGTGATGATGTGCTGCTATGGTTGGCAAAATGGCCAAAATTTACAATTGTGACATGGCAAGGATATGAAATAAATGAGTACACATTTTATACGATAGCTCAAGATAGGAAGAGCAAAGTCTAGAACAACGATGTCTGCATAGATGTGTTTCATGAGCAGTTCAATACCACTGGGTTGAACTCCTTCTATGGGTTCGTAGAGGAGATTTGAGAGCTTGACTATGTACTTTTCAAGATCCCCTTGTTTCGGTGCCATTGGATCAAACTTTCCATAGGGTGTGAAGGTCGACAAGTACGGTGTCACTACTGTGGACCTCAAATGTGTCGGATACAAGGACGAACCATTCGTACTCGCTAAGCAAGTTGTTCAAGTTTTTTATGTAAAGGACCTGACAAATAAAAACTGCCACGTAGTTCTTCATGGCAAAAGAAGGATTGTCGGAGTTGAGAATGTCGTGGATGAGGAAGAGTACAATCAATTTGACGAGTTGCCTCCTTTCGGAGATGGCATCAGACTTGAGGAAGAGCCCAGTGAGGAAGCTAGCAATATGTGTGTCGATCATCATGAAGGGCTATTTTTTCAAACAAAATAGCCAAATAGAATGATCCCCACACGGTGAACACCTATTTGGAAAATTGTTCCATTGTAATTAAGAAACTCGGCATGTAATTAAGGAATTATTCTATTGTAATTGATTCACTAATTAAGAAATTATTCCATCTGTGATTGTATCTGCTTTCTTGTTTTTAGAAGGCATGGCTAGCATTTCTTAAGGCTAGCCGAAAAACAAAATATTTTTTAGCTATAGAAGGAACTATCACAGGCGGTTTAGTGGAACAAATCGTCTGTGATATATGTAGCACAGACGATTCCTAAGGCGTCAAAACATTTCACCTCCCGTGCACGCGTCCAAAAATTCCCCCCCTCGCGCTGAGCATCCCAAACGGTTCCATAATAGAACTGTCTGTAATCCTTATCACACACGGTTCTTAAATATAACCGTCTGTGATATGCTCGCTTATCGTAGATGGTCCTGGAATAGAACCGTCTATGATATGTTCACTTATCGCAGATGGTCCTAGAATAGAACCGTCTGAGATATGCTTGCTTATCGCAGATGGTTCTTTAAGAGAACCGTCTGTGATATATAATATCACGGACGGTTCTTTACGAGAACTGTTTGTGATATGCATTTATAAGTAGGTCCCTGCTACGGTTTGCATCCTTACTCCTCAGAGCTCACTCTCTGGTCTGCCTCCCCAGCGCCCTTACTTCCCGTGTTCCTTCCGAGCCTCCTCTCTCCGCGCCGTCGTCCTTCCCAACGCCGTCGTCATCCCCGAGCCTCCTCTCTCCACACCGTCGTCCCCACGCCATACTCCTCCCCTGCGTCGCCGTCATCCCCGCACCTCCTCCTCCCCACGCCGGCATCCTCCCTCTACGACCCCCGACCTCGATGACGCCACCCCCGACCTCGACTCCCTCTTCGTCCATGCCTCCTGTCAAGATATGAGCTCACCGCTTTGGATTGTACTAGTAGAAATTTCAAATTGTGCTGATTGGATTGACTCTAGCACTAGGAGATATTGCTTAGTAATGTTGTGGGAGGTACGAGCTCACCGCTTTAGATTCTCTAATATTGTGTCATGCTATTCATGCTCATTAGATCCCTCTGTTTCATTATGTAGATGATGTTTGGTCATTTTGCTCTATTATATTGGTAGCTTTTATTCACTGTGATTATTGTTCAGTCATTGTTTATATTCCTGTCAATTGAAATATTGTGTAGTTGGTTCCATTGAACTATTGACAGTGAACTCTCAATTGATGATTTATTTTGTTGTAAAGTTCTATCTTTTGAGCATTTTATCCTGATTGATGTAGTACTGATTTGTTGATCTTACAGTAATATCATTTATTAGTGCAGTACTG
The DNA here is from genome assembly GCA_036346405.1 of Phyllostachys edulis. Classification (NCBI taxonomy): domain Eukaryota; kingdom Viridiplantae; phylum Streptophyta; class Magnoliopsida; order Poales; family Poaceae; genus Phyllostachys; species Phyllostachys edulis. The sequence continues at coordinate 17,244,007 of CM070567.1, forward strand.
ATTTGTTAATCTTGCGTTATACCAAGTAAGCGAGATGGCATCCGCACCGTCTTCACCACCGTCATCAACGTCGCCGAATGTGTCTTGATCTCCGAGGAAAGTGGTACCTAAGCGACATGCTAGAGGAATATCGAAAATACCTGTGGGCCGAATGACCATCATGGCCGTCAGTACCACTGGGGTCCCTCTACTTCCTGAGAAAGCAGCGACAGCATTCCAGACCACCTATAGTATACTTGGAAGGAAATGGGTCCCCATCACCACATAGAAATGGATGGATTCGATAGCCGTAGAGAAAGCGCAACTATGGACTAAAATTAGAACGTCATTTGATATCCTAGCAGAAGTCTCCGAACTTGTGCGATAGCAGGCGTTTCTCTCGATGGGACACGCTTGGATGACCTTCAAGAGCAAGCTTGTCATGGACTACGTGAACAAGGATCAGACGCCCTGCACGAAGTATCGATTCGTGTTGTCGGATACATGGGACGCCTTTGTACGGACGAAGACGACGGACGAATTTCAGCAGCAATGTGCGGCGCACAAGGCTATCCAGGCACAAAACATTCACTCCCCACAGACTTGGATGAGTGAGGACGATATGGCAATCCAGTCAGAGGTCTCCCCGTCATTTACTGGGATCACAGAAGAGCACGCTCGAAACTGGTTAAGAGGGAGGGCCACAATCACGTCATCGGGCGCCATCTCTTTCACAAACCCAACAGACGAGGAAGTGTCCCAACGCCTGGTAAGATATGTCGAACTATTTAGTTGTTAATAAGTCCATAACTTCGTAGGGTCTAAAATAACAAAATGGCTTCTTGCAGTAAACATTGAGTGTCCAATCTTCCCAAGGCTCCTTCGAAGCAGTTAGGGAGAAGGATATACTATCAACGGCACTGGGAAACAACGAGTGCTCGGGTCGCACGCGAGGCCTTGGGGTTTACGTACCTTGGAGGCAGGAATTCCCACACTACTCCGAGGTGTATAGGAGTCGAAAGAGATCCAAGGCCGAGCGTGAGGAACAGTTGGAAGAGGAGATTAGTGCACAAATTAGTGCATAATTTCAAGGACAAATATCATCATTGCGGGAACAAATGAATCAACTCATCAACCAGTCGCAAGCCGCCCCCATGATTTTGGGAGCCAGTCCCCCTCAACATTGGAGTAGCGTCGCGTCCACGCCTACACTTTCTGAACTTGCCGACGTCCAATTACCTATCGACGTCATCTAGGTAATATACATCTCTAGAATGCTCCAAAGATAGACCCATAGGATGCCTTAGCTAATTGTGTATCATTTTGTAGGTACCCACGCCCTGCAGGCTCCAAGTGAGGCTGGTTGGGTCCATTTCTGTTGAGGCTGGGCGGGGGGGTGGTGTAACCATGCTAGGAAGGGATAATGGTGTACAGTGCCCAACTGGCTCAGGGTTATGCCAAGGTCTAGGTGGATATGGTATATGATAATTTGATGGTCGTCCTGCTAGAGAAGCGCCCAAATGAAGAGATCATAACACTAGGGGATGCCTTGTACACTTATGTCCAGTGGCTCAAGAGGGACATCGTCCTTGACCCTGTAGTGCCGCGATCTTCACACGACGACCATGCCTCTCCAACAGTACCTTCGATGACTCCACCTCAACTCCCGCTTCAGAAGGCCTCCGTATCGGTTAACGTGGAGATGATGCCCAAGAAACAAGAAAAACGTGTTGAGTCGTCTTCCAGGACAAAAAATAGAACGCGAGGCACTAAGGCCAAATCGAAGAAGATTAAGGCGTCTCACAAACCCGAGAAGTTCTCCCTTGGAATGCCGTTGGTCTTTGACACAATATTACGCCATGCTGGTTTGGCTTGCAGGACTTTGCATGCCTGGTACATGTAGCAGATCGATAAGGCGAGGGAAGACTGGCCTACTAGATTTACCGTCAGCTTCATGGATAACCATTTCCTCCACAAGGTGGGCTACGTTGTCGTGGACTTAATTTGAAGACTTATTTGATCTATTTAATCTCGACGCCCTCAACGTCTCACTTCTACGATGCTAGATACTGTAAGTGTGTACAATCAAGTTCTACATTCATGCAATACCGATAAATGGTATAACTCATTGCTTATACATAGATACATGATGCAAGAAGCCCAGTGATCACGACAACCGGTGGGTTTCCTCGACCTACAGTTGATCTCTGAGCAATGCATCAACTTAAACGCATCCTACGTCGAGAAATACATAACAAAGGGGTTGCTTGCTCACCACGACAAGGACTACATACTAGTACCCTACAATCAGGGGTAAGTGCTTCACTACTTGCTATACAAATTTTATTTATACTTTATATGCAACACGAACTTAGGTTTAATGACTATAGCAATATACATGAGTAGGTGGCACTAGATCCTTTTAGTCATTGTACCAAAGTGGAACAAGGTAATATACCTTGATTCCCTAGTCGAAAAAACCACAACTTCACCATTGTGCAAAAAGTACTCGACATGTATGCTCATTTCCTCCATACGTAACTCTATTGTAGTCTTCCTTCGTTTGAAATGGTTGATGATAACTTTTTGGAATCACGCAGGTCGTTTAGCGCCTATGTTGTTGAGGGAGGGACACATAAGGAACCGAGCGCCACACTGCGACAAAGGATGCAATTTTCGGCACCCGCTACAGCACAATAATCCTATATCACACTTTGTAACCTAGCCTCTCGAACTGACTATACCTATATCCTATATCACACTTCTATTTTTGCAGTGCCACCAATAACAACTACAAGGCAACGTATGTGCATTCTACGTTTGTCGTCATATGCTGGAAATCATGAGTGCTAAGATGAAGGATCTAGAGGTTTGTCAGTCAATCTCGCAATAATTATTTTGTAATTATGAATTTAAATATATATATATATATATATATATATATATATATATATACACTTACTACTTTACTCTTGCTAGCGACAGGGCATGACAATCGAAGAAAGTGCCTACCATCTGGACTTACTCGTGGGCGTTCGAGGAATGCTCGCCACCTTCATTACGGGGAGATCATTCACCAGAATGGAGAGTTTCACCCCGGCAACACCAATTTATTGTAATTCACTTTGAGTTGTAATTCAAATACTAAGTTTTTAAATCACTTTGAGTTGTTCTATATCAAATCAATTATGATATATCTATTTTCTGCTTGCTTGTTTTCAGAGGGCATAGCTAGCATTACTTGTGGCTAGCTGAAAAACCAAAATATTTAGGTATAGAAGGAACAATCATAGACGGTTTTGTGGAATAAACCGTTTATGAATGCATACTATCATAGGCGACTATCACAAAAAACCATCTGTGATATATAGGATATCACAGACGTTTATTTTTATTAACCGCCTATGAGATGTATCCAATCACAGACAGCTACCACCAACAACCGTCTGTGATATGTCAGAAATCACAGACAACTATTTTTACTAGTAGTCTATGATATATACACAATCATAGACGGCTACTACTAACAACCGTCTGTGATATGTATCCAATCACAAACGGATACTACCAAAAACTATTTGTGATATTTATGATATCACAGACGATTATTGTTACTAACCGTCTGTGTTATGCATATAATCATAGACGATTGGTACATATAACCGCTTGTGATAGTTGGTCTTCACAGACAGTTTATACTAGAAAATCGTATGTGTTGTTGATTATCACAAACGGCTCAAAAACCATCTGTTATAACTGCTTGTTATCACGCATAAATAAATCTGCATTTGCTGAGAAACTGCTCAGGCCGATCGCTTAGAACCGCTCGTGATGACCCTTTCTGTAGTAGTGTGTGTAGAGAATTAAGCCTAAAGATTTAGTGTATTTCACGAAGTTTTTTTGGTAATACCTTGAAGTGTCCGTGTAGTTCGGAATCCGAAATACGAGAAGATAACGAAATGTGAAGTAGACAATGCGAGATCGGCGGCGCAATTTGGAATGCGAGTTCGGTGGCGCAATAACATAAACAGACCCCTTCAGAGCAAAATGGAAAAAAAATATTTGGGTTTAGGGTTGCCATGCGCGCTGTTGTCCCGATTGTATTGTTCATGGAACCGATTCCTTCGGGAAAAGATAATGTAATATTTAGTAGTCAAAATATTTGGGAAAAGAGAAGTTTGAAAGGCTTTATAATTTAATTGCAAATTACATGGTGTGTTGGGTTTGGTTATGTACATTAGAAATGCCAACATGAACGAATCAACAAACTGAAATACATCTACGATACATGTGCGCCTTTTTGGAATAAAAAAAAGGTTGGTTGAAATGAAATCGATCAGTCCTGGCGGCCCATCGGTCCCTTCCCCTTGTCTCTAACTGCCCACGGTGGTGGCCAGTCTCAAAGTAAACCATGTTCTGTGAGACAGACTGGATGATTGAATGATGTTAGGATAGCACAACGTAGTGCCAAATTAATAATCAGAATGCAAATTAAACATAACTCACCTCTTCGATCCAGACTGCGCCCAGGAGATAGGGAGTGCTAGGACAACTGCCGGTCTCACTAGCAGGAGCCTTCCTTTTGTCCACCACGCACTCAGGTCAGTCGTACTCAGCTTCCTGTTCGGGGGCCCTCCACCACCACTAAAGAATCTAGACCCGCCATTATGTGTTAATGGAGTTTTGTGGTAATTAATGACAATTGACATGTGGACTAATATTTTCATGAGGTGGTGAAATAGTTTAAGTCACATAATGATGAAAGTAATTGATGGCTAAATGAATTAAAGGTCATCAAATCAAGATTCAGGATGAAGGATATCATCATGTGTTGATGAGCATCAAGACAAGATCCTGAAGTAAAGAAAATCATCATGTGATGATGATATTCAAGTCAAGAACTTGAAGTGAAGAAGATCATCATGTGTTGATGATTATCAAGTCAAAAACCCAGACTTAGAGTAGAGATGTTCGTCATCAAGTGATCACTCCAAGATGAATGCTCAAGGCAAAGGTATGACTAGCATAGGCTAAGGTTATGTTCCTAGTATTTTACCGGTCTCGGTGTTTGGGAGAAGATCGGATTGCTAGTATAGGTTGCCGTACTATTAAGAGGGGTATTGACTAGTAGCTTGAGTGTGTCATGTGTTTAAAGCTCTTCGTGCTTGCTCTAGCTCTTCATGGCATGAAGCTATTGTTTGCGAATATGTTTTGCAAATAGTCGAAGCTCGTGCATTAAATCCTTGTAGCATGTGACTTTAGTTTGCGAATGTATTTTGCAAATGGCTTATGTCCATGTATCCATTTCCTTGAGACATGATTCTAAAAGACAGCAATTGTGTTTTGCACCTTGTCGAGAATCATGTTTCCAAACCTTGACTGCATTACGTATCATTTTGCAAATGTGTTTTGTAAATTTGATTTGAAGCTATGCAAAATCAACAGGTGTTATCTTTGGTTGGACTGACCATAGTGGGTAGACCGGACTGACCGGAACCTCGAACCTTTGAAGCGGTCAGGTTTTTCCAAAGAACCTTGTTTCGCTTTTCTGCTATCCGGACTGACCGCAGTGGGTATCCCAAACTTACCGGACCCCCGGACTGACCGTAGTTGGAGTGCTGGACAGACCGGACCTCTGGGTCTTTGATGCGGTCAGCTTTTTCTAGAAAGGGTCGTCTTTGTGACTTGCTACTAGTTTCCCTTGTCTGGACTAACCGTAGTGTGTTCACTGGTCATACCGGATCCCTGGACTGACCGGTGCAATCAGTTTTTTCCAGTAGCATATTTTCCTCTATTTTGGAAATCTTTGAACCTGGTCTTAACGGACCCTGAGTGGGTAGACTGACTGGACTTGGCATAATGGACAGACTATACAACAATGATTATTGTAGAAGTTACCGTTACACAGTAGTCCGGTCTGACCGGCCCGTATCCTGCGGTTTGACTGGCCTTGCTGCTTTTTGCACGGATTCTCCTCCAATGGCTAGTTTTTGTGTGTGGGTGTATAAATACCCCTTGTGGCCAGTTATGGATGGAGTAGTGGGTACCATATTCCTTTCCCTTGAGCTAAGAGCAAGCCATCTCCTCTCATTTGTGCATGTATTGCACTTAGTGACCTTAGAGAGCAAAATCCTATTGCATGTGTTGCATTAGGTGTTAGATGTAGTATCCATTGAGCTTAGACACTTGATTGATTCAAGTGAGCATCTCTAACTTGTTACTCTTGGTGTTTGCCAATACCTAGACGGCTTGAAGGAGTTATGTCGATGATCTTCTCAAAAAAGTTGTGAGAAGACTTGGTCGGTTGTGAGTGGCTTGGTGCTCGCCATCTCCGGAGCAAAGGAAGAGCAACCTCGAGTGGATTCAAGGTGTAGGATTAATTCGTGGAGCCAGTCCAATTTGGTTGAACTTACCTCAATGTGGACTAGGGGAAACCGGCATGTTTCCGATCACCACGGGAAAAAATTCAAGTGTTCTTGTGGTTTGTTTTCTTGAGCTTTACTTTCATGCAATTTACATTTATAAGAATTAAATCGATTGCTTTTCTCCTTAATTGTGCATTATTTGTCTTAGTCTTAGCTTGTTGGAGAACTTAGTCTAAACTAGTTGAATAAGGTTTTAATTGAGCAAAACTGAATTGATTTATAATTCTGTGTAAAACTCGGTTTTAGTTAAAAGATCTTTCCCCTCTGATCGGCCTCCTTGTTCTTGCAACCACCCTACTTTCCTGGGCTCCTCCGATGCCTCTTTAATAGGGTCGGGTACGTAAGGTTTCCAGCGTTTGAAGGTCTCGGCTCGCATTGCATAGTTCAAGATGTACTTCTGCTCAATGATCGTCCTGTCATACTTGTTTGGGCCATCGATCCATTGGAAGAAGTTGCATCGCATCTTCAGCTGATATTATGTGTACATGTAGTTAGGGATATGTGGATTGGAACGTAAGATTTGAAAAATCTATGTGTGTGCAAGATTCGCTTACGAGGATGTTCCCGCACATGTAGTACACCCGGGTGGCGGTCGCTGGGTGTGTCGACTGGATGATCTTAGCCAATTCTTTGCACACACATTGCAGACATGAGAACTCTGGTGGTACTGGCACATCCTTCATAGAACAATCCGGGTAGGGTTTAGCCCTCTCGGCAAGCCACTTGCGCTTCCGCGGCATCTTCGCGTAGAAGTTTGACGACGAGTCTGATATCTCCTTCCTCTCAGTTGTGTGAATGAAGCTTTGGTGAAGTAATGGATGTGGTGGCGTAGTGTTCTCTTCTAACTCTCTTCTCCTCCAGTTCTCTTCTCCCTCCTTTTATAATGGGTCTTTTCGGTCTAAAAATGTGGTGTGGCAGAGTGTGGTCTTTTCGGATTGCAAAGGTAGCGTTGTAGTGTGTTGTCATCTCGGTCTACAAAAGTGGCAGTGTGTGGCGTGTCGTGGTGCGTTCTTTTCGTTCTGAAAAGGCGGCGTGGTGGAGTGTGGCCTTTTTGGTCTAAAAAGGTAGTGATGTAGGATCAAGGATAACCGACTAGAGGGGGGGTGAATAGGAGGTTTTTAAACTTTTTAACTATTTAAGCCAATTAATAACTTAGTCTAAACAAGTTACACTTCTGGCTAGGCACTTTAACCACAATAAGCAAGGGCACTACTACAAAAAGGCTAATACTGGACGCCTCATCACAGACGGTTGACCAAAACCGCTATTAGATTCAATCACGAGCGGTTTTGGTTTAGAGACCGCTCAGGCATCGGGCTGCGCTTAAAAACCGCTCGGAAGAGGTAATATCACGCATTCACGTTGAAAACCGTCAGGAAGTATCACGCACGGATCTCAACAAGAACCGCTCGTGATATTAATCAAGATCACCGACGCATTTTAAAACACAACCGTCAGGAAGTATCGCGCATTTCGTTCAACAAGAACCATCTGTGATATTAATTAGTATCACGCATTTGCTTAACAATAACCGCTCAGGATAATATCGCTCTAGCGCGAAGTTTCTTCATCGCCGGCGCGCTCGTTTCGCCGCCATCCGCTTCAGCCTCCCGATCGCGCTCTTCATCGCATCGATCCGCTTCGGCCTCGATCGCTCTTCGCCTCACGCCCGAATTTATTTCTTGTTTTATAAAAGGATCATCCGCCATCCAAGATGATCATCCCCACATACTTATAAAAAAAGAAATGGTCGCTTCTTCCTCGTCAGCCGCATCGATGGCCTTCTTGGCCTCATCTGACGAGCACCTCTCTCGGTGTGAGTTGAACTGTCTTCGCGAAGAACACCGCTTGATCAACAAGTCTTCACTCTCCGCCCGCAGAGAATTTGCCGGAAGCGGTGACGCCACCTTCCGCCGCCTTGACATCCTCCTCCGCCGTGTCTTCGGGTGATCTCCCACTTTCGGCGAAGTTTACCGCATCATCAACGTAGTCCTCCAAAACCACGCTGCACGCCTCTGTGAGGCTTGCCGCCACTTGGATCAGATAATCGAGGCGGCGGCATCGAAGTTGACCAAGCCGAGACCCTCAAGCAAGGGAAGAGAGCCTATGGGCTCAATTCTTCTTGGTTCAATAGTCCGAGGGTCTTCGGAGACACTCGAACGAAGCGCCAAACGGTGGACGATTTCGAGCTTCGTCACGATCAGAACTGCCTCGATGCCGGCACACTGCCGCTTATGAAGTATTGCAGATGGAGATAGCAAATTACCTTCGCCACTAGAAAACCTTGTTTAATTATAGGTTTCGCTTTTTAATAAAAACATGTAATTTCTTCATGTCATGTAAGTGTATATACTTGAGAAAAATTATTTCACGCATAGCCCATTATGGAACCGCTCGTGATATTATCACCGACGGTTCCATAATAGAACCGCTCGATAAGTCTCTTTATAAGTAGGAGCTAGCCCAACTTGCCGCTAGGGTTTGCGCCTAACTCGCTACTCCCTCAGCCGCCTTACTCTCGTCCGCTCTCTCCGCCGCTGCCGACGCCGCTTATTCTTCCTGTCGCCGACGGTTGTAGCATACGGTGACCTTCGCACAAGACACTCAGACGATAAGAGTGTCTTTTGAAGGCCACCGCAGTTAGCACAACCACGGTGACGCCCAAACTCGCCACTCCTCAGCCTCGCCGCTAGGGTTTGTGCCCGCCTAACTCCGCTCCTCCCCACCTTGACGCCGCCACTCGACCTCGCCGCCGTCCGCCGACCCCTTTGCGCCCGCTAGGGCCCTAGCCGGCTTTGCTTTCCCCATCCTCCTCTATTCTCCTCTAGATCTGTTAGCTTAATGTCTTTTGTTGAGTTTGATTTTTATGCATGAGCCTTAAGTTGTGTCCTCGATGTTTGTGTGATTTATGCAAGGTAAAGGAAATGGATAAGGGTTGTGCTTTGGTGGTGGGTCGCCACCGTGGTTGCACTGCATTAAGGTCCCTCTCTGCCTCTACCCTCCTTGCTCTGTGATGAAAATGGCTAGCTAGTGCTCTGCGATGGATGCCGAGGGCTACTATTGTGTGGTGGGTTTGGACACCCTTGGTCTTGTTCTCTTGTCGATGAACCGCTCAATGATGTTAATAGTCTTATGCTGAAATTGAATTGATAATTAGTTCATATTAATAGTCCCTTGCTCGTGATGTAATGATGTAAATAGTCTTATGCTGAAATTGAATTGATAATTAGTTCATATTAATAGTCCTCTTGTCGTGTGATGTAATGATGTCAATAGTCTTATGCTGAAATTGAATTGATAATTAGTTCATATTAATAGTCCCTTGCTCGTGATGTAATGATGTAAATAGTCTTATGCTGAAATTGAATTGATAATTAGTTCATATTAATAGTCCTCTTGTCAGTGATGTAATGATGTCAATAGTCTTATGCTAAAATTAAATTGATAATTAGTTCATATTAATAGTCCCTTGCTCTGTGATGTAATGGTGTCAATAGTCTTATGCTGAAATTGAATTGATAATTAGTTCATATTAATAGTCCCCTTGTTCATGCCTGTCAAGTTCTCCTACCTATTATGCACTGCACGCCCTACCATTCCATTCATAATCTCTTCTCTATAAAGTCTCCAAGCGGTGGTTGCTTGTGCCATTAAAACCGACATCATATATATATATATATATATATATATATATATATATATATATATATATGATTGAGCCTCAGAGCCTGTAAATCATGTTCGTAATTAAATGAAGCCAACAAGAACACCAAGCAACAAGTTGAGAATTCTTTTGAAATATGAGAATGGTTGCTTGTGTTCTTGTTGGGTTTAAAGACGATTACATGCTCAAGAATGGTTGGTTGTTAATATATGATGCCACTTCCCACCGGAGTACGCGCGATCAACAACACTTTCTGAACATAGCGACGTCCAATCTATGGTAATTGGATGTCCGAACGCTCTCCTTGCATCCATACTTTTTGAATTTGCAAGGGCTCAATGAGGTTGCCCATGGCTACTGTCTCATCCTTCTCATGTCAAGGCCGATTTATCCCCCAAAGTGGCCGAGAGACTACGAACAATATATATATAATATATATATGATGCCGGATTTAATGGTACAAGCAGCCACTGCTTAGGCCTTTATAGAGAAAAGTCATCACAGACGGTTCCAGCCACAAACCGTCTGTGATATGTGCTTATCACGCACGGTTTGTGGTCAAAACCGCTCAGTGATATGTGCTTATCACGCGGTTTGTGGATGAAACCGTCGTGATATTATTATCGCAGACGGTTTGAACCACAAACCGCTCAGGAAGTATACATCACGACGGTTCAAAACCGCTCTGTGATGACCTCATGTCATCATCGACCCATAAACTCGACGGCTCACGAAACCGCTCGTGATGACGCTTGGAACCGTCTGGAAAGCCTTTTCTGTAGTAGTGAAGCTAGAAATATAAATGCGGAAATGTAAAGACTAGGAGTAACCATAATGAGACAACGATGTTTTCCCGTGGTATCGAAGACTTGCCGGTCTTCACTAGTCCACGTTGAGGAAGCTTGACGACTCAATCCAGCTCCACGAATTAAGCCTTCCCTCGATCACTATGATTGTTCTTCCTCGCTCCAGAGATGGTGAACACCAGACCACTCACAAGCTTGCACCTGGCCTCTTCACAATCTTCTTGAAGAGATCACCGTGCTCCACCGCTAAGGCCGTCTAGGAGTTTGGCAAAACTCCAAGAGTAACAAACCAAGACCTTCGCTTGACGATGCTCAAGTGCAATAAGGATCAACTAGGATGTTTTGATGCACTTGAATGAACTTAACTACCAAACAATGAATGTACAAGACAATTTGGCTGTTGAGTGAATGCACTTGGCTCTAAAGGCTCTAAGGATGTTAAATGTTCACTTACTTCCTGTCCAAGGGCAGTTGGGGGGGGGTATTTATAGCCACTACCAACACTTATGACCGTTGGGGACCAAATCCCCAACTTTCAGCCAGATTCGGTACAACCGGCGTTTAGGATGCGGTTGAACCGCACTTGTGTCAAAACTCCATAACGGCTAGAACAGAGGCATTTAATACTCGACATAGTCATGGATTTTCCGCTCGCACAACCGCCAACTAAAACTCTCGGTTCAATCAAGATCGCCTTGCTGAACCGCATTGAAGCGCCAGACAACCGATCGTAGGGTTTCCAAATCACGAAATGACAAGCTCTTCGAAAATATGAACCGCCTTATAAGAATCGGATAATCGCAGCGGTATGTTCAACCGCTTCCCAAATGCGTACAACCGAAAATCACAGAGAGCTCCTGTGTCAAAATTACATCTGTTTTGGTTTTCTTGAACCGCCATATAAAATCGGTTCAAATTAAAATCGGTACAACCGATTCTCGCCATGTTCAACCAAAAACCAAGGAGCTCCCGAGCCGTAATGCACTTGTTCTGCTTTTTGTTCAACCGCCAACTAATTTTGAACGATCGCAATGCGGTTGCACCGCCCAAGAGCCGGTCGTACCACATTAGCGCCGCTTGGCTTTAGCCTACACAATCCGCATTACCGCCAAGTAAATCTCGGTCATAATAAGACAGAAGGCAGTGACAACCAAGCGAGAATAATCAGCAGACTACCGATTTTAGACAAAAGTGCTCAAGGCTTTCAAATTCAATTTTCTAAAAGAGAATTCAAATGCATGCATGATCCTAAATTGATCCATATGGCACAAGAACATGCTATCAAGCTACTAGCCAAGATCTCTCTTAATAGTACGGCAATTAACCTATAATCCAGTCTTCCAACCAAATCTTCTAAGACCGGTAAAATACAAAAAGGATCATAGACTACTTGTACCTTGTCTTCAAGCCAAGTAGATCTTCATGTAGTCCTTTAACATGCATCTTTTATGTCATCAAATTCACCAATGGGACTTAACCTTGTAAATACTCAATAAACACGTTAATCACATATTCACATATTATCATTAATTACCAAAACAATTTTTAGGGGCCTAGATGCTTTCAATCTTCCCCTTTTTGGTAATTGATGACAACACACCTAATATGTGAGAGAATGATTGTTTTGAATATACTAGAGTGTATATTCTTTTGATGACTTAACAACAAAATAATTCTTGCAATAAGCTTAAAAAGATTAGAGAATTATTTCCTTGTTTAATCCAATTTAAAGAAAGCTCCCCCTAAACATGTGCATATAAATGATAGAAAATTTTGTAAGCACAAGTAGAGATTTTGAAATTTTTGGCGGAGTTTCTTTAGCATGTTTGAACTTTAGGGAAATACAATATTGAGATTTGACGATAATATAGATTGCATTTCATGAGAATAATATAAGCATAAACAATATTCAACAATAAGAGCAACATAGCAACATAGTTATAAACTATTACAAGCACAAAGGTTCAACAATAAAACCACATTACAAAACACATAAGTCCATATATGGTAATATTTAGCAAAAGACTTCGCTCCCCCTAAAGCTATGTCTTCACATATTGTCTTCTCACTTCTCCCCCTTTGGCATCAAAATACCAAAAACATCTCAAACAACGGGGTCCTGAGGAGAAGGATCTTGAGAGGTGGGATCCAGAGAAGTCGAGTCCTGAGCTGGAGCTAGAGATTCTGGAAGTGGAGCTAGAGGAGCTGAGTCCTGAGTGGCTGTGGTTTGAGCCGGAGGAGGAACTGGGGCCAGATCCGGAGGTGCTGAAACAGTAGGTGCGGGATCCTGTGGCACGGACTCTGTAGCTGGAGCTTGAGGCACTAAGACTGGGACCTCTTGAGGAACAGCAGAAGATGTAGAGGTCTTGAATGCTGTAGGAGGACGACGAGTGTAAGTGTATCACTGAGGAGCCTTCACCAAATCCTCTAGGTCATTTAAGCCCTCCATCATGGCACTCATCCTGTTGAGAACCTCATTCTGAAAGTCATTGCGAACTAACTCCATGTCAGTTAGCTTGTTGAGGGTCTCATTTTGAAATTCTATTTGAGCATTCTTCATCTCTTGTAGTTGGCTGAGAATTAGCTATTGATTCTCAAGAATTTGTGTAATGGAACCTTCAGCAGGAGCCGTATCAACAACAGGAACAGCCTCAGCAAGGGGATCATCCTCAGTAGCACGACGAGGAGGAATACCATCTCGTGGCTTATAAGACTTATGGACTGAACCCAATCCACCACGATACTCAATCTTCTTGGTAATTAATGCCATGATGTATGGTGCATAGTAAATCCTCTTAATCCTATCATTCTTGGAAGATACTATGCCCTGGAGAATCACATCCACAACATCAAATTTTATCCTTTTCATAATGTGATCAATGATATTCCAAGCATGACCCCTGATTGCATCAAAATTTCCACTCTTGGGGTAAAAGGTATGATTTATGATTCTGTTAACCATGCTTGGTTCGGGTTTGAGTCCAGTGACTGTTCCAAGTTTATTTCTGACAGAGGAATCATAATAATCAGCCCAAGCGGGAGGCAATAAGGCGGGGCTTTCAAAAATCTTCTCCCAAGAGCCAGACTGAACTCTTAAGACTCATTCAAATTCCTCTTTTGTGCTCTCCAGATTTCTGGTAACAGTTATCCATCTAAAAGATTCCAAATCTGCAGCGACATGCACTGTGGCATAAAATTGCTTGATCAGCTCATCATCATAATTCTGCTTCAGTGCAATAAGGTCATGAAGACCTACTCGATGAAATAACTGAAAAATACCACTGTAGTTGTCCAAGGTGTTTATGTAAGACCACTTAATCCATCTACGATCTGCGAACTTCCTGTGGTGTCCATAAAGCTGCTCATACACTTATTCTAGGAAAACAGTGTGAAATCTAGGATTAACACAGTCTGACTTGAAGGCATACTGATTGACATGTCTCTTGAGAGCATACTCATCTGGCGTAATCAATCTCAAATCAGTTGGAGGCTCTGGAGGCTCTCCCAAGTCATCAAATGTCCCTGCTTGATCTGACTCAGTTTCAGCATTAGAATCAGAAAAATTCTCTTCTTCGCTTTCTTCAGTTTGAGGTTCGGGTGCTGGCCTTTTGCCCTTCCCATGAGCAGCTTTCTGCTGAACTGATCTCGCTTGTTGAGATGAAGCTACAGGACGCGTTCGTTGAGGGGGTTGAGATGGAGCCGTAGACGATTGAGGTGAAGATTGCCCCCTTGGAGGTCCATGCGACTTTCGAGTCGCTGCCCTCATCCTAGGCATCTTTACAGAGATACAATAGGTTACTACGAGTCCAAAGAATTAATCAACGTAGAAATAAGTGAAAAAGAAATGAACTTTCTATTTTTCAGTCAGGAAAATCGGTCAAACCGACGTTATATGGTCGGTACAACCGCATTTCAATTGAACCGCGCTCAAGAACCGGTTGTACCGATCGTCCTGACCGAGTTCTAGGTTAAGCAAAAAAACTTGGATTTTTGATGGTTTTTCATGGAGTGAATCCATGGAATGAATACGCAAGCATCATTAGACATCAAATATACAATTTTGCCTAACTAGAAACTAGAAAATCATTCACATTTTCAACTTAACCTAAAATGACACCTAGGGCTCCAAATGCGGTAAAAACTCGAATCAAAAGAGGTTTTACCTTAAGGAATGGAGGAGTTGAACCCTAGAAATGCTAAGATTAGCAAGGGAACGAAGGATCACCGAAGTTCTCAGAGGATTAGAGTGGAAGATTTGAGAGGCGTTCGGGTTGGAGAGAGAAAAGGCCGAGCCCAACTGGTGCGGCTTGTGGACGGTTGAACAGTCGCGAGGAGTTAAACCTCGGGCGAAATAGTAACTGCAGGGAGTTACTTCTTTCTCAAAAACGGACGCGGTTGAACCGCCAGCATACCTTCGGTAGAACCGCAGTTATAACGTCGGTTGTACCGTGAAAACGGTCGTACCGCGCATAACACGCCGATTGAACCGATCATCCTGAAGCTTCAAGAAGCAACTCTGGATTGACTTTAGGATTGAGATTATTTGCAAATGATTCTTAGTTTTGCACTCAAATAAATATCATTAAGGATCATTATGCATAGAATAAACTAATGTCTATATAAGAACATAGTTTTTATGATCATAACTATCTTTAATAAAAGATTTGAAAAATACTTTAATAAAATCATCAAATAACATCAAATGAAGCACAATACATGAGGCAAGAGTTCAAACAACATTGAATAGTCTATGACATTTAACTCATTCCTCAATTTGCAAAAGCGGCCTTCATCTAAAGGCTTGGTGAAAATGTCCGCTAATTGCTCTTCGGTTCTTATGTGGCTAATTTCAATATCTCCCTTGCTCACATGGCCTCATCCATAGCAATTGAGCACAACAACTTCCCGCGGAAACATATTCGGCTTCGACGGTGAATAATGCTACGGAGTTTTGTTTCTTGGATTACCATGATACTAAAGATCTTCCTAAGAATTGACAACTTCCCGAGGTGCTCTTTCTATCCACTTTACAACTCACATAATCGGAATCCGAATATCCAATTAAATCAAATTTAGCACCTTTCGGGAACCAAAGGTCAATGCTAGATGAATGCTTTAAATATCTTAGTATTCTTTTGACAGCCATTAAATGACACTCTTTTGGAGTTACTTGAAAACGTGCACACATGTAAACACTAAACATGATATCGGGCCTAGATGCGGTAAGATAAAGTAAGCTACCAATCATAGACCTATAAAGCTTTAAATCTACTGATTTACCTCCCTCATTTAAGTCAAGATGACCGTTGGTTGCCATGGGAGTCTTGATGAGTTTTGCATCCTCCATACCAAACTTCTTGATCAAATCTTTTGCGTACTTGGTTTGGCTCACGAAGGTTCCATCTTTGAGTTGATTGATTTGACGTCCAAGGAAATAGCTCAATTCTCCAATCATGGACATTTCAAATTACCTAGACATCATATCACCAAACTCTTCGCAAAAATCTTGATTAGTAGACCCAAAAATGGTATCATCAATATAGATTTGGCAAACAAAGAAATCATCGTCTAGAACTTTAATGAATAAAGTTAAATCAATTTTCTCGATTTTGAATCCTTTTGAGACTAGAAAATCTTTAAGGCGTTCATACTATGCTCTAGGAGCTTGTTTAAGACCATAGAGCGCCTTGGAGAGTTTATAGACATGATTTGGATTTTTAGGATCTTCAAAACTAGGAGGTTGTTCAACAAAAACAAATTCGGATATTTTACCATTCAAGAATGCACTTTTAACATCCATTTGAAATAATTTAATATCAAAGCATGATGCAAAAGCAAGTAATATCCGAATTGACTCAAGTCTAGCTACGGGAGCAAAGGTTTCACCAAAATCCAAACCTTCAACTTGTAAGTACCCTTGAGCGACCAATCTTGCTTTGTTTCGAATAACCAAACCATTTTTATTTTGCTTGTTCCTAAAGACCCATTTTGTACCAGTAACGTTGTGTTCCTTGGGTCGATCCACCAATGTCCACACTTCATTTCGGGTGAAGTTATTGAGTTCTTCATGCATAGCATTTACCCAATCCGGATCTTCAAGTGCTTCTTCTACATACTTTGGCTCAATAGAAGAGACAAAAGAGTAATGTTCACAAAAAGAAGCAACACGAGATCGAGTTTGAACACCCTTACTTACATCACCCAATATTTGGTCTATTGGATGATCCTTGGTAATTGCATTGTGAATTCTTGGTGGTAGATTGGATGGTTAATTGATCATCTTCCTTATTGTCCTCTTCATTAATTTGAATTTGATTTGTGGAAGAGGTTGGAGGTTCAACTTGTGTGGAAGATGATAGATTATCTTCAGACTTGATGTCACCTATTTGCATATACTCCATTGCTTTTCTTAAAGCTTCATTACCTACATCATCCAAGTTCTCACGCTCTTCTTGAGAGCTATTAGTTTCATCAAATTGCACATCGTGCCTTTCTTCAACTAAACCGAAGTTTTGGTTAAAGACACGATAAGCCTTGCTATTTGAAGAATAGCCAAGCAAGAAACCAACATCACAATGACTTGCAAATTTTGAAAGATGAACACCCTTCTTCAAAATATAATACTTGCAACCAAAAACACGAAAATAAGAGATGTTCGGTTTTCTTCCTATAAGGAGCTCATAGGAAGTCTTTTTCAAAAGGCGATGCAAATAAAGATGATTTATGGCGTGACAAGCAGTGTTAATAGCTTCTGCCCAAAAACTATCGGAAGTATTATACTCATCAAGCATTGTCCTTGTCATTTCAATTAATGTACGATTTTTCCTTTCTACAACTCCATTTTGCTCCGGAGTGTAAGTTGTGGAAAGTTCGTGCTTTATTCCAAGTTCATCACAAAAGTCTTCAACTTTAGTATTCTTGAACTCAGAACCATTATCACTATGGATTTTCTTTATTTTGAAATCAAATTCATTTTGAGCCTTTTTTGCAAAATTTTTGAAAATCCCGGAGGTTTCACTTTTATCATTTAGGAAGAATACCCATGTATATCTAGAGTAATCATCCACAATGACTAAACAATAGCTATTTCCCCGGATACTCTTATAGGTTGTTGGCCCAAACAAATCTATATGTAAGAGTTCCAATGGTCTAGAAGTTGACATGATACTTTTGGAAGGATGAGAATTTGCGACTTGTTTACTGGCTTGACAAGCACTACAAAGTCTATTCTTCTCAAACTTCACATCTTTTAAGCCAACAACTAAATCATGTTTGAAAAGCTTTTTGAGTTGAATCATTCCAACATGAGCTAGCCTTCTATGCCAAAACCAACCCAATGAGGTTTTTGCCATTAAACAAGTTTTCAAACATGAATCACTTGAACTAAAATCAACTAAGTAAAGATTGCCAAATCTAAAGCCTTTGAAAGCCAACGAGCTATCTTTTGTATTAGAGATGGTTACACCTTCACTAGAGAAAGAGCAAATTAGTCTAAGATCACATATTTGAGCAACGGATAACAAATTAAAATTTAATGATTCTACCAAAGATACATTAGAAATGGAAAGGTCATTTGAGATAGCAATTTTACCCAATCCTATTACCTTTCCTTTGCTATTATCGCCAAATGTGATCTTGTCGATTCCCTTTCTATTCTCGAATGTGGTGAACATATTTCTATTACCGGTCATGTGTTGAGTGCATCCACTATCAAGCACCCAATGTTTTTCACCGGTTTTATAGTTCACCTACAAAACAAGAATCAAGTTCTTTTAGGTATCCAAATTTGTTTGGGTCCTTGGAGGTTAGTAACTAAGGATTTAGGCACCCAAATAGCATTCTTTTTAGCGCCTAAAATTGAAGTGCCAATAAAACGAGCAACTACTTTACCATCCTTAGTCTTTCTAAGCATATAGCATGAATCATATATACCAAGAGATGGAATCTTATCCTTAGGACAATTTTGTTGCACATGTCCTATTTCTCGGCACTTGTGGCAATACTTACCATTTTGCCTCACAAATCTTGTGGGCTTGTTTGCCGGTTTCTTACCTTTCTTGGGCATCTTCTTGCACTAGGGCTTTGTTGACCATCTGTTGGAAATTGGGGTAGTCGACTGACACCAATTGTACTTTGAGGTTGGGGTTAAGACCTTCCATAAAACGCCAGATCTTAGCTTCTTCGGTTGCAACGTCTTCCAGTGCATACCTTGACAGTTGAGTGAATTGGTTGAGATACTCTGACACGCTAAGATTGCCTTGTTGCAGTTTAAGGAACTCTCGCTTTTTCATCTCCATCATTCCCAAAGGAATGTGCGCCATACGGAAAGCCGCAGAAAACTCTTGTCAAGATATATCCTGAACATTCTAACGGGCTGCGTAGTAATTTTCCCACCAGGTTGCGGCAGTGCTATTGAGTTGGTGGGCAGCATAGAGGACTTTCTCTCGATCATTGCACTGAGCCAAGATAATTTTCTTCTCAACATCCTTTAACCAGTCATCAGCTTCTAGTGGATCAATTGAACCGGCGAAAATGGGTGGCCCAGTTCTCATGAACTCTCCAAGTCTGGACTAAGGTGGAAAGGCTGGAGCTTGAGCTGGGGCTGGTGCAGGTTGATTAACTTGATTATGAACAAGTGCCTGAAGTAGTTGCAGTTGCACGGCCATCATCTGTTCCAGGTTCATTTGGGGCTGACCAGGAGGTGGCGGTGGAAGGGGCTCTTCTTGACTTGTAGAGCTGCGGGTCTGAACCATCTGCACAAGTCTTCCCAGGTTTAAAAGACACGAGGAAGAAAGCATAGTAGGTGAGAGGGAAAGACACGAAGACGAGCGAGATCAAGGGAGAAAGATAGAACAACCTAACTGGGGAAAGTCGGTTTAACCCAACGAACAATAGCCGGAAAGCTATAAGAAGCAACAAAACTCAAGCCGAGGATCCTATCTATCAGACTAAACGATACTGAAATTGAAAAAGGGTAACAACACTACTAATCTATTTTATGTGGGTGGGCGACTTCAAGCAAAGCTCGATTCTATAGAGGTTACTGAGATGAGAAGGGTCAATTTGAATTCATAAACAAAGATTCAGAAGGGGTACGATAAAAGAACTTATAGATGACATAGGGAAAGATTAGAATAAGATGAGAGGAGAATAGAGTAAGATGAGTGAAGAATAACTACTCATGTTAATCAGTTGGTTTGATTTAGAAAATAAATTTTGAATCTTTCAACTAAGCGACCATGCTAACTAAGGTTATGTCCTACAGTAGATATGGCTCTGATACCATCTCTGTCGGGACCCCGAGTATGCAAACTCGAGACCCCTTGTGTATTCTGAACTAGTCCCATGATCAGTAGCTAGCTCACACAGTTTCAACATAGATGTAATCATATCCATACAACAAACTATAGATGAAGCAGACAAATTAATAATATTTAGCAAAAGAACCTTATGGTCAAGTCTTACAAAGGTTTCCACACAGGGCTAAAGATAACAGAGTAAACTTGCAGCAGAGAACAAAACATCTGGTGGAAGCCATTCGACATGCCCACAGGCAATCAAGTGGAGGACGCGACCTAATTCGCATAGTCTTCAAAGAAGTCTTCTTCATAGAACTCGTTGCTTCCAGGTTCTTCTTCAAGGATCGACAACTGTGAGGGCATAAAGCCGTGAGTACTTTGAATGTACTCAGCAAGTCATAGGGAAATGTATGCAAATAGTATTTATGCAAGGCTTGACAAACATAGCTTTATGGCTATGTTGCGAAAAGCAATATTTAACAGTAAATAAAGTAAGTAGATTGAAAAGCATAATTTAAAGATTAATATATAAGTAATTGAGTTTCTTTAAATCAAC
This sequence comes from Phyllostachys edulis, assembly GCA_036346405.1. Classification (NCBI taxonomy): domain Eukaryota; kingdom Viridiplantae; phylum Streptophyta; class Magnoliopsida; order Poales; family Poaceae; genus Phyllostachys; species Phyllostachys edulis. Next base: position 17,264,736 of record CM070567.1, read on the forward strand.
TAGTGAACAACCCGTTCACTTCCCAACCATCAACCAAATACATCTACACCAAACCATCCAAACCAATCCTGACATTTTTGATAAAGTCTACCCCTTGCGTGAAATCTCTGGGCATGTCCATAACTGGGGACACGGCTATTCGAATAGTTTTTAACACTCTGCAGAGGTTGTACAGCTTGACCCACAAGACACGAATTCTCTAGTTTGTCCAGCATAATTCTATGCCACCGCTCACTACCATGGGTAAGCGGTCTAGAGCACGCGACAAGGCCTTTACAAAGTTCTATTTTGACTCGGTTCTGCTCGCTAAGGGGTTACTGTTACGGCCCCCTCTTGCGCCATTCCCAACCAAAACAGAACCGAATCAAAGCATTGCTAATTAGTTGGCCAGGTCTATCCTAGTCTAGACATGTGGTTGTACGGTTAAGGCCCAGATCAATGGTTCAAGGTTAAGTCCTTAGTGGTTGCTCAGGCGAGCCTTTCCGCATTCCATGTGCCTCGCACACCTAAGTACCTCCCGTACCCTAATAATATGCCTCCCGCATTGCCTCGCGCATTCCTCCTTTTCCATCCAACCACTCGCCCGAGCTTAAATCATTTTCGTTCAACCCGACCAAATGACAACCCTTGCCATGGCACAACATCTTTTAATAGCAACGGTATCGCACCACAATTGACACAACGGTGATCTCGCACCACAGTTGCACAACAGTGGTATCGCACCATAGTTCCATATATCATTAAGTCAAGTTCAATCATTTTTGGGTATGTGATCATGAGACCATCGCATAACTAAAGCATGGCTAAGCATAATACATACCCATGTTGGTATTACAATAATGTCCAACCAATAATTAACCATCCTAAGGTGTCCAAGGATTATGTCATTCAAGGATACATGTCATTCACAAATTATCAAGGAGGCATAATGGCAATTAGGTAATTAACTAATTCCCGAAACCGTTTATTATAAAATTAGCGATGCATGTTTATATCAAACAATATACTTTTATAAAGATGGGCTCAATATGATCAAAGGTCTATGACTTGCCTTCGTTGAAGAGTAGAGGTGCTTCATTGCCGAGTTCATGCGAAGTCGTCCAAATACCTAATCTATACGAGCGAACAAAGCTAAATAAATAAAACAACTCCAAATAAAATCCAAATAAATACCAAATAAATACTAATAGGAATATAATGAATTTATATGAATTTAGAAATTTGAATCACTCGAATCGGAGTTCGAATGAAGAAGTTATGGCCAAAGGAAGTTGGAAAAACACATAAAATGATAGATTTAGGGTTTTCCCGAATTTCCTAATTTATTTTTGTAAAGGAAAATATGAATATGACGTCAGCTGACGTCATCAGAGGACTTTCGGCCGAAATGATTAAAAGAAATGAAATTGACATGTGGGGCCCACTTGTCAATGAGAGGGTGTATGGTGGACTAGGTTCATGTGGCTTTTGGACTGGTTTAGGGTGGGAGTGCCACGCAAGCCGCTGATGGGGCAGCCACGCGTGCAAAAGATGGGAGGTGGCGCCTAGGTGGCGAAGACGTGGGCGCCACATGGGGATGCCATGTCAGACCCGAGCCGGCGACGCACACGGCCCAAGGGTCGCGGGCGATTGGCCGGTGGCGAGGGCACTGGAGGCTAGAGGGGAACGAGATGAACACGAGGCTCATGGTCTCGAGGACTCGGCGTCAAGGAATGGTCGGCAACGAGGACAAAGAGCGGCGGCGAGCGGCGGAGGAGCTCCGGTGGCCTTCAGGCGACGAGGAGGCGCACACAGGGACGATGGCGGGCTGGCGATGCCAGAGGTGGGGTTGACGGTGCTAGAGGAGGCTCGAAGGCGGCGCAAATGGCGGCGGCGCCGTGCGGTGGTTGGCGGCGAAGAACTCAAATCGAGGGTGGAGGAGAGTGAGCGAGAGAGAGTGAGTAGGGGGAGAAGCTAGAGGAGGCCGAGGGCTTCACGGTGCTCGCCTTAAATAGGCACGGGGATGGCTCGAGGACGAGAGCGACGTGGAGGTTGCTTCGGCCATTAATGGCGGCTTGACCCGACGCGGTAAGGGGCTAGCAGGGCATGGGGGGTGGGGACGTGGGGCGGTGTGTGGCAGGCGGAGGTGACGCGCGCAGACGGACAGGAGGGTGGCGGCAGAGAGTCGGCGGAAAACGCGGCGCCGACGTGGACGTCGCGCCCACTTGGCACGGGCGCTGTACCCGCATGAGGAAGAAGATGACCCGAGCAGCGAGGGCGACTGACAAGGCAGGCCCACCGGTCGGCAAGCAGTAGGAGCGAAGGGGAAACACACGCAGGTCTTGTGAGTGGGTCAGCAGTGAACAGGGGACGGACTGGGAGGAAACCGGCCCAAGAGCCGAAGGAGGATTTTTAAGGGTTTTTTATTTTAGAAAATACAAGAAAACGAAAAAGATTTTTAGAAAATAGATAGAGTCGTCCAAAAATTCTAGGAAAATTCACAGAAGTCCCTTGAATTATTTAGAACTTAATAAAAATATTTTCAGCTTAACTTTTGCTTTTAGTTTTTGCAAATAATTATTTTTAACTTAGGGCAAAAGGAAAAACCAATTAAGATCCGGAAAACTCAATTAAACCAACTTGAATTAGTTGAAGTTTTAATTAATTCATATTAAATTGCTTTGAAACTCTAAATTTCAGGTTAAGCTTTAGCGAATTAATGAAATCAAATGGTTACTTTTAAGTTTTCAAAATTTTCAAAAAGGCCCTGAAAATTGGGATGTTACACCTAGATGCTTTCAAGCGTCACAATGTGTTGTCAACTCAGTCTGCAAAAGTAGCAGTGTGTGGCATGACAGGATGCGGTCTTTTCGATTTGAAAAGGGGGCATGACGGAGTGTGGTCTTTTCGGTGTGGAAAGGTAGCATCGAAGTGTGTTGTCATCTCAGTCTGCAAAAGCGGCAGTGTGTGGCGTAACCAGGTGCGGTCTTTTCAGTTTGAAAAGGTGGGGTGTCACGATGCTGACTCCCTCATATGGTTACCTCTACACACAAGAACAAACAGTACCAAAACACGAGACTAGCATAATGTAAGTTATACAGAAATTTATATTTACATGACATGATAGATATTTACAAGAATAAATATCTACTCACGGACCCTCTTGGGGCGTACCCCACGTGTGTCTCCTGGCCTCGTCCGAGACGGTTGCGGGCACTGGTATGAGTAGGTCAAAGGCTCAGGCACCCTACTGACGCGAGTAGCCTAAGGAGGTGTCACTAGAAGGTACGTGCTACATCGGCTGGCTCACTCCGGGTGCACTATGCAGCTGTGAAGCCCCCACGGAGACCTGGCTGCTCTCGCTGTGCGAAGGCCCACCGCTCGGTCGCTGTAGTGTCCACCCCTGCTCGACCTCGAAGTCCCCAAAGCATGGATCCTCATGCGACACCACCTTCTTTGTCCCAAAGGGGTGTACGAGTTTTGAAACAGTACATTATGCATGTAAACAAGGCGAAAATGATGAAATAGTATGTTATGCATGTAGACAAGATAGACATACCTCATCACAGGAAGGTAGCGGACGGCTCCTCGTACTCTTGCCCCGCGTATGGGTGGAACTCAAGACCTTTCAGAGAAAATTACCGTTAGTAACTAGTGGAGTTCGAAATAAACAACCATACAAGAGGGTTTCATGCTGACCTGCGAATTGTGCCAGGGTACTCCTAGCACGGTGCCACGAGTACCCGCTGCCACATCCAGGTCAGGAGCCGTGGAGCGTGACGCACCGTGGCTCACCCCCCATCTACGCACACGTGGGTCCACCACCTTCCTCGGCCTATGGCAAGATGCCAGCTGAATGTCTCGCCTCGTCTTCTCGATGAACTGGTCCATGACCTCTCTAATCTCCTGTGCGGTCAAGTTGAAGCACTCCCCGAGTGTCATACGACGCATGGAGGTCGCCAACTCATGCGTATCCTATTCTAGATTGACATGTACACATAATTAACAAGTTAGAAACCGAAAACTTGCGCAAATAAGATGTACGGTCCATTCAATACGTACCACGTGATGGAATACGGAGTCCAGCTGGGTGGGGTACATGTCCGACATTATGGCCTCATGTCGTGGTGGGTCGTCCATGACCCTGACGCAGCGAACCCTCGTCTGACTGAGTATCGATGTACTCCTACTATGTCCCAGGGTCGTAGGGAGTATCCTCCTGGACAACGTCCTCCAAGGCGTGGAGCCATCCCTGAACCCAAGGGAGCATCCTGTTCGCCCATGAAGTCGTAGCAGGTTCTCCCTTCCTAGTGTACCTATGGAAGGCAAAATGATTATTTCGTAGGTACGTAAGGTAAATGGAACGACAGAAATAAAACGTGAACTCACCCATGGACATTCGATGCCACCCGCTGCCCCTAGGAGACTGGGACCTCCTGTCGTAGACTGAACTGGCGCATCACCCGGTGCACGTGGTACTCCTCCACGAAGATATCATGCACCAAGCTCCTCCGCGTGTACCAGTACGCGTGGTCTCATGTGCACAGGCTTGAAAGGCCTCGGAGTGCGTGCGCGTACACCCTGTCGGGAGTGTACGATGTCCATATGACACGGTCATCCATCAACTGATCGAACATCACAACGTAGTCCGGGTAGGACGTGTGCATAGTGATCGGAGTGAAGGTGACCTGTGGAATAGAACAACCAAAACTTAGCACAAGAAATAGAATTACATTACAAAAAAGAATAAATGTTCAAAAAACTTACCCGTCGGTGACACCACACCATACCCATGGTTGACCGGTCCATGTTTTCGTCGGTGGCGTACATGGCGGCGGTGTAGGCTCCCAGGACTAGCTATGGTCGTCTGATCTGGAAACGCTCGAAGACCATAGCTGAAGAAGTAGCGGGCATCCGGAGAGGATAGAGTTGTCCCGAACCCCGTGGGACGTGTCGCACAGGGCGTGGTACGTCGTGCACAGCATAGCCGGGCCCTAGGCGTACAGCTAGATCGCCTCCACCTCCATGTCTGCCAGCTCGCGTGCGTACCAGATCATGTGCTTGTCGATGCTGTTGCCGTGGGACCCTAGGAGCATCACCCACCCAATCAGCCACAACAAGTAGGCCTCGAAGAGCCTCCTCACCATGTACTCAGGTGCGTCCTCTCTACCATACATTCTAGCTCGAAGAAGACAGAGACACATCACTAAGTTGCACAAAGCAATTGAAGCAGAAGGACAAGAGTTATAAAAACTTACGTAGAACAGGCAGATCTACATAAGTGACCACTACTACAAAACATGCTATAGTAGACGCCCCATCATAGACGGTTCCTTTGGAACCGTACGTTGGGTCTGTCGAACTGCGGTGGCGGCGCTGAAGCCTATCACGACGGTATTTTTAGAACCGCTGCGGATAGTCATCTATCACGAGCGGTTCTCTTACCAAACCATCTGTGATAGTACACAGACGGTTCTATTCACAAACCGTCTATGATAATCCCCTAATCACAGATGGTTGTGAACTCAAACCGTCTGTGTACTATCACAGACGGTTCTATTAACAAACCGTCTATGATTGGCAGATTATCACAGACGGTTCTTATTAAGAACCGTCTGTGATAATCAAGAACCGTCTGTGACCTCTGCCAGCCGCCACAGGTTCATCGCCGCACTACTGCTGTCCATCAAGCGTCGCACTACTGCCGCCTCTGCCATCGCCTACCGCTGGATCGAGCAACCCGGCCTCGTGTCACTGCCCGATGATTAGATCTGCTACTCCTCCCTAGGTGCCACACTTCCCGCCCTAGCTCTCCTCCAACTGCGGCTCCTCCTCTAATTAAGCAGATGGAGTAATACTTATTATCCTTTATCGATCCAAGAAACCGTCTCGATATATATATTTCAACATATAATTAATATAGTAACTTCACCTCCAAACTTTTTTTTTCATTTTGGAATTTTCATATATATGGCCAAACAAATGTGGCGTTAAACATAAAAAGATTAAAAACTAGAAACCTAAAAATAAAGAAAGTTTTTCTAGTGGCGGAGGTAGGTCGCTATCTCCGTCTTCAATACTTACGTGGGCGGCGTCGGATGGTTCATGATCGAACGAAGCTCGAATGCGCCCACCACGACGCTACTGCTCGAGTGTCTCCCAAGACCCTCGGATCGTTGAACTAAGATGAATTGAGCCCATAGGCTCTCTTCTCTTCTTGAGGGCCTCGGCACAGTCGACTCGATGCTTCTTTGCCTCAATTAAGTAGTCAAGTGGCGGCAAGCCCTCATCGAGACGTTGCGTCGTTTTGGAGGACCACGTCGACGACGCGATAAACTTCGCCGAAAGTGGGAGATCACTTTCGGAAGACACGCGCAGAGGAGGATGTCCAGACGGCGGAAGGTGGCCGTCACCGCTCCAAAAATTCTCGGAGGAGTGAAGACATTGTTGAAATAGTGTTCTTCCAAAGACGGTTCAACGTCTGTGAGAGAGAGGTGCGTGTCTGAAGGCGCCGGAGTAGGCCATCAATGCCGGTGACAAGGAAGCGTAAGAGGCAACCATTTCTGTTTTTGTGGAGAAAGGGATCAAGAAGGTTGTGTGAAATACATTGTAGAAGGGACATCTATTTATAGAACAAGTTCTAAAGCCGAGTGGGACACGAAGAGATATTTGGGGAGCTGCAGCGACGTTGGAAAATGAAGAGACGAAGCCGTGTGATCGTGAGACGAAGAGACACGCGGGGAAAATGAAGAGACTTGTTGTTCATTTCTCATATATCACAGACGGTTTTCCAATAGAACCGTCTGTGATAAGGATATCACAGACGGTTTCTTATGAGAACCGTCTGTGATATGGAACATATCATAGACGGTTCTATTAGGGAACCGCTGCAGATAATCTTATCCTGAGCGGTTCTTAAATCGAACCGTCTGTGATATACTTTTTATAAGGCGGGAAACGCTACGGTTTTGCTCTCACTTGTCACTTCCTCTCCCGCGCCCCTTAGGCTCTCGCGCACTCGTTCGCCTCCTCTAGGGTTTAGGGCTCGCCCGTTCACCGCCGACTACGACCTCGGCGCCTCCGCCCCCGACATTGGAGCCCCCGACCTCGGCGCCCCCGACCTCAGCGCCCACGACCTCGGTGCTGCCGCCCCCGACCTCGGTGCCCCCGTTCACCTCCCCGGCCGTAAGCCCCGACGTCGCCACCTCCGACCTCGCCGCCGCCGTCCTCCTCCCCGTGTCGGCCTCCGCCCTCTGCACCGACCTTCTCCCCGCGCCGTCCTCCTCCCCGGGTCGGCCTCCTCCCTCTGCACCGGCCTTCTCCCCGCGCCGTCCTCCTCCCCGTGTCGACCTCCTCCCCACCTCCCTGCGTCGGCCTCCTCCCCTGCACCGGCCTCCTCCTTGCACCGTGAGTTCTTGTGCGGCATCCTCTCTGTGAGTATTGGTCCTCTGTGGCGATTCGGTTGATCTTTGCATATATATATTTGCGGTGCTAGTTGATACCTTGATCTGTATTAGTTACGATTTACAATCTATCTCAAGATGTTACAAATTGATTAGTGGGCTTTGTTGACATGCTCTCTGTGATGAACTCTGTCTTATCTTGAGATTGAATGTGATAGTTAGTTCATACTTGAGCTCTATTGTATTACTTGCTATTGTCAATATGATGTCTTTGTTAATTGGTTACTTCGGTTGAGCTCATAGTTCTATTGCAAATTGATCAGTTCTATTGACTAGTTTGTGATTCTTCTAGTAGTCTGTATGAGCTCATTCAACTTTTCATTTGCCATCTTGATCTCTGTAGTCAACCTCTGTTTGACTGGAAGTTTAATCTGTTTTAATGCTTGAGATCATTTGACGCTTAAGCAAAGTATTGTTTAGAGCTCATAGTTTGAATTTATATTATCATATTCATTTAATGAAGAGTATAGACAATAGGATTGAGATGGCAAAGACTTGTTCTTTAGCTACTCTCCTTCTGAGAGCACATAATATCATCAATCAATATGTTGGAATAGTGTCTGTGCACCGTGAGTTCTTGTGCGGCATCCTCTCGTGAGTATTGCTCTTCCGTGGCGGTTAATTTGATCTTTGCATATATATATATATATATATATATATATATATATATATATATATATATATATATATATATATATATATATATTGCTAGTTAGTTGATACCTTGATACGTATTAGTTTTGATTTACGAATCTATCTTCAAGATATTGCAAATTGATCGATGGGCTTTGTTGATATGCTCGTGATGAACTTTGTCTTATATTGAGATTGAATGTGATAGTTAGTTCATACTTGAGCTCTATTGTATTACTTACTCTGTCAATATGATGTCTTGTTAATTGGTTACTTTCGGTTGAAAGCTAGTTATTCTCGATTCTTCATGTTCGCCTATTGAGAGTATTCGGTTTTATTGGTAATCTAATGACTAGTTTGTGATTCTTCTAGTAGTGCAGATGAGCTCATTCAACTTTTCATTTGCCATCTTGATCTCTGTAGTCAACCTCTGTTTGATGGAAGTTTAATCTGTTTTAGATTAACGCTTGAGATCATTTGACGCTTAAGCAAAGTATTGTTTAGAGCTCATAGTTTGAATTTATATTATCATATTCATTTAATGAAGAGTATAGACAATAGGATTGAGATGGCAAAGACTTGTTCTTTAGCTACTCTCCTTCTGAGAGCACATAATATCATCAATCTCTATGTTGGGATTAAACCTTTGCTTAGCATTTCCTTCGTCGATCATTTTACTTGATTCTAGTTCTATGTTTTCATTAAAGGCTAGCCTTCTGTACATGAAGCATTAAACCTTTGCTTAGCATTTTCTTCGTCGATCCTGACACACTTGAGTGTACCTTTGCTTCGTGCCAATCCTCCATGGCACGAAGCAAATGGTACACTCCAGTGTGTCGAGCTCGATGAAGTAGGCTCGGGCAAAGATCACAAGAGAAGCTGGTGGATTAAGGAGTGTTAGAATAGAAGCTGGTGGATTAAGGAGTGTTAGGAATGTTAGTAGTCTGTATGAGCTCATTCAACTTTTCATTTGCCATCGTGATCTCTATAGTCAACCTCTGTACTTCTTCCTGAGATTAATTGTTTCATATTTATGCTGGAATGTTAGTAGTCTGTATGAGCTCATTCAACTTTTCATTTGCCATCTTGATCTCTATAGTCAACCTCTGTACTTCTTCCTGAGAGCAAGTAAGCGAGATGGCAGAGGCACCGTCTTCGCCGCCATCACCGACGCCGCAGATGGAAGAGGCGCCGACGAGGCCGCCAACACCGAGCCCGCAGATGGAAGAGGCGCCAACGAGGCCGCCGTCACCGTCGACGATAATGACACGGAAGCGAGATGGCAGAGGACAATCGAAAATGCCTTTGGGCCGACTGTGTTGGAGATATGCCCTAGAGGCAATCATAGAGATGATGATATTTCGTTGTATCCATGATTTAATAAATGTTCCTTGAATATTACCATTGTATTGATTAACAAGTATGCGACTTGTTTGTGAAACTCTTTACTTGTATGGTTATTCTAAAGTTGTCCCTAGTCGGAGTTCATGTGAGGACACACGTGAATGATGGATTAGCACATGTATCGGTTGATGACCATGTTTCACAGTGTCATAGACATGGAGATGTCAAACCAATAATGTGGACACATGTTTAGAACATGGGGTTGGACCGACCCAACATGAGACATAACAATTATACTTATGGTTCTCTCTACACAATGTGTACGCCTTGTCCTTAGACACGAGATTGTCGCATGTACTTGAGATGTGAATCGACTTACTTAGGGGCTATCAAACGCTACTCATGAATCGGGTAGTTATAAAGGTAGCTTCGGGTTTATCATGAAGCATCTTTGCGAGGCATGGTCGATCGAGATGGGATTTGCCCTCTCTACCCGAGAGATATCTCTGCCCTCGAGTGATCGGATCCGAAATGCATGGCCATGCTACTTAAGGTTAAGAGTTAACCTAGTAAGGGATTAGGATCACGGATCGAGATAGAGTGGTCACTTGGAGCTCGGCCAATATCTGAGGCAAAGGGATTGGCATGTACATAACGTTGTGATGGTTCGTCGATATGATCTTTGTGTATGCGTTTAGGAGTTGGCACGTCTTGCTAGAGGCCGCTACCAACTATTGACCAAGTATGTATACTCATGTCATGTCTAAACATCGTGAACCTAAAGGGTCACACACTTAAGGGTGAAGCCTAATTCGGATTGGATCCGAATTAGATCAAGCATTGAGTCCTAATGGGCCTCTATTAGTAGAAGCCCATTGTAAGGACGTCTATAAAAGGAGGGCAAGGGCGCCTGTGATTGGTGATGAGTTTTTCGTGACATCCTCAAACCCCGCCGCCACCCTCCCACGCCCTAGTCGCTCGCGCGGATCTAGCGATCGGCATCGTCACTTCCTCCCGTGCGTGTGGATACCTTTGGGCGCCATTGCATCAGAAGCGTTTGGACGAATCGCAAGAGAGGAGCGTCGTGGGACACCGCGACGAGGACGAGGAAGTGTCGACTACTCTGCCTGACGTCTTGCATCAACTTAGTACGACTACTCTGCCTGACGTCTTTGCATCAATTTCGCACTGTCTGGCGTCTAGTGGTAAGACCGTGATCTATAACTGCAGTGATCTTGGTTTACGGGTAGAATTTTTATTATTTTGCGCTAGTGTAGCCTACCCGTAGCCCTACAGACTGGTCATCACGGAGGTCAGTGACTTTGGGGTCCCTCTGAGTCCCAAGAGATCAGCGGCGAGATTCCGGACCGTCTGTGGGATAATTGGAAGGAACGGGTCCCCATCACCACACCAAGGTGGAAGGTGTGAGCACCCGGATTTATTAAGCTCATAATACTTAGTCATCCAATTGACCCTAGTATTATCAACCAAATAAACCCAGTCTCGAGAGATGTATACTCCTCAGAATGCAGTATACATACCTCACAACAAAAGAATGTATCAATTCCATACAACACACAGTACATAAGCAACAAACCAGAAGTTAATATTAAAAGGAAATAGGTTATTACAAAAGAGGGGCCTTCTGGCCAAATAACAACAAACACTAAGATAACAATGAAGCAAAAAGTGCCATAAAGATGGCTATAACACAAAAGCCAATCGGTGTGCCTTAACCCCAAGGCATCGACCGGACCGCCAAGCTAGTCGTCGAAGAAGTCGCAACACGTAGTACGTAAGAGAGGCTCTTGGAGCTCTCCTTCTTCCTCTGCAACAAAAGCCACAAAATGCCACAACCACGCGATGAGTACATAAAGTACTCCATAGACTTACGTGTGAGATAACAGAACTATAAATAGCTACATGCAAGCTTTATTTAAGTGGATGAGGCTTTGGACTCATTTTAGCATAAAGCAAGTTTCATTTGCAATAACATAATAGATTGAAGGCAATTTGGCAAAGCATTTTAATTGTTGAAATAACAACGAGATAATAACATAGTAACAACAACAAGAACAACACGAAGTGACTAACCCAAGTCACCACAACAATAGCATGAACTCGAGCACCGGATTTATTAAGCTCATAATACTTAGTCATCCAATTGACCTAGTATTATCAACCAAATAAACTTCGATCTCGAGAGATGTATACTCCCGAATGCAGTATACACACCTCACAACAAAAGAATGTATCAATTCCATACAACACACAGTACATAAGCAACAAACCAGAAGTTAATATTAAAAGGAAATAGGTTATTACAAAAGAGGGGCCTTCTGGCCAAATAACAACAAACACTAAGATAACAGCGGAAGCAAAAGTGCCATAAAGATGGCTATAACACAAAGCCAATCAGTGTGCCTTAACCCCAAGGCATCGTAGGACCGAAGCCAAGCTAGTCGTCAAGAAGTTTGCAACACGAGTACGTAAGAGAGGCTCTTGGAGCTCTCCTTCTTCCTCTGCAACAAAAGCCACAAAATGCCACAACCACGGGCGAGATGAGTACATAAAGTACTCCATAAGACTTACGTGTGAGATAACGAGAACTATAAATAGCTACATGCAAGCTTTATTTAAGTGGATGAGGCTTTGGACTCATTTTAGCATAAAGCAAGTTTCATTTGCAATAACATAATAGATTGAAGGCAATTTGGCAAAGCATTTTAATTGTTGAAATAACAACGAGATAATAACATAGTAACAACAACAAGAACAACACGGAAGTGACTAACCCAAGTCACCACAACAATAGCATGAACTCGAGCACCGGATTTATTAAGCTCATAATACTTAGTCATCCAATTGACCCTAGTATTATCAACCAAATAAACTCGATCTCGAGAGATGTATACTCCCAATCAAGATATACACACCTCACAACAAAAGAATGTATCAATTCCATACAACACACAAGACATAAGCAACAAACCGAAGTTAATATTAAAAGGAAATAGGTTATTACAAAGAGGGCCTTCGGCCAAATAACAACAAACACTAAGATAACGGTGGAAAGCAAAAGTGCCATAAAGATGGCTATAACACAAAGCCAATCGGTGTGCCTTAACCCCAAGGCATCTCGACAGGACCGCCAAGCTAGTCGTCGAAGAAGTCGCAACACGTAAGTACGTAAGAGAGGCTCTTGGAGCTCTCCTTCTTCCTCTGCAACAAAAGCCACAAAATGCCACAACCACGGGCGGATGAGTACATAAAGTACTCCATAAGACTTACGTGTGAGATAACGAACTATAAATAGCTACATGCAAGCTTTATTTAAGTGGATGAGGCTTTGGACTCATTTTAGCATAAAGCAAGTTTCATTTGCAATAACATAATAGATTGAAGGCAATTTGGCAAAGCATTTTAATTGTTGAAATAACAACGAGATAATAACATAGTAACAACAACAAGAACAACACGGAAGTGACTAACCCAAGTCACCACAACAATAGCATGAACTCCCGTTCATACCAACCATGTCAAGTTTTAATTAAAGGTTGTAGTCTAGTCTTGAACGACCTTACCAAGCATGTCCATAACCTAGGGCGAGGCTATTCAATAGTTTTAACCTGCGGGGTGTACCAATGTACCCACACGTCGGGCCGTCTTTCCTTTAAGCACACTACCTTAGGTGTGCTTAAGCGCGCTAAGTCTGCGAGACATTTCCAATGGGCGATGCTAATTACGAGCCGCATCCCACGGGACAAGGACACATTAGACACCCTAACCGGTCTGCTAATGCTCCCTCCCACACCACACACACACATTTTCTTGTAAAACATACCAACCGACCAGCTCATAATTAACACCTCCCAAAGTACTTAGTCAAGAGGGTCCCATATCCCCTCGTGTGGTTAGCACGCAAAAGCGCTTGGCTTAGTGACCCAAGTACTCGGTCCTTAGGGACCCGGGCATACCACCACATTCCAAAACCGCACCATCCATCCAATATGCCCAAGTCTAAATCAATCTTTTATTTTCAGTTTTTGATTTTACAAATTAATCAAAGCACAAGTGCTGGACATAAAGGAGTAATAATCAGTTTTGAGTGATCAAGACCATCGACTACGTCGATGATCGCCCATTTCTACCGATAACTAAGCATGTCTAAGCAATGTTAACGTAAACTACTAAGTGATAAGAGCTCATCCAATGAGCTCAAACCACAGCAAATAACCTAGGCTTATGGGTAGTAGAGGATAAGCAACTCCTACAGATTATGCAACTATAGGATTACTAGCGACATTTAACACAAAGTAGCATGCATACATACAAGTAAAACAATATATTAAGCTTTAAAGTAATGGGACAATGATGGAAATGATCAAACTGCTTGCCTTGTTGTTGCTCAAATTGTGGCAGAGGGTCACTCTCGGGATCACCACAAATGTCGAAACCTAACGGAAAGGCGAGAAAGAACCGATAAGAACGATGAAAAACCAAAAGACGCAACAGAGAAACTTCTCCGAATGCCATGAAAATTTCACAGCAGCAAGACAATGATTTATCATGAATTTAGCAACAAGAACCAATTGATTTGGATCCTTAATGCAAAAGATATGATGAAATCAATTCTGCTCAGCCTATTAATACCAAACTGCACTATTCACTAATTTAATTATGAGGCAACATTTTCTAGAAAAGTGGTGACACTGAGATTTTTACTGTGAAACCAGCACCTCATGAGATGAATAACACAATTGAGTTCACCTCATTTGGAGCTATTATGCACTCTCTACAAATTTTCAAAAACAAGAACTTGAACAAAATTATAATGCACAAGTCCTCATTTTTATAACCGCAACATGCTCAAAACTAATTTTCACAGTGAGTTCATTAATGGAGGAAACCAACAAAGTTGGTCTCACCCAAAAATAATCCACAGAGCATTAGTTATGTATTTTACAAGTTAAGCATCAATTTGAGTGTATATTTAAAGTGAGTTTTAAAACCTAAAGGCAAAACTGTGCTCTGGAGCTGAACTCAACTTACAATCATTTTTGGATTAAAGTCAAGTTCAAGACAGAGCTAACACAATTCGAACGACCTCATTTGGATTTAAAACGACAAAGATATGAAATTCTAAAGTTATACCTTATTTCAGTTTACACTTAAGAGTTCACTGGAATTTCTAAAACCAGAAAATACAAGGGAGGTCAAAAGCGGCTCAGATCACACGGGGGAGGTCCTCAACGGTTGAGATCTTCCAAAGGAAGATCTAAACTATCAAGATCTCCCCAAGGAAGATCTACATCGTCAAGACCTCACAGGGGAGGTCCGGGACGGTCCAGATGTTCCAAGGGAGGTCCTCGATGGTTCAGATCGTCCGAGGGAGGTCATGAACGGCTGAGATAACCTAGGGGAGGTCCTAAGGGGAGGTCCTAACGTCACAGACCTCCAGGGAGGTCTGGACGGCCACGACAGCGCAAGGGGGAGGTCTTGGACGCTCCAGATCTCCTCGGAGGAGGTCATGGACGTCCCAGAGCTCACGACCACGTGCTCGGACATGGAATAAATGCGCGCGGGACAACGAGGTCCGCGCGCGGGAGGTCTTAAATACGCGCAAGGTGAGGATTAAATGCAGTTAAGACATCCAATGATTTCAATGATTGAGCACATGATGAGCGCATTAAACTCGGCAAATCTTTGTCCTAAAAACGACAACGGCGCTGTCGTTTTGTCCGACAACGACCCGGGTTTGAAGAGATGGTCATCGCCGGCGATGTAGGCCTCGCCGGCGACATCAATGGTACCGTTGGGTCCGCAATAACCATGCGCGCCTAACGGACCTCCTCTCAACGGCGGCGGCCTTGAGCGCCATGAGCCGAGAGGACAACGAAGACAAGCACACGGCAAAAATCCAAAATGCAAAAGGAAGCTCATGCGACATCCAATCAAGCGTGTGCCCAATTTAAAAGCTCCGCGACCTCATACATCAGGTGCCAGCGCTAAGGACTATCGAGGAGTACAGGAGGTCCTAAGGTCTTGAGGAGGTCGAGAAGGAGGACCGGTCTTGGGGAGGAAGGGTGCTCCACGACCAAAGCTTCAGCTCAGAGCTCCAATTTGTCCCCTCTGCAAATGCCCAACAATATCAAGTTAGGACTTGGTCCCAGAGGGCAGGCACAAATGGAAACAAGGGAAAAGGAGGAAAAACTCCGAGGACCCTTGTCCACCGAGGAGCTTCAAGCTTCTCAACAATGGCGACCAAGAGAGCTTTGGTGGTTTAGAGCTCAAGCATGGGGGTGCAAGCAAGGGATAATGGTGTGCAAAGGAAGCCAAGGAAACCGTGGGGAGGTTTTATAGCTAGGGAAAAAGAGGTCATAGACCGGGTTAAGCTCATGGTGAGCTTAGCCCATGGCTCGATTCAAGGGGTTGGACAAGACACGAGGCGACATGGTGACAGCCTATGTGGGCAGAAGAGGCGGAAGGTGACACGCATTTAATCTTGGTCAACAAAGAGTTGTTATAAGTACACAATGGGCCAGTGGGCATTAACTCACTTGCTCAGGAACACGCATGCGTGACCAAGGAAGGAGAAGAACAGGGGAGGTCATTTTGACCGTTGGATAAGCCCACGGGGAGGTCCTGGCCCTCCGATGTGGTTTTTGAACCGTTGCGCTCAAATGGTAGGGAGGAGGTCCCACCACACGATCAGGATGGGAGGTCGTGGCCTCCGATTTCCTTAATGTGTAAGCGCACGTGGGAAAATGGGATTAGGAGGTCCAAGGCGTTGGATCTCCATCCAGCAGTCGGATCTCTGTGAGGTCTTAACCGCACATGAATTTGAGAACGTGAGGGGAGGTCATGGCCTTAGGATTTAAATCCAGGCGCACAACCAAAGGGAGGTCGAGGCTTTGCGTGAAGCGCGAGGAGGTCAAGACCTTTGGATTTTGATCAACGGTGGTGATCAAGGCAGGAGGTCGAGCCTCGCGTGGCGCAAAGGAGGTCTTGAGCTTGCGCAACACACAAGGGAGGTCATGGCCATTAGATTTAGATCTAAGAACAACGACCTCACGTCTTGTGAGATCTCGATGCGCATAAGACAAGGAGGAGGTCGTGACCGTGGATTTTTAATCAGCGATGCACAACACGAGATAGGGAGGTTGGGCGCTTGATATTTTGAGGGAGGTCGTGGGTCGTTGGATCGATCCAACGGCTCGACCTCGTTTAGGTGGGAGGTTTGCTTAGTTTAACGGTGAGGGAGGTCATGGCCATGAATCTTGGATCCAAGGGCTCTGACCTCAACAAGGTGGGAGGTTTTGAGATTTAACACAGGGGAGGTCATGGCCGTGGATCTTTGATCCAACGGCTATGACTGATGAAATGAGAGGTCTGGCGGTATTGACGCGGAGGAGGTCGTGGCGGTTGGATGTAAATCCAGCGGCTACGACCTGATCAAGGTGGAGAGGAGGTCTGTGGGGTGCGACACGGTTGAGGCTGGACCCGACTTGGCAAAGTGGCTAGCCCAAGGAGCAGTGTAGGCTTTTAAATTTAGTTTTTAACAAATGAAACTTAGCAGAATTATTTGAGATAGCAATTGAACTCCAAAATTCACGAAATTTTAACTGGAGCTTGCTGACAATGAGATTAACCTTGCATAAAATTTCCAGAGGTTATTATGTCATGTATTTTTCTCAGGAAATTCATGAAGGTTGCTCAAGGATTTGTTTTACCTCCAAAATTTACCAAACAAGTTTTACATCTTGGGATATTTTTCAGAGGGGTCCCACATCAGTTTTAGGACCAAGGAGAATATTTTCCAAATGTTTGGCACAAGATTTAAGATAATTGGAAAAGGAGTTTGACTTTTGGTCAACAAGAGCTTTGTGTTTTGGATTACACAACTCTTGGACAAGAATTACATGAATGTTTAGGGGTTTTCAAGGTGTGAGAAAAGTTTTAATTTCTACACCTTAATTATATTGAACAAACCCTGTTTATACATTTGGGATGTTCTGAAGGACTGACGAAAGAAGCGAAAGGCGTCTTGTGGGCCAGAACTTTCGAGAAGTTCACTATTCGAAGCGAGGCGTGGCACGCGTCGCGACGGACGGCGATGCTCACGATGGATAAATCGTGGAGGACCTTCAAGAGCATTCTTGTCACGAAATGCGTGAACACGGGTCAAACGCCCTTCAAGCAAAGATAGATTCTTGGCGGGGAAGCATGGGACACCTTTGTGGCTATGAAAACGACGGCGAATTTAAGGAGCAAAGTCGGCGCACAAAGCTCTCGGACACTGAAACACTCACCCACACGACTTCGGCACCACTGGGTACATAGGTAAATCTGAGGAATGGGCGGAGGAGCGAACCCGTTTCTGAT
Organism: Phyllostachys edulis; assembly: GCA_036346405.1. Lineage (NCBI taxonomy): Eukaryota > Viridiplantae > Streptophyta > Magnoliopsida > Poales > Poaceae > Phyllostachys > Phyllostachys edulis. The sequence goes on from CM070567.1 coordinate 17,282,540, forward strand.
GTCACGGACCAGCGTTCCCTAAAATTTGTTTAAAGCGAGGGCAAAAGTCTCGTCTTGGGCAGCATCTCTTTCACAAACCCGGCAGACCGGAAGTGTCCCAGCGTCTGGTAAATATGTCGAACTACCTAGTTAATAAGTCCGTAACTTCATAGTGTCTATAATAACATGATGACCTCTTGCGCTGCGTGACTTGATCGCCCAAGCTTCCCAAGGCTCCTTCCATGCGAGCGGGAGAAGGATATACTATCTCTGACCTTGGGAAACAAGGAGCACCGGGTCACACGCGAGGCCTTGGGGTCAACGTGCCTTGGAGTCATGGATTCGCAGAGGCGACTCTTGCGTATAGGAGTAGGAAGAGATCCAAGGCGAGCATGACGACCGGTTGGTGCAGATGATTACTAACAAATTTGAAGAAAAGATAGCGAGTGCGAGTCAACTAGAGATAGTACTCTGAGCCACGATGCAAGCCGCCCAGATTAATCGGGAGGCGGTCCTCCTCGGCGTCGGAGTGGCGTCGGCGTCGCGCATAATTCTCAACATGGCGGCGTCCGAGTGCCGATAGAGCGACATCCGATCACCGATAGAAGCGACATCAAGGTAATGTACATCTATGGAATGCACCAAAGATAGACCTATAGGGCGTCTTAGCTAATTGCGTGTCGTTTTATAGGAGCCGACGCCGTGCAAGCTCCAAGTGAGGATGGATGGGTCCTTTGTATTGAGGCTACTGCAGGGATGGTGTATCCATACGAGGAAGAAGCGGTCTGACGGGTGCCCGTGGCGCAGGTTACTCCAAGGTCCAGTGGATATGGTACATGTCAATTTCCGAGCCATCCGCCGATGATTTGCCCGAGCGAAGAGATCACAACACTAGGGATGCCGTCCACTCTTTTATCCGATGGCCCAAGAACAACATCGCTGGACCCAAAGGTCTTGCGATCTGGACACAACCATTCCTCTCAGCGGGACCCTCGATGACTCCACCTCATGTTTAGCCTCGAAGGCCACCTCTTGATTCCCGTGGAGAAGACGCCGAAGAAACAACAAAAAGCGTGCCGGCGTGTCGGTTCCCGAGTCGTCTCACAAAAAGACGCTGCCAATCGCTAAGGCCAAATCAAAATCAATGAACGTTAAGGCGCCTCCCAAGTCCGGGAAGTCCGGGAAGTCCGCGATACCCGGGAACTACATCATCGGAAAACCGTTGTGCTCGACGCAGATAATGCCTGCCGGATATGCTTGTCGGGCTTTGCATGCACGGTACTTGGACAAGACCCAAAAGAAGGGTTGCGATCTTTGGAATCACCGTCGAATCGAGGACAAGCATTTCTTCAACAGACGAGGTACTTCGTCGTGGGCTTCAACGATTTATATGAACTATTCAACCTCGTTGGCCTCGGCGTCTCGCTTCTCGATGTTGGACATTTGTAAGTGCGTACAATCAAGTTCTACATTCATGTAATACCGATAAATATCACAACTCATTGTTTATGTATAGATACATGCTGAAAAATGTTCGGGAATGGAAAGAACCGGTGGATTTCCTCGACCCACATGTGGTATCGTTGCAAACCATCCAACAAGACTCGTCCTTTGTCGAGAAATACATAACGAGGTCATTGCTTTGTCAGACGATTTAACATGAAGTACATAGTGGTGCCCTACAACCGGGGTAAGTGTCACTACTTGCTATACAAATTTCATTTGTACTTTATCTGTGACCACGAACTTAGGTTTAATGACTATAGCGACATACATGAGTAGGTACCCTTGGATCCTTTTAGTTATTATACCCAAGAGGAACCATGTGATATACCTTGATTCTCTAAACCGCAACAAGCACGACTTGACATTCTAAGAGGAATACTCAAGAGGTATGCTCATTTCCTCCTTACATAACTCTATTGTAGTCTTCATTAGTTTGAAATGGTCGAGGATAACTTTTTGAATCATGTAGGTCGTTCATCAATTATGTTGCCAACAAAGGAATATCACGATGGAAAGAGCGCCTAACTAACACACGGATGGATTTTCAGTGCAGCGCTACAACACGATAATCCTATATCATACTTCATATAGCGCGTCTCGAACCGACTATACCTATATATGTAATTCTATTTTTGCGATTACGCCACAAAAAGATGATGAGTTATGTGCAATCTCGTGCGCTATCATATCGCGACTAATCCTTAGAGCTAGGAAGAAGGATCACGAGGTTTGTCAATCTCAAATAATTATTTCCTAATTATAAATTTAAATATATATAGCTTACCACTTTACTCTTGGTAGCGATTGTGTCTTGGATTTACAATGTGATTCACTCGTTGCGGAAGAGATCAAGGACATTCGAGGAGGCTCTGCACCTTTATCAACACGAAAATCATTAACGACAATGGAGAGTTTCACTCCGTCGCCAACCGAGAGCATCACCCGTCGACACCTCTCAACGTAAACAATTGTAATCCAGTTGTAACTATAGCGACAATACTTGAACAAATGCGATCTTTTTGTAATTTATTTTGAGTAATGATCACTTTGAGTTGTCAACAATTGATTATCTCTAATGAATCTGTTTTTATGCATGCTTGAATCTATTTTTGTGCATGCTTGTTTTCAGAGGGCATGGCTAGCAATTCCTGAGGCTAGCTATAAAAACAGCAATATTGTGGTCAGGGGGTATGAGCTATCATAGACGGTTTTTTGTTAAAACCGTCTGTGAAGGAAGTATCACAGACGGCTTTTCTTGAGAACCGTCTGTGATCTGCGAATATCACGAGCGGTTCTAAAAAAGCCGTCGTGATATTGACAAATCCGCGAGCGGTTTTTGTTTAGAACCGCTGCATGATATTCTAAATCCTGAGCGGTTTTTCTTTAGAACCGCATGATAGTCTAAATCACGAGCGGTTTTAGTCCAAAGCTGCGTGATACTATCCTTCCTGAGCGGTTTTTAGTAAAACCGTCGTGATATTGGCGTATCACAAATGGTTTTTACCGTCTGTGATAATGGCCTGTTATCACAGACCAACAAACATAGACGGTTCAGAAACCGTCTGTGATGACAGTTTCGAACCGTCTGTGATGTGGCTTCCTGTAGTAGTGGACGGGCCGTGGGTGTTGCTGAACTCCCTGTAGCCGGTGTTGGGTGGTAGCACCCCCTGGAACTTCGTGAGGAACTCTGAGCGCCACGTGGCCAGGATGTTATGCGCCACCAGGGGGAAGCCCGCGCAAAGCAACCCAGTTAGGAAGGTCATGTCCTAAAGCGTCAGTGCCATGTCCTCGCATAGGATGTGGAACATGTGCATCTCTGGCCTCCACCGATCAACCAGTGCCGTCAGAAGGCACCGGTCATACGGAAAGCGCCTCGACATACGACCACCACCCTCGCAGTCCTGGCCATCCTCCTATGTCGCCTCCACCATCTTCGCTAGTGGAAGGAGGTATGCTATTCTCAACCTGCGTTGAAAGGATTAAGAATAAACGTGAGTCAACCCAAAATAGTCAGACTGCAATTGATTATACGAAGGTCACAACTACACGTACCTCAGAATCCAGCATGGGTCCACCCTCCATGCCCTCATGGGCGTGCACAGCCGCAACACGCCAAGCTCAATCGCCGCCTCGTCCTCCTGGGGAGGATGGTACTGAGGTGACTATGGTGATGCGCGTCAATGGCTGGGTCAAGCAACTCGTACGGCCACTACGCAACATCTCCTAGGTCCGCCATACCTGAAAATTCAATGCATACATTGTAAATACTACGAAACATATACAAAAAGTAATAAGAAGCGACATTAATAGAATATTTACCGTGAACAAATAGAAACCAAAATTAAGTTGGGGTTATTTTGATTAAGCTCTACATGCCCTATTTAGTTACTCTGCAATTTTTATAGATTTTTATAGGTATCTTGCTACTTTTCTTGTTTGGAAAGTGCCTCCAATATTTACAAAATATTTACCATGTACAAATGGAAACAAAAAATAGGTTCACAATGTTTTAGTTCAGCTTTGCATACCCTATGTAGCAACTTTGGATTTTTTTTTTATAATTTTTAGAGGTGTCTTGCTATTTTTCTAGTTTAAAAAGTATTTTCAGCATGAACAAAATATTTACTATGAACAAATGAAAACCAAAATTATGTTGGGATTACTTTGATTAAGCTCTACATACCTTATGTACCTACTCTACATTTTTTTTATAGATTTGTAATAGGTATCTTGCTATTTTCCTTGTTTAAAAAGTGTCTCCACCATTTATAAAATAGGAATAAGTCCAGTTTACTCCCTCCAATTATCTGAAAAGTCTGGTTTACCCCCTGAACTTCAAAACCAGTTATTTAACCCCATATACTTGTGAAATCCGGTCACTAAACCCCTCGGGACGGTTTGAAGGGCTGGTTGTATATGCTCCAAACATCGAGGCCGTCTGTCCATGCTTTGAGATGTGTGCAACACTAAATACAAGTGCAAATAATGATGCAAATACATAATACCATACACACCTGCCTTCATCCATTCCCATTTCCTTTGTTCAATCCACTCTCTCTCTCTCTTCCTTTTCTCCATTCGGCTCAGTTGCAAAATCTCCTGGAGCTTCTTCTTTTTCCCATTCTTCTCCATCTCCTCACTTCTCCATTTTCTCTCCTGGTGATTCTTCCTGGTCGAGGCTTGCTCATGGAGCTCCCTCCCTCTTTTGCGCCGCCTCCTCCTAGTGACGTTGCCGCCTCCCTATGCTCCGGTAGCTCCACGGCTTGCCGCCATTGGCTCGGCCCGCCCGGTCCTCGTGCGCGCCCCTGCACCACCAGCGTCGCCTCACTAGCCCGCCTCCGGCTTCGGCTCCCTCGTCGCTCATCGACCCAACCACTAGCGCCTCCCGCGGCTCGACTTGCTCTGCCCACTGCCTCCTTGCGCCTGTTGTTCGCCCGACCTACGATAGCTGGCGCCTGCGCCTTCAGCTCTGGCTCATTTGGATTTTGTTGCGGGTATGATTTATTGACTGCTTTAGTTGATTTTTGTTTCATGTTCTCATGCTAGCTGATTTCCATTTTATGCATGTGTATGGTGATGGAGTGGGTTGTTGCTGTGGTCAGTTCCTCGTCCATGCCACCGGCAAGCCCGAGCTTCCCCGTTGTTGGCGCCGTCAGGATCCGTTCGTCGTCTTCGTCGCTAGCCAGATCCAGTCCTCGTCCTTGCCGCTGGCTGCCGAGGTGCACACCATCTCTCTCTCTCTGCACCTTGCACCTCGGCGCCGACATGCATTTCGCCCTGCACCTCACCGCCGACAGCACTCCGCTGTGCACTCACCATCGACATGCACTTGATCCTGCAACTCACCGCCGATAGCACAGCGCCCTGCGCCTCGCCGCCTATAGCACTCCGCTGTGCATTCACCGTGGACATGCACTTGGCCTTGTGACTCACCGCCGACAGCACTTGGCCCAGCACCTTGCCGCCGACAACACTTGGCGTATACTACATGTGTATGTGGCTTGTATACTATATTGTACATGTGTATGTGGCTTGTATACTGTATTGTACAAAACCACCTATTCAAACTGGCCTAAGGGGTGTAGTGACCGGATTTCGCAAGTTTAGGGGGTCAAATAACCGGTTTTGTAGTTCAGGGGGTAAACCAGACTTTTCTGATAGTTAGAGGGAGTAAACTGGACTTATTCCTATAAAATATTTATTGTGTACAAATGGAAACAAAAATTAAGTTCACAATATTTTAATTCTGCTCTACTTACCCTATGTGGTAACTCTAGATTTCTTGTAGAATTTTTAGAGGTGCCATCCTATTTTCCTGGTTTAAAAAGTATTTTTGGCATTAACAGAATATTTACCGTGAATAAATGGAAACCAAAATTAAGTTGGAATTATTTTGATTAAACTCTACATACCCTATTTAGTTACTCTGTAATTTATATAGATTTTTAATAGGTATCTTGCTATTTTCGTTGTTTAAAAAGTGTCTCTAGCATTTATAAAATATTTACCGTGTACAAATGGAAACAAAAATTAAGTTTATAATATTTTAATTCAGCTCTACATACCCTATGTACCTATTCTGGATTTCTTATAGAATTTTTAGAGTTGTCCTCCTATTTTCTTGGTTAAAAAATATTTTTGGCATTAACAAAATATTTACCGTGTAAAAATGAAAACCTACAAAGTTTTCTTGGTATTTTTGCGGATTTATTCTAAATCGTTTGAGTACCGCAACATAAATAATATCTATACGATGAACTAAACTATACACAGCTAAAATAATGTACTTCACCAAACAGCAATACAGCTAAAATTATCTAATCCATTGAATTCTATGTCGCTATTTTTATTTGCTAACATACAAGGTTTCAAATTTTATGTACAAAGTTGCAAGAACATTTACCCGCAAAATGGACGACCAGATCTGCTGTTCCATCTGTCTCTCCTACGGTAGGAACCGGCAGGTTTCGCTACGTCTCTTCTCGCCTCTCCTCTCTCTCTCTCTCTCTCTTCTCTTCTCTTTTTTCGGAATTAAAATGACTTTTTTACCAAATTTTAGGGTATATATAGGTAGTCTCTGTCGCCAGTTCAACTGACGATTTGCACACTTTTCAATACAAATCACCAGTTGAAATGGTGACAAGCAGTTGGAACGACGACTGGTAGTAAATAGGTTCCTGTCGCCATTTGAAATAACGACAGAAACCTAATTTTTTAAAAAAAATCGACTATTTTTTGGTAATTATCTTTTAAATTAATATTATTTAAAGAAAAATTCTACCAAGTTACTCATCTATGATCACCATCCGAAGGTGACAAGAACATTCCTTCCTTAAGTCAAGTCCTCGATATACAATATTATAATAATAAACTTTTACAAAAGCAGAAAGAACTTGGTTGACAAGCTATGCAGCATGACATCATCAGCAAAATCACATCCTGGTCGACAGGATTTTACAGAGCAGTCTAGTCCCCGATGTACAATATTATAATAATAAACTTTTACAGAAGCAGAGCCAAGAACTTGGTTGACAAGCACGCATCTTACGTTTTTCGAACACACCTCTACAGGAGAGATGTAACTGTACGAGGTTACAAAATATTGTGGTTCATGGATTCACCCCGTGGTACGGACTACGAGTTTAAGTTGAATATATAATCGGGTTATAAATATATAGCGTCGACCTTTTATAACCCTAATCGTAGGAAAATAAAGAAACTCCTTATACGGATGGAGCTGCCGCGATTCAGCTCCCGGAAATGTAAGATTTGTCGAACATTGTAAACAAATTCTCATGTCTCTTGTGTGATTGTTCTCTCGAGCAAAAGGTTGTTAGCGGTTCCAACAATCTCATTGCCGCCGGGTAACCTCTTCGTCAAGCATGGCACCAAAGTAACTGTCATATATAACAGTGGACTAATACACGATCCATTCACTACTACAGAAAAAGTCTTCATAGATGGTTCAAAAACATCACTACAGATGGTTTCGTGAGCCGTCTGAGTTTATGGGTCAGTAATGATATGAGGTCATCACTGACGGTTTTTGAACTGTCTGTGAAAAAAGCTATCACAGACGGTTTTTGTTCAGAACCGTCTGTGATAGTTTTTTTCTATTGAAAAAAATCGGATTTTGAGCCAAACCAATCAATTGTTGGACAGTAGTTTTCATATGCAACCTCTAGCAAGACAACTAAAATTCAATTAAAATTTTGATGGCAAACACATTATAGGAAAGGGAAACTAAAAGGTTTCAGAACGTCCCCTCCGAATGGGAAAAAACGAATAAAGTTACAAAGTTAAACTAGCTAGAAACAATATGTGCCTCCAAGCTCCTGAAGAACTCATCAACTTCTTAGATCGGTCTTATGAGCTCCACTCTGTACCTCACCAGCATATCATAACCTGTTCTTGCATGTCGTCCGAGTTCGACTCAAGCTCGTCGGCAAGGAGTGACGACTGAAAACCTTCAGCGGCGCCCGACCTTAGGTAACACAAAATTAAGATCATTTTCTTACAACAAACAACCAACAAATTGTGTATGTTTTAGGGATGTACACGTACCTTCTGGCAGTCTACCTCCTGCGGCAGACAAGGAGCTCCTCTGCATCCCTCCTCATCGTCGTCGTCGGTCAGTATCTCGCCCGAACCACGACGGGAATCGAGGTGATCGCGGAGCTCGGCGTGGGGAGGGAGAGGAGAGCGATGAAAGACAAAGTGGGGTGGCTATAATATATAAGGACAGCGCCAAAATATTTTGCCTCCAGCGCGCTGCGTTCAAATTTTTGCCCTCCGCGTTGCGAATCACAAGCGGTTTCATACAAAACCGTCTGTGATGACCGTAATACTTCACGAGCGGTTTCATACAAAAACCGTGCAGGATATCGAATCCTGAGCGATTTCATACAAAAACCGTCTGTGATTTTACCATGGCTTGGAATTTTCCTTACTCTCTGATTTTACAATGATTTGAAATCACTAATTCTCTAATTTTACTATGACTTGAAATCACTAACACTCTTATTTTACCATAACTTGAAATCGCTAGCTCTCTGATTTTACTATGGCTTGTAATTTTCCTTCCTCTCTGATTTTAGTAGACGGTTCTGAACAAGAACCGTCTGTGATATTTAGTAATATCACAAACGGTTCTTGTTCAGAACCGTTTGTGAAGTATCACAGACGGTTTTCAACATGAACCGTTTGTGATATTACTTTTTCACAGACAGTTTTTAGCGCAGCCAGTGATACAGACGGTCGCTAAACCAAAATCGTCTATGATTGTATTTAATACAGAGGGTTTTGGTCAACCATCTGTGATGAGACATCCAGTATTAGCCTTTTTGTATTAGTGATTAGCTTGCCCCCTCATAATTTTTGCTCAAGCTCCGCCACTACACCGATGCAACTTGCAAAGTGTCCAATTTCTTCGTCCGGTAACTGTATACGGTAACCATTAAAAATTCATGTTCATCGGGAAAAAAAGAGAGCCAAGTTATAACTCATGCTAGCAAAGCAACAAACTAAATTTGTTTATATACACACATTGATCCAGTCAATAATACATAAGATTACCCTACAAGCAGTCAAGACCCCTTCATACAAATTACATCGATCTCACACCAAATTAATTAATTCCATGTTTACATCATCAGATCTCCTCTTTGACTAAAAGGAAAAGAAATATTACTGGCTGGTTTATTTCTTCCCTCCTGATCCTTCCATCCCATTTGTTATGGAAGCATCTTCCAGAGCTCTGCATGCACAGGTTGATCTGATCTCATCATCTTTCACTTGATTATCAACCAGTGCACAAAAAGAATCTCAATGTAGTACCCACAGGCCACAAGCCTAGCAGAGCTACGAAATTTGTGATGGGTGCACCACACCATTGATGTGAAAAGATAGAGTAAAATGATGGTTGTTAAGTGGTTATCGATTGATCGAATGTTAACGCGGTGTAAATTATGCATTATGAATATTGTATTTATTCGGGACTTAACGTTACTATAATTAGTTGAGCTTTCTTTCTGATTAATTGGCTACTACTTACATAATTTGTTGTGAAAACAACTTATTTTATGGAGTGATAACAATAACAACTACTAACATTGATAAATAAAATTTAAATATGTGTGAACAAATTATTAAAAATATATAGCCATTTCATAATTTTTCATTAGTATGTCACATGGCTCGCATGATCGCATAGCGGTACAAGCAGATAGAGAACCGGATACTTAATTTTTGAGTTAGAAACTAAAGAAATTGTTGGAAATCTAGTCTATTTTCAGTATATTTTAATCCGAAATTCAAGATATAAAACATGATGAAACATGCATGAGAGATCTATCAGCGATGTATTCATATTAAGCTAACGAACAAGCTAATGAAACATCTATTAACATATTCATAGCGCCTGAAAGAAATACACGAAAAGGTTTCAATTTATACCCTCGGCGGGGCGATGCGAGAGACACCGGAGGCGCCGTTACCATCGTCGACATGATGGCCTATTCGATGTAGTCGATCGGCGTGAAGCGGGGCGAAGCTTGATGCGAGAAGATGTTCGCAGCAAGATCCAAATGAACGGTTCACCACCGAAGTAGGCGTCGCAGATTGAGCGATCAGCGTGATCGCTCCCAAAAACTTGATCGCTCGCCTACCGTGCGGTACACAAGCGGACGAAGTTCGGAGGCCTACTCGCCCGAAACTTGTGCGCGCAAGGCTCGGGTGGAGATGACAGAGAACAACAACAACACGTAATCGTGGAAAAAGCGTATTGTGGAAGTAAGTAGAAGATGCGATACTCTGTTCCTCTTATAGCCAAAAACTTCGAGTCCAAAGGCCAGCGATCGGCCACCATAAAGGACCAGAGGTAACTGACCACCATGAAGGACCCGATGGTACAGTCACTATGAAGGACCCGATGGTAAGATCACCATGAAAGAGTCTCGCTCTTTTAATAGCCAAAAATAAAGAGACCAGAGACCAACGGTAGCTATCAATATCGGTGCGTTTAGTTTTTGAATAGATAAAGAAAATCGCTACCTTTGACTGACACTGCGTCTGTACGCTACAAGACACGCGCACGCACACGCACCGCACGGCTCGGCTCGGCTCGGCTCGGCTCGGCAGCTCGGCGAAAGCGGCGGCCTTGTGTGTTGTCTCTTGGCTCTCTCCAATTCCACAAGGGGCTAACACGTTCCACCTTATAAACTGGTGTAACTCCTTAATCCTCCATGTGGGACTAAGATTTACACCTAGCATTAATAGTGGGCCTAGGAATTTCATTTGATTAATTGCTAAATTAAATGGACCAAGCCCAATTAATCCAACAATCCCCACCAAATTTCAAGGCACACGAGAAATGCTCTCGATTCTCATTGTTGTTTGATATACCGGTGTTTCGATGGAGAGCTGTTAAGTTGAACAACCATCTAGGAAAGGAGTTACACTCATCCACAATCAACAATGGACTATGCCTTGAATTGACAGTTTTGTGTAACAAGCTTTGTCCAATTCCTTTACTAGTACTAGGTCGCCTAAAGCATCCCCTCGGTTGGAGCATATAAGTCATACTCCATGCCTATTCATGAGTATCTAGAAATCACCCAAATCTCATAGGCTGTGACCAAGCAATCGAACTCATATAGGTGTGTTCCTTCTAAGATGTCTTGTAGGCCGACATCTCGCTTTAAATAAGCCACTCGGATCACATTAAGGTAAAAACCAACCTACCATACAAAATAGGAGAGAAGTGCATCAAAAATGAGCCTTGTAAAGGTCTCTCCTCCCGATCAACCAACGACTTGTTTCACCATCCTACTTCACGGGATCTCCGATCCGTAGAACACGAATTACCACCGTGGTATGACTCATGTGGGTCTCGAGCCCATCTCACTCGATGCACTATCTATCACATTACGTGATAAACCCTTTGTAAATTAGTGCGCGGATTACTAGTATGCGGACATAGTCGGCGCTATCACTCCGGAGTTTTTCACTTTTCGATGGACTTCAACCGCCTCTTAATATGCCTAGATGACTTCATGTTGTCCTTAGAACTGTTCACCTTGATAATTACTGATCGATTATCACGGTTCATCGAGATAGCGGTATTGGTTTTTCAACTACCGGCAAATCCATAAGGAGTTCACGAAGCCACTCAGCCTCAACAGTAGCGGTATCTAATGCTGTGAGTTCTGCTTCCATTGTTGACCTCGTTAAGATGGTCTGCTTGCAAGACTTCCAGGAAACAGCACCACCTCCAAATGTGAACACATATCCACTTGTGGCTTTTATCTCATCAGCATCAGAGATCCAGTTTGAATCACTATAGCCCTCCAGTACCTTTGGGTACCCAGCATAGTGAATGCCATAGCTCACAGTTGCCTTTAGATAGCGCATTACTCTCTCAAGAGCACGCCAATGATCATCTCCCGGATTTGAAACAAACCGGCTTAGCTTGCTCACAGCAAACGAGATGTCAGGCCTCGTAGCACTAGCTAAATACATCAATGAGCCAATGATCTGGGAGTATCTCAATTGATCCCTTGTTATTCTTCGGTTTTTCCTCAACAACACACTAGGATCATAAGGAGTAGAAGCAGGCTTGCAATCACTATAACCAAAGCGACTCAAGACCTTCTCCACATAGTGGGATTGCACGAGTGTAACCCCACCATCACCTCCTCTCAGTAGCTTAATGTTAAGAATCACATCAGCCACTCCCAAATCTTTCATCTCAAAGCTCTTGGACAGAAAGTCCTTGACCTCCTCAATAATATTGAGGTTTGTCCCAAAAATCAAGATGTCATCAACATACAAACATAAGATCACTCCTTCTCTTCCACCATAGCGATAGTACACACATCCGCTTGGCTTCATTCACAACAAAGCTAGCAGATGTCAAAGTTCTGTCGAACTTCTCATGCCATTGCTTAGGTGCTTGCTTTAGGCCATACAAAGACTTTAACAACTTGCACACCTTTCCATCTTGACCTTCTACCACAAACCCATCTGGTGATCCATATAAATCTCCTCCTCCAACTCTCCATTTAGGAAAGCTGTCTTAATGTCCATTTGATGGCGAGAAGACCATGAGAAGCGGCCAGGCAAGTAGTACTCGAATTGTGGTCAATCGGGACAACAGTGAATAAGTATCAAAGAAGTCCTCGCCTTCTTTACTCGGTATAACCCTTGGCCACAAGCCTTGCCTTGTACTTTTCAATTGTACCATCAGGCCTAAGCTTTTTCTTGAAAACCCATTTACATCCTACAGGTTTACACCCATAAGGACGATCAACGACCTCCCAAGTTCCATTAGACATAATAGAGTCCATCTCACTCCGTACTGCTTCCTTCCAATAGTCAGCGTCAGGAGAAGAATATGCCTCTTCAATGGTTCTTGGAGTGTCATCCACGAGGTATACAATGAAATCATCACCAAAAGACTTTGCAGTCCTTTGTCTCTTACTCTTCGAGTAACTTCATTATTATCCTCCTCGGGATTTTCCACAGCGTTTGCTCAACATGTTTTATCGGCGAGAAAAGAATCAAGGAAATTATAGGTTCTTGATTAGATGAGCTAGGTACAACACTATTCATAGGAAATTCATTCTCAAAAATGTAGCATCTCTGGATTCTATGATTATACCAACACGCATGTCGTACTCCAGATTTTATAATTAAGAACCTATAACCCACGCCAGCATAGCATAACCAAGGAATACACAATCTACGGTTTTTGTCCAAGTTTGCGCTTCTTGATAATTGGTACGTTAACTTTGGCCAAACATCCCAGTGCGCAAATATGAGAGAGTCGACTTCTTCTTTTCCCATTCCTCGAATGGTGTTACTTCTTTGTTCTTTGTAGGAACTCTATTCGTGGACATGACACGCGGTCAATATAGCCTCACCCACCATTCCTTAGAAAGTCCCGCGATGTCTAACATGGCGTTAACCAAATCGGTTAGAGTGCGATTCTTTCTTTCGGCAACCCCGCTTTGATTCGGGAGAATAGGAGGCATCCTCTCATGAATAATTCCATATTCCTCGCGAGAATAAAGTAAACTCATTTGAAAAATACTCTCCCCACGATCGACCTTACCCGCTTGATTTTCCTCTCAAGTTGGTTTTCTACCTCAGCTTTATAGATCTTAAAGTAATCCAACGCTTCATCTTTTGTTTTTAATAAGTACACGTAGCAAAATCTAGTGCAATCATCTATAAGCGTCGTGAAATATTTCTTTCCACCTTTAGTCAGCATGCCATTCATCTCGCACAAATCGAAATGAATGAGTTCTATGATGCCAAATTCCTCGCCTCTTTTCTTTGCCTTGTGAGGCTTGCGAGGTTGTTTCGATTGAACACACGCATGGCACTTAGAACCTTTGACCAAAGTGAATTTCGGATTAAACTCATATTAGCTAAGCGCGTCATACACCCAAAATTAACATGACAAAGTCGTGAATGCCAAATATTAGACTCATCATCATCGTTACACACATGGTTCACAACTTTATTACAGAATCCATCAAAGAAAAACGGAACAAACCACCGTTCTCATAGCCTTTACCAACAAATGTTCCATACTTAGACACGACACATTTATTGGACTCAAATGCAAGCCTAAAACCATCTCTACACAAGTAGAGATCCGCCGACAGATTCTTCTTTATGGAGGGACATCTTTGACGTTCTTGACCGCACGGTCTTTCCCAAGTAAACTTCAGATCGGCCGTACCAACACCATGAACAATTGCATGCGATCCGTTCCCCATCAACAAGGAGCAACCTCGACCGACCTGATAAGATGAAAACAAGGAAATATCAGCACAAACATGAATATTAGCACCAGTGTCAATCCACCACTCAGGTGATTGACAAACAGAAAGAACTGTAGGTAAATAATTACCGTACCCCGATGTTCCTCCAGCGTCACTAATAACCATGTTGGCAGACTTCTTCTGCTTATCCTTGCGATTTGGACAATCCTTAGCCCAATGGCCAGAATCACCGCACACAAAGCAGCTACCCTTTCCTTTGCCTTTCTTCTTAAACTCAGTATTAGCCTTGGGCTTGACAAAAGGCTTATTTTTCTTCTTGTTGTGGAAAGCCTGAGGATTCTTCTTCTGCACCAAATTGGCACTAGAACCTCCCTCAGCAGCAACTTTCTTGCCACGAGTATCTTTTGCTCTCGCCTTCTCTTCAACACCAAGAGTGCCAATGAGATCGGAACAACGAACTCCCCGCCTCTTGTGCTTTAGAGAGGTAGCAAAATCCGACCAAGAAAGCGGTAACTTGGCGATAATACCGCCAGCCACAAACTTGTCCGGTAACTCGCACTTATTGTTCTCAAGCTCCTTTGCCAGTGCCTGAATCTCATGAGCTTGCTCTACTACAGAACGGTCATCGACCATCTTGTAGTCATAGAACTGCTCCATGACATCTGACTCACTACCAAAGATCGAAACTCGAAATTGGCCCCAAGTGCATTCCACATCTCTATGCACAGAGGCAAATGCATGTACACATCCACAATGTTGTCCGCCATATGTTAACAAGTGCACCTCGAAACAAGTTATCCGCTGCATTGAACTTGCGTTCATCCTCATCAGACAGAGGCTCAGCGGGCTTGCCTTGTGCAACATGAAAACATTCCATGGCAGTAAACCACAGGATCGCGCGTGCACGCCATCTCTTAAAATTTGAACCATCAAACGGAGGGTGTGGCTTAAGCGACGCAGCAAAGCCAACTACCGAAAAAGACCGATCAAGTTTTTGGATTGTTGGAAATCTAGTCAATTTTCGGTATCTATCAACGATGTATTCATATTCGCTAACGAACAAGCTAACCAGAGACCAACAGTCGCTATCAATATCAGTGCGTTTCGTTTTTACGCACACGCACGGCACGGCTCGGCTCGGCACGGCTCGGCTCGGCTCGGCACGGCTCGGCGAGGCGAGCGAGCGCGCGTGTGTTGTCTCTTGGCTCTCTCCAATTCCACAAGGGGCTAACACGTTCCACCTTATAAACCGTGTAACTCCCTTAATCCCTCCATGTGGGACTAAACAGATTTACACCTAGCATTAATAGTGGGCCTAGGAATTTCATTTGATTAATTGCTAAATTAAATGGACCAAGCCCAATTAATCCAACAGAAATTCCTATGAGCTAAATAAAATAAATTACTTTGGCACCATTCACATGGTGCCATGCGTATAGGTACCAAAAAAAAAGTTCTACAAAGGACATAGAATACAACATACAATTTGCATATAATTTCTTCAGGTAGTATCAAATTACAACGAAGTCTAAACTCAATTGGAACTATAGCTAGTAGAGATATATACGTAAATTTGAATAAAAAATTAGAGGTATCTGTGCATGCCGCGCAACCTAGCCGGCTTAGCACTGAACCTAACAGATATTGTATATGTCATACATCCCTAATTGATCAACACGAGCATTGCTACACGTACGAACAACGGCTTTTACAAACCTTCGCAAACTAGATCTCACCGGCCGCGGTGGAGCCCACCTGTCTGTCAGCCATAGTTAGTACAGTTTCTAGAACGAATTGTTCCTACGCGTAGTAGTGCTTAATTAACTTCCAACAAACCGATGCACAACTGTTCATGGCATTTTCATGAAGGCTTGATCGGCTCAGTAGTCACTACAGGGAAAACAATTTCACCGGAATTTAGGAAATTTCGGTGATTTTGCCCCCTCTGAAAATTTTATGATTCATTCAAAAAAATTCGGAAATAGTTGAATTTGGACAAATTACATCATAAATTTGATTTTGGGCAAAATTTGGTTAAATTTCATCCAAATTTCGTCCGGTTTGAAAACCCATCAAAATTTCGGTAATTTCGTTGCACTCTTTTTTTTTAAAAAACGAAATTGATTCCCTGGTCAGCACTCATGAGCCATGACGTCACCAGCATTTCTCGGCGTCCCTCCACTTGAGGTACTCGAGGCCGCCGAGGTAGTGCGCATAGGCGCCGGCGACGACAAAGAGGTGGAACAACTGGTGGCTGTGCCCGACGAGGTCGAACCGCCCGGGCGCCCACCGCTCCGGCACGCGCGCGGCGTAGACGGCCATGCCGAGCCCGTAGAGCGCGCCCATGAGCGCCTCATAGCACGCGGACACGACGGCCTCCTGGCGCGCGCCGCCGTACAGCACGAGCTTGTGCGCGATGGGGACGAGCCCGGACACGCCCATGCAGGAGAAGAGCGCGGCGCGGAGCGGGCGGAGCTCCGGCGCCTGGAAAACCGGCACCAGCGACGCCGACACCGCGGCGGCGCCAAAAGCCGTGATGAAGCTCATGTACAGCCGCCGGAGGCCGGGCTCGCAGAGGAAGGAGTAGTAGACGAGCGGGTAGAAGGAGGTGACGATCAGGGTGGCGATGCCGGCGTAGTCCAGCCGGAGCGTCACGTACGCTGTCCGCTCCGAGTGGCACAGCACCAGGTGGCACACACTGCTCGTCAGCAGGCACACCATCGCGCCGCCCAGGTACGCGAACAGCGGCCACCGCGTGATCGGGTCGGCGGCGCCAGCGAGGCCGGCGTCCTGCTCCTGCACGCATGCAGGTTCTTGCCGGATTTAGCACAGTAACAGAAACAGTAAACTCTGACGACTGTAGTAGCTGAAACTTTGTCGGATTTAATTAGTAGTACATTACAGTAATTAATTAAACACTGAAATATTAGGTGATTTAAGCGGGAGTCGTATAAACTTTGTCGCTTACACAGCTACGTGGCAGAGGATACGAATCTCAAAAGCGGTTGCAAATGTTGCTATCTCAATGCATACAGCATACAATTGTCATGATTAGATTGGTTGACCAAAGTAAATAATCAAGGCTTGCACAACCAAATAAGTTGTTGTCCATCACATCCAAAAGAAGAGCTGCACTACCTCTCTCTCTCTCTCTCTCCGGCTGTTGCATAAATCTGTCTATCAGACTTCAGACAGATTCATTAAATCCAGCTGGTTCAGCCAGCTTTACACCAACACTGGCACTAATCAATCTGTTGGGCTGTTGGCAAGAAACCATAACTATCCTTGCACTCCAAAACAACCTTTGGGAAATATTATGGTTGGCACAACATGAAAAGACCACCAAATGTAAATCAAAAGTACTACTTGTACTAGAATAAGAAAAGTAAAAGAAACAAGCATGCATGAATAAAGCATGTTAAGAAGAACACTAGCACAAGAACACTAGCTAGCTTTGTAAAGTAAAAGAAAAGGACTGGCAGTGTAAATGCAGTGCAGATGCAGCCATGAGCTAACCCCGTCATCACCACCCCATTAAAACTTGCCAACTAACCCAAAAAATGTGGAGATCACGTGGATATGATTCTAATTTTAGTATGTTGAACACTAGGCAATAGTGTTAAGGTGTTTAGAGAAACCCTCGTTCCTGCTGCTTATCAGGCATAGGCGGTCTGACCAGCCTTGGTGGCGGTCTGACCGGCCATGGGTGGCAGTCAGACCAGTCGGGGGCTTGGCGGTCAGACCGGCCAAATGCGGCGGTCTGATCGGGCAAAAAGGTGAAAATGTGAATTTTAGCAATCGACAAAAAATCACGTGTGAAGGGATGCTTGAGGATGCGTTTGCACTTGGTCTCGCTGGAATTGGGGTTCGAGCTGAAATTAGATAGAGTTTGAAAATTCCAGAGAGGGTGCAGATTTCCGGGGTTGGAAATTTGGCTAAGTGTTGGGGCGGTATGATCGGTCATTTGCTAGCGGTCTAACCGGCGAGCGGTCTGACCGACTAGCTGGCGATCAAACCGGCCGAGGGTGGCAGTCCGACCGGCTAGTGGTTGGTTCACGTGCTGGGACGGCGGTGAACTTCGTGGGTTAGGTCAAAGTCATGAATTTCATTGCATAGATGTTGCATGATGCATGTTTTGGAGTAATGTGGGTCAAATTGCGAAGAACTTATGCCAAAAATGGTTGCTTGGTCTATTGTTGTGCAGGTGGCTTGAAGTCAACTATGGTCAATGGCGAGGAACAGGACTTAGTTAGGAGAACCAAGGTCCAGAACGACCGTGGATGCCGGGTGAGATGGTTGGACTCAAGCAAGGCACAAGATGGACAAGAACCATAACATGCGAAGTTTGAGCAAAGGCTTTTGTGAAGGTATGTGATCATGTCTCATCAATTATGTGAATTGATGATTGTGTGTATCGTGCGGTGCTACGTAACGGTTTGCTTGTTTGTGATGGTTGTAGGACACCAGAGCTAGGTCATGGTGAGGTGGACTAGATCGGGAGTAGTTTAGGAGAACTGAGGTCCAGAACAATCGAGGTGGTGCCGGAAGATGACTGAGGCTAGAGGGGTGGTTATAAGCCAAGAAGATAAGGAACCGGAGCGGAAGCTATCGGTGATGAACATGGCGGGCAGCGGCAAGGTGGACCGGGACTAGACTCAGGGAGGAGCTAAGGTCCTGAATTGTCAAGGAAGTAGGGTGCAGTTATGGTGAGACATGTGGTGCGCCAAGTGACTTGGTCTCAGTTGCAAGCGAGGACGGTTCATTGGGATCCGGACGCGTGAGAGGCTTGGCGGGAAGTCATTCACTACTACAGGAAGCCTCATCACAGACGGTTCGAAACCGTCATCACAGACGGTTTTCGAACCGTCTATATTTGTTGATGCTGTGATAACAGTAAGTTATCCTGACGGTTCAAAACCGCTCGCGATACGCACTATCACGCAGCGGTTTTTGTTGAAACCGTCAGTGAAGGCTATTATCACGCAGCGGTTTTCATCAAAAACCGTCAGCGAAACTATTTTCGCAGCGGTTCTTGTTGAGAACCGCTCGTGATAGAAATTTCCTGAGCGGTTCTTGTTTAGAACCGTCGTGATAGCTTTTTCGGGCAAAAAAAAAACGGCAATTGCTAAAACTTGAGAGGCCGTTTAGAGGCCCTAAACGACCTTTTTGGGGTTTTCACTTTTTGAGACCTCGCGAAGAGAATCGACCTTGACTTATGGATTTTCGGAAACGAGCCAAAGAACGTGCAATCGGAGTTCGTATGCAAAAGTTATGATGATTTTACCGAGCGGTGCGCGATCTACCATCCATATTTTTGCCCAAACCAAATAACTCAACATGAACTACACACATCACAAAGAGCATCACCCACATCACAAGTAGCATCAACTCAAGAATCCACATCACAAAGCAAAGGGGAGTAGAGAGTGAGGTCGTGGGAGGCCGGGCGACAAGTGGAGGAGGCCAAGGCGACGAGGTCGTGGGAGGCCAGTGATGACGAGGTCGGGCGAGTTGGAGGAGGCCCGGCGACAAGCTCGGCGGAGGCCGGGCGCAAGGTGTGAGGAGGAGAAACGGCAGAGGAGGAGATTGAGGTATGAGCTGTGAGGAGGAGAGACCGCAGAGGAGGAGATGGAGGTTATATAAAGCGAGTTTGACCCGCCCATTATGTTCAAATTTTCGTTTCCGCCTAACAATCGAGACGGTTCTTGTTAAGAACCGCTCAGGATCGCTTATCACTGAGCGGTTTTTAATAGAACCGTCAGGATCATCCTGACGGTTCTAATTACAAACCGTCTATGATAATTGCGGCGATGGCGATCGCGGCGATGAGTGGCGATGGCGATGCGGCGAAGGATATCACGAGCGGTTCTTAATTAGAACCGCTCGTGATATTACTGCACGATTCTCTACTAGAACCGCTCGTGATTGAGATTATCACGACGGTTTGTGAATAGAACCGTCGTGATAATTCATGAATGGTTCTATTTACAAACCGCTCGTGATATATGACTATCACTGCGGTTCTAAAAATACTGCTGCGTGATAGGCTTCCGCGCCACCCGCTGGTCCGAACATACCCAACACAGACGGTTCCAAAGGAACCGTCTGTGATGGGGCGTCTACTATAGCCTGTTTTGTAGTAGTGATTAGGGCCACACGGATGACGGAGCATGGGAGATGCTTCGAGGTGAAGGAATCGCCAAAGGTCGGTAGAGGGGCATTTTTGGGAATTACCCTATACCGGAAAAGTGGTAAGCAGTGGTGTGCGAAACCACCTTCTTGGCATTGAAGAAACCGCGGCGCAAGACAGCGCAATAAGAGGCGATTTAGGTCAAGAGAAGAGGAAGACGCACTTTGAGAAGAGTGCATGAGTGAAACCCATTTGTGTGTGGGCGTAACGGGTGCCTGTTTGGTATGTCTCTCTGGGGTTAGACTCCACTATAAAAGGGGAGGGTGCTGGTTGTGCACCTCCCAAGCCTTATAGCCTAGAAACCCTAATTTGTGATTTAGGGACAAGAGCGAAAAGCGGACAGGCTAAGGTTCATGAGAGATGGATTGATTGAGAGCTCAAGTATTGAGCTTTTGTCCTCCATGGTGGAGTGGCTGTAAACCTACAATATCTAATCAATCCATCCAAAATTTGCCCCAAGATAAGTTCTATCTTATTCTTGGTCTCTCTTTGATGCCTTTGGGATTTTTGGTATTTCTTAGGTTTTCATTTGGGATCTTTATATGATCTTGCTTGCTAGGATGTGTGGGATATGATATAATGTCATCTTGATCATCATCCACACACGAGCAAGCTTTTGGATCAAAGTTTGATTTTGCCCGGTTTTGGTGAATGAAAGGGTGATTTTGGGGGTTTTGCTCTTGAGGGTTTTTGGCTTAATTATTCCTATGATTGAGGTTTCTAGGACATATGGGAGACCATCTTTAGCCATATTGGACTGATTTATCCCACAAAATCTCCTCAATCACTGTTTTTGTATTTGGCCCGGTTTTGGAGCAACCTTCACTCAAACAGAAAAAGGTCGAAACTTTGGCAAAAAAAATCTTCACGGTCTTTGATTGGAATAGGTTCTTGACATCCTTGAGAAGGTATTTTTCAAATCTCATGAAGTTTGGAGTTGTGGATCAAAAGTTGGATCGATTTGCGATTTTGAGATCCTACTAAAATTCAGTTTCTGTGCTGATTTTTCTGTTCCTGGTCTGACCTCACTGTTCTCGGTGTGACCACCACTATTCATCGATCTAACTAGACAGTGGGGATTTTGGCTAGTTTTGATCTTTTTGTTGCTCGATTATTATTTTAATGATTATCTCTGATCTTCATAGCTCCTCATAGCTATTGGAGTGAAAGAACTTTGAACTTGTTGAGGCCAAAGATTTTGAAGATGTTGTTTTTGTGTGGCGCATATTCAATGCCCCTTCTAGTGGCCTCTTCGGTCCAACAAGTGGTATCAAAGCGAGGTTAGCTCTTTTGTGATCTTCACCGATTTTTGAGCATGGCGACTAGTAGAAGGTCTTGTGAGTTTTCTAGTTCATCTTCTTGTGACTCTTTGGCCAATGACCGTGTGAGACATGAATATTTCCGGAGATGGTTTGCTAGAGATCAAATTTTGGTATGTGTGGCGCACATGGCCACTTTATCTAGATGTGCTCTAGTTTCAAACATGGGTTCTCTATGGAGCCGACGAGAAGGAGCCCATTGGCATATGTGGAGTAGCGATCGAGGATGTGCATGATGGAGAGCTTTTCAAGAATGATCATGATGAGTCATTCGAGGATGATCCCCTACTAAAGCTAAGCAAGGTGAGCAAAGAAAAACTTATTGATTGCTTGTTATCATATGATCTTAAACTGCATACTCTTAGGAAGAAAATAAAATTGCTAGAAAGAGAGAAGAGTGATTTGTCTTATGAGCTTGCACAAGTGAAAACCTCCTTGTATGTCTTTGATTCCTTACTTGTAGACATGGATAACTTGAATAAATCTCATACATGTCTAAAATCTGAAAATGAATTGTTAAAATCAAATGCTTCTATGCCATGCGTTTATTGTGTTACCTTAAATCATGAGCTTGTTAGTGCTAGGTTAGGAATAGGCAATCTTAGACCTTTGGCTAGAAATGAGTGTGATTATTGTGTAGGCATGTTTGTTGAAAATAAGGACAATGACATTGGCTCATTCTACATGTGAAGAACAATTTGATGTTGCTAGGGCTGAAAATGAAGAATTGAAATTGTGCCTTTCCACATGTCTTGAGCAATTAGAGAATGCTAGGACTGAAATTGTTGATATTGGAGCTAGCCCTTGTAGAATGTGCTTAGAGTATAAAAATTGCTTAAGAATGGTTTAGTCTCTTGCAAAAATTGTGCTAGTTTAGAAAATGAAATTGATGCTTTGAATTGCATGCTTAATACGAAAGTATCATTAATTTCTTGCACATCTTGTATTGCCTTGAAAAGCGAGCACTACTACAAAAAGGTTAACACTAGACGCCTCATCATAGATGATTGACCAAAACCGTCTGTATTACATGCAATCATAGATGGTTTTAGTTTAGAGACCGTCTTTGTTACTAGCTACATTAAAAACCATCTGTGAATAGCTAATATCACAGACGGTTCATATTGAAGACCGTCTGTGATACTACTAAATTCATAGACGGTTATTTATTGGAACCGTCTGTAATTAGAAACACCTGATTAGCCGATTCTGACCACTCATGATCGGGCCGAATTGATCTTTTAAAGTGGTCGAATTAAAGCTGATTTCCCCAACAGAAGAAAGCAAAAGATATGTAATCCGGTAGGCACCTTGTTCCAACGAGCCAAAGAACGTCGCAATCCGAGTTCGTATGCAAAAGTTATGACGGTTTTACCGAACAGTGCGCGATCTACCATCTATATTTTTGCCCAAACAAAATAACTCAACATGAACTACACATGCACAGAGAGCCTCCAACAATAAACCACAGCATCACCCACATCACAGTAGCATCAACTCAATCCATTTACAGAGCACTAACACTAGCTCTCGGTAATCCACATCACAAAGCAAAGGGAGGAGTAGAGAGAGTGAGGTCGTGGGAGGCCGGGGCGACGAAGTGGAGGGGGCCGAGGGCGACGAGGTCGTGGGAGGCCAGTGACGACGAGGCCGGGGCGAGGTGGAGGAGGCCGGGGGTGACGGTTCGGAGTAGGCCGGTGATGATGAGGCCGGGGCGAGTAGGAGGAGGCCGCGGGCGACAAGCTCGGCGGAGGCCGGGGCGAAAGGTGTGAGGAGGAGAAATGGCAGAGGAGGAGATGGAGGTACGAGGTGTGAGGAGGAGAGACGGCAGAGGAGGAGATGAAGGTTATATAAAGCAAGTTTCGGCAGCCCGCCCATTATGTTCAAATTTTCATTTCCTGCCCAACAATCAGAGACGGTTCTTGTTAAGAACTGCAGTGATCTGAGACCTATCATAGACGGTTTTTAATAGAACCATCTGTGATCATTCACGAGCAGCTTCTAATTACAAACCGTCTGCATGATAGGCAGCGTATCCTGACGGTTCATAATAAGAACCGTCTGTGATAGGCTATGCCCGGTCCCGATAGACCCAACACAGACGGTTCCATAGGAACCATCTGTGATGGGGCGTCTACTATAGCCTGTTTTGTAGTAGTGATTAATTGCAGGCAATGTGAATGGTTATGGATTATTTTGTATTGTTGGATATGAGAATGATGGTCGATGATGATAATGATGAAACTATGAAACATTGTGTATTCGTAAGCATCATTGCATATGAGAAGGTGATCATGTTGATCATAACTCCATGGGAGTGGAGAAAGTCCCCGATCCTTGAGGAGGACGGGCTTGAGAGTGAACATTGTCGCGAGTGTTTGCTCACGCTATACTGGTATACGCGAAAGAAGTGCATGTGGACATGTAGTGTAGAGATACATTGAAAAGAAATTATTTGATGATTGTGTGTGAGAATAAAGAGAAGAGGATTGCATGAATGAGCATGAAAATAAAGATAAGAAAACAAGTGATGATAATGGTGTTATTGATTACTGTTGATTTGGCATTGTTTATTGTCTATTGATATATTTGCTGAGTCGTGGACTCACTCTTACTCTACTGTTGCTTTTAGGTGACTGTTGATGGCGTTTTGCTTGGGAGGGAACATCGCACGTGGAATAATTACATACTTTCAAACTTTATTCATTTCTCATGAGAAACCTTCACTTCATTATGATGAAATATCTTTTAGAACATGATAGATATTGAATGATCCTAGATGATTGATTAGAACTTGTTTATTCATTCCATAGAGTTTATTCGATTGGTTATGAACCAATTTTGGAGTATTATCTTGCTATGCTTCTACAGGTTAATTATTTATGATTGTTAGATCTTTTATCTTTATTTTATTGTGACCCATGGACGGGTTTTAATAATGAATTGCTTGCTGTAATTTTATTGTAAGTTGATGTTAATTAAATTGTTAGGGTAGTTTAGTGGCATTCCAGGCTTAGTGCTAGGCTGTGGTGTTACAGATATGCCTTGTGCATTTTAGAAATGCTAGCTTGTTTATGATTGGGTAATCTCCAAAGCTTCTTGCTCCAAAAAAAAATTGAAAATCCAAAAATGAAGCCTCTTCATTGTATTTCATGCATGCTCCTTCTTATGCTTCTTCCTTGCATCTTGACATGTTATCCTTAGATGAGAGGAAGGCGTGTTTTCTTGATGATTCCATTGTCAAAGAGGAGAAGAAATGACAAAAATGATGAAAGGAGGAGTTATTGTTAAAGGGGAGAAAAATGAAAATTTCAAAAATTTGGGTGATTTGAGTGAGGAGGAGCATCTCATTGCATTCTTGTGATCTAAATGTTCAATTCTTTGTTTGAATTGAATTTTTTTAAAACCTCACAATGATCAAAGGTCAAAATGGACTATTGTTCTTTCATATGGACCTTGAGTGACTTTTTGTTTTCTCTGTAGATTTGAAGCTTTCATGATCTCTATTGCCTTATCTATTGTGTTTCTACATTCCTCAAGCCATCTTGGTCATTTTTATAGCTTTTTCTTGTTTTGTGGACCAAGATGTGTCTTTGCGTGAAAACGAGTAGTAGTTTTTTAAAATAACCTCCAATTTGCATTTTTTAGAGATTAACAATGTGTTCATCAAGGGGGAGATTGTGAAGATAATGTAGATATGATCCTAATCTTAGTGTGTTGAACAATTGGCAATAGCGTCGAGGTGTTAGGAGAAACCCTCATTTTTGGCGAAGTCCTGCTGCTTGTCAGGCATAGGCGGTCTGACTGGCTATGGGTGGCGGTTAGGCCGGTTGGCGGCTTGGTGGTCTGATTGGCCAAATGCGATGGTCTGACTGGCCAAAAAGGTGAAAATGTGAATTTTGGCGATTGGCAAAAAAATCACGTGTGAAGGAATGCTTAAGGATGCGTCTGCACTTGGTCTCATTGGAATTGGGGTTTCGAGCCGAAACTATATAGAGTTTGAAAATTCCAAAGATGGTGTAGATTTTCGGGGCTAGAAATTTGACTAAATGTTGGAAATTCTAGAGTCTGACCGGCCAGTGGTTGCTTCACGCGCCGGGACGGCGGTGAACTTTGTGGGTTAGGTTAAAGTCATGAGTTTCATTGCATAGATGTTATAGGATGCATGTTTTGGACTAATGTGGGTCAAGTTGCGAAGAACTTATGCCGAAAATGGTTGCTTGGTCTATTGTTGTGCAGGTGGCTTAGAGTCAACTATGGTCATCGACGATGAGGACTAGGACTTGGTTAGGAGAACCAAGGTACACAACGTTCGTGGATGTCGGGTAAGATGGTTGGATTCAAGCAAGGCGCAAGGTGAACAAAAACCATAGAAGACGAAGTTTGGTCAAAGATCTTTGTGAAGGTATGTGCCCATGCCTTATCAATTATGTAAATTGATGATTGTGCGTATTGTGCGGTGCTACGTAACAGTTTGCTTGTTTGTGATGGTTGTAGGACACCAAAGCTAGGTCATGGTGAGATGGACTAGATCGAGACTAGGTTAGGAGAACCGAGATCCAGAACGATCGAGGTGGTGCTGGAAGATTACTGAGGCTAGCGGGGTGGTTACAAGCCAAGAAGAGAAGGAACCGGAGCGGAAGCTACCGATGATGAACATGATGGGCAGCGGCAAGGTGGATCAGGACTAGACTCAGGGAGGAGTTGAGGTTCGGACTAGGCTTAGGGAGGAGTTGAGGTCCTGAATGGTCAAGGAAGCCGAGTGCAGTTATTGTGAGACATGTGGTGCGCCAAGTGACTTGGTCCCAGTTGCAAGCGAGGACGGTTCGGTGGGATCCGGACATGTGAGAGGCTTGACAAGAAGTCATTGGGGCCACATGGATGGCGAAACATGGGAGATGCTTCAAGGAGAAGGAATCGCTAAAGGTCTGTAGAGGGGAATTTTGGAAAATTGTCCTATACCAGAAAAGTGGTAAGTGGTGGTGTACGAAACTACCTTCTTGGCCTTGAAGAAACTGCGGCGCAAAACGGCGCAAGGAAAGATGGTTTAGGTCAAGAGAAGATGAAGACGGCGCTTAGAGAAGCGTGAGTGAGTGAAACCTATTTGTGTGTGGGCGTAACGTGTGCCCGTTTGGGATGTCTCTCCAGAGTTAGCCTCCACTATAAAAGGGGAGGTTGCTGGTTGTGCACATCCCAACCCTTGTAGCCTAGAAACTCTAATTTGTGATTTAGGGATAGGAGAGGAAAGTAGAGAGGCTAGGGTTCATGAGAGATGGATTGATTGAGTACTAAAGTGTTGAGATTTTGTCCTCCATGGTGGAGTAACTGTAAACCTACAATATCTAATCAATCCATGCAAGATTTGCCCTAAGATGAGTTTTATCTTATTCTTGGTCTCTCTTTGATGCATTTGAGATTTTTGGTGTTTCTTAGGTTTTCATTTGTGATCTTGCTTTGATCTTTCTTGCTGAGTCGTGTGGGATATGATATATGGTCATCTTGATCATCATCCACCCATGAGCAAGCTTTTGGATCAAAGTTTGATTTTGCCTGGTTTTGGTGAAAGAAAGAGTGATTTTGGGGGGTTCTGTGCTTGATGGCTTTTGGCTTAATTCTTCCTGTGATTGAGGATGCTAGGACAAATGGGAGACCATCCTTAGCCATGTTAGATTGATTCCTCCCACGAAATCCTCTCAATTACCATTTTCGTATTTGGCCCGGTTTTAGAGCAAACTTCACTCAAACGGAAAAATGTCGGAATTTTAGCAATAATCTTCATGATCTTTGATTGAAATAGGTTTTTGACATCCTAGAGAAGGTATGTTTCAAGTTTGATGAAGTTTGGAGTTGTGGATCAAAAGTTGAATCGATTTGCGATTTTGAAATCCTGTTGAAATTCATTTTCTGTGCTAATGTTAGTATTCCCGGTCTGATCGCCACTGTTCACTGGTATGACCTATCAGTGGGGATTTTGGCGAGTTTTGGACCTTTTGTTACCCGATTATTATTTGAATGGTTATCTATGATCTTTATAGCTCTATATAACTATTAGAGTGAAAGAATATTGAACTTCTTGAGACAAAAGATTTTAAAGATGTTATTTTTATGTGACGCCTGTTCAACCCCGTTCTAGTGGCCGATGCGGTCCAATAAAAAATTAATAGGAAATTTACCTACCTGAAATCAGTACCCTGACAGGCACAATTAACTAGAACACATAAGCACATGACATTGACAAGCTACTCCTTCTGCTACTACTGCTGAAACTAATTAACAAGAGGAAGAATGCTAATACTAAATAAGCAGAGTAGTATAGTACCTGGATGGCATGACGATGAGAGAGCGAGGAGGGTGTGTTTGGTGGACAGCTGGTTGAGATCTCCTCATCTCCAGACAAATGATCTGCACCACCAGCAGAAGCTGGATGCAGCAGGAGACAGGCTGCAACTGCCTCATGCCTCAGCACTCCTGTCATGTTGGCCATCACCATCAGATCTCCCCAGTAGCCTCTCATTGATGCATGGTTCCTGCTGCCCATGCTGCTGCTGTCATCCCTTGGGATCACCATTGCCGTGAAGATTGTCAGGCACAGGAACAGCAGGAATCCTATCAAATGCCTGCAGAAATAAAGATCAGATTCCAGAATTTCCTCGAGAAGAGAGCGATTGACAGATCCTAAAGTAAGTATACACATCGAGGGACTTACGACCAAACATTGAGGGTCTCGTTGTGGATGGAGAAGATGCTGAGGATGGTCTCCTTCATTGGCCACTCGCACCGGTAGTAGCCATGGATGAACTCGTTGTCCTTGAGCCACTCCGGCAACGCGTCGTAGCCGACGAGCTCGCACTTCTTCTTATTGCCATCGTCAGCACCTTTGCATGTAGCACAGGAAGTAGTAGGAGAAGCCATTGGTTCCTCCAAGCTCATCACTCTTCTCTCCTCCATGCTCTCAA
Organism: Phyllostachys edulis; assembly: GCA_036346405.1. Lineage (NCBI taxonomy): Eukaryota > Viridiplantae > Streptophyta > Magnoliopsida > Poales > Poaceae > Phyllostachys > Phyllostachys edulis. The sequence goes on from CM070567.1 coordinate 17,311,281, forward strand.
TTTTTTGATGTACCCAAGACCTTTGATGTACAGGCTTGTCTTCTGCAGTGACCTGACCTTTCTTGCACGTGACCAGGGCAACAATGTTCAGCTCCACAAGACAATGAAATATGCAAGATAAGCAAGCAAAGCTGGCAATGGTGGTTAGCTGTGCAGAGGGAGAGAGAGAGAGAGAAGAGGTTTTGTGTGCGGAGAAATGGACACCTCTGCCTCTACATATGCAGTGATGCTACCTTGTGCTTGGTGCCACGTTGCTCTAAGGAGCCAAACTATTCTAAGCTGATCCCTCCACGTAATTGAATATTGCTTGTCCCATGTGTGTAAGTGTGTTCAAGGAGAGAGGAAAAATATGTCCCATCTGCTCCTTTTTTGGTTTCTGGTACACATAAGAGTAATTAAACTATGCAAGATTAGGAGTACCAGCAATATATGACTTTCTTGTAGGATTTAATTTGCATGAAGTACTGACAATTGACAATGGTTTCTTTCAAGAAATCAAAATTATTTAGATCGCCTCCTTTATTGTTGTTAGTTAATTTGTTGGTGGTGATGGAGTATCGTCTGAAAAATGTTTTTTAAGAAAAGATATCATGTCGTATTGGATGGAAAATCAACCAAGAAAGGTTAGCCTCAAGGCACACGAAACAAACAAAATTGGCATTAGGAACCAAAACTGTCTTTGGTACCTTAGAGTAGTGTTGTCTTTTGCTCCCCTTAATTACCTTGCAGTGTTCGCTTGTGAACTAAACCATTGTCATTCCTGAGAGAGTACTTTGAATATACCAGTTAAACGAATATATTATACTTTTTTTTTATCATTTTCAGTATACTTAAATACCAATTATAAGATACTCCAATACAACTTGATTGAAAAAATTTCATTGGAGCCCTTTATTTTTGCTATATATATACCCTATTTCATATATAAAAGAAGTATATACACAAATTTTGCTATAAAAGGTGGACTTTAATTAATTTTTTCATGGAACTCACTTCGGGATATCTTATAATCATTATTGAAGTATGTTCAAATTGATAAAGAGATATCATCATACGATTTAAGTGGTATATGAGAAGTAGGAGTACGTACTCCCAGGAGTACCATACCATTTTCCTGTACGTATAGGAAAATGGTATGGCACTTCTCATATACCACTTAAATCGTATGATGATACCTTTTTATCTATTTGAGTATACTCCAATAATGATTATAAGATACTCCAAAGTGAGTTCTATGAAAAAATTCATTAAAGTCCACTTTTTATAGCAAAATTTGTGTATATACTTCTTTTATATATGAAAAATGGTATATAGCAAAAATAAAGGACTCCAATGAAAAATTTTCAATCAAATCACATTAGAGTATCTTTAAGTGATATATTCGAAGTGGGAGTATGTACTCCTAGGAGTACGAAACGGGCGTGCATATATACGTACATACATATACATACATACATACACACACACACACACATATATATATATATGTGTGTGTATATATATATATATATATATATATATATATATATATATATATATATATACATGTGTGTGTGTGCGAGACGAAGGCTTTCATCATATTATTTTAGCAACTCATTTTCGCGTGTGTGTATGGGTGGGGGGAGAGGGTGATAAGACATTATGTGCTCTTCAGATTATGCAGCCTGTAATGAATTGGTGATTACATAAGTAAGCAGGAATAATTTGACTGAACATGTGCATAAAAGAAGAACAATAAGAGTTGTCAACTTCTGCAAATTTGCAACGCCAATTTTATCCTTCTTATCTATCTCAAGGTGTCAATCATGTGATGTGAGACGAAAACCTTGTTTAGGAGGGAGGTTCTTCTATGTATCACTATTTAAAAGTTGCACAAATATTAAAGCATGAATGAAGGGTGGATGGTGATTATCCTACCAATTATGGTTTTAATTTTCGAGCTATTAAGTCGGTGTCACTACCAGAAACCACTTAGTTTCTGAGTGTCTATATGTTTCCCGAGTGTCTGGACAGAAACACTCGGGACCTGCCCAAGTGTTTCATAGGACACTCGGGATGAGAAGTCAACACTCGGTAGAAATAACTTTCCCGATTGTTTCCAATAACACTCGGGAAATCAAGACGGGAGGCACATAAAAACGGGATATCAACATAGTCTGAACGGGATGAAATATAATCCCGAGTGCATAAAAATGGAAACACTCAGGAGAGAAAGGGCACCGCGCCCATTTTTTCCCCCGTCGTGCCTTTTTTTCAGCTGCTAATAACCCTACATCCCCACCCAATCCTCTTCTCCCTCCTGCTCGCCCCGCGCCCGGCTCTCCTCCCCCGCGCCTGACACCTTCGCTCCTCCTTCCGTGCCCGCGCTGCCCATCTCCTCCCTCCTCCCCAGCCCCCTCCTTCGCCCGCCTCCCTCCTCCCCAGCGATGCTTTGATCCGGGCGGGCCGTGCCCCTATTCGTTGTTCCCGAGGCAGGAAATGGCGGTGGACAGGGAGGACAAGGAGCTTACACTCGAGGAGTTCGAGGAGCAGCTATGGAGCCGACGCCCTGCCATGGCGCCACCCCGCCACCGTCGGCTCACTGCCGTCGCCGCCATCAGGTCCCGCCTCTCTCATCTCCTGCCTCTCACCCGAGCGGCGCAGCGGCCGACCAATCCTCCCCTCCCCATCCTTCTCCTCACCGTAGCCCCCCTCCCGAGTCGGAGCGACAAAGCGCGCGCCCATGGATGAGTACCGGCCGCGCCGGTCACCGGCGAGCGAGCGGTTCATCGGGATGTTCTCGTCGCCGTCGCCCTCATTGTCCCCGATGGAGCCCTCGTTCGTCATCGGGGACGAGTTCCACGAGGACGACTTCCTCTTTTTGGACTCCCCCGCCGCTTCCTCGAACGCGCCGCCCGACAGGTCCAGGAGCCCGAGCCGGGTGCCGTAGGGCAACCTCAGCCTCCTCGTCACGCTGCATGAGGGGGACAAGAGGCTCCTGGTCCGCCCTCTCTCTCCCTCGGCCTTCCTCCCATTGGCGACGTGGAATTTGGTGAGATCGAGGTAGATCTGCCTTTCGTCGTTTGGCCATGCTTTTGTCGCCACCAGCTTGCCATCAACATCTCTAGTGAGTCAAGCCACAACCTCGTGGTCTCTGGTATTCTCCCTCTTACCGCGCGGAACAATCTCCATCGAACACACCGCCTCAGTCCCACTATCGACCGTGTCACCCCTGTGCTCCCATGTCATACTACATCCTCTCAGTACGACGTCTTTCTGTATGCTCCCCAGATGCTCGATGAAATGCTTCACTGATTGCATTCGTTTGTTATTTCTTGATAGCTCGACAAGAGAACATGGCTGTGATGCACATGTGGAGATGAGGTATGCGTGGCTACAACGACGGCGACTGCATGGCTATGACAGAAAAGGGAGCGACAAAACTTCACTTCTATCTATTCAGAGGTACAAGAGGGCTATATATATTGATTTGGGGATTTTTTTTGTCTCTCTTTCGGACATCTAATTTGGGGATGCTTGTACACATTTACTATGGTGCTTGCAATTGTGAATATGTTAGGGCCTAAGAACCACTAAACAACAATTGTTCGGAAGGCTAGCGAGTTTATGATTTGGTTCATATATGATCTGGTGTGACTTCAATGCTTTTATGTGAGGTTCCTTATGCAGGGGTTTAGTTAGCAAACATGAGAAAAGCACCAAGTCAGGTATCTCTTGTAAGTAGCATATGCTTTGACTTCAAGAGAATTTTGATGAATAACTTATTGCTTTTACATGCTTATTTTGTTGGTATTTAATCGATGATTTCCAAATTAAAACTATTGCAATCATGCCCAACAGAAGAGAGGGGTTCCCCCAGTTCAACATCGTCAACAGGGACAGGAGGTTGAAACTTGTAACTGCCAGTAAGTCCATGTTGTTCTATTTATTGTTGTGTCACTACTACGGATCACCTCATCACAGACGGTTTGAAACCGTCATCACAAACAGCTTCAACCGCTCAGATTTGTTCGTGCGTGATAACAATGAACCGCTCAGTGATACGAATATCACAGACGGTTTTTGTGCTAAAACCGTCTATGAAGGCGTAGTATCACATACTGATTCTATCGATTTAACCGTCGTGGAGGCGTAATATCACGAGCGGTTACGTATGCGAACCGTCGTGATACGCATAATTTCACTGCACGGTTCTATCTAAGAACCATCTATGATATTCTACCATATCACAGACGGTTTGTAGATAGAACCGTCTGTGAAATTCTGCGTATCACAGACGGTTCGTAGACAGAACCGTCTGTGATATTACGCCTTCACAGACGGTTCGTCGATAGAACCATCTGTGATGCTATGCCTTCATAGATGGTTTTAGCACAAAAACCATATGTGATAGTTCATTATCCTAACTACATTTTTCTGATTTTTGGCTAGCCTCAGGAATTGCTAGCCATGCTCTCTGAAAACAAGCATGCAGACAAACAGATACATCACAGATAATCAAATTGTTGACAACTCGAAGTGATCATTACTCAAAATAAATTACAAAAGATCGAATTTGTTCAAATATTGTCGCTATAGTTACAATTGGATTACAATTGAGTCAATTATTTGCAGGTGGTTAAGAGGTGTCGGCGGGGTGAAACACTGGGTCGGCGACGGAGTGAAATTCTCCCTTGTCCTTAACGATATCTGATATGATAAAGGTGCAGAGCTTCTCTCGAATGTCCTTGATCTCATCCACAATGAGTCCATCTAAATATATTATCAAGTCCTGTCGCTAGCAAGAGTAAAATGGTAAGCATACATATTTAAATTTATAATTAGGAAATGATTATTTCGAGATTGACAAACCTCGGGATCCTTCGTCCTAGCACTAATGATTTGCTGCATATGATGGCAAACATAGATTGCACATAGCTCATTATTTTTTTTTCTGGCGGCACTGCAAAAATAGAATTACATATATAGGTATAGTCAGTTCGAGACATGTTATTATGAAGTATGATATAGGATTATTGTGTTGTAGTGCGTACCAAAAATTGCATCCTGTGTGTTATTTCGGCGCTCGATCCATTGTATAATCCTCCGTTGGCAACATAGTCCATGAATGACCTACATGATTCCAAAACGTTATTCTCGGCCATTTCAAACGAATGAAGACTACAATAGAGTTATGTATGAAGGAAATGATCATACCTCTCGAGTATTCCTTGCAGAACGCTGAAGTCGTGGTTGTTACGGACTAGGGAATCAAGGTATATCACTTGGTTCCTCTTTGATATAATGACTAAAAGGATCCAATGGTACCTACCCATGTATGTCGCTATAGTCATTAAACCTAAGTTCATGCTGTGTATAAAGTACAAATGAAATTTGTATAGCAAGTAGTGACACCCCTGGTTGTAGGGCACCACTATGTACTTCTTCTCCTGCTGACGAAGAAATGCCGCCGTTATGTATTCCTTGATGAAGGACGAGTCTGTTTCGATGGTTTGTATAGATACCACGTGTGGGTCGAGGAAACACACTGGTTCTCGCCATGCCCAGGCATTTTTCATCATGTATCTATACATAAGCAATGAGTTGTGATATTTATCGGTATTACATGAATGTAGAACTTAATTGTACACACTTATAGTGTCCAACATCGTAGAAGCAAGGCGTCGAGGTCAACAAGGTTGAATAAGTCATATAAGTCGTTGAAGCCCACGACGAACTTTCCCACCCCATTGAAGAAATGCTCATCCTTGTATGCAACGGTGATTCCAGTATCGCACCCCTTCTTTTTGGTCTTCTGCATGTACCAGGCATGCAAAGCCTGACAAGCATATCCAGTGTGGAGTAATACTGTGTCGGAGCACAACGGTTTCCCGATGGAGTAATTCCCAGATGTCCCGGGCTTCCCGAACTTGGAAGGTGCCTTAATGTTCATTGATTTCAATTTGGCCTTCATGACTGACAGCGTCTTCCTACGAGACGACTCGAGAACCGATACGGCGGCACGCTTTTCTTGTTCCTTTAGCGTCTTCTCCACGGGAACCGATGAGGTGGCCTTCTGAGGCAAAATATGAGGTGGAGTCATCGAGGGTCCCATTGGAGAGGAATGGTCGTGTCAAGATCACGGCACTGATGGGTCCAGGGTGATGTCCTTCTTGGGCCATTGGATAAAATTGTGCACGGCATCCCCTAGTGTTCTGATGTCTTCGTTCGTGCGAATCTCCAGCGGAACGGCCATGAAATTATCATGTACCATATCCACTGACCTGGTGTAACCTCGCACCGGTGGGCACCGTCTCGACCGCCTTCCTAGTTTGGGTACACCATCCCCGCCCAGCCTCAATAGAAATAGACCCAATCATCCTCACTTGGAGCATGCAGGGCGTCGGCCCCTACAAAACGATACGCAATTAGCCAAGGCGTCTTATAGGTCTATATTTGGTGCATTCCATAGATGTACATTACCTTGATGTCGTTTATCGGTAATTGGACGTCGTCATGTTCAGAATTATGCGTGAATGCGACGCTACTCCGATGTCGAGTAGGACTGGCTCCCAAATTAATAGGGGCGGCTTGCGACTGGCTCAGGAGTTGATTCATTTGATCCTACAATGCTGCTAGCTTTGCTTCAAATTTTTCAGTAATCATCTGTACCAACCGGTCCTCGTGCTCGGCCTTGGATCTCTTCCTACTCCTATACGTGCAGTAGCCATCTACGAATCCATGACTCCAAGGTACGTGAACCCCAAGGCCTCGCGTGCGACCCAGGTGCTCCTTGTTTCCCAAGGCCGTAGATAGTATATTCTTCTCCCTGTCTACTTGGAAGGAGCCTTGGGATGTTTGGGTAGTCAATTCACACTACAAGAGGTCATCATATTATTATAGACACTATGAAGTTATGGACTTATTAACAACTAGGTAGTTTGACATATTTACCACATGTTGGGACACTTCCTGGTCTGCCGGGTTTGTGAAAGAGATGCTGCCCGATAACGAGACTTTTTCCCTCGCTTTTAACCAGCTTAGGGAACGTGGGTCTGTGATATCATGAAATGGCCCAGTTGCATTCTCCTCCTCCGCCGCCCATTCCTCGTATTTACCCACGTACCCAGTGGTGCCGAGTCTGTGTGGGTGAGTGTTTCGTGTTTGGAGAGCTTTGTGCGCCACACTTTGCTCCTTAAATTCAGTCGTCATCTTCATAGCCACAAAGGCGTCCCATGTTTCCCGCATCAAGAATCCATACTTCGCGAAGGGCGTCTCACTCGTGTTCACGTACTTCGTGACAAGAATGCTCTTGAAGGTCCTCCACAATTTATCCATCGAGAGCAACGCCGTCCGTTCCATGCGTGCCATGTCTACTTCTGGGATAGTGAACTTGCTTGAAAGTTCTGTCCACAGCGCGCCTCTCTTTCTTTCGTCAGAGACTTCCAGCTTGGTGTGGTGATGGGGACCCGTTCCCTTGCAAGTATCCCGCAGATAGTCCAGAATCTCGCCGCTGATCTCTTGGGACGCAGAGGGACCCCAAAGTCACTGACCTTTGTGATGATCAGTCAGCCCGTAGGCATTTTTGATTTTCCTCTGCCATCTCGCTTATGTATCATTATCGTCGACGAAAATCCAGACGCATTAGGCGGCGTCGGTGACGGCGGTGAAGATGGCGCCTCTGCCATCTGCGGCGTTGGTGATGGCGGCAAAGACGGTGCCTCTGCCATCTCGCTTATTTGCTATCTATATAAGTTACATATGCAATAAAATGGATTGCAAGTGTCCCAAATTAACATATACATATGAAGTATCTCCATGTCATTTAAAATGAATAATATGCTCAACATGTGCAATATTAGCAAATAATCATAATTAATTCCAGCAAGAAAATCAATCATGTCATTTAAAAGGAACAATATGCTCATCAAACACAATAAGTGTATACTTAAAATCAACATAAAGCTAAGATTTGATTGTATGATTATTGCTCTCAGAAAGCTAGTTGCACAAGGTTTAACTTTGGCCATCACAACACTTATGTCCAATGTAATCATCAATTGAATATGACAATTTATAGATTAGGCCTTAAGTTCAAGTTACAACTTGCTATTCGAATCAACCAGATTCAAGCAAATTTACTCAACTTAACCTATGCCGGACCACAGGAGTAGAGATCAACAATATTCTTCGATGCACCAGACAATCCAGAGACTTACTAAATACATGGATGATAGAAAGAAGGCACTGAAAAGATACAGAACAACAGGAAGAATTGAATGATAGAGCTACAGGAACAGCAGGTATAACAAGTTGAAATAAATTGCTCAAAGTTATAGGAATCAGCTAGACAATCTACAACTCGAGGCTTAATCTATATACCAATTCACATTCAATTTTATTTTCTATGACAATTCATCACCGAGCAGATCAAAGAACCCACCAATCACATATTTCAACTAGCACATCACACACACACACACATGCAAAGAGACAGTGCACGATATGTTGAAATACTCACAACGGCGATGGTACTCAAAACCACCGAGAAGATCAACAGACAAGGCACGAGGGAGGACCAAATTAACATAATCAAATGTAAATCAGTCAAGTCATTTAAATTGATTGAAATGCTAATATTTCCAACTTCAGATATTCACTCAATTCTCACCAACCAATTTGCCATGTAGAACAAGGAATATCTTAGTCCAAACTAAAATAGGAGAATGACATGTATGATCAATTATAAAATCTGAATGTAATTGTTATTCCAATTGAATATTTCTATAAAGATCATATAATTACTTTGCATACAAAACATCAAAACAAGTAATCATAGCCATACTATATTCAAAGTGGAGGATTACTGACCTAACATGGATTCATCAGAACATTGCCATTCCAACTATGAATAATTCCATATATATGCATGAACCATCAGTCAAATTCGTGGACAGGCAATGCAAAAAATGTTCAAGAACCATCTGGCATTAATCACAATAGCACCGAGTCCTACACATACTCATGCATTCCATACAAAGAATTTCAGATTTGTGCAAATCCAAAATATGACCGAATCCTAACAAATCACAACCAAAATACTACATAGTATCCTACACATTTTCATCTAATTAGCAAATCCACACGCATCTACACATTACAAATAAAAATGGGATGAGGGAGGACAAGGTGGAAGGGTGGCACTGAGCTCTTAGCCTCTTACCTCCACGGCTCCGAGGAAAGAAGTGATGAGGGGAGAGTTAGGCCGCTGGAGGGGAAATCCGACGATGAGGGCACATGAGGAGGAGATCGTGCGTCGAGGACGGCGGTGTCGTTGATGTCGGGGGTGGCGGCGCCGAGGTCAGAGGCGGCAGTGTCAGCCGGGGGATTAAGGGGAGTGAACGGGCGAGCCCTAGAGGAGGCCAGTGCAGAGGGAGGATGCCGACAGGGGGAGGAGGCCGCGCGTTGAGGCGGCGGCAGCGTCGGCGATGTCGGGGGTGGCGACGTCGAGGCTTACGGGGAGGTGAACGGGCAAATCCTAGAGGAGGCGAAGGAGCGCGCGAGAGCTGAGCAGGCTAAGGACTGGGGAGATGAATGGGCGGCACTGGGGAGATGAATGGACGAGCCCTAGGGTTATGAAGGCCTATCACAGATGGTTCTATTATGGAACTGTCTGTGAAAATAAATCACAGACGGTTCTATTTATGAACCGTCTGTGATACGTTCCACATCACAGACGGTTCTATTAAAGAACCATCTGTGATATATAATGTATCACAGACGGTTCTTTAACAGAACCGTCTGTGATAAACTCATATCACAGATGGTTCCTAATTAGAACCGTCTATGATAACCTAACAAATGAACAAGTCTCTTCATTTTCCCGCTTGTGTCTCTTCGTCTCACGATCGCACGACTTCGTCTCTTCATTTTTCAACATTGCTACAGCTCCCAAATATCTCTTTGTCTCCCGCTCCGGCTTTAGTACTTATTCTATAAATAGATATCCTCTTCTACAATGGATTTCACACAACCTCCTTGATCCCCTTTCTCCACAAACTCCAAATGGCTTCCCCTCTTGTGCTAGCTGTATTGGCCTACATTGTGCTTCTTTACTCGCACCTCTCTGATTGTAACCTGACCCAAGTTGCGGACAAGCCTTCCATTCACAATGTCATCTGTTGTAGACCCTCCGATCTACCAGAGACCATAGCGGCCATCATCTGTCGACTGGAGCTCCTCCTCAGATGGACCAATGCGAGGGTTCGTGGCATCCAGCAAGTAAACCTCATCGTGGAGATCGTCCTATGGAACTACTTGGTCCGCACCGAGGATGCAACCCAGAGAGTCGAGGATGACATTCGAATTGCAGGAGAGCGGGTCGACCTCTCCGAGATGGAGGAGACCAAGGCTGATGGCCTCTGGGCTATATGGGGCTTGCTTGCGGAATCTGAATGGCTACAAGCGCGAATTGAGCATGCAAGGTCGTAGGTGGAGGCGTTTGATCTAACAGTCGCTGATCCCGCCACCACTACAATCGACGAGAAAGCTTATGAAGATTTGAAGGCATGTAGTCGACGCAGAACTCTATGACCTCTTCGGTTGCATAACCTATGATGATGCTGCCCTCCGGTCAAGATCGATTCCGTACGTAGGACTTGAGAATTCCCATGTACCTCTCGAACGGGTACATGTGACGTAGGAACATGGGGCCACATATCTTTATCTCTTTCACAAGGTGAACAATGAGATGGACCATGATATCGAAAAATGACAGAGGGAAATACATCTCAAGATGACATAGAGTCGTCACCACATCGGCCTGCAGAGCATCTAGTCCTTGGGGATCGATGACCTTCTGAGCAATTGAGTTGAAGAAATAACACAGCCTCAAGATTGCCACTCGAACCTTGTTCGGCAAGATACTCCTAATTGCAACAGGAAGCATTTGTTTCATCAGCACATGACAATCATGAGACTTCATACCAATTAATTTCAAATCTTGCATAGAAACAAGTTTCTTAATGTTAGCGGAGTAACCAGACGGGACTTTCACACCATGAAAACTCTAGCACAGTTCATTTCTCTCGACCTTGGACAAAGTGTAGCAAGCTGGGGGAAGGTACGTTCGTCCTGTATTGGTCTCTTTCGGTGCTAACTCGGTCCTTATGTTCATATCAACCAAGTCACGCCGTGCGTTAACACCATCCTTTGTTTTGCCACTAATGTTCAGTAAGAGACCAATCAAGCTATCACATACATTCTTCTCCATGTGTATGACGTCGATGCAGTGGCGAACTTCTAAGTGCTCTCAATAAGGCAAGTCCCAAAAAATTGACCGTTTCTTCCAGATGTTCTTCTAACGGGTTCTTAATTTACGTCCTTTCCCAAGCACAAAATTGATATCCTTAACCATATCATAGACCTCTTTCCTCTAAAACCCTTGAGCCGAACCGCCCTCCTTATTTCGTTAATTGTTTCTTCATCTTGTGGTATGGGTGACTCCTGGGAAGGAACCTACGGTGACGCATATACATAGTTTTGCGCGAGTTGTTCAACCATACACTCTCCGTTGCATCTAAGCAGTGCGGATAAGCTTTGGCTCCTTTTGTACTGAAACCCGATAGGTTACCAAGGGCAGAAAAATCATTGATGGTGCAGAACAACATGGCGCGTAAAGTGAAGTTCTCTCATTTGTACGCATCCCATACATGTACCCCTTCATTCCACAGTGTCACAAGATCTTCCAGCAATGGTGCTAGGTACACATCAATATCATTCCCAGGTTGCTTCGGCCCTTGGATAAGTAGTGACATCAAAATGTACTTTCGCTTCAAACACAGCCAAGGATGAAGGTTGTACATACATAGATTCACGGGCCAAGAGCTATGCCGGCTGCTCATGTTACCAAAAGGATTCATTCCATCTGTACTCAACCCTAACCTTATGTTCCTCGGTTCCGCACCGAACTCTTCGAAGCTCTGATCGAAGTTTCTCCACTAGGCAGAATCAACAGGGTGTCTTAGCTTTTCATCTTTCTTATGCTCCTCCGAGTGCCAATGCAGCAATCTTGCCTCCTTTGGGTTCGCAAATAAATGCTTCAAATGTGGGATCATAGGCAGATACCACAACATCTTAGCAGGAGGTCCTTGCTTCACCTTAGCACTATTCTGATGCTTGTATCGGGATGCTTTGCACACGCGGGACATACATGCATGTCGGCATACTCTTTACGGTAGAGGATACAATCGTTCGGGCGTGCATGTAGTCTTTCTACTTCCATTCCCAATGGACAAAGAACTTTCTTTGCTTGGTAGGTGGTGCTGGGCAACACGTTTCCCTCCAGAAGGATGTCTACTAGGAGACCTAACAACGCCGTGAAACTCTTAACGGACCAACCATTGCTTGCCTTCAATTTAAGCAGTTCAATCACAGTTGACAACCTTATGTATTCCGGCTTGCAGCCAGGGAACAAAGGTCTCACCGAGTCCTCCATTAAGCCCTCAAATTTACAAAACTCTCTCTCACTGTAGTTCTCTTCTACATCGCGTAGCATCTCGATCCAGATTGTCATCGTATGCACCTATCCTCATCAAAAGCATCCACATCCGCATATCGTTGACTTCCTCGGCGATGTCGCCATTATTAACTTCCAAAGATAATCGCTCTTCACCGTGGTCGTCCAACATGTATACCCTTTTTGAAACCCCTTCAAATCAAGTGCGCTTCGATCTGCGCCGGGTTGTTAATCATCTTCGACACGCAATCAATGCATGGACAAGACATAAAATTTATCCCTTCTTCAACATATCCCTCGCGGCGGCTCTTCTAAAAGCAACCACGCCATTAATGTACTCTTGACTCACACGGTTCACACTACATCCAGCTTGGTCCATCTATGCTACGATGTAACAAATTAGTGTCAAATTAGATTAATAAACTGCAAGTACGTACTCTTCCTATTTACCAAACAAACTTAAATTGATTAGCAATTAATTTATAGTAAACATAAAGGGTTATAGATCGTTACCCTTGGAGCTCACGAAGAAAATACCAAATATCTCTCGAGAATCCTCTCCTTCTCCTCCCTTCCTCCTCTCCTTCTCCTCCCCTCCCTCTCTGTCAGCGGCGCAATGAGCTTCCTATTTACCAAACATACTTAAATTGATTAGCGATTAATTTATAGCAACATAAGAGCATCTCCAGTGTATTGAACCAATTCCGATTCAAAGAGATGCCACATAAGCATTCAAAGAACTACTCATTTTCCCCCCCAATGTATTGATCTGATTCGTACTCTTAAGTGGGACCGACATCTTATTAAAAAAAATCAGAAAAGAAATAAAATCTCTCTCAACCACTCTCTCTCTCCATTTCCTTCCCCCTCACAGAACTTAATGCATATGCTAACCACCCGATGAAAAATATTATTCTATTCACTTGCATCTGGATGCAAAGTTTGCATCGGTTCCTAGAGTTTTGCTTCGGAATCGGCAGCTTCCAACGTGTGGAATCGGTTCCTAGCATTAAATCTAGCCATTTAAATCGGCTAATTAAGCACGTACATTGCAGATGCTCTAAAGGGTTATAGATTGTTACCACGCAAATACCAAACCTCTCGAGAATCCTTTCCTTCTCCTCCCTTTCTCCTCTCCTTCTCCTCCCTTCCCTCTCTGTCGGCGGCGTAGTGGGCAAACACCTGGGTGGCGGCTCAAATGGGAATGGGCAGGGGGTCTGGTCTAGGAATTTATAGTGCCGGGATATCACGGACGGTTCTTATTATGAACCGTCTGTGATATACAACTGTCACCGACAGTTTTTCAATATAACCATCAGTGATAGTTCATAGACGGTCTTTATTAACAACCGTCTGTGGTACAGGAGATTATCACAGACGGTTATTTAATAGAATCATCGGTGATATTTCACAGACGGTTTATGTTGACAACCGTTTGTGGTACAGGAGATTATCACAGGCGGTTATTTAATAGAACCGTCTGTGATAACTCACAGATGGTTCTATTAATGAACCGTCTGTGATAGATGCCTATCACAGACGGTTATTAATAAGAACCATCTATGATAGGCTGGCACGGCAAATACTTGGTCCGGACAAACCCAACACAGACGGTTCCATTTTAACCGTCTGTGATGAGGCGTCTACTATTGCCTATTTTGTAGTAGTGTGTGTGACTTAATTGCATGTTGTTGTTGGTTGTGCATGGAAGATTAGGCTTATGCTTTTGCAGTTCTGCTACTTTCTTATACCTTGATAGCATTTTACTCTAGATCCCATGGTACATTCATGATTGATTTTTCTTCTTGTGAAGCAATGAGGGATTGCAGTGTCGTTGGCTTAACGTAGTTTTGGTCCAAACTCATTCTCCATTAAGGTCGCAATTCTTCGTAATTATGAAAGGTCACGGTATTTTGGATACTAATATTGCTTACTATGAATTTCACAAGATCTTGAAAATTTAATTGATGTTCCTTTTGTCACAAACTATTGAAGGTACTTTATATTTTCCAAACTTCGAGTCTTGTGTCTTTGCGCAGACAGAGTGAATTAATCAAAACACTCATGTGAAATCTTTCAGCCTTCCATCACGTTTAATCAAAACTGAAGAGTGCTCTCTTCCTCTACAGACATATCTTGTGTTTGTGTTCATCGCCGAGGCTCACCAGTTTAAAAATTATAGCTCTTTGTTATATGACCTTACATATACACATTAAATTATAACATAAAGATTTGGTTGCTTTAAAAAATTACAAATCTCCATGCACTATTTTCTTAACTTGAATTGTGAGTGCTCATATTCGTGCTAATTACAAGGTTGCGGTCATTTGAGTGGTTCATTGTGGAATTTAGATTACATCCAGCTAACTGCTGACCCCAATGAAATTTTCTGGTGGTACGTGTCTAACTTTAAATGACACGGTATCTAATAACTAGCATATTTGTTCTGGTTTTGATTACAAGAAAAAAATTTCATCAGGACTGATGGATGATCCTACTGTTGGATGGTCTAAAGAAATGTATATGTGGATATCATGGGGATATGTGCACGATCTTAGGATGATGTTACAATTGGCAATGTCGTTAACGGTTTGTCGAAACATACGTTTTCGTCAAAGGTTGGAATGTCGTCGTATTAGTGCGGTCGATCGGCGTTGGTAGCAGCGGTCGACCGCCTTTCAATGGCAATCGACTGGTTCTTCCGATCATCGCCAATTGGTGGCGATGAGTGTTGGGTTAGGTCAAGTTCATGGGTTTCATGGCATATGTGTTGCATGATGCATGTTTTGACTAACGTGGGTCAAGTTGTGAAGAACTTGTTCCCGGAATCGATTTCTTTGTCTATTGTTGTGTAGGTTGCTTGGAGGTCAATGATGGTCAACGGCGAGGATGATCGGGACTAAGCTTGGAGAGCTGAGGTCCAGAATGATCGGGGATGCCGAGTGAGGTCAATGGAGTCAAGCATGGCGCAAGAGGAACAAAGGTGACCGAATGGGCAGTTCGGTGCGACGGGTTGGATCAAGCGGCACGGGGTCGGTGCAAGTGCTATGGTGGTTTCGGTGGGAGCCGGATGGGAGAGAATTGCCGAAATGATGAGAGCCGTTGGATCAACCTACATGTGGCGAAGCATGGAGATGATTCACGAAGATGGGACTCAGTCTTTGAAAAAAGATCGAGAAGGGGTATTTTGGTAATTTTACCAAATATCGCCTTGGTGACCTTTTGCCAACCCGCGGCGCAAGATGGCACATGATGAAGCGGATTAGGTCAAGAGAAGATGAAGACGGCGCTTTAAAATGCGTGCGTGTGTGACCCGTTTGTGTGTGGGCCTTAACGGGAGCCTATTAGGGTTAATGCTTCTAGAAGGTCTAAGCCTCCACTATAAATAGAGGAGGGAAGTGGCTGCACCCCCTTCAACCCTTTCATTGTTTTGAAACCCTAATTTGCTTAGGGAGAGGATTAGTGGAGGTTAGGGTTCTAGAGAGTTGGATTTGATTTCGTGCTCATGTATTGAGTCTTTGTCCTCCATTGATGTAGTGGCTGTAAACCAATACCATATCAAATCAATCCAAAAAAAGTTCTCTCAAATATGTGTCTATTTGCTTTCTTTCTCCCTATTTGGTGATTTGTGGTCTTTCTTTGATCCGTGAGTTTTTGCTTGGTTTCTTGCCTTGATCTAACTTGCTGTGACATGTAGGAACCCATCTAGGATCATCTTGATCATCATTCACCCACGAGCAAGTCTCTAGATCATATTTCGTTTTTAACTCGTTTTTGAACCACCTTCGTTCAAACTGAAAAATATAGGAACTTTGGCATGGATCTCTACGATCCTTGATTGGAATAGGTTCCTAATATCTTAGAGAAGGTGTGGTTCACGTTTCGTGGAGTTTGGCCGTGTGAATCAAAAGTTAGACCGATTTGAGTTTTGGTTTTCGGGCTATCTGTTCTGTTCATCGTGCTTGCGGTCAGTCCGCACTTCAGCCGCCGGTAGTCTGAGGTGCGGTCAGTCCGCGTAATAGCCGCCGGTCAGTCCGAGGTCCGGTCTGACCGCTTGACTGGCCATCTGCTGCCGGTTTGACCGCCCTTTAGGGTTTGAACTCCGTTTGGTTTTTGCTTTGGGGATTTTGGTTTGGATTCAATACAAGTCTTCCGCTGTACTTGTAGATTGATCTTCATAGCTTCATAGCTATTGGAGTGACATTCGTGTTGAATTCGATCTTTGTGAAAAAGTGAGCGTACTCCTATTCACCCCCCTCTAGTCGCCTTTTCGGTCCAACAATATATTACATTGAAAATAAATATGTTGTTAAAGTATTAACACCTCTATAAATTGGGGAAAAGAGATCAGGCTAGGTGTAGGTTGGGTAATGAAAATCATTAATTGACTGTTTTTTTGTTTCAGATGCGATGAGATAGAAGGCAAAATGACTCCTTTAAATCTTCGGGTTACAATGTTAAGAAAGGTATTATACTACCATATTAATAGACATGATTTTGACACCCTTTTGTAAGCAGTGAATTCAAGCTTGGAGTTATTTTTTACAAGGCTTATTGTTTGTCCTCAATTTAATTTGAAACATTATATGGAAACCATATTGTCAGATGGACCTCTGTAGTTGTTCATTTTATTATCTACATACACTTTAGTTCCTCCTAAGACTGAAACATCAAATATATTCTGTACTGGTGCATATTATTCCATTGATGAAAATGCTATTGTTGTTACTTTCCTTTGTTTCCCATTTATTTGGCGACTTCTAATTTAGATTTTTTAGATTTGTGATTACTCCCGATTTGTCTCTTGTCCATGCTCTATACTGAAAAAATGCTGGGAGTTTATTCACAACACACTCATCTACGATATGTTCTGGGTATATGATTTGATTTTTGTGATGTTCCTGTTTCTTGCAAAGCTGCAATAAGAATGTAAGAAGCACACATAGCTCATATACATTTTAGTATTCTATGTGGTTAGGCATTGTTGTTTTGGGGTTAAATGACTAGATACTCTAACCCAACAATGTTAGTTGGACAGTGGAACTCAATCCATGGAACCCTTAATTACTCAACTGATTGTGGTTATAAAGATGACATGGCGATCAAAATATGTTAACTTACTATTTTATTGGCATTGATTTCAGATGTTCAGTTCTTGCCAATCGCTGGTCTTTTGGGAACTAATATGAAGGCACGAGTGGATAAAAGCATTTGTAGCTGGTGGAATGGTACATGTCTATTTGGCGTTCTGGATTGCATCAAAGTCCCTTTATGAGATCCCAAAGGTCCAGTAAGGTTAGATGATTGTTTTGCTTAGTTTGTCAAGTACATCTAAATGGAGAAAGTAAATCCATTTGTTTGGTGCCATATGGTGCATACCAAACCTTGGTTATATATTTTTCCATAAGCCATTATTTTTTTAAAAATGTATTGTCTTTGTGCTCATATAGTCATATTGCATTTTTTTCACTTGAATAACTATCTTGAATAATGTTGATTAACAAGGCATACATATATGCAGGATGCCAATCATTGATAAATATAAAGACATGGGCTCTGTGGTAATGGGAGAAATAGAGTCTGGGACTATCTCAGAGGGTGATATTTTTTTGGTTATGCCAAACAAGGTATCATTTTTTTTGGTTGATTTGTTACAATGGAAAGCAACTCTTAAATGTTCTTAGTAGTAGGGGGACCTGATCTTAGTGTACTTGTTGTTTTACTAATAGGCCAATGTGAAAGTCATTAGTGTATATTGTGGTGAAGACAAAGTGAGAAGTACCGTACCTAATGAGAATGCCCGTGTCAAATTGTTAGGAATTGAAGAGGAGGACATTACTGTTGGTTTTGTTCGATTAAATGTGCCTTCTGCATTTCTATAGTTTGATAACTGGTACTGGCTGTCACATTCTGAATTCTTGATTAGATATTATTAGGTAAAGGGAAAATTGCATTAGAGGGCTGTCTACAATACAATAATTATTTGCTATTGTTTTTGTTTGAAGTCTGAACCCTGCTTCATGTGTTTGCTTGATAGTGCCTTTTTGTCTGAGATGCTGAGTAGGTTGTCATGGTGGAAATAAATCTCCCACTGAAGCATGAAATTTAGCCCTTAGGTGCTTTATAATGCTGAAATAAATTTAGTTGTTTATATCCTTCATTTTCCCCGAGTATCCTTGATTGACATACACTCGGGAAAGTATTCCGTTAATTTCCCGAGTGTTTTTGGTTGATGTACACTCCGGACAAATGAACTTTTCCCGAGTGTCTTTGATTGACATGCACTCGGGAAAGTATTCCGTTACGGTGGTTGAACCCGTTGTGCCAACTATTCTCCTGAGTGTTGGATGTTTTTTGAGTGTAAATCCGAACACTCGGGAAACCAATTTTTACCCGACTAAACGATCACGAGTGTTTTTTCCCAATGGCCGACCTTTAGAAATTAGTATCCTGAGTGTTTTTGGTATTTTCCCGAGTGTTTAGGGCACTCGGGAAATTTCTGGTAGTGTGTGTTTTATTTTATGACGGTTGTAATGTGCAGATGTAAGCCACTAACAGACATTGATAGCTTAAAATTAATCAAAACAGTATACTCTTCATGAGGATAAGCGGGTGCCTTTCCAACTGAAACTTCGACTGCCGACCAGTAGCACAGCTTCGATATTGTCAAAGAAATGAAAGTCTAAGGACAGGTTAAAAACACAGAAATGCGAATAGGATCACATAAGCATAATAATTCTTTTTCATGAGAATGCAGAAGAGTGCCATTCTGTTTCATTAGCGAAAGAGAGTTCACAAACATCATTTGATGGATGAACTGTACTTCGGGACACCAACCGAACAAGGACACTGGAAATCAAGATTCCGATGGCGACAGACGACAGTAGAAATTATGGCCTGTTTGGCATAGTCTGTTTGAAAGGATTGACCGACTGAGTTGAAAAACGTTTGGTACTCGATAGTCTGGTTTTTAGGTAGGTTGGTTGGCTATTCTAAGTTGAGAAATGTTTTAAATATCTTCAAGATAAATGAAAGCTTATTTGATGCTATTTGAAAGAATTTGTTTTGTTTTTTCATGTTCGCATAGAAATATAAATTTAAGCATTAAATGTACTACATTTTCAATTTCCATGTATGAAATACTAAATGTTACATATATGGGATCTTGCTTTGAACTTTCGCATATCCATTATGTGAAATCTACTAAAATTTTATTTCAACAACATTCAAATTTGCACACAAGTAAATCTTAACCACAATCATCAGATCACATGATTACACAAGTAATCAATTTCATGATTACATAAGTAATTCATCTATATCAGAAAAAAAGGAAAATGAAAAAAAAACTACAACTACACGGGTGGAGGCGAAGCGGGGGGCGGCATCGAGCGACGGCGGTTGGAGGAAGCAGAGGCGCAGGGCGGCGCCAACGGGAGGAGGCGGCGCAGATGGATTCAACGTCGATGGGGGACGGTGTCGGGCGGAGGAGGCACAGAGCGGCACCAGCGGGGTCGAAACCCTAGTCGCCGCATGAGTTGGGTATGGGAAGGAGTTCGGTGGAGGCGGCGAATGAAAAGGGAGAGGTGAACTACTAGTTTTTTTACTTGATATGATATGGAGTAGGTAAATATTTGCAACTTTTATGAGCAAAATCCAAACCCCATCCCGCAAAAGCCACCGAAGCTACCCTAGACTACTGTCCACTTCCAGCTTCTTTATGTTGTGCTGTACTTCCGGTTTTTCCATAAACAGCTACTGGAAACCGTCCGTTTAGAAAAGCTTCCAACTTTTCTCAGCGTAAAGCCAAAGCCAAAACTGTCCTAAACAGGGCCATTGAACGCCCCCTTGTTGCACGATTGGCGACGGCTAGCTGCTTAATCTGCACCATGTCTGTACTCTGTACTGTATTATGTGTACTTAATTATGCTGTTATATGCGGTACAGAACTCGGTTAAGTGAGACCCGTAGCCAGGCCAGGCGGTCAATCAAAACTGATATGATCCGCCGGCGAAGCCATGGCTAGCTAATTAGTAGCTAACAGTCTCATCGGATCTTGTTGGTTTCTAGCTGCCAGCTGCTTCTCTTGACCAGTCATGAGACGAGATACTGGAAGATTCTGTATTTCTATCGTTCTTTTAGCTTGATGTGGAGGATCACAATACCTAGAGGTTAATCAACCAATTAGGAGTGGACATTGTTGTCTTTTTCCCCCCTAACATGTGTAGCTGGCCGTAGTAATCTTTAAGGCTTAGCGACCGAAAGATCACATGATCAAATCCCAGAAAAGGCATAAATTAACCTACCTAACATATAGTTAATGAAACTTGAACATTAGCCGTTAGCGTCAACAAACCAGTTGGACTACCCACCAGTTGGTGTCTTCTTCTCCTCACCAATGTGGTTTTGATTGTAGAGCGTGATTTCTAGTCTAAAAGTGTGACTATTAAGTTGGCTTTTTTTAGGGAAAACAGTTGGACCAACAAGGTCCGACTGCGCTATTATATTAATAATTATGAAAACTAATAATCACAGGAGGAAAAGGAAAGAGAATAAACAGGGAAAGAAATTATAGAATTCTATCTATCCACACTTGAATTGAAGGGAAATAATTCTTCTTTGCTCTATGGATAACCATGGCAAACTCCAACTTCAATTTGTCCTTCGGGCGTTGAACGGTTGGATCATATACTCAAAGACTTTGTTGTTTCTCATAATCCATATGCTCCAGCAGACGAGTGATGATCTCCATGAAAAATTGATAATTAAGACAATCCTTGATATTTTCCAGAGAGCCCAGAGCTGATCCCTTCATCATTCTATTGGGACAGATATGATCCCAGCACGCTTGTGCAAAGGAGCAACTGAAAAATAAGTGAAACGGAGTTTCCTCAACATCTTGTTGGCACAATTCATAGTTGTAGGTCTGCAAAAATCTGTTTTTTCTTCTCGAAAGGTTTTTAGTATTTAGCCTATCCTTTAACAGCAGCCAGAAGAAAACTTTGTGTTTAGGTTGACAAGAACTTTTCCATAACCATCTATAAATCATGTGACTTTGCTGATGCCCAATTAGAATTCTGTAAGCTTTGACAGAAGAAAATTCCCCAAACAACCAGATATATCTACAAACATCCTTGTCATCTGTAATACTAATCTGCCGAATGAGCTGTTCGATTTGGTAAAATTGCTGATAAGCTTGGACAGACAGGGGAGATGGAAGAGTTCCTGAAGGTCCTGAGTTTGGCAAACTGTCAAATTCTGAACTTTAACGAATGAAAATAGTTCAGGGTGTTGAAGCATGAAGAGGTTATTATTCCATGAGTCTTGCCAAAAGAAAGCAGTTTGGCCATTGCTTATGGAACAGTTAGCAATGCCTTTGTAGACACTGAGTAGTTTCAAATTATCTTTTGACCGAAAGGATCCTTCAGCATAGTTTGTCGGTATTCGGTTGTTCCAGTAGTAAGTATGCCAAATGAGATTCACGCAAGGCAACTGAGCTTTATTAAAGAACTTGTGCATATTCTTTAGGATAAGAGCATCATTCCGCACTAAAAGCTTTAGGATGTTGGTGATATGTTCTAGAGGCGATCATAGAGATGATTGTATTATGTCTATATTTATGAGTTATTGAATAAATGTTATTCTATTTCTTGAATGAATCATCAGTTATATAGATTAACAAGTATGTGACTTATTGATGAAGCTCTTTAACTTATATGACGTTATTCTAAATATATCACTAGTCGGAACACTAGTAACTCCACGACCAACACATGTATTGATTAATAACCACGTTTCACCGGTCATGGATATAGGGATATTGAATCAATAATGTGAACACATGTTAGAGAACATGGTGTTGGATAGACCCACCTTTAGATACTATTGAGATTGTTATGATTCTATGTGTCATCAGTTGGTCTCAAGCAATGATGATGTATAATTCTTAGACCAGAGATCAGCATGGTTTTCTACATACGTAATACCACTCTTAGGGGTTGCCAAATGCTACTTGTAACTGGGTAGTTATAAATGTAGCTTTCGGGTACGCTATGAAACATGCGGAGGAATATGACTAGTTGGATATAGGATTTGCACTGCCTAACATAATAGGAGAGATATCTCTGGGCCCCTCAATGTGGTCAGATAAAGAAGGTGCATGGCCATGCAACTAGTGGTCAAAGAGTTGACCACACAAGGTTATAAGACACTCGATTGAGAAAGTATTGAACAGTCAATGGATGACATGATATCTCACCTGGAGTTCAACC
Organism: Phyllostachys edulis; assembly: GCA_036346405.1. Taxonomy (NCBI): domain Eukaryota; kingdom Viridiplantae; phylum Streptophyta; class Magnoliopsida; order Poales; family Poaceae; genus Phyllostachys; species Phyllostachys edulis. The sequence goes on from CM070567.1 coordinate 17,334,048, forward strand.
AAATATCGTGAGGCAAAGGGAGAATACATGAGAATGTCGTTTAGTTCGATCAGATACGGACTAGTCGTATGGAGATACGAGCTGGTCGTAAAATGGTCAAACATAATCACTAAGTGGTCGAAACCTACTTGTAAGGAGTTACGAACTGGTCGAGACTAAATATGAACTAGTCGTATAGAGATATGAGCTGGTCGTTAGTGATAAGGACCTGGTCGTAGATCATATTGCATTAAGGTTCGTCTGATATAATTTGTATGTATTTGGGAATCGTTATGTCCTGCTAAGAACCGCTAACGACTTGTGGTCGGAAAGAGTTTCCGAGTCACAACCGAATATGCATGAACCTACAGGATCACACACTTAACGGGTTGAAATAAACATGTTCGAATAGGATCCGTCATGGGCTCTATATAAGGAGATGCATGAGGCTATTGGGATATAGATGAGTTGACATGAGTTGCTCCACCAAAAACCCTAGCCGTCTTCTTCTCGAGAGAGCCCCATCATGCGAGTTGGTGCTAGCACACCGACGCAAGATGTTCCATCCCTGGACATATGGATACTGTAGAGGCACTACTGTAGTTGCTACTGTGCTTGAGGACGATCCATGACCTTGGCGAGGAACGCGATTGGTTGCTGGAGGAGACGATCGGTACCGAGGACGATCGACTACGTTGAACGTTCGACGACGCTGGATGATCGACTACGGTGGACGATCGACTACAACCACTTCATCGACGTACTCTACGTTGGATTAGGCTACTCCAACTCTTCTTCCGTTGCGCTGCGCGTCTAGTGATAATGATCTATGATCTCTTGCTTGCTTGGCTTCCTAGTTTATATGGTAGAAGTTTTGAATTGCCAGCTAGTGTAGCCTACCCATATCCCTTCATAGGACTCCTAGCCCCCCTTGCGCTTTCGGTCGACAGACCATTTTCCATGATGCCATTGATGGATTCTTTGCATTAATATCTGAACCTCTCCACAAGCAATGCTTTTTGTACTTGTCTATTTGTCTGATGACAGTCTAGGGAAACTTTAGGCAACACATATGGAAAATTGGGAGCTATGTGAAAACTGAATTCACCATTGTCAACTTTGCACCACAACTTAGAAATGTTGAACAAATAGCTAGCATTCTTTCTATTCTCTGAACCAGGGAAAGAAGTCCTCCACCCTTGGTTTTGTTAGACAAAGGGGCAGCCCCAAATAAGTGAAAGGGAAAGAATCTAGTTGGCAATCAAATGTTTTTGCTAGATGTTGAGCTTTTTCATAATCTACATTGATTGGCACCATGAAAGATTTGTGGTAATTCACCTTGAGTCCTGTAGAGTCTGCATATGTGTTGATCGTATAGTCCTTAAGCATAAAAGTTGTCTTGTACAAGCATGCATAATTACTAGGATGTCATCAGCATACTGAATTATAGGAAAATTAGGACAGGCACCAGCCTCTATTGGAAGATGAAGAAGCCCTCTGCTCATGGCTTTATTAAGAATGGACCGAAACAGATCAGCTACCAAAAGCGAAGAGAAGTGAAGAAAAAGGGTCCCCTTGTCTAACACCCCTCTTGTAATGGAATTTCTTTCCTGGTACCCCATTCAAAAGCATTGAGGAGGTACTAGAAGTTAAAATTGATGCTATCCTAGCTATCCACCTATGTCCAAATCCTTTAATATCTCCTAATATCCTAAATTACTTTATGCTCAATTGTATTGAATGCCTTTCCAAAATCCAATTTGAGCAAAATGATTTTTTTAGACTGTTGGCATTGATAAAGGTACTCAAATGCCCATGCAAGACAGTCCTGAATTGTTCTTGATTTGATGAAACCATATTGGTTAGCATGCACCCACTGAAGGATAGTATTCTGCAATCTATTGGCCAATATTTTTGTCAATATCTTTAGTGAACACTTAAGTAGAGAGATTGGTCGAAAATCATTGATAGTGTCTGGACTAGGACTATCTTTTTTTTTGGGCACTAATGTGATAAAAGAGTTGTTAATGCATTGGTGAGAAACTTTTCCATTGTAAAAGTCATCTATGAGAGCATAAATCTAGAGCCACTGTATCCCTGCATTTCTTTAGAAATTCACCATTGAAGCCATCAGGTCTGGGTGATTTATTTGTTAGTAGGCTGAAAACAATTGCATCTATTTCTTCTTTAGAGAAGGGTGCCTCAAAGATGTCCAGATGATAACATGATGGATGAGCTCTGAAAGATTGAAAACCATTGTACTGAAGGAAGTGGTTCCAAGTCATTCCTTGTAAGCCTCCCATAGCAAATCAGCTTTCTCAAAATGTCCAAACTTTTCTTCACCAGACTTCACCCACTTGAGCATGGGAGTGCTAAATTTATGGTGGCATTTGCATGGAAGAATTTTGTGTTTTCATCACCAAACTTCACCCACTTGATTGTTCCCCTTTGCTTCCAGTAAATACGTTGGCTCTTTAGTAACTTTGAAAGTTGATCGTGAAGAATTTTCCTGTGATTAAATTCTTGAACTGTCAAATCTCTATATTCTTCAATGATATCCATGAAGTTGATTATCATCTTTGTATTGGTAATTATTGCTGACAACTTTGAGAGGGACTTTGCCAAGAATTTTAGAACTCTGTTAATGGATTTGAATTTGGATGTAAGTCTCTGAAGGAAGTTTCCAACCATGCTTAACCGCCTACAAGAAGTCCTTATGTTCTAACCAGTAGTTTTCAAATCTAAAAATGTTAGCTCTTGGAATAGCAGTGCCAATCTCAACTAAACAAGGGACATGGTTAGAAGTATCTCGAACCATAGGTGTAACCATTGTGTTTGGATAAGACATGGTCCAGGAATTGGAGGTGAAAAACCAATCTAAACGCTCTAGGAGAGGAGATTGTTGCTTATTACTCCAAGTGAAAGATCTTCCTTTCAAAGATAGTTCAACTAAGCCCAACTTGCTTATAGCCTTATTAAAAATGAACATATCATTAATGTCTCCATCAGGTTTATTTCTATCAGAAGGAGCTCTAATGAAATTAAGGTCTCCCAAAATTAACCAGTATGCCTCAGGAGGCATGAGAATGTTTCTGAACCAAGAGATAAATTCAGCTTTGTCATCTACTTGACAGTGTCCATAAACATTTGTAAGGATCCAACTATCTCCTGCATGGATTGAAGTGAATTCAAGGGATAGGGAAACTGATTTTCAAAAAGAAGCTCCCCAGAAAAAAAAACTGAGTCTGCCCGAGCACTAAAAGGCCACCCGAAAGACCAACAGATGGAAAGAAAGCAAACTTATTGAGTATGGGAGTGCTAAATTTTCTTATGTAGACATCATCAAACTGAGACCTCTTTGTTTCTTGCAAGCAAAGGACATCACAACCACTCTCAATGATTTTGTTCCTAATGGCATTCCATTTGCCTTTTGAATTCATACCCCTTACAGTCCAACAAAGCACTTTCCATTTTCTGCTACTATTCATGATGATATTCAGGATATAATTTCCACTATGGTAGAAACTGTTAGAAGTTTAGGCTTGGCCGATACACCAAAATCCCAAAGGCCCACTCATGCATGGTGGAAGTTTAGTACCATATGGCTAGTCTAGGGAGGAGAACTCTGGCTCTGGCTCTATATAAAGGAGTCCTCTCCTCTAGACTAAAGGAGATAAGACAGAATGCAAAATAGAGTTAAGCTTTCATAATAACCGGACTCAGTTTTGCACTGTTACCCAATTCCTTATTGATGTGCTACTTGGCTACTCCATCTCTTCCTCGGCGTGCACCGACGTGGGGAGAGCAGTGTCTCCGAAGCTGGTGTTCCTTGCGATCCTGCACGGGTTGGGGCGAATCAGGTTTTTGGGAAGCGTTTGCGCGACTGCTCACTATCTCCTTCTCTGCGCGTCGTCTTCTTCGGATCAGACTCTACCACAACCTTCGTCGGTGCAATCCTCAGTGAGTCGCGGTAATAACATTTCTTTTGTCTAGGCTTTGTTTCCTAGAAATTTGTTATATGATGATTTTGATGCCTACTACTGTTAGTAGCATACTTGTTCTAGGATTTGCCTTGTTAGTGCATATATATGAGATAGATATGTTTGAGTTAATGATCATGATGCTGTTCATAGTTTTAAATATGTCTAGTATATATGCTGTTGCCGATTCAATTATTGTTTTAGGAATTATAATAATCACACAAGTGTGCTTATATCCAACAATCCAAAAACCTGAATGTGAACTTGATAGGCACTCTGTGATGAAAATGGTTGGTTTTGCTGAGGCAATGAAACCAGAGAAGTTTAGTGGAGTGAATTTCAAAAGATGGCAGACAAGAGTCACTTTGTGGCTCACGGCTCTGAACGTATTTTGGGTTGCCTCCGGGAGACCTGAGGAAGAATTCACTCCCGAACAGGAAAAGGAGATTAAAGTAGCCACCACAATTTTTGTGGGATACGTTCTTAGCGTTCTTTCCGATCGTCTGTGCGATGTGTACATGCACATGACAGACGCAAAGGGGCTGTGGGAGGCACTCGAACATAAGTTCGCTGCATCGGATGCTGGTAGTGAGTTGTATACCATTGAGCAATATCATGACTACAAGATGGTTGAAAAATGTTCTGTAGTTGAGCAGGCTCATGAAATACAATTCATTACGAGGGAACTCGACCACCTCAAATGCACATTACCCGATAAATTTGTGGCTGGTGGCATCATTTCCAAACTACTCTCTTCATAGAGGAATTTTGCCACATCTCTGAAACACAAGAGACAAAATATTTTCGTTGAGGATCTGATTGCGTCCCTTGATGCTGAGGAGAAAGCTCGCGCGAAGGATGAGCATCCTAAGGTGGCCGAAGGACAGTCCAGTGTCAATGTCGTACATCACCATGGTAACGAAAAGTTCAAGGGAAAGGCCAAGGTCGTACAAACAACCTACTTTAAGAAGAACCAGAAGCCAAACAAGGGAAAAGGTGCCTGCTATGTGTGCGGTAAGGGCGGCCACTGGGCCAACAAATGTCCTGACCGTAAAGGCATAAAGAATGAGCATAGACAGACTAAGTCTGTGAATGTGACTATTGGCGATACCAGAGCAGGGACATCTGGGTATGGTAATTTACCTACTGTTCTTTCGGTCTGTCATTCCACCGACTGGTGGATTGACACAGGGGCTAATATTCACTTATGTGCTGATGTGTCCTTGTTTTCTTCTTATCAGGCCGCTCGGGCTTCCTCTGTGTTGATGGGAAACGGTTCGCATGCCTCTGTTCTTAGTGTTGGCATGATAGATCTGAAGTTTACTTCGGGAAAGATCGTGCAGCTGAAGAACATGCAGTATGTCCCCTCAATAAATAAGAATCTCATCAGCAGCTCCCTTCTGTGTAGAGATGGGTATAAGTTGGTGTTTGAGTCAAATAAAGTAGTCATTTCTAAATTTGGACTCTTTATTGGAAAAGGCTATGATTGCGGAGGCTTATTCCGTTTTTCCCTTTTAGATTTCTGTAATAAGGTTGTGAACCATATTTGTCATCTAAATAATGGGGATGAGGCCAACGTCTAGCACTCACGTTTGTGTTACATAAATTTTGGTTGTATGTCTCGGCTATCCAGTCTAAATTTAATTCTAAAACTCTCTATAGTCAAAGGTTCTAAATGCCAAACTTGTGTGCAAGCAAAGCAACCTCACAAACCTCATAAAGTTGTGGAGGAAAGAAATTTGGCACCTTTAGAACTCATATATTCAGATCTTTGTGAAATGAATGGTGTGTTGACGAAAGGAGGGAAAAGATATTTCATATCTCTAATTGATGACGCTTCTAGATATTGTTATGTGTATCTGTTGAAAACAAAAGATGATGCTCTAGACTATTTTAAAACTTATAAGGCTGAAGTTGAGAATCAACTAGAAAGAAAAATCAAAAGACTTCGGTCGGATTGTGGTGGAGAATATTTCTCAAATGAGTTCTCCCAATTCTGTGTAGAGCACAGAATTATCAATGAGAGGACACCTCCCTATTCGCCTCAATCCAATGGGGTTGCTGAAAGAAAGAACCACACGTTAAGTGACTTGGTTAATACCATGTTAGACACTGCGGGTTTATCTAAGGCATGGTGGGGGGGAGGCTGTACTGACCTCGACTCATGTCCTGAACAGAGTTCCCACTAAGAATAGTGAGATTACTCCGTATGAAGGATGGAAAGGGAGAAAACCATCACTATCCTACTTGCGCACTTGGAGGTGCTTGGCAAAAGTCAACGTACCAATAACTAAGAAGCGCAAACTAGGACCAAAAACTGTGGATTGTGTCTTTTTAGGATATGCTCATTGCAGTACTGCCTATAGGTTTTTAATAGTTAAATATGAGGTATCTGACTTACATGTCGATACAATAATGGAGTCTCGAGATGCTACATTTTTTGAGAATATATTCCCTATGAAGGATATGCATAACTCTACCAGTCAAGCAAATGATTTAACTCTTGAATCCATAATTTCCATTGAGCATTCCGAACACACACACGAACAAATCATTGAGAAGGAGGACAGTATTGTTCCTAGAAGGAGCAAAAGACAAAGGATTGAAAAATCCTTTGGAGATGACTTCACTATGTACCTTGTGGATGATGTTCCTAAATCCATTTCAGAGGTATATGCATCTCCTGATGCGGAGTACTGGAAGGATGCGGTTCGTAGCGAAATGGATTCTATTCTCGCTAATGGGACTTGGGAAATCACTAATCGTCCATATGGCTGCAAACCAGTTGAATGTAAGTGGGTGTTCAAGAAAAAGCTTAGGCCTGATGGTACTATTGAAAAGTACAAGGCAAGGCTTGTGGCTAATGGCTATACTCGAAGAGAAGGAGAAGATTTCTTTGATACTTACTCACCCGTTGCTAGATTGACCACTATACGGGTACTACTATCCTTGGTTTCCTCACATAGTCTTATTGTCTATCAAATGGATGTTAAGACAGCTTTCCTCAATGGAGAGTTAGATGAGGAAATCTACATGGAATAGCCTGATGGTTTTGTGATAATTGGTCAAGAGGGTAAGGTTTGTAAGTTACTGAAATCTCTGTATGGTCTCAAGCAAGCGCCTAAGCAATGGCATGAGAAGTTCGATAGAACCTTAACATCTGCATGCTTTGCAGTAAACGAAGCCGATAGATGTGTTTACTACCGCTATAGTGGGGGTGAAGGAGTTATACTGTGTTTGTATGTTGATGACATACTTATCTTTGGAACAAGTCTTAACGTAATTATCGAGGTTAAGTCTTTTCTATCCCAAAGTTTTGACATGAAAGATCTGGGAGAAGCTGATGTAATTCTAAACATCAAGTCGATCAAGGGTGAGGATGGGATTACATACGCAATCCTATTATGTGGAAAAGGTCTTGAGCCGCTTTTGGTTATATGGATGAAAGCCTTCTCTAACACCTTATGATCCTAGTCTAATACTTGAAAGAATAAAAGACTAGGAAAGGATCACCGAGATATTCCTGCATTATTAGTTCACTCATGTACTTAGCTAGTGCTACCTGACCTGACATCTCATTTGCTGTAAGCAAATTAAGCTGGTTTACCTCTAATCTGGGAGATGACCATTGGCATGCACTCGAGCGAGTTATGCGTTACTTGAGAGGTACGATGAGTTATGGAATTCATTATACCGGGTACCCTGGCGTACTCGAAGGGTATAGTGATTCCAATTGGATATCTGATGTTGATGAGATTAAGGTTACGAGTGGATATATTTTCACTTTAGGCGGTGCTGTTGTTTCATGGAGGTCTTGCAAACAGACCATTTTGACGAGGTCAACCATGGAAGCAGAACTCACAGCATTGGATACAGCCACTGTTGAAGCAGAATGGCTACGTGAACTCTTGATGAACTTGCCGGTGGTTGAAAAACCGATTCCGGCCATCCTGATGTACTGTGATAATCAAATGGTTCTCATTAAAGTGAACAGTGCAAAGGATAACATGAAGTCCTCCAGGCATGTAAAAAAACGATTGAAATCTATCAGAAAATTGAAAAATTCAGGAATAATAGCTGTGAATTATATCCAAACAGCTAAGAATCTGGCAGATCCCTTTACAAAGGGTTTATCATGAAATATGATAGATAATGCATTGAAGGAGATGGGAATAAGACCTATGTGAGTTACACCATAGTGGCAACCCAACATATGTGATCGGAGATCCCGTGAAGTAGGACCTAGGAAAAACAAACTGTTTGGTTAACTGAAGGAGAATACATTCTATAACCCACTCCACTGAAGATGTCGTACTCTCAAGTCTGTATGGTAGGATGACTCTATCTTAAGGTGTTCTGTGGCTTTAAATAGCAAAGATGCTATCCTACAGAGCATTCTTGAAAGAACACACCTATGTGAGCCCGATTGCTAGTCACAGTCTGTGAGAAATGGGTACTCTCTAAGAAGCTCGTGAAGAGACATCGGAGTATGACTTATATACTCCACCCGAGGAGTAGCCAATCAGTGGCCAAGTATCAGCAAAGGCCTTAGGTGAAACTTGTCCACACAAAACTGTCAAATCAAGGCTTAGTCTATTGTGTAGTTGTGAGCGAGTTTAGCTTGAGATTCTAGGTGGATGTTCAACCTTAACCGGTCTCCACCGAAAAAACTGGTATATCAACAGCACTTTGGAACTATGGGCAAATTCGTGGTGCTTTTGGGATCTAGTGGGGGATTGTTAGAAGTTTGGGCTTGGCCCATACACCAAAATCCCAAAGGTCCACTCATGCATGGTAGAAGTTTAGTACCATAAGGCTAGTCTAGGGAGGAGGACTCTGGCTCTGGCTCTATATAAAGGAGTCATCTCTTCTAGACTAAAGGAGATAAGACAAAATGTAAAATAGAGTTAAGCTTTCATAATAACCGGACCTAGTTTTGCACTGTTACCTAATTCCTTATTGCTGTGCTACTTGGCTACTCCATCCCTTCCTCGGCGTGCACCGACGTCGGGAGAGCAGTGTCCCTGAAGCCGGCGTCCCTTGCGATCCTGCACGGGTTGGGGCGAATCAGGTTTTTGGGAAGCGTTCGCGCGACTGCTCACTATCTCCTTCTCTGCACGTCGTCTTCTTCGGATCAGACTCTACCACAACCTTCGTCGGTGTGATCCTCAGTGAGTCGCGGTAATAACATTTCTTTTGTCTAGGCTTTGTTTCCTAGAAATTTGTTATATGATGATTTTGATGCCTACTACTGTTAGTAGCATACTTGTTCTATGATTTGCCTTGTTAATGCATATATATGAGATAGATATGTTTGAGTTAATGATCATGATATTGTTTATAGTTTCAAATATATCTAGTATATATGCTGTTGTCGATTCAATTATTGTTTTAGAAATTATAACAATCACAAAAGTGTGCTTATATCCAACAGAAACCACCTCCACCACTGACCAATTTGTCTGGATAGGACCAGAAAATCTAAAACCCAGTCAATAAGAGAAGAACTTCTGGAGGAAGACCATACATTGTTCAGCCTGGAGCAGGACCAGGCACCAAGATGGGTATAACCATGAGAAAACATGCTTGAGAAATAGTATCTTATTACATGATCCACAAAATGAGTAGCAAACAGGTCAATGAACAAAACAGGTTTTTAGAGGCCTGCCAGGAAAATAACATTTCTTCTAGTAGTACTTGACCTTGGCGACTTAGTTGCCATCCTCCTTGCTTTTCTTGGACTTGTCATTCTTCTTGCTTTTCTCAACATTGAGCTTTTCATCAGTGACCTTTCTAGAGGACACATTGTAGAAAGAAGCACTTAAGCTCCTAATCATATTTGAAGACACATGTGGAGGTAAACAGGCAGTCAATTCTTCTCTTTGCAAATATTTCGCTTGAATTCCCCATCTTGTTCATGAAGCCTCTTACTTCTTCTAAGCTTAGTAACCACCAGGGGAGGTCTTGCAGACCTTTTCTTCTTTTCTTTGAGAGTTGAAGAACTAGATGAAGCCTCCTTGTCATGTGCTCCAGAGAACTTGGGCTTATTTGTAGCCTGAGGAGTGAAAAATACCTACTTATCTTTCACAGAAGATAGCAGATGTTCCCCCTCCAAAGCTTCCTTGAGTTTTGTAGCCTTAGGTGTGGTTGCTTTCTTGTAGGGGCATTTGTCTGGGATTAAAAATCCTCTGATATCTGAGCTATAGTCATCCATGTTCTTAATTATGTCCCAGGCTTGAGTCTGAAGGAATCTCTCTGTCCAATCAAATTTGTCTGGAGACATGAGCAAGGTTTTGATGAAATCCGAACAGTCTGCAGTGACCCCTATCACTTTCTAGCCAGGTATGTTTTGGTGGCAAAAGAGACTTAGGCAGACTTGTCCCCACTTGTGCCATAGGAGGGGCTACTTCAGGGAAGACATGCACCATGCCAATTTGCAACTACTAGTCATCAACCCGTGTACTGCACGGGCTAGCAATTTTTTTTTATAAAAAAAACATGAATAGAGAAATTTTATGGTGAATATTGCCTATATTTTTTTAATAATATGAACTGCATACAGAGGAAAAAAAATTCAACTATGCATTTCAATATGTATTACTAAAAACATGTTGGAGCAAATTTTCATGGGGTGTAAAACTTAGTTATGTGTCAAATACGGAGCAAAAAAGCTATAGTTATTAACCATACTTTCGTTCCCACAAAAAAAACAAAGATAGATAGTAGTATTAGCTGGGGAGAGATCAAGTACATGCAATCTTAAGTTCTATATAGTAGTACTCTGGAGCATGCATGACGATCAAGTACATGCAATTTTAAGTTCTATATAGTAGTACTCTAGAGCATGAATGATGATCAAGGCTCTTGATTAACTCCTTTTAATTATCGTCTGCCAGCTTGGGCATTAGCTCCTTTCTCGTTTGGCCTGACTCAGTGCCTTTTCTTTCCTTCCTCGCTGGTAGCATCGCTGTTCTTTACCTTTTTTCCGCTTCTGTCTCGTGTCCGGCTCGGCGCTCGTGCCGGGTATTTTTTTTTAATTCCCACTGTGCCGCGCGGAGACGCGGCGCCCTTCTTTGCTTGCGCATTCTCGTGTCGTTCGACTGTTGCATTTTCTGCGCTTGTGAGTTTGCTCGCGCGTCTGCAGCCGTGCGTTGCGCTCGTGAGTTCGCTTTCCCTGCAAATACTATTCCTGGAAGTCTGTACATTAAACTGATGGTAGTTCATGTGCAACGTGAGTACCTTTCGGTTGTTTGGTTTATCTCATTGAGATGTGGCTGATTGCTTTGATCTATATCCTTAGCATTTGATGAATACTATTGAGAAGGAATGTAAAATTAAGCTGACTAATAATATTTGGAAGGAACATATAGAACTGCAATTGTTTTACCTTTGTATATTTGCAAACTTGCATCTTTATTTCTGGAATCGTTTTCCACGCCCCGTGAGATTGATTTTGGTGCAACCTTTTCAATATGTTCTATACATGTAGACACACACTGCTTATATAATATCAAAGTTTCCTATCAAACTTCAAATCGAATATGTACGTCCTTGTCCGATTCCGATTGGGCCATATGTTGAGAATTTCTAGCATTTAATCCTCTTAGGATTCGACCAGTTAAATTCCACTATGACAATTATCCCTTTTAAAAATTTATAACTATGCATTTCAATGTGTATTACTAAAAACACGTTGGAGTAGAGAAAAAATTTATAACTATGCATTTCAATATGTATTACTAAAAACACGTTGGAGCAAATTTTCATAGGGTGTGAGACTTAGTTATATGTCAAATACGCGTATGGAGGAAAAACCTATAGTTATTCTTTTTTTAGCCATCCGATCTTGTTCCGTTCGTTTCTTAGCCGTCCGATCGGACGTTACGTTTTGCCTTCGTGTGAGCTTGCGCAAGCTCGCGTGCTTCTGCCCGTTTCACTGCTCGGCGCACGAAACGCTGCCCCCCTGGACTCCTGTGCCTATCAATCTAGATGGCGCAACATTGCACTCATGAGCTTGCCAGCCACGTCGCACTCGCGAGTTCACCGCCGAAAACTCCTGCCTCCTGTCTAGCTCGGTTCTAGTGACGTTTATTTTAATTAGCAATGGCGCGCGAGCGTTCGATCGTTTCCTTCTCATCGCGGCCGTTCAATCGCGTCGTGCATAGCGCTCGTGAGTTGTGTAGCCAGCTTGCAGTCCGCCTGCCCGTCTCGGTGCCAGTGCCCCTTGTTTTACTACTAGTCATGTGTCCGTGCGTTGTAATGAAAACTTATACTTGTACCAAATTTTAGTAGGAAATGCATACTAATTGTGTCCGAAGCATACTATTCTCTCGAACGCACACTCATCAAATTTTCAAGTCATTTCATTGAGAAAGAATCCTCGTATTAATATGGAAAACACAATAACATTTTCTTTCAAAACCATAATAACCGTAGTATAGTATCATCCAAATCACGCCAAAATGCAACAGAACCAAAAGAGCAGTGCACACCATCCAATTTTTCTTGCAAAAGCTACATGATTGCACATACATAAAAAAGTCATTCAATGCTAAATACTGAAATTCCTAGGTAGCAGTCATTTAGTATATTATCATGCCGGATAGCTTAAACACCCTCAAGCGACTGGATATTTATTATAAGCTGGACACTAAATTTTCCGTTCACAAAATTTTCCACCAAAATACATTGTGTAGAACAAGCAACGCAGACTGCGGAGAAGTTATAACACAAAAGCCTTCCATTAATTAGAGCTTGACATTTGCATCCAGAAAACCCACATGCTACATGACCATCCATGCTTTGATGCTCTACCATAGCTGTTGTTTCCGTTAAGTCAACCGATCCTTCCCGACTGATCAACTAATGTCCCTACCTGATCTCCACAGAGCGCCTTAGAGATGTTACCAGGCTCCAACATGTTAAAGAGGACAACTGCAAGAAATGGGCGCACAATAGTCATCTTATCTGAAGTGCTGAAAAGTTAACCTTAAATTCAGAGGAGACATAGGTAGACTAACCAGGAACATTGTTCTCCTCGCGAAAGGTAATTGCTGTTACATCCATTGCGTTGAATCCTCTTGCCACCAACTCCCTATATGAAATGTGCTCAAATGCCGCATTTCTGTTGCTTCCAGGAGGACAACCATATACGGTGTCTCTAGAAGCACCTTTAAGGACTACATCTGCATTGACTGGTGGTTAAGCTTTCATAAAAAGCAAACATGTTTTAAAAAAGAACTAGCTAATAAATGTACAATGTGCATGCATGTAGAAATACAGGGAAAAAGCTGGGCCTGTTTGAGGGGAGGGGGGTTCAAAGATAGACATACTTTCAGAAGCTCTCAAGGCAGCTGTTGTATCTGCTGTAAAAAGTGGATTCCCCGTCGAAGCACCAAGCCCTCCGAAAATAACAACCCTTCCTTTTTCAAGATGACACATAACTCGCTATCTTATGTATGGCTGCAACATCTTACATCCTCAATGAAGTCTGGACTCGTGTCTCAACACCTATCTTTTCAAGTGACGCTCGTAGCAACACTGCATTCATCACTGATGCCATCATTCTGAAACATTTTAAGTGGATCGTGTTAAGATTTAGCTGTGTCACAGAACTGTGATTGCCTCATTATACCTTGTCAAGTAGCAAAAATATGAGAGCTAAGATGGACAAAACATAAGAGAAGCTGAATTGTTAGCATGACAACTCATAGATCCATACAATCCTACATAGCTAAATTACTGTAACAACTTTAGTGAACATTTCATTTCTATGGATCTTCGTTGCTGTCCGGTCTTGGAATATCTAGCAATTCTACACACACAAACATGTAATCAAAGTTTAAATTATATTACCCAGGTATCAAGTGGTTCAAACCTTAAGACAAATTCTTTGTATTAGTCGCTGAAAGGCAAGTCAATTAACCGATACAACTGGGTAACTTTTAAATCAATCAAATGCCTTTAGCATGTGTTTGGATGTCATAGATCACATCACACGGTGTTTTTTTTTGTGTTGGGGGGGGCACAAATCATTTCATGCATTTTTAAACTGAATTAGAAGCTCCTCTATTGCTTGATCTCTCAAAAATGAAATAGTCTGAATACATCAACATCAAGTGGCTATGTCAAGAGAAAAACATAATGCCAACAGTATTAAGGAAAGCCCGACAGCAGAATGGCACATACCATTATCAGTAGCAAACATCACACTGAGAGATGGTCAATAAAATGTACCAAGTTCATGCTATCATGGAGAAGTAGAAAATAAGGATGTATGTTATCGTGATGAGTAAAACGCAAAATATAAAGAATTGGTATGCAGTACTGATAAAAGTAAACCTCAATCAAAAAATTACTAAGTACACACTACTAAAAAACAAATCTCAAATCAGGAAATTCCAAGATTTGGGTATATCTAACATAGATCTCTTAGTAACAAAGGCAACAGACAATTTGAGCTCACCACATGACTTCACATTTCAATTTGTACCACACAAATAGGAACTACCAAAGCAAAATTACTTGTTGCCGATTTGCGACAACTGTTTTGCCTAGCAAGAATAGAAGAATGGCCAGAAAAGGATATAAACTCACAGTGAGCCATGAAGAAAGTGGTGAGCCATGAGAACCACCATGCTGCCACCGTCAAATAGTCTCGAATCACATCACACGCCTTGAGCAATCTGGCACACCAACACCCTCGAGAGTCCACCAATCAGTACCAAAGCTTTAGAAATAAGAACTAATTCCTTTGAATTCGGTAGCAATCAACTAAAATATATATAGACTAAACAAACCAAAATATGAATAGCGAAATAGCCAATCAGATATTACGTATATCGGTTTAGCATTACTTGATATTTGGACCGCCATACTTTATTTGTTGATATACCTTCGAGAAATTACAGATGCCATATTTGCCGGGTAAACTTTGAACCTAGCAACCCTATGTCTTGTCATAAGCGATATAATTAGATCAAGTTTAGATGGTTACGAAGCAAAGAATTACTGAGTACATACTACTAAAAAACAAATCTCAAATCAGGAAATTCCAAGATTTGGGTATAACTAACATAGATCTCTTATTAACAAAGGCAACAAACAATCGTCCGTCAAAATGCAGAAACAAATGCAACAGCTGCTTGTTGCCAACCCTTCAGATTAACACGTGCTCCCTGCATGGTTCTACAAACAACAAGAAACATCAAGTAAGAACACTGCAGTCTGGTCCTGCTTTGCTAGCCCGTTCAATAATCATAAATTCATAATAGCATTATACAATTAAACATTACACACACAAACAATGATAATTGATGTTAAGTATTTTTCAAGGGCGTTGAGCCGTTGATTCTTAGATTATGACAGCAATTAGAACATTGCTACTGTTATTAATTCCTCACAACCAAAAAACTCAGTATGTCATGCTTGCATGGTCACGAAAGATCTAGAAATTACCTTGAGCTCGTGCAGAACCGTAATCATTCTCGGATATTTTGGACTCGTCCCTTACCCTCTGGAGCTCTAGCTTCATCTTCTCAGCTGATGACATGTGGTCGGGAAGGAAATACTGCATATAGCAACTCACAATATCACATCCTCTCCCAAAATCAAAATTAGTTATCTTAATTACTCACGATATCACATACAGTTGATGACATGAGTTTATGAGCCAGTTAATTACTTACCTTGACCCCTACCAGCCACTACCAAAATCAAAATCATCGCGCAATCTATCCATCTTAACAAAACCAAACTAGATGATTTCCACGATAACCGATGGATGGATCATACATCACTACTTCCCTTCTTCTTTTCTTCTTCTATAAAAGAATCAATCAAGAAGAAGAAGAAAAAGGAAACTTACCTGGGAGAGATGGGACATGAAGCGGTCATCGGCGGCGCATGAGAGTTGAGGGTGAGAAGGGGCCTAAGGCGCTCATCGGTGCCTTGATCTGGATCTGAGGACGGCGGCCAACGGAGATCCACGGTGTACGGTGGCATTAGGCGTGGGGTAGAGGGAGGACAACGGTGTCAGGCAGGGGGAAGAGGGAGGACGGCGACGTCAGGCGCTGCGAAGAGGGAGGACGACGGCATCGGGCGCGGGGAAGAGGGAGGCCGACAATGGAGACCGGCGGTGTCAGGCGCGGGGAAGAGGGAGGACGACGGCGTTGGACGCGGGGAAGAGGGAGAGAGGGCGCTGTGGCTGGTGGCGGAGGCGGCGAGGTGGAAGAGACGGTGCCGTGGCTAGTGGCGGAGGCGGCGAGGTGGAAGAGAGGAGAGGCGACAAGGCGAGAAAGACGGGACTCGGCGGGAGTGGTTACGGGCTTACGACAGAAGAAGTGGGGGGTGGGGTGGGGTGGGGGTGGGGGTCGAGCATGCTGGCGGTTTCCCATAGGGAGGCGCGGTCGCGAGTGGACGATCGTAGTGAAGGCGAAGCAATCTGGGCTGTCCATCCTCTGCTCTTCGATCGAATGGATAATAACTCAGGTGGGAGGACATAACTGACGAGGATTAAAACCTCTATGTATTAATTTAAATACATAAAAGACTATACGTCTTCATGGTCGTAACCCCTAAGGCTAACGACCTCACTAGTCGTAAGGATTCTAGAGGTTACACAATGGGTACCCTGGTCGGACTAGGTTTCGACCAGGTAGCTGCTCGGAAATGCTATGAACAGGCACCCTTAACCGTATGATGAATGGAACACGTGCAAAACGTTCCATACCATGCGATGATATACAAGACACTGACAATAAACCACCTTACGGTTAAGGTTCTCACAAGTACTTAACCGCAAGGTAGTTAGCACATTGTTAACTACCTTAAACCTCCGACCAGTCGTAACGGTTCATCAGGGACGCCTTCTCCAGGAGTAACTGCCACCTCTTCGGGAGTTATTTAATGGTGGAACGCAGAAGACGAGGAGACACGCACACACAACAGCGAACAATAGAAGGTAACTCAGAAGCCAAAGCAGTAGCATTCAATACATTCAGTGTAGTGAGAGATAGTCCCTAGTCAAGTCTTGTAATCCCAGTTCATATTAATAAAGAGCAGCCAACCCCCATTCTTTTCCTCTTTTTATTTTCGTAAGATCAGCGACTCGATCGTCGACAGCTGGTGCCGTCCGTGGGGAAGAAGACGTAAGTTTCCTGAAGAAACTCTTCGCTCATACAAATCCTCGCCCAAGTTCCTGCAATCGCTAATGCGAATATGCCTGGAGTTTGGAATGAGGAGAATTGGTTCGACTTGGCGGACTACGCCAACCTCGATATGGAAGGATGCATTCGTGCCATGGAGGAAAATGGCAGATCATCCTCCTCTTCCTCCTCCGCCGGTTCGCACATCGCCGACGATAGCGAGATCGGCCGGATGGGCGAGGATGCGCCACCATTACGGTGGGCGCAATCGAAGAACCACCATTCCGATCAGCTCGGAATGTCGGGGACCTCTTCAAGCCGGTCTTTCCGACCAAAGAAAAGCAGTGAAGAAATTTCAGCACCACCACTCGAAAATCTCTATACCCTCGATGAAATCATGGTGAAAGATATTCTCCCTCGGCTTCGGCAATTCCAGAGTCAAGCGACATCTGTAGCGGTGTCGATGAAGCCTCCACTAGTCGTGAGGCCATGTGGGGATGATCACACTCGAGATACGATCGGCAAGACGCGAATCGGCCGAGAGACCTCGAGAGGTGCTCATTTCACCGCTCTCCATCGTGGAAACTTCGGCGAAGCACCGAGAAGCTCTCCATTAGTTACGATGGAAGCTCATCGAAAGATCGGTCTTTGGAGGCACGAAGTCAACGCGATCGGAGATGAGAATCAAGATACCTGCGGCCCTACAATCTCTACCACGCCATCACGTCTTTGTTAGAGATGATCCGACCATCGAGCACCAACTTCGGAGTCCACGGGCGATCGACATCCATCAGCTAATTCACCTGGCGTTGCCCCACCTAGGGTAACTGATAGGATAGATCAAATCCGAGGGTCAGGGGAGGGTTCAGGTCTGCGTACACCTACGACCAGTATGAACCCCCTGAGACCTTCGGTAATTATACAAAACTTGCGACGTGTTCAAGATATGTTAAATAATTCTGATCCTACTTTAGCGGGAACTCCAGGTTTTGTACAACTCGTGGGTCAAGTATTCGAAATTCTCCAACAGACCATGCAGCGCACGGAAGCGTACCGGGAACAAAGGATTTCAGGGAGTCAAACTATGACTTCATCCCAGCGTTCCTCCCACAGCAGGGGACAGCATGGTCATGCTCGGGAACAATCGATACCAAGGCTCCCTCGACGATTCCGACCAAGGAGTCACGAGGGGAGAAGGTTATTTAAGGAAACCACTCCCCCATCATGTCGAGAAGAACCATCGCTTGGACCTACCGATCTCCGACATCGTCTGATTCAAGTAGGCGGTCGAAGGCATCATACTAATGTCTACGATCGGATCGGCACACCGGAGTTCCCGCGTTCCAATCTTAGGAACCGGTCTCCGACCAATTACAATCCGGCACCCTCCCAGAGAAGGCGCCATGAATCAATCACAGGTTGCCGAGCCTTCTCTGCAGGGCTCCAAGCTGTGCGTTGGCCTAACCGGTTCCGACCGGCCAACTTGGACAAGTTTAATGGAACTCAAAATCCATTGGAATTTCTCCAAATCTATACCACCGCCATTAGAGCTGCTGGAGGCGATGAGAATGTGATGGCTAACTATCTACCCACCGTGCTCGAAGGGTCTGCCCGGTCGTGGTTGTTGAACCAACCGGTCGGATCAATCTATACTTGGGAGCAACTCTGTGATCTTCTAATTGCAAATTTTCAGGGTACGTAAAACCGCCCTGGGAAGGAGGATGATCTCCACCGGATCCGGCAAGGTTCTGATGAGACTTTACATCAATACATCAAGAGGTTCAGCCAGGTTCGCAATTCTATACCCGAGGTCGTAGAGTCATCTGTTATTCAGGCTTTCAAAATAGGTATGAGAAATCGGCGGTTTACGGAGGACATAGCAATGAACCCTCCAAGAACAGCCGTTGAGCTTTTTGACATGGCCGACAAGTATGCCACCGCTAGCGAAGCAATCGAGTGGTGCGAAGCCATTGATCGGAAAGACAAGATTCCTCAGCCCGGCCTGGATAAGCCAGAGAAAAAGAATAAAAAGTCTCTCAAGAGGAAAAAGAATCGCAGGCCTGACGACAAGGAGGTCCTAGCCATTCCTGATAAATTCATGAAGGGTAAGAAGGACTACACCGGTCAAGGCAAGATGAAAGCTCCGACCGAGGGATTCCAGAAAAAGAAGAAGTGGTGTCCACTTCACCAGCAGGCAGAGCATGATCTGCGCACCTGTCGAGTCTAGCAAAAGAAACTGGAGGATTATTATGCAGGTGAAGGACCATTTCCCGCAATATAAGAACCCAGAGAAACGAGCTCCAAAAAGGACAAGGATGGCGATGAAGAGATGGAGTACCAGGATCCCCAACACACAGTCAACATGATTTTTGGAGGATCTTCTTCATACGAATCCAAACGTCATCTAAAGGCCATGGAGCGGGAGGTCAACCTCGTCGAATCTCCGACCATTATCAAGCAATCGAAGTAGTCGGACATCGCAATTTCCTTCAGCAAAGACGACTGCCCCATTCCTTCGACTCGACCAGGTAGGTTCCCTATTGTTGTTGAACCAACCATTAATAATTGTAGGGTTAATCGAGTCTTAGTAGATGGAGGTAGTTCTTTGAATATATTATTTATGGGAGCTTTAGAAGAAATGCGGTCCCCATGTCAAAGGTGAAACCAGTGAAATATGCTTTTCATGGCATAGTTCCTGGCTCCACCGCTAAACCGATAGGGCAAGTTTCCTTACTGGTTACGTTCGGAAGGCCCGATAACTTTCGAATGGAAAAAATTTCGTTTGATGTGGTAAACGTTGAATCCGCATACAACGGAATTCTTGGTCGACCGGCATTAGCAAAGTTCTTGATAGCCACGCATTACGGTTATCAAAGTTTGAAAATGCCGGGGCCAAAGGGAGTCATCACTATTCGGGGAGATCGAAAAATGGCTTATGTATGTGATCGAAAATCCTTTGAACTGGTCGATGAACTTCCGACCAGATAGGCTAATCCATCTACCACGCAGGCCAAGCACTCGAGACCGAAGGTGACACCCAAACCCTCCAACCAGTCAAAAGAGCTATCACTCGACAAAGGCGCTTCTCCGGACAGTGCCAAGTCACTACCTGGGTAGAAGATGCTGGCCCACCTGCTCGCAAGGTTCTGGTCGGAGCAAGACTCAATCCTAAATAGGAAGAGTTGCTCGTCTCCTTCCTCCGAGCAAATCAGGACGTATTCGCCTGGCAGGCGTCCGATATGCCCGGAGTCCCCCGGGAGGTGATCGAGCACAGGCTAGCTCTCCAGCCTGATAAGAAACCGATCAAGCAGAAGCTGCAGTGTTTTGCACCTAATCGGAAGGAGGCAATCCAGTCAGAGATTGACAAGCTTCTCATGGCTGGATTCATCCGTGAAGTCAACCACCCTCAGTGGCTCGCCAACCCTGTAATGGTTAGGAAGAATAATGGGAAATGGCGAATGTGTATCGACTTTACAGATCTTAATAAAGCTTGTCCGAAGGATGATTTTTCCCTTCTACGCATTGATCAACTGGTAGATTCTACCTCTAGGTGCGAATTACTAAGTTTTCTAGATGCGTATTCAGGGTACCACCAGATTAGTATGTGTAAAGAGGATGAGGAGAAAACTTCCTTCATCACTCCATATGGCACTTATTGTTATGTTAAGATGCCATTTGGTCTCAAAAATGCTGGTGCAACTTTTCAAAGGTTGATGCAAAAAACCTTTAGTCCACAAATAGGTCGGAATCTAGAATCTTACGTTGACGATCTGGTCGTAAAGACCACCAACGCTAACAATCACATCTCTGACTTACAAGAAACTTTCAACAACTTGAGAAGGCATAACCTCAAGTTGAATCCGGAAAAGTGTGTGTTCGGAGTTTCTGCTAGAAAATTGCTCAGTTTCCTAGTCTCGGTTAGAGGTATTGAAGCAAATCCAGTAAAGATAGCAGCCATCGACTAGATGCGTCCTCCGACTACGAAGAAGGAAGTCCAAAAACTAACCGGCTGTATGGCAGCTCTAAGTCGTTTCATAGCAAGGTTAGGGGAAAAAGAGTTACCTTTCTTTAAACTTCTTCGGAAACATGGGAGTTTCGAGTGGACTAGAGAGGCAAACGATGCCTTTGAAGAACTTAAAAGTACCTTACAAGTGCCCGGTTTTAGTCTCTCAGAGACCGGAGAAACATCGCTAATGTGCGTGGCGAAGAACACCACAAACGATGAAGCGGTGTCTTGGTCGTAAAGGATAATATCCAACGACCGCTTTATTACGTGTTTAAGTCTTACATGGACCAAAGGAAAGATACCCACAGGTACAAAAGTTGCTCTATGGTCTCCTTATGTCTTCAAGGAAGCTAAGGCACTACTTTTAGGCCCACAGAGTGGTCGTACCAACTGGATATCCCCTTGGTCAAGTCCTTGGAAACAGGGAATCATCAGGACGAATAGCAAAATGGGCGGTTGAGCTAGGGGCGTTTGACCTCCATTTCATTTCACGAACAGCAATAAAGTCCCAGGCAATAGCAGAATTCATTGCCGAATGGACAAACCCTGAAGCCACCCAAGGGCCCGAGTACGAACACCATGAGGAGTGGACAATGTACTTTGACGGTTCCTTGATGTTAAAAGGGTCGGGGGCTGGAGTGATCCTGATATCCCCTACTGGCGAACACATCAAGTACGCCATCTAGTTAAATTTTCCTGCCACAAATAATGTGGCAGAATATGAAGGTTTACTGGTAGGACTCCGAGCAGCTCGTTCGCTCGGGATTCGCAGATTGCTAATGAAAGACGATTCTCAACTAGTAGCGAATCAAGTAGGGAAAGAGTATCAATGCTCGAGTACCAAGATGTCATCTTATCTCGGTGGATGTACGAAAACTTCGAAAAGCATTTCTTCGGTTTTCGGATCAACATATTCCTAGAAAGGAAAACTTTCTAGCGCACCGATTAACACGGATGGCCTCCACGAGGTCAACCGTCCCGCCTCGAGTTTTTCTCGAGCAACTCGATTCACCCTCGGTAGTCGAGCCTTCCGAGAACATACATGATTCTTCTGAGTTGAACAAACCGATCAAAGGAACATGGATGCTCCACAGGTCGTTGACGGTTGGCGCTATCACGATCAAGGTAGAGATTGGATGACATCGATCTACAATTATCTTCAACATGACATAATTCCGGAAGATGATGTAGAGGCCGATCGTATAGCACGAAAAGCCAAATCATACACTCTAATCGAACGTACCTTGTATAAACGAGGATCTCATGGAGTGTTGATGAGATACATATCTCAAGCGGATGGCATTAAGTTGTCGACCAAATCCATGAAGGAGTCTCAGGAGCACATCATTCCTCTGAGAACAACGGTCGGTAAAGCCTTCGAGCAAGGATACTCTTGCCAACCGCCTTCATGATGCAAAAGGACTTGTGGCGAAGTCGCGCATAATGTCGGTTTCATAGCGGATAAGTACATCGGCGGCACAAGCCTTACAAACAATTCCTCTTTCTTGGCTTTTTGCAACACAGGGACTAGACATTACAGGACCTTTCCCAAGAGCACCCGGGGGCTTCGAATTCCTTTTCGTCATAATTGACACGTTTACAATATGGATCGAGGCCGAGCCGGTTGTTAAAACAACAACTGAGGCCTCTAAGAGATTCCTCATGAAAAATGTGATCACACGATTTGGTGTACCCAGTCGTATAATCACAGATAATGGCACCTAGTTCTCTAGCAGTCAATTTCAAGAATTCTGCGATGAACTTGGTGTCAAAGTTCATTTTGCTTCTGTTGCTCATCCGCAGAGCAATGGAGCGATTAAGCGAGCTAATGGTATCATTATGCAAGGATCAAACGCCGAGTATTCGACCGCTTAATCAAGCGGTCAAGAGCTTGGGCTCAAGAACTCCGTCGTATTATGGGCGTTCGAACCACGACCGGTTAGCGACCGGTGAAACACCATTCTTTTTGGTTTACTGGTGAAGCCATGCTTCCTCCAGAACTCAAAATTGGCTCTGCTCGAACTGATCGTTTTAACGAAAACGATTAGAATGAACGAAGACTCGACGATATCAATTTCCTTGAAGAACGACAAAACCAAGCTCTTATACGATCAGCAGTTTACCAACAAGCCATGCGAAGGTACCATAGTCGTAAGGTGCAACCTCGCAGCCTTCTTCAGAGGTGATCCGTTCTCGAAAAAATTCGAACCAAGCAAATCGCAATAAACTTTCTCCCAAGTGGGAAAGTCCTTACATCGTAATCGAAGTCACCCGACCGAGTTCCGTACGACTAGCTATGTCTGATGGGCAAATTTTGTCAAATTCTTGGAATATTGATCAATTGCGTAAGTTCTATGTTTAATTATTGTTTACATTCTTTCAATTCTTTCAATTTCAATAAATTCATTTATTCTTTAAAAAAAATAAGTAACCTTGCTTATATATATATACCTATAGGCTGGTCATTCATGATTGTTAATTTAAACTGGTCAGAAAAGACAATTTTCTCCCCGATATCCTTTTCCAAGGATCTCTGTTACTCTATGGCAACGACTTCTAAGTCTTACGCCATATTGGTCCTAGTCGTGAGCATTTTTTTTCCACGTGCGACAACACTCTTTTCTTAAATAAATATATGAGTAATCAGAGCATCATACAAATAACTTTCCATACTGAATGATATGCCTAAGATTATGAAGATTATATTTTATTATTTCAAGATTACGCTCTGCTCTTGTCTCTCTTCGGTGGGACACGGAAAGCCTCCTAGTCGAAGTCTCTCCTTTTTAAGACGTGGTCACCGCCTGCGGAAGGAGCTTCCTAGTGACGGTTCTTTTCTTATAATCCTCGCTACCAGTCGGATAGAGAGTTTGAACACATTTCACAAAATATGTTACATGGTTTCAGATCTAAGCATTCCTTTCGACCAAACTTTAGGATAATAGATATAAACAAAGTTCACTTATAATTTGTTGCATTCATTTTTGCATTTCTTCTTATGTCAAATAACAAGGTCTTTTATCCGACCATGTATAACTTTTGATTGGTATTTCGATCATAACAAACAAAGATCTATAACTAGGCGAAGTCATAAGCTGGTTCCGACCACAATGATTTCCCAGTATTACTACGATCAGTTTTGACTTCATATCGGCACATACCTTCAAAACGATGGTCTCGACTTTCATTCTCTTTCTTGGCTACCTGCTTGTATAGTAAAGTTCTTCTACTATAAAGCAGTCGAGGGCTAGGAAGTGTATGAGGATTTTTTTAAAAAAAGAGATTCAAACAGAATAAACAAAGGCATTGTTAATGATATAAAAGGTAAGTTTTATACATATTCAATATTTTTACACTTTTTGCAGGAGCCTACTCTAGAAATATTCCCGGACTAATTACTGCTTGATGGGGATCCGACCTCCATCTCCTCTACTACTTTATCTCCGAGTGGCTTGAGTTCTTCCATGAACTTGGTCGCCTCCTCAGGTGGGCAGTTGAAGTCATCTTCAACAACTTGGAGATCAATGGAGGGGTCAGAAGCTTTCAGTTTTGCCAAAGCAAAACTAACTCCACTAGCAACGCCTGTTTTCATGGCCTGGGCATAGTTCTTCCGAGTAGTCTTGAGCAGAATATTAAGATCCTCTAGAAGTTGACCCAAGTAGTTCATTTTCTCTACTGGATCTCTTAGGATAGGCAGGCTTGATCCTGATCCCATATCAAAGATCATCTTGTTCAAAAATAAAGTCTTTTCATCTAGACTTTGAACGAGAGCCGCCTCCTTGTCTTGCTCAAATTTCAGAGTCTTTTCTACTCTGTCCAAAACTTGTTTTTGCTCTGCAAGAGTAAAACAGGTGATAAGCACAAAAATTAATTGGAAGAAGATAATAAGTCAAGTTTACGACCTATTACCTTCAATTTTCTTGTTAAGTTCTTCCTTCTTTGGTCGTAGCCCGGCGATCGACCGGTCCTTAACTTTGATTTCTTCTTCAAGCGGTTTGTCTTGGCTTTCTCGGTCAGGATCTCTTCTTTTATTTTCTCCAAATCTATGAAATACGATAAGGAGAATAATTAGCAAAAGCGAAGCATTGAAGAAAGAAAAAAGGCTAAGGGAAAGTTTTACTTTCTAATTGGAGTGTTTCGCTCCAAGTCTTTAATCCACTGGGTCAGTCCTCCGACCACAGCAAAATTCTCGACCATATGTTGCTCAAATAGCTTTTTCCTCTTTTAAAAATTCTCTATAAAAGATTTTTTTAGGAGAGATTATGAAACTGGTCGTAGATACTTACCCGGATCGTCAAATCATTATATCCGCCAAATATTGAATCAGGATGCATTTTGATTTGATGATCCGATATTTATCCCTATGCCTCGTCAAGCTCCTTATCCTCGATGAATCGGGGGTGAAAAGGGAACTTGTCAGGTTGAGGAGAATTACCAACAATGGTCGGAACCTGTTGAGGGCCTTTAGGGGCATCTACCTCCGTAGAAGGAGTTAGAACCACCAATGGTTCCAACTCATTGTTGGCCTGGCGCGCTCGGGGGCTTCTCCGACCACTCTTTCATCAGGAACTCTGTCCTGGGAAATGGTCTGCTCATGGACCTCTTCAAGTACCTGGTCCTTAGAAGAATGCAGTCGAAACGACCGAAACACCAGAGGACCTATACTAAGTAAAGAAGGGAAGTTAAAAAAGCATAAAATCATCAAGAAATTATTAGAGGTATGTGCTTATCGACCACTTTCATTTGGCGTACCTAGTTAATTTTCGAGATTTGACTTTAAAAGCGCGAAGAGTAAAATCTGTCTGTCACCCTTCCTTTTCTTTTCTTACGATCTTGCTTGGTTCGAACCAACAAATTGGCCAAATCCGTTGCATCATCAACAGGATGTCGGAAGCAATGCCCTCGATCAGCTCATCAAAGATTACGTCCTTGACCATCTGGTTGGGCGGAGTGGTTTCACTGACCTCCAACCGCTTGTTCGATAACTAATGTCCGTTAAATCAACGATCGATCTGGATGGCGGCCTCCGTGTCGCGCCTTTGGTGGCCTTGACCTTCTCCACCTAAACCAACAAATGAATTTGGTTAGGTGATGAAATCTTTATCTAAACTACATATATATATTCCTATGAAATGTTACATTACCTCGGGAGATTCATCTTCTTCGAAAGCATCGGGGCATGAATCGGTCAGGAACTAGCGGTGGGATGTTTAGCCTCACTAGTTTGTGTGATTCGCAACCCGACCAACTACAAAAATAGAGCATGATCAAAAATCTAATCGAAGAGTATGTATGGATGATAAAAAAATTTTTTGATTGTTTACCTTAAGCCTTGTTACTCTCTCTTCAGCAGGAACTATGGCCAAGATCTCGAGAATCCAATTTTCTTGAGCTCCCTACACAGATCAGCCTGATCCATTCTCTAATTTCCTCAGGGGAAAGAGCTTTAAAAGAGGAGAGAAAACAAAACATGAACAGGTTTTAAGGTAGTACATTAATCAAATGAAAATATTGGTCGAAATTTATCTCAAAGACTTACCACCTCCTGAGATAGCTTCATCACGACCAATGGACCAAATCAGGGAGTGAGTCCGAAGCTTCAATGGACTAATCTAGCGCTTGGCGAAGTCCCTCACCACGTGCCAAGAGGTCAAGCCCTTGACTCGCAGGTCGTAGATGGCATCCACCCATCGTCCGACTACTCCTGTCTTCTCCACGGTCTTTCTCCACTTGGGATTTTCATTTGCTCTCATCCTGACGAAGTAGAGGCCATCATCCCTCGTAACCGTCATATAGAACCAGTTCTTCTTCCATGACGACCACGAGGACTTCGAGTACATATGAATGTACTCATTGGCCTTCCCGTCGTGAAGGCGCAATGTACATTCTCCGGGAGTATCCGTGGTTTTCCCCATCACCATTCGGTAGAAATACCTGAAGAGCCTCAAACTCGGAGGCACTCCTAGGTATGCTTCACACAAATATGTGAAGATGCTGATGTTGGCGATGGAATTTGGAGCCAAATTCACCAATTCCACCCCGTAGAACTCAAGAACACGGAGAAGGAATTTGTGTACCGGTAATCTCAGCCCGCATTCGATGTAGGCGAGGAAAACAGGGATTTCCTCATCTTCGCGGCTTGGAAAATGCTCTCCAAATGCCGATCTCCATCTGATCAAATTCTTGTCCGGAAGCATCCCAATCTTCTCCAAAGCCTCGAGCTTTTTCTTGCTCAAATCCGAAGGCAACCACTTTGTGATTTGCTCCGACATGATGAAAATCCTCAAGGATGAGTAGAGTTCGTAGGAGATTTTGTGGTTGGAAGAACAAGAAAAGAAGGACGAAGATTTTTTCTCGGCAAAGGAGATCAGAAAGGGGATCTGGAAGCATAAAAAATCCAAAAGGTCTAGCGATGGGGATTTTATAGCCTCAGATCTTTAAATTACGATCGGAGGTTATCCATCAAAGTCTGAACGGCAAAAAGCTTCTTTTTTGCCCAACGGACAGAGGAACTATTCAGTTCCCAAGGCAAGTTCTCAACTTTAAAATGAACACAAACGACCTCGAATGTCACGACATTAAATAGGGGTCTACCCGATACAGATTCATCGGAAGAAGGTGTTCACATGACCTGTTTATTTAAAGTTCGGGGGCTAGCTGACGAGGATTAAAACCTCTATGTATTAATTTAAATACATAAAAGACCATACGTCTTCATGGTCGTAACCCCTAAGGCTAACGACCTCACTGGTCATAAGGATTCCAGAGGTTACACGATGGGTACCCTGGTTGGACTAGGTTTCGATCAAGTAGCTGCTCGGAAATGCTATGAACATGCACCCTTAACCGTATGATGAATGAAACACGTGCAAAACGTTCCATTCTTTGCGATGATATACAAGACACTAACAATAAACCACCTTACGGTTAAGGTTCTCACAAGTACTTAACCGCAAGGTAGTTAGCACATTGTTAACTACCTTAAACCTCCGACCGGTTATAACGTTTCATCGAGGGCGCCTTCTCCGAGAATGCTTGCCGCCTCTTCGGGAGTTATTTAATGGTGGAACGTAGAAGATGAGGAGACACAAACACTGGGACCGCTAGAATCTTTACAACTGTCCAGGATGTTCAGTTGTAAAGTCGTGGTTTCACAAGCAAACAAGCGTTTACAACAAAAGCGGACTTTTATTACAGCAGATAGGGCTTAATGACCCGGTTTGAAAGCGAGCGGGCATCCAAGCCCAAAAGTAATATAATACACTTCAAAAGCGAGCCGTAACCACAGGCGGCTTAGGCGTAAAGAGACCCTAGTACCGAAGAGTCGCCGTAGTCTCTCGCTCTTCTTGTTCGTAAGGAACACCGGATCTTCCCAAAACTCTTACATTGATTGTTTAAGCAAGAATGAGTACAACTACCGTACTCAACAAATTGCATAGGAAATGCTATTTAACTATATGCTGGGAATGTCAAAGGAATGGTACAGTTTTACCAATACAGGTATATGTGGAATGCAATAGTTGAGTTTAAAAGCTTTATAATAAATAAAGACAGTAAAACAGTAATAAATATAGCCACAGGGGTTACAACAACTGAATTTATCCCAATTAACATCTGTAAAATCTACTTATGCTTTGTATGTTGGAATCACCCATAAACACAGCTTCATTAACCGGAAGCACGGTGTATTCGAATAACATTGATTACACTCTGCAGAGTTGCCCAACTTTACCCACACGATATCACAAACTCACATTGACACGCATCATGTTTGCGTACAACTGAGTTAGGATAACAAAGCCTTTTCACTGCTTATCCTTTTTAGCCTCTACCCGGTAGATCTTAATCCATACAGCCCTCGGGAGACCACCGGCCAATAGTGGACTTTGTACCCCGATGCTGACGGGCCCATACCGTTGCAAGAACCAGCGAGTGTCCTTAGAGGCCCACCCATGTCTTGCCTTTGATATTGCAGATATTCAATTGGATGAGCAGTGTACTAAGCTAGGGAGTAATGACCACACATGTGGTTGAGCGGTTTACTGTGTTTGTTACTTAGCACAAGGTTCTTGTCCTTACTTGTCACCCAGTGAGGCGATGGCCCAACTCACGGTTGCCCACCTCTAGATCTCACTGGTGACTCATTTTACCAAGTATCTTGGGTTGTCCAACATTTTGGTCTCAACCCTCAACTCACACCCAAAACCTATTGGCCTAAAGCCAACCTTCCTTAACAGTATTTAGAACAGAGTTTTGTATGACTTAGCAGAATAATTGCTATTACTTTATGCGAACCAAGTTTGTCAAGGTGAATATGGCCTACAAGAATGGGTGGTTTGATATGTGGGGTTAAGGATTTTTATCTATTCAACATGGCATTCCAAAGTATTATTTCTTTGATGAAATAATTGGCTAAAATATTTTAATGAAGATAATAGTATGAATTATATGGAATGTAGGTTCAATATGTTCAAGGTATGCAACTTGCCTCCTTGCTCAAAGTCCACGAAGCTCACCTTTCGTCTATGTCACGTCTGCGAAGTCTGAGTGGCTCGTCGGCGTCGAAACCTAGCGCAAGACACAAAACCAATAAAACTCTGGCTCAACAAGGAACGAGCCCGAAAATAGATCCAACTACAACAAAAATATAAAAAGAGGAAAGAAATCAACTTAAAGAGGTAAAGGAGTTGGAAATGGTGAGCGGAGTTAGGATTAGGTTTTATGAGTTCAAGGCGGTCAAAAGGATATACTAACTCAACTTAGGGTTTTCAAGAATAATGACCATTTCTTGTTCATACCTATTAATTAGATATAAACAATAATTAATCACTATTTTAGGCTTAGGAACAATAATTAGAAATTATTGTGCAAATTCTGCAATTTTGGAAATAATAAACAAGTTTTCTTGTCTTTGTGAGCAAAGATCTTTGGGCGACTTTAAATGAGCAGTGTTGGGCTACGATAAAACAAAAACACTGCAGCCCTAAAGGAAATGGGCAAACGCCCAAGGCTAACTACGACATACAAGACGGCCAAAAGGCATAGGGCATCATGGTGGCCGCCTTGACCATAGCGCCCCTCGTGGCACCAGACAGGCGCGAGGGCGAGGTGAAGCGGCTCGGGAGCAAAGAATCGGCGGCAACGGCCAGCGGAGGCCAGGCCATGGGGAGACGAGGACAACGCGAGGCGTCGTCTGCCTGTAGGTCCTCTAAACCCTAGGGTTTTTATGGATTTGGCGTGAGTGGGTTCTAGGGTTTGGGGTGAGGGCGGGCGCGCAAGCAGATCTGGCGGATCTGGGGCCAGAGAGGGTAGGGGAGGGACCTAGGTGGGTTGATTTGGCTTTGGGTGGGAGGGATTTGCACGGGGTTTTTCTTACCGGGCGGGGAACCGAGGCGGCGAGCTCCTACCGACGTCGGAGACGAAGGCGGGGAGGGGGAAGGGTTGGTCGGGTTGAGGAGGCCGAGCGGGCGGCTTTATAGCCCATAAGGCGGTGGGCATGGGAGGTATGGGCGGCATGGCGCTGCCAGCAGGGTGAGGTGGTTGGGCGCGGGTTTGGGCGGTGCCGGCAGTCGGCGATGGCGAGGCGCGGGTCGAGGCGAGGTGGCGGCCCCCTCACCGAGCAATCCGGAGGTGTGCTGCCACCGCTTAGGCGCGGGGTTCTGAGGTGGCGGCGCGGGTGGCAGGTGGATGGGCAGCAGGTGGCAAAGTAGTGGCGGGCGAGTGGCGGCGATCTTGTCTTGGTGGTGGTGGCGGCGGCCAGAGGCGGTGGTGATGGCGGCTTCCACTACGACGCGCCACGGGTGGAGGCGGACTTGAGCGCAGGTGTGACCATGAGGAAAGCGTGGCGGCACTGGTCATGAACTGGAGGGGAAGCGGGAGGGAAGGGGAAGGCGAGGATTAGGGTTAGGGTTTGTGTTTGACAAATTTTGGCGAATTTGATTTTGGATTTGAAATTTGAAAATCAAACTTGAATTCAAACTAATTTGAATTTCTTTGAAATTTTCAGTGTTTCAACCTACCCCCTTAAAGGAATCTCGACCTCGAGATTCACGCAGGACCGGGGAACAGGTTGGGAAAATCTCGCTGCATTTTCGATTCCTTTTCCTATGTTGCTTCTTCCTCTGTATGATTCTTCCAGAGAACTTGCAAAACTTGATATTCTTGCCTCTCAATTGCCTTTCTGTAGTGTCAAGTATCATCTGGGGTTCTTCCTCATAAGTCAAATCATTCTGCAATTCTATCTCTTCAAGTGGTACTTGCTCTGTTGGCTGCCTCAAACACTTTCTGAGCTGAGAAACATGGAACACATCATGTATGCCAGTTGGGTTGGGTGTCAGGTGTAACTTGTATGCCACTTCTCCTATTCTCTCCACAATTTTGTAAGGACCAATGTACCTTGGGGCTAATTTTCCTTTTACTTGAAATCTTCGAACTGTTTTGAATGGTGTAACTTTCAAATATACCAGATCTCCAATTTCAAAGCTCAAATCTTTTCTGCGTTTGTCTGCATACTCTTTTTGACGGCTTTGAGCAATCTTCATCTTATCCCTTATCATTCTGACTTGGTCTTCTGAGTCTTGTGCTATCTGAGGACCTAACAACTGCCTTTCTCCAGTGTCTGTCCAATTTAAAGGTGTTCTGCACTCTCTGCCATACAGGGCTTCAAAAGGTGCCATCTTGATGCTGGTCTGATAACTGTTATTGTAGGAGAATTCTGCAAAAGGTAAACACTTATCCCAAGTTGCTCCATAAGCTAAAGCACATGCTCTCAACATATCCTCTAATATCTGATTGACTCTCTCTGTCTATCCCCCAGTTTGTGGATGGTAAGCTGTGCTGAAAGCTAAATCTGTTCCCATGGCTTCCTGTAATTTCTTCCAGAATTTAGATGTAAACTGTGCTCCTCTATCAGACACTATTCTCTTTGGAATTCCATGCAAAGATATTATCTTGGTCATATATTCCATATGTTTGCTGAATTGGTATGAAATGTGCCACTTTTGTTAATCTGTCCACTATTACCCATATTGCATCAAATCCTTTTTGTGTCCTTGGCAATCCTGTGATGAAATCCATGCCAATTTCTTCCCACTTCCAATCTGGCACTGGTAGAGGTTGTAACAATCCTGCAGACTTCTGGTGGTTTATCTTAATCTTTTGACAAATGTCGCACTTGGCTATATACTCAGCTATCTTTCTTTTCATCTTTTTCCACCAAAACCTCTTCTTCAAGTCTTGGTACATTTTTGTTCCCCCTGGATGTATTGAGAATTGAGATGAGTGAGCTTCTTGCAGAATCAACTGTTTCAGTTCTTCTTTGTTTGGCACACATAGACAGTTTTTGAACCTTATTACTCCTTGATCATCCTTCTTGAATTCCACTATTTCTCTATCTTGATTTTCTGCCAAGAGTTGCTGAATTTCTTGATCTTCCTGTTGTGCTTGTTTGACTTGATCAACTAAATCTGACTGTATCTCTAAAGCTGATATTGATCCTTGTTCAACAATTTCCAAGTTTAGCTGCTGCATTTCCAACAATAACTATGACTGATATTTTTGTAATGCATTCAGACTATGATATGCCTTTCTGCTAAGTGCATCTGCCACAACATTTGCTTTCCCGGGGTGGTACTGGATATCCAAATCATAATCTTTTATTAACTTTAGCCATCTTCTCTGCCTGAGATTCAAATCTGGCTGGGTAAATATATACTTCAGACTCTTATGGTCCGAAAACACTTCACAATGATTTCCGAGTAGATAGTGCCTCCAAATTTTCAATGAGTGAACAACTGCTGCTAACTCTAAATCATGTGTGGGATAATTCTCTTCATGAGTTCTCAACTGCCTTGAGGCATAAGCCACAACTTTCCCATCTTGCATCAGTACACAACCTAATCCCTGCTTTGAAGCATCACAATAAATCTGAAAATCCTTTTCAGGGTTTGGAAGTATGAGTACTGGGGTAGTGGTCAGTCTGACTTTCAATTCCTGAAAGTTTTCCTCACACTTATCTGTCCATTTAAAAGGAATATCCTTTCTGAGAAGCTGAGTGAGTGGGCGGGCAATCTTTGAGAAATTTTCTATAAATCTACGGTAATATCTCGCCAAACCTAAGAAACTTCTTATCTCAGTTACTGACTTTGGCTGCTTACATTCTTGCACTGCTCTAACTTTTTCTGGGTCAACTTTTACTCCTTCCGTGATAATGTGCCCTAAGAATGACACTTCCTTCATCCAAAATTCACATTTGGAGAATTTTGCATACAACTGATGCTCTCTCAACTTGGTTAGGGCCAAATGGAGATGTTCTTTATGCTCTTCTACACTCTTTGAATAAATCAAAATATCATCCACAAATACTACCACAAAATGATCCAAAAATTCCATATAGACTTGGTTCATCAGGTTCATGAAATATGCTGGAGCATTGGTCAATCCAAAAGGTACTACTGTGAACTCAAAAAGTCCATATCTTGTAGTAAATGCAGTCTTCTCTCTATCTTGTTCTCTAATCTTGAAATTTGGTGATATCGATCGAGATCAATTTTGAGAATACTTTAGCTCCTTTCAGCTGATCAAACAAATCATCAATTCTTGGCAAAGGGTATTTGTTCTTAATAGTTACTGCATTCAAAGCTCTGTAATCCACACACATTCTCAAAGTTCCATCCTTTTTCTTAATAAACAAAACTGGTGCCGACCAAGGTGAGACACTAGGTCTTATGAAACCTTTTTCTTCTAACTCATCCAACTATTTCTTAAGCTCCTTCAACTCACTAGTTGCCATTCTGTACTGTGCCTTAGTTACAGGCTTGGTTTCAGGTACCAACTCTATGGTAAGCTCAATTTTTCTATCCGGAGGTATTCCGGGTAGTTCCTCAGGGAACACATCTGGGTATTCTTCAATTACTAACATCTGCATAGTGTCTTCTGAAATAGCACTATTAACCTTCCTTCTCTGTTTCTTCATCAACGATTGATCTGTTGTGACTGACACTTCTTAACCTTCTGAATTCTTCAAGGTTACAGTCTTCTTCTCACAATCAACTGTGGCTTTATACTTTGATAACCAATCCATTCCCAAAATAACATCTATGCCTTTCATCTGAAGTACCAATAATTCTGTTCTAAAACTGATCCCATAAACTTCTAGGTTCAAGTTACTACACTTATATTGAGATTTCATTATAGTCCCAGGTGTTTGCAACACATAGGGATTTGGTAAAGCAATAAAAGGCAAACAACTCTCCATAGCAAAATCCAAAGAAATAACTGAATGTGTAGCTCCTGAGTCAAAAAGAACTAAAGCTGATCTTGCATTGAGTAGGAACATACCGACAATGATATCAGTGGCCTCAGCTGCATCCTGAGTGGTTATGTGATTGATCTTTCCTTGTGATGGTGTTGGTGCAGACTGTCCTCCTCCTGAAAATTGACCCAACTGCCTAGGCTGGTTTCTGGGTTGTAGCATTCCTCCTCTATTGGCTTGGAAGGTGGGAGGATTCCGGTTATTC
This sequence comes from Phyllostachys edulis, assembly GCA_036346405.1. NCBI lineage: Eukaryota > Viridiplantae > Streptophyta > Magnoliopsida > Poales > Poaceae > Phyllostachys > Phyllostachys edulis. Next base: position 17,368,675 of record CM070567.1, read on the forward strand.
TGTGCCTGGTTTCTTGCTTGAGCTTTGGCTGCATCTGATGACATGTTCTTCAATGGACACTGCCCCTTGAAGTGACCAGGTTGCCCACAATGAAAACAATTGGAGGACTTCTGAGGACAATCCTTCTGATAATGATTTCCTCCACAGTTATAACATTGAACTGTGGTGGTCCGGCTTCCACTAAAAGCCGGTCTTGCTGCTGGATTCATTTGTGGTCTTGGCGCTGAGTTCATGGAGGGTCTTGGCTGGAATCTGAAAGATGGTGGGGGCATCATTCTCCCCCTGGGTGCACTGGTGGCTGGAACCATCTGCTTCATTTTCCTCTTTCTGGTTTCTTCCATATCACTTCTGGCTTCTTCTGAGATTATCAATTTGTTCACCATGGAAGCTAGGTCAGGGAAATCAAGAGCTGAAATGTGGAATTTCAGTGACTTTTGCAGATCTTGTGAAAACGTCTCCATCTTCTTAGCTTCAGTATCCACTTCATGTGGGGCATACTGTGCCAATTGATTAAATTGGTGTAGGTATTCTGTGACTGTACGGCCCCCTTGCTTAAGAGCAAGAAACTCTCTGCACTTGGCTGCAACTATGCCATCAGGAATATGGGCCTTGTGAAATGCTTCCTTGAATTCTGCCCATGGTATATCTCTGCCTGGATGAAGAGTCTGATAATTCATCCACCACGCTGCTGCTTGACCTTGTAGTTGATGAGAAGCAAATAAAGTCTTCTCTTTGTCATTGCATTGGATGGTGTCCAGCTTCCTCTCAATATCCCTTATCCAGTCATCAGCTACTAGCAGCTCTGGTGACACTGTGAATGTTGGAGGTCTTGTTTTCTGAAAGTCTGCCCATCTGAAGCCTGGGGTTACTCCCCCATTATTGCCTCCAGAGGTATGTCCAGCTGAAGATCTTGTGGCAATTTGTTCAAGAAGTTGAGTATGTTGCTCCATCATTACGGCTTTGATTCGCTCTGCTTGAAATCTATTTCTTTCCATCATAGCCATAACCACGCTAGACTTGGTTCTTGTCCCTGTGATTGACCTCATGGTCATTGTTGTTTCCAGACATCTTGTGAATTTACTTCTGCAGCGGTTTTGACCAAACACAGTAAGATAAGTAAGATTCAGTTTTTTAAATAAGTAGTGAAAGCAATAGGTAAGTGATTAAGACGAAACGAAGGAAATGACTTTTGACAAGGATGATATACAGATATGGATAGGGGAAACAACTTATTTATTATATTTCACACAAAGTAGACAAATTAATTTACAAAAGCTAGATGTATACTACTTAGAGTACAATACACAACTTTTCTTACAATCAAAAGTCGTTCTACTACTAAGGTAGGTGGATCTACAATACCCTATCATAATCTAACATCTTGCGGAGGACTCTACCACCCATCAGACGGAGGGTTGCTGGTGGTGTAGTGGATCAACTCTTCTGGGTCCTCCTCCTCTTCCTCTTCTGCAGCTTTCTTTACCTACTGGCTGGGCTTTGCCTCTTCCACCTTCTCTTTTCCCTTGCCAGATCCTCGGAAACGGCGACGGTAGAAGCGCGCTATACCCGTTGGGTGAGGGCGAGCGCCTGGAGGTGACTCTGGAGTATACACTAGAGACAGAGGGGTGTAATCCAGTGATCTCGGTGTATAGTCCACCGCTGGACCGTCAGGAGTGTCGGGAACTGATCCAGTCCCCTGATCTGGGTCATTACGTAGATATAACTCCCTTTGCATGTTCTTGATTCTGTGCTTGGCCATGTGGTACTTCTCGTGCACCTTCTGGTACTCCTTCAGAACCCTGGTATATAAAATCTCCTGAGCTAATATGTGGGTGGCAACTTCAAGAATGCAGGGATCCTCATCATCACCTGGGCAAGGAATAAGGAAACTGGATCCATCACTCCCCTTCTGTGGAATAAGCTGGTACTCAGAGTGTTCAAACTCTAAGTCATAGTGCTGACGTAGGTGTAGCACTGCCTGCCTTGCAGCATCCTGAATCACCTCTCTCTCTCTGCGGCGTTGGCCCACAAACCGACATTCATTGTCAGGTTTGTAAGCTAACGGGATCAGATCTACCCATGCCTTCCAATGGTACCTTTTTCCATCACAGATCTGTTCCTCTGTGTGGAAAACAGGCAACTGCTCAGCTGTGGCGCCAATAAACTGTATTATCTCGAGCAGTCTTTTGGTCCATCCTCTAAACATTGAATGGTCGGAGTAGGAGTTCTGCATCTTCCTGACAGACGGAAAGTTTGAATACTTAGTTAAGAGGAGATAAATCTTTTTAGAAAAACAACACAAGTTTTTCAAAGTCTAAAGTAAGGTGAGGTAGCAAGAGAGGAAAAGAGACAGCAATTTAATACTTATATTTTTGTTTTGAGAAATCCTTTTGTAGTTTTTGAATTTATCAGTTTTTAAAGGTCTTCAATCCTATAACCAAGCTAAGGTCTCAACTTATGGTTAAGCTGGATCTGATACCACTTTTGTAACGACCCCAAAACTGGGACCGCTAGAATCTTTACAACTGTCCAGGATGTTCAGTTGTAAAGTCGTGGTTTCACAAGCAAGCAAACGTTTACAACAAAAGCCAGACTTTTATTACAACAGATAGGGCTTAACAAATTAGTTTGAAAGCGAGCGGGCATCCAAGCCCGAAGTAATATAATACACTTCAAAAGAAAGCGGAACCACAGGCGGCTTGGGCGTAAAGAGACCCTAGTACCGAGAGTCGCCGTAGTCTCATCGGCTCTTCTTGTTCGTAAGGAACACGGATCTTCCCAAAACTCTTACATTGATTGTTTAAGCAAGAATGAGTACAACTACCGTACTCAACAAATTGCATAGGAAATGCTATTTAACTATATGCTGGGAATGTCAAAGGAATTGTACAGTTTTACCAATACAGGTATATGCGGAATGCAATAGTTGAGTTTAAAAGCTTTATAATAAATAAAGACAGTAAAACAGTAATAAATATAGCCACAGGGGTTACAACAACTGAATTTATCCCAATTAACATCTGTAAAATCTACTTATGCTTTGTATGTTGGAATCACCCATAAACACAGCTTCATTAACCGGAAGCACGGTGTATTCGAATAACATTGATTACACTCTGCAGAGTTGCCCAACTTTACCCACATGATATCACAAACTCACATTGACACGCATCATGTTTGCGTACAACTGAGTTAGGATAACAAAGTCTTTTCACTGCTTATCCTTTTTAGCCTCTACCCCAGAGATCTTAATCCATCTGACCCTCGGAGACCACCGGCCAATAGTGGACTTTGTACCCGATCTTGACGGCCCATACTGCTGCAAGAACCAAATGAGTGTCCTTAGAGGCCCACCCATGTCTTGCCTTTGATATTGCAGATATTCAATTGGATGAGCAGTGTACTAAGCTAGGGAGTAATGACCACACATGTGGTTGAGCGGTTTACTGTGTCTGTTACTTAGCACAAGGTTCTTGTCCTTACTTGTCACCCAGTGAGGCGATGGCCCAACTCGCGGTTGCCCACCTCTAGATCTCACTGGTGACTCATTTTACCAAGTATCTTGGGTTGTCCAATATTTTGGTCTCAACCCTCAACTCACACCCAAAACCTATTGGCCTAAAGCCAACCTTCCTTAACAGTATTTAGAACAGAGTTTTGTATGAATTAGCAGAATAATTACTATTATTTCATGTGAACCAAGTTTGTCAAGGTGAATATGGCCTACAAGAATGGGTGGTTTGATATGTGGGGTTAAGGATTTTTATCTATTCAACATGGCATTCCAAAGTATTATTTCTTTGATGAAATAATTGGCTAAAATATTTTAATGAAGATAATAGTATGAATTATATGGAATGTAGGTTCAATATGTTCAAGGTATGCAACTTGCCTCCTTGCTCAAAGTCCACGAACTGTCCTACTACGTCTGTGTCCTGTCCTGCGAAGTCCTGAGCTGGCTCGTCAGCGTCGAAACCTAGCGCAAGACACAAAAACCAATAAAACTCTTGGCTCAACAAGGAACGAGCCCAGAAAATAGATCCAACTACAACAAAAATATAAAAAGAGGAAAGAAATGAACTTAAAGAGGTAAAGGACTTGGAAATGGCTGAACGGAGTTAGAATTTGGTTTTATGAGTTCAAGACGGTCAAAAAGGATATACTAACTCAACTTAGGGTTTTCAAAGAATAATGACCATTTTACTGTTCATACCTATTAATTAGATATAAACAATAATTAATCACTATTTTAGGCTTAGGAACAGTAATTAGAAATTACTGTGCAAATTCTGGAATTTTGGAAATAATAAACAAGTTTTCTTGTCTTTGTGAACAGATCTTTGGTAGCTTTAAATGAACAGTGTTGGGCTACACAGTAAACCAAAACACTGTGCAGCCCTAAAAGGAAATGGGCGAACGCCCACTACTGCACACGCACGCTACATCGACGGCCAAAAGGCCGTTAGGGCATCATGGTGACCCTCGACCATAGCGCCGCGCACCATGCAGGCGCGAGGCGGGAGGTGAAGCGGCTCGGGGCGGCGGCGGCCTCGGCAACGGCGGCAGCGGGGCGGGCAGGGAGGACAGCGCGAGGAGGCGCCATCTAGGTAGGTCCTCTAAACCCTAGGGTTTTTGCGGGGATTTGGCGTGAGTGGGTTCTAGGGTTTCGGGGGTGAGGGAGCGGCGGCCTGCAGATCCGGCGGATCTGGGTCGAGAGAGTAGGGAGGAGGGACGGGTGGGTTGATTGGCTTTGGGTGGGAGGGATTTGCAGGGGTTTTTCTTCTGGGGAACCGAGGCGGCGAAGCTCTTCCGCGTCGGAGGCAAGCGAGGGGGAAGGGTTGGTCTTGGGTTGAGGAGGCCGGCGGGTGGCTTTATAGCCCATGAGGCGCGGGAGCGATGGGAGGTATGGGCGGCGGCATGGGCGCTGCTGCAGGGGGTGAGTGGTTGGGCGCGGGGTTTGGGCGGTCCACGGTCGGCGATGGCGGAGGCGTGGGTCGAGGCGGGTGGCGGCCCCTCACCGAGCAATCCGGGTGGCGGCCACCGCTGGGGCGAGGTTGCGGTGGTAGGCGGCGCAGGTGGCGGGGTGGACGCCGCAGGTGGCAAAGCGAGTGGCGGGCGAGGTGGCGCCTTGTCTTGGTGGTATGGGCGGCGGCGGCCAAAGCGGTGGTGATGGCGGCTTCCACGGCGACGCTGCCACGGGTGGAGGCGGACTCGAACGCAGGTGCGACCAGAGAGAAAGCGGCTGGTCATGGAACGTGGGAGGGGAAAGCGGGAAGGGGAAGGGGGAAGGCGGGGATTAGGGTTAGGGTTTGGGTTTGACAAATTTTGGTCGGATTTGATTTTGGATTTGAAATTTGAAAATCAAACTTGAATTCAAACTAATTTGAATTTCTTTGAAATTTTCAGGTGTTTCAATGGTCAATCAACATGTGCACATGGTGTGAGGAGGGGCATGTGCAAGTATCCGTGTGCATGTGAGAGATGCTAATTAGTTGATCTGATAAAGCTGCTTTGGTCATTGGATTAGGTGAAAAAGTTGTGTGTTTCAGAGACTTAGCTGAGTGGTTCGCATCTCTTATTGCTTCTATGAAGAGTCACTTTTAGTTTTTCGCTTATTTGATTAATAATCTGGCTTAGTTCTTACTTGCATATTTATATATTTAGAACCTTTGTTCCCAATTTGTAGCACGCGTGCACATGACTGTCCTTTATTTCTTTGAAGCACCTGTTCTGTTAGTGAAGGGCTTTATCGATACCTGGGTTGCCGATCAGATTGGAGACCAATAGAACAATAAGTGCAGGCTGTGCGAGATTGATTTTGGTGAAACCTAGCAATCGATAGGACAAAACAGCAACCGTTTTAGCTATTGTTGTCAGTTTTTTCAATGTGTTCTGTACATGAAGGCACCCTCTGTTTATGTAATATTGAAGTTTCCTCTCAGTAACCAAATCGAATAGGGGCTCCAGCTTGTGTTCGGCTTTGGAATCATTATTTTTCTGAGTCCGTGTTGGCCTTAGTAGCCATGTAACGCTTATAACCGATTGGTCTACCTGTTGGTGTTCAATTGTGTCTTGGGACCTTTCTGAGTCCGTGTTGGCCTGGCATCAGAGTCCATGCAGGTCAAGCCATAAGCATTGAAGGCATTGCCTTTACGTCACATACACCATGTAACGCGTATAATGTTGGCCTGGCATCCGAGTCCATGCAGGTCAAGCCATAAGCATTGAAGGCATTGCCTTTTACGTCACATACACGGCTCTCTCTCTAGCTCTCCCGGTAGTGTTCTCTCTCTAGCTCTCCCGATTGTGCTCGGCTATGACATCCGGCTAATAAATCCCATCCTTAAGCATTGAAGGCATTGCCTTTTACGTCACATACATAGCGCTCTCTCTCTCTCTCTCGAGCTCTCCCGGTTGTGTTCTCTCTCTAGCTCTCCCAGTTGTGTTCGGCTATGACATCCGGCTAATAAATCCTAGCCATAGGTTGTACCACATGATAAATTGGATGGTTATGATTTTTCCTTTTATTCGGATTAACGTGGGAATTTCTAGCATTTTTCTTTTTCTGCGATTAATGTAGGAATTTCTAGCCTTTTTACCTCCTAGGATTAATATGGAGGCTTCTAGGAGAGCCTCCGATTAGTATATGTATAGATAAGTTAACTTTAGCATCTTCAATCAGTGCATCTGCCTGCATATTATCCACAATTGGTTGGTTCAAGTCAGGGACAACATGATGAAACTGTTGGGGACCCTGGATTGAACCATCAGAGACTGCATTACCTTCAGAGATCAGTGATACCAAGAGAAAGAGTGATGCTTCTATGAGGATTGGAATCCACCTCCATATTGTTTGCTTGAATTATAGGTGCAAGTTCAGCTGACCAATTGGGATCTTGGTCATCATTATCAGGTTGTAGGTCATTAAGCTCAAGAAAGGCCTCTCTAGGAATAGGCATTGGGCCTACATTGTTCTGCTGGTCAGGAGCATGAAGAAGAGGGAAATTCTATCCTAGCTACTGCTGATTGTCTTGAGGCCAAGGTTCCTAGTCATGTGCAACTTCTTGGGCCCCTCCTCCCCCATGTAAGTTACCACCATTGCCCTGTCCTCCATGAAGAAATGGCATTAGCTGTAAAGGGTGAGGGTTCCCGCCATTATCTGGTGGTGGCTCTTCATCTGGGTTCAACTTACCTGGGAGGTGGTGTTCAATAATATAACACGGGACCGACCACGATTTAGCTCCGATGAACTGACCTTCTGAAACTTGCACACTAAAAGGCACATGCTCCAATTCTGTGACCAGCACTTTAATGATCACTCTAGCTTTGTAACTATCATCCTGGTCCCAAACCAAAAGGGTACCAAAATTTTTAACAGAATCCCTGTTGGAAATTCTACCTGTGGACGCACACTTTCACGGGTGAGGGAGACAAACTCACGGAGATAAAGAACACACAGAAGATTTTTGCGTAGCATTGCAACTGTCTAGTGCTACTTTTCTCTTTCTATTCTTCTCTCTTTTCTGTTTTGCTCAACAAATACAAACCGATTACAAGACATTATATAAGCACACTCGGACGTGGCTGCCACAAACCAACTCACACACTAGTAAATCACCTACATGTAACTCACGCACTAACTCACGCCACTATCTCCTAATAACCTGTCCACTAAGAAAACTTCCAACGTTACACACTAGTAAATCACCTGCATGTAACTCACGCACTAACTCATGCCACTATCTCCTAATAACCTGTCTACTTAACTCTATGCAGCCCACTAACTCAACTAATGCATGATACACTGCATTACCACTTGTTCACTACTGCATGAAGTTGTCAAGATTAAGTCCAACAATTTCCCCCCTAATCTTGACATCACTTATTTCACAAGCCGAAGTCCGATCTCCTCACGCATCTCCAAGAAGTTTTGCCTTCTTCTTGCTGACCATACCACCAGTGATACAACTTGTCGGCGTCTTTTGCTTCTACCTCAACTCCGATTGTCTTTCACTGGTACCATCGGCGACGGAGACTCGGACCGGAGCTTACATTAGAGAGTTCTTGGACACACTTACAAGAACTCACGCTTTCTCATGGACACAACTAACACGAGAATACACACATGTACAATAGCTAGATGGGAGTATACGGAGAGGACACACTTATATTCTCTTGTACTACTAAGCTCTTGGACACGCACTCAACTAATTCACAGTGGAGGAAACAGAAGAACGTCATAAGCACACACATAGCTTTTGGCACTCGGCAGGCCCGAAGCTTTTCATGTGCTCTCATTCTTTATCCTCCACAATACCTCATGACAGCTAACAGATGTGACGTACAGCCACTGTAGCCAGCCACACACCCGCGTACACCTGCTCGCCTGCGCACATCGCGTCGCTACGTATGCTCCCGTGCCTGCACACAACTGGGCTGCGCCGTGCACACGCGCCTACAGCTGCCTGCCTTGGCGCCCGCTCCACGCATCCGCTCCCGATCGGCCGCGCCTGTGCAGATCGGAATGCCACCACCCTCGCGAAGGTGCTCAGCTGCACCTTGTGCACATGCATGCATGATTCGTTGTTGCTGCTGCTTGCTCCGCACCGTGCACAAAGCCGCGCTGCTCCGCCAGCACCACCGTCGAGGCCGAGCCCACCGTGTGCCACCACGCCACCGCTGCCTGGCAGCGCCGCGCCCGCCGTGTGCCGCACCGTCGCTGCCCAGTGAGCCGTCACTGGCCGGGTAACATCACCTCACGTTGAGCCTCGCTCTGATACCAATTGTTGAAAATTCTACTCGTGGACGCACACCTTCACGGGTGAGGGAGACAAACTCACGGAGAGGAAGAACACACAGAAGATTTTTGCGTAGCATTGCAACTGCCTAGTGCTACTTTTCTCTTTCTATTCTTCTCTCTTTTCTATTTTTCTCAACAAATACAAACCGATTACAAGACCTTATATAAGCACACCCGGACGTGGCTGCCACAAACTAACTCACACACTAGTAAATCACCTACATGTAACTCACGTACTAACTCACGCCACTATCTCCTAAGAACATGTCCACTAAGAAAACTTCCAACGTTACACACTAGTAAATCACCTGCATATAACTCACGCACTAACTCACGCCATTATCTCCTAATAACCTGTCCACTTAACTCTATGCAGCCCACTAACTCAACTAGTGCATGATACACTGCATTACCACTTGTCTACTACTGCATGAAGTTGTCAAGATTAAGTCCAACAATCCCTAGTACAAGTAAAATTCGAGCAATCCAAAGGAAACCCTAAGAGAATCAACCAAACTTCTTGTAACACTCTGGCTATGCGAAAGCCAAAATATTATCTAAAAGACTAACATACAGCAACAATACGGAATAATTTCAACCATCTTTCAAATAATAACATGAAAAGATCAATATCTAGTAGAACGAATATAAGAATTGAATCAGAATTCGTCAACAAATCAATCTCAAACATCCAATCATGGTGAATCAATTATGATAACTCTATCAAGAGTACATACGAGGATTATTAAGCCATTACTATTTCAATCATATCATGAAGAATGATAATATCAACCATCAGCATCTATTTAAACCGTCACCCAAACATTCATTCATGAATGATATGAAACTAATATTCAACACTAGCACAATCTATAATTACTCAACAGAAGCATATCCTCTAACCATTGAACCTAAATCAATTCATGAAGCCTTCTCCTTACCAGCTAATCAGAAGCATTCCAACCTTACTATGCTCAAGCAGTCAATGATCAAATAGCTACATCTAGAGTATCAATAATCAGCAATTCAATGGGGATGATAGAATAATCAAATCAAACCTTCTAATTCATCGAAAAGAATTAAATGAACTTAAACAACAAGGAATTAAGAACATCACTGAGTCGTCCAAGATCACAATCAAAACATCCACCACGAAGGATGGTCACAAAACAGAAACTAAAGCAATTATCAAGAGTATGAATTGTGGATAATTGGACTAGTTTATTCCATGTGTTTTGTGTTTATGTATCGTGCACCATGTCTACCCCTTCCCATGCATGTCGTTGCCTCGAGAGGTACCTAGCAAGCACAACACAGCAAGTGTAGTGAGTTCACGACTCAGCAAAGTGCAATAGCAAATCAAACAATAGCATCATAAGTAGTCAAAGGGAATAAACAATTCCATCATGAATAACAGCATTATATACCACAAACCCATCCCTTATAGTAGCATCATAAGCAGTCAGAGGGAACAAACAATCCCATCATGAACATAGCATTATATACCACAAATCCATCTCTTATATAGAAATGCAATGAATATGCCATGAATGCACAGTCTTCACTTCTTTGCAATTACCGGTAATACCGAGTAGTATATCTGTCGATACATACTCTAAGTATGTGCTCTCTAGGCACAGGGATCCAAAGCCCACACTCCACGAGTGTGGGGACCAGGCCCGTCAAATGCATGATGGGGATCTCAAGGAAATAGCCCTTGGCTACCACGTAGTCCAAGGTTCAGAAATGAATGTCACGATGCAAATGCACATGTCCATTGTCATTAACATGATTCATCATTGTCATTATTAGCAAGGTAGTCTCATTGTTCACCTTGTCCCATCATCACTGCCATCAATCATGAAACCATTACCATATAAACATCATCATTTAAACATTGCCATGTAAGCATTCTCATGTAAACACTACCATGTAAGCGTCATCACATAAACATTAGCATGCGTTGTCATGTAAACATTTCTATGTAAGCTTCATCACATAAGCATCGTCATAAAAACATTATCATTAAACTATGGCACTCATGCTCATCAACATTACCAAGCAGTAAGCATTATCATTAAACTATGACATTCATCAAGTGTGTAATATAACAACTCATTAATAATACTTGCACTTGTCTCAACCGTGAGACGGAAGTCAAAAGGCGGAACGCTCTAACACTGGAGTTCACTGCCACCGAATGACACGCACTGAGTAATGACCACCACCTACAACTGATCTAAATCTGAGTAGAAAGGTAATTGTTTTGGATAGCTCTGAAGAACACCCCATGATTTTTCAACGAGGCCCCACCAACCATGCTATTTCTAGGTGAATACTTTGCAGAAAGAACATACCAATATGATAGAAGGGAGTAAACAACACATTACCGATTTTGTGCACTCTGAAAGTCAAGTGGTTGTTTAGTTTCATATACCCATCCAAGAGCAAATATGGCGGCCGAGACATCATCTTTCTTAAGCAGATCAAGGGCAACATTTGTATTCCACTGCCCACCACCAAAAGTATTTTGGCCAAAAACATCCATACCCATGTACACCTCATACTTCCTGTCACCAGAAACTGCAGCTGAATCTCGTGGATATGTTTCCTTCCAAGTATAATTGGCAAATAATCCATCACACAAATCAAAGAATGGCTTGATATACTCGTTGAGCTTGTCCTGCCAGCCGAGGTCACCATTCACGCTAATTGCATCGTACCATATGACTAAAGATCCAGGGACTGCATCATGCATTGTCTTGGTTAGGTGATCGACGAACTTTTCCAGGTTATCGATGAACTGAATATCGAGTTCGACCTCAATATTGATCAGCCAGCCATCAAAGCCCAAAGTAGCAGCCAGCTCTGTGAACCTCTAGGCATACATCTGCGCAGAAGCCTCCGTCGCAAGCATCTCCTTGCAGATTTCTGCACCATTATCCCACTCTGTGAGGAACGTTCCCAAAACCTTGACGCCGTGGAGGTGGGCGGCATTGGTCGAGCATGGCGGCGGGAGGGTGACGAGGTAGTGGGAGAAGTATCTGAACATCGATGAGGTGCTAGTGCCAAAGCGTGAGCGTCCGGGTTGGGCGCCTTGCGAACCGCATCGTCGCGGTACCCTCCGCATGTCGTGGCACACGAACCCGCCCATGGCGGAGCGACGCCCAGGGATGGGAGCGGCGTGGGGCGCGATTGAAGGGAGGCGTCGGGTCGGCTTGGACCGAGCCAATGGCGGCGACGAGCAGCAGCGCCGAGCCACGCGAGAGGCCGAGTGACGACAGCGGAGGTGGTAGGACCGGCTGGAGGGGTCGACTGCGGTGAGGACCGAGCGCGGTGGTGCACCGGCAACGTGCCGGAGGAGCTTGGAGAGGCCAAGGCGCCAAGGGAAGGAGGGGGCGGCGCCATTTGCTGGAGGGGGCGGCAGCTTGGGCATGGAGGGAAAGAGGAGGAAAGCCATCTTGGGGGCGGGAGGCGGAGCAGAGCGGCGAGTCAGGACGGACGGCGGGCAAGGAGGCAAACCCACGAGGTAGGAGGAGGTGCCGCACAGGGAGATAGGGTTGGGGAGGAGTGGCGGCTTGGGGAGGGGAAAAGGGTTTGGCCTAGGGTTAAGGGTTTTGGCCAGCTCCCCCATCTCCATCTTTAAACTGGGCTCTCTCACTTGGGCTATGGGCCGGTGGCCCACTATACTCCCCAATTCACAAAAATTCTGAAATTCTTCACAATTAATTAATTTATTTTCCTTTTAATTCTTTTAGTTACCCAATTTCTTAAACAGGTATCACACTTCTCTATTAAATTGAACTGAACGGACATTACTGGCTTCATTATGCTTAATAAAGGAAATGGTGACATCATCATACTCAAAAGGACTTTGATTAACTAGAGCATCTCTACTGTGAGCACTACCTAACTGAACATAAGCTTGACCAAAGGGGCATGTTTGTATGTCTCTTACCCGCATTCACTGCCGATCTTCGATGAACTCTCTAATCATTGCCTGGATGTTCTGAAATGGCACCGGACTCACCGGCATTGGATGGATAGTTGCGATTGCCATATCTCCATTCTTGAGAGGAATGGGTCCCATGAAGACAACTCTATTGCGCTGCAGTCTGTTCGGGATGTTTTGTTGAGGCAATTGGTACCCTCTCGGCATGAAAGGATCAGGATCTGCTCCATAGTTCACCATGGTGTCATGATCCATCATCATGAATATCAATCTACACCAAATCCGAATGATATATTGCCAAATCAACCAACAATACAAGTGTTTTGGGGATACAATTGGAAGGAATTGGAAGCAAGGATGGGAAGAAGCAATAGACTGGGAAGAAGCAAGGATCGAAAAATCAGAGAAAAGGAATATAGGGAGAGGAACAGCAGTGGGGAACAAGGAGCTGGCTGTTGCCTTGTTCATCCCTGCTCTCCCCGTCGGATCCCTTGCCTTCTTGTATTCTTTCACTTGGCCACCCGAGATGGGCCAAAGGCTAGCCCATATACTTATCCAACCTAGAGGCCCACACAAAGGGATCCATGTCTGTGACACATGGCCTCGTAGGGAACTAAGGCTTAACAAGCTACCGGTGGCGGAGACGGGCGAGGGGAATGTGGAATCTCAGGAGAGCGAGTGGAATGTGAAAAGTCAAAGGAATAGGCAACCCCTAAATTTCATGCCCAAAATCTACAAATCTCTGATAGACTGCCAGTTGACTCACCGTTGACCGCTTGTTTTCCGGTAAAAACCAGGTAAGAAAATATTTTGTCAGCCAATCTTTATGATTAACACTAGAAGAAAAAAACAGTTTTTGGAATGAAACCTTTATCGACAGGTTTATTTATGCAGAAACGAGCGACGTGTCCTTTTTGCCGACAGATATGGCGCCTGATTTTATTACGGCAGACAAACTTGGAATGTCCAAAATCAAGGCACCGGACGCAACGCCTATAAATTCCAGAGTAATTACCATTAATGCCTTGATTTGGCCCATTTCAATTTCGACCATCATGAATGGGCCTTCTAGAATTAGGCTGAGAATTGATGGGCACCGAAAAACTGGCCCTTTTGGAGTTTCAAATTTTCCTCCAGAAGAATGTTGTAGATGGGAAGGATGATCAAGATCCCCTAGCCGACCAAATACTGAAATCCTTGGAAAATTGAGACAACCAAAGACTGATTTTCTTGAATCATCTAGAGAATCTTTTAGCCTATGAAATGCTACTTTTACAGGGACAGATGTTTGGATTTTCTTGCCAATAAGGGTCTTGTTCGCTCCAAAAAGAGGACGAGAAAAGTTTTTTTGGTGAAGAACGAACATCTGCATATGTAGATGTTTTTTTTATTTTGTTCTGTGAACTGTAATCCACTCCTTTTCTAACTCCTGCTCCCAAAGCAGAAGCTCTCTTTCCCAAATTGGGCCACCATTTCCCCAAAGAGAAAACCGAACCTTAAAATTTTGATGCGAGAAAGATTTGGTATTATAAATGAACAAACCCACAAATTTGGAGGCCACTGAGAACTTGAAACTCCGACCAAGAAGGTGACGAATGCCATTAGCGCTAGTGGTAACACTTTTGTTGAAACATGCTACCACCTCTTGTATGCTTTTCGTTGTCAGCAAGCATTAGGGGTCAGGTTCACCTAAACTCTGCTATAGAATTAGGGGACTGTGGCCTGGTCACCGGTGGTGGGAAGTGGTGATAGCGGGACAGCAAGGGGGCCTCCGGCTGTAGGCTCAGCAGTGGGGGAGGATACTGAGTTGAGTGAGGGGTGGAGCTTGGCTCAAGCCTCGGGTTTATCCTGTTAAACAACTAGGATAGTTGTGTTTCTACTGTTGTTTAGTATTCTCATTAGTGTTGATGTTCTCAATAGAGGAAGTGCTTAGTATTCACATGTGAAAGTGTTCCTACTCATGTATTTATATAGTGTTCGCACTATGTTCACACTCATGTACTTGTATATAAATAGATGATCAATAAAAAGCATCAGGTGTCGGGACCCAAATATGCAAATCTGGAACCTCTGTATATACTGCATTAGTCCAGAATCACACTAGTGCACACAGTGACAACATCGATGAAATATCATTCTATATGCTAAAATGACTAATAAATAGGCAAATAATAATGATTATCAGAGTAACGACCTTAAGGTCAAAACTTACAATTAATGTCTGAGAAGGCGAATAGCTCAATTAAGCTGCAACGGAAGGTAACAGAATAACTTCAATGAAGCTCATCCACCCACAGGCAATCGCCCGAGATAGCACGACCTAGTTCTCCATGATCCAAAACTCATCCTTGAAAACAAGCGACGATTCCTCCACTTTATCTGAATGATTGCAGCAAGAATGAGTACTCCAAGTACTAAACAAATTGTACCACAGAATACAATTATAGATGATGGTTTATTCCAAAGGAAATGGCTTATGTTGCAAATGAATACAAATAATAGATTGAAAGCGTAATTCAAAACAAATAAACGGTAGTAGTTTAACAATTGTTTTCACAAAGGACACAAAGCCTAATCAATTTCTTTCACATAACTATATGAATTAAATCACACAGTTGTCCCTTCCCAATTATTTTATGAAAATCTACCCCTCGTGTGAAATCCCCGAGCATGTCCATGACCGCGGACGCGACTATTCAAATAGATTGTTTAACACTCTGCAGAGGTTGTACACTTTACCCACAAGATGCAATCAACTGGATCAGAGCTGATAACAACAAAACCTTTTCGAAACTTCATCTCAACAATTGACACTCCCAATGTGTTTTACTGCCGACACCAACCCTTACACAGAAAGTTAGTACGACGCACTCCGTTAGACCTGAAGATGGCGAACCACTCATAAATGTGAATCGTCACATAGACTGAAACGCACCTCCACCCTAGCACACAGTTTAACCCATCTGCCTGAGTAATCAACATCAAGACTCCACAGCTTACTAGGTTAGGCTCGTCCCATTAGACATGTGGTTGTACAGTTATAGCTCAGTTCAATGGCACACAAAGTTAAGTCCTTAATTGACCAAGGCGAGACTGCCAATTTCTAACTAAGTCACGAAGATTCATATTTCTCAATCACAAAGCTCCACCATATCACACAGTTCCACTACTTGTCTCAATCTAAATCTTTTCTCACCCTGTTGGTTAAGTGCAACACATGCCATCAACAAGTAATGGCACACAGCACACAGTTTTACACAAAGTTCCATAATCATTTAGTCAAGTTTATATTTGCAACTCAATTGAATGAATGACTCGTTGCATGGCTAAGCAAACTAATCATATCTAACCAACCCACGTTGGTGCTATGATAATACTAACTAATAATTAACCAATCCAGGGTGACAAAATATCCTGATATTACAATAGGCAAGGTGGATATAATCAAATGGTATATAGCTAATCCCAAAATATTTAAATAAATACTTAAAGTAAAATGCAATAATTTGAATCAAATTAATTTTGGAAAAACTAGGTTCAACATGGTTAAAGGTACAACTTGCATTGCTATAGCAATGATGTTCTTATTTTATCTTCGATCTTCTACTTCCTTAACCTTCAGCTCCTTCGGACGATTCCGGGACTTCAATGTCTTACGAGAGAGAACGCGCAAAACAAACAAAATTCAAAAGACAAATAAAATAAACGATGAGTTGGAATTCAACATCACATTCCATGTTTACGGCTCTACGGCCTTCAATCAACATGACTCAACGCTTGATTACTCGACTTGGAAAGGCATACACTGAGAAAGGTATCCAATGATTTAATATCCAACAATCCTTTTTCTTCATAACTTGCATACATAGATGTCTACCTTTTTGCTCTTTTAGCACAAGGGAAGATTACAATGATTCTCTGATTTTAATGCTACTAACAAAGGCATGACACTGTATGACCTGATATCACTAATTTAGGCTTTCTTGGTAATATCATCATTCAAACGCCTCTTCTTTGACTGCTTCATTGGACACACGAATCCTACTACTTTACAACCTGCTCTGGGTGTTACAATCTTGACTAAAATGACTTCTGGCATTCTTGCATCTGGAGTGAGTGACTGGTTCTTCTGAGCACATTGGCGGACATAGTGATCTTTTCCATGACAATTGTAGCATAAACGTGTCGGATCTTGCGACTTTTCTAACGAGGCTATGGCAGAACAACTATCCTTCTTGATGGTTGAAGCTTGTTCCTTTGCAGGGTATCTCTTAGCATAGTGATCTTGCTTACCACACTCGAAACACTCTACTGATGATATTGATTTGCTTCTCTTTTGAGGCTGATTGCCAGAGTCAACATTCTGCTTCTGTGATTCCTTAGCTGACAATTCTTGTCCTGACACCGGTTTGCCTTCCTTCGCTAATGTCTGAAGGATAGCGACTCGAAAATTTTCTCGCTGATGCTGTGTTACAGAAGTCAACACTGAATACATAGGGCATTGGCTCGGACAATGATCATCGCCTTCACAAAAGAAACATGTGATCTTGCTCATTGAGAATTCTCCAATGGAATGGTTTCCTTTGCAACTAGAAGAATTGATATTGTGTTCATCGGCAGTATGGCCTATTTCTCCATAACGGGTACATGCACAATCTTCTGGCTTATTTGGTTGGCAGCACTTCAAATGACAATAGCTAGATTGGATGTAGGATATCGGAATAGCAAGTTTGTCTTGATCACTCTTGCTTGATGTCACATGCTGTGGGCAAAAAGCTGTGGAGAGCTCTGCCCAAGTGATGGTCTACTTGTCCTGATTGGTGGCACGAAAGTTTTCCCACCAATCTAAGGCAACTCCTTCCAATTGATGAGCAGTATAGAGAAATTTCTCGATATCATTGCACTGCACAATAGTTAACTTTTCTTCTATGGTGTGAATCCAGGATTTTGCATCCTTAAGCTTGACTGATCCTTTAGGTTTGGTCATTAAGAACTTTGCAAACTAGAACTAAGGGTGTGTTGTTGGGGTGGCAATGAGTGGTGCACCACTGCAAACATTAATACTGTTTAATTGTTGCTTCATCGCTTGCATGAGCTGATTCTGGGTGGCAGGAAACTGATTCAGGCTCTAATGTGTCACTAGTGGCACTGGATATAGCTGCTGGTTAATGCCTGCTCTAGTATTGACACTAGTGATGGTATGGCGGCTTACTAGATTATTCTGATTTAAGAAATTGACTAAGGTAGTGTTGGTCTGATTATGCTGAGTCATCATGTTGTTCATGTTCTACATCATCATTGTCGGGACCCTGGATATGCAACTCTGGGACCCTCTGTGTATTCTGAACTAGTCCCATGATTAGTAGCTAGCTCACACAGTTGCAACATCGATGAAATCATATCCATACAACAAGATAGCTAATGAAGCAGACAAATTAATATTACTTAGTAGCAAAGGACCTTACGGTCAAGTTTTCCAGAGTTTGCCACGTAGGGCTTAACGATAACAGAGTAAACTTACGGTGGAGAATAAACAAACTCGTGGTTGCCATCCGACATGCCCATAGGCAATCGAGTGGAGAACGCATCCTAGTTCACATAGTCTTCAAAGTAATGTTCCTCGTGGAACTCAGTGTTCCCTGGTTCTTCTTCAATGACTGATCAACAAATGGCGTAAAGCCGTGAGTACTTTAAAGTACTCAGCAAGTCGTAGGGAAATGTATGCAAATAGTATTCATGCAAGGCTTGACAAGGATAGCTTTATGGCTATTTTGCAGAAAGCAATATTGATAGTAAATACAGTAAGTAAATTGTAAAGCACGATTTAAAAGGTTAATACATAAGTAATTGAGTTTCTTTTAAAGCGGCTAGTGAACACCCCGTTCACTTCCCAACCATTTACCGAAACCAACTACTCCGATCCATCCAACCCATTCCAACATTTTTATAAAGTCTACCCTTCATGTGAAATCACCAGGCATTGTTCACAACCGGGGACACGGCTATTCGAATAGTTTTACACTATGCAGTGGTTGTACAGCTTGACCCACAAGACACGTCTGCTCTAGTTGGTTTGGCATCTGTCGATACCACTGCTCACTACCTTAGGTAAGCAGTCTAAAGCACATGAGAAAACTTTTACAAAGTTCTGTTTTGATCTGGTTCTGCTCGCTAAGGATTCGCCATTCTAGGCCCCTTCTTGCACCAATTCAACAACCAAAACAGAACCAAATCAAAATATTGCTAATTAGTTGGCCAGGTTCACCCCATCCTGGACATGTAGTTGTACGGTATGGCCCAAATCAATGGCGCACAAAGTTAAGTCCTTAGAGACTACTCAGGCGAGGTAACCTCATCCCAAAATTCTCCTGAGTATAAAATCATTTTTGGTTCAACCCCGACCAAATGGCAACCCTTGCCATGCACAACAAATTTTAATAACAGTTGCTGCGCCACAATTCCATATTTCATTTAGTCAAATTCAATCATTCTTTGAGTAAGTGATCTTGAATCCATCGCGACTAAGCATGGCTAAGCATAATACAACCCAAGTTGGTAGTACAATAATGTCCAACTAATAATTAACCATCCTATGGTGTCCAAGGATTTATGTCATTCAAGAGTACATGTCAATCACAATTTATCAAGGAGGCATAATGGCAATTAGGTCATTAACTATTCCCGAAACCATTTTTTTATACAAGTAGCCATGTATGTTTATATCAAACAATATACTTTTATAAAATGGGTTCAATATGATCAAAGGTCTATGACTTGCCTCCGTTGAAGGCTTGAGATGCTTCGGCAGACGATTTCAAGAATTCTTTGGAAACACCAAAATCTACACGCTTGAAAAGAGCCAAATAAATACAACAAATCCAAATAAAATCCAAAAATTACAAAATTAGTAGCGATAGAAAGAGGCTGAATTTAGATGAATTTAGAAATGAGAATCGATGAAATTGGATTTCGTATGAAGGAGAACGAATATCCGAAAGTTTGACTTCACACGATATATAGAAAAACACCAGACATGAATAGTGCCAGCTTTGGCAAAAATGACGGCACAAGCGAGGGAAAGGGAGGGGCAGCCGGCGAACTAGTAAAATGAAATCCCGAGAGCGAGATGGACCAATGGTGGTGGTCGCATTGCCGGCGGAGGTCCGGTGCGGCGGCGGTGCGCAAAACAGTGTTAGGGCGCAAGGAAGCGACGGTGCTCTGGCGATGCTTCGGCGAAGGAGAGGGAAGCACAACGTAGAACGTCACGAGGAGAATCCAACGGTGGTGACGATGTCATCGGGGGATCAAAGACGGCGCCAGAAATGACAACAGAAGGTGGTTCGACCGCCGGCGGAAATTTTTTGGTTGTGGCGAGAGAGGGGGCGAATTCCAGGGATAGGAAGGGGAAGCCGAGGGGCATGCCGCGACGTGGTTGGCTCGGGAAATGAGTGACCGAGGAGGGAGAACAGAGGTGGTGAAGCTTGCTGCATGAGTATGTGCGTTGTGGATGCGTGAGAATAGTTGCGTGGAGTTAGTGCATGAGTCTATTCATCCATGCATGTAGCTACTAACTCCTAATCTCTTGTCCATGCAGCTACACCGAACTCAACATAGATATGCAGGACTCCAACTAAAATGTGCTTGCACACACGTTCTGACATACATGCATACTAAAACTAATGCATGTAAATAACTAACGCACCATGCACACATGCAACAAGATTAACCCAACACACTGGAACTCACTGAACTGAAAGCTATATGCTGACTGGACCTTTTCAGATGAAGCACAGCACAAGCAAAAACTTTCTCTCAACTTGCTAATACAAAGCTATATGCATGCTGCATGCAGACCATACAAGTGCTACATTCAAACTTACAAATTAACTCAACGTGCACACAGAAGGTGTGGTGTTTGCATGTAGAAGCATGCTAGAGGTGGGAGTTAGATGGATGGATGCATGTGTTGGGCTGCCACGGTTTGGGATGGGAGCAGGAATGGAGAAAGCAGCAAGGGGGAGCTACTGGGGTTTCGGTTGGGAGGGGAGTTGCTGGGAGCACCAGGGGGGAAGGATGCTGGGCATGGAGCACGACAGGGAGCATGGGGAGCTGGTGCTGGGCATGGAGCAGCACAAGGGGAGAACCGGCTGCACAAGCTGCAGCAGGCTGGGGCGGCATGGGGTGAAATGGAGGTGCGTGGGGGTGGCAGGAGGAAGGGGTAGCTGCTGTCGGTTTTATAGAGAAGAAGAAAGGAGGGGTAGGCTGGCCGGTTGGAGAAGCAGGGGGAGGAGCATGCAATAGCATGGGTGCTGGGCTCGGGATGGAGGTGGCATGGCATGGCCAGGGCATGGGAGATGGCAACCATGGCCAAACTGGAAGAAGAAAGGGGCTACTGGCTTTACAGGAGAGGTAAGGAGCTTGCTGTGGTTTTTGAGGAGAGGAAGGGAGGAGAGGTGGAGCTTGTAGTGCATGGGATGGAGGTGGCGTGCGGGAGGGAGGAAGCCAGGGCAGAGGGCAGCACATCAGCGGGATTCCAGGGGGCAGGGCACCAGGGTGATGGGTAGGCTGGGAAATGGGGTGCAAGGCACGGGAGTTGACAGGGCGAAAAGAAAGCACGTGAGGAAGATGAGCAGCAAAGAGGAGAGAGAAAGAAAAGAAAGGGAGTAAAGAAAAAATTCCGAAAAATAAATAAATCCAAAAATTTCAAGAAAAAATTATAAAATACTTTGGAACTTGAATAGACCAAATAAAATAGTTTTGGATTTTTTTTTGAAGTTTATGTTAGCCATTTAAAATATTTTTCCTTCAAAAACTCAATTTAAGCTTTAAATTAAACCAAGAAAATCAGCGATTATGTTTATTTTAAAGCTTCAAAATAGACCAACAATTTAAATTAAATTTTACAAAAATAAAATAATTTTTGGTAAGACAAAAAAGAATTAAAGCAGACTAGGTTGTAAGAAACAGCACCGACTTGAATAAAATTTAGGAAACCCAGAAAATCCACTGAACTCATTTTGAATTTAATTAAAGTTTGATTTAATCATTTAAATATTTTTCACTTTGAAAATTTAATTTAAGCTTTATATTTATTCAATGAAATGCAAATAGTTTATTTTTAAAGCTTTTTTTTTAAAAAGACTATGAAATACTGGCAAGCTGAAAATAAATAAAAACAACTCCACGGAAAAACAATCGGGTCTTGAAAAAAGGAATTCCAAGATAAAACTAGAAAATCAAATAAGATGATTTTTATTTAATTGACGTTTGATTTACTCACATTAATTTTTTTTTTATTTCTAAAATTTCAAATTAAGCTTTAACAATTCAGGAAAAAGCAAACAGTTATTTTTATTTTGAAAATTTTATAAAGGCCTGAAATTTGGGATGTTACAATCGCATTCATGAGTTGAGTTTGAGTGGACAAAAATTGTATCATATGTAGATTTGCTACTCTTGGTATTGATAACGGACCACTGGAATTGACAAGATCTAAGCTGACACAGATTGTCTCAAGATTGCTGACAAGGTTGGCTCCATTGGGGCTTTCCATCTGCTGGCTAACTAGGGCTGGGCTAATAGATGAGAGGAAAAAGCACAAGGTAAGGGAAGACAATCTACTAAGGGGAGCAGGTTTAACCCAAAGAACACCAAGGAACACACAAATAGCCGGAAAGCTATTAAGAAGCATAAAACTCACAGCCAAACTACACACAGAAGAAAGAAAACGAAAATCTAATCGTCTAGTAAATTACACTCCAACTTAACTAGGTGACTTGGCTCAACACACGAGAGGAACCAACGCTGATTTATCCTAAATGGCTGGTCTGAAGAAAACTCGAACTGGTTACGGTCTTCGTCAAACGTTGATTGCTTGCGATCCTTGTAGGCGAATCTTGGAGAAAGACAGGGGCGGCATACAACTTATTCTTCGTCTTTAATTCTTGCAACGAACTTGTCTTGAACACCTGGGAAGATGTCGATACGTTGTTGTTGGTAGCATGGTCTTCGAAGAGTTTTTGAAAACAACTCTTGGGCATCCATCAAGACACTTGGCATAGATAACAACAAACTATAGAAGTTATGAGGAGAGAGTCCAATTTAACTCAAAATGGTGAGGGAGAAAATAGGTGAGAAAGGAATAGAATGGAAGAGTATAGAATCTGGATAGGATGAAAATATCACATCATTAAGATTTTCATTTGTAAAATAGGTTTCGAAGTTTTTCTTAAAAATGGCCATTCTAACTAAGGCCACGACCTATAGTCAATATGGCTCTGATACCACCTTTGTCGGGACCCAAATATGCAAATCTAGGCCCTTTGTGTATACTGCACTAGTCCAGAATCACGAGTGCACACAGTGGCAACATCGATGAAATATCATTACATATGCAAAAAATGACTAATAAATAGGCAAATAACAATAATTATTAGAGTAACGGCCTTAAGGTCAAAACTTACAATTAATGCCTCAGAAGGCGAATAGTTCAATTAAGCTGCAGCGGAAGGTAACAGAATAACTTCAGTGAAGCCTATCCATATGTCGATAGGCAATCGGCTGGGATAGCACGACCTAGTTCTCCACGATCCAAAGTTCCTCCTTGAAAATAGGCGAAAATTCCTCCACTTTATCTAAATGATTGCAGCAAGAATGGGTACTCCAAGTACTCAACAAGTTGTACCACATAATGCAATTATAGATGATGGTTTATTCCAAAGAAAATAGCTTCTATGATTATTTTGCAATAAAGTCGTATTTGCAATTGAATACAAATAATATATTAAAAGCGTAATTCAAAACAAATAAACGGTAATAGTTAAACAATTGTTTTCAGAAAGGACACAAAGCCTAATCAATTTCTTTCACACAGTTATATGAATTAAATCACATAGTTGTCCCTTCCCAATTGTTTTATGAAAATCTACTCCTCATATGAAATCCTCGAGCATTTACATGACCGTAGACACGGCTATTCGAATAGATTGTTTAACACTCTGTAGAGGTTGTACACTTTACCCACAAGATATAATCAACTGGATCAGAGCTGATTACAACAAAACATTTTCGAAACTTCATCTCAACAATTGACACTCCCGACGTGTTTTACTGTCGGCACCAACCCTCACATAGAAAGTTAGTCCGACACACACCGTTGGACCCGAAGATGGTAAACCGCTCATAAATGTGAATCGTCACACAGACAGAAACACACCTCCACCCTGGCACACAACTTAACCTATCTACCTGAGTAATCAACATCAAGACTGCATAGCTTACTAGGTTAGGCCCGTTCCATCAAGCATGTGATTGTACAGTTGTGGCTCAGTTCAATGGCGCATAAAGTTAAGTCCTTAATTGACCAAGGCGAGACTGCCAATTTCTAACTAAGTCACAAATATTCATATTTCCCAATCACAAAGCTCCACCATATCACATAGTTCCACCACTCGCCTCAGTCTAAATCTTTTTTCACCCTGTTGGTTAAGTGCAACACATTCCATCAGCGAGTAATAGCACACATCACATAGTTTTACATAAAGTTCTATAATCACTTAGTAAAGTTTATATTTGCAACTTAATTGAATGAATGACTCGTTGCATGGCTAAGCAAACTAATAATATCTAACCGACCCACGTTGGTGCTATGATAATACCAATTAATAATTAACCAAGCCAAGGTGAAAAAATATCATGATATTACAATAGGCAAGGTGGATATAATCAAATGGTACATAGCTAATCCCAATACATTTAAATAAATACTTAAAGTAAAATGCAATAATTTGAATCAAAATAATTTTGGAAAAACTAGGTTCATCATGGTCAAAGGTATAGCTTGCCTTGCTAGAGAAATGATGTTCTTATTTCATCTTCGATCTTCTACCTCCTTGACCTTCAGCTCCTTCGGACTATTTCGGAACCTCAATGTCTAACAAAAGAGAACGCGCAAAAAAACAAAATTCAAAATATAAATAAAAAAACTCCAAAATAAAATTTAATGGTACTGAAAGGTAGATAGTGATTTTATATGAATTTAGAAACTTGAATGAGTTCAATCGGAGTTCGTACGAGAAAGAACAAGCTCTCAGAAGTTTGATCGGAAAGGAAAATGCTGAAAAAGAAAATGGGAGAGAGAAACTGACAAGTGAGGTCCACTGAATATTCTTAGAATATTCTATTTAGATAATATTGGAAAAATGGCTAAGTGTATGACATGTAGGACCTACTGATATTTTTAAATTTCTAGAATTACAATAATTCCTTAAAAGGATTTGTCCAGAATTATATTAATTCCAGAAAATAGGATTAGAGGTTGACATGTGGGGCACTATTCTATGGACAAGGTCCACAAAGAGATGCTAGTCCACAGTGGACAAAGCTTATGGAGGAGGGTTGACCAAGATTTGACTGACATGCGGGACCCGCATGTAAGAGAGAGAAAGAATTAGGGTTTTGAATTGGGTGGATGACACGTGGGGTCCACATGTAAATGAGAGAGTGTTGGATGTATGGATTGGATTGGTTGACAACTAGGGGCCACACAATAGAGAAAGCAAACCAACTAGAGAAGAATCAACAGAGCAGGGAAGAATCAACAAAGAGGAAACGAGAAGCAACAGAGGAGTGACGGTTGCTTCTGGTAGAAGATGGTGGTGACTATGTGGCTTGGATGTGGCAGAGCTAGAGCTGAGAAAGAATTAATAGAGAGAAAGATGATGCTTGGCCCACACATCAGAGAGAAAGCTAGAGAGAAAACGAACAAGAGAACATAAACGCACTTCAATAGAGAACGAATCAACAGAGGAAAAACAACAGAGCGCATAGCTATTTCGGGCGCATGGCATCGGCGGAGGCGGCCAAGGGGCAAAACGGAACACCGATGGCAATGCGAAGATGATGAAGTAGTCCAAACGTCGAGGAATGACAGCATGTGCCGGCGGCAAGGCCCAGAAGTAGCGGCGGCCTCACATTGGCGCACTGCTTCCAGCGACATTCTGTCAGACCCCAAATTTGGAACTTGGGACCTACTATGTATATTTGTGCTATTCCCTGGATCAGTAGATAGCACACACAGTTACATTATTGGTTCAAACACATATCACGAAAATGTAAAGCTATTACATAATATTAAACAAAGCGTAAATATACCCTACGGCTTTTGACTTGCAGAATGGCCGAACAAACCAAATACTTTCAGAGATCAGTAGCGGAAGTAGAATCGAAGTAAAACGCATGGAACCCTCATGATATGCCCACTGGCAATCAACTGTGAGCTCATGACCTAGTTCTTGGCCTTCTTGATCTTCAGTCTTGTCCTATGCTCATATTTGTCTCTGTAGTCTTCTTTTGTGCTTACTGACTAAAATAATATAAATAGCGAGCATGAGTACACAACCGTACTCATGAGCCAATACACAATGCAACTATTATACATGCAAGGCTAATCAAAGGGGAGGCTCACGGTTCTTTTATTTTGCACAAAGCTATTTATTGAAATAGATTAAGTAATAGCAAATCCTGAGACTTAGCATTTTTAACCAATACAAGTTTTATAAACTGAGTTTTTTTTGTAAAGTACTAGTGGAGATTCTGTCTCCTATATCATTGAGTGAGTCCGTCCACTCAATGCTTTGGCTTTCCCGTATTTAACACTGGTCCCCGACCAGGCTTTCCCAACTCTCAGGGCTCCAACCCAATATTTCCAACTGCTGGGCTCCAACCCACCCTTTTTCTTCCACACACACACACACACAAATAATTTTATAAAATGAAAGCTATATCAAGCAAGTTCTCAGTACTGCTCTTGACTGTGAGCACGGCTATCTAGATAGTTTTCTTACTCTGTAGAGTTTGTACACTTTACCCACAAGAGATAAATCAACTTATACTGCTTCGGACTCTCCTGCTTGCCACCAGGAGGTCTCCCTTTTGCGCCGTCTGGTTCCCGTGGCTTCGTTCTCCCCCATCTATCTACCCGCATCCACCAATGGCGAAGCCACACCGAGGCGAACAAATTAATTAGCCAGGTCATAGGTGTTACCGACTTGTGGTTGCATTGTTTTACATAAGAGGTCATTACTAGATTTGGTTCTTAATTGACTTAGGCAGTACATCCACATACCAACTCTCTCTTGTGCACCCGGCACCAGCCACTCTTTCCAGCTACCCAAGTCGAAATCTGTTTTTCAGGTTTTCTTTTGTTTTCAAAATAACCTTTAGTCCAACATATCAGTCAGGCTCCAACCTCGACTGCCCAATTTCATTTTCAAAAGATTAAGTGACGTCGAGTAATTTATTCCCCAATGTATCTAAGCAAGGCTAAGCATGATACTTAGATACAGACTTATAACTAGTATGTAAACCATTAAGTCTAGGGTGACAAGGATAATGTCCAAATTCAAGGATTTGGGAGTTTATACACAACTATTGTTAAGGCATTAACTATGAGGTAGACCAATATATTTGTATAAAACATGGCAATGCAATTTCATAATTTAAAGCAATATAATTGCAAAAATTAGGTGCAATATGATCAAAGTATTGACTCGCCTTTCTCGATATTCTGATAATAATCTCGATCAACGTGCTGATAATCATGTTGTTCAATGTTCTGATAATCTTGTTCTAGACTTCGTCCTTGTTGGGGTTGTTGTTCCATTATATCTTTAGATTCTAACTATGCAGAATATGATTAAATCCAAGAGCGACTGAAAATAACCAAATGAAATCCAATAAGTCCAAATACATTCAAATGAAAGGAAACATTTCGAATGAAAGTAAACATATCTAATGACAATTTGGAAGGACAAAGTACTCCCTGTGAAACTAATCATACCTAATGGAGTTGATGAAGGAAATACTTCAGAAGAAGTATATCCAAAGGAGTTGATGAAAGAAATACTACAGATGAAATATAATCAAAGAAAGTTGATGAAGGAAATGCTGCAGACGAAGTATCTCCAAAGGAGTTGATGAAGGAAATACTTCAAACCAAAGTATAACCAAGGTGTTAGGCGTTCAACGAAATGGAGAGAATATTCATCTGAATATTCCACATCAGATACCTAGATGGGAGAGATTACCTGGTTAGGTAATACTCTCAGATCTGCTTTCAGATCACGAATCGTCTGATCACTGGGGACGTATAGCAATGGGTGATAGCTAGGGTTTAGACGATGTTGTTTGGCAGATGGACTTATATCATCTATATGAGAGCATACCACTGCTGCTCACGCGGTGCCTACCTACTCTAATGATTAATTTAGTTATTACTTCCTATTTACTGAGGAAGTTCCATGAAAGCCAGGTGACACCTATGCATAAGTGCGGGGTTTGCTCTGGTTAGACATAAGTCTCACGGACACATGGGACCTAGCACATTTAATAGTTTATCTTATCGATTTATATTTATCAAGGAAATTCCATGAACCTTAGCTGGAATTTCCAAGCATGGGCTAGATATTAGCCTTATAACTTGATCAGTGGTGTTTACGGGTTTTGGGTTCATCTTTGAGATGATTTGTGATTAGCTTCATTTTATTATCATTTATCCAATGAAAGATCTCACATGGCCTAAAATAGGCTAAAGTAAACCAATCACATTAGGTTGATCTGAAACTGCACGTGCTAAGGGTTACTATGCTAAGATTACCCGAAGGCACGATGTTGTTAGGTTATAGCATATAACCTTATGTCCATTTGGATACTCCTAGACATAGGGCTATAGGTTAATGATGCTCGACTATTATCTAACTGTTCTACTAACTCTATTTTACCATTTGATTAACTTGTTAACTCTATTATTGCCACAATGGTCTAGGGTTTACTAAAGTTAGATCATGTATGTGTGTATGCGTGTAGACATAATTTTTAATCAAGGTTGCATTCTAAACACATGTTATTGTCATCCTAAAACATTTCCAGCTAATCTCCAATTACACTATTCGACCATCCTACTTTAGTTACTAATGACACCATTAATCTGCTATTGTTAGTTGAAATATTCAGTGGCTAATTACCTACTACCACTTAACCAATCATGTTTAACCTTCTAATGGCTTTGGCTAATTACTTGAGTTATTGATTCCACTGAGGCAACGGCCTAGGGTTCGAAGGTCATTTACATATTAGCGATATGCTACCAGTTATCTCACCTCTTAAGCTAATCATTATTTAACTTATCCTATTAAATTATCCGTTAGTTAAACCTACACTAGATGCATTGTCAATGACATAAAATGATCCTATGTTTATTTACAATGTTCATGCAATCATCTGTTTATTAAGAAGACTATGTTCTAATCATAACTCCTAATTAGCTTGCTCTTTAAACTTAACTGTCAATTACCTCCTAATGATAATTAATTATCATCTTAGAAAAAATATACGTGCTACTTAACTGTCTCTTAACAACAATCCTACCAATTGGATCTAGCTAACCATTTATCTGTCCCCTACCTTCATACATATTTTCAAGAGACATATACACTGTAATAGGATGTACCCTATTGTTATTAAAGATTGATGTTTTACATATAACATATACTGTCAATTGGATTTCTACAATTTAACTAACCTTTTAATAGAATCTAATTAACTATTAAAAGGTGGAGTCCACCGTCAGTCAATTACTTGAGTCCCAAACACCACTAATGGACCCTACTAGTCAATCTCACATACACTACATTCATAGAGAGGTATACACTGAGCAACACAGAGAGGGATAGAGGAAGGCCACCGGTGGTTCATGCGACGCTCAACCCCGGCAGAGGAGGCTATGGAAGGGGCCATGTGCAGGCAAATTGGAACCGGGAGGCCGAGGTGGCCTTGGAGGTCGTGGCGGTGCAGCTCTAGGTGACTGGTGGCGGTCGAACGGCATGGCACGGCAGCCGGCCATGGAGGCGTAAAGGCGCAATGGCGCTGGAGGGAACAAGGGAGAAGAAGGAGGCGTGCATGAGGATCAGCGGGACTAGGGGAACTTACCTGGCCAGACCACAGAGGAGGGGCGGTGCCGAGACATGCTAGTGACGCAAGTCATGAGCGGCGCGGGCGTGGCGTCATGGGGGCGATGCTCGGGTAAGGGGGAGCTCCAATGGACGATGGGGGAAGGCTAGGGGAGGTGTGGAGGTGCTCCCGCTCTGGGGAATTGGTCTAGAACTTGCTGAGGCGACTATGGTAACGGTGGCAGTCGACTTCGGCCGGAATCGGAGAAGACAACAACGTTGGCTCGTTCCGGAGCGTGAAGGGTAAAATTGACAGGGGGAAATGGTCACTACTACGGATCACCTCATCACAGACGGTTCGGAACCGTCATCACAGACGATTTCCGAACCGTCTGAAAATGTTCATCTGTTATAACAGACGTTATCACAGACGGTTCAAAAACCGTCTGTGATACGAATATCACAGACGGTTCGGAAGTAGAACCGTCTGTGATATTAGTTATCACAGATGGTTCTACTTCCGAACCGTTTGTGATTGTATATTTTCATAGACGGTTCTGAATAAAAACTGTCTATGATAGTCATTATCACAGACGGTTCTTATTCAGAACCGTCTGTGATAGTTTTTTCAACTTCAAAAAAATACTAAATGTATAGCTTGCAGGTGGCCACGGCGGCCTTCCCCTTGGCCATCCGCCTCTTCGCCTCCGGCACCTCGTCCACCTCCTGGCTCCACTCGCTCATGAACCTTCTGAAGAAGGCTATGATCTTGTCCTAGTCATAGAGTTCCTCGAAAGGCACATCCTTCTCCTCATCCCACCCTCCTTCCTCCCGGCCGCGTCGCCAGCCTTGGGCTTCGCTGCCTCCACCGCCTTGGCTAGTTGCTCCTGGATGTCGCGGAGGAAGTCATTGGTTTGTCCCTCCCCGATATCCCCGGCGTCGATTAGATTAGTCACTACAAGGGCTACAAACTGAAGCATTTGTTGGATCATCAAGCCACATTGTTCCCCATCCATGCAATCACAAAACTATATTCAAGCACAAATTCAATCACAAAACTATATTCAAGCACACATGTATACCTCGATCTAGGAGAAACTGGCAGGGGGAAGGACAAAGTGACCTTTGGAGGGAGGAGGGTCGTACGGGGCCAGGGCGGCGGGAGGAGAGCCGGTGGGGGAGACGCCGGCCGATCGTCGGGGGGAGGACGAGAGGCAAGAGGAGGAGGCCCGACGGAGGGAGCACTGGGCGGCGGCGGGACGAACGGGAGGGATGAGGGCTGGCGGCGGGAGAAGGGAGCCCAAAGGTTGCGCTGGATTTGGGGGAGTCATTAATATATAAGGACTCCTTCTACTCCTGCGCAAGCATTCAAATTTTTCGAACTCCCGCGTTGTGAATCACATAACACAGACAACTCGTATCACCAACCGTCTGTGATGAGGTACTTATCACAGACGGTTCGTGATACGAACCGTCTGTAATAGTATCATAGACGGTTCGTCATACAAACCGTCTGTGATGATACAACTATCACCGACGGTTATTTAATAGAACCGTCGGTGATAGTTCACAGACGGTTTGCGTTGACAACCGTCCGTGGTATAGGAGATTATCACAGATGATTCATTAATAGAACCGTCTGCGATAGTTCACAGACGGTTCTATTAATGAACCGTCTGTGATATATGCCTATCACAAACGGTTATTAATAAGAACCGTCTGTGATAGGCTGGTACCTAGCCCCGATAGACCCAATACAGACGGTTCCTTTTAAACCATCTGTGATAATTTCATCACAGACGGAGGCGTCTTCTATAGCTTGTTTTGTAGTAGTGGGTTCTCGCACTTCGTGGCACGATGTGACGCGGCTGGCCGACGACGAAGCTCACTGGAGTAGTGGGGCGGCAATGGTAGCGAGGTGGCCAAAGGCGGGCTCTGCGTGCTTGGGCTCGGGTGCTTCACCTTGGTCCTTGGTGGAGAATAGGAATGGAGAGAGTGGCAGGGGAAGGGGTGAGGGTGTATCAAAAGCTACCTCTTATAGCTGGGGGATGGCGTGGCGCGACGATATGCTCGGTGGCAGCTCGGTGTTGCACTTAGAGGCTGACTGGACAGGGTGGTTTCAATGCGGCATGGGCGAGCGACTTGATCGACGGGCGATTGATAGTGCATGCATCGCTGGGGCTTCGCATGGTAGCCATACGTGGTGACGAGAGACAGCGGGCGTTGACGCCGAGTGAGAGCGAGCAAGGTGATGGTGCTACGATGATTTGGTGAAAGAAGAAAGGTGACTGCCACTGGTTGACCGAAGGAATTGGTGTGGCTGCCACATGGTTCAGTCGAGTGAATAGGAAGGAGGGAAAAGAAATGAGATGGCAAACAAGGAAATGAAAGAAATGGAAATATGGCGACTTGGCCAATTTCTGGTATTTTTCTAAGAACATTCTTGTGTGATAATGGACAAAATCTGATAATTTCTATAGAATTCAAACTGGGGCTTTTGAATTTGATTTTAGTTTTTAGGGTTTATATTTTATGTAACATTTCAAAAGGAAATGCTTTTAAGTAAATCTTACTTTTATTTGATTCTTTCACTTTGGCAACTTATCTTTCTAGGGTTTTTTGTAAATAGGGTCTTCGTATTTTGGGCTTCTGTTTTACATCACTTGTACTGGCAAAAGAGAAAACGCACTCAAACGACTATCAAAAATGCAGACAAGCGGAACGACAATAGATAACATACAAAAGGTTTTAAAAATCTCATATTTTCGTATTTATGCAGTTTTTGGATGTTACACATTGTGGGAAAAGGGAGGAAAGCATGGCGTAGAACGCGGCGGTGCGTACCCAAAGGTGGTGGAGATGAAGGTAGGGACTCAACGGTTGCGACTTATTTGGCCGGAGAAGGCAGGTAGGCCTAAAGGAGAGAGAAAGTTTGATTCTCGGTGCACGGTGGATGAAACTTGAAACTAAAATATGGGAAAAATAGATGAGATGAGGGACACAAGATGACGCGATCGAATTTTGGAGAAACTCACCGAGGAGGCGGGGAACGCGACAAACACATTTCAGCGTTATGGCTTGATATGGCCAGTGATGATTCAGTGGACTTTGGGCGATGAGGATGGAAGCATGACGTAGAACGCATCGAGGCAAACTCAATGGTGCAGACGGTTCGACCGGGGGACGTCAGATGGCGGCTGAACTTGACAGAGAAGGCCTTCGGTGGAGCTCGGTTCTTTTGCAGATTGTGATGAAACGAAAGTGATTCAGATGAAACCAATCTTGGGGATTGGAAGAGGAGATCAAGACGATCGATATGATGTGGTTGGTTGGCTTTTATATGCATTGTGGAGGAAGAGACAAAATCAGAAATGATTTAGTTGCTTGCACACGGTTACAGGACTCTCTATGGGTTGAAGATGAATAGTGCATGACTACATGGCAGAGAGAGAAAATTCGGAATAAAGAAAAGGTTGAAAATCACAAGAGGTCAAATAAATAGCAAACAAACTCGGAAAAATCTAAGAAAATTCCTTGGAACACAAGGAAGCCAAATTACACTGGTTTTGATTTAATTGATGTTAAGATTAGTCAAATTAAATATTTTGAATTTAGGAAATTCCCAATTAAGCTTTATTAATTCAAATAAAATTGGTAAAATTTTATAGGGACCTACACTACTCAAAAGATTTTTGAAAAGCCAATTTTTGGGATGTTACATTAGGTGTGCTAGTTGCAAACCATTCTCTTGATATCTTTTAACATGGTATCAGAGCCTACTCTTCCCATCCAATGACAACATCTACAAATACATCTACCAGCCTAGGTTCGTCAATCTCAGGATCACTCGGCACTCAAGCCGTCAGCCTGATGTCCACTGGTCACCCATCCTTTGGTAATCCTATCAATGTGAAGCTATCTCATGACACCTACGTACTATGGAAGGTGCATGTTCTTCCTGTCCTTCACGGCACACAGTGGCTTGGTCTCATAGAAGGAACTGATCCGGTGTCGCCCCAATTGAACGTGGCGTCGACAGAAGATGGAGCCACGCAGGTTCCTAATCATGCACATACCGTCTGGTTGCAGCGAGAGCAGGTGTTGTTTCTGTCATCATCGGCTATAGTCTGGAATGCCCTCGAGCATAAGTTTGTGACTCAATCTAGGGCGCGTATTATGCAAATCCGACGGTAGTTGGCTACGCTCCAGAAGTGGGACATGACGATGATCGACTACTTCAACAAAGTCAAGAGCTCTACTGATGGGCTCGCTACCACCGGCAAACCACTTGAGGAGGAGGAGGTCATCATTTATCTTCTCACCGGCCTCGACAACTCCTATGATGCGCTAGTAACATTCGTCACCACCCGAACAGAACCGATCGCCCTCACCGATCTTTACTCACACATGCTAGACTATGAGATGCGTCACGAGCAAAGCAATCTCAAGTTCTAGCCCTCTGTGAACATGGTGTCTCGAGGCAATCAAGGAGGGCGTGGGCGAGGCGGTGGTGGTGGACGTGGATGCAGTCGAGGTGGTGGCCGTGGACAGTACCAGTACCAAAGTGCTAGTTACGACAACCATCATGGCAGCGGCAATCATCTTGGTAGCATCAACGGGTCCGACAATCGACCCATTTGCCAATTGTGTGGAAAGATCGGCCATGTAGCTTTTAAATGCTATAAGCATTTCGATCACGCGTTCTAGCAGGAGGAGTGCATGGTGGCAAATGTCACCACAGGATCAGGGTTTGACGCGCCCTGGTACACAGATACTAGGGCGACTGATCATATCACCGGAGAATTGAACATGCTAACGATACACGAGTGGTACTTCGGCAACGATCAGGTTCACACCGCAAATGGTTCAGGTATGCCAATTGCTCATATTGGTTCTTCTAAAATTCATACATCACACAAAACCTTGTTGCTAAACAATGTTCTTATAACCTTGTTGCTAAACAATGTTCTTATAACATCCCAAACTTGGGTTTGTGTTTCAAATATATAAAAATGTGAAAATTTAAATTTTTTTGAAGCATCTTGTTGTCATTTGAATTCTCTGGATTTTCATTCAAAGGTTTGTGCATTTTGAAAACCTAAAGCTTCAATTCACTAAAAGCATAATCCTTTAGGATAGATAATACAAATAATGAGAACAACCTCTATAAATAATTTTTCTAGGTTCTGAAACATCTAAGTGACTCACCTGAAAATTTTCATAATTTTTACAATTTATTTGCTATTTCTAACTAGCCAGTCAAAGTTGGGAATTAGAAGTCAAACAACTAAAGCAGAGACTTAAAATAATTTTAGAGAAAAATTCATTTTAGGAAAAACCTTGGAGAAATTACACAATGAACTACATAGTGTTAGGAGGCTACCATAAAAATTTTATATTTGTTGGAGTTAAAATTATAGGTCTAAAAATTCCTTAACCCTCTCAGCCTTTTTGTTTTCAACTCAGTCAAACCGACTGAGTTGACTCAGTCTGACTTGACTGAGCCAAACCGACCGCGTCCACTTACCTGAGCCACTGATGCTCTG
Source organism: Phyllostachys edulis (assembly GCA_036346405.1). NCBI lineage: Eukaryota > Viridiplantae > Streptophyta > Magnoliopsida > Poales > Poaceae > Phyllostachys > Phyllostachys edulis. The sequence goes on from CM070567.1 coordinate 17,403,919, forward strand.
GGCCCACTTGGCAAGGGCTTCGTCTCTGCAGCGCAGACGCCAAGCACCACGCGCAGTGCGCGCTCAAAGCGCTAGAGCGCGCTGGCGCTCATGCACCACTCGCCTTCGTCCACGCCACCTCACAGCGTCTCGCCACCGCCTGCGTCACCCAACCAGCTACCACCGTAAGGAGACATCGTCACTTCTGCCTGTTGGAGCTCCTCAAAACCATGCTACCTCCCTCTCGGTCGCTCAGACGAGCTCGGCCATTCCTTCCTCCTTTCTAAGGTAACTCCAAAGCTCTCTCCGCTCTCCTGTCCCTCGTTGCATGCCGTGCCCATTGTGCTAAGTTGGGTCCTTGTCATGCAGCGGAGTTGACAGAATACAAGCTCGTTGCCTTCGGCTCTAGAGTGCGCCCGTGGAGCACCACCATGCCAACTGCCTTTTCGTTGAGCCTTTTTCTCCCCTTTGTGTGTTAGCACGTGTTCCAACTTATAAGAATGTTTCCCCCATTGAATTTCCGCTTTCGTTCATAGGGACATCTGGATTTTGGATTTCCCCACTCCAGCCGTAAACCCCCCATTCTTCCACAAGTCTCGTCCGATGAGCCATTTTCCGATCTGCTCCTCTCCGAACATCTACTTGGCCCCCTTACAACTTTGCCACACCTTATTTGCCCCTCCTTTTTCTCAAGTGAACCTCTCCTTGGTGAAGCACCTGCCACCACTGCTGTTCTTCACTGTCGGCCTCACTCCGGTGAGCTCATCCTCTCTGCGTCATTTCGGTATGGTCCTAGTACCTAGTAGTTGCTGGTGCGCGCGCTATATTGCCTCGGGCGTCATTGCTTTGTGAGTTGGCATTTCGGCTGAATGCCACTACCGCCTTCGCTCGTCGCGCCGCCACTCTAGTCCATCTCTAGCGATGCTCCGGCCTCCCTGGGGTCCGCCTAGGTCTCAGGGTCCCATTTTTGTCCTTAGTCGGCGCCGCCATGGGCGGGATCGCCGAAGAGACGCCCGGCAAGCTCACGGCCGTGCGTGCCTCTTTGTTGAAAAACTGACAATTAATGTTGCTCAATCATTAACAACCAAATCCATGTCTTAACGCTAATCATTAAACAAATCTAGATTTAAATGTGTTAATGTTTCTATGGCAAACGGGCCCAGGAACAGAAACCAGTGAGATTAAATGACTAAAATTCGTTGTAAGTCAATGACAAGTGGGTCTGGTTTGCATAGTAAACCACACCGTGGTCTATGGACAGCTGCACTGTGCGGTGGACCAAAGGTCCACGCACTATTTCGGTAGGCCGAGTCGCTGACATGTGGTCTCCGCATGTTAGTTGCTTTTCCTTTAGGAATTTAAATGAAAAAGAAAAGGAAATCATAGGACCCACTAGTCAGTGATCATGGCTAGGTTAGCTGGGGTGTAAAAAGTATTTAATACTTTTATAAATTCTGAAATGAATTACTTTTTGCACTAGAAATGGTTTAAACTTCAAAAATTCATAAGTATTTCATTATAACTCCAAATTGAGTGAAATCAGTTTTATTAGTTTCCATTTTTATTGTACTTTAATTTTGAATAGGATTGCGACATGCTGTTGTCACTAAAAATCTTGGTATTCAAATTAATTGTACACTAATGACATAATTTTGAAAATGCATAGAAATTTCATATGAACTCCAAATGTGGTGATTCAATTTTTGTTATTCATAAATTTTTATTCTATAGCTAGCCATGTAATTCTTATATCCACCACTATTATATAAATTTGTGCTAAAACAGTAATTTTCGGACATAAGCTACAGAACCTGGATTTTCCTGGTTTTTCTTCCAATTTGATTTTCAAAAGACTATAACTCTCACACGCAAACTCCAAATAAAATGATTTTATTTTATAAATTCATATAAAATCATACACTACCTACTGTGTAAATTTCATGCATTTTGGGTGAATTTGATTTTTTGGTTATTTTCGATGTTATTCATTCTTATTCGCTTTTCGTGTTCGATTGGTAGGTTTTGAAGATTCAAATATAAATGAGAGTAATCCTCAGCAGTACCTGGAAATGTATGTATGCATGCTCTATTTTGGTGTTTAAATGCTCGTTCGTAGTAGTAAATCCTAAACAGATGTATGAGCTGTAGGTAAATATTCATCCTTTACCACTGAGCCTAGGTTAATGTATCCGCTATGATTTAGAGCTCGATGGATGGGCTCTAGTCATTTTATATTCCGTATACGAGTCGGTGTCGCTTAGAAATGCTTAGAGCAATAGTATAGGGATCATCGCTTCAGCGATGGTCGTTATATCATCACTATAATTACTAGGGTCAGGGTACTCATGTATGTATTGTATTTGGAAAAACTAAAAGTAAAAATAAAAGAATTTAGACTTGGGCATATGGTTTGATGGTGTGGTTATTGGGTGTGTGATTGGTGCCCGAGTCAATAAGGACCAAATTACTTGCACCACCGTTCCAAGCATTATTGTGTGCATCCACATGAGGGGGATATGGGACCCCTCTTGACTTAGTACTTTGGGGTGTGCTCGCTCTGAGTTGCAGGTGGTAGTTGTTAGGAGAAAAATGTTCTGTTGTTCTATTGTTGTTGAGAATGTGCGGGATGGGATCCGGGTAGGTTCCCTCACCTGAGGAGCATCAGCAGTTGCTGTGGCTGGGCTGATGACTTCGACACAACATATGGGTCCTCTGTGGGAGCCCAGGATGGGCGGTTCACGGGGGTTAACCCCCATATGTGTGGCTCTTAGTTAATACACACCATTGGAAAACATCTCGTAGGACTTAGCTCTGCCGGCATACCTTCGGAAGTGTGCTTTATTGTGTGGCAAAGGAGCGGTCTGGCGTGTGGGTAAATTTGTATACCCCTATAGGGCATAATCTATTCAAATAGCCATGTCCTTGGTTATGGACACGCTTGGTTACGCCCCATGAGAATTAGACTCTACATTTTCAATAAAACTTGAATTTGGGTGGTACGAATGGGTGATTCATGCTATTGTTGTGGTGGCTGTGGGAATCCACTTCTAGGATGTTATCTATGTTCATAATTGTTGTCTTGCTATTATTTAATCAAATAAAAACAGGTTTGGTCAAGTGCTTTAAAATTTGTTACTCTATTGCAAATAAAATGCCTTTATGTTGAAATTTTGCTTAAGTGTAGTAGCCTTCCTTTGATACCTGAATGCATGTAGCTATGCATAGGTTTGATATTTGTAAGTCTTGCGAGTACAATTTTGTACTCAATTGGAATATCCACTTGTTGCAAAGGAAGTTGACCCCCAAGGGGTTAACTATTGTGAGACTGATTGTGATTTCGACAACTAGCTTGGAGTTTTCGATCGGTTGCCTTATGGGTCAGGGCAGCCGGTTGGCTTTATTTTGTTGTCATCTTATGGCTGATGTTTCCGCTACGATTTTAGTTCTTTATCATGTCATTTGGCCGGTCGGCCCTATTGATGTAATATGAACTTTGTATGTCTTTTGGGTTGTAAATTATGAAGACTCGGTATTGTAATAACTTGTGTATGGAATTGATGCTTCATTTTGTGAGTGTGTATGTGTACTGCTCCTGGGAGGTACACCATACACCGAGACCGGGAAAATTTCTCTTGTGATGCTAGGACCAATTGGAGGGTTAAGCATTACAAGTTAAATAGCTAGGCGGCTCTCAACAGTTCTTCATGTTCCACACACAAATAAAAATCTGTTATTTGTTCATAAACTCACGACTAACAATAATGTCTGTCTTGAATTTCATCCTGATTGTTTTCTCATTAAGGATCGTCCTTCGAAGAAGGTGTTCCTTCGCGGTCCTAGTAAGGGTGGCCTATACCCCATTCCTAGTAGCTCGGCTACATCTAGGAAGGCCCTTTCTGTCATCAAACGTAGTCACGAGTGGTGGCATTGTCGTTTAGGTCATCCCTCGTCCCCTGTGGTGGATCAGATTCTTCAGCATCACAGTTTACCTTTTTTTCATGAGTCCAACAAATTCTCTGTTTGTGATGTTTATCAATAGGGCAAAAGTCATCAGCTTCCTTTTTCTCGTTCAAAAAGCATGTCATCATCACCTTTTGAACTTATTTTCTCCAATGTTTGGGGGCCTGCGTGCACCTCCTTTGGTGGTTTTAAATACTATGTGAGTTACATTGACAATTTTAGTAAATTCAACTAGATGTATTGTCTTAAGAGTAAAACTAATATCTATCGCATATTCATCCAATTCCAAACTAATGTTGAGTGCCTTCTAAATAAAAAAAATCCTACAGATGCAAACCGACTGGGGAGGCGAGTACCAGAAGTTGAATTCCTTTTTCCAACAAATTGAAATCACTCATCATGTTTCCTTTCCACACACTCATAAAAAAATGGCTCGGCTGAGAGAAAACATCGTCATATTGTAGAAGTTGGCTTGTCCTTACTTGCCCATGCCTCCATGCCCGTTTGTTTTTGGGACGAGGCATTCAAAACAACATGTTTCTTGATTAATCGCCTCCCTTATAGGACGATACAAAATTGAACTCCACTAGACTGTCTTTTTGAACATCTCTAGACTATTCCTTTCTTAGAACTTTCGAGTGTGCATGTTGGCCCTGTCTCCATCCATATAATGATCGGAAGCTCTAATTTTTGGTCTAAATGGTGTGTGTGTTTTTTTTTGTTATAGCTCTCTTCACAAAGGCTACAAAATGTTTGCATGTCTCTTCGGGTAGGATTTATATTTCCTGTGATGTAGTCTTTGATGAGAAACAATTTCCTTTTGCTGATGAAAAATCGCTAGCATCGGATCAACCATTACTTGACCAAATTTTGATCTTTCCTCCCTTGGCCTCTGCAAATTTCCCTCTGATTGTGGGACGTATGGATGGTAGGGAGACTAATACGGGTACTGGTATATTTGATTCAAATGTTGTTTTGCAATCTGACCTGGCTATTCAGCCAGATTGGTCATACCTCTCTATGTAGGCTACAGGCGACTCACCCACACAAATCTAAGCGATGACTCCAGGCGGGAGAATACGGGAACAAACCCAAGGGGAGATTCGGTGGGTGCTACAGGCGCAGATCCTGGGGGCGCTGATATCTCGGATCAGATGTAAGATGTCCTGTCGTCCGCTAGCACGAGTCGCGCGAAGGATCCTACTGGCCCCACACATGTATCTGCACCATTGCCTCATACCATGCAAACAAGGCTGCGGAACAACATTCGCCAACCAAGGATTCGCACTGACGGCACGGTGCAATATGATGCTCACTGACGCACATTTCTTGCTGTGACCGAACCGACAACTCTTGAGGATGCTCTTTGTGATAGAAATTGGAAGGTGGCAATGGATGCTGAATATCAGGCACTCTTAAAGAACAAGACATGGCACTTGGTATCATCTCAGCCCAGTCACAATATCATTGACTGCAAGTGGGTATTTAAATTGAAGAAGAAGGCTGATGGTTCTATTGAACGCTATAAGGCCAGATTTGTTGGAAAAGGGTTCAAACAACATTACGGAATTGATTATGAAGATACATTCAGCCCGTTGTGAAACCCGCTACAATTCATCTTGTTCTATCATTAGCAATGTCACGCAGATGGTTGCTTCGTCAATTAGATGTACAGAATGCGTTTTTGGATGGCATTCTAGAAGAGGATGTATTCATGCGACAGCCACTGGGTTATGAGGATCCACGGTTTCCGCATCATGTGCGCAAATAGGATAAAGCTCGTGGGTTGAAGCAATCACCTCGTACCTGGTATTCTCAACTCGGTTCTTATTTACAAGAACTTGATTTTGTTCCTTCCCGAGCTGACACGTCCCTGTTCATCTATAATAATGGTGGCGTGATCACATATATTGTGGTTTATGTAGATGACATTATTGTCACTAGCTTATCTCCTCATTCTATTCATATCTTAATTCAGAAAATTGCAATCAGAGTTTGCTCTCAAGGATCTCGGTGATCTTCTTTCCTTCTTGGGCATCAAAGTATGTTGATTAGGGGAGGATCTCGTTCTTGTTTTGTCCAAATATTCCACCGACCTTCTGCAACGGGCCGATATGATAGCATGCAAACCAGTAACTTCTCCAATGTCGACAACTAAAAAATTGTCAAAGTCTGACGGGAGAGAGTTATCAGCTGCAGAAGCAACACGGTACATGAGTATAGTAGGACCTTTACAGTACCTAACATTAACACGGCCAGATATATTATATGCGGTCAACAAGGTGTGTCAATTTCTACATATGCCAACCGAACATCATTGGACAATGGTGAAAAGAATTTTACGGTATGTATGACACACAGTGAGTGTCGGACTCCATATTCGCAAGTCTACTTCTAGTTTGGTTAGTGCATTTTCTGATGCAGATTGGGTAGCATCAGCAGATGATAGAAGGTCAACCAATGGATTTGTAGTTTTCTTTGGCTCCAATCTCATATCATGGAGTTCAAGGAAGCAAGTCACAGTGGCGAGATCTAGTATTGAGGCAGAGTACAAAGCTCTTGCAAATACCACAACAGAAATCATCTAGATACAGTCGCTATTGGGGGAACTTGGAATTTATCAATCATAAGAGCCTGTCCTGTGATGTGACAATCTCGGAGGCACTTATCTTTCTGCTAATCCTGTGTTCCATGCTAGAACTAAACATATTGAAGTAGATTTTCATTTTATCCAAGAACGTGTGTCAAGAAAGATGTTGGAGGTTCGGTTCATATCATCACCAGATCAATTGATCGTTGGTCTCACCAAACCAATTGGAATACAACAACTAAAGATCCTATGACACAATCTCAACCTCACCGATTGTGATTGAGGGGGAGTGTTAAACAACTAGGATATTTGTGTTTCCACTGTTGTTTAGTATTCCCATTAGTGTTGATGTTCTCACTAGAGGTAGTGCTTAGTATTCACACGTGAGAGTGTTTCTACTCATGTACTTGTATAGTGTTCACACTCATGTACTTGTACATAAATAGATGATTAATAGAATGCATCAGGTGTGCCTAGGGAAAAAACTTTCGTTTTGTTTTTTTTTTCTCGTTGGGCACCAAAAGGACCGAAATTTCGTTCATACGGTTTGATCAAATTTGAATTTCAAAATTTAAATATTTCCAAAAAAATAACGATAAAAAGTGGGAATCCTGGGATTCAAACCCAAGACCTTTGGGGGGAGGCTACTTTGTCTTTGTGGTTCATTCACTACTTTTAGTTTCTTTAACCCTTCAAATTCAATCAAAACGAAAAAAATGAACGAAACCCATTTCTTTTGGAGGGCAACGAAATGTCTGAAATCCAAAATTTCACCGAAATTGTGAACCATAGGTGTACCAGTTGCAAACCAAGATTTTTTTGTAATAATCTATTTTTTATTCAGAATTACAGAAATAATACTACCTTTTTTTTGTCAGAAATAATCATCGGTCTCCATATCGTTGTGCGACTTATACCTAGTCGCCCAACCATTGGGCGACTGGTCATAGTCGCCCAACGACAGAGCGCCAAGCGTTGGAGTCGCCCGATAGTTGAGCGACTTGACTAAGTCGCCCAGTGGTTGAGCGACTTAGATCAAGTCACCCAACCACTAGGCGATTTTAAGTACTAGTTGTACTATTTAATAAATCCGATTGAAATAATTGTGTGGGAATAAATGTTATATTTTGTAGATATTACATTTAGCAAATCCTGTTATAGGATGTTTTTTTTTTGAAATAAAAGGGTGGAGACAAGGTTGGTTGGTCTGTTTGTGATTTTTGTAAAAATCTCAAGGGTACAAAATTTGTCAGACTCGCAATAACATTTTGTGATCGTCGTATGTTGTTGTAGTGCACTAAATTTCTGAAGAATTTTGTGAGGACGATAGAGGTAGCAATGATTAAATGAAATGCGAAGGTAAATGATATTGCGATGTGCCAGGAAATTCATACACGGTGGAGAACTTTGGAGAAATGGTGCAACGATAACAACACGACCGTTGATCCGACAAGAGGTTACATGGCAAGTAGGCTAACAAACCAAGGATGGTACGTGCATGCCTTTTGGAAATTAGAAATACATCGGACATATGGACGAAGAGGGTCGGACTACTGCGTGGACTGGGGCTATTTTCCCTTCCTTGCGACCTCGGTGTTGTACTTCTCACCGGTTGCCTTGGCCTCGGCTGCCATTTCCCTCTTTTTCTCGTGCTTCCTGTCGCGAACCTCGCGCTCCCTGCGCCTGCACGCCTCGAGGTGGGCATGCGTCTCCCGCCAGATACGCTGGTTGTGCTCTTCAGTGCGGTGCTCCTCCTCCCTCCTCTCACGATCCCTATTGGCATCCCACTCATCACAGTCGAGAGTCCACTAGTCGTGTGGGTGGATCTTTAGGTCGATCCACTTGCGGTAGCCACATAGTGGATTCGGGGACTACGGGTAGACGAGAGAGGTTGTTAGTGCGTACTTTGAAAGAGAAATGGTAGGGGAACATACTGCTACCTGTCCTTACCGGCTGCCGATAGCAGCTCGTGTCCTAATGGCGGTGGGATAGTCGTAGGAGTAGTTCACGCAACCCCAGTAACACATTCCCAGGCTGAGCCGATGCTTAGGCTTAACGAACTTGGCATATGTCCCTACACCAATAGAGGGGCGGCGTCTCCCCCTTGGACAGGTGTTGCGGCGGATGCTCGGTTGGGATGTTATGGTAGGGGTTGCTACTATGGGGGGTGGCGTCATTGCGGGGAGGTGGCCTCCCGGTACGCTCCCTTTGTGGACATACGACACAAAGAAGTGGCACAGCTTGCGGATAAACCTGTTTACCCAGCGTGGGTCCAGTCTCCAAGCCCGTTGGGGTGTCCGCGTACGAACCACCCCCAAGTCAGTCGTGTTGTCCCCGTGAACCGGATGCGGGACACGACGGCTCGCGTGGTGCTGCGCGTCGACCAGCCGGTCCAGCAGGCCGAAATGCCAATCCGAACCACCAGGGTCGCGAGCCATACCTGCAAATCAAATTCTTGTTAGCAATTACGACACAATTAGTGGGTTCAATTTCTTATTGCGTAGCTCCTAAAATTCTAAAAATTAAGTTGCATTCTTGCATAAGCCAAGTGATGTTTTGTTCATAACCTACCATGGTTTCGAAAGTAACCTCCCATGATTTTATATGCAAACCTACGACTACGCTACTTATAACTATTAATAATATGCATGGACCTTGTCCAGGTGGGTTGCCCGGTATGCCCGGGCACCACCATTTTCTAACAAAAGATTATGTAATGGCTACAAAGTTTTTAATAATATGTTCACAAATAATTAAAACTTATTAACCGATGTTAGCAATTGTTATCATTAACACTCCATAAAATTAAGTTGTTTTCACAACTAAATGTGTGAAGCAATCGCCCGATTGAGAAAAAAACGCAACTAATTATATATAAACATTAAGTATCATCTGAATACAATATTTACAATGCCTCGTTTACCCAACCCTAACATTCGTTTAGCCAATAATTGCTTAATAGCGTAATCTTTACCATCACTGCTACACCCCCACACAAATTTTCTAGCTTCGCCACTGATAATATGACACTACACAGTACGCATCTAAAGATTTTTCTAATTAACCTACCATTATTTTATTTGCTAACAATATATCAATACACATGATGTTGCTTGCTAACCTACCATGGTTTTGAAAATACACGCATACAAAATAATACAAGAGACTCACCGTCATCATCGTCGATGCGAAGACACTTTCTTTCCCCCTCTCCCTCTTACTCTCCTCTCTTTTCCTCTCCTCTCCTCTCTTTCTCTCCTCTCTTCTCCTCGTGATGTCGCTGTTTGGAAGAAATGGCGACTGTTTCACGGGCGCCCGCGAGCGCGGTATATAAGCGCCCCTAGTCACCCAACGATTGGGCGACTAGGGCCTAGTGTTGAGCGACAGGTGTCCTAGTCGTCCAACCGTTCGAAGACTAGGATCCAGTCGCGCTACCATATGACGACTTGGAGGCGAAAGGTCCAGTTGCCCAACGGTTAAGCGACTTGAATATCTATCACTCACCGGTTGGGCGACTAGACCAAATCGTCCAACCGTGGAGCGATACGTGATTATTATTTTTTTAAAAAAAAATGTAGTATTATTTCTATAATTCTGAATAAAAAGTAAATTATTTAAAAAAAATCATGAATCATTCTTATATGACCTCATTTTAGTAAGTGCATTTTCATATTATTTTTGTCATTTTGGAGCATGTGCATAAGTTGTTACTTTTTAAAACCTCAAATCCAAACCCTAATTTCAAACTAGTTTTGAAGCTTCAAATGAAAATACAAGTTGATACTTGTATTGAAGCCTGGGAAGTATTTTTAGCAAATACTAGTTAAATTATCTTGAATAAAAATAATTTTTGTCAAAATTTTAGAGATTATTTTGACCTTAAGAAAAATCTTTGTTCTCTATTTAAACCTTTTCGGTTAAAGTATTTATTTAATTAGTTTAAAATGTGAATAGTGGTTTTCAAAATTTATAGGGGACATATATCATCCCAGTAGCTTCTCTGAAAATTTTTGTATTTTTATAAATTTATTTGATATTTTTAAACCTCCAGTCAAACTTTTAAAGTTTGATTTCGGTTTTAGTCAACCTTTTAAGACCCAGGCCTAGCCAAGCGGCACTGTAGCGACTCCAAAACCTAGTGACTTGGTCTAACCCAACCAAGTGCTGATCGGACCGACCCTTAGCCACGTTCAAAATACTCAGCCCAACCTCGAGTGCACACGAGCTGTCCGATTTGAAACGGACCGCTCAGATCCATTTGGCTCATGCAATCACCACCGTTCGATTTGAAACAGACAGACCAGATCAGCTGTGACATTCAGACCGTCCGAACGATCCATGCAATCTGGGCCGTCAAATTTCAATCGGACTGTCCCCAATTTTCTTCGGGCCTGCCATTTTCCAAATGGGAAAGCCCAACACGCGCGAGCCATTAGATTCAGAATCAACCGTCAGGATCAATTGGGCCATTCGGACCGTCCGAACGCGCCTTGATTTTAGACTGTTGGATCTAGATTGGACTGTCCTCATTGAATGGGCCGTTCGGACCGTCCGAACATCCCTTCAATATTAGCCGTTGAAACCAGATCCAACGGCGCCACATTTCATTCCTTTGAAACTCAAGCGCGCCTCTTTTTCGTGACCGTTGGATTTTGATCGCACGGTCAATATAAGTTGGGCCATTTGGACTGTCCGAACATCCCACTCAATCTGGACCGTTCATTTGCAATCGAACGATCAGCATGCATTTGAACCAACCGTTTTGTTTTGTCGCTGAGACTGACAGCCCTGACCCACTTGTTAGTGTCTCAGTCTTGTCTTCTCCACGCCAGTTCTAGCCATGACAGCCGCGCACGATCCTGAAACCGAGATGGCGTTGCACCAAGTGTTTTCGCCGCATGTAATCGCCACTTGGCATCATTTTGCTGCCATTTTTGCCACGCACGAGTTTCCCTCGTTCTCTCCAGCAAGAAAGCTATAAAAATCGATCCTTTCTTCCTCGGCCATTTTGATGCGCCGCTCGTTTCTTCCTCGTCACTCAAGAGTATCTCTTCATTCTCGTACCTTTGTTCATCTATCCTCGTGCCTTAATCATCTTGCTAATTGGTAACCTTGGCATTGCTTGTAGCGTTGGAACCCTAGGGCTATCTTTTAAGCAACCGGAGCGCGCATCGAATGCCATTACCGTGCCCACTTTGAGCTCAGTAAGTTTCTTCTGATTTTATTCATGTCACATCGTGTCATAAGATCTTAGGAGTAAAAACCCTCACTTAATTTCATCTTTGGTTTAACAGGTTTGTTGGGTTTTGAAATCTCCCTTTTTCCGGTCGAAATCACCCTCTTCGTCTCCAGCTCCGACAGGGTGAGTCATTTCTCGATTCCTTCCTATGGTACCATCCTAGATGCATAAGTGACCTATCTCGATCACCCACTCTTTGAATCCATGCTCAGGTTTTCTTGTCACCGTGGACTTCTATTTGTCGCATTTCGGTATCACATCACTGGTGAGCTTCTTTGCTTCTCCGACCATCTCCAAAGCTCAGGTAGGTCCCTTATGACCCCTAGTAGCTCAAGTAAGCGCTAGTTTGCTCAATGCGCGTGCCAATCGGCATAACCACTTTTGCTATATTTTTTGCACCGCCGCACTTTTCCTTGTCGCGCCACCACTAGGACTCACCGCCTATAACATCCCAAATCTGGGTGTGTGTTTCAAATGTAAGAAAATGAGAAGAAATTAAAACTTTTCTTGCATCTTGAAGTTTTTGAACTTTTCTATAATTCTTGTAAAGGAATTGTGGGAAATCAAAAACCTAAATCTCCAATTGACTAAAGTCATGAACTCCTTGTTGAGAATCTTGTGTGCAACTTTTGGAAATATTTTTCTCTTGGTTCTAGGGATGCTGGGTGACTCCTCTGAAAAATTTCATAATTTTTAGAAACTCTTTGATAATTTTTGGAGGCCAGTCAAACCAGTTTGACTCTTGGTCAAACCCTAGAACAAGCCTTGAGAAATTTCTAGAGAAAAATATTTTGCATAAAAACATCTGGAAAATTTATACAAGGTTTATCCTAGAGTGAGGAACCTCCAGTCCAAATTTTAGAATTTTTAGAGTTAGTTTGCTACCTCTAAATATTCTTCCTAGTTCAGCTTGTATTTCAAACCCTTAGTCAAAGCTACTGTTGGACTCAGGTCAGACCCGAGTCAGACTCAAGCTTTGCAGTCGAACCCAACCTCTTAAACACACTGGGCTCGAGCCACCTAGGCACATGTGTTTGCAACCTTTGGATCTTAATCGGATGTTCCAGATTTGATGTGCCGTTCAGACCTCCGAGTTGGCTAATCAACCTCAACCATTCATCTCGCATTGGACCGCCTAGATTGACTCAAACGTTTTGGAGCCCTCCAAACGTATGGCCGTCCATTTTCTATCCGACCGTGGTGTGTTTGGGTCAATGTCTAATGGGTTAGACTCAACCCACTCGTTCCAGTTTAGCCCGAGCCACTTTGGTTTGGCTCGCTGTCTGGTGGGGCCCCCTTGGAACATGGTCATCTCCTTCCTCGATGCGATGCGGCGTGCGTGTGTGCAGGCGCCATGGGTGGGTAGCGACACTGGTCACTTCCTTGGAGTCCTTTAAGCGGCTCTTTCTTTGCAAGCATTAAATCCGCCAAGATGCTTTCGGCCCCAAAGTCCTCCTCCTCTGCTGCGCCACCTGCTCCGAGTGTCCATGGCAGAGGCTTGGATCGAGCTCACCCTTGAGCTTTGCTTTTGCTAAATCCTTGTTCCTTCGGCTTTATAAACCCCTTAAGCTCCTCCTGCTGTTCCTTTCAACTCCCTCTTGCTTAACCTAGCACCCTAGCTCTTCGGTGCCGCCACTGCTCCAGTGGTCCTTCTTCAAATCTTTTTTCTTAGCCTTGAGCCTCTAATCACCGTGGTCGTTTCTCCTAACTTGATTTTGGGTTGCTTTCATAGGAGCGGCCTAATTTCGGGTTTTGGATCTCCTAGGCCGTGTTCATCCCCTTCTTCCTCAACGCCGGTAAGCACCTCATCTCTTCAATTACTTGCTCATGGACCTTCTGTGAGCCCTATTGAAGCTTTTGTGATGACCCGGTCTTGCTCATTTTGCTTAGGCCGTCATCTCCTCTTCATCTTCTTCGTTGCCGGTGCTGTGCTTCGTCGCCGGAGCAACTCCGGCCACCTCTGGACCTCTCTATGCTAAGGTAACCTTCTTGGTAGTCCCTAGAAGCTGTGGCACTGCTTCTCTGAACCACCACGGAGCTCCTTTTGCTTTTCGTGGTTTGGCTGTGCATGGCACCGCCGCCCATCTCTAGCTAGCTGCCGGTGTGATCCTCCTCCGTGGTCGCCACCTCCACCAGTGTGTGCGTGTGGCTATTATGGACTCGTTTTGGCCCTTGGTTTGCACCGGTGAGGTCCTCGTCGCCGACGGTGAGGCCATCTTTGCCCTCGGTCTTTTGTCGGACGGGAACAGCCCAGCGCCGTTGTCGTTAAGACAAAGATCTGGCCATTAAAACTGCTAATCATTGTTAATAACTGCTTAGTATTAATGGTTGTCCTTATCTGTGCTTGGCTGTCGCTTACAAGTGGGACCAACACTCCTTTAAGCCTCGTGCGTGGCTTAATTAGCCACTGACATGCGGGCCCGCACGCTTAAACCCTCGTGTGTTAAGTGCGCAACGCTTAGCCCCACTCTGGACCGCTCGATCTGAGATCAACGGCCCAGATCTGTTGAGACTTTCGGACCTCCGAATCTCTCAAATCATCGTGGACCGTTCATTTCTTGATCTGTGGCTCAGATCTCGTGGAACGTTTGGACCACTGAACCTTCACCGTCCGATCTAGATCCAACGATCTAGATCGTTGTGAATGTTCGGACCGTCGAACCTCAGCTGTCCATTGGGAGATCTACGGTCGAGATCTGAGGGACTTTCGGACCCCCGGACCTCCTCGTAGCTTTGGGCCGTCCATTTTGAGATCTATAGCCCAGATCGAGTGGAACGTTCGGACCGTCCGAACGATGCCTCGCTCTGAGCCGCTCGTTTCTTGATCAACGGCCTAGATCGTGTGGGACATTCGGACCGTCCGAAGTTGCCTCAACGTGGACCGTTGGATCTCAATCCAACAGTGGTTCTGTTTGGCTCTGTTGCAAGCCCGTGTGCGTGTGCTTGCATCTGTGCGCGTGGGCCGTTGGATTTGATCTCAACGGCCCAGGCTTTTCCGGTTGAGTAAGTTTATTTGAAAAGCCCGAAAGCTTTTATTTGTAAACTGAAAATTGTGTTAAACTTCAAAATTGCATAATTAATTCGTTTTAACTCCGTTTCGGTTGATTTAAATTTTGTTAGTTCTGGTTTTAACTAAGATTTAATCTAAAAATGGCTGTAAGCTTGTTTCTGCTCCATAAAAATGTGTTAGTAGATTTAAATTAGGATTAGCTTTAATTGTTGCATTAAAAATTCTTTTAACTTGAAAAATGCATAAGTATTTCTCTGTAGCTCCTGTTTGAGTAAAATCAACTTTGTTGGTTTCTTCTGTTAGTGTTCTTAATTGTAGAATAGGTTTTAGGCATGCTGCTACTCTTAAGTCTTCTGTGGTTGCCATTGTTTGGTGCTCTTTTTCTTGTCTTTGAAAAAACATAGAAAATGCATCCTAGCTCCAAATGAGGTGAATCAAGTTGTGTTGTTCATCTCATGTGGTGCTTTGTTTACCATAAAATTTTCAGGTGCAACACCTCTCTGGAAATTTGTGCTAAAGATTTAATTTCGGATGAACAGTGCCTGAGATGAATTTTTCAGCATTTTTCCAACCGGCTGATCTTGTTTCGGCCATAACTTTAACATTGAGAATCAAAATCAATTGGTTCTTGTTGCTAAATTTCTTAAAAATCATGATCTTCCTGCTGTAAAAATTTCGTAGCTTTTGGTTGAAGTTGGTTTTTGAGTCTTTTCGGTGTTCTTCGTTCTTATCGGTTCTTTTCGTTCTTTCGTTAGGTGCCGACGACTTCATTGAGTTCAAAAGCGATCCTCTGTAGCAAGAAAGCTACCATCAAGGCAAGCAGTTTGATCATATTAATCCCATTACTTTCAAAGTCTAAATATCTTGTTTGCAAAGTGTATGTATGCATGCTCTATTTTGTTGTTAAACTATCAATCGTTTAGTTGATCCTCTAGATGCATAATCTATAGGTAAATGTTTATCCTCTACTACTGAACCTAGGATTATCTTACTGTGATGTAGAGCTCGCTGGATGAGCTCTTATCACTTAGTAGTTTACGAGTTGTTGTTGCTTAGTCATGCTTAGCTACCGGTAGAATTGGGCGGTTATCGACTTAGTCGATAACTTTGATCACACAAATCTTATTATTACCTTATGTCCAGCACTTTGTGCTTTGTTACTTTTTAAAGTATAAAACTGAAAATCAAATGTTTGAGACTTGGGCATATGGTATGATGGTGTGATTATTTGGTGTGTGGTGGTATGCCTGAGTCAGCAAGGACCGAACATCTTGTTACACTAAACCAAGCATTTTTGCGTGCTAACCACACGAGGGGGATATGGGACCTCTCTTGGCTAAGTACTTTGGGGGGTGTTAATTAATGAGTCGTTGGTGGTTGTTGTAAAGAAAAATGTTTGTTGTTGGGAAAGAAGGGAGCACCATGATTGCTTAAGTTGGGTCGATGCATCCTACTCTTCGTGTGGGTCCTTAGTGGGAGCATGAATTGTGATCTCGCTAGGTGATAACCCCCATCGTGCGACTCTTAATTAGCACAATCCATTGGAAATGTCTCGTAGGACTTAGGCAGGCTTAGGCATACCAAAGATAGTGTGCTTAATCTTGTGGCAAAAAGGCGGTCTGATGTGTGGGTACATTGGTACACCCCTGTAGGGTTTCAAACTATTCGAATAGCCTCGTCCTAGGTTATGGACACGCTTGGGGAAGTCTTTCGAGAGTTAGACTATAACCTTTAATTAAAACTTGTTGTGGGTGGTATGAATGGGTAATTTATGCTATTGTTGGGGTGGCTATTGGGTTAGTCACTTCCAGGTTGTTGTTGTCATTTATCTATTGTTACTCGCTGTTATTTGAACATTAAAAACAGATTGTAAAACTGCTTTCAAGTTATTGTATTGTTGCAAATGAAAATTGCTTTATCTTTGAAAATAACCTCTGACCTACTCCTTTGATTAAAACTTGTATGTAGCTATGTATGGTCATTACACTACGTAAGTCTTGCAGTACATTTTGTACTCATTTGCTTTATGCTTAATGCGGAGGAGGTCGATCCCCAAGGGATTGACTATCGTGAGACGGACTTGACTTTGGCGACTAGGTTGGTGGCGGTCGGTTGCCTTGTAGGCTAAAACCAAACCGTATGGATTTTGCTTGTTGCCATCTTATGGCTTTTGCTTCCAATGTTATTTGAGCTCTTTAGCTTGTGTTGTGGCAGTTGGCCTGGTTGTAATAACTCTATTATGTATGTCTTTTGGATTTGTAGCTTTTGCTTGGTTACGTGTGTTGAATGGAATTGATGCATAATTTTGTAAAGGGGTATGTGTGCTGCAAATTCTGGGAAGTACACGTATCTCGAGGTTCGGATTATTTAATTTGTAATGCTAGGACCAAGTGATGGTTAAGCATTACAAGCCAAACAATCCGGGTTCTCACACCGCCGGTGATGTTCCGACCACCCTTAGGTTTGCTGCACTCTTTGGAATTCATTTTAATCTTAGCTAGCGCCGCCTTGGACCATAGCTCCAGCGAGCTGCCGCACAAGTTCACTGGAGCTAACATTCTGTTGTCGGATTTCCGACTAGAACTGTAGCTCGTTAGTTAATCTTTAATCCTTGTCAGCTTGTACTAATAAATGTTAATCTGGTTTAATCCTTTACTAAAAATAGTTTCAAACATAAGTATTTTGTTAGTTAAATCACTTGCACTATAATAACTTTGATCATGCATCTTTTTAGTATTTTTGTATCTAGTATTTTTCTTGTTGTTCATTTTGATATTGCTCTTTTTAGATTCTGGTTTTCCCGACACAAGTGATTGTATTGCTGAGCAGCCAGAAAGTGAACAAGTGGTTTGTTACCAAGGCAGGCATCCTCTTGCACCATGTTGATCCCAGTTTTGATACTTTAGTATTTTGAAATCTGATGATAGCGTGTGCATGCTATTTTGAAGTATCAGTACTTTGTGAGTTAGTCAGTTATGTTCCAAACTTTGTGGCTTATCCTGAATCAAATTCATACACTTATGCCTAAGATAGAAACCTTATGTTAGTAAAGTGGTCTTTAGATAATTGCTTAGCCATGCAAGTCGAGAGTCGCGTAGTTGATTGACAAGCTTATCTCGTCGGTCATGGGAAAACACTATTTGAATTCGGTTTTGTTTTTCTTTGTTCGATTGTTAAAACTGAAAGTTAAGTTAAGTTTGTTTGATAAAAACTTGGTTTAGATCTGGACAAGTGTTTGTTAGTGATGGTGCCTTCGTGCACGAGACTTGGGAATGTGGTAGTCTTGTCCGGATCGTTAAGGACCGAACTTTGACCTGTCAATTCAAGTACCTTACATACTTCTACATGCGGTGGCGTTGCTTGGTTAAGTAAGGGGCTGATGTTATTGAGTCGAGGAACTGGTGGTGTGAGGATATTTGTGAAGTTCACGTGTTCGTAGGGCTCCGATTGCAATTTTAATATGTGCGGGTGAAAGCACAGTTTTAGTTTTAGTTCATTGGATCGGCATTCCCGACACAACATGTGTGCCCCGGTTAGCATGCGCTATCAGTCGTTTGTACTAAGCGGGATTCGTCGCACATAGGTGACTCAACTCAATAATGTCAACTTGCTGAAAAATACCGAGTCTTGGTTTACCCGGCCGACATACCTAAGGGAGTGTGCTATTATCCGGAGGCTTACAGGCTGACCAAGTCATGTGGGTAAAGATGTACACCCCTGTAAGGTTAAAACTATTCGATTAGCCATGTCCACGGTTACGGACGACACTTGTTTTGATGGACACCAAAGTATAAACTCTGAAATAAATTTTTGTCATGGGTATACTTGGTTCGGCATGAAGGGTTATTCATGCATGTTAGTTAGTCAAAGTGGACAGCCACTTTGATATTGTTTTGATTGCTGTTTAATTTCCTGCTTACTTGTTGTTTTACTCCAAACTTGTTTATAAAATTTCCTTAGCAAAACTTAGCAAGTGTAGGGTAAAAACTTATTGCTTTACGCAAAACTAATGCCACTATTACCTTCCCTTTGATTAGCCTTAAGCATATAAAAGTTCTAATCCTTTGGTTAGGTTCTACTAAACACTTTCTTTTAGTAGTTTTGTGTAAGTCTTGCGAGTACCTTCTGTACTCAGGTACTTTAACCACTTATTGTAGGTGAGGATAGTTATGTTTACGACCCTTCCGTTAGCGCCGATTAGGGCGACGCTAACGAATGACGCTGTTTCTACCTCCACTCAGTTGCCTTTGGGAAGATGAGCACACTTGGTGGTTCTTTTGCTGTTTATATTGTTTCCGCTGCAAACTTTTACTTTTAGTTGACAGTTGTTCATATTTGTAACTTATGTACTGAAAATAGGTCTTGTAAAGTTTTGTTATAAATATATGGCCTTCGTATGACTTTGAACAATGTTGTTTAAGATATGTGTATATTAAGCTTTGATCCTGGGAACTAATGTAAGACACATATCTAAAAACTTAAAATTGGGTTCATTCCTTATTAAAGATTTTACCTTTGGTATAATCTTTTATTTAGAATGTATTCAATACCAAGGGTCCTTACAATTCTCTTGATATCTCTTAACAGATCCGGGTTGTTCTTAGACCGAGCATAGCCATATATAGATATTCATGTATAGGTTACTACTATTTTTCGTACACTTTGATCGTATATCTCATTGCCCGTGGCGAGACGGCAAAAGGATATCTTTGATGCGTGGGAGAATTTTTTAAAAATAATCTATTTTTTATTAGAAATCTGAAATATCTTGCTTAATTTTTTTTACAGAAATAATCTCATGTCGCCGTACGGTTGGGCGAGTTGCGCAAGTCGCCCAACCGCAGTGCGACAATCCTTCAAGTCGCCCAATGGGACGGCGAGTACACTTGGGTGGATCTAGTCACCAAACGGATGTGCGACATTTGTTGGAATCGCTGATTTGTAGAGCGAATTTACTAAGTCGCGCATTTGGTGGGCGACTTAGTTCAAGTCGCCCAACCAGTGGGCGATTTAAGGTAGTAAACCTGAAATTATGTAAATCCAATTGGAACAATTGTGTTAAAATAGATATTACATTTTGTAGGTATTGTATTTAGCAAATCATATTATATGATGTTATTTTTTGTAAAGATTAAAGTGTGGTGACAACATTGGTTGGTTTGTTTGTTATTTTCGTAGAATATGAAGGGTACGAAATATGTTAGACTCGCAATAACATTTTGTGATCGTCGTATATTGTTGTTGTGCGTTAAATTTCTGTAGAATTTTGTGAGGACGATTGAGATAGTAATTAGTGGTAAGTAGATAGGTAAGTGATATTACGATGCGTCCGGGAGTCTCTCCTGGATGAAGTCGTCTGAACTTATATGCGTATATTGGTAGGTAGTCGATGAAGTACTTTATGAAGCTTATATAGAACATGGGGGATTCGATGGCGGTGCGAATGGTTCTTTCTGGGATTTCATTAGAAGAGGCATCCTTGCAATATAGGCTTGCTTTGATGGCTTAGCGGAGACACGGAACGAGAAGTACATTAAAGTCCGCGGACAGAAGCACATTACACGTAGTGACATGGCATGATGGTTCGACTAATTGCTTTAGTCATCCTCGCTACTCTTGCCCGTGTGGTCTTGTGGATCGCGCAAAGGCGCCTGTGTGTCTTGTCACTGCGCAAAGCTAGCACGTGTGGTCTTGTCACTACAGAAAGCTCTCTCCTTTGGTCTTATCATTTGCATAAAGTCGCCGTGTGGTCTTGTCCTTTGCGAGAAATGTGGATATCATGGGGATATGCTCACGATCTTAATGTGATGGTACAATTGGCAATAGCTTCTTTGGTTTGTCGAAGCGATCGTTTTCGGTTTTGTTGAAATCTGTTTTCGACAAGTGTCGGGATAATCGGTAATCTTAGGCGTGTAATGCAGTACTACCGTGATCTTGATAATCCGGCTTGTGTTTAGCGATAGTACCATTGGCGGTATTACCGCAAGCAAAGCGGTATGGTTTTCGAGCGAGTGTAACTTGTGTTTTGGATTTCTCGAGGAAGCGGTAGTACTGCGCTATAGTTCTTGATAGTACGCATATGATTTTAACGACGGCGTGTGGCGGTATGGTTTTTCGAACAAGTGTTTTTGGGAAGTTTTGGATTTCCTTGAGGAGATGCGACCGCGATTATGGGTGTGGTACTACGCATGATCTTGATAATCTACCGGCCTTAACACTGCGGTAGTACTGATTGCATTCAAGTTGGGCCATCTTGGTAAAATGGTTATGGGTTAGGTCAAGTTCATGGGTTTCATGGCATATATGTTGCATGATGCATGTTTTGACTAACGTGGGTCAAGTTGTGAAGAACTTGTTCCGGATTCGATTTCTTTGTCTATTGATGTGCGAGGTTGCTTGGAGGTCAATGACGGTCAGCGGCGAGGATGATCGGGACTAAGCTTGGAGAGCCGAGGTCGAAACGATCGAGGATCTTGGGTGAGGTCAATGGAGTCAAGCATTGCGCAAGAAGGACAAAGGTGACCGAACAGGTAGTTCGGTCGGACGGAGTTCGATCAAGCGGCGGGGTCGGTGCAAGTGCCATGGTGGTTTCGGTGGGGCCGGGATGGGAGAGACTTGCCGACATGAAGAGAGCCATGGATCAACCTACACGTGGCGAAGCATGGGAGGTGCTTCACGAAGATGGGACTCGGTCTTTGCAAAAAGATCGAGAAGGGGTATTTTGGTAATTTCACCAAATACCGCCTTGGTGACCTAATGCCAACCCGCGGCACAAGACGGTGCGTCAAGAAGTGGATTAGGTCAAGAGAATTGAAGACGGCGCTTTAAAATGCGTGCGTGTGTGACCCGTTTGTTTTGGGCCTTAACGGGAGCCCATTAGGGTTACTCTTCTAGAAGGTCTAAGCCTCCACTATAAATAGGGGATGTGCTGGACAGCCACCCCAACCCTTTTTACTTGTAAACCCTAGTTTTGCTTTTGTGTTTAGGGAGTTGATAGTTGGAGGTTAGGGTTCTAGAGAGTTGGATTTGATTTCGTGCTCATGTATTGAGTCTTTGTCCTCCATTGATGGAGTGGCTGTAAACCAATACCATATCAAATCAATCCAAAGAAAGTTCTCTCAAAGATGAGTTCATTTGCTTTCTTTCTCTCTATTTGATGATTTTGAGTCTTTCTTTGATCCGCGAGTTTTTGGTTGGTTTCTTGCCATGATCTAACTTGCTGTGACATGTGGGAACCCATCTAGGATCATCTTGATCATCAATCACCCACGAGCAAGTCTCTAGATCATATTTCGATTTTTGCTCGGTTTTGAAGCACACTTCGTTCAAACTGAAAAAGATAGGAACTTTGGCTTGGATCTCTGCGATCCTTGATTGGAATAGGTTCCTAATATCCTTAGGAAGGTGTGTTCCAAATTTGGTGGAGTTTGGCCTTATGGTTTAAAAGTTCGACTATTTTTGATTTCGTTTTCAAAATTTATTACATTCATCGTCGGGATAAAAGGTAGTACTGCGATTTTGCTCTTGGTAGTACCGCTGATGAGGTAGTACCGCATCTTCAACGATGGTAGTACCGTTCTTGAGATTCGGCACAACTTTTGTTCTTTGCTCACGTGCTTTGGGGGTTTGTTTAGGATTCAATACAAGGCTTCCGCTATACTTGTATATTGATCTTCATAGCTCTCATAGCTATTGGAGTGAAATTATTATTGGATCAATCTTATTGAAAAAGAATTTGAGCTCCTATTCACCCCCTCTAGTTGCCTTTTCGGTCCAACAAGTGGTATCGAGCAGGTTAGTTCAATCTTGATCTTAGCAGGTCCTTTGAACTGGCGATGGATAAGTACTCGACCAAGCCGCATGTCTTCGATGGGCTCGACTATACCTATTGGAAGAATCGCATGCGAGTCTTCCTTGAGAGCGAAGGACAAGCTATATGGGAGGTTGTTCGATCCCCTTCGTTTTGCCGAGAGTTGCTCTGGCGGCCAAAGACCCTCTTAGCTAATAACAACAAGGCAAAGAACCTTCTATATCTTTGGGCTTGGTAGGCAAGAGTATGATAGGATTTGCAATCTTGCGACAACATGAGATTTGGCACACCCTCGAAACTTACCATGAGGATCGTCCCAGATTAAGCAAGTCGTCAAAATGTCTACAAGCGAGAGTACAACAAATTTGAGATCGTCTGGTGAGAGCATCGATGGCGTCTTTACTCGCTTTAACAAAGTGATCAATCGGATGAAAATTTGTTGACATTGAGTACTCTCAATCGAGAATGCCACCCACCTTTTGGGTGCAATCAACACCAAGGAGTGGGAGATGAAGGCAAGCGCCATAGAGGAGAACGTCGATCTCTCTAATCTCACTTTGGAGCTGCTTTATAGCAAGCTAAAACTCATGAGATCAAGAGGCGGTAATCCTAAGAAGGATAACATGGCTTTGGTGGCTGATCCTCTCAAAGGGACTCTGATGATTCTTTTGAGTCTTCTTACGGTTTTTCTCTTGCGTGTTTATCTCGCTATTCAAGAAGAAGAGTTTGAGAGTCTTCTGAGGTGATTTAGCTCTTTTAGCCAAGAAAGTCACACGAGCATATAACAATATCAAAAACAGAAGAGAGGTGGTCTGTGACATGCTATGAGTGTGGAGAGCTATATCACATCAAGACTAAGCATCCCCAAGCTTGAAAGGTAAGGGCAACCACAAGAATGAGAAGCACCTTGCTTGAAGAAGCCTAAAGGGGGCAAGTCCAAGTATGATGCTTCCAAGCTCATGAAGGCTGCTCACCGAGTCCTTGCCGCTTTTGGAGATCAATCCATGAGCGATGTGGACTCCGAGAGCGAGGAGGACAAGGAGGAGGAGATGTCTCAAGACAAGAAGGGAAAGGCCAAGGATTTCACTGGCATGTGCTTCATGGCCGACTCCGTCGACGTCGATGACGATGATGAGGTACCTCTCTCCTATGATGTTCTTTCTACTAGATGCAATAACATGTATGAGCAATTGCTTAGTCAAGATAAAGCTTTAAAGTTCACCATGGCTAGGAACAAGGATCTAGAATCACAAGTCGAGAATTTGACATTAGAGATTGTGAATGCTAAGAGTCTAGATGTTGATGAATGTTCATCCTGCCATGCTTTGCACTCTGAACTGTCTAAGCTACAATCTGCTCATGATATTGCTTTGCATCAACTTGAAAATGCTAGGCGAGCTAATTGATGTTAAATCTGCTCCATGTGAAAAATGCTTAGAGTCTAGCAAGTTGGATGCTACGGTAATGTGAAATCTAGCTTTTGCTCTTTCCGCTTAGAGCGCAAACATGAAGTTAAGGATATTCTAGAAGCCAGTTAGAGCTAAGTTTGCCAAGCTTAAGGATTCAATTGATTCTACATCTTGTGCCTCTTGTGCGCCTATAAGCTTGAAGTTGCTCATCTTAAGGAGAAACATGCTAGAGCCATTAAGGGCAAGACTTGTGAATCATATGCTAATATTGAAAAAGAGAATGCATATCTCAAGGATACTTTAGAAAGATTCTCTAATGGTGAAAAACAGTTAAACATGATTCTAGATAAATCTAAAACTCCTTTTAAGAAGCAAGGTTTAGGATATAACTCGCCCAGACATGTCCAAGCCTAATGTCATTGAGTCTTGGAAAATGGCTTAGTTGAATTCAAAACACAACACGCAAAAACTGCTTTTAAATCTGCGGGGTTTGTCCAACCTTCTTTTAAGCCAAAAGGTGCTTCTCCAAGTGGTACAAAATACCATTGCACCTATTGCAAGAAGAGTGGACATTTGGTTGAGTTACATTGGCGTGGGTTGAAGAATGCTAAGAAAAATATTGCTAGAATGTCATCTAATCAACCTAGAGCTTTTATGAGACATGGTCACGTACAAAAGAAGAACCCCGATCTAGG
The DNA here is from genome assembly GCA_036346405.1 of Phyllostachys edulis. Taxonomy (NCBI): domain Eukaryota; kingdom Viridiplantae; phylum Streptophyta; class Magnoliopsida; order Poales; family Poaceae; genus Phyllostachys; species Phyllostachys edulis. The sequence goes on from CM070567.1 coordinate 17,428,611, forward strand.
ATTTGTTGCACATGCTCATCACCATGTTCCTAGGCAGGATGCATCTCATGTTACAGTTACCATTGCTCATAATAGAACTGCTAATAAAGTCAAGGATAGCACATCTGCTTTGCATACTACTTTCATGAGCGAGTGTCTCGATCTTGGGTTCCCAAGTCGCTTTTAACTAACTTGATGTTGAGACACATCGCTTTTTGTTCCTTGATTTTTGAGGATTGGCGCGGAAGGGGAAGAACACATGGTTAAATGACTCGGGTGTTCACGCCACATGACCGGAGACTCAAGATGGTTCACCTCCTTCACGCGATCAACGGTGATGCCTTCATCACCTTTGGAGATGATACACAAGGCGCATTGAAGGAACCGGAATGATTAGGGTGAGCGACAAGTTCATTCTCAAGGACATCACGCTTGTGTCTAAGCTAAGGTACAATCTCCTTTACGTCTCCTGACTTCTCGATGATGGCTATGAGACTCGTTTTAAGAAGAATGCACGTCGTGTGCTTGATTCTTTTGGTGAGCTCGTTTTTGGGATTTCTAGAGTTGGTAGAATTTTTGGGTGACTTTTACGAATCGCTTGGGGATCTCTTAAGTGTTTGATTGCATCTTCTTCGATATCGGCTTTGGCACCGACGTTTGGGGCACATTGGTTTTGATCATCGACACGAGTTAGCGGCCTTGATCTCATGAGAGATTTGCCTAAACTCAAAGTATCAAGGATCTTTGTATGTGCATACTGTAGGCATGGCAAGCAAGTTGCCGCCTCACACCGTCATTGACTATGGTTATGGTGACGGACCGGAGACGGTTGCTTCATATGGATCTTGTTGGTCTGCTAGGGTTCGATCGATCGGTGGCAATTGGTACATTCTTGTCATAGTCGATGATTTTTGAGATATTCTTGGGTGTTCTTTCTTGCTTGAAGGATGAGGCTTTTGATCATTATCATGACCTTGTTCTTCGTTTGGCTTCGAACTACCCGTGCCTTGAGAGCGATCCGCATGACAATGGCACGGAGTTCAAGAATGCTTCTTTGCCTCTTTTGTCTTGGCGCGGTATTGAGCATCAATTCTCTTCTCCACACGTCCCTCAACAAAATGGCGTTGTGGAAAGGAAAAACAGGACTCTAGTCGAGATGGCTAGAACGATCTTTGGATGAGTATAGCACAGAGGAGGTTTTGGGCGAAGCTATTGCTCTGACTTGCCATATTTCAAACCGTGTCTTTTTTATACCATCTTTGGGCAAGACTTCTTATGAGCTTCGTTTTGGTAGAAAACCCTCTGTCTCTCACTTTCGAGTCTTTGGATCGAAGTGTTTTATTCTCAAGACAGGAACCTAGATAAATTTGAATCAAGAACTTGTGATGGTTTATTTACGGGTTATCCCGCTCATTCGAGGGTTTTCGGGTTTTAATGTTGAAACTAACATTGTCCGGAGACATGCAATGTCACTTTTGATGAGACTAGCCAGAGCTAGATCCGATGTTTGGTGACTTACGGTGTGAGAGAGCATTTTTGTTGAAGAAGATGAGGATGAACTTGATTTTGCTCCTTCACCTTCTTCTTGATGTTCTGTGCAAGCCGTCCAAGTTCGAACACCTTTCTGTTGCTTCACCTCCAATTGAGGCTCCTGCTGCGACTTCTTCATCAGCAGTACCTGCGGAGGTCGAGGAGACGCTATCTCCCCAAGGCGCTCCTTTGCATATTCAGAAGCAACACCCTCCGGATCGATGATTAGTAATATCCATGAGCGAGTCACTCGCTCGGTATCATGATCAAGTCATTTCTCTCACTCTGCATTTGTAGCTTCTTTTGAACCCAAAGATATATCACATGCTTTATCGATGCTAGTTGGGTCAATGCCATGCATGAGGAGTTAGAGAATTTTAAAAGAAATAAAGTTTGGAACCTTGTAGAACCTCCTAGTGGACATAATGTTATAGGAACCCGTTGGGTGTTCAAAAATAAACAAAATGAGGATGGTTACGTGGTTAGAAACAAGGCTAGATTGGTAGCTCGGGGTTTTAGCGAGTTGAGGGTTAGATTTTGATGAGACCTTCGCTCTGTTGCTAGATTAGAAGCTATTAGCATCTTGCTTGCATTTGCTGCATCTAAAGGTTTTAGGTTGCATCAAATGGATGTTAAGAGTGCCTTCTGAATGGTTTTATAGAGGAGGAAGTGTATGTTAGGCAACCCCCGGTTTTGAGAATCCCAAGCACCACGATCATGTTTTTAAGCTATCCAAAACCTTGTATGGTCTTAAACAAGCCCCTAGAGCACAGGTATGATAGACTTAAGACCTTCTTGCTTAAGAATGATTTTGAAATGGGAAAGGTAGATAAGACTCTTTTCATTCTTAGGCATGGCAATGATTTCTGCTTGTTCGGATATATGTTGATGATATTATCTTTGGTGGTTCCTCTAATGCTCTTGTTTCAGCTTTTTCCGAGACTATGTCCGAGGAATTTGAGATGAGCATGATGGGAGAACTCAATTACTTTACGGGCTACAAATCAAGCAATGCAAGGAAGGATCTTCATCCATCAAGCGAAGTACACCAAGGATTTGCTCAAGCGTTTTGATATGGGTGATCGCAAGCCGATCGCCACTCCCATGGCGACTTCGATCGCTTTGGATCGAGATGAGGAAGGAGAAGCCGTGGATCAGCGAGTACCGCAACATGATCGGCTCCTTTACAGACTGACGGCCTCAAGACCGGACATCCACTTGTGATGCGCCTCATGCGAGGTTTGAGCGTCACCGAGGACTTCACATCGCCAAGCCGTTAAGCGCATTTTCGTATTTACACTCTACCCTTGATTATGGCATTTGGTATTCTTGTTCTTCTTATTTGTCCATTCGGGGTTTTGATTCGATTTTGCGGGTCAGTAGGCTAGATAGGAAAACACATCGGCACATGTCATTTCTTAGGCACTTCTCTTGTCTCTTGGTCTTCTAGGAAGCGGTCTTACATTGCACAATCCATTCTTTGAAATTGAATATGTAGTCTTTGCTAGTTCTTTGTGTCGATTTTGTGGATGGTCTCCACTCTTAAGGATTTTGGGTTAACCTTTGCTAGTGTTCCTCTTTTACGTGATAACACTTCGCTATTAACATTGCTAAAAACCGATTGCAACATTCTAGGACCAAGCACATAGACATTAGCTATCACTTCCTTAGAGATCACGTTGAGAAGGGTGATATTGTCTTTGCATTTTGTGGAGTCAGAGGCTCGGTTAGCGATATCCTCACCAAGCCTTTAGACCCAACAAGGTTTGCCACCTTGAGGAGTGAGTTAGGGGTAATTTTTCCCTATGGGTTGGTTTGAGGGGGAGTTGGATCTTTTCTGATCTTTCCTTGTTCATTTGATCTTTTATTTAATCTTCTTTTGATCTTGTTGATCTTTTAGGTCTTTTGAGCTTTCTTGCATCTCATTGTATCATATTGCATTCATATGAAAAATCCAAAAAGATGCATTGTAATATAAGCTTTTCTGCTTATCTTTTAAATTGATGAAGCTTTGCTTATTACCCTTTGGAGCTTTAGTGTTTCAAATTCTTGCTCAATGCCATGTCTAGTTCTTTGACTTGCTAGAATTATCATGCCTTCACATGTGTAGCTAAGTCTTTCTTTGTATGAGCTAGAACTTGAAAAACAACTTGAACTAAGAAATTAGCAATTTGTGAATTGTTGACCCGATTCTTAATTAGTGCTCCTTTTATGACATTGGCCTGTAAAAATTGCTTTGTTAGCTCTTGAATCTAGCTTTGATCATTACTTGAGCTTTTTGTGTTCTTGAGAATCTAAAAGCGCTCTTGTGCAAAATTAAAATGATCTCTTTTGTGCGAAAAGAACCTGATCTCACTAATTCTTTCTCATGAGGCCTTGCCATTGTACTAGGCATGAACTCGGGGAGTTTTGGATGACCTAGACCACTCTCTTAAGCTTTTGTTGCTTGGGATGGTCGTAGTGAGGTTTGAGATCTAGCACAATGCTAAAAATGCAAATTGTCAAATTGGTTGAAGCTTAGGATGAGTTTGTGGATGGCTCCTAGTCCAGGATCTTGTCACTAAGTTAGACCATGAGTCAACCTCAATATTCATTGCAAATAAAAAAAAATAGTTGAAAATGGGCATTTGAGAAAATTGAGCAAAATGATTCAATTCAGGACCTTTTTGTCTCTTAATGTGGTCATGGTTAGCTTTTGGATCTCACGTTGACATTTTGACATGGCCAGTATCATTTTAGGATCACTATTGATGAAATTGCTAGATTTGAAGCTTTGCTTAAAATGCTAAAATTCATTGCTTTATATTGAGCCTTCTTGCTTAGCTTTGTTATATATGTTTTATCATGATCTTGCTAGCGCTGTTAGGCTTGATATGTTATTTGTGCAACTTTAGAAATGCTAACTTGTTCTTTTGGGTAATCTCCAAAGCTTCTTGTATTCAAAAATTGAAAAATACAAAAAAAATTGAAGCCACTCCATTGCATTTCATGCATGCTCCATCTTATGCTTTTTCCTCATTCTGCATTTGTCATCTCTGGACGAGAGGAAGGCGTGATTCCTTGATGACTCCATTGTCAAAGGGGGAGAAGTTATTTCAAAAATGTGTAAAGGGGAGAAGTTGTTTGAAAATGGGGAGTTATGAAAAAGGGGGAGCTACTTGGAGAAGATTTGAAAATCTAAGGATCATAGTAAGGGGGAGTTTCTTATTTGCATTCTTATGGGTTTCTTGCTACTTCTGAACTTGAATTGCAATTCTTGATCCTCACAATGATCAAAGGTCATTTCGAACAATTGTTCTTTCATATGGACCTTAAGTGAGATTTTGACCCGTTTCTGGAAAATGAAGCTTTCTCGCTTTCTTTTGCCGTATCTCACTTGCTGATACTCTTCTGAAGCCAACTTGGTCATTTCCTTTGCTTTATCTTGCATTTGGACCAAGTTGTGCCTTTGAGCGAAAACGCCGAGTTTTTACTTTTTCAAACCTCAAATTTTGCATTTGTGGGAAATTGCCAATGTATTCATCAAGGGGGAGATTGTGGATATCATGGGGATATGCTCACGATCTTAATGTGATGGTACAATTGGCAATAGCTTCTTTGGTTTGTCGAAGCGATCGTTTTCGGTTTTGTTGAAATCTGTTTTGACAAGTGTCGGGATAATCGGTAATCTGGCGTGTATCTGCGGTACTACCGCTGATCTTGATAATCGCTTGTGTTTAGCGATAGTACTGTATTGGCGGTATTACATAAGCAAAGCGGTATGGTTTTCGAGCGAGTGTAACTTGTGTTTTGGATTTCTCGAGGAGCGGTAGTACCGCGCTATAGTTCTTGATAGTACCGCATGATGAAACGACGGCGTGTGGCGGTATGGTTTTCCAAAACAAGTGTTTTTGGGAAGTTTTGGATTTCCTTGAGGAGCGATGCGACCGCGATTATGGGTGTGGTACTACTGCGGTCGTAATCTGAAAGCCTTAACTGGCGGTAGTACCGATTGCATTCAAGTTGGGCCATCTTGGTAAAATGGTTATGGGTTAGGTCAAGTTCATGGGTTTCATGGCATATGTGTTGCATGATGCATGTTTTGACTAACGTGGGTCAAGTTGTGAAGAACTTGTTCCGGATTCGATTTCTTTGTCTATTGATGTGCGAGGTTGCTTGGAGGTCAATGGCGGTCAGCGAGATGATCGGGACTAAGCTTGGAGAGCCGAGGTCGAACGATCGAGGATGCGGGTGAGGTCAATGGAGTCAAGCATTGCGCAAGAGGGACAAAGGTGACCGAACAGGCGATTCGGTCTGACGGAGTTCGATCAAGCGGCGAGGATCGGTGCAAGTGCCATGGTGGTTTCGTGGGGGCCGGATGGGAGAACTTGCCGACATGAAGAGCATTGGATCAACCTACGTGGCGAAGCATGGGAGGTGCTTCATGAAGATGGGACTCGGTCTTTGCAAAAGATCGAGAAGGGTATTTTGGTAATTTCACCAAATACCGCCTTGGTGATCTAATGCCAACCGGCGGCGCAAGACGGTGCGTCAAGAAGTGGATTAGGTCAAGAGAATTGAAGACGGCGCTTTAAAATGCGTGCGTGTGTGACCCGTTTGTTTTGGGCCTTAACGGGAGCCCATTAGGGTTACTCTTCTAGAAGGTCTAAGCCTCCACTATAAATAGGGGGTGTGCTGGACAGCCACCCCAACCCTTTTTACTTGTAAACCCTAGTTTTGCTTTTGTGCTTAGGGAGTTGATAGTTGGAGGTTAGGGTTCTAGAGAGTTGGATTTGATTTCGTGCTCATGTATTGAGTCTTTGTCCTCCATCGATGGAGTGGCTGTAAACCAATACCATATTAAATCAATCCAAAGAAAGTTCTCTTAAAGATGAGTTCATTTGCTTTCTTTCTCTCTATTTGATGATTTTGAGTCTTTCTTTGATCCATGAGTTTTTGGTTGGTTTCTTGCCGTGATCTAACTTGTTTGTGACATGTAGGAACCCATCTAGGATCATCTTGATCATCAATCACCCACGAGCAAGTCTCTAGATCATATTTAGATTTTTGCTCGGTTTTGAAGCACACTTCGTTCAAACTGAAAAAGATAGGAACTTTGGCTTGGATCTCTGCGATCCTTGATTAGAATAGGTTCCTAATATCCTTAGAAAGGTGTGTTCCAAATTTGGTGGAGTTTGGCCTTATGGTTTAAAAGTTCTGACGATTTTCGATTTCGTTTTAATTTACATTACGTTCATCGTCGGGATAAAAGGTAGTACTGCGTTTTTGCTGTGATAGTACCGCGATGAGGTAGTACCGCATCTTCAACGATGGTAATACCGTTTCACGAATTCAAAGACAACTTTTTGTTCTTTGCTCTGTGCTTTGGGGGTTTGTTTAGGATTCAATACAAGGCTTCCGCTATACTTGTATATTGATCTTCATAGCTCTCATAGCTATTGGGTGAAATTATTATTGGATCAATCTTATTGAAAAAGAATTTGAGCTCCTATTCACCCCCTCTAGTCGCCTTTTAGGTCCAACAAGAAAGCATCTCCTTTGGTCTTATCATCACAAAAAGTCGCCCTTGGTGTGGTCTTGTCCTTTGCAATCATCTCCTTTGGTCTTAGCATTTGCGCAAAGTCGCCTCGTGTGGTCTTGTCCTTTGCGAAAGTCACCTCGTCTGGTCTTGTCATCACGCAAGTTAATACATTACCGCTTTGTTAGTCTCCCCATGAGAACTACAAAATGCTGCAGCTCCCACTCGGAAGTTAGGACGGTCGACCCTTGAAACCGTAGGAAGAAGAACCTTCTCGTCTTCTGATAACATATGATGGCGAGATGCCTGAGGGACCCGATCCAGCAAAATCGCCGAAGCGGACCTTGGCCTCGAAAGGAGGAGGACTTGACCCTAACTTCCTGTTGATGCTTGAAGAAGCGTGCTCAACCCAGGTATGGCGAAATGCGGACACGGGGAGGGCGCTATCGTGTAGGTCATAAACGGCCCTTTCGATGGTGGGCGGCGTTTCTTCGATGCCCATACTCGGGGTAAATAGTTTTATTCATATTCTTGGTAATACATCCTCCATACTAAGCGTCACTTGTAGCGAGATGGCGAAATGCAACTTCACCCATTGGATCGATCCTCCCCATGAGCGACATGTTGTGAGTGCGTGGATGTATTGTGGAACCGAATCTTTGATTTGGGCGCAAATTAGCGATCTCAAGGAGCAAAATGATGACCTCCGCCAGCAGTCTGCGCGTGAGAGGGCAATGAGGAGGTCGTGAACATAGGAAGTTCCTATGATCCCACATCTTCTTGTGCCAACCCTAGTCGCATATATATGTGCGTGCCACTACAACGACGACCACCACGTCCGAGGCGCCTAACTAGAGAACACTCTATGTGGGTAGCGAGAGCACCTTCTACAATTAGGCGCGGTAGTGTCCCTTTCATCTTGCACTTATGTTCAATCTCCTAAAGCATGTAACGAAATGGTGGGCGCGTTATTGCGGTTGCCTTTTATCGAGTTGACATGTTGTATTGATGTGTCGCGTGCTTTAAGTTATATGCATCGAAGAAATATGCATTGTATGAGCAATCTTGAAAACCAAGCTATTCCATACCGATATTATCCGCTAGAATTAAGATACAACATACTAGCGGTTTGGTAGTTGCTTACAAGAACCAAAGTACAATTACGATACAATTAGTTCGATGGTTGCTTACAAGAACCAAAATCTTGGTGAACTACAAGTTACAACATACTAGCGGTTGTAATACAAGTTCCTACATGTCGTGAGCGCCTTGCAAGTTCTCACGAGTGTGCCCTTCTTGGCGGCGGCGGTAACGCGTCTACCCTTGCATTGCGGCTTCCCTTCGTCCATATCGTTCGAATTCAGCGACTCTGTAGGCCTTCTTCCCCTCTCAGCAGGTCTAGATCCGGAATCCAAGTCCTATTTGCGGTATCCAACGTGGAGAAGTTACCCACAACCACGAAGCCTCTTAGCTCGCCGCACCACACTTTGCACCCTTTCCTTCATGAAGTACTCGTCTGAGTTCGATGGGTCCATCGGATGGTCCCACACGCGAGGACATGAGAGCATGGCTTGTGAAGGAGCTTTAGCTTGTTGCATGTGCAGCTAGGTTCATTCACATGGTCTCCAAGGCATACCTCATGGGTAACAAGAGACCGAGCCGTCCGAACCAGCTCTGTCTCGGAGGATCACGTCGAATCGATGCTCCGTGTTGCCCATTCACGAAGACCGTGTCTGATCGAGCCTTCTCGGTCTTTACTGCATGTATCTTTGTAATCTTTGAGCAATAGGGTGTCGTGGGTTGGTTGCATGAAGTGCGCATTTGCATGTCTTTCCACAAATATCCGATTGTACCATGCGAGCGCCGACGATGGCGACAAGAGAAATTTGAAGCGAGGCCTCTAATAACCCGATTGTACACCTCTCCAAGGTTAGTGGTCATTATGCCATACCTTGCGCCGTCCGTGTCATGCAGTAAGGACCACTTCTCCAATGGCTCGGCCTCAATCCAATGAAAGAAACACCCGATGTCCCTTTTGGTCCTCTGCGTCAAATGGGGAGGGTCGAGCTCCCACAGTGGTGTGAGGTGCTCAGGTGTCTTGCCGCCCAGAATGAGGGGCGCTTGTTCCTCTCGGCGACATGCTTGCTGGTGTGCTCGTCCAATATCTCGCCTAGCGCATCAAATTCTGGCTTTGGTTACGCATGGCAAGCCTCTTGAGCAGCTTCATCAGCGATTCTTTGCTGGCTGTTTGAAGAAGTTGGCCCCGAGATGGCGAATGCACCATCTGTTCCTCAGGTCTGCCCAGGGGAACGGCTCATTGGGGTCTTGTTGAAGTTGTCGGATGGCCTTCATCATCCCGGTGTGGCGGTCATGGATTATCTGAACATCGGGGCGTGCCCCAACTTCTCCCACCTTCGGATGACGAAGGAACCACAACCACCGTCGTAATTCTCACTTTCCACGAAAGCGATGGCTAAGGACAGAATCTGATTGTTGCCATTAACGCCAATTGCTGTCAGGATCATGCCCTTGTATTTCCTAGTTAGAAATGTCCCGTCCATTGAGATCACGGGCAACATGTGTCTGAATGCATTGATGCAGAGACCGAATGCTAAGAAGGCCCTCTGCAATACCATAAAACCTAGCAGCGGTCTTTTGGCTGGCCGGTCCTTCACAGCAATGTATGTGCCCGGGTTCTTGTCTTGCAGCACTTGGAGCATACGAGGAAGGTTGTCATAAGATGCTCAAAAGAACCGAACCTCCTTTCCAAAGCCTTCTGCTTAGCACGCCATGCCTTCGCGTAGCTAATCTTATACTTGAATTTCTGCTCGATAGCCACCATGATGTGCTTGGCCTCCAGGTCCGTCTTCTTCACTATCTCTCCGTACATGACATTGGCTATGAAGGTGGATGTCAGGTTGCGATGCTTCGGCAAAACACTCTTGAGCAAGCGAGTGCGGCTCCTGCCGAGACAATCTAGTGAGTCTCGTACTTGGGTCTCCTTGCGTGCACATGCCAAGGACACCCAGCCTGCTCGCATACCACGGTGTACTGCTCCTGGCTGGATTTGAGTACACGAAACGGCCGTTGCATGGATAAGGCCCATAGCTTAATGGCATCTGCGGTGATCCTTGTCGACAAACATTGCCGGCGAACCTCCGTCCCATTGTACTCCCACGGTGATTCGGTGCTCGTCGTGCCGCAACAAGACCCTCAACGTCCACCCTTTTCCATTCCTGCGGGATGGGACCTTCGTCCTCCTCAGAAGAGTTATCACCATCCTCTTGTAAAGCTTCCTCCTCCGCTCGAGCTGTCAAGTCATCAATCTCCATCTAACGGACTATGCTGTGGACATGCTCCCCTGCATCTGCTGACAGCAGCTTTGGCGTCTTGTTGCGCACGATATTCTACCTCCGCTTCCTCTTCTGCCTCAGCCTCCTCTTCTGCCTCCGCAACATTGGCCACCTTGTCCTCTTCTCCCTGCTGAACGTTGGCCACCTTGTCCTCTTCTACGTCCACAACATCGGCCACCGCGTGTTCGTCATGAACCACACGCATGCGTCCATTGCTCCTCCACCAACCCGGGAGCGTCGGAAGAACTGAGTTCCTTGAACATGGTCGCACGAGTAGCACACACTCGTAGCCACTACGCCTCTGACCTTCTAGATATGCCTTCCATGCAACCGCAAGCGCATCACTCTGCTCAACTCCCACCGAATGTGCGTGGAGACCTACTCAAACCCTTGTATCACGACACTCCACACCTCGGGGTCCAATGAGAAGCTTCTAGTGAGCGGTGTAGGACATCTCCGATTCGGGCATTCTCCAGTTTCGGTGTACCAAATCAACTTCTTTGGAAATCACTTAGGTCAACACCAGACGGACCTTCCTGGCCTGTACCAACACCGTAATGCACTTTCAATCTTGTGGGCTCGACATGACTACAAATATTACAAATGTTGCAACGGTGATTTCTCGACATACATTCCCCATATACTTGCTAAACAAACAAGTGGCGAGAACAAGAACAAACAAGAGTATTACCTTCACGTGGAGACCTTCTCTTCGTATGAACAAGCTCCTCTCCTCCAAACCACCCTCTCCCGAGCTCTACTCCTCATTTGTGTACCTCTCCTAAGCTCCTCTCCTCCTCAACGGATCTGCTATGCTTGTCATTGAGAGAAATGGTGAAAAAACCATGACGGGACACAGTGGCTTTCTATATGACCGTGTAGTCGCTCAACCGTTGGGCGACTTGGCGAGAAATCTTGCCCAACGGTTGAGCGACACGTGGACTAGTCATTGAACCGTTGGACGACTTCGCAGTAAGTACTGGCCCAACGGTTGATAGTCGCTCAACCGTTGGACGACTTGGCAAGAAGTGCTGGCCCAACGGTTGAGCGACACGTGGACTAGTCGTTGAACCGTTGGACAACTTGGCAGTAAGTACTGGCCCAACGGTTGATAGTCGCTCAACCGTTGGACGACTTGGTAGTAAGTGCTGGCCCAACGGTTGAGCGACACGTGGACTACTCGCTGAACCGTTGGACGACTTGGCAGATAGTCGCTCAACCATCGGATGACTTGGCAGCAAGTGCTGGCCCAAGTGTTGAGCGACACGTGGACTACTCGCTGAACCGTTGGATGACTTGGCAGTAAGTACTGGCCCAACCAGGTCACGAACGATTCGAAACTAATATATTAATAAGTAATAGAACAATGCTAGAGGGAATGCATAGACAACCATGTCATGGTAGTTACGAAGGAGAATACGTCAACACATAATACAAGTTATAGAACAATGGTAGAGGAATACATAGACAACCATGTCATAGTACCTCTGAAGACAATACGTAAACACGGATGGCGTAAACCCCCATCGCCACCATTGCGCCACCCGACACCTCCTCCGTCGTCGCCCGTCCCCACGGTCGCGCCCGTAATCGCCCGCTTGGGCTTCGGCGGGGGTGCCTAAGCGAGGCCCAGAACGAAAAAAGCGCTCGGAGCCTGCCGATCCGTGGTCCCAGTGGTCGACTCCACTGTTCTTCGCGTAATCCTTTGGGGCCCGCTAAAAGCGCTCAGCGAAATAACCTCGGCAGTGCGGGCTCGGTGCCCCTAGACCTCCACGGGTGCTTCCGCGAAGTAATGATCTACGTCCTCGTGCGGGGAGAACTCAGTTGCCGGCTGGAAAACAGTACCTGCATGGCAAATAATGTTAATCTGTACAATATATCGGCGATCGCCAACTTTGAAGAGAGCACTTTTGTTGGTAGGCAAAGTGAGGGTGTCATACCCACCATCTTGTCCGGACGGTCGGGGATGAGAACATCTTTATACGACGCTCTCTGGTAGGTGTCTCTGCGACGCTTAGCGGTGCACGTGGCGGTGGGGTGCGTACCTCGTGCCCACCCGACCCTCGGCTTACCTAGGCGCTTGAGCGCCAGAGCCGGCGCGCAGCGGGAACGTGGGCGTGCCCTCCCGAGCTTCTTGGCCCAGAAATTTGTCTGACGTGTCGTGCTCAACCTATGCACCGATGAGGCCACCTCCCGGACCGACGAGCCCACCTCCTGCACCGACGAGGCCACCTCCTATACCGTCCTGCACGACGTTAGGGCCACGCATCGCCTCGCCGCACTGTAGGACCGATGAACAAACTGCACTAGCTCGTCGCGCGTGACCTCCGCACCAATGCCGATCCTGTGCAGGATCGACTGTCCGTCGCTGGCAACCCCGACGTTGATGTCTGTATGCAAGGAGTATGTCAAACCGTCAAACCTATAATTCAGGTAACAGTACGAAGACATTTTCAAACACGATTTTACGTACCACGAGGTGCACGTTCCGCGCTAAGTGCAGAGGGTAGGAGTCGGTCAGTGCTGGCACGCGAGTGGGGGGAGGGTCGACGACATGCACCAGCCTGGTGCGTGTCTGCGGGGCGTACCAGTGAAGGTACTCGTCGTACGCACTGGGGTCGTATGGGCCGTCCTCTGGCACGCAATCCTCGTGGGCGTTTGCCCATTGTGCCACCCACGGCTCCATCTTGCCCGGCCACTGCGTCCTGGTGCCACCCCTCCTACTATGCCTGCGAAACGTAACATTACAATTAGAAGGCACCGTTACAGAAATGTCAAAAACATATGTCAACATGTGTTGCATGTAACTCACGCGTGGGTCGACTCAGGCACCCTCGTCCCGATGGGAACTGGAACAACCTGGTGGAGGCCGAATTGGCGCATCACCCTGTGCACTGCGTAGTCCTCGACGAACACGTCGAAGACGAGCTTCCTCTGCGTCTGCCGAGCCGCCGTCGCGCCCGGCCACGGTGAAAACGACCCAGCGAAACACGGACCTCCGTCTCTGATCGGTCTGACTCAGCGCCGTCGTCGGCGGTGAGGCGGTCCATTTGCTCCACAAAGTGCTCAGATGCGCGTGTGACTGCTGCGATGTGCATCTTGTGCTGCAAGCCAAAGCGATGGTTACAAAGGATTACATGTCTGTTGAAGAAAGAGATAGGGAAATATGTGCCCGTCTCGGCACCAAAGGGATCCTCTGATTACGGCCGGTCCACGCGTCCCCATGGTACATGTCCGCGCCAGTGCGGTCCGGAGTCTATCGGCATGGGCGTCCAAGAGAGCGCTTCGAACGACCACATCTGCGGCGATGAGGGGCGACTGTGAGGATAGATCGGGCCGTCCTCTGACCGCGATCGCACATGCCGCGATGCGTCGCGGCAAATCTGCCGATCTGGCGATCTCTACCTCATCGCCGTCGGCGATAGCCCTCGCGTACCACGGCGGGCATCGGCGAGTCACCGTGGTGATGGTAAACGATACCACCAGAAGAGCCTGGCAACAGCCTCGTGGTGCCGCGACACCTGGTCGATGGTGGGCTGTGGGACCATCCGCTCGACCTACGCACAAACGAATAATTAGTAAGCCCGTCAATGAATCGGTAAACATGGAAAATAGGTACTATCGTGCGGAATCGCGAAAAGCCACCGCAGGGCGAGCCATGCCATTGCCGCTCTGAGAAGTCGAAATCTGTGGTATGACCTCCGCCTAAGAACCCTTGAAACACCTTAGCGGTGTCGCGCCCGGTCGGCAACAAGATCCGGCGAAATGCGAGGGCTCCGCGATAGGCAAGCCGAGCAACATTGCGACATCTGCGCAGTAGGGGCCATCTCCCGAAAGGAGGTGGAAGGTATCGTCTCGGGCGCCAATGATCCACGAAGCGGTCGAGGCGACGGCCGAGCGGGAATCGTCGTGATCGCTCGGGACGGTCTGGACCTCCCCATCGTCGTCAACGGACCGCATTCCTCTACCATCCGTCGAGAGGTAGAAGGCGGAGCAGCTCGACCTACAAAGCACGAAGAAGTAAGTACATAGTCGCGACTGATACAAAAAAGTGACACGGTTTGCGGACAAACCTCTCTACCCGGTGTGGGTCTAGTCTCCAAGCCGTCGGGGTGTCGCGTCTGAACCACCCCCAACTTAGCGTCGTCCCCGCCTAATCGGATCTGGCACCTGACGGCTTCATGCGGTCTTTGACGTCGACCAACCGGTTCAAATGATGAAATGCCAATCCGAACTACCAGGGTCTTGAGCCATACCTGCAAATTAAGAAATTAAAAGCATTCATATTACTTACGCATTTAAATTATATTCCAATGGGAAATAAATCATATTTGATATGTTCTTAGTGCCATCTAAACACTTTGCCCCAACACAATGACATAATTTTTCCTACGAAAGGCTATATTACGTTAACGCCTATACAGACTGCTATGTATTGCGAAATATTTAATACATCATCGTTACTATGCATATTTATAATGGGTGAAGCTTTCGAGATAAAAACAAAATTTCATATGTTTGACAATCCTACGTGTTTGGAACCATGTATCGTGTATTTAACATTGTATAAACTAGCATTTGCGAATGCACGAGTTATCGACATGTTTATCATCTCTAAATATTTGCTAACAATGTGTCACTACACATAAAGTTGCCTACATGTTGGGTGGCAACATGTTGCGGTGTCACTACACATAAAATTGCCTACATGTTGCCTACAAATCATGTATTAGTATCCTCTTCGCCACGACGCCACTACATGTTGCATTAGTATCCCGTCCGCTAAACAATGTTTGCTAACAATATGTCACTACACATATTTGCTAACCTACCATGGTTTCAAAAATAAACTTCTACAAATTAATACTACAAACTTACCGTTCTAGTAAATCATTTGAAACGAAAAACCTCTTTTTCCTCCTCTTCTTCTCCCCCTCCTATTTTTTTCCTCTCCTTCTCCTTTTTTCTTCCGTCTTGTTTGTGGGCGAGGTGCGGCGATTTGCTCGGTCGAATGGCGACGCTTCGGCTGTGCACGGTTTTTATAGCTGCCCCAAGTCGCCATACGGTTAGGCGACTTAGATTGAGCTGCCAGCTATTCGCTCTCCGGTATGGCGATTCTCTTGAAGTCGCTATTCTATAAAGCGACGACGCCTCAAACCTTTAAATCGCCGTCCCATTGGGCGACTTGAAGGATTGTCGCACTGCGGTTGGGCGACTTGCGCAACTCGCCCAACCGTACGGTATTATTTCTGTATTTCCGAATAAAAAAATAGATTATTTTAAAAAAAAAATTCTCGTGGGAGATGGTACCAACGCTGGGAACCGCAGGAGCCGAAGTTGGCGGCTGGACCTGGAACCGTGCACGTGTCCTTCCTTCACCGCAAAACTACAGTAAAAAGCCAGGCGCTTCATTGTGATTTCCAGCTTAAAAAAACACACAGGCCCTTCCAGCGGTCACTTCTCGCGACGGGAAACACACGCTACGCGCACGTGCCTCCTCCCACGAAACCCTCACAACCCAGCGAAACGACCCGTCTACCCACCGAATCTACACGCGAATATTCCCATCCATTGTTCTGTTCTCCTCCCTTAGTTCTCCCAAGCCTCCGACCACCGCCCATTTCCAAATCCCAATTCCCAACACACACACACGCACCGCCGAGATCTCAATCTCATCACCGGCTCAACGCCTCGAAGGAAACCCTAACCCTAACTAGATTCACCATGGCGACTACACTGGCGGCGGCGGCGGCGGGACGGCGCTGGAGGACCTGCCGGAGGACGCGCTGCTCGCGATCCTCGCCCTCCTTGCGCCTCCCGACGCCGCCGCCGCCGCCTGCGCCTGCCGTCGCCTCGCCGCTGTCGCGTCCTCCCCGGCGCTCCCGCTCGCCCTCGCGCTCCGCTTGGGCCTCCCGCCCCCGCGCCCGCTCCTCCCTCCCCGCCGCCGCGCTCCGCCTCCTCCGCTCCCTCCACCGCCTCCGCCGCCTCCTCGGCCTCTGGCGCCGCCTCCCCTCCTCCCGCGTCGCCTCCTCCCCCAGCTCCCCCTCCCTCGCCGCGTTCGAGTGGGCCCCGCGGGCCACGCTCGCCGCCTGCCTCCTCGCCCCCCACGGACTCGCCGTCTCCAAGTCCCCCTTCGTGACCCTCTCCATTGCCGAGTCCGGTGAGACGGTCGCGGCGCTCGGGGACGTGCCGGTCTGCGTCAATTTCGTCGGGGACAACAACATTGTGGTGGCGGCGGCGGCGGCGGCGTCGGGGGAGGACGAGGAGGAGGGGGGATCGCCGCCGGAGGAGATGTACATGCATTTCGCCAACCGGAGGAGCCCCGGGGCGGGGAGGAGGAGGAGGAGGGAGAGGCAGGGGAGGAGGAGAGGGGGCCGGATGGAGGCTGAACACTTTGTGAGGATCGCGGACGCTGAGCCAACCGAGGCACGGCCGCTGCAGGGCCTGTGGAAGGTGCTTCCTTTGCACACAAAGCTTGCTCCTTTGTTGTTGCATAGCGTGCGGGCACTTTTGTTTCCACTGGAATGGTTGATTGTTATACTATCATGGAGTGTTTGCGGAGTAGCTACTGTTGCGAGTATCCTGAAATGTGGTTGCTCGTGCATGAAATTGCCCATAAATGAGATATCTGGTATTGCACAGATTGCTTGTTGTTAATTCCCGCCAAGCTGCCCCCGTCAAGCTACCTTGCTCATTTTTTGGAGGTTTACCCCATTTTGACGGCATAGCATATAAGATCAGAATGTAGCATGCACCCCTGTGGATATTATGGAACATAGGTTTCTTCATGTGTGATGACTGCTACTTTTCGAGAATCTATAATTTGAATTTTGAAATGATTTGCATGCATGACAAGCAAAGCAGTTGATTGTTATATTGCAATTGCATGCTCAGGTGATCATAGCCATTATTTGGATTTGGAGAGGAGATTTTTTTTGGATTGAAATAGCATGGAAGCATGATCAGTCAAGATTGGTACTGAAAACTGGATGCATTAGTTAGTGTTTAAATCGCTGGTGATTAGCTGCTACTATTAAATTGCATGCACAATTGCCCAAGGCACAGTTTCATGGAGTTTGAGATGTTTGCTCAGGTTGAAATTTTGCACATACATGTTCGCCCCAATGCGTCTATGCTAACCTGGTTACCACGCACTTGCTTGACATGTTTGAAGTTGTATGCTTGCTATGGTGGACTACACCTAGGATTGGCAAAGGTGGTCGTTTGGAGTTGTTGCCGTTAAAGAGAGCATGAGGCTGTTTTTTAGAGTTGAACTACTGGTAATGTTCTAGCTTTGACTTGTTAATTGTTAGGCTACACTTATCTGCTCAAACAATCATGGCCATTTTAAGATTTTCTTGGGGTGTGGAGAAAATTTGCTCACTAGTTGTCCTGTAGACTCTGAACTGTTATTAGAATAGCTAGTCCTTGTCTCAGATAGTGCTAGTCAAATAGCAAGTGCACTACCACAAGAGGCGGTTTTCCCTTTTCCTTGCCAGCATGCCAAGCTGCGTCTTTCATGATTTGCTGTTGCATATTGCCTTGTGCAACTTCACGCTCACAGCATTATGACTATTGTCGATTAAGGTAGAGCTGTGGACAGAATGTCTTGTGTGTACTGTGATTCAACCTGAATTGATGTCAGCAGTAAGCATCTCTGTCCAATCATGATGTGCAAATGCATACCCAGAAAACCCTAGGGATTGGAGATGCTTGTTTCACTGGATTTTATTGTAGTTCAAAAGCTTGGAGAAGTTCCTTCTAGTGCTGCCAAAACTATTCTGGATACAAAAACCATCCCATGACCAGTTCCAGTTCCTAGCCCTTACTGGATGTGTAGGATTTATCCTCAAGGCCCAAATAAACATGGATTGCTGGGTTTGTTTTGTTAATGGAAGGTGGCAATGGCAGGTTCGACTTTTCCGATATTTATTCTGTTATCAACCAATTTTAAAGGAAAACCATTGTGAAGACTATGGAACTGGTGGTGCCAGTAACTGCATATTATGGGGGTGAATGTTAGTTGCGATTTACGTAATTGTGGTCCGCAGTGCGAAATTTGAGAACTGGTTGCAGTTACTGTCTGTTTGTTCAACTTTTTGCACCCTCTTTTGGTTCTGACTTCGAGCTTGTTGCTGGCTACAAAATTGAAGATGGCCTTCTACTGTTTTATAGGTTTTGGAAAGTACGGTCTAATAGTTTATTTCCTGCGGCTATGTAGCAGTTGCTACTTGCTAGAATGTGTGATCTCAGCAAGGTTGTACAAATCTCTGAATACTTCATTTTTGCTTGATTCTCTCTATCTCATTGTCTTATGTGTAGCACTCTAGCTCACAAATGATGGGAGTTCCACAATTGTGATTTGCCGTTTTTTTTATCTTCATTATTGGTTTTCTCCACAAGCAACAGTGTTCCATCTTAGCATATCTATTTTCTAGAATGTTGTTCATTAGTATTCAGAATTTCAGATATTGTCGTCTTAAAATATTTTATCCAATTAGAGGGTTATTATAACATGGATGTATGATTTATATCATCAGTTGATTTCTCAAATCACCTGTTGTTTTAGTTTATAAAAATATATCTTTTGCCATTCACACAAAATGATGTTAACCTTTATTTTTCTTAAAACAGGGTATATGCGAGAATAGGACTCTGGAATTTTACCTTGTCACCTACGATGACATTGGTGGAGTAATTTGTCGCCGAGTTAGTGAGACAAGGGGCCAAAACTCCGGCTACTCCCCCATCTTTTGGACTACAAATACTACATTTCTTGAACCACCATTCTCTGAACAGGAGCTGGATCATTATAGCGGCCGTGAGCATATCCGAGGTGTGGCTTCCTGCCCTGCAGGGACTGAGAATAGGGCTGTCTCTCGGATCTTGTGCATCAATTCCAGTTATGACGTGGTTGATCCTCATCTGTTAGCTCCCTTAGATGATATGAGGAATGTGGAAGGAAGGATTTGGCTGTATGAGGATGGAACCTTTGGGTTTGGATTCACCGGAAGTAATTCAATTATAGATCTGAGGCATGTCTCCTCGGATGGTTGCATTCTTGATACTTCATACTAAAACTGGGTCCTTCTAGCATGTAATTGTTGCTAGAAAACCCTTTGTACAGTATTGTTAGGAAAAAAAAATCGATAGTTGGCGAGAGGCATGTTGCCTCCGATTGTTGTACTCTTGATGACAAATTCACTAAATGTGGGTGAGTGGGTCGCTTCTGGCATTCAATTGTTGCTGGAATAACCATGTATCCTGATACTGCACTAAATGGTGGTCCCTTCTGGTATGTACTTGGTGCTAGAATATCCTTGTACATTATTATTGCTAAATTGAATTCCTAATAAATTGGAGTTGTTACTTCTTTCATACGGGCTTTTTATGACCTAGATGATCGCTATGTCCTTGTTGCCAACTTTACAATGTAATAACTAAGGGCACTCTTGTATAACTTTCCAACTTGTCGTAAGTCCTGTCCTGAATATATCATAGTACTGTTCTCTCATGAAAGTAGAAAAGGTTAATGATGTCTTCTCTTTTCGTTACGCTATCTAAGAATTTGTTTTTTTGTTTAGTAAAAACTGCTGCTAATCTGCTCATTTGAGTTATGTCTTTGGTATTTCCAAAATAATATCATGATATTCTAATGGTAATAGTAGTACTACCAGTTCCTCAGCTATCAAGACGATCGATTCACTTATGTAACAGCTGTTTTCTTGGGGTGCGTATGGTTGAGTGAACCAAGGTGAATGAAATGTGATGGTACAGGATGGATAGAATAATCATGGATAGGATGATATAAGTATTGTATTTAGATGGTGGGATGATACAATACATGAGTTTGTTTGGTTAATTGAATGTAATGGTACATGATGGTTCAAGATAGTGTTTGGCTCGAGGGAAGAAGTTAAATGAGTTGTGTTTGGTTACCTCCTCTGTCTCCTGGCGAAATTACCTCCATCTAGGATCCACCTATCATCGAATGACGACACACAATAGAGAGACTGAGAGGAGAAGAAATAGGGGAGGTGGGTGGGCACCATGGCGGTGGATCTTTGTGAAAGAGGCGGTGGCGGCAAGAACGGCTAGGATGGTCAAAGCAGGTTGCCTGAGTGGAAGACAACCACACAATGGTGGCATCATGGTAGGGTGAGCACAAAGCTGCGGCGGTGGAGCAGGTGGCGTCTTTGGGGAGGAGAATTGGCGACAGCGTTTGGGTGGTTGAAGGGTGGAGCTAGGGGGAGCATGAGCATCAAGGGGGATATTGGGGACTCACCGGAGCTGGTGGCGGCGGCAGGGAGGAGCCGTGGCGGCTTCGCAACGAAACCCCAAGGCGGCGCGGCTAGCGTGTCGTGGCGGTGGCACCGGAGAGGAGGGGAGCTCGAGTGAATGATGGGGGAAGGTCTGGAGAGGTGAGGGGATACTCTTGGAGAAGGGAATCGGAGGGGAGATCACCAGAGTGGAAGTGGTGACGGTGACGGCGGTTTTCGGTCGTAGTGGGAGAAGATGACCGTGATGCAAGCTCCCATGGTGGAATCCCGAAATTGACTGGGGAAATACCTGTGATGTTGCGGAACAGTAGCGCAGACAAGCGATGAGGGCTTTAAGGCGGCAATGGAATGGTGGCCGGTGCTTTCTTGCAGACGGTCAAACATCGTGAGGCTCGAGCCCGGCTTCGGGGAGGAGCAGAGGGCATTGGGGGGAAATGGAGGGGAGGGGCATGGATAGAGATGGTCGGGACGGAGCAGAGCGCACATGGGAGAGGATGGCCAGAGTTCGCGGCAGCACAGTCGTGAGTAAGCGGACGCAACACTAGTGAACGAGGAGGTGTTGAACCGTGTGGTTCACTCGTTTTCATCGAACGAAATGGTTTGGGATCTCCATCGAATATTTGTTTTTGTCGAACAAGTTGGTCTTGAACGTATCGGTTCCATTTAGCCAACCAAATGCGTGAACATGATTATATCTCGAACCATCTGATACAAGGACCACTTCATTCACTCATCCGCCACCCCCGCCCCGAGCTCCTGCCTTGAACTCCCTCCTAACGCCACACAGCTGTTAGAAAAGTTGAGACTAGGGTTTTGCTATTCACAACTATGCAGCTTATTCATTAACTGAGAGGGTATATATAGACATTGTTACATGGGCCACATAGGCCAAGAGAGAGAGAATATACAACACTCTTAACACCCCCTTCAAACTCAAGGTGGATTAGGAGGATCTGATGTAATGAGTTTGAGTAGATGAAGTCGATACTGTTCTCAAGTCTGAGCTTTAGTGAAGAAATCTAGAACTTGAAGCTCTGGGAGTACATACTTGAGGGCGATGGTCGACAGCTGATAATGAGACCATGTGAAGGATGCATCAACACCAATGTGCTTTGTCAACTCATGCTTGACTAAATCATTAACAATCTGAATGACACTTGTATTATCACAAAAAGAGGTGTATGATTATCACAATGGACATCAAGATCGGTCAAGAGTCACCGAAGCCAAATAATCTCTGAGGTGGTAGCGGCAAGAGCTCGAAGCTCAGCCTCGGCACTAGAGTGTGACACCGCGGTCTACTTCTTGGACTTCCATGCAATGAGTGAAGTACCAAAAGAGATGCAGTAGCTAGTGATAGATTGACGATCAGCAGGATCACTCGTCCAAGTAGAGTCAGAGTAAGCGTGGAGCTAGCTAACTCGAATTGGCATAGAATAGACGTTTGGACACGGTCCCCCTCAACTATCTCAGCACATGAAGAACATGACCATAGTGGACTGAGGTAGGAGCATTAACAAACTGACTGAGCACATGAACAACATGAGAAACGTCTGGCCTGGTGATAGTGAGATAAACAAGGCTCCCAATGAGCTGACAATAGCAGGAAGGATCTGTCAGTGGTACACCATCTGTAGGTCGAAGCAGATCTTGAACGTAGTGATGCTGAGAGAGGTAGTAGCCATCACCATCATAATGAACCTTAATCCCCAGAAAATAGCTCAATGGTCCCAAATCGAACATCATAAACTGTTCACTCAATTTCTTCTTCACAAAGGCCACATAATTCATGTTGTCTCTTGTGATCAGCATATCATCTACATATAGTAAAGCAAAGTACGACCCCGCTGAGAAGTGTGAATACACAAGGCAGGCATACCGTGATATAGTAGAATGATCGTCAGTGACGGTGGTACTAGCCAGAGGGTCAAGTGGAGGAGAGGAGGACTGAAGATCAGAAGGAACTCTCTATTTGCGACTATAGTGAAAGGGAAAAGTGAAAGTGTCAGAAACTGATGGAGCTAGTGGAGGAGACACACTAGAAGGTGGAACAGAAATAGGTGAAGGTGTAGCTAAAGAAGGTAAGTCTGGTAAAGGAATGGGAGGTGGACACAAGAAGGTGGTGGAATATGTCGAAGGAGTGGTATAAGTAGAAGAATGATAAAAGAAGGGTCGATCCTCATCAAAGGTCACATCACAAGAGATGCAAATGCGACGTGCTGATGGATCATAGCAACGATAGACCTTATGCTCAAGACTATAACCAAGAAGACACACTCAACCGAATGAGCGTTCAGCTTTGTGTGCTCATAAGGTGCTAGAAGGACATAGCAGACACAACCAAAGACACAAAGATGAGTATAGCGAGCAGGTGCTCTGTACATGACCCCACTAGGGCACTTTCCCTGAAGCTTGGAAGATGGCTGACGGTTGATGAAAAAGACTGTCATAGAGACCGCTTTCCCCCAGAAGTGAGGGGGAACAAAGGAGGAGATGAGAAGAGTACCAACAGTCTCAATGATGTGACAATGCTTCCGCCCAGCAACACCATTCTGAGCATGAGCACTAGGACATGAGAGTTGAGGAAGAGTGCCCTCAGAAGAAAGGAACTGACAGAAGGCTGTTGAAAGATACTCTCCCCCAGAGTTAGAACGAAAAACACAAATGGATGAAGAAAAATGTGTATGAACCATCTTAGCAAAAGAATGGTAAATAGAAATCAACTAAGAGCGATGTTTCATAAAATAGATCCAAGTATATCGAGAGTGATCATCGACAAATATGATACAGTAACTATGACCACCCATCGAAGTAAAAGGAAATGGACCCCATATATCTGAATGCACCAAATCAAAAGGACAAGAAGACTGAGAGGTACTGCTAAAATATGGAAGTTATAGCTGTTTCCCTAGCTTACAATTGGTACAATGAGAACAAGACTCAACAGTGACATGACCTAAGGAACCCTGGTGAACTAGAGTGGTGAGGCGAGCTCCACAGAGATGACCAAGTCTATGATGCCACTTGCTGAAGGAAGAACAAACATGAGACTGAGATCATGACATAGCAGAAGACACTAAGGCCTTCGACGTACTGGTAGAAGGAAGATGTAAGGTGTCCAAGACATAGAGACTAGGAGAGCCTCTACGACGATGGCCAGAACCAATGTAACATCCCAAATTTTGGTCTGTTTTTTAAGTTTTAAAAATAAAAGTAACCATTTGAATTTTTATGTTAAAGTCAAAGCTTAATTTGAATTTTTAGAAATCAAAAAGATTTAATGTGAATAATTTATACTTCAATTAAATTAAAAGTTGTTTTATTTCAGCTCCTGGTGTTTTAGAGAATTTTCTGGGAATTTTTTGACTTATTTGCTATTTATTTGCACTCAATTTTATTTATCTCTTTTTCCTAAATTAGAAATCAATTTAAATTCCGAAATCCTTCTTGGGCTCAAACCTTTTTCGTTGGCCCATTCTATTCTCCCTTCAGCCCATCTTTCCTTTTTCTTTTCTTTTCTTTTAGGAATAAGTCCATTTTACCCCCCTAAACTATGGTCCGAGTCCAAAAAACACCCCAAACGACAAAACCGTTCACTTTACAACCCCCAATTGTCAAAACCAGATCAAATTACACCCTAGACTGGTTTCATTGGTGGTTTTAGCCATGTTAGCCCCATGGGTCCCACATGTTAGCACTATATCTTTCTTTTCCAGCCCGGCCCAACCACCCCTTGCCCCCCGTGTGCTTTGGAGCTCCCTATGGCTCCCTCGCCGCTCGCCCTGACCATGGTGCCCTCGCCGCTCGCCCGCACGGTGCAGCTCCCACCTTCCCCGGCTAGCTCTCCCCTGGTTCTCCTTTCGCCCTCGTGCGGCTATAAGAACCACTGGTGCATCTCCCTTCTTCTCCTAGCCCCTTTTCCTCAAACGCAAAGCCGGAGCCGAGCTCCCGTCTCCACCGCACTGCCTCTCCACCGTTCGCCGCCTCCGGTGAGTTCCTCACCACGTCGGCCGCGTCACCCCATGCCTCCCAGGGCCCTCCACTTTTCCCCCGCACCTCCCCTCTTCTTCTTCGTCACCGAGCAAGTCGCTGGAGCCGAAGCCCCCCATCTTCCACCCTTCTTCTCCGCTGTCGAGAAGCTCCACCACCGCCACTCCTTCTCCTCCGCCCACGGTCGCCGCTGCCCCGCCACCACGGCCACCCCCAGGCTTCTCCAACCCCACCGCCATGGTTGTCAAGAAGGTCTGGTGGAGCCGATAAGCTCAAGGTGGAGCAAAAGGAGGCGACACTGGGCGCGCGAGGGTGCTAGAGGCACCGATGGTGGCAGGGCCCGGTGGCGGCAGCACGAGGGAAGAGGCGCTGGAGGGAGAGGTCGGCCGGAGGCAGCGGAGCGCAGAGGGTGTGGTGCTGGATCGGCGACCGGGAGCCAGGCAGGCGCAGAGGGAGGGAGGGAGAGAGAGAGAGAGGCGCGACGACGCTGGGCATCGGGCCGAGTCAAAGTGGAGCCGGAGACGAAGGCGGACTGGCGGTGCTGGCGGTGCTGGCGACACCCGAGGGAGGAGGCGCCGGGGCTGGAGCCGGTGGAGAGTGGCACCGTAGGAAAAAGGGGAGGAGAGGAGTGAATGCGCCGGTGGAGTCTGGTCAAAGAAGATGTACATGTGGACGCCACGTCAACAAAATATGTACATGTGGCGCCACATCATCCAAAACCATGTTTAGGGCGAGGGTGTGATTTGATCTGGTTTTGACAATTGGGGGTTGTAAAGTGAACGGTTTTGTAGTTTGGGGTGTTTTTTGGACTCGGGCCATAGTTTGGGGGGAGGGTAAAATGGACTTATTCCTTTCTTTTATTTCTAGCCTGTTTCCATTTTCCTCCGTCGGCACGATCACCTTTTTCTTTCCGCCCCGATCACCTAGTACTTCTGCAGCCTCCCCTTGCTTTTCTTTTTGTTCCTCTATTAGTGGGAACCACTACTAGTTCCCACGTGCGCTTCTTCTTCATCCGTCCCTGAGATGGACTCTTGAGTCCGTGTTCTTCACGTAAAGCCACCGGCCTCTTCTTGGTCTCTCCTCCTCCAGTGCTATATAAGAGCACCTCCTCGCATCAAATTGTTCGCCTCGTCCCCCTCTACCAAAACCATAGATTGGTTTTCTTGTTCTCGGTTTCGTCTTGTCGAATTTCAGCGCCAAACCGAGCCTACCACCGAAGCCTTCACCGACGAAATTCTTCACCGTCGGACCACCTCCGTCCGTGATTTCGCCCTTGGGACCACCTCGTCGTGATCTTTGCCATGCTCTAACCATCAACCCCGGAGAACCACCGAGTTGCCAGCGACCCCGTTGCCCCAATCCGCCCACGCCGTCCTCTTGTCAGTCCGCTATTTGGTGAGCTCCTCCGCCCTCCTTTGTGCATCACGTTGTGCTCCGTGCCCCCCTCATTCTATCCCAGCCCTTCTCCTTCTCTCTCGGCCACCAAGTTGTCGCCACTGGCCACCTTCCTCACCTCTGGCCATCTTATCCTCGTCGCCGTTCTAGTCGACCTCCAGACCTCCCAAACTTCCCTCTGCGATCTCCATGCCTTCGTCGTTCCGGTGCTTCCCTTAGATCCTTTCGGGTGCCACTCCATTGCCAAGTTCGATCGTGACCGAGAGCTCCTTACCGCAAGCAATGCCGCCGGCCATGGCTATTTTCTGGAGCGTATCTCTCTCTTTGCCACCTCACCTCTCCAAGTCAACGACCATATCACCTTCTTAGCCCATGTGGCAACCTCGTCACGTTCCAGTCAGCATCCATGTGTCAGAGCATGTGGTGCATCCTAGACCAAAGGTCCAAAGACTCAGTCCACCATGGACCATCCCTATCACAAGTGGGTCCCACCAATCATAACCTTCTCGATTTCCTTTCTCATTTTCTTTTCAGCTGAAAATCCTTTGCTGACGTCAACTAACACAATTAATTATTTTTCCTTCAGAAAAATAATTCTAGTAAATCCATAAATCCTGATTTTCACCATTTCATGTGAATTTAAATATTCCAAAAGCCTGTTCTTCTTCATCCAAACTCCGATTGAGCCCATTCAAATTTGTAAATTCATATAAATTTGAGCTCTATTTTCATAAGATTTTTATTTAATTTTTGGAGTTCATTTTCTCTCGGTTTTATATTTATTTTGTTTAATTGCTTCATTTGCGAGTAGACGTTGATACTTCGGGGACATTTTGAGCAAGGAGGAGTGCACTAAGACCAAGACCAGTACCAAGATCTATTCCAAGGTAAGCTGTAGTCCTTTGATCATATTAAACCTATGATTTCAAAAGTATACTGTTTTATATCAATTGCATGCTATCTTTAGATCAATTGCTTTGGCATTAGTTATCACATGTTGTCATTATGCCTCCATTGAGTATTTGAATACCATGAATCCATTGTCACCACAGAATGGTTAATTTTAGTTGGACATATTTGTATCACCAACATGGGTATCGTTCAGATGCTTAGTCAAGCTTAGTTGCGATAGGTTCATTATCACATGTACAAATAATGTTGAATTTGACATAACGAGATATAGAATTGTGGTGGTTAGCCACTGTTGTTTAGATATGTGTACCATGATAGGGTATGTCATTGGTATTGGTTAAACAAAATAATTTTCGCTCGGACAAGTGATCGTGCAGTAAAGGGGGTGCAATTAGCACGTTGTGGGATGTTGTAGACTCGCCTAAGTAACTTGTCAATGACTTAATCTTGTGCACCATTGAACTGGGTCTTAACCGTACAACCACATGTATGATGGGACGGACCTGGCTAACTAATTAGCAATATTTTGATTTGGTTCTATTTCGGTTGTGTTTGGCGCAAGATGGGGACCCTGTCTGGTCGGTGAGACATTCAGTGTTGAAACCTTAGCGAGCAGAACTGAGTCAAAGCAGAGCTTTGTAAAGGCCTTGTGGTAATAACTTAGTTGCACACCTACAGAAGTGTGTGCGGACATTATAAGATGATTATATCTTGTGGAAAAAAGCTATACAACCTCTGTAGAGTGTTAAAAACTATTCGAATAGCCGTGTCCGCGGTCATGGACGTGCTTGGAGATTTCACATGAGAGGTAGAGTTTCTTTATAAAATGTGTCGGAGTGTGAATGAGAAGTTCACTTGATGAATATAATGTCCGTTTGGTGAATGGGTAATTCACTTGGTGGTTTGTGTTGGTTGGTGAATTCGAATGTGAAATTCACTTATCATTGGTTTGGATGGGAAGTGAATGAGAAGTTCACTGGTTCATTTCAAAGAAACTGATTACTCTATTATTTATTTATTTTCTCAATTATACATTTCAATCTATTTATTGTATTTGTCATCAATGCTAATTTATGCAAAAGAACTATACAGCTAACCTTTGTCAAAACTTGCATGAATATTATCTGCATACTATTTCCCTATGGCTTGCTGGGTATTTTATGTACTCACAGCTTGCGCCATTGTTGATCAGTCACTGAGAAAGAACTAGGGAACACAAAGCTCTTTGAGGAGTACTTTGAAGACTATACGAACTAGGATGCACTCTCCACTCGATTGCCTATGGGCATGTTGATTGGCCTTTCCAAGTTTTCCCCATTCCTCTGCAAGAGTTTATTTGTTTTTTTAGCCCTACATGGCAAGTTAAGTAAACTTTAACCAAAAGGTCCCGTTATTATTAGTATTTGTTAATTTGAGATCTTTTTAGTTAAATCGAATAAATGGATGGTATTTCATCGTTGTTTCTTGTGTGAGCTAACTACTGATCTGGGACTAGTTTAGAATACATAGAGGGTTCCTGAATCATATTTTTGGGTCCCAATAAAGGTGGTATTAGAGCCATATTGACTATAGAACACAACCTTAATTACAGTGGTGGAGCTAGGAATTTAGTGTTGGGGGTGCACACACAAAGCAACGCTGGGTACGATTAGTTCAAACTAGGGAAAAAGCTATCGATTGGGAAAAAAATAGACCCGGTTACCGGCGGTTATCGGAATTTTTGGATTTATTTCAGCCGAAATTTTCGAATCGAAATTTGAATTTTTTATGAAGTTAAAATGAAAAATACAGAAAAAAAAATGCATAGCCAAGGTTCGAACCTAGAACCAACCTCTTCAAGACTAAGGGTGTCTCCACCACAGCACATGCACTCTTTTGTTTGCATATGGTTACAAACTTTCTTTATATTTGTCAAAAAAAACTAACAAATCCGAAATTTTTTTGGCCGGTTGGAAATTTTACCAGAGGGGCTCGGTAGATCTGATTTTCGCCGGTAACCACCAAAATTTCGCCGAAAAAGTTTTCACTAGTTCAAACTACGCATCGCCCAACGAAGCCAGGAATTTGCCTGTTAGAAGTAAAAAAACGTCAAGAAAAAAAGAACGGAGGAAATTGTCTATTAGTATCTTTTCACATGTCATTACTATAGTAATCAATTTGGAAAATGACTTGCATATTAATATGAATGTGAGAAAAATGAAAGTTGCTCCATGCGCACCTGCAAAACCATTGGTCCTAGTGAGTGGCACGTTGCCTACTGCTGCTTGCTGCTCCCATACTGGTGCCACGCTGCCCACCGCTCCTCCTCTCTGTGCCACACTGGTCACCGAGTCGTAGGAACCAAATTGGGGAGGAGTTGGAGTATTGGAGATACAGATGGATGTGGGCTGGTGAGTGATGAGATGGCTATGGGCTGATGGAGGCACAAGTGGGCTGTGGGTTGTGAGATGAGCTTCCAAGAGAGTGCACACCAAGAAGTACTATGAATATGGCCCAAATGCAGAACTGATCCCTGGAAATATTTTTGATTTTTTTGATGGGTCCGGGCACCCCTACTGGCTCCACCCATGATTATACCCAAAGATAAATTACTGGTACTCTGTAGGTGTGCATCAGGA
Source organism: Phyllostachys edulis (assembly GCA_036346405.1). Lineage (NCBI taxonomy): Eukaryota > Viridiplantae > Streptophyta > Magnoliopsida > Poales > Poaceae > Phyllostachys > Phyllostachys edulis. The sequence continues at coordinate 17,458,186 of CM070567.1, forward strand.
AGTGATTGTTTCAGTTGGTGATTGTAGCTAGCCGAGATGACACCATGACAGGAACAAAAGGCTGCGCCAAGAACCGAAACGTTTCGGTAGAATAGATGCCAAAAGCCTTCGCTAGCTTGTACAACTTGTCTTTTGTGATAGTACTCTCTGTGCTCGATTGTACAATGACTTAGGAAGGTGCGGGTGCGGGTGCCTCACTGGCTCACTGCCTTAGTGCCTGGCGACTTGCTCTGGTTGGTGGCCTGGTGGGCTGAATTGTTGAAATGGACAATCCAAGTACCCAACTGCAGAGTGTTTATACCTAGTTAGAAAAAAATTTCATTTATTTTTGGGGGGTGCCTGTGCACCACGGGCACCCCCCTGCCGCCGCCCATGCTTAGTTAGCATGGTCGTTTTAGCCAAAAGCTTCAAAATTTATTTTCTAAATCAAATAAACTCAATTTGGCTTGAGTAGTTGTTCGTCTCTCATCTATTTTGATTCTTATCTCATCTATTCTAATTCTATTCTCATCCTAGCCTATTCTATTCTCACCTTGTTCTAGAAATCTTGATCTTCGTCTTTGCTAAATTTTATTTTATAATTTTAAATTGACTTTCTCGTCTCATAAATTTCTCTATTCTGGAAGAAAGAGGTCGAATCACCGGCAATCGTCAAGAGTATCTTTGTTGCTTTGTTCCAGCTGTTTGTCCAGAGTCTCCACCAGTAGTTCGCAATTCGTGGGTGTTCTACAGCGATTCAGAGCGAAAGTGTGTAGAGTTTTGTTGTCCAGTCCAAAGTGGGAGCCGCCCTATTAGAGTCTTTAGTAGCGTTTTTAGATCGTTGTTGCAATATGTTTTTATTTGGGTTATGTGTAAGTTGGAGCTGCAGTTTTGCTGTCAAGCATTATGTTGCAATCACACTAAAGTTTTAATTTGAAGAGTTTAATTGTTCTTTCATAGCATTTCAGCTATGTCTTATTTGGGTCCTTGGGTATAATCTATTTCCCCTAATTAAGTTGTCTCTATCTTCTCTATCCTGTTCTATCTCATCTATTGTGCTATTCCCTCTCATCTATATTGATTTTCTATCTTACCTATTAAACCTGTGAAGAATCGTCACAGATAGTTGCCACTCGCAACACCTCAAGCCGTAGTCAGGCGGATGATGCTAATATCAATGCTAGTGAACAGTCACCCATACCTGTAGTTGCAGATCCAAACATGGGACAATTTCTAGCAGCTCAGACTCAATTCATGAACGTGATGATGCAGAATATGAATCAAATGATGGATCGACAAAATCAGATTGCTGCAGCCTTAGTCAACTTGATGAACCAGATCAACCAAGCACCAACAACAACCACACTCATGACTCCAGGATCAGCACTATGTCCACTGGTGCAATTATTCAGCGACAACAATGGGGGCCAACCTCGAAAGAATAAGACATCAAAAGCAGGAACACAATGTTTCAATTGTCATGGTATGGGACATTTTGCTAATAAATGCCCACAAAGACGCTTAGCAGTTACCCCGGACAACATTCCATAAGCTGTTCTAATCAAGACAATAACACCAACATGGGGTGGTAAAAATAATACAAGGTACTTGTCACAGTTACAAAAATACAGAAGTTTAGGATTGCGAATGCCTCAAGAAACAACCGTAAACTATCAAGCCAGCTTTTTAACCCAAAACACATCCATGGTCGGGCCATCACAGAAGAACTCCTCTAGTGCCTCAGGGATCACATGTTTCAACTATCATGAGATGAGTCATTATGCCAACAAGTATCCGCAGAAGCAAGGGCCAACACCAATTCCTTTCAATTTGGGAAATACACCATCCAAGACTCCTTTGCCAGGATTAGGAAGAGAAATGTCTCAGACTCCAAATCAGGCTACCAGGACTCCATCAACTTCAGCAACAGGGCGACTGAATCACATCATTGCAGAAGAAGTTCAACCAGTTTAGAACGTCACTTCTGGTAAGTCTTTAAGTTAGATCTGCGTCAGTTACAGCTTTGTTTCACTCATAAGAGAAATCTTTTGGAAGAGTGAGCAAGGTTTGGTTTGAACCGATTCTTTAGTCAGCTCGAATCTCGTGGACGAGATTCCTTTTAAGGGGGTAGATTTGTAACATCCCAAATTTTGGTCTATTTTTGAAGTTTTAAAAATAAAAGTAACCATTTGAATTTTTATGTTAAAGTCAAAGCTTAATTTGAATTTTTAGAAATAAAAAATATTTAATGTGAATAATTTAAACTTCAATTAAATTAAAAGTTGTTTTATTTGAGTTCCTGGTGTTCTGGAGAATTTTTTTGGGAATTTTTGGGATTTATTTGCTGTTTATTTGAACTCAATTTTATTTATCTCTTTTTCCTAAATCAGAAATCAATTTAAATTCTGAAATCCTTCTTGGGCTCAAACCTTTTTCGTTGGCCCATTCTATTCTCCCTTCAACCCATCTTTCCTTTTCCTTTTCCTTTTCTTTTATTTCCAGCCTATTTCCATTTTCCACCGTTGGCCTGATCACCTTTTTCTTTCTGGCTTGCATCTTTAGCCGCAGCCCCCCTGCTTTTCTTTTTGTTCCTCTGCCAGTGGGACCTACTGTTAGTTGCCACATGCGCTTCATCTTCATCCATCCCCGAGATGGACTCTTGAGTCTGTGTTCTTCACGCGAAGCCACCGGCCTCCTCTTGGTCTCTCCTCCTCCGGTGCTATATAAGAACACCTCCTCACGTCAAATTGTTCGCCCCGTCCCCCTCTACAGAAACCCTATATTGGTTTTCCCGTTCTCGGTTTTGTCTTGTCGGATTTTAGCGCCAAACCAAGCCAGCCACCGAAGCCTTCATCGACGAAATTCTTCACCGTCGGACCACCTCTGTCCGTGACGTCTTCGCCCTTGGGACTGCCTCGTCATGATCTTCGCCGTGCTCTCACCATCAACCCCAGAGAACCACCGAGTCACCGACGACCCCATTGCCCCAATCCGCCCGTGCCGTCCTCTTGCCGATCCGCTATGTGGTGAGCTCCTTTGCCCTTCTTTGCGCGTCATGTCGTGCTCCGTGTCCCCCTCATTCTATCCCAGCCCTTCTCCTTCTCTCTCGGCCACCGAGTTGTCGCCGCCGGCCACCTTCCTCACCTCCGGCCATCTTGTCCTCGCCGCTGTTCTAGTCGTCCTTTGGACCTCCCAAACTTCCCTCTGTGATCTCCATGCCTTCGCTGTTCCGGTGCTTCCCTTGGATCCTTTTAGGTTCCACTCCATCGCCAAGTCCGACTATGACTGAGAGCTCCTTGCCGCAAGCAATGTCGCCGGCCATGGCTGTTCTTTGGAGCGTCTCTCTCTTTGCCACCTCACCTCGCCAAGTCAATGGCCATATCACCTTCTTGGCCCATGTTGCTCGTCATGTTCCAGTCAGCATCCATGTGTCAAAGCATGTGGGGCATCCTAGACCAAAGGTCCAAAGACTCAGTCCACCATGCACCATCCCTATGACAAGTGGATCCCACCCGTCATAACCTTCTCGATTTCCTTTCTCATTTTCTTTTCGACTAAAAATCCTTTGCTGACCTCAGCTAACGCAATTAATTGTTTTTCCTTCAAAAAAATAATTCTAGTAAATCCATAAATCCTGAATTTCACCATTTCATGTGAATTTAAATCTTCTAGAAGCATGTTCTTCTTCATCCACACTCCGATTGAGCCTATTCAAATTTCTAAATTCATATAAATTCGAGCTCTATTTTCATGATTTTTTATTTAATTTTTGGAGTCTATTTTCTATTTGTTACACACACACACACACACACACACACACACACACACACATATATATATATATATATATATATATATATATATATATATTTATATTTAATTGCTTCGTTTGCGAGTAATCATTGATACTTGGGGAAAATTTTGAGCAACGAGGAGTGTGCCCAGACCAAGACCAGTACCCAGATCTATTCCAAGGCAAGCCATAGTCCTTTGATCATAGTGAACCTATGATTTCAAAAGTATATTATTTTATATCAATTGCTTTGGCATTAGTTATCACCTGTTGTCATTATGCCTCCATTGAGTATTTGAATACCATGAATCCATTGTCACCATAGAATAGTTAATTTTAGTTGGACATATTTGTATCACCAACATGGGTATCATTCAGATGTTTAGTCAAGCTTAGTTGCGATAGGTTCGTTATCATATTTACAAATAATGTTGAATTTGACATGATGAGATATGGAATTGTGGTAGTTAGCCACTGTTGTTAAAATTTGTGTTCCATGGCAGGATTTGTCATTGATCTTGGTTAAACAAAATAATTTCTGCTCGGGCGAGCAACCGTGCAGTAAAGGGGGTGCAATTAGCACGTTGTGGGATGTGGTAGACTCGCCTAAGTAACTTGTCAAGGACTTAATCTTGTACAACCACATGTCTGATGGGCGGACCTGGCTAACTAATTTTCGGTTGTGTTTGGCACAAGAGGGGGGCCTTACCTAGTCAGTGAGACATTCAGTGTTGAAACCTTAGCGAGCAGAACTAAGTCAAAACAGAATTTTGTAAAGACCTTATGGTAATCAGTTAGTCTACAGAAGTGTGTGAGCAGACATTTTAAGATAATTATCTCTTGTGGAAAAAGCTGTACAACCTCTAAAGAGTGTTAAAAACTATTTGAATAGACGTGTCCGCGGTCATGAACGTACTCGGAGATTTCACACGAGAGGTAGAGTTTCTTTATAAAATGTGTCGAGTGTGAATGAGAAGTTCACTTGATGAATATAATGTTCGTTTGGTGAATGGACAATTCACTTGGTGGTTGTCAGTTGGTGAATGGGAAATTCACTTGTCATTGGTTTGGTTGGGAAGTGAATGAGAAGTTCACTGGTTGATTTCAAAGAAACTGATTACTCTATTTATTTATTATTTCGCAATTAGCATTTCAATCTATTTATTGCATTTGTCATCAATACTGCTTTATGCAAAAAAAACTATACAGCTAATCTTTGTCAAGCCTTGCATGAATATTATCTACATACTGTTTCCCTACGGCTTGCTAAGTACTTTATGTACTTATGGCTTGCGCCATTGTTGATCAGTCACCAAGGAAGAACCAGGGAACACAAAGCTCTTTGAGGAGTACTTCGAAGACTATGTGAACTAGGATGCGGCCTTCACTCAATTGCCTATGGGCATGTTGATTGGCATTTCCAAATTTTCCCATTCCACTGCAAAAGTTTATTTGTTTCTTTAGCCTTGCGTGGTAAGTTAAGTAAACTTTAACCATAAGGTCCTGTTATTATTACTATTTGTTAATTTGAGATCTTTTTAGTTAAATCGAATAAATAGATGATAATTCATCGCTATTTCCTGTGTGAGCTAGTACTGATCTGGGACTAGTTCAGAATACACACAGGATTTCTGAATTGTATTTTTAGGTCTCCGCAACCAATAACTCTTCTACTCCGACGATCTTGAATGAAACAAGAAGAATAATTAAATCCAATGAAATAGTTCATATCAGTAAGTTGACCAACAAAAGAAAGGTTCATAGATAGCTGAAGAACAAAACACACATCAGGTACAGAGAAGCAAGATGTAGAGAGAATACCCTGATGGGTAATAGAGCAAGGTCTTCCATTAGCAGTGTGAACATATGCAACATCAGTCACGGCCCTACAAGGAATAAGCTGAGAGCTATCCGATGTAACATGAAAAGAGACACCCGAGTCTAGAACCCAAGGATGAGCAGATCGAGCTAGCGGCAGAATGTGAAACTGAGGTCATAGTAGACACTAATCCAGAAGTCACAGCAGGTGTGGCACCAGTGACTGCAACAGTAAGTGCTCTCGGATTCCCAGTAGGTGCTCCATGACGACGATTAGATGGATGTCTAGTACAATAATCAATAAGCTGATCTGGATGTAACTTTAAGCACTTGTCAACAAGATGACCGGTCCTCTTGCAATGAGATAATACTAGCACTCCTATGGATGTAGCTCTGGTAGACCCAGACCGCTGTGCGAAACCTAGTACAACATGTGGTGAGGATCCTGAGGTATGCATAAGTGAATGACACTACTACAGGAAGCCACATCACAGACGGTTCAGAACCGTCATCACAAACGGTTTCCGAACCGTCTATGTTTGTTGGTCTGTGATAACAGGCCATTATCATAGACGGTAAAAACCGCTCGTGATATTTTATATATCACATTTGGTTTTAATAAAAAGCGCTCAGGAAGGCTAGTATCACGCATGCTTTGGACTAAAAACCATCTGTGATATGGGAATATCACAGACGGTTCTAAACAAAAACCGTCTGTGATTTGTACTATCACAGACGGCTTTTACTAAGAACTGTCTGTGATATTCGTGGATCAAAGACGGTTTGTTTTATAACGATCAGGATATTTCGTATCACGCATAGCTTGTTAGTAGAAACCGCTCGTGATACTTGCTTTCCTGAGCGGTTTTAACAAAAACCGCCTATGATAGCTCAAACCACGACCACAATTTTTTTGTTTTTCGGCTAGCCTCAGAATTGCTAGCTATGCGCTCTGAAAACAAGCATGCACAAAAACAGATTCAAGCATGCACAAAACAGATTCATTAGAGATAATCAATTGTTGACAACTCAAAGTGATCATTACTCAAAATAAATTACAAAAGATCGCATTTGTTGAAGTATTGTCGCTATAGTTACAACCGGATTACAATTGTTTACGTTGAGAGGTGTCGACGGGTGATGTTCTCGGTTGGCGGCGGAGTGAAACTCTCCATTGTCGTTAATGATTTCGTGTTGATAAAGGTGCGAGCTTCCTCGAATGTCCTTGATCTCTTCCGCAACGAGTGAATCACATTGTAAATCCAAGACTGCCGCTACCAAGAGTAAAGTGGTAAGCTATATATATTTAAATTTATAATTAGGAAATAATTATTTCGAGATTGACAAACCTCGTGATCCTTCTTCCTAGCTCTAAGGATTAGCCGCATATGATAGCAGCACGTAGATTGCACATAACTCATCATCTTTTTCTCAAGCGGCAATCGCAAAAATAGAATTACATATATAGGTATAGTCGGTTCGAGACGCGTTATTATGAAGTATGATATAGGATTATCGTGTTGTAGCGCAAAATTAGGAAAATCCATCCTGTGTGTTAGTTGGGTGCTCTTTCCATCGTGATATTCCTTTGTTGGCAACATAATTGATGAATGACCTACATGATTCAAAAAGTTATCCTCGCCATTTCAAATGAATGAAGACTACAATAGAGTTATGTAAGGAGGAAATGAGCATACCTCTCGAGTATTCCTCTTAGAATGTCAAGTCGTGCTTGTTGCGCTTTAGGGAATCAAGGTATATCACATGGTTCCTCTTGGGTATAATAACTAAAAGGATCCAAAGGGTACCTACTCATGTATGTCGCTATAGTCATTAAACCTAAGTTCATGCTGCGTATAAAGTACAAAAGAAATTTGTATAGCAAGTAGTGACACTTACCCCTAGTTGTAGGGCACCACTATGTACTTCATGTTCGTCTGACGAAGCAATGACCTCGTTATGTATTTCTCGACGAAGGACGAGTCTTGTTGGATGGTTTGCAATGATACCACATGTGGGTCGAGGAAACCCACCGTTCTTTCCATTCCCGCACATTTTTCAAAGATGTATCTATACATAAGCAATGAGTTGTGATATTTATCGGTATTACATGAATGTAGAACTTGATTGTACGCGACTTACGTTGTCCAACATCGTAGAAGCGAGACGCCGAGGCCAACGAGGTTGAATAGTTCATATAAGCCGTTGAAGCCCACGACGAAGTACCTCGTCCCGTTGAAGAAATGCTTGTCCTCGTATCTGACGGTGATTCCAGTATCGCAACCCTTCTTTTGGGTCTTGTCCAAGTACCAGGCATGCAAAGCCTGACAAGCAAATCCAGTGTGCATTAATACTGCGTCGAAGCACAACGGTTTTCCGATGATGTAGTTCCCGGGTATCGCAGACTTCCCGGACTTCCCGGATTTGGGAGGCGCCTTAACGTTCATTGATTTCGATTTGGCCTTAGTGATTGGTAGCGACTTTTTGTGAGACGACTCGGGAACCGATACGTCGGCACGCTTTTGCTGTTCCTTGGGCGTCTTCTCCACGGAAATCGAAGAGGTGGCCTTCTGAGGCGAAACATGAGGTGGAGTCATCGAGGGTCCCGTTGGAGTGGAATGGTTGTGTCTAGATCGCGGCACTGCTGGGTCCAGGGCGATGTTGTTCTTGAGCCACTGGATAAAAGAGTGGACGACATCCCCTAGTGTTGTGATCTCTTCGTTCGGGCAAATCTTCAGCGGGATGGCTCGGAAATTGACATGTACCATATCCACCTGGACCTTGGAGTAACCCTGCGCTAGCTGGCACCGCCGTCAAGACCGCCCTTCCTCGTATGGATACACCATCCCCTGCGCAGTCTCAATACAAAGGGACCCATCCATCCTCACTTGGAGCTTGCACGGCGTCGGCTCCTATAAAACGATACGCAATTAGCTAAGACGTCCTATAGGTCTATCTTTAGTGCATTCCATAGATGTACGTTACCTTGATGTCGTCTATCGGTGATCGGATGTCATCTATCGGTACTCGGATTAAACTTCCAGTCAAACAGAGGTTGAGTACAGAGATCAAGATGGCAAATGAAAAGTTGAATGAGCTCATACAGACTACTAGAAGAATCACAAACTAGTCATTAGATTACCAACGAAAACTGAATACTCTCAATAGAACTGAACATGAAGAATCGTAATAACTAGCTTTCAACCGAAGTAACCAATTAACAAAGACATCATATTGACAAGAGCAAGTAATACAATAGAGCTCAAGTATGAACTAACTATCACATTCAATCTCAAGATAAGATGAGTTCATCACAGAGCATGTCAACAAAGCCCATCGATCAATTTGCAACTAGCATCGCAAATATATATATGCAAAGATCAACCGAATCGCCACAGAGGAGCAATACTCACAGAGAGGATGCCGCACAAGAACTCACGGTGCATGCATACACTATTCCAACATATTAATTGATGATATTATGTGCTCTCGTAAGAGAGTAGCTAAAGAACAAGTCTTTGCCATCTCAATCCTATTGTCTATACTCTTCATTAAATGAATATGATAATATAAATTCAAACTATGAGCTCTAAACAATACTTTGCTTAACGTCAAATGATCTCAACTGCTAACAAAAATAGATTAAACTTCCAAAAAACAGAGGTTGACTACAGAGATCAAGATGGCAAATGAAAAGTTGAATGAGCTCATACAGACTACTAGAAGAATCACAAACTAGTCAATACAACTGATCAATTTGCAATAGAACTATGAGCTCAACCGAAAGTAACCAATTAACAGTACATCATATTGACAGTAGCAAGTAATACAATAGAGCTCAAGTATGAACTAACTATCACATTCAATCTCAGTATAAGACAGAGTTCATCACAGAGAATGTCAACAAAGCCCACTGATCAATTTGTAACAGAACTATGAGCTCAACCAAAAGTAACCAATTAACAATACATATTGACAGTAGCAAGTAATACAATAGAGCTCAAGTATGAACTAACTATCACATTCAATCTCAGTATAAGACAGAGTTCATCACAGAGCATGTCAACAAAGCCCACTGATCAATTTGCAACTAGCACTGCAAATATATATATGCAAAGATCAACCGAACTGCCACAGAGGAGCAATACTCACAGAGAGGATGCCGCACAAGAACTCACGGTGCAAGGAGGCCAGTGCAGGGGAGGAGGCCGATGTGGGGAGGAGGGAGGTGGGGGAGGAGGTCGACACGGGGAGGAGGACGGCGCGGGTTGAAGGCCGGTGCAGAGGGAGGAGGCCAACACGGGGAGGAGGACGGCGGCGCCGAGGTCGGGGCGCCAATGTCGGGCGGCGCACCGAGGTCGGCGGCGACGCCTTCTTACGAACGGGAGGTGAACAGGGCGCCGAGGTCGCGGGCGGCAGCACCGAGGTCGAAGGCGCCGAGGTCGGGGGCGCCAATGTCGGGGGCGGCGGTGCCGAGGTCGTAGTCGGCGGTGAACGGGCGAGCCCTAAACCCTAGAGGAGGCGAACGAGCGCGCGAGAGCCTAAGGGGCGCGGGAGAGGAAGTGACAAGTGAGAGGAAAACCCTAGCGTTTCCTGCCTTATAAAAAGTATATCACAGACAGTTGTATTATAAAACTGTCTGTGATAGCTTGACAAAACCTGATGACAATGTGTGATATCCTGAGAAAACATAGTGAACCTGGTGATCCCAAGTATGATGACAATCATGACAAGTCCATATGAATTCGAACCTGGTGACAAGTATGATGACAAGTTCATAACACATTTGACTTCAAAATTTCATATCTAATTCAACTCAACTCCAATTCAAGTGAAACCAATTTTGGTACTCCACATTACAATGTACGTCCACATTGACATCAATATCAAATATGACAAGTCCATAACAAGTTCATAACATATTTGACTTCAAAATTTCATATCTAATTCAACTCAACTCCAATTCAAGTGAAACCAATTTTGATACTCCACATTACATTGTACGTCCACATTGACATCAATATCAAATATGACAAGTCCATAACAAGTTCATAACACATTTGACTTCAAAATTTCATATCTAATTCAACTCAACTCCAAATCAAGTGAAACCAATTTTGATACTCCACATTACAATGTACGTCCACATTGACATCAATATCAAATATGACAAGTCCATAACAAGTCCATAACACATTTGACTTCAAAATTTCATATCTAATTCAACTCAACTCCAAATCAAGTGATACCAATTTTGATACTCCACATTACAATGTACGTCCACATTGACATCAATATCAAATATGACAAGTCCATAACACATCAACACATGACAATTTCACGTTGACATCAAAATATATGAGAGATTACAAGTCCATAACACATGATGTTATGGAATAAATTAATTACATTGGAGTAAATTCTTAATCAAAATATAGGCCTTCGTGATGATCGACGCGCATATAGCTAGCTTCCTCACTGGGTTCTTCCTCGAGCCTAATGCCGTTTTCGAAAGGAGGCAACTCGTCAAATTGATTGTATTCTTCCTCGTCCACTACATTCTCAACTCCGACAATCCTCCTTTTTCCATGAAAAACTACGTGGCGCTTCTTATTTGCCGGTCGGTTACATAGAAGACTTGAACAACTTGGTTAGCCAAGACGAATGGTTCGTCTTTGTATCCGACACGCTCGAGGTCCACGGTAGTGACACTGCATTTGTCGACCTTCACCGGGAGATGGACCCAACGGCACCAAATAGGGGATCTTGAAAAGCACGTAGTCGAGCTCCCATATCTCCTCTATTTGACCATAGTAGGAGCTCCTCATCCCATCGGTCTCAATGCATCTATGCGGACACCGCTATTCTCGATCGGCTCTTCCTATCCCGAGTCGCCAGATAAAATGTGTACCCATTTATGTCATATCCTTGCCATGCGACAATTGTAAATTGTGGCCCTCGTACAACCATAGCAACAGATCATCACTTGATGACCTCCCAGTGATTCGCACCTTTAACCATTCGCTGAACCGACGGTTGTGCTTTTTCGTGATCCAAACCTCCGACCGGTCTCGATTCTGCATTGGCGCACCATGTCTTTGTGCTCGCCGATGTACGGGACACTTGGGTCATGTGTTGCAAGATCGTGAAATGGGCTTGAGCGTGCGATCCAGATCGGGAGTGATTGATTTCTTCCGATGGTCCCGATACCATCCATCCCCCTCATGGCGAGATAGAGGCACACCTATCGGTTCCACCCGAGCCATGTAGTCGATGCAGAACTCAATGACCTCTTCGGTTGCATAACCTTCGATGATGTCGCCCTCGGTCGAGATCGATTCCGTCACGAGGACTTGAGAATTCCCATGTACCTCTCGAGCGGGTACATATGACGAAGAACACAGGTCAAGATATCTTTATCTCTTTCACAAGGTGAACAATGAGATGGACCATGATATCGAAAAATGATGGAGGGAAATACATCTCAAGATGACATAGAGTCGTCACCACCTCGACCTATAGAGCATCTAGTCCTTGGGGATCAATGATCTTCTAAGCAATTGAGCTGAAAAAATAACACAGCCTCAAGATTGCCACTCGGACCTTGTTCGGCAAGATACTTCTAATTGCAACAGGAAGCATTTGTGTCATCAGCACATGACAATCATGAGACTTCATACCAATTAATTTCAAATCTTGCATTGAAACAAGGTTCTTAATGTTAGCGGAGTAACCAGATGGGACTTTCATTCCATGCAAGCTTTGGCACACTTCATTTCTCTCGCCTTGGACAGAGTGTAGCAAGTCAGGGAAGGTACGTTAAATCTCAGATCGGTCTCTTTCGGTGCTAACTCGGTCCTTATGTTCATATCAACCAAGTCACGCCGCGTGCTAACACCATCCTTTGTTTTGCCACTAATGTTCAAAGAAGAGACCAATCAAGCTATCACATACATTCTTCTCTACGTGCATGACGTCGATGCAGTGGCGAACTTCTAAGTGCTCCTAATAAGGCAAGTCCTAAAAAATTGACCGCTTCTTCCAGATGTTCTTCTCACGGGTTCTTAATTTACGTCCCTTCCCAAGCACAACATCGATATCCTTAACCATATCATAGACATCTTTCCTCTAAAAGCCCTTGAGCTGAATCGTTCTCCTTATTTCCGTCGAATTGTTTTTTCATCTTGCGGTATGGGTGACTCCTGGGAAGGAACCTACGGTGACGCATATACACAGTTTTACGCGAGTTGTTCAGCCATACACTCTCCGTAGCATCTAAGCAGTGCGGACAGGCTTTGCCTCCTTTTGTACTGAAGCCCGATAGGTTACCAAGGGCAGGAAAATCATTGATGGTGCGAACAACATGGCGCGTAGAAGTGAAGTTCTCTCGCTTTATACGCATCCCATACCTATACCCCTTCGCTCCACAAAGGTCACAAGATCTTCCAACAATGGTGCTAGGTACACATCAATATCATTCCTAGGTTGCTTCAGCCCTTGGATAAGTAGTGACATCAAAATGTACTTCCGCTTCATACACAGCCAAGGAGGAAGGTTGTACATACATAGATTCACGGGCCAAAGGCTATGTCGGTGCTCATGTTACCGAAAGGATTCATTCCATCCGTACTCAACCCTAACCTTATGTTCCTCGCCTCGCACCGAACTCTTCAAGCTCGATCGAAGTTTCTCCACCGCGTAATCGCAGGTGTCTTAGCTTTCCATCTCTTACGCTCCTCGAGTGCCAACGCAGCAATCTTGCCTCCTTTGGGTTCGCAAATAAACGCTTCAAACGTGAGATCACAGTGCGATACCACAACATCTTAGCAGGAGGTCCTTGCTTCACCTTAGCAAGATTCTCGACACTTTTATCGGGATGCTTTGCACACGGACATACATGCATGTCTGCATACTCTTTACTGTAGAGGATACAATCGTTCGGACATGCATGTATTCTTTCTACTTCCATTCCCAATGGACAAATAACCTTCTTTGCTTGATAGGTGGTGCTTTGGGCAACACGCTTCTCCTAAGGATGTCCGCTAGGAGACCTAACAACGCCGTGAAACTCTTATCGGACCAACCATTGCTTGCCTTCAATTTCAGCAGTTCAAGCACGGTTGACAACCTTGTATATTCCGACTTGCAACCAGGGAACAAAGGTCTCACCGAGTCCTCTCTTAAGCCCTCGAATTTACAAAACTCTCTCTCCAGAAGTTCTCTTACGATCGCGTAGCATCTGATCCAGATTGTCATCATGCCGCCTATCCTCATCAAAAGCACAGTCCACATCTGGGAAATCGTTGACTTCCTCGGCGATGTCGTCATTATTAACTTCTGGTATAATTTGCTCTTCACCGTGACTAGTCCAACATGTATACCCTTTTTGAAACCCCTTCAATCAAGTGCGCTTCGATCGCACGCGTTGTTAAACATCTTCGACACATAATCAATGCATGGACAATACATAAAATTTATCCTTCTTCAACATATCCCGCTTTCGTGCTCTTCTAAAAGCAACCACGCCATTAATGTACTCTTGACTCACACGGTTCACATCGCACATCCAGTTTCGATCCATCTACACTACGCATGTAACAAATTAGTGTCAAATTGATTAGCGATTAATTTATAGCAAATATAAAGGGTTATAGATCGTTACCCTTGGAGCTCACGAAGAAAATACGATTCCTCTCCTTTCCTTCTCCTCTCTAAGGTGGCGAATGGGGAGGAGGCGGCGGTGTTGGAGGCGCTAGGGGCAGGGGTCCAACCTTCTCCTCTCTAAGCTGGCACAACGGATAATTATTGATTATCTGCATGATTGTTGATTAGATACGAGACAAAAGACAAGAGGAAGATCCTAATAACTAGCAAGTTGGTCTGCGCGATTGCGCGGGTATCCGTTTTGATATAATTGAAACAATAAACCACTGTGATGGAGGAAATATAAAATAGATCATTGCACATGTGACTTTCACCTCTTTGTACATACTTACTCGTTTTTGTCTCATCGTTGTACAAAGGAATTACACCAGATTAAAGGCTACATATTTTGCTTTTCATTTTCTGGAATTTATATCATAGTTTTGGTTCAATAACATCCAATGGCTGCTATAGTTTAGGTTTAATTAATTAGGGTCCATCAAATTGAGTGCTAGATGTTTTGCCTTTTTCTAAGAATTTATAGCTTCTGTGAGAAGTAATAATTGAAACTTAAACCCTATGCTTTCGATTAAGGAATACAAAACATTAGGGTCCATGTACACAGAGTAGCAAAATAAGGGAAAATCATTAATCAATAGAGAGGATAAAGGATAATAAGTATTAAACTCCACCTGTTTAATTAGGGGAGGAGCCACAGGTTGGAGGAGCTAGGGCAGGGAAGTAGCGCCTGGGGAGACGAGCAGCAGATCGATCGATCTAATTAAGTACGGAGCTAGCGTCAGGGGTTGCTCCAAAGCGGTCGAGGCAGTGGCAGAGGCAAATAAGCGGCGATCTTGGCAATGAACACAGGCAAGGGCGGCGAGAGGGATGTGTCGGGCTCAATTTATATGGAGCGGGGTTATCGCGAGCGGTTCTTAATTAGAACCGCTCGTGATCATGAGTTATCACTGCACGGTTCTAAATACGAACCGCTCGTAGTACTATCACGCACGGTTCTCTATAATAACCGCCTGCGTGATTTGCTCGATATCACGAGCGGTTATTATAGAGAACCGCTCGTGATAGTACATGACGGTTCTAAACTAAAACCGCTCGTGATTAGGCGATTATCACAGATGGTTTGTGAATATAACCGTCAGATACTATCACGCATTTGTTCTATTAACAAACCGCTCAGGATTGATGACTATCACAAACGGTTCTAAAAATACCATCTGTGATAGTCGCCTGCGCCACCAAGCAGTCGAGACATTAACACGACGGTTCCAAAGGAACCGCTCGTGATGGGGCGCCTACTATAGCCTGTTTTGTAGTAGTGTGATGACGAGTCTCCTTTGCAATCAAACTAGAGAGCACCTCAGTCAAAGTCAGTGTAGTAGGATAGTTAAGTAACTGAGTATGAATAGGCTCAAACTTTGATCGAAGCCCCCATCACAAACTGATACATGTGTGTTTGTTGAGCATACTCCTCTTTGGCAACACAAGACTGGCAAGCAGTAGCAGCCTTCGGTGTCATTGACTCTAAAGGGCCAGTGATATGAGTGAAAGCATTGTAGTACTCCTGCACTGACTGATCCTGCTGCTGAATACTATGAAGGTTCTTGAGCAATGTGAAGCGAAGAGCACCACTGGACTAGACATATCTCTTATCAAAATATGTCCACATCTGCCTGGCTGAAGTATGACACTCAATACTCATCCTCAGAGAAACATCAATACTCAGAACAAGGCCATCCATGACACGATCATCCTCTTTCTGCCAAGCCTTTACTACCTCAGCATCAACCTTCTTTGGATTAGGAGGATCATCAGTCAGATGAGAGGCCAAACCATAACCCCTAATAGTAGTCTTCACTGCGAAAGCCCATGCATGGCAGTTCAACCCATCAAGCTTGATGTCTGTGAACACGAGAGATGAGCTGCCCCCAAACATTGTGTTAGATTTGGCCATCTTGATGGACCACAACCTCACAGCAGCAAGCAATCAACAACAGTACTAAGCACAATAGAGCATCAACAATACCATCAACATAGCAGTACCATCACAGGAGTAGTAGACAACACAACAACAGTACTTAGGCACATAAAATCAACAGAGCACAACATAGTAGCAGTAGTACTAAGCACAACATAGTAGCAAAGTAGAAGATGAGCACCGATGTCATAGGCATCGAGGAGGAAGTCACTGTCACTGGAGCTTGCTAGAGTCGTGCAGTCCCACCGAAGCCGAGATGAAGACAGGGCAATGACGACCACGAAGTAGCAACCGAGCTCCAAGCAAGCCAAAGCCGAGATGAAGACATGGCAACGACGACCACAAAGCAGCAATCGAGCTCTACGCAACAAGCTCCAAGTAGAGGAGGCGGAGATCGTCATGGAGGATCTTCGGCGGCATAGAGGGGCAGTGCCAGATGAACTACAGGAGGCGCTGCTGCATGGATCCTAGTAGGGGCAGATCTAGAACAAAAGTGACCGGGTGTCCATACATACCACACATGTCTAATTATAAAGTAATGTTGTTTAGAAATTAGAATAGTAACATGTTAAACAATTCAACATGACGGATAAAGAAATAGCCATCAAAGTGCTTACCAAAACAAAGGGTCTTGTACTCCTACTTGTAGTTTTGGTTAACTGTAGCAAAATGAATACATGATGGATAAAGTTCCAAACTATGGACAAAGGATGGTCGGCATCAGCAAAAAACAACATCCAACCTTGATAGCCTAAAAAAAGTAGAAGAAATCCCTTAGTAAAAATATAAGTAAAAAAAATCATGAATTTATCGAAACAAAGATAAGTACATTACATTTTATAATTTCTTTCTACGCTCTCTTAAGTTCTGGAAGCGATGAATTACAGCATCATTGGTAACTTCCCCCATTTCGCATTTCTCCACAAAGCAAATAAGACTAACTCTCAAGAAGTCATCGCTAATGCGATTGTGCAAATATGTTTTCACAATTTTCATGGCTGAAAAGCATCTCTCAACTGTAGCAGTGGCAACAAGCAAAACTAGTGTTAGCTTCAAAAGTTGATTAACTAAAGGATAGCAAATATGTTTCCTTGTCTCCACCATTTTTTGAGAAAGGTCGCTAATAGTCTCTATGTTAGAGAATCTATCATCTGCACACACATTGGCAATGTAGAGGCGAAGGTGGTGTTTAAGGTCCCTCAATTCCCCATCATCAAAATCCTTGTGATAAAGTTTAGCTAGATCCATCAAATGCTCCAAATTGAAATCACAAAATGATTCTCTTGGACTCAAAGCGGCTAAGCAAACAAGCAATCTAGAGTTTTTCTCATTGAAGCGACCATCGAGTTCTTGAAGTAACCAATCAAGAACATCATTAAAACAATCCACATCATAATGATGCTTGTTAGTAATTCCAGATTTTTGGCGTGGCTTCTTTGGATTCACGTATGCTTCTTCCATTTCTAATTTGGAAATATCATGCTTCTCATAGAAAGTATCCACTTCATCTAGGACAGAATCCCATCCATACCTTCTAAGTTCGTCCAAATGGCTTTTGGTTGATTTCACACAATCAATGGCATTCACAATATCTTGATCCTTCCTTTGTAGAGCTAATGACAATGTGTTTGTGATTATTAAGATGGTCAACATAAGCTGCAAATAAAACACAAAATCAAATGACTGAAAATAAACTAAAAGTCCCCATGATTGCCTTCTATTTTTGTCATCCTTGTCTTCTTGTTCCACATATTCTAGCACTTTAACAACCGTTGGGAACAAATCAACCAAACTCTTAAGAGTCTTATAGTGAGAACTCCAACGAGTATCTCTGGGTCTTTGAAGATATAGCTCTTGATTTAACTCTGTCCCAGTTTTAAGTAACCCACAACCTAAGGCCTCATATAAATGTTCTTGATTGATATCTCGAATCATATCCCTTCTCTTGGAAGATCCACCAACCACATTTAGCAAAACAGAAATCATATCAAAAAAATTACCAATGCCTTTATGCTTTCTTACAATAGCCACGACAACTAATTGAAGCTGGTGAGCAAAACAATGGATATAATATGTTGAGCTATTTTCTCTCATAATCAATGATTGCAAGCCATTGAACTCACCTCGCATATTGCTAGCACCATCGTATCCTTGGCCTCTAACTTGCTTTAAGCTTAGCTTATATTCCACAAATAAAGAATCAATAGAGGACTTGAGGTACGAAGAAGTTGTTTCTTTTACATGAACAAGGCCAACAAACCTCTCTTTAACAATTCCACATTTATCAACATATCTCAAGACCACCGCCATTTGTTCTTTGCAAGCCACATCCCTGGACTCATCAACTAGCAAGCAAAACACATCATGTCCAATTTCTTCAAGAATAGATTGCAATATTTCCTTTGCAAAATAATGAACTATGTCCTTTTGAATGTTTGGAGACACCATCAAATTAATACTTGGAGCACTATTGCCCACAACCTTGCCTATAGTTGGATTCTGCTCAGCTGTATAAGCATGAAATTCCTTGAAATTTCCTTTATTGGAGGACTCATTGGACTCATCATGGCCTCGAAAAGGCAATCCTTGCTTCAATAATACTCTAGCAACATCAACTGAGGCATTTAGTCGAGTATAATAAGCAATTTTATCAACATTACTTTGGTTATTCAAAGAAACATAAATGTGTTGATCTTGTTTCAACAAAGAATCACAATCTCTTTGCTTTGTTGTGAACACTATTGACATCTCCTACATGCTCCTTTAGTCTAAATTTTTTGTTCCAACTAGACCAACCAGTTGTTACAAATGCATCATACCCAGCTTCCTTCTTGTTAAGGCCTCTAAACAAGAAATAATAAAAACAATATGCTCCATCTTTGGATTCGCTATACTCAAGCTAACTCCCAAACTCAACAAACCATTCAGAATTAAACCTTCTATTTTTACCGCCAATCGTTGAATATGGAAAATCAAAATTGCGAGGTTGGCAAGGCCCATTGTCCAAATACTTTCTTCTTACCATATCCTTTTGATTAGGAAGGTACTCATCTATTTTTCTCCTTTTGCCGGAATCAAATTGAATCTCCTCTTCCTAATTGATTGCTTCTGTAGGTGAAATCCCTACATTAGTGGCATTATTTTCTTCATGTGAGGGGCCATTGTTCTATTCATGTGATGGGCCATCGTTCTATTCATGTGATGATGGGACATCATTCTCCTCCCGTGGTGGCGCTTTCCTTTTAAGAAATCTTTCCATAAATTTACCTGTAATTTACCAATTATTTGAACACTTCATTAGATATTTGTACTATAGAAAAATAGAAGCATACATTCGTAGTCAATTATTTAAAATTGTGAGGCTTACTTACTTGACATTGTGTGACTGTGTCTCAATCTCAAGTAGTCAAAAATAGAAACTCAAACGTAGATTGTGCCTCAGATTGTTCACATATTTTTGAAACAAACGTAGATGGTCGGTTGGTCACATAGATCAGATCACTCAAAAGTTGCAATTTTGCCTCCGATTGTCACTAGGTAATTCTAATTCCCAAGTACTACCACAATTGTAAACCCCAATCCTAGGGTTTGAGAAAATCAACCAATGATTAGCAAATTGAATCCCTAAAACACACACAAAATTAGTGATTGTGCATTTGTGCTTAAGAGAAATCGAAATTACCTAGTTGAAGGAGATGGCTTCACCACTAGAAATCGAAACTTAGCTCGTTTGGCTTCCGCTAAAATAAATTGCAATATTGACCATACAATTTAGCAGTTAAAAAGTAATCTCCGATTCTCCACTAGGTGACCACCGCACTAATGAATAATGATATACTACTTAATCAGTGCCTTATAGGAGTTTGCAACCCTGTAGCAAAGGAAAGATCTACAGATATTAGTATACAGTTCTGTATAATATGGGATTGGATGTCCATATTTAGAAAATACTGCTATACCTTGAGATACATCTGAAATTGACTAGAAACCAGAAGTCCGGAATGGTCGTCACCCAACAGCCACGCCGCTGTGCTAAGGGATTCAGGCGGGGAGCCAGGGAGGCCGTGTGGGACTGGGAGGTGAATTTAGACGTCGCCACGTCAGGGTCGGGTGGCAATTGGTGCAGGATGGCAGACGAGTAGTCCCGCTCGGTGTGACGGCGTCTAGAGCAGTAGGAGTTTTGCATCACTCAGTTGGACCCGCACATAGCACACCCGCCACTCGGTGGTGGCGATTACGACTCGTGCGGCTCGAGGCGGAAGGATGGTCCGCGCGGCTTTACTGCTAGGCAGCTTGCTAGCTTGGGCTGGTGTTCTTTATTTGGGCTAAGAGATGTCATGTACTGTTTATACTTATATATATATAATTTGATTTTGGATCTGGTGTCCTGTGCACCCTGGTGGCCCTTCATGGATCCGCCCCTGGATCCTAGAGCTGGCGGTGCAGATTCGGATCTCGAGGACGTGTGCATCGTGGATCTGTGAGCCAGCGAAGCAGAGAAGCAGGTGATGAAGATGAGGCAGCAGCCGGAGCTTGGCGCGGGATCTTGCGCTCACGCTCGTGAATCTGGATGAGGCACTAGAAGAAGCAGGGAAGGCTGGATCCATAGGAGAGCCAGAAGGAAGCAACGACGCGATACTGGATCCATGGTGGAGATGAGGCGACAAGCGAGATGAGATGGTTGTTGCTGAGGAGCAGAAGCATGGTCATCTTCGGCTACAGTCTCGCTACGAGTGAGAGGGAGGCGGCGGCTGACCACCAAGCCGCTGGATGGAGTGTGGAGGTGGTGACCGAACGATAATAGGGTCAAGGTTTGGATAAAGTTTGCTCTGATACCATGTTAGAAAAGTTGAGACTAGGGTTTTGCTATTCACAACTATGCAACTTATTCATTAACTGAGAGGGTATATATAGACATTGTTATGTGGGCCTCATGGGCTACATGGACCATATAGGCCGAGAGAGAGAGAGAGAGAGAGAGAGAGAGAGAGAGAGAGAGAGAGAATGTACAACACTCTTAACAATAGCAGCTCCTCTCCCTGCTCCAGTGCCTCGATGTCGGCTCATCCTCAGACTCCTCAGGTTCTGCTCGTTTGGCTCTTGCTTCTCAGTAGTATTCCTCGCCTCCGCCACCTCCATTGTCTGGTATCTTGTCTCTTTGGATCTCAGACTCTGGTGCTTCTTTTCGCATGACACCATGTTCTACTCACCTCATTCGGTGAGTTTCACAACTCTTCCTTCTGCTGTTCAGACTGCATATGGTACCTCTCTTCCTGTTGCAGGTTGAGACATCCTTTCCACTTCTTTCTTTCATGTTCATGTCGTCTCTCATGTTACCAAGATTACTTTGCAGCTTATGTCGACTAGTCAGATCACTTATCACAATCGTCGTGTTCTTGAGTCCGACTCTTGTTGTGCCCAGGACCGCCGCATGGGGACTCTGCTTGGTACTAGCCTCAGCACCATGATTCGTAGTGTCTTTGGCAACTCGACTGGCTGCACCTTCCTTCCACTGTCTGCCTGTCTCCACCAGCTAATCAGCCACTATCACTAGCTCTATTTTTGTTGTGTCCTCTACTACTTCCTTCACCCAGTGGCACCATTATAACATCCTAATTTCTAAAGTTTAAAAATCTTTTTGAGTAGCTTAGCTCTGTGGAAAAATTCACCAAAGGTTATTTGAATTAAAATAAAGCTTAATATGGACTTTCAAAAGCAAAATAATTTAATTTCAACATCAACTATGGTCAAAACTATTTTATTTGAGTTCTCTGTGCTTGGATATATTTTCTAGATTTTTCTACAATTTTTCTAAGTTCATTTGCATTTTTCTACTTGCCATTTGCATTTTCAGTATTTTCTAAAATAGAAAATATATTTAAAAATCTCATAAAGGTCTTTGGGCCAAAATCTTAAGCCATCAGCCCATTTATCCGCTTTTCGGCCCAATTCTGCTGTAGCCCATTCCCTCTTTTTCCTCATCCGCGCGCGCATCTGGTCCAACCTGCCAGTGATGCCTATGTTGTGTGCGACGCGGGCACATCTGAGCCTCAGCTGCTGACAAGCGGCCCCACCGAATCCTATTCATCGTTCCCAAATCCGTTGGGATTTTGTATCCGCTGCTACGTGGGCCATTCTCGATGTGTGCGCCACGGACTCTCCGAGTCATCCGGGTATCAATGGAACACGAGCCCTTGACCCCCGCACCAAACCCTAGCCGCCTCAGTGCCGGAGCCGAACCCTAACCGTCGGGAGAGCTTGAAGAAGAGGTTGTGCCACCTTCAGCTCCGACTAGTGATTTCACCACAGTCAGCACTGCTCGAGCCTCATCGATGCTACCTTCAGCATCGCTGCAGCCTAAGCTTTGTCCAGGACGCTACCACCTCATGAGTGCGTCACCTATCAGGACCCCGAGTAAGCAACCCCGGGACCCTCTATGTATTCTAAACTAGTTCCATGATCAGTAGCTAGCTCACACAGTTACAACATAGGTGTAATCATATCCATACAACAAACTATAGATGAAGCAGACAAATTAATATTATTAGTAGCAAAAGGACCTTATGGTCAAGTCTTACAAAGTTTGCCATGCAGGGCTTAATAACAAAAGACAACTTACAGTGGAAACCAAACATCTTGTGGAGGCCACCCAACATGCCCACAGGTAATCGAGTGGAGGACGCGACCTAATTCGCATAGTCTTCAAAGTAGTCTTCCTCGTAGAACTCAGTGTTTCCTGGTTCTTCTTCGGTGATTGATCAACAAATGGCGCAAAGTCGTAATACTTTAAAGTACTCAGCAAAGTCGTAGGAAAATGTATTAAAGTAATATTCATGCAAGGCTTGACAAGGATAGCTTTATGGCTTATTTTCCAGAAAGCAATATTGATAGTAAATACAGTAAGTAGATTGTAGAGCACAATTTAAAAGATTAATACATAAATAATCATTTTTTTTCTTTGAAACAACTAGTGAACACCCCGTTCACTTCCCAACCATCAACCAAAACCAACTACTCAGATCCATCCAACCTATTCCAACATTTTATGAAAATCTATCCCTCGTGTGAAATCACCAAGCATTGTCCATTACCGGGGACATGGCTATTCGAATAGTTTTACACTCTGCAGAGGTTGTACAGCTTGACCCACAAGACACGATTGCTCTAGTTTGTTTGGTATCCATCGATACCACTACTCACTACCTTAGGTAAGCAGTCTAAAGCATGTGATAAGGCTTTTACAAAGTTCTGTTTTGACCCGGTTCTGCTTGCTAAGGATTCGCTGACTTGGCCCCCTCTTATGCCACTTATCAACCCAAATAGAACCCACTCAAAGCATTGCTAATTAGTTGGCCTAGTCCACCCCATAAATGGACTTGTGGTTGCACGGTATGGCCCAGATCAATGACGCACAAAGTTAAGTCAGTTGCAATTTTGTTTCACTCGTAAAAGAAATCTTTTGGAAGAGTGAGCGAGGTTTAGTTTGAACCTATTCTTTAGTCAGCCCAAATTTCGGGGACGAGATTCCTTTTAAGGGGGGTAGATCTGTAACATCCCAATTTTCTGAAGTTTAAAAATATTTTTGAGTAGCTTAGCTCTGTGGGAAAATTCACCAAAGTTTATTTGAATTAAAATAAAGCTTAATATGGACTTTCAAAAGCAAAATAACTTAATATGATTAATGTCAACATCTACTATGGTCAAAACTATTTTATTTGAGTTCTCTGTGCTCGGATATATTTTCTAGATTTTTCTAGAATTTTTTCGTGTGCATTTGCTCTTTTCTATTTGCCATTTGCATTTCAGTATTTTCTAAAATAGAAAATGTATTTAAAATCTCAGAAAGGTCTTTGGGCCGAAACCTTAAGCCTTCAGCCCATTTCTCCGCTTTCTGGTCCAATTCTGCCACAGCCCATTCCCTCTTTCTTCCTCATCCGCGCGCGCATCCGGTCCCACCTGCTAGTGACGCCTGTGCCGTGTGCGGCGCAGACACGTCCGAGCCTCAGCCACTGACAAGCGGGCCCCACCGTATCCTGTTCATCGTTCCCGAATCTGTTGGGATTTTGTCTCCACCACCGCGTGGGCCGTTCTCGATGTGTGCGCCACAGACTCTCTGAGTCATCTAGGTATAAAAGGAATGCGAGCCCTTGACCCCCGCACAAAACCCTAGCCGCCTCAGCGCCGGAGTCAAACCCTAGCCACCGGGAGAACTCGAAGAAGAGGTTGCACCGCCTTCAGCTCCGACGAGTGATTCCACCACTGTCAGCACCGCTCGAGCCTCATTGCCGCGGCCTAAGCTTCGTCCAGGACGCCACCACCTCGTGAGAGCATCACAGCCTGTGTCTCCTCCGCCAATCAAAGCTAGCCACCAGCCACCTCAGCCGTTCCCGTACACTAGTAAGCACATCCATGAATTCGCCGAAGCATCCTCTTCACATTGGTAACACTCACCACCGACGAGGAGCCGCCATTCGCCGGATCCCTCGGAACCCGAGCGGCACCGTCTCACCGACATCCACATCAGTGCCAGCTCACCCACCACCTCAGCGCCTATGTGTGCGTGTTAGCCTTGTGTCAGCCCAGTCAACGCCACGTGTGCTTGGACGTGCCACCTCAACCTTAGCTCATATCCAAAACCCAAGAGGACTTAGTCCATGTGAACCAAGTCTCTGACTTGTGGGTCCCGCATGTCAAGAGGAATTTCAATTTCTATTTTCTTTTTCTTTTCGACTGAAATTCCTCCGCTAACGTCAGCTAACGTAATAATTGGTTTTTCCTTTAGAAAAACAATTCCAGTAAATCCTGAAATTCTGATTTTCATTATTTCATGTGATTTCAATTTTCCAGAAACCATATGTTCTGCATCCGAACTCTGATTGAGCCCATTCAAATTTCTAAATTTATCTAAATTCGAGCCCTATTTTCCTGAGATTTTTATTTAATTTTTGGAGTTTGTTTTACCTCTATTTTATATTTATTTTTTAATTTGCTTCGTTTGCTAGTAGACGTTGATACTTCGGGGAATTTTGATCGAGGAGGAGTACACCAAGATCAAGACCAATCCCAGGATCTATTCCAAGGCAAGTTGTAGTCCTTTGATAATATTGAACCTATGATTTCATAAGTATATTGTTTTATATCAATTGCATGCTATCTTTATATCAATTGATTTGGGATTAGTTATCACATGTTGTCATTCTGCTTCCATTGAGTATTTGAATGCCATGTATCGATTGTCACCATAGAATTGTTAAGTTTAGTTGGACATATTTGTATCACCAACATGGGTATCGTTAAGATGCTTAGTCATGCTTAGTTACGATGGGTTCATTACCACATGTGTCATAATGATTAATCTTAACTTAATAAAATATGGAATCGTGGTGGTTAGCCACTGTTATTAAAATTGGAAGTGGCTCGAAAGCCTTTCCTTCGGCCTTTCCTCTTTCCTTTTCCATGGCCCATTTCCCCAGCCCAGGTCACCCGTGTAGCCCGCCTCCCTTCTCTCTCTCTCCCAGCACTCTCTCCCTCTCTCGCCGCCAAGTGGGGCCCACCCATCAGTCTCTCCCTCTCCCTCATGCTCATCTTCTCTGAGTGTGCACCACCCGTGCACACGCGGCGCCATTCCTCTGTGCCGCGCCCTCGCCTATGCCACCTCCCATCATCAGCTCCACCCGCACCTATGAAATCCGGCCGTGCCCCTTACTTCCTCCTTCCTCTCCCCTCCTCCCCCTTTCTATTTTTCTCGCTCGGAGCACGCACTACTACAAAACAGGCTATAGTAGACGCCCCATCACAGACGGTTCCTTTGGAACCGCTCGTGTTAGGTCGGTCCGGACTGCGGGTGGTGCGGGCCGACTATCACAGAGCGGTATTTTTAGAACCGCTCGTGATAGTCATCTATCATGCACGGTTCATTAATAGAACCGTTTATGAATTATCACGCACGGTTCTATTCACAAACCGCTGCGCGATAATTCAGCCAATCACGAGCGGTTCTCAATAAGAACCGCTCAGGATATACACGCGATTACGAATAAGAACCGCTCAGCGATAATTAATTATCACGAGCGGTTCTAATTAAGAACCGCTTGTGATATCTCGCTATCCCTCCGCGCATTGCCGCCGCTTCGCCAAGACCGCCGCTCTGGAGGTTTCAGTCACAGACGGTTCTTTAATAGAACTGTGCAGGAATGATCCTGACAGCAGTTCTATTAAAAACCGTCTCGATTGTTGGGCGAAGCGAAAATTTAAACATAATGGGCGGCTGCTGAAACTCGCTTTATATAACCTCCATCTCCTCCTCTGCGGTCTCTCCTCCTCACACTCATACCTCCATCTCCTCCTCTGCCGTTTCTCCTCCTCACACCTTGCGCCCGGCCTCACGCCGAGCTTGTCGCCGGCCTCCTCCAACTCGTCCCGGCCTCATCGTCACCGGCCTCATCCGAACCATCACCCCCGGCCTCCTCCACCTCGACCCGACCTCGTCGCCATCGCCTCCCACGACCTCGCCGCCTTCGCCTCCTCCCACTTGCCGCCCGACCTCCCACGACCTCACTCTCTCTACTCCCCCCTTTGCTTTGTGATGTGGATTACTGAGTTGATGCTACTGTGATGTGTGTAGTTCATGTTGAGTTATTTGGTTTGGGCAAAAATATAAATGGTAGATCGCGCATCGTTCGGTAAAATCATCATAACTTTTGCATACGAACTCCGATTATGGCGTTCTTTGGCTCGTTGGAAAGGTAACGAAAAGCTCAATCCAAAATCCATAAGCCAAGGTCAGATTCTCTTGAGGTCTCGAAAAAGTGAAAACCCCAAAAAAGGTCGTTTAGGGCCTCTAAACGGCCTCCGAAGTTTTAGCAAATTTTCGGTTTTTTGCCGCAGAAAAGGCTATCACAGACGGTTCTAAATAAGAACCGCTCAGGAAACTTATCACGAGCGGTTCAAACAAGAACCGCTCGTGATAATAGCCTTCACAGACGGTTTTTGATGAAAACCGTCTGTGATATTCTCGGATCACAGATGGTTTTTGATGAAAACCGTCTGTGATAATAGCCTTCACAGACGGTTTCAACAAAAAACCGTCTGTGATAGTGCGTATCACAGATGGTTTTGAACCGCTCAGGATAACTACTCATATCACAGACCAACAAATATAGACGGTTCGAAAACCGTCTGTGATGACGGTTCCGAACCGTCTGTGATGAGGCTTCCTGTAGTAGTGACGCCGCCCATCTTCCCCTCTTTCTTCTTTGGTGCTGGCCGTGCCGCCTCAACGCCAAACCTTCGCCCCGGTGATGCTCTCGCCCCTCTAGCCGAGTCACTGTGTGTGCCACCTCCTCCTCTTCCCATTCCCCTCACTCTCCCCTGCCATCTCCCTCTATCTTTGCCGCACTTCACCTTTGGAGCCTCACGGCCAAGCCTCCTTCCTCCGATGATTGTGTCATCGTAGAAGCTTCTCTGGAGACACCGTCCGCACCCTTAGCTCTACCTCGCCGTGTTCTACATGGTGCTCCCTCGATCTCCACCGAAAACTTGCCGAAGAGCTGCCGCTGCCTTCACCCACGCTTTGCCGCTGCTCATCGCCTTGCCGCCGGCCCCCTTCGTGTGCCTCACCGCCAAATTAGTGAGCACCCGGTTCACTTTCCCTCCCTCTCTCCATTGTGAACCTCGTTGGCCACTGGAACGCCACCAATCGTCGGTGACCCTTGGTCCGAGCACGCCGCTGTTCCTGTGCTAGCGTGGCTCTGCCACGTGGCTCCAAGTCATGGCCACGTCAGCACATTTGCCCACGTGGCAGTCCACATGACTGTTGACATGGTATTTCCTCTTTTCCCATGAGAAAATATTTCATCCACAAATCAATTCATGTGTTGATGTTGGCGTGACATAGAAAATTGATTTTTCCTTTTGAAAATCAATTCCTCAAAATCTGAATTTCCCAATTTCATCATTTCAAGTGTTTTCAAACTTCCGGACGCTCGTTCTCCCTCATACGGACTCTGACTCCATCGATTCTTGTTCCTAAATTCATCTAAAGGTGGTATCTTTCTTTTGGTACTAATTTCATAATTTTTGGATTTTATTTATAATTATTGTATTTATTTGGTTTGTTTTCGCGTATAGATTTCGACGACATCGAAGAGTCAGATATTCAATGACTTCAGAAAGTCGGATTTCAACACTACTTCAGGACAACAACTAATTGAGCAAGGCATGTTACATCTTTGATCATATTTGAATCCTAGTATTTTAAATTATTTAAATTCTATTTTAAATAATTATTGCATGCGTATTTAAATTCATGTACTTTAAATCCCTATTTTAACTTCATAGCTATTCCCAACCTCATTGTATAGCCAAATTGTCATTCCAAAGTGTGATATTTGTTGGAGTTAGAAATTGAAAAGATTAGGTTATAGAAACATAATATTACATGAATGTTGGATATTGGATTATATTAATACATTATTATTTTAGATTAGATTAATTGTGGAAGATTGAATATAATATTATAGAAATTGTAACATCCCAATTTTTCTGAAGTTTTGAAATCTTTTTGAGTAGCTTGGCTCTGTAGGAAAATTCACCAAAAGTTTATTTGAATTAAAATAAAGCTTAATATGGACTTTCAAAAGCAAAACAATTTAATACGATTAATCTCAACATCAACTATCGTCAAAACTATTTTATTTGGATTATATGTGCTTGGATATAAATCTCAAAAAAGCTTTGGGCTGAATCTTCCTTCCTTTGGCCCATTTCCTTCGCTCCTCAGCCTAGCCCATTCGGCCTTTGTACGCGCGTCAAAGCCCAGCTCTCACCTCTCTCTCCTTCTCTCGCTGCTAGGTGGGCCCACCTTCTTTGCCACGTTAGCGTCGTCCTCATCCAGGTCTCTACGCCCATGTCCGAGTTTATCTCACTGCCGCACCATGTCTCTTCCGGATTCTCCCGTTCTCGTGGCTATTTAAGGCCCACGACCGCGTCATATCCTCCATGCCACCTCTCTCCTTCGAAACCCTAGCCCGCTTCTTTGGATTGTGTTGCCCGTTGGACGAATCATGCCCTAGAAGCTCAGCACCACCGAAGCTTTTCGCGCCATCTTGTGCCACCGCCAGTGAGCTTCAACCATCCTCGTCACCAGCATCGGGATCACCAGGCCATGTTCTACTTGATGCGCGCACGATCATCGCCGAAAGAGCCTTGAGCCGCCTTGTCGTCGTTCAACCGAGCCACTCCGCCGCTCAACCCACCGCCACCGTCGCTGTGGTCATCTCTGATGCCAATTGACCGCGTCATCAAGATCCCTGTCGCGTATACTTCACTTTGCGCGCCTTCACCATCGCCGGGGACCGTCAGTCATCGCCTTTTCTTTGCTCACTCTAGCTCTCTACAGCTTCATCCATACTCCAATGCGACTTGGGCTAACGATCATTCTAATTGTCAGTCTCTTTCTGCCTATTGTATTTTACTTGGATCCTTTCTGATTGCCTAGAAGACCAAGAAGCATATTATCGCACTACTACAAAACATGCTATACTGGACGGTTCCAAAGGAACCGTCTATGTTGTACTTATCATAGACGGTTTTTTAGGAACCGTCTGTGATACATAACTATCACAGAAGGTTTGTTAATAGAACCGTCTGTGATAATTCACAAACGGTCCTTCATAAGAACCGTCTGTGATAATCGCAGACATCACAGACAATTTTTAATAATAACCGTCTGTGAATTATCATAGACGGTTCTATTTACAGACAAACCGTCTGTGATATTCGAGGACATCATAGACGATTTTTAATAAGAACCATTTATGAATTATCACAGACAATTCTATTAACAAAACCGTTTGTGATAGTTCAACGTCATAGATGGTTTGAAATAAGAATCGTCTGTGATAATTCAACGTCACAGATGGTTTGAAATAAGAACCGTTTGTGATATGCACGCATTATAAATTCCCAGCCATCTCGACAGACCCCCTGCCCCTAGCCCCTACACCCATAAATTCCCAGCCATCCCGACAGACCCCATGCCCCTAGCCCCTCCACCCCTTCCCGTTTGAGCCACCACCCCTGCTGCCTCCTCCTTGCCCCCATTGCGCCACCTTAGAGAGGAGAAGGAAGGGAAGGAAGGAGGCAGGGAGGAGAAGGAAAGGAGGAAGCTAAAGAGAGGAGGAAGGAAGGAGAAGGAGAGGAGGAAGAAAGGGAGGAGGTTCTCGCGGGATATTTGAGAGTTTTGTCGTGAGCTTCAAGGGTAACGATCTGTAACCCTTTATATTTGCTCTAGGTTAATTGCTAACCAATTTTAGTATTTTTGGTCAATAGGAAGAGTACGTGTGGTTTATTAATCTAATTTAATACTAATTTATTACGTGTGTAGCGTAGATAGAGCGAAACTAGATGTACAATGCGAACCATGTGAGTGAAAAGTACATTAATGGTGTGTCTGCTTTTAGAAAAGCCGCCAAGCAGGATATGTTGAAGAAGGAGACAAAATTTATGTACTGTCCATGCATTGATTGCGGTAATCTGAAGATGTTCAACAACCCAGCGCAGATCGAAGTGCATTTGATTCGAAAGGGTTTCAAAAAGGGGTATACATGTTGAACCAGTCACGATGAAGAGCAGTTTATACAGAAGGTTAACAATAATGACATCGCCAAGGAAGTCAACGATATGTCGGATGTGGACTGTGCTTTTGATGAGGATAGGTCGCACGATGACAATCTGGAACAGATGCTACGCGATGCAGAAGGGAACTACAGTAAGAGTTTGGTAAATTTGAGGGCTTAATGGAGGACTCGGGGAAACCTATGTTCCCTGGCTGCAAGCCGGAATACACAAGGTTTTCATCTGTGCTTGAACTGCTGACATTGAAGGCAAGTAATGGTTGGTCCGACAAGAGTTTCACGGTGTTGTTAGGTCTCCTAGCGGACATCCTTTCGGAGGGAAACGTATTGCACCATCAATGATTTTCCTGCCCTTGGTAACCAGTCAGGGTTCAGTACAAAAGGAGCCAAAGCTTGCCCGCACTGCTTAGATGATACCGAGAGTGTACGGCTGAACAACTCACGCAAAACTGTGTATATGCGTCATCGTACATTCCTTCCCAGGATTCACCCATACCGCTGTTGGGTCATGGATAGGCTACGATAGCAACAAATCAAAATTTTCTACCACGTAAACCAGGAAGCCAAGCAAGTAGATGATCACAGATCGTTACCATCGGACGCGCAGAGTAGTGGAAGAAGAGATGGAGCAGCCTGGTCCAATGAAGATCGCGTTGATGTAGTGGTCGAAGTCGATCGTCCAGCGTCCTCACAAGTCGATCGTCTCCTCCAGCAACCTCTGCAGTTCCTTATGAAGATCGCGGATCGTCCTCAAGCACAACAGCAACTGCAGTAGCGCCTCTATGGTATCCACACGTCCAGGGAAGGAACAACCATGCGCTAGTGTGCTAGCACTAAGTCGCACGGCAGAGCTCTCACGAAGATGGCGGTTAGGGTTTCGGTGGAACAACTCAACTCACGACTTTCGTGTGTCTCATCTGTTATGTTCACCCATGTCCCAACAGCCTCATGCATCTCATTATATAGTGCTCATGACGGATCCTATCCGAACACGTTTGACGAATCGTATCCGTACTGGTTTGTTCCAACTCGTTAAGTGTGTGACCCTGTATGTTCATGCGTAATCGGTTGTGACTCGGAAACCCTTTCCGATCACGAGTCATTAGTGATTCCTAGCAGGACATAACGATTCCCGAATACACACAAATTATATCGGACGAACCTTAGTGCAATTTGATCTACGACCAGGTCCTATCTCTATACGACCAGTTCGTATTTGGTCACGACCAGTTCATAACTCCTTACGACTAGGTTTTGACCACTCTGTAGTTACGTCCGACCAGTCTACGACCAGCTCATATCTCCATACGACCAGTCCGTAATTGATCGAACTAAGTGACCTACTCGTGTATTCTCCCTTTGCCTCACGATGTCTGGTTGAACTCCAGGTGAGATGTTGTGTCATCCATGGACTGTTCAATACTTTCTCGATCGAGTGTCGGATAACTTCACGTGGTCGAACACTTTGACCACTAGTCGCATGGCCATGCACTTTCTTTATCTGACCACAACGAGGGGCCCAGAGACATCTCTCCTGCTATGTTAGGAGGGGCAAATCCCATATCCGACCAGTCACATTTCTCTGCATGTTTCATAGCATACCCGAAAGCTACCTTTATAACTACCCAGTTACGAGTAGCGATTGGCAACCCCTAAGAGTGCTATTACACATGTAGGAAACCATGCTGATCTCAGGTCTAAGGATTATACATCATCATTGCTTGAGACCAACTAACGACACATAGAATCATAACAATATCAATAGTGTCTCAAAGTGGGTCAATGCAACCCCATGTTCTCTAACATGTGTTCACATTATTGATTTGATATCCCCATATCCATGACTGGTGAAACATGGTCATCAATCAATACATGCGCTGGTCGATAGAGTCACTGGTGTTCCGACCATCGACATCCGACCAGGGATTCATTGAGAACGACATCATATAAGTTAAGAGTTTCACCAACAAGTCACATACTTGTTAATCTTCATAACCAATGATTCATTCAAGGAACATGATAATATATTATCCAATATTATGAACACAATGAAATATAATCATCTCTATGATTGCCTCTAGGGCATATTTTCAACAGTCTCCCACTTGCACTAGAGTCAATCATTAAGGTATCTAATACCGATAGCTCTTGTGTGCACCTCAAGCTTTGGCTGTGTGAGAGGCTTAGTCAACAGATCAGCAACATTTAAATCCATATGAACTTTGCATATCTTAACATCTCCTCTATTCACTAATTCGTGAATAAGATGATAATGCCTGAGTATATGTTTGGACTTCTGATGGGATCTAGGCTCCTTAGCCTGAGCAATGCCTCCACTGTTATCATAATAGAGATCCATTGGGCTTGAGGCACTCGGAACCATACCCAACTCAGCAAGGAACCTCCTTATCCAAAAACCTTCTTTCACAGCTTCAGAAGCCGCAATGTACTCGGCCTCTGTCATAGAATCAGCAACCGTCTCTTGCTTAGAACTTTTCCAGCCCACTACTCCTCCATTCAAAATGAATACAAAACCAGATTGCGAACGATAATCATCTTTGTCAATTTGAAAGCTTGCATCAGTGTAATCATTTACAACGAGCTCTTCATCACCGCCATAAACTAGTGTAGGATCAAGGATAACCGACTAGAGGGGGGGTGAATAGGAGGTTTTTAAATTTTTAACAAATTAACAATTTTAGCCAATTAATAACTTAGTCTAAACAAGTTATACTTCTAGCTAAGCAATTCAATCACAATAAACAAGCTAGAAATATAAATGCGGAAAGTAAGAACTAGAGATAACCACAATGACACAACGATGTTTTTCCCGTAGTATCGAAGACTTGCCGGTCTTCACTATTCCACATTGAGGAAGCTTGACACCTCAGGCCGGCTCCACGAATTAAGCCTTCCCTCGATTCACTATGGTTGTTCTTCCTCCGCTCCAGAGATGGTGAACACCGAACCACTCACAAGCTTGCACCGGACCTCTTCACAATCTTCTTTGAAGAGATCACCGTGCTCCACCACCAAACTGTCTAGGAGTGCAGCAACACTCCAAGAGTAATAGATCAACGGTCTTAACTTGACGGCACTCAAGTGCAAATGGATCAACTAGGAGTATGAATGCACTTGAATGAATCTCAACAAGCTCACAATGAATGCACAAGAGTGTTTTTAAGTGTTGAGTGAATGCACAAAGCTCTCAAGACTCTATAGATGTTAAATGGGCACTAGCAGCCTTTACTAGAGTAGTTGGGGGGGGTATTTATAACCCCCACCAACAATTATGACCGTTGGGGACCAAACCCCAACTCTCAAATAAAATCGAACGATCAAGAAGGTAACGAGCGAGCACGACCGACTTCCGATCGAGCACGATCAACTACTAGAACATTTACTAAAAGTACACAATATAGCCATTGGAAATCCCAGTCGGAACGACCGTCAACTAAGCTACGGTACGTCCGCTTTGCCCTGGTCGTACTGTTTTTACGAGCGGTACAACCGATCGTAGGGTTTCACAAATCGCTGAAAGATACAAGTGTTCTGGAATTTTCATTCCGCCATGTAAAAATCAGAATGACCGCAGAGCAGTACAACCGTTCCAAAGTGCGGAACGTCCGATTTCCAGAAAGAGTTTTTGAGCAGATTTACACTTGTTTTGTTTTTATTGAACCACCTCATAAAATTCGGTACGACCGATTCTCACGAGCGGTATGACCGCACATCGGTACGACCGATTCTCACGAGCGGTACGACCAATTTCCAAGATCAGCTCAGAGGCAAAATGCATCGCTTCTGGTTTTCTTGAACCGCCAACTAAAAAACGGAATGACCGCAATGCGGTAGTACCGCTCAAAGAGCCGATCGTTCGCATAATGCGCTTAGTTGGTCGTTCCTTCAAAATACTATATTACCGCCATGCAAGGTCCTATTATATCGCTAATCGCATTTAACCGCAATTATAATCTAGCAGATTACCGATTTTAGACAGAAGCACTTAAAGTTTTCAATTTTAATTTTAAGTTCAAATTCAAATGCATGCATGATCCTAAATTGATCCATATGGCACAAGAACATACTATCAAGCTACTAGCCATGATCCCTCTTAATAGTACAACATTTATCCTATAACCCGATCTTCCAACCAAAACTCCTAAGACCGGTAAAATAGAAAAAGAAATCTAGACTACTTGTACCTTGTCTTTGAGCCTAAAGATCTTCATGTAGTCCATTTGCATGCAACTTTGCATCAATAAGTTCACCAATGGGATTTAACCTTGTAAATACTCAATAAACACGTTAATCCCATATTCACATATTATCATTAATTACGAAAACAATTTTTAGGGGCCTAGATGCTTTCAATCTCCCCCTTTTTGGTAATTGATGACAACACTATTAATATGTGAGAAAGATTGGTTTGAATATACTATGAGTGTATATTCTTTTGATGGCTTAACAATAAAACAATTCTTGCAATAAGCACAAATGAATGTATAAGAATTATTTTCTTTTTAAGTCTAATTTAAAGAAAGCTCTCCCTAAACATGTGCATATTAAGGATAGAGAATTTTGCACGCACATGTAGAAATTTTGTGAAATTTTGGCGGAGTTTCTTTAGCATATTTGAACTTGAGGAAATGCAATATTAAGATAAGGCAATAATTGCATTTAAGATAATAACATAAACATAAACAGCATTCAACAATTTCAACAAGTTAAAAAAAACACAGATTTAAACTATTACAAGCACATAAGTAGCACATAAGTACATAACACATATAAGTCCATATATAATAGTAGCAAAAGCTTGCTCTGCTCCCCCTAAAACTATGTCTTCTCACTTCTCTCCCCCTTTGGCATCAAGGTACCAAAAACAACTCAGACGGCTGGGTCCTGAGGAGGAGGGACGAGGTCCTGGGAAGCCGGGTCCTGGGCTGGAGCAGGAGCTGGAACTGGATCTTGAGGCTCTAGGGCTGGAGGAGCTGAATCTTGAGAAATGGTGGCCTAATCTGGAGCTGGAACAGGTGACGGATCCTGAGATGTCGAATTAATAGGTGCCGAAACCTGAGCTGCTGACTCGGTAGCTGGTGCTGGAGGAGTGGAGACCAGAGCTGGAGTTGAAACGGGAGCAACAGGAGCTGAAGCAGGAGCCATAGCCTGAGATGCTGGCACTACAGCAGGAGCTAGAGGAGGTACAAGTGTCACAGAAGATGTCCTGGAAGGAGGAGGAGGACGACGAGTGTATCGCTGAGGGGTCCTCAAACTCCCTTCTAAGTCATTAATGCTCTCTATCAGGGCAAACATCTTGTTATGAGTTTCCTCAAAGAAATCATTCTGAATTGATGCCATTTCAACTAGCCTGTTGCGAGTCTCATTTTCAAATTCAGTTTGCTCAGCCTTCATTTCTTGCAAGGTATTAAGAATGAGCTGCTGATTTTGTAGAACCTGTGCAAGAACACCCTCAGTAGGAGCATCAGCAACAGCAGGTGCCTCATCAATATCAATCTCAACACTGGCACGACTAGGAGGAGCACCATCTCGAGGCTTATAGGACTTGTGAACTGATCTCAATCCATCAAACTTTATGCCCCTCATAATGTGATCTATAATGTTCCAAGCATGTCCCCTGACTGTATCAAAATTACCACTCTTGGGGTAAAATGTATGATTAATGATCCTGTTAATAATGCTTGGTAAGGGCCTAAGTCCAGTGATGGTCCCTAGCTTACACTTGACAGAGGAGTCATAATAGTCAGACCAAGCAGGAGCTAGTAAAGCAGGACTATCAAAAATCTTCTCCCAAGTGCTGGACCGAACTCTTAGAACTTGCTCAAATTCTTCTTTTGTGCTCTGCAAGTCTCTAGTGACTGATATCCATCTGAAGGATTGCAAATCTGCAGAGGCATGTACTGTGGCGTAAAACTGCCTAATGAGCTCATCATCATAATTTTGCTTCAATGCCACAAGGTCGTGAAGACCTACTTGATGAAACAGCTGATAAACACCACTATATTTGTCCAAAGTGTTTATATGAGACCATTTAATCCATTTGTGATCAGCAAATTTTCTATTACGTCCATATAGCTGCTCATAGACTTGTTCTTGGAAAACAGTATGAAACCTTGAATTAATGGAGTCAGATTTGGTGAGATACTGATTCACATGTCTCTTAATGGCATATTCGTCGGCTGAAACAAGGCGTAAATCAAATGGAGACGCTGGAGGTTCTCCCAAATCTGGTTCTGATTGAGTCTCATCCTCAGAATCCTCTTCTTCACTCTCTTCTGTTTCAGATGCAGGTGTTGGCCTTTTCCCTTTACCATGCACAATCTTCTGGCGAACAGAGCAAGACTAATGCATAGGTGCTGCAAGTCGTCGTCGTTGAGGTTGCTGTGCTGGAGCTACAGAAGATTGAGGAGATGATTGCACTCTTGATGGTCCATGGGATTTCCTCGTTGCAACCCTCATCCTATGCATCGTTAGAAAGATAGAATAGGTTACAGGAAGTTCAAAGAATTAATTGGAATAGAATTTAGTGAAAAAGAATTGAAGTTTCTGTTTTCTGTTAGGACAATCGGACGTCATCATTGTTTCTATGGTCGGTACGATCAAGACCGCGGTCGCATGATAAATCTGCCAACGAATCGGTCGTTCGATTTTCTGACCGAAGTTCTAGGGCTATCAAAATGTTGAATATTTGATGATTTTTTCATGGAGTGAATCCATGGATCTGATGCGCAAACATCATTAGACATCAATTATCTACTTTTGCCCAATTAGAACTACAGAAATCAATCGCATTTTCATCAAACCCTAAATGGGGACTCCTAGGGTTCCAAAAGATGGTAAAACGCAAATTAAATAGAGTTTTACCTTGAGATCTGGAGGAGATGAACCCTGGAGAGGCAGGAAACTTGGAGAAATCAAAGGAATGTCGAGATTTGGAGTGGAGTTTGGAGAGGAGTTTGGGTGGCGCACGGGCTGGAGAGAGAGAGGCCAAAGGAAAAAATGAAACGGTAGGATAACGGTTGAACCGTTCGGCAGAAGTTCAGAGAAAAGTGAACAGTAACTGCAAGAAGTTATTGCCCTCTCACAAACCGTCGCGGTTGTACCGACCAAATACCGCCGGTAGAACCACACCCGGTCATCTTCTTTGTTATAACATCGGTCGATCAAGACAATGGTCGATCGTCATGCCAGATAACGGTTGAATCGATTGTCCTGGAGCTTCGAGTTTCTCTTTGGAACTTAGATTATTTGCAAATGATCTCTAGTTTTGCATTCAAATAAATATCATTAAGGATCATTATGCATGAAATAGACTATTGTCTATATAGGAACATAATTTTTATGATCATAGCTATCTTTAATAAAAGATTTGAAAAATACTTTCATAAAATACTCAAATAACATCAAATGAAGCACAAAACATGAGGCAAGAGTTCAAACAACATTTGAATAGTCTATGATATTTAACTCATTTCTCAATTTGCAAAAACGGCCTTCATCTAATGGCTTGGTGAAAATATCCGCTAATTGGTCTTCGGTTCTTATGTGGCTAATCTCAATATCTCCCTTGCTCACATGATCTCTCAAGAAATGGTGGCGAATATCTATATGCTTGGTTCTTGAGTGTTCAACAGGGTTATTAGTAATTTTTACCGCACTATCATTGTCACACAAAAGAGGCATTTTATCAATTTTAATTCCATAGTCCATCAATGTTTGCCTCATCCATAACAATTGAGCACAACAACTACCCGTGGAAACATATTCGGCTTCGGCGGTGGATAATGCTACGGAGTTTTGTTTCTTGGATGACCATGTTACTAAAGATCTTCCTAAGAATTGACAACTACCCGAGGTGTTTTTTCTATCCACTTTGCAACCTGCATAATCGGAATCGGAATATCCAATTAAATCAAATTTAGCACCCTTGGGATACTATAGGCCAATGCTAGAGGAATGCTTTAAATATCTTAGTATTCTTTTAACGGCCATTAAATGACACTCTTTTGGAGTTGCTTGAAATCGTGCACACATGCAAACACTAAATATGATATGGGGCCTAGATGCGGTAAGATAAAGCAAGCTACCAATCATAGATCTATAAAGCTTTAAATCTACCGGTTTACCTCCCTCATTTAGATCAAGATGACCATTTGTAGCCATGGGAGTCTTGATGGGCTTTGTATCTTCCATACCAAATCTTTTAAGTAAATCCTTCACGTACTTGGCTTGACTTATGAACGTGCCATCTTTGAGTTGCTTGATTTGAAGTCCAAGGAAATAGCTTAATTCTCCAATCATTGACATTTCAAATTCCCTAAACATCATATCACCAAATTCTTCGCAAAAATCTTGATTAGTAGACCCAAAAATGATATCATCAACATAAATTTGACAAACAAATAAATCATCATTTAAAACTTTAGTAAACAAAGCTGAATCAATCTTCCCGATTTTGAATCCTTTTGAGATTAGAAAATCTCTAAGGCGTTCATACCATGCTCTAGGAGCTTGTTTAAGACCATAGAGCGCCTTTGAGAGTTTATAGACATGATTTGGATTCTTTGGATCTTCAAAACCAGTAGGTTGTTCAACAAAGACAAGTTCGGATATTTTACTATTTAAGAATGCACTTTTAACATCTATTTGAAATAATTTAATATCAAAGCATGATGTAAAAGCAAGTAATATCCGAATTGACTCAAGCCTAGCTACGGGAGTAAAGGTTTCACCAAAATCCAAACCTTCAACTTGTGAATACCCTTGAGCGACCAATCTTGCTTTGTTCCGAACAACCAAACCATTTTCATCTTGTTTGTTTCTAAAAACCCATTTTGTACCAATAACATTGTATTCTTTGGGTCGATCCACCAATGTCCAAACTTCATTCCGGGTGAAGTTGTTGAGTTCTTCATGCATAGCATTCACCCAATCCGGATCTTCAAGTGCTTCTTCTACATGCTTTGGCTCAATAGAAGAGACAAACGAGTAATGTTCACAAAAAGAAGCAACACGAGAGCGAGTTTGGACACCCTTACTTACATCACCCAATATTTGATCCTTTGCAATTGCATTGTGGATTCTTGGTGGTAGATTGGATGGTTGATCATCTTCTTTGTTGTCCTCTTCACAAAGTTGTACTTGATTTGTGGAAGAGGTGGGTGGTTCAACTTGAGTGGAAGATGATGAATTGTCTTCGGGCTTGACGTCGCCTATTTGCATATATTCCATTGCTTTTCTTAAGGCTTCATCACCTACATCATCCAAATTCTCATGCTCTTCTTGAGAGCCGTTAGTTTCATCAAATTGCACATCGTGTCTTTCTTCAACTAAACCGGAGTTTTTATTAAAGACACGATAAGCTTTGCTATTAGAAGAATAACCAAGTAAGAAACCAATATCACAACGACTATCGAATTTTGAAAGACGAACACCCTTCTTTAAAATATAACACTTGCAACCAAAAACTCGAAAATAAGAGATGTTCGGTTTTCTTCCTACAAGAAGCTCATAGGAAGTCTTTTTCAAAAGCCTATGCAAATAAAGACGATTTATGGCATGACAAGTGGTATTAATAGCTTCCGCCCAAAAGATATCGGAAGTATTATATTCATCAAGTATTGTCCTAGCCATTTCAATTAATGTTCAATTTTTCCTTTCTACTACTCTATTTTGCTCCAGAGAGTAGGTTGTGGAAAGTTCGTGCTTTATTCCAAGTTCATCACAAAAGTCTTCAACTTTAGTATTCTTGAACTCGGAACCATTATCACTACGGATTTTCTTTATTTTGAAATCAAATTCATTTTGGGCCCTTTTTGCAAATCTTTTGAAAATCCCGGAGGTTTCACTTTTGTCATCTAGGAAGAATACCCATGTATATCTAGAGTAATCATCCACAATGACTAGACAATAGCTATTACCTCCGATACTCTTATAGGTTATTGGCCCAAACAAATCCGTATGTAAGAGTTCCAATGGTCTAGAAGTTGACATGATACTCTTGGAAGGATAAGAATTAGCGACTTGTTTATCGGCTTGACAAGCACTACAAAGTCTATTTTTCTCAAACTTCACATCTTTCAAGCCAACAACTAAATCATGTTTGAAAAGCTTTTTGAGTTGAATCATTCCAACATGAGCTAGCCTTCTATGCCAAAGCCAACCCAATAAGGTTTTTGCCATTAAACAAGTTTTTAAACATGATTCACTTGAACTAAAATCAACTAAGTAAAGATTTCCAAATCTAAAGCCTTTGAAAGCTAAAGAGCTATCTTTTGCATTAGAGATGGTTACACCTTCACTATAGAATGAGCAAATTAGTCCAAGATCACATATTTGAGCAACAGATAGCAAGTTAAAGTTTAATGATTCTACTAAAGAAACATTAGAAATGGAAAGGTCATTTGAGATAGCAATTTTACCCAATCCTAATACCTTTCCTTTGCTATTATCGCCAAAAATGATCTTCTCAATTCCTTGACCATTCTCGAATGTGGTGAACATCTTTCTATCACTGGTCATGTGTTGAGTGAATCCACTATCAAACACCCAATGTTTTCCACCGGTTTTATAGTTCACCTACAAAACAAAAATCAAGTTCCTTTAGGTACCCAAATTTGTTTGGCTCCTTAGAGGTTAGTAACCAAGGATTTAGGCACCCAAATAGCATTCTTTTTAGTGCCTAGAATTGAAGTGCCAACAAAACGAGCGATTACTTTACCATCCTTAGTCTTTCTAAGCATATAGCAAGAATCATATACACCAAGAGATGAAGTCTTACCCTTAGGACAATCTTGTTGCATATGTCCTATTTCCCGGCACTTATGACAATACTTACCATTTTGCCTTACAATTCTTGTGGGCTTGTTTGCCGGCTTCTTACCTTTCTTAGGCACATACCCAAGGCCTTCCTTGTTGAATGAGCACCTTTGTTCACTCAAAAGTTTTTCAAGAGTGGCCTTACCCTTGAAACATCTTTCCAAGCTCTTGCTTAGCTTGGTCACTTGCTCTTTTAGCTCATTGTTCTCATGAACAAGCTTTTCATCATTTTGCTCAACAATATCATGATTAGTATTAACACTAGAGCAACACGGCATAGCAAGTAGATCATCACATAAAGTAGATGCATTAGTCTTAGCAATTTCTACACTAGGCATATCATCAATAATATTGCATGTAATTCCTATACTAGAATAAGACTTCCTTGAATATTCTTGGATAAGCAAATCACGAGCTTTCTTTAACCCCTCATAAGATTCTTTTAGAGATATAAACTCTCTACTTAAGATCTTATATTTTGATTTTTCTTTTCCAAGATATTCATTTAAATCATCAAGCATATCCATTAATTCATCATAAGTTGGTTCATCACTATTAATGGATTTTACCTTATCTCATTTTGCCATGAGGCAAGTAGGAGTAGAGAAAAGCGACGGAGCTTCCTTGATGGCGATGTCGACTAGTCCCTTCTTCTTGGGGGACTCTTCCTTATCGGAATCAGAGTTGCTTGACTCATCATTTGAATCCCACTCTCCAATGTGGGCTTCATGCTTGCCATCTTTGTGAAGCTTCTTGAAGAGCTTCTTCTTGCCATTGTACTCCTTCTTCTTGAATGACTTGCCCTTGTCATCCTTCTTTTCGGGGCAACGGGAAGCAATGTGTCCCTTCTCTTTACAATTATAGCACCGAATGTTGCTATAACGCTTCTTGTCACTTGAGGATTGCCCCTTCTTGTATTTGTCGAAGTTATAGCTTCTATTGGGGCGTCTCTTCATGACCCTCTTCATTCTTCTCACAAGGAGTGCATACTCCTCATCGGATTCATCCTCATCATCACTTGATTCTGCTTTGGCCTTGAAAGCGGTGATCTTCTTCTTTGAGGAAGATGTCTCCAAGAGCTCTTCCTTGTCCTTCTTGAACAACTCATTTGTGATGAGGTTGCCCAAGAGCCCCGTTGGTGTCATCCTTGGCAACTCAGGTGAGTTGAGAAATAGCGTCACCAACATCTCATATTTGTCCGGGAGAGCCCTAAGCATCTTGCGCACAACATCAACATCAAGAAGGTTAGTCCCAAGGCCTTTGAGCTCATTCACAATGTTGTTGAGTCTTGAATACATCTCATTGATGTTTTCATGAGGCAACATCATGAATGTCTCATATTTGATCCGAAGCCTATGTAATTTGGCTTCTTTGACCGTAGATGTACCCTCATGGATTTCCGAGAGAGTGGTCCAAATATCATGAGCGGTTTCCAAATTGCTCACTCTATTGAACTCATCCACGTTCAAAGCGCCTAAGAGAGCGTTCATAGCTTGGGCATCTAAATGAGCATTACGCGTCTCTTGATCTGTGGGATTTAGTGGATCAAGGGGCATGACGTAACCCTCATTTACGATTTTCCATATGCTTCGACTCATGGCCTTTAAATAAATTGATATTCTAATTTTCCAATAAGCATAATTAGAGCCATCAAATAAAGGAGCCTTTTTTATAGCAATTCCCTCACTAGCTATTCTTTTCTCTCTTAGACGGTTAAGTCTAAATCAATGAGAGACCAAACTCTGATACCACTTGTAGGATCAAGGATAACCGACAAGAGGGGGGGTGAATAGGAGGTTTTTAAATTTTTAACAAATTAACAATTTTAACCAATTAATAACTTACTCTAAGCAAGTTATACTTCTAGCTAAGCAATTCAATCACAATAAACAAGCTAGAAATATAAATACGGAAAGTAAGAACTAGAGATAACCACAATGACACAACAATGTTTTTCCCGTGGTATCGAAGACTTGCCG
The DNA here is from genome assembly GCA_036346405.1 of Phyllostachys edulis. Lineage (NCBI taxonomy): Eukaryota > Viridiplantae > Streptophyta > Magnoliopsida > Poales > Poaceae > Phyllostachys > Phyllostachys edulis. Next base: position 17,501,869 of record CM070567.1, read on the forward strand.
GTCTTCACTAGTCCACGTTGAGGAAGCTTGACACCTCAAGCCGGCTCCACGAATTAAGCCTTCCTCGATTCACTATGGTTGTTCTTCCGCTCGGAGATGGTGAACACCGAACCACTCACAAGCTTGCACCGGGCCTCTTCACAATCTTCTTTGAAGAGATCACCGTGCTCCACCACCAAACCGTCTAGGAGTGCAGCAACACTCCAAGAGTAATAGATCAACGGTCTTCACTTGACGGCACTCAAGTGCAAATGGATCAACTAGGAGTATGAATGCACTTGAATGAATCTCAACAAGCTCACAATGAATGCACAAGAGTGTTTTTAAGTGTTGAGTGAATGCACAAAGCTCTCAAGACTCTATAGATGTTAAATGGGCACTAGCAGCCTTTACTAGAGTAGTTTGGGGGGTATTTATAACCCCCACCAACAATTATGACAGTTGGGGACCAAACCCCAACTCTCAATGGAATCGGACGCAAGAAGCGAACGAAGCAGCAATGATCGCGACTTTAGTCTGAGCACAGTCAACGGCTAGAACAGTTACTAAAAATACACAATATAGCCGTTGGAAATCCTAGTCGGAACGACCGCCAACTAAGGTGCGGTACGTCCACTTTGCCCCGGTCGTACCGTTTTTACGAGCGGTACAACCGATCGTAGAGTTTCACAAATCGCTGAAAGATACAAGTGTTCTGGAATTTTCATACCACCATGTAAAAATCGGAATGACCGTAAAGCGGTACAACTGTTCCTAAGCGCTGAACGTCTGATTTTCAGAAAGAGTTTTTGAGCAGATTTACACTTGTTCTGTTTTTATTGAACCGCCTCATAAAATTCGGTACGACCGTACATCGGTACGACCGCACATCAGTACGACCGATTCTCACGAGCGGTACGACCGATTTCCAAGATCAGCTCTGAGGCAAAATGCATCGCTTCTAGTTTTCTTGAACCGCCAACTAAAAAACGGAATGACCGCAATACGGTAGTACCGCTCAAAGAGCCGGTCGTTTCGCATGTGCGCTCAGTTGGCTGTTCCCTTCAAAATACGGTACTACCGCCATGTATGGTCCGGTCATACCACACCAAGCGGTACGACCGCAATTATAACTGCGGTACTACCGATTTTGGACAGAAGCACTTAAAACTTTCAATTTTAATTTTAAGTTCAAATTGAAATGCATGTATGATCCTAAATTGATCCATATGGCACAAGAACATGCTATCAAGCTACTAGTGATGATCCCTCTTAATAGTACGGCATTTATCCTATAACCCGGTCTTCCAACCAAAACTCCTAAGACCAGTAAAATAGAAAAAGAAACCTAGACTACTTGTACCTTGTCTTTGAGCCAAAAGATCTTCATGTAGTACATTTGCATGCAACTTTGCATCAATAAGTTCACCAATGGGATTTAACCTTGTAAATACTCAATAAACACGTTAATCCCATATTCACATATTATCATTAATTACCAAAACAATTTTTAGGGGCCTAGATGCTTTCAACTAGGAACGCATCCTTAGTCCGTCTCAAGTACTTAAAGATGTTTTTCACAGTTGTCCAGTGACCTTCACTGGGATCAGCTTGGTATCTGCTCGTAACACTTAGAGCATATGATACATCTGGTCGTGTACATAGTATGGCATACATGATAGATCCAACAGCCGAAGCATATGGAATTCTACTCATTTTATCTTGCTCATCAGTGGTCATAGGACACTGACTCTTGCTAAGATTAATGCCATGTGCTATGGACAAGAAACCTCTCTTGGAATCTTGCATGTTAAACTGTTTCAACACTTTGTCTATGTACATATCCTGGCTTAATCCAATTAGCCTCTTAGATCTATCTCTATAGATCCTTATACCAGAATATATCTCGCATCTCCTAAATCTTTCATTGAGAAACTATTTCTTAATGAAGTTTTAACAGATTCAAGCATTGGAATATCATTTTCGACTAGTAGTATGTCATCTACATACAAGATCAGAAATACAAGCTTGCTCCCACTAACCTTTTTATAAACACAAGGTTCTTCTTCGTTCTTGATGAAGTCAAACCCTTTTGACCATTTCATCAAAACGAATTTTCCAACTCCGAGATGCTTGCTTCAATCCATAGATGGACTTATTAAGCTTGCATACCTTTCTAGCTTTCTTTGGATTGACAAAACCCTCATGCTGTGTCATGTACACATCCTCACTTAGGTTTCCATTAAGGAAAGCCGTTTTGACATCCATCTGCCATATCTCATAGTCGAAATATGCAGCAATAGCTAGAATGATCCGAATAGACTTAAGCATCGCGATAGGAGAGAAGGTTTCATCATAATCAACCCCTTGAATTTTTCTGAAACCCTTTGCAACCAGTCGTGCCTTATGAATGTGAACATTTCTATCCATATCTATCTTTTTCTTAAAGATCCACTTGCACTCAATGGTCTTAATACCATCAGGTGCATCAACCAAGTTCTAAACTTGATTATCATGCATGAACTTTATTTCGGATCTCATGGCCTCATGCCATGACTCAGAGTCTGGGTCCATCATCGCTTCTGCATAAGTTTTAGGCTCATCATTATTCAATAATAATACGTCATGCCCATACCTTATAGGCAATAGACATGGCCTTTTTTATCTACGTGGGGCTGATGCCTCATCTACAGGTTCAACAACACTTTGTTCATCCTGTAGAGGTTCAGTGGGAGTTTAAACATTTTCAGATGCTTCCCGAATTTCTTCAAGTTGCACTTTGCTCCCACTGACTCCTTTGGAAAGAAACTCTTTCTCCAAAAAGACACCATTACGGGCAATAAACACTTTGTTATCAACCTGATTATAAAAATAATATCCTTTAGTTTCCTTAGGATGCCCCACAAAGAAGCACTTATCAGACTTGGGTGTAAGTTTGTCAGACGTCAAACGTTTAACATAGACATCACATCCCTAAATCTTTAGAAAGATAAACTAGGACTCTTCCCAGTCTATATCTCATATGGTGTCTTATCTACTGATTTAAATGGTACCCTATTCAAAGTGAAAGCAGCAGTTTCTAGAGTGTAACCCCAAAAACACAATGGTAGATCTGATTGGCTCATCATTGATCGAACCATGTCCAACAAGGTCCGATTACGCCGCTCGGACACCCCATTCCATTGTGGAGTGCCTGGTGATGTAAGCTGTGGAACAATTCCACATTGTTTTAAATGATCACCAAACTCATGGCTCAAAAACTCATCTCCACGATCAGATCATAAAGATTTGATTGTCTTGCCAATTTGATTCTGTACCTCATTCTGGAACTCCTTAAACTTTTCAAAGGATTCCGACTTGTGCCTCATTAAATAGATATATCCATATCTACTATAGTCATGGGTGAAAGTAATGAAGTACTGAAAACCACCTCTAGCTGTCGTACTCATTGGTCCACACACATCAGTATGTATGAGTGCCAATAGGCCGGACGCCCTTTCACTCCAACCAGTGAAAGGTGTCTTGGTCATCTTTCCGAGCAGGCAAGATTCGCATGTTTCAAATGATTCCAAATCAAATGAGTTTAGCATTCCATCATCATGGAGCTTCTTCATGTGTTTCTCACTTATGTCACCCAAACGACAAATGAAAGTGGAATTCAAAACATTAGGCCAAAGCCTCTTTGCATTAATATTATAGACGTGTGCATCATCAAGATTTAAAATATACAACCCATTCAAAATAGGAGCATAGCCATAAAACATTTCATTCAAAAATATAGAACAACCATTGTTCTCTATTTGAATTTATAACCCTCTACCATCAAACATGACGTAGAGATGATGTTTCTGCTTATGGCTGAAACATAATAACAATTATTTAGTTCCATAATAAATCCTAAAGACAAAAGTAATGGTAGAGTCCTGACGGCTAATGCAGCAACTCTTGCTTTATTCCCGACGCGAAGATCCATTTCACCCCTTGCAATTCTCCTACTCTTTGTTAGACTCTGCATCGAATTGCAAATATGAGCAACCGATCCGGTATCAAATACCCATGAGTTAACAGAAGAGTCAGCAAAAAAAACATCTATAACATTAATACCTGAAGTGGAAGGTTTAGTTCCACCATTCTTTTTCAGATCAGCTATGTATTTTTTGCAGTTCCTTTTCCAATGGCCTGGTTTTTTTGCAGTAAAAGCATTCATTCTCTTGAGTTAGGCCAGACTTAGTCTTGGGTTTAGGCTTGTTAGTTTGGATCTCATCCGAAACTTTCTTCTTGCCCTTACCTTTGACCCAAGTCTTAGCCTTCTTCTTGAAGCTTGTACTCTTTTGCACTATCATCACATGACAGTTGCTTTTTTTAATGTTGTCCTCTACAGTCTTAAGCATCATATGCAGTTTGGTGAGATTCTTGTCCAAGCCATTCATATGGAAGTTCAGAATGAACTGCCCATAGCTTGAAGGTAGCGAAGCAAGAATCAAATCTGTAGCCAACTCTTGATTAAGTGGAAAACCAAGTTTTTCCAAGCTCTATGTGTAACCAACCATTTTGATCACATGAGGGCTCACCGAACTTCCCTCAGCTAGCTTACTCCCAAACAATTTCTTTGAGATCTCATATCTCTCAGTTCTTGCTTGAGTCTCAAACATGCCTTTGAGCGCCATGATCATATTATAGGCCTCTTGTTCTTAAACTACTTCTGAAGGTCTGAGTTCATAGCAGCAAGCATGAGACAGCTAACGTCAAGGGACTCATCACATGCCCTTTTATAGGCAGTTTTAAGATTAGTAGCAGCATCTTCAGTAGGCACATCTGGAATTGGTTTCTCTAGAACATGTTCCTTTTTATCTTGCCTAAGAACAATTCTTAGGTTGCGGGACCAATCCGCATAATTTGTTCCATTCAGTTTTTCCTTATCAAGTATCAAACGTAATGCAAAACTAGATATAGGTACAGCAGTTGGTGCCATGATCTACAACATAGAATATGCAAAGCTAAGACATATGTTCAAGTAACTTCTATTAAACAATTTAATAAAGATACTCCCACTAAATACCATATCCCTCTTATGACATTTTAGTGATTCAAGATCCATAATCATTTAATCTACTAGTGAGCTTTGGCATCACTGCTAGACGACTAGTGAAAATGGTAAGCAACCTTTTGCTAATCATATCTCTATATGACTCTTGTTGTTGGGCAGCATCTCTATCCTCCAGCACCCAACCCTATGCCCCAAGGTCCATAACCGTTATGATGACCTTGTCAAGTTAAACCAATGGCACTCTGCGTGTAAGTGTCTGACACAAACTCATCTAGTCAAGTAATATTAATGGCACTTTGCTTTAGCAAGACCTACCATTAAAATACATGACTTTGGATGGTGCAGCCAATTAGGAGGGCATCAATTTGACTTAATATTATGTGAGGGAATACTTCTACCATGTTAAAAGCATTTAAAGCATTTAAATAACATGCATAGAAATAAATGAACAGGAATATAAGGGCATTCACAGACAATCAAATTGCATTGTGATATAGTATGACCCTTCCACATGGTGATCTCCATCGCCATGCATCCTGTTCGCCATGTCTCCAAGTGGTTGACTCCTCCAAGTACTCCCACTAAACCATTACTCCTAATAGCACTAGTAATGAATCACAAGGAGTAAAGAAGCATCACAAGTCAACACAGAGACCGTTATACTAATATAGACAGCCTTGGGCTGCAATAAGTATGACACACAGGTCATGAAAATTACACACATACATGCATTTCATACATTATGGGTTATACTATTCACATCAATCCCTGCAAAAACAAGTTATGCATAGAATCCAATTCTATCGGACGACATGGGCACACACTACCTATAGCGTGTGGTACGAATACCCAGCACGACGATCGAGGGCAGCGCTCTCGGAAACTTTTTCCGAGACATGAATCTTATTTACATAACCGAGCCTTGGAAATCATCAGATTAATCATATTAACCCTATTCCAAACCATTCCAATCATTGCCTTGATACGACCACATACTACGGCATACTTCGATGGCAGAATTTCGACTGGTAGGAGTGATATGTAGTATGGTCGTGTATAGCGCAATAAACCATCTGGTCCTTTTAGGCCCATACCTCCTCGTAAACCCATCTACTACCATCGATAAACCAATCAATCTCATCGACCAGGGCCTAGTTCTTTCCATCTCTATGAACCGATCTAGGTTACTAGACCTGACTAGTAATAGATCCAATCTACTACTACCACATATCAACTATATGTGACTGATCTAGATCAAAAACCACGCATGATGGCTCTAATACCACTGTTGGGTCACGGGTAGGCTACGATAGCAACAAATCAAAATTTCCTACCACGTAAACCAGGAAGCCAAACAAGTAGATGATCACAGATCATTACCACCAGACGCGCAGAGCAGCGAAAGAAGAGATGGAGCAGCCTAGTCCAATGAAGAGTGCGTCGATGTAGTGGTCGTAGTCGATCGTCCAGCATCCTCGCGAGTCGATTGTCTCCTCCAGCAACCTCTGTAGTTCCTTATGAAGATCGTGGATCATCCTCAAGTACAACAGCAACCACAGTAGCGCCTCTATGGTATCCACACGTCCAGGGAAGGAACAACCATGCGACGGTGTGCTAGCACCAAGTCGCACGGTAGAGCTCTCAGGAAGATGGTGGCTAGGGTTTCGGTGGAACAACTCAACTCATGACTTTCGTCTGTCTCATCTGTTACGTTCACCTGTGTCCCAACAGCCTCATGCATCTCCTTATATAGTGCTCGTGACAGATCCTATCCGAACACGTTTGACGAATCGTATCCGTACTAGTTTGTTCTAACCCGTTAAGTGTGTGACCTTGTAGGTTCATGCGTAATCGGTTGTGACTCAAAAACCCTTTTCGATCACGAGTCATTAGCGGTTCCTAGCAGGACATAACGATTCCGGAATACACACAAATTATATCGGACGAACCTTAGTGCAATATGATCTACGACCAGGCCCCCATCACTAACGACCAGTTCGTAACTCTTTATGACCAGGTTTCGACCACTCTGTGATTACATTCGACCATTCTACGACCAGCTCGTATCTCCATACGACCAGTCCGTAACTGATCGAACTAAGTGACCTACTCGTGTATTCTCCCTTTGCCTCACGATGTCTGGTTGAACTCCAGGTGAGATGTTGTGTCATCCATGGACTGTTCAATACTTTCTCGATCGAGTGTTAGATAACTTCACGTGGTCGAACACTTTGACCACTAGTGGCATGGCCATGCACTTTCTTTATCCGACCACAACGAGGGGCCCAGAGACATCTCTCCTGTTATATTAGGAGGGGCAAATCCCATATCCGACCAGTCACATTCTTCTGCATGTTTCATAGCATACCCGAAAGCTACCTTTATAACTACCCAATTAAAAGTAGCGATTGGCAACCCCTAAGAGTGCTATTACACATGTAGGAAACCATGCTGATCTCGGGTCTAAGGATTATACATCATCATTGCTTGAGACCAACTAACGACACATAGAATCATAAAAATATCAATAGTGTCTCAAAGTGGGTCAATCCAACCCTATGTTCTCTAACATGTGTTCACATTATTGATTCGATATCCCCATATCCATGACTGGTGAAACATGGTCATCAATCAATACATGCGTTGGTCGATAGAGTCATTGGTGTTCCGACCATCGACATCCGACCAGGGATTCATTGAGAACGACATCATATAAGTTAAGAGTTTCACCAACAAGTTACATACTTGTTAATCTTCATAACCAATGATTCATTCAAGGAACAGGATAATATATTATCCAATATTATGAACATAATAAAATATAATCATCTCTATGATTGCCTCTAGGGCATATTTCCAACAACCGCAAGATGAACAAATAATTCGACGGAAATAAGGAGAGCGGTTCAGCTCCAAGGGCTTTTAGAGGGAAAGAGGTCTATGATATGGTTAAGGATATTGATGTTGTGCTTGGAAAGGGACATAAATTAAGGATCCATCAGAAGAACATCTGGAAGAAGCAGTCAATTTTTTGGGACTTGCCTTATTGGGAGCACGTAGAAGTTTGCCACTGCATCGACATCATGCACATGGAGAAGAATGTATATGATAGCTTGATTGGTCTCTTACTGAACATTGGTGGCAAAACAAAGGATGGTGTTAACACACGACGTGACTTGGTTGATATGAACATAAGGACCAAGTTAGCATTGAAAGAGACTGATAAAGGACGAGCGTACCTTCCCCCAGCTTGTTACACTCTGTCCAAGGCTGAGAGAAATGAATTGTGCCAGAACTTGCATGGTGTGAAAGTTTCATTCGGTTACTTCGTCAGAACTAAGAAACTTGTTTCTATGGAAAATTTAAAATTAATTGGTGTGAAGTCTCATGATTGTCATGTGCTGATGACACAAATGCTTCCTATTGCAATTAGAAGTATCTTGCCGAACAAGGTTCGAGTGACAATCTTGAGGCTGTGTTATTTCTTTAACTCAATTGCTCAGAAGGTCATTGATCCCAAAGGACTAGATGCTCTGCAGGCTGAGGTGGTGACGACTCTATGTCATCTTGAGATGTATTTCCATCTGTCCTTTTTCGATATCATGGTCCATCTCATTGTTCACCTTGTGAAAGAGATAAAGATATGCAGCCCTGTGTTCCTATGTCATATGTACTCATTCGAGAGGTACATGGGAATTCTCAAGTCCTACATACGGAACCAATCTCGACCGGAGGGCAACATCATCGAAGGTTATGCAACCGAAGAGGTCATTGAGTTCTGCATCGACTACATGGCTCAGGTGGAACCGATAGGTGTGCCTCTATCTCGCCATGAGGGGAGACTAGAGGGTATCGGGACCATCGGAAGGAAAGCAATCACTCCCGATCTGAATATGTACACTCAAGCCTATTTCACAGTCTTGCAACACAAGACCCAAGTGTCCCCGTACATCGACGAGCACAAAGACATGGTACACCAACAGAATCTAGACCGATCGGAGGTTTGGATCACGAGAGAGCACAACGGTCGGTTCAACGAATGGTTAAATGTGCGATTCACTGGGAGGTCATCAAGTGATGATACGCTGCTATGGTTGGCAAAAGGGCCAAAATTTACAATTATGACATGGCAAGGATACGACTTAAATGGTACACATTTTATACGATAGCTCAGGATAGAAAGAGCACAGTCCAGAACAGCGGTGTCTGCATAGATGCATTTCACGAGCAGTTCAATACCGCCAGGCCACATGGGTTGAACTCGTACTATGGGTTCATAGAGGAGATTTGGAAGCTTGACTACGTACTTTTCAAGATCCCCTTGTTTCGATGCCATTGGGTTAAGCTTCTGCAGGGTGTGAAGGTCGACAAGTATAGCGCCACTACTGTGGACCTCAAACATGTTGGATACAAGGATAAACCATTCGTAAGCAAGTTGTTCAAGTTTTTTATGCAATGGACCCGGCAAATAAGAACCGTCACGTAGTTTGTTATGGAAAAAGAAGGATTATCGAAGTTGAGAATGTCGTGGATGAGGAAGAGTACAATTAATTTGACGAGTTGCCTCCATTCAGAGATAGCATCAGGCTTGAGGAAGAACCCAGTGAGGAAGCTTGCTATATGTGCGTCGATCATCATGAAGGGCTATATTTCAATTAAGAATTTCTTCCATTGTAATTTATTCCATAGCATGAGACATGATCTATGTTTTCTACTCTTGGTTATTATTTCGCTGTCAATGTGGACTTGCTATGTGTTATGGACTTGTAATCTCTTATTTTGATGTCAATGTGGAATTCTCATGTCCTAATATGTCAAATATGATGGACTTAATGTACATCTTCCTATTCTTGTATGGCTTATAAAGGTATAGAATGAACTATGGCTTATAAATGTCTAGAATGAACTATCACATAGTAGGTAGGCTGGCATATCACAGACGGTTCCATAGTAAAACCGTCTGTGATATGGAGCATATCACAGATGGTTCCATAGTAGAACCGTCTGTGATATGGCGCATATCACAGACAGTTCTATAATGGAACTGTCTGTGATTACTTATCATAGATGGTTCCATAATAGAACCGTCTGTGATATCCCTTTATTAGAAGGGTACCACTAGGGTTTGCGCCCTTACTCTTCACTTCCCACTCGAGCGTAGCAGACCTCGATGCCGTCGCCGCCCAAAGCCTCCTTCCCACTAGCTCCAGCTGCCCCCTACTTCGTCGCTAGCTCCGGCTGCCCCGATTCCCCTTCTCCCCGTCCTCGACACCCCTGTTGCTCCTCGGGAGTGACTCACCTTCAACGCTGCCCATTTGCCTGGCCTGCCACCACCTCCGGCTCCTCCTCCCCGGCTCGGTTTGTTCTCTCCCTCTCTCTCTTTCCCCCTTGGGCGCCGCACCCTCCTAGCACCGCCGCCGGGCTCAGCCACGCCCGATCCTAGCTCGACCCTTTGGTCGCTGACGCCTCTGCTCCTATTACTCACTGGCCAAAATGTTCTTCTATGTTCTTCAGTGGGATCTATTAATGCTCTATGATGAAGTTAGTCATATACTGAAATTGATTATGATAATTAGTTCTAACTTGAGCTCTAGTGAGTTTCTTGCTTCTGTATCTTAGCCCACCTGCTGTTATTAGGCTTGAAGTCCAGAGATATATAGACAATAGGATTGAGATGGCAAAGGCTTGTTCTTTTGCAACTCTCCTTCTAATAGCACACACTTTCATCAATCATCTGTGCTTTATACTGTTTATTGATGTGTTCCTCATGTTAATGTTGAGCATAATATTATCTTTAGATGACTTGAAAGAATTTCATGGATACATGTTATTATGGTCATTTATTACATTTTTATACTATGCTTTATTGCTGATAGTGAATGCTGGGCTTAATTATGATTATTTGCTAAAACTGCACATTTTACAACAGCTTATACAGGATTAAGCATTTTTATGCTTGAGCTGTTGTACTAATGAGTGTTGCTGGTGCTCAAGCATACATGTTAATGATGAATGCTGGATGCATAAACATAGCGGGATGGATGGAGGTAACTGCTATATAAAATTGTATGGATATAAAACTGTGTTGGTGCAAATGACATGGTTGAGTAGTACATACTTGATACATATGTGTTGGATATATTGGAGACTTTCTTGAGTAGTACGTACTATATATGCTTTCATTTGTTGAGAATGTATTGTCTATTGATGTGAATGTATCCTTTGATACTATTTGTTTATATAGTTAATTGGTTAGGCAACTTCTATTTTTTCTATATAAAATATGTTTCCAAGGGAAATTATCTTCGAAAATACCTACTGGATATCAACTTGCAATCCATTTTATTTAAACTCTCAGCGTTTTGAATTCTAAAATTTTAGTTCATTACGTATGTAACTTATATAGATAGCAAGTAAGCGAGATGGCGTCCGCACCATCTTCGCTGCTGTCATTGACGTCGCCGAATGCGTCTAGATCTCTGAGGAAAGTGGTACATAAGCAAGATGACAGAGGAATATCGAAACTGCTTGCGAACCGAATGACCATCACGGAGGTTAGTGCCATTCGGGTCCCTCTGAGTCCCAGGAAAGACGTGGCGAGATTCCGGACCATCTACGGGATACTTGGAAGGAAACGGGTCCCCATGACCACACCAAGCTGGAAGTCTCTGATGGACGTAGAGAGAGGCCAGCTGTGGACTGAAATTTCAAGCTCGTTCACTATCCTAGAAGCAGACCAGGCATGTGTGGAACGGTAAGCGTTGCTCGTGATGGGACATGCGTGGAGGACCTTCAAGAGCATGCTTGTCACGAAGTACGTGAACACAGGTCGGACGCCCTTCACGAAGTATCAATTCTTGTCGTGGGATACATGGAATGCCTTTATGCGGATGAAGACAACAGCCGAATTTCAGAAGCAAAGTGCGGTGCACAAGGCTATCCAAGCACAAAATACTCACCCCAACAAACTCGACACCGCTGGGTACGCGGGTAAAGCCACACAATGGGCGGCGAGGACGAGAACGCAACCCGGCCATTTGCTGAGATCACAGACGAGCGCGCCCAAAGCTGGTTAAGAGCGAGGGCATCAGTCACGTCTTCGAGCGGCATCTCTTTGACAAACCTGGCAGACGAGGAAGTGTCTCAACGTCTAGTAAATATGTCAAACACTACCAGTTGTTAATAAGTCCATAACTTCATAGTGTCTAAAATAACATGATGACCTCTTGCAGCAAGCATTGACTACCGAATCTTCCCAAGGCTCCTTCGAAGTAGTCAGGGAGAAGGATATACTATTCACAACCCTGGAAAACAAGCAGCACCTGGGTCACACGTGAGACGTTGGGGTTTACGTACCTTGGAGGGATAGATTCGCAGACGACTCCTGCATGTACAGGAGTAGGAAGAGATCCAAAGCCGAGCGTGAGGACCGGTTGGTAGAGGAGATTAATGTGAGGCTTACTGTAGAATTTTAAGGGCAGATAACAAGATTGCAGGATCAAATGAATCAACTCCTCAACCAGTCACAACCCGCCCCCATTATTTTGGCAGCCAGTCCTCCTCAACATCGGAGTAGCGTCGCGTCCACACAAAATTCTCAACATGGTGACGTCCAATTACCTATCGACGACATCAAGGTAATGTACATCTCTGGAATACTCCAAAGATATACCTATAGAATGCCTTAGCTAATTGTGAATCGTTTTATAGGAGCCGACGCCCTGCAAGCTCCAAGTGAGGCTAGTTGGGTCCATTTCTATTGAGGCTAGGCGGGGGATGGCGTATCCATGCCAAGAAGGGACAGTGCAGCACGGTACCCAACTGACACAGGGTTACGCTAGGGTCCAGGTGGACATGGTACATGACAATTTCATGGCCGTCCCACTGGAGATTCGCCCAAACGAAGACATCAGAACACTAGGGGATGCCATGTACACTTTTATCCAGTGGCCCAAGAAGGACATCACCCTGGACGCTGAAGTGTCGCGATCTCAACATGACCACACCTCTCCAACAGGACCCTCGGTGACTCCACCTCAACCTTTTCTTCAGAAGGCTGCCTTATCGGTTCCTGTGGAGAAGACACCGAAGGAACAAGTAAAGCATGTCACCGTATCAGTTCCCGAGTCGTCTCACGAGAAGATGTGTAGTGGGCGAGTCGTTAAGGCCAAATCAAAATTGACGAACATTAAGACGCCTCCCAAGCTCGGGAAATACTCCCTTAGAAGTCCGTTAGCCCTCGACATAGTATTAGTCTGCGCTAGAGTAAGTTGCCAGTCTTTACATGTCTGGTACATGCGGAAGACCAAAGAGAAGGGGTGCGATACTGGAATCACCGTCAGATACATGAACGAGCATTTCTTCGACGAGCCGGGCCACTTCGTTGTGGGCTTCGACGACTTATTCGACCTATACAACCTCAATGCCCTCTATGCCTCGCTTCTACGATGTTGGATACTGTAAGTATGTACAATTAAGTTCTACATTCACGTAATACCGATAAATGTCGCAACTCATTGCTTATGTATAGATACATAATGAAAATAGCCCGGCAATTGCAAGAACCGGTGGGTTTCCTCGACCCACACTTGATCTCTAAGCAATGCATCATCAAAGATGCATCCTACGTCGTGAAATACATAACGACGTGATTTCTTGCTCAGAGCAACAAGGACTACATAATGGTGCCCTACAACCAGAAGTAAGTGCTTCACTACTTACTATAAAATTTTCATTTGTACTTTATACGAAACACGAACTTAGGTTTTATGACTATAGCGATATACATGAGTAGGTTCCACTAGATCCTTTTAGTCATTGTACCAAAGAGAAACAAGGTAATATACATTGATTCCCTACTCAACAAAAAGCACGACTTCACCCTTGTGCAAGGAATACTCGACAAGTATGCTTATTTCCTCCATACATAACTCTATTGTAGTCTTCCTTCGTTTGAAATGGTCGAGGATAACTTTTTGGAATCATATAGGTCATTCAGCACCTATGTTGCGGAGGGAGGGATACACAAGGAATCGAACGTCACACTGCAACACAGGACATGATTTTCGGTACGTGCTACAACATAATAATCCAATATCATACTTTGTAATAATGCGTCTCCAACTGACTATACCTTTATATGTAATCCTATTTTTGTAGTGTCACAAGCAAAAACAAGATCACCTATATGCATTCTACGTTTGCCGTCATATGTAGCAAATCATGAGTGCTAAGACGAATAATCCAAAGGTTTGTCAATCTCGCAATAATTATTTTGTAATTATAAATTTAAATATGTATGCTTACTACCTTACTCTTGCTAGCGACAGGGAATTAATCTCGATTTAGATTCACTCGTTATGATCGAGATCTCAGAGGTTCGAGGAATGCTTGCAGCTTCATCAAGATGCAGATTGTTAATGCCGACGGAGAGTTTCACTCCGTCTTCACCGCTGAACGACCTTCAAACAATTGATTCAATTGTAATTCACTTTGAGTAGTTGTAATTCAATTGTAACTCTAGCGACAATACTTGAACATACTCTTTTGTAATTGATTTTGAGTTGTAAATGATCACTTTGATTTGTCAACAATTGATTCATCTATGATTTATCTGTTTTCTGCTTGCTTGTTTTTAGAGGGCATGGCTAGCAATTTCTGAGGCTAGCCGAAAATGAGAAGAAAAAAAGTTAGGTTCAACGAAATCGTAGATGGTTTTATCGTATAAACCGTCTGTGAAGGAATACTATCACAAACGGTTCATACCAATAACCGTCTGTGATATGACTGATACCACAGACGGTTCTATTTACTAACCGTCTATAATAAGTGTCCAATTACAGATGGTTTTTTTTATTAAAACCGTTTGTGATATTTTACATATCACAAACGGTTTCAACTAATAACCGTCTGTGATATGTAGGATATCATAGACGGTTATCGTTACAAACCGTCTGTGATATATATCCAATCACATACGGTTTTTAAATAGAACCGTCTGTAATATTCTACATATCACAGACAGTTATTGGTTGAAGCTGTCTGTGATAGTGGCCCTTCACAGACGGTTTTAACAAAAAAATCGTCTATATTGTGACTTATCATAGATGGTTCAAAAACCGTCTGTGATAACCGCTTGTTATCACAGACATATAAATTCAGACGGTTCCGAACCATATGTGATGACGGTCTCTGTAGTAGTAACGTTTCTTGTTGGAGTGCCGAGGCTGAGTTGTGAGCCATGGAAGCGTTCACAGCTGAGATCACTTAGTTTCGGTGGCTACTTGAGGATTTCGATGTTTCAGCTTCGGCACCGACTCCTCTTTTATCAGACAAAACCAGTGCAATTAGCGTTGCTTAAGATCCAGTGAAGCATGAGCTCACCAAGTATATTGGAGTAGATGCTTCGTACATGAGATCGCATATGCAGTACCGAGTTATTGCTCTTCAGTATGTGCTTTCGGAGCTTCAGTTAGCAGATTTCTTTATCAATGCATAGACTAGAACTTAACACAGCTTCTACCTCTCCAAACTCAGTGTTGTTGATCCACCATGAGTTTGAGGAGGGTGTTAGATGTTAAATATGTCTTTTGTATAGGGTGTTCTTTATATATTTACTTATACATGTAATTTGTATATTTTGACGTTTAGCCTATTGAAATAGATCAAAGGTTCATTCCAATAGAAGGCACTAACTGTCGCTTATGAGCGCTTTTACACCAAATTAGGTGAGCAAATTAAGACCACTGTGCACTCTGTAGTGATTGCTGCTTCCTGGTAGAAAATGGTACTGCTAATCTGCAATGCTGCCAGCAGAAATTATAGACTTACCTGGCAACTTCTGACTTTAAACAACTGTATGAAAACATCCAGCTTATAACAGCTCAAGTACATACAGGTTCTATTGTTTTTCTGCACGAACCACAATAATACAAATAAAGAGGAAGATAACTTTTCCGTTTTTCTATTTTTTTATGTTCCTGCCTTTCTATTTTCTTACAAGTAGGCATAAAAAGATTGTAATTGATTATTTTAGTACGTCCTAAAATCAGTTGATTACAGGATGGTGTTATGGTACGTTAAGTAATGATTTATGTTAAAATATATGTCCTCTTCACATAAAATGTTGCGTTAACTTCCATGTAATGCTACACCTACATTTTACTACATACTCCTATATTTTATTGGACTAATATTTTATATTAGTATATGCTGCAATGTTTTCCTAGTGGTACTGCATCATTCATCCATCCATTCTGTTCATTCTTAGTTATGATTGTCCCAGAGCACACATCATTGAATTTTTTTTATTAATTAATCTTTTTTAAAATTTATTTTAAAGTTAACCATCGACGAACTTTATTTCTAATTCTGACGCTTTTAGTCACGCCACCACTCATAGTGTGACAAAATAACGCTATCACGCCAGTCCGTATCTGGGCAAACTCTTGTCACGCCACCACCCGTGGCGTGACAGTGTTGTTTAGTCACGCCACGACCAGTAGTGTGACAAAAAGTGCTATTTAGCGGACTTATCATATGACATGACAGCGTTATTTTGTCACGCCATGGGTGGTGGCGTAACCACAGGGGTCAGAATTGGAAATAAAGTTCGCCGGAGGTTAACTTTAAAATAAAAATTAAAAAAAGATTAATTAATAAAAAAAGTTCCTCATAATTTTGGTACTGCCTATGGCTAATTCCTTACTTTTTTTTTCATTATTCTCCCTTTATTTGTTAACTGACATGTGTGGTCCAGTTAAGGGTCCTTACATTAATTCTCTACTGTACTCTGCTGTCCTCTTTGCATGCAAGCAAATGAAAATGGTTGATGGGTTGGATATTGTCATGTTAGTTGGTCGAAGGACGGCTAGTGAGGGTGTCAAGATATTCAAGCTAGGTGGCTGGGAATCCCAGCAGCTGGGCAGTGACTGTCATGATTGATGATCACTTAGAAAATTAGTGCCTTTTTTATCCTGCCATACTTTCTTTTTCTTGGGACAGGTTTATCCTGAATGGCCTTGTATAGTTCAGGCTGGCAATCAGATTCTGGGGGAGAAAATAACTTGGAACTAATTATGGAAGTGTTGAACAAACCGGGCCCCTGTTTGATTTACTGATGAATTATGAACTCACTTTATGCATCCATTGTTCATGGTTCTCTCTTGCCCATTGACCTCTTTGTAATGAATGCATTTTTTATATCACTAGAAATCATAACAATGTGATAGTTATGACAATCTTGAAATCTTGCTTTCAAAAAACAATTTCGAAATCCTTCTTCAGTTAAGTGAACATTAAAAGAATACTTCTTGAGTACTGTATCTGATATTCATGATGGTCCCAACACTCTGAACTGTCATAATGGACTTGTTGGCTTGCTCCACACCTGCTAGAAAGCTTTATTCTACCTTCACTGCTTAAAATTATATTAACTTTTACAGCTTGTTGTATGGTCTATTTCAGCACTGATTAATTAATTTGGTTCGGTATGTACCATTTCTTTTTGAGGTGCCAGCTAATTGATGCTTTTCCCTATTGAAAGTTTAGGGTGTTCAAAATGTGATTTTCTTTTTTATATTTATTCACTAGCCAAACAACATGACAAATGATGAATCAAGACCCCACAGTTTTCTCTACTTTAGGGGGGAAATCAATGCAATTTTATGGCTTGCATACGCGCAGACATGTTGCGAGTGTAATGTTCAAATGGTTCAAACCCGGTAGAGATATCTCGACTCAAATATAACAAGGTCTACATGCAGATACAAGACAATAACATCATTGTTCTCTGAATGCACATGACCTGCATTGGGAAAAAAGAAGAAGAAAAAGAACCGCGCCACGGGAAGATATAGTGCTCTGGAGGAAATGCAAGAAGACTCATTATTTATCTCTGGAAATGCTCAAGGATTAATACTCCGATTCTTCATCCTCCACTGACCCAGCCGATTGTGATGTCTTATCATGATCGTTCTCGAGTTGGCTGAAATTTCCCTTCTCTTTGATCAGCTGAATATGATGGTGCTTGCAGTAGAGCTTCCCCTCATGCGCGATGTAATTCGAAGGGCTGATGGTGCATCCTCCATGGCAGCACTTGAAGCAGCTCTTGTGGTACATAGTGTTATTGACAGTAACCTGCAGAATTGGTGGGTGCATCGCAATGAGAACACTGTTATTCATGCAAACTCAAGAGGTACGATATGCCTGTGTCGCCTTTTCTTATCTTTAGGCAAAAAGATCAATAATTGAGTGTCCAACTTGGAAAGGCACTGGATGAGGGCAAAAAGATCAATAATCCATTGCAAGTTATATTATTGAGTGGACACTGGACGAGGGCATGAGCAGATATGCAAAAACCGACCCAGAAGGAGTCCATGTTGATTGGCAGCGTCAAGTTGGAATTTGTAGCGAAGCAAATCTTCAATAATCATGAGTGACGGTGTTGTCACATGATTTGTAATGATTGAATTTAAAATTCAGTCGTCTTTTGGTTGTAAGGCTTTGAGCGACCTTCAACTTGTTAGATACTTTGGAACTTATAACTTTGTAATAAATTGGGTTGTGTGCATCCTTGATGCAGAGGCCGGAAGAGTTTTTCTCTTCCATTATCTAAAAAAAACTTGGAAAGGCATCGAGTGTTGCCTTCATAAATGTAAATTCAGCTACAGGTTGTCAAGTAAAGAAAACTCTAGAAAAATAATGGAGATGGTTAGTTAGAATACAAAAATAGTACCCTCTCAATTGGATAGACTGTCTTGTTGCATCCAACACATTTCTCTCTGGTGCCAGCAAATGCGCTTGAGACTTTAATAGCATTCTGCCAAGATACAGTCATGAACTCATGATAAGCATCACCAAATGTGATAGTTGAAAAAGAACAAAAGATGAATAATGCTGAGTAGATGATATGAAACCGTACAATACCGACTGTAGAGACACCAGGATTTTGTCAATATTCTGCTTATCATTTTTGCCAGATGTCACTTTTTATTGGACTAAGTTCCCAATTTGTTCAGATCCATGTGTTACATTTCAGGTTTTGAGTAACAAGTGTATCGGTATTCTGAAATCTTAATAGTTTCCGTCCCTATTCAGATCCATGCATTTCACTTCAGGTTTTGCGGGGCTGTTTATGCGATCTATGCTATCAATGTGTATCAGTATTTCTGTGTAACTTTTGGATTGAAAAAAATAAATAAATGCAAAAGAAGCAGGTACTCGAAATGAGTATTCTGTACAAAATGAATTCTAACATGCTGCATACCTCATTCTCAACATTTTTTTCTGGCTTGACAACCTTCGGAGTTCCTGAACCATTGCAGGTGAGGACATGCTAGTCAGGCTCAAGAACCACTGTATTGCAAAGGAATCAGGGAAACGGGCGGATACCTTCAAAGCTCTTGTCCAAGCTTCCAGTCCTCTTGAACAGCTGATCAAAGTGAGGCCTGCAGTAGAGCACTCCTTCGAACGAGTTGTAATTCGCAAGCTGCATCAGAAACACCATCAGGCATACTGGTTAGTTTCTCTACCTTGCATCACTTCACTTCTTGCAGAAATTTCAATGGCGTATGGAGGAGGTACCTTGAGGGTGCCCTTGCAATGGTGGCACCTGAAGCAGGCCTTGTGGTAGACCCGGTTGTCGGCGGTGAGCTTGTCGACCAGGTACACCGTCTTGTTGCAGGCCGTGCACTTGGTCGTCGTCCCCTGAAAGGAAGTCGCCATTGCCTCCTCCCTCTCTACAACCAAACGCTAGCTCTGTGTGGTATGGTGTTCCAACACTAGCTCCCAAGCCCTGAGTTGCTGATGGTTATATGGTAGTGGCGTGGTTGGTGGTGGCCTGCAGGTATTGATCCTGCGAGGAGGAGGACAAGGCAGGACAGCTTGGGAGACAGGGAATATTGGGGGTGGCCGGGTGGCAGGCAGATTGGCCGAGCGAGCGAATGATGGAGAGATGAGATGGAAGAGAGAGTGGGAGGAGGGGTACGAGGTGGGGGGCCGGTCTGACATGAATGGGGAAAAGGGTGGTGGTGGTTGTGGAAATTTGCGGAGGGGCTAAGCAAAATCCAGCACAAATGCTGCAGTGCAGGGATACTACCATGGTGGGTGATGACTGATGATGACATGGCCATGGCAGGAAGGGAGAAAATAGGTTGTGACAATCATTTGAGAGAGAGAGAGAGAGAGAGATGTCTCCTGTTTTACTGCAAGAGGGAGAAGGGATGTGGATGGGTGTTTTTGGAGCAGGAGAATGCAGATGGGAGTGAAAACTAAAGGGCAGCTGATTTCTTTCCTCGAGTGAAACCGCTTTTAGGATCTCTGATTGAAACATGCTGCCACACCATGTGTGTGTGCACTGAACCAAAGTTGAATGTGTCTCCAGCCTTCTGTATTCACAGCCTCTGGTTGCTTCTTGTGAAAGTGTGAAAAAAGTCATTTTGGAAAGTTTTTTAGGTTGCTTCAAGTGAAAGTACACAAAAAAAGACAAATGGCCTCATCTTTTGTATAAACATTTGATTCCTTTCAACAGTATATTTCTTGTTCTTACTAATTCCATACTATACTCCTAGATCTTTGTGTATGAATGAACCGACCTGACATGATTCTTGTTTATCTTTTGTATAAACATTTGATTCCTTTCAACAGTATATTTCTTGTTCTTACTAATTCCACACTATACTCCTAGATCTTTGTGTATGAATGAACGGACCTGACATCATTATTGTTTAGCACAAACTATAAGTTTTCCAGAAAATTGAATCGTACAACCGATATATCAAAATTATGCAAATTATTCTTGTAATTTCACATCTGTCACTCTGTGTCGGTAGTTTCCTCAGGATGCTGGCCAGTGGCCGGGAAAACAGATGTCCGGGCCAGGAGAGGAAAGACACTGATCTTCAGATCTTGACTCTTGATGTCAAACAGAATTAGCTTTTTGTTACTACTAATTTATACACATATTTCAGGCATGGCCATCAGCCACCAAGCATCGAGAGCCATGCTCAACAGATCCAGAAGACAAGGCCACCACAACAGATATGAAAGACCTGCATCAACTCTTTTGTCAGATTCTCGTCACAAACCTTCATCCTTACTCATTAGCCATGATAACATGCATTCATAATTCATTCATGCAAGCTAGAACAATAAGATATTGCATGTTGGGTGCGTGTAGATATCTCTTTGTGGGGGCCAACTCAAATTAGATTTAGTCTTCTGTTTTCAGATCATGCCATGCATTAGATGATGATTTGATGAGTGTGTTATCGAGAGAAGGAGATGGTGACATGTTGCTGTGCTGTGGCGTGTATTGTTGCGGTCGATGGAACATTATGTGTGCTAAAAATGCAGCTTTGGTGTGTTTAATTTGTTGTTATTGTGTGAATCAGTTGCAAATTCATTGCGATGTATGGTGATTTGGATACAAGTTGAGGTCGTTGTTGAAGTTATTGAACTGGTGGAGTACCTTTTTTTTTATCAAACTATAATGCGAATTGATTTTGGTTTATAATTTGGACGCATGAACCATTGGGTTGATACCTGTCACTGGGCCCCAGGTACAGCACTTTTTTTTTTGTTAGAGGCTTAGAGCTATCTGTGACTAGTTTGGCGATTATACTAACTAGTACCCGGACACGTCCTTAGGGCATGTATAATGGTATAGACAGCTGCTGTCTATAGCAACTCTCCATGTCACCTATAGACAGCACTAAAAACAACTCATAAAATGGTACAGACGGCTGCTGTCTTTTTAGTTGTCTTTATAGAACACACAATCTTTTAATATTTTTCTTATTTCTTGTGCTATAGTCGACTACAGGATTGTAGACAGCATCTTTCTCTCTCTTCATTCTCTTTCATCGACGTCAGCAAAAATCCTACATGGCAATGACTATAGATGGCTGACATAAGCCCATTGTACATGCTCTTAGGTGCACAGCAACCGACGTGGCAAAAGGCGCATGCGACCGGCCCACAGCAATCGAGGTGGCAAAAGGCGCACGCGATCGGCCCTTGGCGCGCAGCAACTGAGGATCGAGCAGACGAACGTGGGAGCAAATCGCCCTGACGATCGAACGGCGGAAAGCAGTTCACCGAAGCATCGCGCGACAGCGAGGAGCATGGCGACGTAGCCCGTCTGTCCGCGTTGTCAGGCTTCCTTCGTTTATCTGGTACAGACTAGTAGACCTGCGCGTGCCTTGGCACACCGAGGCAATGCATGCGAAGAAAGGGTAAAAACTGAAAAGCATATGAGCAGACTGCAAAGAAGAACAAAAGCAATAGAATAGAATAAGAAAACTTAGCCAGTGAACTAGGACTATAGCTGTGCAGGCAACAAGAAAAACAAAGGTGAATGAACTCTATAAGATAAATGTTCAGTTTGATCTAAAAGTTTTAGCCCTTCCCTCCATCAGCACTTTGGGAGGTTGTAAAGTCTTTTATATGCATCTTATCAGCCTTGCTTTTTAAAAGAAACTTTTTCTATACATTTTATGTGCCACAGCATGATGTTAAAGGAACAATCTACATGCGAGGACGGATGATCCATCCGATGAAGCGTATGCATGTGGAACCAAGAATTTAGCAAATTACTTGTATTGAGGTCGACAGGCAGAACCAATTTTGCTAGTTTTGTTTCTTTCGAGTTTGTAATATTACAAAGATATTGGCTACATTTTGTGGAAATACAGCACTGAGAATACTTCAGCATAACAAAAATTGCAAGGTCCAAGAACTATGTATACTTATATATAGATCTTACCAGCTTTACTAATATGCTATATATACTTCTGATTGAACAAATCATACACGAAAACTAAGACAACAAAGGAAAGCAGCACTATGCTATTCCCATTTTCAGTCATTATTGTTCTGAATTTCTGATTAAGGTAGCTTGCATGTTGGTCCTTAATGTGTTTATAAGATTATATGAGAGCACCTAGACAACTATAAGAACAAAACAATATAATATAAAATTAAAGGTACCAATAAAAGAAAAGGTCCTAGAAAGAAGCAATCCTGACCATGACCAGTCCAATTATAGCAAGGGAACAAAAAACAAGCCATGTATGTATATGTGTACTCAGTTGTCCATGTATATTTGTAAGAAACAATACGGAAATGAGAGATCTGTTAGAAAACCTGTTCAAGTCTCAAATCATGTCCATTTAGTTTTGCATATATAACAAGATATCCTTGTTGCTTAGTCCATGTAGTCATGAGATCCTTTGCGGGCTCCCCAGTTTCCTCTTAAAGAATAGCCCATAGGTCTTTATGAGGCTAACAGTGGATTCCACAGTAGTTCTTAGACATCTATACATTAGTCACATAGTGAGACCAAGTGTGTACCTCCAAGTAGTGAGAAAGAACTATCAATGTCTTGAATTGCTTGTCCATTTGCTAAAGTAAAAGAGCATACAAGTCAGCTCCACATAATAGCAGTAAAATTTGGAAAACCAAACATAAAAGGAGCACAAGATACACAACTAAAAGGCAACATGACAGATCAAGTCTGTCATGTTATACATCTGTAAGACTAATTTGTCTGGTACAAAATTTAAATTTGTCAATAACCACAAGGGATACTTCAAAATGGGAATACATGTTTCTTTGCGTAATATTCTTGAATTCCGTATGAGCGTATACCGAATATAAAGAAAATAATTGAATATGTTTATTACATCAACTACAAGTCTAAGCCATTATGAAATGCTGCACATCTGCAGGTCTATAGATCTGATAATATTATTGGAAGGTCAATATAACAATTAGCTTCCATGACAAATAGATCAATGAGTATTGAGTATTGAGAGATAACTCAATACTTGTTAATTATAGACACTCATAAGTCACATGTTCAACAACATTTGTTTGCAAAACATAAATATCTAAGGGATGAAAAAAGTTCGAATCCATACGATACACACAGGAGGTCATGATATCTTTTCATACCACATGTTCAAGATTTACAAAAAAAAAGAAGCATAGGCTGAATTGAAGGGATGGCATTGCCATGAGAGCATGCGAATAGAACAACATACACAGAGATAAAGAGTTGGAAGTGACCCAAGAAAGATTGTATTAATAAAATTGATGTAATCATTAGTTGTTATCTGACCTTGATCAATATCCAGGCTACAATCTGTATGCTCAATCTTTGTGGCTCAAACTGCAAAGGGAAATAAACCATTAAGCAAACATATAAATGGTCATGATTTGGATAAAAATGGTTCATATGGAGATGCATTGTTACTTGGTACAGACGAAGAAGGCTAGCACAACGCCATCTCACAACCAGCGGCGGTCACCGACGAGTTGAGGGGGGTTGACGTTGAGGATTGGACAGGGCGGCCAGCCTTTGGGCGCCAAGACAATCGAGGTCAAAAAACCTTGCGACGGCCAAGGCGATCGAGATCGAGCAGCAGCGAACCGATTTTACGGCTTGAGATCACGATGCATCACCCTAAGTGAATGGCACATAGCTACAATGCTAATCAAGCAACACATCAGGAAATGATAAAGCTCAAAGCATTAACAACTGAAATAGTAGTAAAAGAAAGGAAAAGGGGAAGTAGGAAGCCCAAAGATAACCGGCCTCAACCGAACCCGGGCTAGTGGGGGGCGCAGGGAGGCGCTGGAGGGCCAAGCCACAGGGGAGGCGAGGCCAGGCGAGCCCGACGCGGCAATCGTCGGCCAAGCCGAGCCAGAGCAGTGGCGCAGCGACCAGCAAGACAGGAGGAGGCCGAGGAGCAAGAGTCAGGCGGTGCAATGGGATCTGGCCATGCAGTAGGAGGCGCCATGGGTGTGGGAGGCGCATGGGGCCGAGCATGCAAGGGAGCCGGCGTGAAGGAGCTCTGAGGCGGCTGAAGCGGCGCCATGGGGAGCTCGAGCCAGAGGGAGGAGCGCCATGAATAGCTTTGGTGCTGGCGGAGCAAATCCCAGGGATGAGTTAGGGGATGAACCAATGGAGGAAGGAGAAGAAGAGAAAACGGGGAAGGCGGAGAAGAAAAGGAGCCAGCTCTGTGTCGGCCGAACCAAAGAGATAAGGAGAGAGAAGAAATAGGGAACGAAGGAGGCGTCCACTTTTGGCTTTGCTTCTCCCCGACGGAAGCAAACAGCAGGCGAGATCGGACGACGAGAATAAAAAACGCAGGCAATCGAACGGTCCAAAAAAAACCCGATGTGGCCACCCTCCCTGAGCTCAAAGTTAGCCTCCTTTTATATATAAAGATAGTCTGCCAACTGTTGCGAGTCCAATTGAGGTATCTGGTTTATGCTGCTGGTGAGTAGTGGTGGCTAAATATGGATCACGGCCGGCACGATGAGGGCCCATTTAGGCGAGGCACGGCAGGCCCGGCTAACTAAACAGGCTGTGTCTAGCAGTCTAGGCTGGTCCATGGGCTTGACTATCGATCTCGGCATGGCATGCCGAGTTTTTGGGCTGGGTTGGGCTAGCCAGGCAGGATAAGCCCGACATGCTGGGGTTGACCCATCAAGGCCCAAAAAATAAAATAAAAATTCAAAAATTCCAGAAAAATATATAGAATTCAAAAATGCAAATTAAAATTGTAAAAAAAAAGAGTTCTATACCCATAAAAAAAGACAAATATATTGAAAATACAATAATAAGCTTTATTAATGCTTACATGGATTCCTCGTTAAAAACTTTGCAAAGTAAAAAACTCAACATGAGGAAATATTGGCAAAGTAAAAGACTTAGTTGTCCCTTTCTTGATGTTCTCCTTGATTAGGCGTACTCATTTGCTCGATTGCTGAGCAGCCTTGATCTGATCTTCTAAGGTTGGATGTACTGCTAAAGCAGCAAGATAACCATGCTCAACCACTCTTAAGTTGAGCCACTAAAATTCTTCATGAAGGGCAGGCTGTTGTTCCTTGAGCATCAAGGTATTACAATAAACCTTGCGACTCAGTACATCAACAACAACATTAGCCTTGCCTAGATGATATTGGATACCCATGTCATAATCTTTGATCAACTCCAAATATCTTCTTTGCCGAAGGTTCAAATACTGTTGGGTGAACAAATATTTCAAACTCTTGTGATCCGGATACACATCGCAACGATTACCAATGAGGTAATGTCGCCAAATTTTCAGCTTATGAACCACTGCAGCTAGTTCTAAGTCACGAGTTGGATAATTAAGCTCATGAGGTCTCAATTGTCTTGATGCATAGGCCACTACTTTGCCTTCTTGTATAAGAACACAACCAAGTTCTTGACGAGAAGCATCGCAATAGATATCAAAACTTCGATGAATACTTAGAAGAACAAGAACTGGAGCTGTGGTCAACCTTTTCTTGAGTTCTTGGAAACTCTTCTCACAATCGGCGGACCACTCAAATTTCTTATCCTTTTTGAGCAACTCCGTCATTGGCTTTGTGATTTTGGAGAAGTTCTTGATAAAGCGACGATAATATCCTGCTAAACCGAGAAAACTCCTCACGTTGGTTACCGACTTGTGCTGCCCCCAAGAGAGCACATCACTAACCTTGCTAGGATCCACGGCTACACCTCCTGCTGAAAGAACATGACCTAAGAATGCCACTTATTTCAACCAAAATTTACACTTGCTGAATTTCGCATATAACTGGTGTTCACGCAGCTTTTCCAACACTAATTGCAGATGTCGGGCATGCTCTTCATCATTCTTCGAGTAGATGAGAATGTCATCTATGAAAACCACCACAAACTTGTCCAAATACTTCATGAAGACCATATTCATAAGATTTATGAACAGGGCAAGAGCATTTGTCAAACCGATGGACATGACGGTATACTCATACAATCCGTAACGAGTAGAGAAAGCTGTCTTTGGAATATCTTCAGATCTGATTCGGACTTGGTGATAGCCCAATCTTAGATCAATCTTAGAGAATACCCATGCTCTGGTCAATTGATCAAAAAGGTCATCAATCCGGGGCAGTGGGTACTTGTTCTTCACCGTCACTTCATTAAGTGGACGATAATCAACACACATTCGTAGGGTCTTGTCCTTCTTCTTCACAAAGATCACCGGACAACTCCACGGATATGAGCTAGGGCGAATGAAACCCTTCGCTAGAAGTTCACTAAGTTGCTTCTTCAACTCCTCCAATTCATCTGGAGGAATCTGGTATGGCCTCTTCGAGATCAGGGCGATACTAGGCAACAACTCGATGACGAATTCAATGTCTCGGGCTGGCGGCATCCCAGGCAATTATTCGGGGAAAACATTAGGGAAGTCACACACCACTGGTATGTCATGAATCTCTAGAACCGGCTTCGCTTCAAGTGCAAAAAGATGCGACTCTTGCAATCTTGGTGCAATTCCAATTTGCTTGCCAGAGGAATTTGTGAGAGATATGAATTTCTTGGAGCAATCAATTTGTCCCAAGTGTTGAGACAACCAATACATGCCAAGTATCACATCCAAACTTGCTAATTTGAGGAGAATAAGATTTGCCAAAAACCCAACTCCTTCAATCTCAATAGATATGTCCTAGCACTCGAGCTCAACTCTTATTTCTGACCCCGGGGAATGAATAATCAAAGAAACATGCATAGGAGTAATATGAATATCACCACTTGCAGCAAAATATTGCGATATAAAAGAATGTGAAGCTTTGGAATTGAATAAAATTGTAGCAGAACGAGAATTGACGAGAAGCATACCCAACATGACGTCGGGTGCCTCCTACGCTTCCTCGGTGGAGATGTGGTTGACCCGACCACAAGCAACCTTCTAAACTTGCTGGGCCACCTTCTGAGCTGGGGGATGACCACGTCCTTATCCTTGCACTTGCCCCTGTTTAGGGCGAGTAGCCGCTTCATACTTCACAGGGCAGTTGTTGGCGTAGTGTCCCTTGTTGTGGCAATAGAAACAAATGACCTTAGCAACTGGATTGCGGAGGCCTCCTTGCTATCCCACAGGTGCACGTGGTGGAACCACGGCCTACGGAGGGAAAGTTGCAAACATCGACGGTCTCAGTGGTAGTGGAGCCTGAGGATAGGGCACTGGGGCTTGCTCAAAATGAGGACGAGGAGTGCTGCCACTAGCTGACCTCTGTGCCTCCCATTTGCGCTTGCGTGATTCACCAAGTGCTTTCCTCTTGAACTCAGCGACAATGGCTTTGTCCACTAATGTCTGGAAGTCGGAGAAGTCCACGATAGATAGCTTGTCCTGCTGCTCCTTTGACAAGCCATCCATAAACTTTTCCTACTTGGCGGCGTCGGTGGGCACATCCTCTAAAGCATACCGAGCCAAGTGATTGAACTCATGTAAATACTCCGTCACTGATTTATGCCCTTACTTGAGCGACAGAAACTCCTTCTTCTTTAGCTTCATCAAGCCGGCGGGGACGTGAGTCCGTCGAAAGGTAGTACGGAACTCCTCCCAAGTGACGGCTTGGCCTGCAGGCTGCATTGCAAGTAAGTTTTCCCACTAAGATAGTGCTACCCCTTCCAGCTAATGAGAGGCAAAGAGCGCCTTGTCAGCATCCTAGCATTGGGTAATGCTGAGATTTTGCTCAACCAGACGTAGCCAGTCGTCTGCATCGAGTGGATCTTCAGACCAGGAAAAAGTCGGCGGCTGAGTGTGAAGGAACTCTAAGAGTCCTCCTCCTGATCCAGAGGAGCTTGAGAGAACAGAGGTATTCCGAGCAATAGCCTCGAGAATGCATGTCTGATCCATCTAGTTCTGCTCGATCTGAGCAAGAACCTAAGCCATGGTGGGTGGAGGCAGAAGTTTGTCATCATGGTCAGCTTGTTGACCTTGCCTACTGCGGGTTCGTCCAACCATCCTATTCCAGCAAATAGGGTTAGCAACATCACCTAATAGTAGATACAAATGACAACAACTAAAGGAACCAACTACTAAAGAATTATGCGATATTACCCTACCATATGTACATACAATTAATTAACAAGCATAAAACTCCAAACAAGTAAGAAGACATAAAAGCCAACACCAAAGCAAATTTTATCGCATAGGCATGGTAAGGTAGATCTAGCTAGGGGTACTTTTAACACTAGACTTCTATACTAGCACCTTTCTTGAATCCCTAATCTTGACTTGAACACATACTCTAGCTTTTGAAAAGAGACGAGAGGGGGAAAACATTTTTTGATAAATCAAATCAGAACCAGGTAAGATTGAGAAGCTAGGATAGGTAAGGAGTAAAACTGAGAACTTGCTTAAGTTTTATCAAAGTTTTGATATTTTGAAACTAAGTTTCTCAAATATTCTAATGACGACCAAGCTAGAGGTTCCTACGGTCAATATGGTTCTGATACCAACTTTTGTGAGAGCCACCGGACGATTTAATTTGTAATACTTAACCTTTTCATTGGTCCTAGCATTACAAATCAAATTTCCCCGCTCTCGGTGTATATGTACTTCCCAGAACTGTAGTACACATACACCTTACAAAATTTAAGTATCAACTCCATACTCAACATTTTACATTATTGAAGTCTTCATAATTTACAATATATTCAACATACAAAAAAGAAAGTCCGCAGCGGAAACAGTTGCCATAAGATGGTTGTAAACAAAAGCCATCTGGCTGTCCTTACCCACAAGGCAACTGACTAGAAACACCCAAG
This sequence comes from Phyllostachys edulis, assembly GCA_036346405.1. NCBI lineage: Eukaryota > Viridiplantae > Streptophyta > Magnoliopsida > Poales > Poaceae > Phyllostachys > Phyllostachys edulis. The sequence goes on from CM070567.1 coordinate 17,531,502, forward strand.
CTAGTCGTCGAGAGTGTAGTCAGCCTCAAACTCGTTAACCCCTTGGGGGTCAACCTCCTCTGCAATAAACAGCCAATGCAGTTGAGTGCAAAAACGTACTCAACAATACTTACAATTAACAAACCTATACATAGCTACATGCAAGCTTAATTCAATGGAGATGGCTATATGGTTCATTTTCAGCGTAAAGCCACATTTTATTTGCAATAGTATAATAGATTTGAAGGCAATTTGTTAAAGCAAAATTTTAAATGATCAAATAACAATGAGAAAACAATTATAAACATAAATAACATCCTAGAGGTGACTTCCCACAGCCACCACAACAATAGAACAAATTACCCATTCGTACCACCCAAATTCAAGTTTTATCAAAATGTTATAGTCTAACTCTCGAAAGACCTCCCCAAGCATGTCCATAACCAAGGACGTGGCTATTCGAATAGATTAGAACTTGCAGGGGTGTACAACTTTACCAACATGTCAGACCGCTCATTTTTCCACCGGATAAAGCACTCTTCCGATGGTATGCCGGCAGAGCTAAGTCTTATGAGACGTTTTCTAATGGAATGAGTTAATTAAGAGTCGCACGTATGGGGGTTAACCCTCTGTGAACCGCCCATTCTAGGCTCCCACAGAGGACCCATACGTTGTGTCGGAGACACTGACCCAGCCATAGCAACTGCCAATGCTATTTGGGCGAGGGAATCGACCCGAAGTTATGCAACTCTATCTAAAAATTCCTCTAAGCTCAGCCTGTTTTTCAAATCTAATCCTTGCTACTGTTCCTCGAGCTGGACCCAAGCCTTTTTGGTCGATCCCAACCGCGTTCACGTTCGGACTTGGTCCCAGCTAACGCGTGTGAGCCATTGGATTTCAATCGGACCGTCCAAATTGGTTGGGAACGTTCGGATCGTCCGAACGCCCATTTCCATCAGGACCGTCCATTTTCAATCAGACCGTCTGTATCGCTTGAGAACGTTCAGACCGTCCAAACAAACACTCGATCAGGACCGTCCATTTTCAATCAGACCTCCCAAATATTCCGACTCGATCTTTTGATTCAAACCGACCCGAGCCACGTTTGTTTTGGTTTCGCTGACCAGTAGGCCCCGCTGTGCAATCTTTCTTCTCCACGCGGCCTCTGCATGCTTGCGAGCACCATGGAAGATCATCGTGGATGAACTCCGCCCGTGTGTCATCTTCAACGGCTCCACCCCTGGTTTGCGACGCTCACCAGTGGTTTGACCCATGGTTTCGCACCCGCCCATGATCCTATCACCTCACCATCATGTCACTGTCACCCGTGGTGGAGCCATGGACCAAGTTAACCGTAGGAGCTCCATTCTTGTGATTCTCCACCCAGAGCTTATAAAAGCTCCTCAATGGCTTCACTTCTTTCTTTTCAACACCACCGAACCATCCACACCACCAATTTCCTCTTCCACCGAAAGAAATTGCTTTGAGCTCAAGCTCTCAATTCCGGCCGCCGCACCTCAACGCCGTTCCGGCGCCACAGGGGTTCATTTCCATTTATGTTCGTGTCATTTTGTGCCTCTCATCACCATCATCATTTCCCCTAATCCAATTTTGATTTGCATTCTTAGGAATCATCACATTTTGGATTTAAACTTCTTCGGCCGAAATTTGTCCCCTTCGTCCCCAACTCTGGTAAGGTGCTCCATTCTTCAATTACTTTCTCTTTTACCATGTCTGAGCCTTACTGAAGCTTCTCGTATCACTTGGGCTCTTCCTTTTTGCTCAGGCCACCGTCTCCTCGTTGTCTTCCTCAGCGTTGGTACTAGACTTCGCCGTCGGCACGACTTCGACTAGCTTATCCTCCCTTAACCTCTCTGGTATGCTCCTAGCCCTTCTCTGATGCTAAGGCGCGCATTAGATGGCTTAAAGAATAGCTGATCGACATTTCCGTTTTTCTCGTAGCTTCACCTCCGCTCTACCTCGTTGCGCCGCCACTGGAGTTCATCTCCGACGATGCTCCGGCCATGATCGGGTGTGCAATATTATTAGGAACCCATTTTAGCCCCTAGCTCACGCCGCCGTAGCCTCCTTCACCAGCGATTAGCCAGAGAAGATCATGACCGGGAGCGCCCCTGTGTTGTCATTTTTGGACACTCACTGTAGCACAATCATTAGCCATTAATCGCTGTCCTAAACCCACTTTTCTATGTTAATCCAGTAGTATTGGGTTAATGTATCTCTTACATGTGGGCCCTTGAATAGAAAACAAGAAGTTTAAATTCCAGTCAAAGCTTGAGTCTTTGACATGTAGGACCCACCTGTCAGTTCACTTCGCTTAAGCCAGAGTCCAAACTTGTATTTTCTTTGGACTGTCCGATTTCGTTTCAACGGCCCAGATTGTTTTGAACGTTCGGACTGTCCAAACGTCCCTCTCGTTTGGACCGTCCGATTTCGTTTCAACGGGCCAGATCGCTTTGAACGTTCGGACTGTCTAAACATCCCTCTCATTTGGACCGTCTGATTAGATCTCAACGGTCCAAAATGTTTTCAGCTCAGGGGTTATAAGGAAAATCCATATATCAGTTATTTATGTATTATAAATTACTTTCAACTTCAAAATAGCATAAGTATTTCATTTTAACTCCTTTTTGGATGATTCAAATTTTGTTGGATACATTTTTAGTTTATTTTCTTTTCTTTTTAGTTTTTGAGGCTTGTTACTGTTCCAGTTTTAATCGTTAGTAGGATTACTTTCGGTTTAGCATTATTTCTTGCACTAAAAATTGTTTTAACTTCAAAAATGCATAAGTCTTTCTCTGTAAATTTAATTTGGGCAAACTCAAGCTTGTTGGTCTCCTCTGTTACTGTACTTTATTGTAGAATAGGTTTTAAGTATGTTACTATCTCTAAAAATCTTGTTTTATATATGGTTTGTGCACTATTTTCATGACTTTGAAAAATCATGAGAAATTCATTTTAGCTCCAAATAAGGTGAATCAAATTCCATTGTTCATCTCATGTGGTGCTCTATCTACCATAAAATTTTCATGTTCATCACCTCTCTGGAAATTTTCGCCAAAAATTTAATTTCGGATGAACAGTACCCAAGAGGGATTTTTCAGCATTTTATCAAAAAGCTGCTTTTATTTTTCTATAACTTTTGCATGCAACATCCAAATCAATTAATTTTTTTTTGCTAAATTGATTTAAAATCATGCTCTACCTTCTGTGAAAGTTTCATGATTTTTGGATGAATTTGAATTTTTGAGTATTTTCGGTGTTATTCGTTCTTATTGTTTCTTCTCGAATTTTTCGATAGGTTCCGACGAATTCGTTGAGTACGAGAGTGATCCTCTATAGCAAAAAAGTTATCTCCAGTAAGGCAAGAAGTTTTTCTTTGATGCACGTTGATCCTATTATTTGCGCATGTTAATATTTCAAATGTTTCAACTATATGTATGCATGCTATGTGACAAGTTATTTCTCAGACGTGATAGTTTACCTAATTAGTTAAATGGACTGTAGGTAAATGTCCATCCTTTAGTACTGAGCCTAGGATTATCTCCGTTGTGATTTAGAGCTCGATGGATGGGCTCTAGTCACTTTATATTGTAGTATACGAGTTGTGTCGCTTAGCAATGCTTAGAATGGTAAAATGGGAATCATCGCTTCAGCGATGGTTATTATATCACTTTAAATTACTTGGGTCAGGGTACCCATGTATGTATTGTATTTGGAAACTAAAACTGAAAATAAAATGTTTTAGACTTGGGCACATTGGTTGGATGGTGTGACTGTCGGGTGTGCATGGATGGTGCCTGAGTCAACAAGGACCGAGTTACTTGTTTCACTGATCCAAGCGTTATTGTGTGCTAACCACACGAGGGATATATGGGATCCCTCTTGGCTTAGTACTTTGGCGTGTGTTAGCTCCGAGTCGTAGGAGGGTGTGTGTGTTGTGTGAAAAAGGAAATAATCTGTGTGTGTTGGGCGTGATGGGATGGGTTCTGGGTTTAAGTCCCCTACCCCGAGGAGCGTCGGTAAGTTATCTCTCTACCGATGACTCCGACACAACGTATGGTTTCCATCATACGGGTGGCTCGTAGTTAATACATAATATTAGAAAAAGTCTCGTAGGACTTAGTCTTGCCGACATACCTTCGGAAGTGTGCTTTATCTAGTGGCAAAAGAGGCGGTCTGGCATGTGGGTACATTGGTACACCCCTGCAGGGTATAATCTATTCGAATAGCCTCGTCCTAGGTTATGGACATGCTTGGTTAGGTCGTGCAAGAACTAGACTACAACTTTTTCAATAAAACTTGATTTCGGGTGGTACGAATGGGTAATTTGTGCTATGTTGTGGTGGCTGTTGGGAAGTCATCTCCAGGATGTTATTTATATTTATAAATGTTGTCTTTCTGTTATTTAAACAAATACAAACAGATTTGATAAAATTGCCTTCAATCTATTACACTATTGCAAATAAAATATTGCTTTGTGCTTAAAATGAACCCTATGGCTTCCTCCTTTGTTTCAGCTTACATGTAGCTATGTATAGGTTTGTTATACGTAAGTCTTGTGATTACATTTTTGTACTCAAATGCATTGATTAATTGTTGCAGAGGAGGTTGACCCCCAAGGGGTTGATCAGTGTGAGATTACCTACAAAGTTGACGACTAGCTTGGCGGCCCAGTCGGTTGCCTTGTGGGTAAGAGGCAAACCAGTCGGCTTTTGTTTACTGCCATCTTATGGCCTATGTTTCCGCTGCAACTTAGTCTCTTTGTCATTTGGCCGGTCGGCCACTTTTGTATTATGAACTTGTTGTCTTTTGGATATTGTAACTTTGCCGCTTCCAGTAATGTAATCTTGTATGGAATGGATGCATAATTTTTGTACGGGGTATGTGTACTGCAATTCTGGGAAGTACATGTACACCGAGGTGTGGGATATTTGGTTTGTGATGCTATGACCAATTGGATGGTTAAGTATTACAAGTTAAATACCCTGGGTCATCACAAAATGCCCGAGGTCTATTGGAGCTACGGGAGGCGGCGGCGTTGCTTGAGCTGCCCTGTGGTGGCTCGGTGAGGTCGAGCGGCGGTCGGACGTGGAGAAGAAATTGTGCGGCGACACCAGAGAGGAAGGGGGTGGAAATTAGAGCACGCATGGGCACGAAAGGGGCACAGGGAACTCACTAGGGTGGTTGTCCATGAAGGAGGAGCACTGAGGTGAGCCGGCGGCAGTGACGATAACCGGCGCGGGTAAAGGCACCGTGGCGGGGACGTTGTGCAGGAAGGAAGCACACGTGAGTGACCGGGGAAGATAGAGGGAGTCTAGAAGATGCTCACAGAGGAAGGAATCGGCGGGAAGGTCGCCGGAGAAGTAGTGACGTCGGGGAAGGCGGTGGAGGCCGGAGTCGGAGAAGAAAGGTGACGTGCGGTGCTCTAGAGGTTCAAGCCCCAAATTGACGAAGGGGATTTGGTCCTCAGGGTGAAAGGCGTGTCGTGATGCGGTCGTACGCCGTCGGGCTTCGCTGGAGCGGTCGGTAAGACGAGCGGCGGTTCAGGCAGCCGAAGCAAAGCTGCGCTCCCTTGCACCAATGGTGCTCGGCTCGGTGGGAGAAAGAAGCAAGAGGAGAGGGGTGGCAATAGAGGTAAAGTGAGCTCGGGATCCTCCTTTTTATCGGTGAAAAGGGGCGGAGGGGCTGATGGTGGGCGGTGTGCTCAGTGCGGCGGGTGCGAGCTGCGGCATGGGCGCACACCTGAAGCGACTAGGGCAGTTAAGGAGCGGGGAAACCACCGGTGGCTTCGACAAAACTAGGGGTGAGCTAGGGCTGCGTAGTGAGCTACATGGCGGGGAGGGCAGGGATGCACGGCCGTGTGTCCACGGTGTGGCCGAGGCAGCATGGGCGCTGGCTGCTTCGGAGGAGAAGATGAGCATGGTGCCAGGGCTCATGGGTCAGAGACAGAGGGAGGGGTGCCGCATGGAGCCAGTTGGGCTGAGCCAAGAAACGACCTGGGTTGGCCAACCCGAGAATTTGATTCGGTCGATCTGAATGTGTGGACTGACCGGAGGAACAGTGCATGCCTGATTTTTGTGAAAAAGCTGAGAGCTTAGGTGAATTCTTGAAGGTAGAAGATTAGCTCAAAAATTGATGAAAATTTTAGGGAAAGTCTCTAACGCTAGTTAGTCCATTAACTAATTTTTCTAGGGTTTTAAAGTTTATACAGTTTTCTTTAGAATTATTTCAAGTTGTTGTGTTGTTTGACTTTTGATTTTCTTAGATTGACTAGTTACTTAAAATAGTAATTAAAATCTAAAAATTTTGAAATTTTGAAGGTGAGTTTATAAGGTGTTACAAAACCTAGGAAAAATATTTCCAGGCACTGTTCACAAGATTTGCTTGTATCTTAAATTCTACTCAAATTCAAACATGCAAATCAAATGAAAACCAAATATCCTCCAAGAATTCCAGAAAATTCAAACAAGTAAAACAGAGCACATATAATCCAAATAAAATATTCCCAACTTTGGTTCCTACTATATTTTCAAAAATGAAATTCAATTTGTAGTTCTAAGTTAGAGAAAGTATGTTTGTGAATAAGAATTTGAGAATTCTTTTAAAGGTACCTCAAGCATTCTAGGAGTCTAAGAGGTCTTACTGTTTATAATTGGAATTCCAAAATAAACATTCCCACACTTGGAACCTTTTTAGTCTTGCTTCAAAATCAAATTAGACTTTTGAATGGGAGAAGGAGTATTTGGATTACTAGGTTTTCTATGTAGTATTCAAAATCAAAGGATTTTCTACATAGGGTTTTATACCCAACTCTAAACTAAGTTCTCAAACTCTTGACAAATTTTTATTTTGTTTGAAAATTTTCATTTCTAGGTTTTGGAAAACCAGGTTATAACATATTTTCTTTATAGCAAAAAGTTTTAAAAATGTCCAAATTTTCATAAATGCTCATTAGACGCCTAGCTAAACCAACTTGAGGTTTTTGGGCTGTTACATCCTTTTTGAGGCCTTAGGATGGGATTAGGGATACCTTTATTGGTATTTCAACCCTCTCCGGTGCATTGCGTACAGACATATACGATTTGATCACGCTCTTCAAATCACTAAAGTAGTCAAGCAGTTGATTCACTAATGCTTGCAAATCAATTATCTTTTGGACTGCAATTGTCTTCTAGACTTCAATTGTCTTCATGACTTCAATTATCTTTTGGACTTCTTTATTTGCTTCACTAGTGCATGGGTCATGTGCATGGATTTCAATTAATTATCTTCTCGACTTCAATTATCTTCTAGACTTCTCTATTTCCTAACATTTTCATCAAGAGGTTAATTTCCTCCCCCTAATGACGAGAAACTATCCTCATCTAATATACTATCAGCGAATTGGGCAGTATGCAAATCTCTTGTCATAGGGTCCAAATACCTAATTATGGATGTTGTCTCATAACCAACGTATATCCCAGACTTTTAGAGAAGACCCATTGCAGTTCGCTGTGGTGGTGGTATAGGTACATAAACCTTGCAACCAAATCTTTCAAGATGAGAAATTTTCGGTGCTGACCCTTACACTAGTTGCATAGGTGAATGGATGTTATATGCCGACATTCTAAAATTGATGAGAGCTACTGCGAGCAGGACTATGTGTCCCCAACAGGTAGTTGGTAAATTACAATTCTTCAAAGTGGTTAGGCAAAATTTAATCCTTTTAATTAATACCTCTGCTAGTCCATTCTAGGTGTGGACATGCAGTACGAAGCATTTAATTCTCGTTTCCATGCAGCAATCATCAAATGCCTTCGAAATAAACTCTCTAGCGTTGTCCATTCTAATGAACTTCACATAATGATCTGGGAAATTATTCTTAATTTTAATTATCTGTGAAATTAGCTTTGCAAAAGTATGGTTTCTCGTAGACAATAAACATACGTACGACCCTTCCGAGGAAGCATCGATGAGCACCATAAAATACCTAAATAGCCTAGACAGGAGCTGTATAGGGCCACAAATGTCTCCCTGGATACAGTCTAGGAATGCAAGGGCTTCATCCTTTGCTTTTAGAGCAAAAGGTCTAGTAATTAATTTCCCGGTGGCACATGCGGGGCACACAAAATCTTCCTAATTCGGAAAATTCTTTACATCGATATTATGTCCCTATGAATTGTTAATTATATTTCTCATCATCCTAAGACCTAGGCGGCATAATCTATCATGCCAGAGGTAGAAAAGTTCAGATCTTCTAAATACGATTTTCAGGGCAGTATAGGCTGCAGATGCCTTAATATTAGTTTCATATGAAGGAAGTCGTTCTAATACCCTTTTCTATTTTCTTCATGCTTTGTAATGAGTAGGTATTCCTTACCATACTCTTCTTCAGTCTCTACGTGGAAACCATTAGCGTGAATATCCATGAGAGTTCTAGTCAATTCTCGGTACAACAAGGCTTCTTTAATGACCAAAGTTGTGCCCATCGGGAGTATAATTGTGGCCCTTCCTGAGCCTATTATACAAATATCGTTGCCTACGATTGTCATAAGACTACCAGCATTCTTGCTGATCGACTGAAAGATTTCATCTCTCAAGGTGGTATTCATTGTGCTGCTATCCTGCTAAGCACCCTTCCTCCATAGTGCACCACACGCGTTCTAATATAATGTACTTTATTAACATGCAGCAGAAAGCAAGCAACACATAAATAAAATACTTCAGATATCATAACATAACTTGCTATTATAAATACGGGAAAATAAGCCTTGCAGCATTCATCATAAGAATTTAATGCTTTGCTCTCCTAGAGCTTACAACCATTATTCAAAGAGTAAAATAATTCAATGTTCCATCACAACCACAAACTGCAAGTGGCTATAAAATTATCTAAGTGCAATGTGTGCACTAGATCCAATCAGTGAAGTATTCAGAAACTTCTGCCTCAATCTGCTCCATGGTGATCTTTTTCTCTTGGGCAACTACAGCCGCGGCCACTGCAATGTCCAAAGGAGGGGTGATGGGGGCTGCAACTAGGCTGTCTACATGCATAAGTGCAACTAATGGATGTGGATCCTCCGTGCCTACAATGGCGAGGTGTGCCTCATGCTGTCCTTTGCCCTTCTTCTTAGACTGGAAAGCATCAATAATGTGTGACCCACGACCTTACCCTTCTTGCCCCACTCCTTCGCGAGAGGCTTCATCACCTTGTAGCTACTAGCATTGGCTTCATGGCCAACATTGCTACTAGATGGCTGTGAGATGCAGTTCTTCCTTAGAACATCATCTTGAGCTTCCGCAACCTGCATGATGTCAATTAATTCAGCATACTCTTTATAGCCATCTTGACGATAGTTGCTTGCGGATTACACCGCATTCGGGTGAAAGGTAGAGAGAGTCTTCTCAATCTTCTGCTCATCTGTGATTACCTTGTCACAGAGTTGAAGACTAGTACAAATTCTGGCCATGCTGGGTCAGTTCTTCGAACTCCTAGTCCGTGATGCCAGTCATTTCCATATTTATGCAAAGAGTTCATAAGATTACTGCTAGTAATTTACATAAAATGGTTGCAAAATTCTCATAATGCTTTTCGAACTCCCGGTTCATGATCCCGTAGTTTTTCTATGCATTTTTCATGACTTACTGCTATTTTCAGTGATTAAAAGTAATATAAATAATCACCAATAATCAAAATAGTAAATAAAATACATAGATTACATAGAAATAATAACAACAAAGTTAAAAATGCGTCAAATGCAAAAACCAATTCAAAATTTGAATTCTCAAGGCCCTTTTCTGCTGAAATATGATTTTTTGGCAAATTATGCAATTTCCAAAGGTTAAACCAAGAATTTTCAGTTCTGAGAAGATTTTCACGTAATTTTTAGAAATTCCAAGGGGTTTTCTGCAAAATTTCCTTATCCTTGAAAAAATTTCTTGTAATTTTCAGAATTCTGAGGGTCCTTTTTGCAAAAACTCCCTTTCTTTCATTTTTTTTTCTTTTCTCCGGTCAATCCGATTTTCATGGCCCATTCGGCCTTTTCCTAGGGCCCAATTTGGCCCATATAGCCTAATTGGTGGTCTTGAAGAACCGGTGCTAGGGTTTCCCCTAGCATTGTGACCCCAAAGGCGGTGCGTGGTGAGGCGCTCGTCTGTGAGCAAGGCAGATGGCGGCAGGCGGTGCGCCTGGCAGCTAGCCGGTGGCCTTCTGGTGGCCGGGAGGCTCGAGGCAGAAGTCTGGGGCGGGTGGGGCATGCTGGCTTCGGTCTGGTGGTCGGGGCAGTGGGGAGGAGGGGCGCCGCAGGCGGCGAAGGCAACCGGGAAGGCTACCAGTGGGGGTGGAGCCGTGTGAGGGGACGATGGCTTCAAGCACGTCGGTACGTGTAGGCCAGGTGGCGGCCACATGTGCGTAGACGGCCGGCGAGAGCCCATGCGGGCGTTGCCAGGCCGTGGCGTGCCGTGAGTGGATGTTGAGCAGAGCTGCCGGTGTGGCGACGAGGCGGGTTCAGTGGGAACTGTCAGAGAGTCGGGGCGGTCTGTTATAAGCGGTGGCGAAGCTCTCAAGCGCAAGGCCGTCTGCGAGGAGGCTACAAGCGTAGCTCCAAGGAGGCGACCAGCCGAAGGCTACAGGCACGGCGCCCAGAGCCTTCCCCCCTTTTTTCTCTTTCTTACCTTCTGTCATTGCCATGGCCATGCGGCGGCTTGAACACACGCGGTCGACCGGTGCTTCGGGCGACTGGGTCGGAGCACGGCGGCGCTGCAGGGCGACCGCGGTGCTTGCGGGCACACACATAGAGCGACGCAGCGGCACTTCATGGCGTAGGGCGCTTCGCACGAGGCCGGTCTTCAAGCCGGTGGCGGCGCGGTGGCCGTACGGGGCCGTTGGACATTTTTTTCGTTATTGTTAATGCATATGTGTACTGTTCATGTGATGTAATTATTGTTCATGCAATTATCGTTCATGTAATTACCGATTGGCTTGGCTGGTGATTTCAAGTCGGCTCGCGGTAGATTAGAACGAATTTGCAATTTCTAACCTACGGTACAATCGACATCCACCTTTTCATGCAATCCACCAATCGGCATTGTGCTGGTGACTTCAAGTCAGCTCACGGTAGATTAGAGTGGATTTGCAATGTAGGATACAATCTAGAAAGCCAAATTTACAGAATTGAAAGCAATCTAGAAAAAACAATTCGATCTACGAGTGTCGTTCATCGACGGTTACCTTTCGATCCGAGGAGATTCGATCGTGCTGATAACGTATTGAGAAACTGTCGCTGGTGAATCCAGTCCGAGCGATTACCTCGTAGATAAAATCATAATCGTAAGAACAATGCAAGAACACAAGAACAGAATAGTAGATTGAACACAAAGATATAGAGGGCTTCTTGCTTCTCTTTATTCCTTCATCAATCGATCAACCTTTTATAATGAATTGCACCCCTTATTTATAGGCTAGAGACCCTGCTAGGGTTTGAGATGGCGAGCCCATACATGAGCCGACTTATGTGCCAAGCCCATAGTTTCTTAACAAATTATACACTGTCCTGTCAGTTTTTGTATGCAAATGGGGACGTGAGTGAGTGACAAGAAACCGGGCGTATGCTGGTAGGCACCTACTAATTGTACACTTGTATGGTTGCTACTTGATATAATAAAGGTTCTTTGTTGTCTGAAACAATTTAAAGAAAAGCTTTAAAAAAACAGAAACTGATTTTGGGCTTCTTGGCCCATGCATGCTCCCTAATACAACTCATCTGGCTTACGAAATCGTAGCCCAATATCTCTAAGAACCTAGGTCCTATTCTATTTCATTTTGTTTGAAACTTACTTAGCCTCCATTTTCGCATACTTACACTTTTAATCAAAAATTTCTTTCACAAATACTAAACACTTCACGGTTCTCTAGATAAACTTTCCCAAACTACTCCTATCAATGCTCGCCATATTCCACCACTTTGCTTACTCGTTTTGCATGCTTGAGATGCTTGTTGGAGGCCATTTTAGTCATATGTTATCCAAGTACAATCACCTTAATATACATGAATCGATAAAAAATATCAAGTATATGAAAACGGAGGGAGTACTTTGTTAACCACTAGCAATCCATAGAGTTTTGGTTTGCCAACGGTTGATAGTGAAAACTAGTGAGGCACCTAGATTGCTTTGATGATAACAAGAGTACATCAGCCGCACACACCTCTGTTTTAAATGTTGTAAATATTGTTGGGGGTTATTTTGTAATTTTGGGGTCCTTGAATTTGTTTGGTTTTTCTAGTAAACTGAAGGAATAAACTAGAAGGAACACCGCGTGCTGCTGAGGAGGATCTCTGAATGAGTAATATTGGTTCCAGTGAGAATCACAAATATATAAGGAAAAGAGTTGTGACCAATATATTAGGTTATCCATAGCTTGCAACAACTAAGGGAATGCAAAACCCTTGATCATTTCATGGCATAATCAGTGGACGTAACTACATATCTTGTTATGTTGATGAAAGAAGAGGACCTAAGTCCTAACATGGTACGGTATGGGATCATTACTCCATGGGAATTTCGTCCAAGGCTCCAAGCGATAAGGATGACAGCACCAATGCAGGGTAATATAACTGAAGAATAATATACCACAGAGGTATAGCTTAATATTTAGTCCCTCACCGTTCACCACAAAAAAAAATTGCATTTAGTTAGTATAAAGAACATGATGGTGAGAACAATCTCATATTAGTGTTCACTTTTCACAATTAAGGGTATAATCCATTATACAATCTAAAGGCACCCTGAAGCCTTTCTATTTCATGCATCTCTCTAAACATGTATTTTCCAAATCACATATTGATGAACACTGACCAAACCTCATTTATTTATGTGCATGTCAGACAATTGTATTGTTATATCCCCTTTTTATTTAAGGAAATAGAAAGAGGGTTAAAGAGAGAAAAATAAAGGAAATGAGGAGGGGAGGGAGTGGGCTGGCCAGGGCCCAACTGAGTCCAAGTTGGACTCGGCGAGGGGGACTATGCGCCACATATAAGGGAGGGGAGGGGCTATCGAGCCAAACCGTAGCCCTGCTGCCCTAGCTGCTGGCCCTGCCGTGCGTCGCGCCAGCCCTGCCGCCCCATGTCATCGCCCCTACCCCAAGACACGCAAATCGCCTCCTGCCACTACCGCGCCGCTTGCTAGCTGTTGCGTCTAGCTTGCTGCTACTATAGAGGAGGAGCAAGGGGGAAGCAAGGAAGGAGAAGGAGAGGAAGAGCAAGGGAGAAGAAGGAGAAGAGGGAGAAGAGGGAGAGGAGGAATTTAGGATTTCGTGGTCGAATCTCCTTCGTCGTCCATTTTTTAGAGGTAACGATCTGAAAATCCTTGCTACGTTGTTAGATCCCTGTTTAATCTAAGTTTAGGGTAGATCGATAGCAAGAATTGGTATTTTGATTATGCCATATTTCGGTTAATTGTGTTGTTGAGCCTTGTAAGTGAGTTTTGGGGTATCTATGTCCTTCTTCATAGCCTTGTCATATTATGAAAGTTGTATATTATTGTTAAAGCTTTCCATAGAGTGCAAGATCACAAGATTTTGTTAAGCGGTGTAAACATTATGGCTTCTGGAGCGTTGCTATCTAGAATTCCATCGCTGTCAATAGCAACAGTGTGGTTTGCTTTATTACATACAGTAAATGGTCGAATTAAATTATGGTCATAACTATGAATAGTTAGGTAATTTTCCATAGTTTCCAAAAGTGGTGAGGTTTGCTACTTTTTATATGGTAGAAAATTAGATATAAAATTATTGACCCTGCTCTTCAGCAATGTTTGAGTTTGACCTTCGGGGTTAAAAACGAGAGTTTGGATGACTTAATCAGAGAATTTGCATAACTAGGAAAGTGTATAAAAGTTTCCATAGATTCCAGAAAAACAAAGAGGTTGCTATATTTGGATTCCAGGATTAAAAGTTATGGTTGTTTGATCACCGAGATAGCAGGTGGGTTGTCCGGTGAAGAGGGGTTAATTATGTCGGGTTTGTGCGTAGTTGTGATGTTGATTTATTTTTTGTTCTTGTAGCTTTGTTGCATATTTCTTAGGTGAATTATTGGCTAGGGAGTGTTGCTTCGAGTTTGGTGCCACCTTTGCATCGTTCTAGTTTCTATGGCTAAAATGCAAGTGCATAGTAGAGTGGTAGACATTAGTTTGTTTACCACTTATCTTTACAATTAAATTGTCATGATATATTTATGCTTTATTCATGCTTATTACAATGCAATGATGATAATATGACCATGATGATGACATGGTAATGATGGAATATGTTAAATGATTATTGAAAAACATTGCATCATTTGGATTCACATAATGAAATGAGTGCATTTAAGCCAGGTCGGTGAGAAAGTCATATAACTAGTCCGGGGTGCATGAGCCAGGTCAGTGAAAGTCATATGACTAGTCTGGAGCGCTTTAGAGAAAGACCTACTTCGATAGACACTGCACGAGAGTGGAGGTTGAACTTGGACCCCGTATGAAAGAGGATGGGACAAGAGTGGATCATTGACGGGTGAACACTCCGCTATACCAGTATAAGTTATGAGATGTGCATATGGACATGTAGTATAGTAAAGCATTGCATTAATGAAACAATGACGTGATGATGATGGAAAATATGAATGATGATGATGATGGAATACATGAATGATAAGATTAATATGCGTATGTTTATTGTTCTATTATGTACTTGATGAGTCTTGGACTCACACTTGCTTTGTTGTTGTTTTTAGGTGATCAATGAAGGCAACATGCATGGGGGCATAAGTAGCATACATGAATGACATGCTATCAATAACAAAGTTGTCATTATTTAATTATTTGCTACATTTAAACCTAGAAACTTCGTGCTTTCATCTAGAGTTGATTAGTAGACATGTATTTCACTATCTTATTGATTGTAACATTAGTGATGTATTTATGGTTTATTTATTTAATTTAGTTTCTTATCAATGTTCCCAGGCACATGGTTCCGAGCGTTATCGGGCATGTGGCCTCGAGCATTCTTGAGCGCAAGGTCCCAAGTTGTGTAAAAGTTTATCCTCAATGCTTCTATCTTGTTATGCTTGTTGAAAGGTAATCTACTGTGGGTTTTATTCCATGCAAAGATTGGTGGAATTATAAGTAATTATGGTTTAAATTGAGTGTAAAAAGTGTATAGGTAACATTTTGAGCTTTGTGTTGAGCTAGGGTGTTACATGTATTCTTCAACGCAGGTGTCTGCATCAAACGTTAATCTAACTATTGGAATGAAACAGCGACTAGAGGGGGGGGTTGAATAGGATCATTATCACTTTTCCATCTTAATCAGATTCAACTCAATTTTTACTCTAATAGCTATGAAAGCTATGAAGATCAATGTACAAGCATAGCGGAAGTCTTGTATTGAATCCAATCGAAACCCCGAAGCACAGCAACCAAAATATCTGAAAACTCAAAACAAAATGAGTTGGGCGGTCAGACCTCTCAGGTTGGGAGGTCTGACCTTTGGCCTAGTGGGCAAACTTCTCACCTGGGGTGGTCTGACCTCCATCCCAATGAACAGTGAAATCAGCACGAACTCAAAATCACAAATCGGCTCAACTTTTGATTCGGTGATACAAATCTCCTCAAATTTCATCCATAGCTCATCAAGAAGGTCAACTACTACAAAACAGGCTATAGTAGGCGCCCCATCACGAGCGGTTCCTTTGGAACCGTCTATATTAGTATTGCCGACTTCGGTGGCGGGAAGCCTATCACATCGTA
Source organism: Phyllostachys edulis (assembly GCA_036346405.1). Lineage (NCBI taxonomy): Eukaryota > Viridiplantae > Streptophyta > Magnoliopsida > Poales > Poaceae > Phyllostachys > Phyllostachys edulis. The sequence goes on from CM070567.1 coordinate 17,547,267, forward strand.
TTTTTAGAACCGCTGCATGATAGTCATCTATCCTGACGGTTTGTAAATAGAACCGTCGTGATATTACGAGCAGTTCTATTCACAAACCGTCTATGATAATCCCAATCACGAGCGGTTCTAGTTTGAAACAAATGCGTAATATCTAAGCGGTTCTTAATAAAGGCCGCCAGCGATTGTGGGGATTATCCGCGAGCGGTTTTAGTGCGGCAAATGCGTGATATCTCTGAGCGGTTCGAACTAGAACCGCTCAGTGATAACAATTATCATAGACGGTTCTTAACAAAACCGTCTCGTGATATCCTTCTTTGGTATAAATTGAGCGACGACTGACCCTCTGCCGCCTTTGCTTTGTGTCCATTGCCGCCTTCTTGCCTGCCTCTGCCTTTGCCTTGCCTGCTGTTGGGATAACAACCGGCCCCCTGCTGCTGGGCTCCACTTAGATCTGCTAGCTAGCTTCCTCCCCCAGGTGCCAGGCCACTTTCCTGCCCTAGCTCCTCCCCTAATTAAACAGATGAAGTAATATTGATTATCCTTTATCCACTCTATTGATGAGTGAATTTCCCTTATTTTGCTACTCTGTACATAGACCCTAATGTTTTGTTTTCTTTGTTGTATTCCTTAATTGGAAGCATAGGGTTTAAGTTTCAATTAATACACTACTTGATTTGGAGTTGAGTTGAATTAGATATGAAATTTTGAAGTCAAATGTGTTATGAACGTGTTATGGACTTGTCATATTTGATATTGATGTCAATGTGTGGACGTACATTGTAATGTGGAGTATCAAAATTGGTTTCATTTGATTTGGAGTTGAGTTGAATTAGATATGAAATTATGAAGTCAAATGTGTTATGAACTTGTTATGGACTTGTCACCATGTTAGAATTCATATATATGGACTTGTCATAATTGTCATCATATATACTTGTCTCACCAGGTTCACTATGTTTTGTCAGGATATCATAAATTGTCAACAGGTTTTCGGCTATCACAGACGGTTTGTAATGAGAACCGTCTGTGATAATAATATCACCGACGGTTTGTAATTCGAACCATCTGTGATATCTGTGATAATAATATCACAGACGGTTGTAGAACAGAACCGTCGTGATATGTAAATATCACGAGCGTTACATTCTACAACCGTCGTGATATTATTATCCTGAGCAGTTGAATACAAACCGTCTGTGATATACTTTTATAAAGGCGAAACGCTAGGGTTTTCCTCTCACTTCTCACTTCCTCTCCCGCCCTTACGCTCTCGCTCGTTCGCCTCCTCTAGGGTTTAGGGCTCGCTTCACCGTCGACTACGACCTCGGCGCCGCCGCCCGACATTGGCGCCCGACCTCTGCGCCCGCCCGACCTCGGCGCCCCGACCTCGGCGCGCCCGACCTCGGTGCCGCCGCCCCGACCTCGGCGCCCTGTTCACCTCCCGGCCGTAAGCCCGGCGTCGCCGCCTTGACCTTGGCCTTGTCCGTCCTCCTCCTGTGTCACCGCCCAAACATTGGCACCTCCGACCTCGGCCTTGGCGTCCTCCTCCCTCTGCCCGGCCTTCTCCCGTGTCGACCTCCTCCGCACCTCCCTCCTCCCGCATCGGCCTCCTCCCTGCTGGCCTCCTCCTTGCACCGTGAGTTCTTGTCGGCATCCTCTCTGTAGTATTGCTCCTCTGTGGCGATTCGGTTGATCTTTGCATATATATATATTTGCAGTGCTAGTTGCAAATTGATCGATGGGCTTTGTTGACATGCTCTGTGATGAACTACGTCTTATCTTGAGATTGAATATGATAGTTAGTTCATACTTGAGCTCTATTGTATTACTTACTCTTTGTCAATATGTCTTTATTAATTAGTTAATTCGGTTGAGCTCATAGTTACATTTGCAAATTGATCGGTGGGCTTTGTTGACATACTCGTGATGAACTCTGTCTTATCTTTGAGATTGAATGCGATAGTTAGTTCATACTTGAGCTCTATTGTATTACTTGCTACTGTCAATATGTTTGTGGATATCATGGGGATATGCCCATGATCTTAGGATGATGAAACAATTGGCAATGTGGCTTTTGGTTTGAAGTTTCACGCGTTTTCGACAAAGTTTCAGATCTGTCAGGTCAGCGGTGGTCTGACCGGCTTTTGTGCTGAATGTTAATATAAGTGATGAGTTGATTTTGGGATTGGTCATATCCATATTTGTTAATGCATATGTGTTGCATATTGCATGTTTTGGCTAACGTGGGTCAAGTTGTGAAGAACTTGTTCCGGATTAAATGTTGCTTGTCTATTCTTTGTCTTGGTGGCTTGTAGGTCAATGGCGGTCAGCGAGGTGGATCGGGACTAAGCTTGGAGAGCTGAGGTCGAGCGATCATGGATGCGGGTGAGGTCAAGTGACACAAGCATGGCGCAAATGGACGAGGATGACCGAACAGGCGGTTCGGTCGGTTGGTTGGATCAAGCGGCGAGAGTCGTTACTAAGTGCTCGGTGGTGCGGTGGGATCGGACGGGAGAGACTTGGCGACATGGAGCCGTTGATCAACCTGCGTGGCGAAGCATGGGATTGCTTCATGATCTGTGGACTCGGTCTTTTGGAAAGGATCGAGAAGGGTATTTTGGTAATTTTACCAAATACCATCTTAGTGACCTTTGACTAAGCGCGCGGCTGTAGTCGGTATGGTGAAGCGGTTTAGATCAATCGGCGATGAAGGCGGCGCTTTGAGATCGTCGCGTGTGTGTTAGTTGATGTTGGGCCTTGCGGAAGCCCATTTGGGGTTTAGGGTTTAGTGGTGTCATATAAAAGGAATAGAAGATGGGATATTACGGTGGGGCTTTTGGAGCTGTGGCGGCGCCCCAAAACTTGTGCGATAGCGAAAAATTAGATTGAGGTGTGGCCTCTACGCCTGCGAAGCGAAGGCTTTAAGCGGGCGTGTTTGCCGGGAATCAAGAATCGATTCTGCGTCTCGCCGTTTCTCACGAACTCTTGCGTGTGCATCGTTTGTTGATTCCCAAGTCTTTGCGATGAGTTGTTCCAAGTTACGATGATTTCTTGTTTGATTTGATCTCCATCTTTTTGAGTGCTTGGGCGCTACTTTCTTGTTTCTTTGTTGAATTTCAGATCCGGCTTGTATGAATCGGCGGCAGTTCCTTTGCCTCTTTGAATGCAAAATCGGTATTTGGGCGGCTTTGTCGTAGCTTCTGCTGGCCCGGTTTCTTGTAGAAATAAGCTCTGGCGGTAGCCTTTGTTGCTCTATTCTGTTGCCTTGAGTTAATCTTTTGTTTTCTGTTCCTTCTTTGAGTCTTGCCCAAAAGATAATGCTATGGCGTAGTGAAACTCAGGAGAAATAGTTCTTTCTTTGATTTGTCATTTGTTTTTTAATCGATCTCGGCTCTGGTTCTTGGGTTGTTTTGGCGAGGCACTGTAGGGCGTTGAGACCTGAAGAAACCGGCCTTGACCTCTAGCCCAAGAAAAATCGGTGCTCCTGTATCTGAAGAAAATAAATGTGTGTGTCGTGGCGAATTCTTCTGAATTGATCGCTGATCATTTCTGTTTTGAGTCTGTGGCGTGACTTTTTCTTGATTAATTGTTTCTTTGTCGCGATTCTTTGTCTTTTGTTGGAATTAATCGGTCGGTTAGGCAATGGCGGCTTGTTTGAGCGCCTGTAGGGATGCGCCCAGAAATCTGAGAGCTCCTAGCGGCCTGTTCCTCTGAGATTTAGGAGCTGCGGCGGCGGGCCGCTCTTTGGCTGAGAAAAAAATAAATAATCGGGGCTTGAGGCTGCAGTAGATTGGACTGTATTTTATTGATTCCCATCCTTCTAGCTTTTGAGTAACGTGCTCTGTTGTTCCTGTGAGTTTTTCAAGATCTAGTAGTTTTGTGTTTCAGTTTTGTGAAGCTTGGCTGCCATCCTTTGATCCGATCAAAGTTTGGTTTATTGCCATCGGTGAATCGATGGATTGCTTTGGCGGTTTCTTCTTGTGATTCTTGTGAGTTACTGCTTTCGTTTGGGTTGATCGCATGTGACTTTTTGTTTCTTGCTAGTGCATTTCCTCCACATGCATGCGTGTGGTGATCTGTGATTTGGGTTCTTTGCACCCGTGTGTCGTCGGCGGCGTTTGTAGTTTTACTGTCATCATTTTGTGAAAATTGTTGTTGTTTTCTTTATTGCTTTGAAGGTTGTGTATTGGGTCTCCTATTCTTGCTTTCTTTGAGCCTTTGCTTAATCTTGGGATCACAGTTGATCGGCATTTTTCCTCTTCGTGCGAGTGGATGGATCTAGACAGCTCTCAGTTCTGTAGCCACATGATAAACCGAGCGGCCTGCAGTGCTATCGAAAAATCAGCGGTACGTAGTATGGTTGTCACTTGTTGTGTGAACGAATCACTCTTTGAGTTTGGATTAATTTGCCGTTTGAAGATTTTTCCTTTAAATTTCTTTGTGCGAGACATGAAGCGAGCTTTTGCTTTAGCGACATCAAGAGATCTGTAGATGATAAACCTTTGTTTCTTTGTTTTGAGTTTAGTTTACTTGGTTTGTCCTCAAGGTTGAGGCTTTGGTGTTAATTACTTGAAATTTGTTGGTTTTCTTTGTGCTTGATCTGACCTTGAGTTGATTAGGCTTTTGCTTAGGGGTTTTGATCGAATTCAACACAGGTCATCCGCTGTGCCTGTATACATTTCTTCATAGCTTTTATAGCTATTGGAGTAAAAGTAGTGTTGAGTTCGATCGAGTGCATCGGCGCCTATTCACCCACTCTAGTCGCCTTTCGGTCCTACAATTGGTATCGAGCCAAGTTTGCTCTTTTGTGATCTTTGTTGATCTTTGAGCATGGCGACTAGTGTGAGGACTTGTGGGCGTTTCCTTGCATCTTGTCGTGGTTCTTTTACCAATGGTGTTGGCCGTAACAAGATATTTGAATGTATAATAAGTGTAATGGCGATGGAGGAGGAAGCCTCCTGTGATATCTGTGGCAAATTCTTTTGTTTTGATTGTTCTAGTTTCAGGGATGAGTCACTTTTGGAGCCCGAGGAGAAGAAACCCAGTGACATATGCACAGCAGCTTTTGAGGATGAACATGATGGAGAGGATTCTGCTGATGAGATTTTTGATGATAATGATGACTCTTATGAGGACGATCCCCTACTTGAGCTAAGCAAGGTGAGTAAAGAAAAACTCATTAATGTCTTATATTCATATGATCTTAAACTGCTTGCTCTTAGGAAGAAAATGAAATTGCTAAAAAGAGAAAAGAATGATTTGTCTCATGAGCTCTCCGAATTGAAAACCTGCATGAATGCTTATGATTCATTGCTTGTAGACATGGAGAACCTGAATAACTCTTTTGTATGCCTAAAATCTGAAAATGAAATGTTGAAATCAAATGCTTCTATGCCATGTGATTCTTGTATTGCCTTACATCATGAGCTTGATAATGCCAAGTTAGAAATAGGCAACTTTAGGTTCATGGCTAGAAATAATTGTGATTCTTGTGTAGGCATGCTTGCTGATTTTGAGAAGCTTAAATTGACTAATTCCTTTCACCTTGAGCAATTAGATAATGCTAGGGCTGAGATTATTGAAATTGAAGATAGGCCTTGTAGCATGTGCTTAGAACATGAAAAATTGCTTAAGGATGGTTTAGTCTCTTGCAAAATTCTACTTGTCTAAAGCTGAAATTGATGCTTTGAGCTGCATGCTTAATTCAAATGCATCATTAATTTCTTGCACATCTTGCATTTCATTGAAGAAGCGAGGTTGAGTCTTTCTTGGCGATGATATGGCGCCAAATCTTATGACCCTTGTATTTGCCTTCGCTCCGAGATTGATGTTTTAAGATTTCTCTTGCATCTTTGCATTCGGAGTTGGAGTCTTTTTGTGCTAAATGTGAGTCACTTGATGTTGGTTTTGTGGCATCGCTTTAGATAGCTCTTCTTTGTTGAGTTCGACTCTTCGAACTCTTCTTGTGTTAATCAGCAGTTTCAAAAGACAAATGTGCTTCTTTCTCAAATGGTATTAAATCTTCAAAGAAGTACCATTGCACATTTTGTAAGAAGAATGGACACACTCTTGGGTTTTGCTTTTCGCCGTTTGAAACATAGCGTCGAGTCGTCGTTGTACCTCTGTAGATGATAAACCTTTGTTTCTTTGTTTTGAGTTTAGTTTACTTGGTGTCCTCAAGGTTGAGGCTTTGGTGTTAATTACTTGGTACATTGTTTTTCTTTGTGCTTGATCTGACCTTGAGTTGATTAGGCTTTTGCTTAGGGGTTTTGATCGAATTCAACACGGGTCATCCATTTGTACTGTATACATTTCTTCATAGCTTTTATAGCTATTGGAGTAAAAGTAGTGTTGAGTTCGATCGAGTGAATCGGCGCCTATTCACCCCCTCTAATCGCCTTTCGGTCCTACAATGTTGTCTTTGTTAATTGGTTACTTTCGGTTGAGCTCATAGTTCTATTGCAAATTGATCGAGTTGTATTGACTAGTTTGTGATTCTTCTAGTAGTCTGTATGAGCTCATTCAAATTTTCATTTGCCATCTTGATCTCTGTAGTCAACCTCTGTTTGATTGGAAGTTTATCTGTTTTAGATTAGCAGTTGAGATCATTTGATAGTTAAGCAAAGTATTGTTTAGAGCTCATAGTTTGAATTTATATTATCATATTCATTTAATGAAGAGTATAGACAATAGGATTGAGATGGCAAAGACTTGTTCTTTAGCTACTCTCCTTACGAGAGCACATAATATCATCAATTAATATGTTGGAATAATGTCATGCACCGTGAGTTCTTGTGCGGCATCCTCTCTGTGAGTATTGCTCCTCTGTGGCGATTCGATTGCATATTATATATATATATATATATATATATATATATATATATATATATATATATATATATATATATATATATATATATATATATATATATATATATATATATATATATATATATATATATATATATATATATATATATATATATATATATATATATATATATATTAGATGCTAGTTGCAAATTAATCAGTGGGCTTTGTTGACATGCTCTGTGATGAACTCAGTCTTATCTTGAGATTGAATGTGATAGTTAGTTCATACTTGAGCTCTATTGTATTACTTACTCTTTGTCAATATGTTGTCTTGTTAATTGGTTACTTTGGTTCGACTCATAGTTCTATTGCAAATTGATCGGTTGTATTGACTAGTTTGTGATTCTTCTAGTAGTATGTATGAGCTCATTCAACTTTTCATTTGCCATCTTGATCTCTGTAGTCAACCTCTGTTTGTTGGAAGTTTAATCTGTTTTTAGATTAGCAGTTGAGATCATTTGACAGTTAAGCAAAGTATTGTTTAGAGCTCATAGTTTGAATTTATATTATCATATTCATTTCATGAAGAGTATAGACAATAGGATTGAGATGGCAAAGACTTGTTCTTTAGCTACTCTCCTACGAGAGCACATAATATCATCAATCGCATTTCCTTAGAAGTAGGCTCGGGCAAAAGATTTGTATCACTAGTTTCTATCTATACAAAGATCACAAGAAATTTGGTGGATTAAGGAGTGTTAGGAGTGTTAGAATAGAAGCTCGTGGATTAAGGAGTGTTAGGAATGTTAGTAGTCATGTATGAGCTCATTCAACTCTTCATTTGCCATCTTGATCTCTATAGTCAACCTCTGTACTTCTTCACGAGAGCAAGTAAGCGAGATGGCAAAACATTAATCTTCTTGCTGCAAATCACAAGCCCTTGAGATGGAAGAAAGCGCCGACGACGCCAACACCGACCCAGCGAGATGGAAGAAGCGCCCGCGAGGCCGCCAACACCGATCCCGCGAGATGGAAGAAGCGCCGACGAGGCCGCCGTCACCGTCGGCGATAATGACAGGCGAGATGGCGAGGACAATCGAAAATGCCTCTGGGCGGTTGGGTCATCCGCGGTCGATGACTTTGGGGTCCCTCTGAGTCCCAAGAGATCGTGGCGAGATTCGGACCATCTGCGGGATACTTGGAAGAGCAGGTCCTCATCACCACACCAAGGTGGAAGGACTGACGAAAAGCGCGAAGCGCTGTGGGCCAGAACTTTGGAGAAGTTCACTATTCGAAGCACATGTAGCGCAGCGTGCGGCGGACGGCGATGCTCACGATGGGTAAATCATGGAGGACCTTCAAGAGCATTCTTGTCACGAAATCGTGAACACGGTCGAGCGCCCTTCGCGCGATATAGATTCTTGTGCGCGGAAGCATGGGACACCTTTGTGGCTCTGAAAACATCGGTAGAATTTAAGGAGCAAAGTCACGGCACAAAGCTCTCGGACCTGAAACACTCACCCGCCTGGACTTCGGCACGCTGGTTCTGGCGGTAAATCTGAGAATGGGCGGCGGAGAAGGAGAACCCGTTTCGATGTCACGGACCAGCGTTCCTAAAATTTAAAAAGCGAGGCACAAGTCTCGTCTTGAGCGACATCTCCTTCACAAACCCGGCGGACGTGAAGTGTCCCAGCGTGTGGTAAGTATGTCGAACTACTAAGTTGTTAATAAGTCCATAACTTCATAGTGTCTATAATAGCGTGATGACCTCTTGCGGCGTGACTTGTTGCCCAAGCTTCCCAAGGCTCCTTAAATGCGAGCGGGGAGAAGGATATACTATCTCTGACCTGGGAAACAAGGAGCACCGGAGTGCATGCGAGCCTTGGGGTTAACGTACCTTGGATTCATGGATTAGCGGACGACTACTACGTATAGGATTAGGAAGAGATCCAAGGCGAAACGACACAACCGGTTAGTGCAGATGATTACTAACCAATTTCAAGTAGAGATGGCGGCATTGCGAGTCAAATGGATATACTCATGAGCGGTGATGCATAAAGCGCCCCGCTAATTTGGAAGGCAGTCCTCCTCGGCGTCGAAGTGGCGTCGCGTCAGCATAATTGTGAACATGGCGGCGTCCGATTCGATAGACAACATCAAGGTAGCGTACATCTATGGAATGCACCAAAGATAGACCCTAACGATGCCTTAGCTAATTGCGTGTCGTTTTGTAGGAAGCAGAAGCCTGTAAGCTCCAAGTGAGGATGGATGGGTCCCTTTGTATTGAAATTTGCGAGGGATGGTGTATCCATACGAGGAAGAAGCGGTCTGACACGGTGCCCGGGTGGTGCAGTTCGCCAAGGTCAGTGGATATGGTACATGTCAATTTCCGAGCCATCATTTGGACATTTGCCGACGAAGAGATCACAACACTAGGGGATGCCGTCCTCTCTTTTATCCGATGGCCCAAGAAGAACATCGCCTTGGAACCCGGCGGTCTTGATCTGACACGACCATTCCTCTCCAGCGGGACCCTCGATGACTCCACCTCATGTTTAGCCTCAAAAGGCCACCTCTTGATTCCCGTGGAGAAGGCGCAGAAGGAAACGATAAAAGCGTCGGCGTGTCGGTTCGAGTCGTCTCACAAAAACGATGCCAATCGCTAAGGCCAAATCGAAATCAACGAGCGTTAAAGCGCCTCCCAAGTCCGGAAGTCAGAAGTCAGGAAGTCGCGATACGGGAAGTCGCGATACGGGAAGTCCGCGATACTCGGGAAGTCCGCGATACGGGAAATACATCATCGGAAAACCGTTGTGTTCGTGTGATATTAATGCCTGTTGGACATGCTTGTCGAGCTTTGCATGCACGGTACTTGGACAAGACCCAAAAGAAGGGTCGAATCTTGGAATCACCGTCGAATCTGAGGACAAGCATTTCTTCAATGGGACGAGGTACTTAAGTCGTGAGCTTCAATGATTTATTTGAACTATTCAACCTCGTTGGCCTCGGCGTCTCGCTTCTCACGATGTTGGACAACGTAAGTCGCGTACAATCAAGTTCTACATTCATCTAATACCGATAAATATCACAACTCATTGCTTATGTATAGATACATCTTTGCAAAATGTCAAGGGAATGGAAAGAACCAGGTGGGTTTCCTCGACCCACCGCGTGGTATCGTTGCAAACCATCCTACAAGACTAGATCCTTAAATCGAGAAATACATAACGAGGTCATTGCTTCTCTGAGAGGAACATGAAGTACATAGTGGTGCCCTACAACCCGGGGGTAAGTGTTACTAAAATTTCATTTGTACATTATCTGAAGCACGAACTTAGGTTTAATGACTATAGCGACATACATGAGTAGGTACCATTGGATCCTTTTAGTTATTATACCCAAGAGGAACCATGTGATATACCTTGATTCCCTAAACCGCAACAAGCACGACTTGACACTCTAAGAGGAATACTCGAGAGGTATGCTCATTTCCTCATACATAACTCTATTGTAGTCTTCATTAGTTTGAAATGGCGAGGATAACTTTTTGAATCATGTAGGTGGTTCATCAATTATGTTGCCAACAAAGGAATATCTGATGGAAAAGCGTAACTAACACATAGGATGGATTTTCGATCGTGCTACAACACAATAATACTATATCATACTTCATAATAGCAGCGTCTCGAGCCGACTATACCTATATATGTAATTCTATTTTTGCGGTGCTTGCCGACAAAAAGATGATGAGTTATGTGCAATCTAAATGCGCTATCATATCGGCTAATCCTTCTGACTAAGAAGAAGGATCACGAGGTTTGTCAATCTCGAAATAATTATTTCCTAATTATAAATTTAAATATATATAGCTTACCACTTTACTCTTAATTGGTAGCGGCAGGTCTTGGATTTACAATGTGATTCACTTTCGTTGCGGAAGAGATCAAGGACATTCGAGGAAGCTCTGCGCCTTTATCAACTCGAAATCATTAGCGACAACGGAGAGTTTCACTCGTCGCCAACCCGAAGCATCACCCACTAAAACCTCTCCAGCGCAAACAATTGTAATCTAGTTGTAACTATAGCGACAATACTTGAACAAATCGATCTTTTGTAATTTATTTTGAGTAATGATCACTTTGTGTTGTCATGGTGCTTGAATCTGTTATTGTGAAATCTTTGTTTTGTGATTGCTGAATCATTTACGTGAATGCTTGTTTTGAGAGGGCATGGCTAGCAATTCTGAGGCTAGCGGAAAACTTGACAAATTGTGGGCGGGTATTAGCTATCACGAGCGGTTTTTGTTAAAACCGTGCGTGAAAACAATATCCTGAGCGGTTTATTTGCAAACCGTGCGTGATAGGAAAATATCCTGAGCGGTTCTATATAAAAGCCGTGCGTGATAGTCTAAATCACTGAGCGGTTTTATTTAGAACCGTGCGTGATATTCTCGAATCCTGAGCGGTTTTGGTTCAAACCGTGCATGATACTGACTTCGCTGAGCGGTTTTTAATAAAACCGTGCAGCGATATTCGTATCCGAGCGGTTTTGTACCGTGCGTGATAATATCTGTTATCACGGACCAACAAACATAGGCGGTTGGAAACCGTGCGTGATAACGATTTGAACCGTGCGTGATGTCGATTCTGTAGTAGTGAGGCTTTTTAGGAAGCGGACCGTGGTTTCAATCTGAGATGATCTAAGGTGCTTTGCATTAGAAAGCGATCTCGACCATTCGATTAAAAAGGAAAGGTCTAGATCAATGGATACATTGTTTTTGTTATGAAATCGTTATATTATATATTTCACTATTGCTATAGTATTTATTTCAACACCACTCCTGAGTAATGTTCAATCATTCAAAAAACATTGTTCACATAGTGATCTTTTTTAGAGAGTTGAAATTGAAATGCTTGAGAACTCGTGTCGGTTCAAACTTCGACCGAGCTATACGCATGAGCAGATGTGCTGGTTCACCTTGACACGCGTCGCTTCTTTATTGGCACATCGTATATTCTCTTTTGTGCCACGGGCGTACAATAAAACTTGTCGAGGTGTCGAGCAGGCGGCTGGTGTAAATGGACTAGCGGTGGGAGTGGGGAGGGGCGATTCGAACCGACCCTGATCCATAATGCCTAGAGAATTGTTTGCATGGCAAGGGTCGACCCATTTGGCGAGCTACAGTACCCCGCATGACCCAATGGATATTAAGGGTCAAACCATTTCAACATGTGCGTGTACATTATATAGACAACTAAGACAGACCGAGCTTGGGTCATAAGTTCATGTAGTCAAAAGTGGACTTCTTCCATTGAGAAATGGGAACAAGAATTGAGCAGGTAAAATTAATCAAGCATGAAGATCTGGTATTGCAAATTTGCAACGCATTCTCTCTTTGAATTGTCTGATTCCCTGATCAGACAAATTGCAACATTCATGCTACTCTTGAAGAGCAGCGGAACAAGATTCAAAACATCCAAAAAAAAAGCTAGTACCTAATACAATCTTTTCAATGGATATTCCCCATTCCATCTAGTGAAAAATTGATTCCGTCGTAAGCCTACATTCTCACAGCAACCAGCAAGAGCTAAAATTGAAGTCGTTTTCCTAAGGGGAAAAAAGGCCAAAGGTCGCCAAAAGTTGTGGACTAACCGACGAGGCACGGAGGGTGTCAAGGCGGGAGCCGATGAACCCGTGGGAGAAGACGATGTTGTAGCGCGCGTCCTCCTTGCGCACCCCGGACTCTACATAGGCCAGGTGCCACCCGTCCCTCAACCGTACCCTCGACGTTGTTATGGGCGGCTCGCCCGACGTCCTGTAGATCCACGGTGGCTGCATGGCCCGGTAGATCCAACTGCCCAGCACACCAACCAGCGGGCCCATGGCCATGGGGGAACCCACGCCTCCCTATCCCTTGTTGGCGTTGTAGCTCAGGATGGGCGTCTTGGACAGCAACTCCATGTTACCTGTGTCGGATGTGATGGATCAAGCGGCGGCGGGGTGGAGGCGTGGAGCCGTCAAAGTCTAGACTCTGGAGGATAGAGGGGGACTAGGGGTGGAGGCATGGAGCCGTTGACGATTAGGGTTGACCCGCTCGCTTCGTTGGATCGTTGGGTTACTGGGCCTTTTGACTTGATTTTCTTTTGGATTGAACCTCTGGCCCATTTGGCCGAATTTTTCAGTGCGGATCGATGGTCCATTGGGCCAACCTGACCCATTCCCACCCCTAACCAAGGAGAGTTGAGGAAAAAAAACACATACCTAGGTTGGGAGGGTGGGAACATTAGTTGGGGTAGGAGGCTATCTAGGGAGCACATAGTTGATCCAACAATCAGGAAAGGTGGGCAGTGCTCTGGGCTGATTTGAGGCAAATCTGTGTCGTTCAACGCTCATCCAAACACTGAAAATAATAGGGATGATGTGGTTGCATCGGTGAAGAGAGAATTAGCAATAACTGCAGTTAGTGAGGACCAGCTGTATAGGAATATAGGATATAGTACCGACCCACTTTGACAAGTATGTTAAAGTAATTATACAAGGAACCGAAATATTTGATCTGCTATAATGAAAAACAAGAACTCTAGTAGTCATGGGCCAGGCCAAAAGCCCGATTAATTTTGGGCCGGGATTGGCTACCCAAGCCACGCCAGCTAGAGCAACCACCGGGTTGGCCGGTTGGCTTTCTTGGGCCGGGCCTCAAATATCGCTACATCTTTTTAGCCGGCCCGGCCTTTTCAATTTATTTTTACATTGTTTCACTTGCAAAGCCGTGACCATTAGGGCTAGCAAATTTGGCCAAAGGCAGGGTAAGAAATCTGGTGTGTTAGGACCTAAAAATACGATTTAGGAACCCTCTGTGTATTCTGAACTAGTTCTAGATCAGTAGCTAGTTCACATAGAAACAGTGATAAAATACCATATATTTATTCTCTTTAACTAAAAAGACCTCAAAATCACAAGTAGTAATAATTACTGAACCTTATGGTCAACGTTTACTTAACTTGCTATGCAAGGCTAAAGAAACAAATCAACTCTTGCAGCAAAACGAAAAACTTGAAATGGTCAATCAACATAGCCATAGGCAATCGAGTAGAGAACGCATCCTAATCTGCAAAACCTTCATGGTATTCTTGGGCGAAAAACTCCTGAGCAGTTTGGTATTCTTCAACTGAGCAACAATGGCGCAAAGCCGTTATTACATAAAGCACCCAGCAAGTCGTGGGGAAATGTATGCCAATAGTATTCATGCAAGGCTTGAACAACGGTAAGCTGTATGGTTCTTTTGCATAAAGCAGTATTCTCAGAAAATACAATAAATAGATTGAAATGCACAATTGAAAATAACAATAAATAAATGTTTTGAAACAACTAGTGAACTCCCCATTCACTGCCCAAGACAAACCACCAAGTGAATGACCCATTCACCGAACGAACATTATATTCATCAAGTGAACTTCTCATTCACACTCCGACATATTTTATGAAGAAACTCTATCTCTCATGTGAAATCCCCGAGCACATCCATTACCGCGGACATAGCTATTCGAATAGTTTTTAACACTCTGCAGAGGTTGTACAGCTTTTCCCACGAGAGATAAATCACTCAAAGAGTCTGACCACACTTTCTTAGGTGTGCGACTTAAGTGATCATAACAAGGCTTTTATAAAGCTCCTTCTTAACCCAATTCTGCCCGCTAAGGTTTCAACACTGAATGTCTTTTCGACCAGATAGGGCCCCCTCTTGCGCCATCGTGAGTATACGTCTATCCTGCGACTCATGTTTCCAAGACAGAGCCGAAATTAAGACATTGCTAATTAATTAGCTAGGTCCCGTCCATACAGGACATGTGATTGTACGGTTAAGGCCCAGTTCAATGGTGCACAAGATCAAGTCCTTGGCAAGTTACTCAGGCGAGTCTACCACAAACCCACAACGTGTTAAATCCACACCTTCACTGCACAACCACTCGCCCAAGAGAAAATCATTTTGTTTAACCAAGGCCAATGATATACCCTGTCATGGTACACAAATTTCAACAACAGTAGCTAACCACCACGATTCCATATTTCATTAAAACAAGATTAATCATTATGACACATGTGATAATGAACCCATCGTAACTAAGTTTGACTAGGCATCTAAACGACACCCATGTTGGTAATACAAATATGTCCAACTAAAATTATCCATGCTATGGCGACAAATGATTAATAGCATTCAAATCATCAATGGAGGCATAATGACAACAAGTGATGGCTAAACCCAAAACAATTTGTATAAAGATAGCATGCAGTTGTATAAAACAATATATTTTTAAAATCATAGGTTCAATATGATCAAAGAACCATGACTTGCCTCGGAATAAATCCCGGGGTTAATCTTGATCTTGGTGCACTCCTCCTTGCTCAAAATTCCCTGAACTATCAACGTCTACTTGCAAACAAGGCAAATAAATAAAATAAATAAATAATAGAGATAAAATAAACTCCAAAAATTAAATAAAAATATCAAATAAATAGATCTTGTATTTATATAAATTTAGAAATTTTTATGGGCTCAATCGGAGTTCGGATAAAGAAGATATGGCTTCTTGAAGATCAAAACCCTAAGAAATACCCAAAATTGGATTTTCTGGAATTTCCAAATTATTTCTCTACTGAGAATTCCAGATTATGATGTACGCATGATGTCAGCCCTCAAAATCAAAATTAAAAGAAATCCGAAAAAAAGGCTCCAAAGACTGATTGTGGACCCTCGATCCATGGACCAAGTCCACTCAAGGGTTTACGAGTCTACAGGTTTACTGGTCTATGGCATAGGAACACTGACATGTGGGACCCCCATGTCAAAGATACGATCCACAGTGGACTAGACCTATTGGCCTTGGATCTGGCTCAGGATGGGGTCGCCACATAGGCGACTTGGCGAGCCATGTGGCGAACCGTGGGGACGAGGCGGTGATTTAGCAACGCGTCGATAGCCACATCACTGATGATGTCATCTTTCCGGTGAGTTTCGGGTGCGGCCGACAACGGCGAGTGGCGGCGTAGCACCAACGGTGAATGCACGCAATAGGTAGGGCTCGCTATTGCGCACCTAGAGGTACTCTGCTTGACGTGAGAGGATGCCAGTGATGGCCAGCAATGGCGAAGAAGCGGCAGAGTAGGTACGACCAAAGTCGATGGCAAGGTCCAAAGACGTTCTAGGATCACGGAGAGGTGCACGAGGTTGCTCTTGTGACGAAGAAGACAATGGTGTAGTCCACGGAGGCGGAGCACCACCGGCAGTGGTGAATTTTGAAAAACAAAGCTTCGGCACCGAAAACTCTAAAGCTCGAATAGCAGAGGATCAAGGCGATCTACAGAGGAATTGATCTAGGGTTTGGGACCAGGAAAGGATCGCGCACCCTAGGGGCTTTGGGACTAGGAAAGGATCGCGCACCCCGGGGGCTATTTATACCCATATGTCGGGCATGGAATAGGAAATCCCCAAATTCAGGATATTTTCAGACTCCACGGCTTTAGGAGATAGAAATCGTTTCAGGAACAGATTCTTGCAGATATGGGTGTGAAATAGAAAGAGATCATGTTTGGCACGTTTTCCCAATAAACTTTAGTTGCAGATTTGATTTCGCTGTAACGAACTCGAGCTTTGTCAATGACGTTACGGTATGGTGTCGCGAGGAGGACGAAGGCTTAGGTGACTGTAACATCCCAAATGTATAAACAGGTGTTTGTTTCAAATGTAATTAAATGTGTAGAAATTAAAACTTTTTCTCACACCTTGAAACTTTTGAACTCCTCTAAAAATTCTTATCAAAAGTGGTGGAGTTCAAAAACCTAAACCTCCTGTGGACTAAAGTCCAACCCGTATTCAACTTGTCTCCAACCTTGTGCCTAACCCCTTGGAAATAATTTTCCTTGGTCCTAGAGTTGCTGTGGGACCCCTCTGAAAAATATCATGAGTTATAAAACTTGTTTGATAATTTTGGAGGTAAAACAAACTCTTGAACAGCCTTTATGAATTTCCTGAGAAAAATGCAATGCATAAAAACCTCTGGAAAATTTATGTAAGGTTAATCATGATGTCGACAAGCTCGGTTAAATTTCATAAAATTTGGAGTTGATTTGCTATCTCAAATAATTACGCAAAGTCTCATTTATTAATTTTGAAATTCAAAACCATACTGCTTGTTCCTTGAGGTGGCAGCTTTGCAAAATGGTCCAACCCAACCACCTCTCTCGGCTCAGCAGACCTCCCTTCCACTCTGTTGAGGTCATAGCCGTTAGTTGAGATCCATGACCCACGACCTCCTCCTAAACCATCACAAATGAGGTCCTCCCACCCACATGAGGTCATAGCCGTTGGATCAAATCCAACGACCATGACCTCCCTTAGATGTCAGCGCCCAAGTCCTCCACCCGCCGAGGTCTGTGCATTGGATCAAAGATCGAGGCCTGACCTCCCTCATTGTTAAACCTCTCGACCTCCCACCTAGTCGAGTGCGTGAATCATGGATCGAGATCCAGCGCTCACGACCTCCCAACCCTTTTCGGCGTCTTGCCCAGGGTCAAGACCTCCCGCACTTCTCAGTCGTAGCCTTTGGATCAAGATCCAATGGCTAAGACCTCCCCTGTTGTGTGCCCTTGGATTTAAATCCAAAGGCCATGACCTCCACGTGCCTTTAGCGATGTCGCTGCAGACTTAAGTCCTCCCGGAGGTCCGCAGTTGGATTTAGATCCAACGCCTTGGACCCTCTGTCCCCTTCCACTTGCATCCAGCGATCAGATCGGAGGCCACAACCTCCCGATCCAAATCGGGCTGTGACCTCCTCTAGTCACTAAAAACTTACCGTTTCAAACTCTAATCACATCAGGGGCAGGACCTCCCCATCCTCTTTATCCAGCGGTGGTTTTGAGGTCTGTTCTTCTCCTAGCTTGGGCTCGCGTGCAAGAGCTATGGCGGTGGAGAAGGTCGAGCCGGTCACATCCCAACTTGACTCTGTGCAGGCGCATTAAATGCGTGTCGGCCCCTTCCGCCCCTAGCCCATGCCTGTGGATCTTGGGTTGGCGGGTGGAGCAACCCATCTTCCCCACTCCGGTCCTCCACGCCCTCGACCTCCTCGGCATCTCTGGACCTCCGGGTAATCCTCTGGTAGCCCTTAGTGTTGGCTGCAGCTTGTATGAATGTTGCGGACTTTACTTCACAAGTTGGTCTTTTAGTCGTGCTTGTCATCTTTGCCTCTCTCGGCTCATGGGCGTTCAAAACCATTCTTGCCCGTCGAGAAATAGAGTCGGTGTGTGTGCAACACTATTGCGCACACATTGGTGTCCTTGGTTGGCGCCGGTGAAGTCCTCATCGCCGGCGACAAGCTCTTAATGCCTTCGGGTTTTTGTCGGACGACAACAGGCCAGTCTTCTTGTCATTTCGGACAAAGATCCTCTTCTTAAATCGTCAATCATTGCTTAACCTCGTTAATCATTGGATTAGCCTTAGCGCCTTTAATCACGCCCTTTCGGCGCATTTAAGACCTCGCGCTGGACCTCCTTGTGTCATGGCGCCTTAACTCCTGTCATGCAGCCTTCATGTGCCTTGGCCAGCGGTAGCCTTGGATGCAGGCCGTCCAAGACCTCCTCAGGAGATCTTGAGCGTCGAGGACCTCCTCCTTCGCATCTTAGCCGTCCAGACCTCCCCTGGAGGTCTGTGACGTTAAGACCTCCGCATAGGACCTCCTCGAGGTCATCTCAGCCATTTATGACCTCCCTCGGGCGATCTGGACCATTAAAGTCCTCCCTTGGAAAATCTGGACCGTCCAGGACCTCCCACGTGAGGTCTTGACGATGTAGATCTTCCTTGGAGAGATCTTGATAGTTTAGGTCTTCCTTTGGAATATCTCAACCGTTGAGGACCTCCCTCGCGTAATCTGGACCGTTCCGGTCCTCCCTCCCGTGTTGTGGTCCGTTGGATGCGACATCTACGGCCACGACCTCCCCTCTGCTCGCGCGTGCGCGTTGCTGGGAGGACATGGACCGTTGGATCCAAGATCCATGGCCCATGACCTCTGGACTTTCACGAGCGCGCGTGGGCGATGTTCTCTGGGAGGTCTTGAGCCGTTAGATTCAAGATCTATGGCTCATGTCCTCCCATGTCTTTTTGGTTTTTAGGAAAATCCAGAGAGCTGTTATTTTATGAACTGAAAAAGGTATGAACTTTGAAAATGCATAACTAATTCATTCTAAATCCAAATAAGGTGATTCAAATTTCTGTAGCTCTGGTTTGGACCGAGCTCTAATCTAAAAATGGTTATGAGCCCAGTTCAGCTTCAGAAAATGGTTTTGTAAATAAATTTCAAAACTAACTTTAAATGTTTCTTTAAAAATTCATTTAACTTGTAAAATGCATAGGTAAATCTCTATAGATTATTTTTGAGTGAATCCAATTTTGTTGGCTTCCTCTATTATTGCTCTAAATGTTAGAATAGGATTTAGGCATGTCACTATTTTCAAAAAGCTTACTTGTGTATTTTAATTTTGTTCAAGTTCTTGTCTTTGAAAAATTATAGAAAATGCATAATAGCTCCAAATGAGATGAACTCAATTGTGTTATTCATCTCATGAGGTGATGGTTTTACAGTAAAAATCTCAGTAACACCACCTCTCTAGAAAATATTGCCAAATAATTAAATTAGTGAATAGTAGCAGAATGCAATTTTTAGGGCTGAGCAGAATTGTTTTGCTCATATATTTTGCATTGAGGATCCAAATCAATTGGTTCTTATTGCTAAATTCCCTAAAAATCATTCTCTTCCTGCTGTAGAAATTTTAGAGCATTTGGAGTTTGTTTGCTGTGCTGTCTTTGTGGTTTTCGTCGTTCTTATCGATTCTTTTAAGCCTTTTAGTTGGGTGCCGAGTACTTTGAACCCGTGAGTGATCCTCAGCAATATATTGAGCAAAACCAGCAAGGCAAGCAGTTTGATCATATCCCATTATTGTCCCATTACTTTAAAGTTTTATACTTTGTTTCACTTGTATGTATGCATGCTACTTTGTGTTAAAACATCGCTAGTGATCCTATAGATGCATATTCTGTAGGTAAATGTTCATTCTCTACTACTAAGCCTAGGATTATCTTGCTGCGATTTAGAGTTCGATGGATGGACTCTTATCGCTTAGTAGTTACGATGATAATGCTTAGCAATGCTTAGATAACGGTAGAAATGGGCGGTTGTCGACATTATGTCGATGACCTTGATCACACAAAAACTATTATTCCATTATGTCCATCTTGTGCTTGTTACTTTGTAAATAAACAAAAATGAAAACAAAACTGTTATTGACTTGGGCACAATGGATGTTGGTGTGATTTGTTGGGTGTGAAACGGAATGGTGCCTAAGTCCCCAAGGACCGAGTTACTTGCGCCATTGATCTAAGCACTTTTATGCTAACCACATGAGGGGATATGGGACCTCTCTTGACTAAGTACTTTGGGAGGTGTTAATTATGAGCTGGTCGGTGGGTGTGTTAAAAATAAAATGTGTGTGTGGTGTTGGGAAGGGAGCATTAGCGGACCGGTTAGAGTTTGTCTATTGTGTTCTTGTCCCGTGGGTTCTTGACTCTTAATTAGCATCATCCATTGGAAATGTCTCGTAGGACTTAGCGTCTTGGCATACTAAAGGAAGTGTGCTAAATCATGTGGCGAAAAGCGGTGCAGGCGTGTGGGTACATTGGTACACCCTGCGAGGTTAAAACTATTGAATAGCCTCGTCCTAGGTTATGGACACGCTTGGTGATTTCATAAGAACTAGACTAAACACTTAATTAAAACTTGATGGGTGGTATGAATTGGGTAATTCATGCTATTGTTGTGGTGACTTGGGTGAGTCACTTCGAGTTGTTCTTGTTGTTATTATTGTTGTATCGTGTTCTTCACAAATTAAAATGCTTTGTCAAATTGCTTTCAATCTATTACATTATTGCAAATGAAAGCTTGCTTTATGCTAAAATGAGTCAAAAGCCTCATCCACTTAAATAAAGCTTGCATGTAGCTATTTATAGTTACTGTTATACTACGTCGGTCTTGCGAGTACATTTTTGTACTCATTTGCTTTGCTTAATAATTTTATTCTGAGAGGTAGAGCCCAAAGGGCTTTACTTTTTAATGAGTTGTCTTGTTGTTGAATCGAGCTAAGCGCCTTGGTTGGTTGCCTTGTGGGCTAAAGGCAAACCTTGTGGCTCTCTTTTGTTTATCGCCATCTTATGGCTTTTGCTTCATTGTGTTACTTTTATTAGTTGTATTTGGCGGTCGGCCTTTTGTAATAACTCTATATTATGTATGTCTTTCTTTCGATCGTGCTTTGGTTCTATGTCTTGAATGGAATTGATGCATGATTTTGTAAAGGGGTGTGTATACTGCATTCTGGGAAGTATACATATCTCGAAGACACGGATTATTATGTTTGTGATACTAGGGTCAATGGATGACTAAGTATTACAAGCCGAATAAACCGGGGTCCTCACAGTGACGACACTAACGTGGCGCAGTTTGAGCCACGGTTAGAACCTGCCGACGGCGAGCAGCGTCTTGCGGGATGGGCCTCTGGCAGGGGAAGTTGGGCCGAAAGGAATAGGGAATGGACCGAAGCAATGGGTTTTAGCCTAGTGATATTTTCTGAGATTATTAATATATTTTCTATTTTGAAAACACCACAAAATTCAAATAGTAATTGAAAATAGCAAATCAACTCAAAAAAATTTTGGAAAAATCTAGAAAATATATCCAAGCACATAGAATCCAAATAAAATAATTTTCACAATAGTTGATGCTCAGATTATTCACATTAAATCCTTTTGATTTATGAAAATTTAGATTAAGCTTTAACTTTAACAGAAAAAATCAATTGGTTATTTTTATTTTAAAAGTTTCAAAACAAACCAATTTTTTGGGTTGTTATAAATCTACCCCCCTTAAAAAGAATCTCGTCCCCGAGATTCGGGCTATCTAAAGAATAGGTTCAAACCTTGCTCACTCTTCCAAAAAATTTCTCTTACGAGTGAAACATAGCTGCAACTGACGCGGGTCTAACTTAAAAACTTACCAGAAGCGACGTTCTGAACTAGTTGAACTTCTTCTATGGTGATGTGATTCAGCCTTCCTCTTGCTACAGTTGATGGTGTTCCGTTAGCTTGATTTGGAGTCTGAGGCATTCTTCTTCCTGTTCCTAGCAAAGAAGTCCTGGCTGGTGTAGCTCCCAAATTGAAAGAAATTAGTGTCGGCCCTTGCTTCTGTAGACACTTGTTAGTATAATGACCTGTCTTATGGCAGTTCAAATAAGTAACTCATGCAGCTAGATTACTGGTCCTCTGAGGCTGATGATTGTTGCTATTATTGATATTGGAAATTCCTGAGTTTCCTGCATGAGATACTGGTGCATGGGTTCTGAATCCGACAAATGAATTATTGGGACGAAAAAGGCTACTAAGCATTGAGTCTGGCTTTCTGTAGTTGATTCTGATGCACTCCATGTTGTAGCATCTTCCTTTTGCGAGATTCGTCTAACTCGCGACGAGAATCTTCGATAAGTACAGCCATATCTACCATATGCTAAAAATCCACATAATCATTTTCAACAACTTGCACTTTCAAACCGAGATTAAGTCCACGTTTGAATCGCTTTTGGCATGCATTATCTGTAACAACATCTTCTGGAGCATAGCGAGAAAGTTGAGTGAACTTGTTGAGATATTCACCCAAAGACATGTTTCCTTGCTGTAGTTCGTGAAATTCATTCTTCTTCATTTCCATAATACCATCTGGAACATGCGCTTGACGAAAAGCTATTGAAAATTCCTCCCAAGTGATGGCTTACGAATTCTCATGAGCGGTAGTGTAGTTCTCCCACCATTCTGTGGTTATACCTTTCAACTGATGTGAAGCACAAACAACTTTCTCACGTCATTGCATTGGGCAATGGAGAGATTTTCCCAACAGAGCGAAGCCAATCTTCTGCTTCCAAAAGTTCTGATGAATGAGAAAATGTAGGCGGACGAGTCCTCATATATTCTAATAACTTGGAGTGCTGGTGAGTCGATGGTGGAACAGTTGTTGCTTTATTATTCTGATTCAACAAGTTGACTATTGCCGCAGCGGTCTGATTCTGTTGAGTCATAATATTGTTCATATTTTGCATCATTACACTCATGAATTGAGTTCGAGCTGCTAGAAGTTGTGCCATGCTTTGTTCGCGGCTCCAGAGGCTGCTGACTCACCACTAGCATTGACATTGGCATTGGCATCATTTGACTGGGTACGGCTCGAGGTATTGCGAATGTCAACCATTTGTGATGATTCTCCACAGGTTTTAGTAGATAAGATAGAAAAGCAATGTAGATGAGAGGGAAAAGCACGATAGACGTGATAGAACATGATAGAGAAGATAGATATAACTTAATTAGGGGAAACAGATTATACCCAAAGAAAAAGAAAAGCAAAACATAGCTCAAACGCTATAAGAGACAATTAAATTCTTCAAATTAAAGTCTTAGTGCGATTGTAATATAATGCTTGATAGTAAAACTACAGCTCCCACTTACACACAACCCAAATAAAGACCTATTGCAACAATGATCTAGAAACGCTACTAAAGACTCTGATAGGACAGCTCCCACTCTGGACTAGAGAATGAAGACTCTTGAACTTCTGGTTTTGAATCACTGTAGAACACCCACGTGTTGCGAACTGCTGGTGGAGACTCTAGACGAACAGCTGGAAAGAAGCGATGAAGATACTCTTGATGATTGCCGGTGATTCGATGCCTTTCTTCTAGACTGGGTGGAGTAAGTGACGGCAATGGTACTGGCGATGGAACTGAGAATTCTACCAACTCTTCTTCTGGCTCAGGAACAATTGGTACTGACACTACTTGCATCACATACTTCCGAATCAACTTGGACAAATTGATCCGGTGCAATCTACAAATCCTTCGAACAACTTTACGAGTAACTTTGACTACTGACATGTCCTCAAGCTCATCGTGGCACTTCATGCTATGGTGAAGAATGTGGTCTCCAATCCTCACGATGAAGTATACCCTTGTCTCGAATCCAATTCTATGCCCCTTCACTTTCCTTTCCTTGGTGAAGTAAGTTGCACTCCTACTTATTCCCAAACTCTACAAAAAGCACTGAAGAACTCTAGGCCAATCTCCTCTCTAATCACGATGCACTTGAACCATCTAAATAAATTAACAGGGTAAGACAATCAAATTAAGATTACAAATCAAAATTCAGAAAAGACACGAGACCAGATCTCTAGAACCAGATAAGAAAGACAGAATAGGATAAGAATAGAATAGACTAGGATGAGAAAAGAATAGAGTAGATGAGAAAGAAACAACAACTTAAGTCAAATTGAGTTTATTTGATTTAGAAAATAAGCTTTGAAGCTTTTGGCCAAAATGCCCATGCTCACTAAGTTGCGTTCTACAGTCGATATGTCTTTGATACCACCTCTATCGAGACCCAAAAATATGATTAAAGAACCCTTTGTGTATTCTGAACTAGTACTAGATCAGTAGCTAGCTCACACAGGAAATAGTGATGAAATACCATCCATTTATTCTCTTTAACTAAAAAGATCTCAAAATCACAAGTAGTAATAATAACTGGACCTTATGGTCAACGTTTACTTAACTTGCCATGCAGGGCTAAAGAAACAAATAAACTCTTGTAGTGGAATGAAAAACTTGAAATGGCCAATCAACATTCCCATAGACAATCGAGTGGAGAACACATCCTAATCTGCAAAACATTCATGGTACTCCTAGGCGAAAAACTCACTACTAGAGAAAGGGTCGTCACAGACGGTTTCTGAACTGTCTGACTTTATGTGTCTGTAATAACAGGCGGTTATCACAGACAGTTTTTGAGCCATCTATGATAAGCAACAACACAGATGGTTTTCTGGTATAAACCGTCTGTGAAGACCAACTATCACAGATGGTTATATGTACCAACCATCTGTGCTTAGATACATCACACAGACGGTTAGTAAAAATAACCGTCTGTGATATCATAAATATCATAGATAGTTTTTGGTAGTAGCCGTCTGTAATATCCGACATATCACAGACGGTTGTTGGTGTGTATATATGTATATATATATCACAGACGGTTTGTTGGTTGTAGCCGTCTGTGATTGGATACATATCACAGACGGTTTATTGGTGGTAGCCGTCTGTGATAGTATGCATTCACAAATGATTTTTTGTGGTAACTGTCTATGATAGTATGCATTCACAGACGATTTTTTGGTTTTTTTGGCTAGTCTCACATAATACTAGGTAGCACTGCTTCTGCACCGTAGAATAGTGCGGATGGTGTTTCGCCAGTTGCTCTACTAGTCGTGGTACGCAATGCCCATAAAATAGAAAAACGTTCTTCCATCCAATTTTTTTAGTATGCCTTAAGGCGATTAAAAACTCTCTTTTTAATACCTTCCATAATCTGACCATTGGCCCTTTCTACTACTCCATTGCTCTATGGATGTGCCACAGAAACAAAGCATATTTTATTACCAATTTTATCGCAATAATCCTGAAACACATCACTAATAAATTGGCTCCCATTGTTTGTGATAAGACGATTGGGTACTCCAAATCTCGTAACAATGTTTTGCACAAGGAATTTCTTTGCTGCCTCAGCCGTTATATGAATGACTGGCTCAGCTTCTATCCACTTAGTGAATGTATCAATGGCCACAAATAACAATTTATACCCATTGGGTGCTTGTGGTAGTGGTCCAACTATATCAATGCTCCAAGTCGAAAAAGGCCATGACAAGGGAATGGTCTGTAATTGGTAAGATGGTTTGTGCACTTGTCTAGCATGGAACTGACACTGCTCACAGGTCTTAACAAGGTGCATGGCATCTTGTAGAGCGGCAGGCCAGTAATAGCCTTTCCGAAAAGCTTTACCAACTATTGTTCTATAGGATGCATGTGTGCCACACAAGCCCCCATGGATTTCTTTTAATAATTTTATCTCAGAGTCTTGGGATATGCAACGCATAAGAACACCTTGTGCTCCCTTCCTGTACAATGATCCCTCAAGCGACTTGTACATGCGTGCTCTTCGAATTAACCTATCTTTCTGTTGAGGATCATCAAGCAATGTCCATGATGCAAGATAAGTGGTTAATAGCTTTATCCACTCCGCATCTTACTCGATGACTCTGACCTCTGAGGTGGTCAAACCTATTTCTATTGAAGGTTTTGTAAGGTATTCGAGAAAAACACCTGTTGGAATAGGCGTTCGTGAGGAACCCAATTTCGATAACAGGTCCTCTAAGAAGTTTTCCTTGCGTGATATATGTTTGACTTTGAAGTCCTTGAAGTGTTTTTCCAACTTCCTCACTTCACCCAGGTACTGAGCCATTATCTCATCGGAACAGCTATTCCTTTGATACCTGGTTTATGACTAATTGCGAATCTCCCTTTCCTAAAAGCTGACGGACTTCGAGGGATTTGGCTGCTCGAAGCCCGGCTAGAAGTCCTTCATACTCTACTACGTTGTTAGTGGCAGGGAACAGAAATTATATGACATATTGGAGTTGATCACCCTGTGGTGTTATCAACAAAATTCCAGCCCCCGAGCCTTTAATCTCGCGGGAGCCATCAAAATACAATGTCCAATGGTCGTCTGGCCCTGGACTTTCTTGAGGTTGATCCTCGGTGTTCGTCCATTCAGCCACAAAGTCAGCCAGGACTTGGCTTTTTATGGCTGTTCGGGTAGTAAAATGAAGATCAAACTCCCCAAGTTCTACTGCTCAGTTGGCTATACGACCTGTTACTTCTTGGTTATGAAGTATATTTCCAAGAGGAAAAGACGGAGGTACTGTGATTTTATGAGATTGAAATTAATGCCTCAGTTTTTTGGAAGTCATCAAAAGAGCATAAATTAGTTTTTGGACCTCAGGGTATCTCTCCTTCGGTTTGTGTAAGACCTCACTTACATAGTACATGGGTCGTTGGGACCCTCCTCTTTCTGCAATAAGTACTGCGCTGATCACATTTGGCGTTGCTGCTAAGTAAACTAGTAAAGGTTCACCTTCTAAAGGTGAAACCAATACTGGAGGATTTGAGAGATAAGCCTTTAAGCCTTCAAAGGCTTTGTCAGCTTCTTCAGACCATTGAAACCCCTTATTACTCTTGCGGATCACCTTAAAGAAAGGTAAACCACATTCTCCTGATCAAGAAATGAAACGACTAAGGGTCGCCATTCGACCAGTTAAGGCTTGGACCTCCTTCACTGTGGAAGGTGGTCGTAATTGTTCGATGGCTCGAATTTTCTCGGGATTGACTTCGATCCCACGAGAACAAACAAGGAAACCAAGCAATTTGCCAGAACAAACCCCAAAAGTACACTTTTCAGGATTAAGCTTTATTCCATGTTTATTTACATTTTCGAAGGTCTCTGTGAGATCCTTCAAATGGTCATTTTTAGTACTACTTTTTACAACGAGGACATCTACATAGGCCTCTAAATTACGCCCCGATTCTTTGAAGGTTTTGCATCAAGCGATGATGCGTGGCTGACATTTTGTAACCAAAACGACATCTTGACATAACCGTAGACACCGAAGGGAGTGATGAAGGCAGTCTTTTCTTCATCTTCTTTCGCCATGCTGATCTCATGATATCCAGAATAAGCATCAAGAAAACTCATCAGTTCGCAACCCGCAGTAGAATAAACTAATTGATCAATGCGAGGCAAAGGGAAATCATCCTTTGGGCAAGCAATATTTAAACTGGTAAAATCTACGCACATGCGCCACTTACCATTAGATTTCTTGACCAAGACTGGATTTACAAGCCACTCGGGGTGATCAACCTCCCGAATGAAGCCAGCTTCAAGCAGCTTATCGAGCTCTGCTCTAATAGCTTCTTGACAATCCAAGACAAAACGTCTCAGTCTTTGCTTGACTAGTTTTTTCTCAGACTGAATGGCTAGCCTGTGCTTGATCACCTCCCTTGGGACACTGGGCATATCAGATGGCTTCCACGCAAAGACATCTGAGTTGGCTCGGAGGAAGATGAGGAGCTCGTCTTGCTATTTCTCACTTAGTCCTGCGCCAATCCGGACTGTCTTGGATTGGTCATTGGGGCTAAGTGGTACAACTTTTACCTCCTCATTGAGCTGAGGAGCGGCTTTGATCTTCGTGGACTTCCCTATTTTATCCTCCAAAGTAAGATCTTTTAGTGGCAACTGATCGACAAGTTCTAATGACTTATGATCACATGAAAGTGCGACGGCCTGGTCACCTTGCACCACAATCACACCCTTTGGACCAAGGATCTTAATCTTTTGGTAAGTGTGGTATGTAGCTGCCATGAACTTTGTTAGAGAAGGTCTTCCCAAAATAGCATTATAGGCAGACTCAAAATCAACTAATTCGAAAGTAATTAACTCAGTTCGAAAATTAGTAGTCGTACAGAAGGTTACTGGTAAAACAACTTACCCTATTGGTGTAACCGACATACCTGGCACTATCCCATAGAAGGGACTTGTCATTGGTTTAATTTTCAAACGAGGAATTTGCATCTCATCTAAAGTGTTTACGAATAACAAGTCTAAAGAACTGCCGCTATCTACTAATACTCTCCCTACTCTGCAATTACTTATGGTAGGGGAAACTACTAGTGGTAATTTACGAGAAGTAGACATACCTTTTGGGACGTCCTCCTTAGTGAAGGTCAGGGAGGTCTCTGACCATTTAGGGTATTCTGGACGACCAAGTGGGATTTCAACGCTGTTGACGTCCCTCCATGCCACCTTGTACTGCTGCTTAGAGGTGTAAGCAGCTGAACCCCCGTAAATGACGTTGACGTGGTGATTCGTCCTTTGGATTGGCATTTTCGTGTCCTTGTCATTACCTTGGACCTCTGGTGGTCCGCAATCTTCTGGTGGGACAGGCATTGGACCTTTCCTATCGTAGTAATCTTCCATCTACTTCTGCCAAGTACGATAGTTGTGGAGGTCATGGCCAGGAACTTTATGCAATGGGCACTAGCGCTCACTGCTCCTGGATGTACTTGCAAATCGTGGGGCAGTTTGGTCGTTTGAACAACCTTCTTGCCTCCTTTTGGTCCAAGGACCTTTGTTTTTGTCGTAGGGTGGTCACTGGTCAACTACTGCGACCTCCCTGGTTGACTGTTTGGACCTCCCCTTTTCCTTCCTCTTGGGTTTTCCTCTGCTGCTCGTGGAGTTTTCAGACCTCTTGGATTTCTTTTCTTTGACATCCTCAAGGCCTGGCTGAGGAGGGGTGGTCCCCTTATCCACCATTTGATTCCACTCCACTGCCTCATTGGCATCGGAGTACCAATCTGCCATGTCGAAAAGTTCTGACACGGACCTAGGCGGGTTGATGTTGAGGTTTTCCGTGAACCTTCGATATCTCATCACCTATTTAAAAGCTCGAATCACAGAGTCGTTAGAAATATTCGTGATAGTATTATAGACTTCTATAAAATGCTTTACAAATTGTCATAGATTTTCCTCGAGGGTTTGGCAGAGCCGATGTAAATCATCCTCCTTTCTCGATTTTGCATAACAACTTTTAAAGTTGTTTTGTAATGCATTACAAAGCATCTTCCAGTTATATTGGATCCTTCAGGTTGGTTGAATAGCCAGGTCCTGGCGGAACCTTTCAAGACTGCGGGCATATAATTAGCCATTACATTATCATCGCCTCCAATAGCTTGGATGACGGTAGTGTAGACTTGGAGGAACTCCGACAGGTTTTGTGTTCCATCAAAAGTCTCCATACTCCCTAGCTTGAATTTCTCTGGCCAGGTGATATCCCTCAATCCGGGGGAAAAAGCTTTGCATCTTGCATAGGATCTAATACATTGCCATGTGTTACGATGATTATTATGACCAACAGGAGATCTGGGACGTCTGCTACGTCCTGGAAAATGGGTGTCATGTTCACCTTGGTCTTGAACATAACGGCCGAGTGCATCATAATTTCAACTTTGCCTTCGGCGTCCAATTGAGAACCCCTCTAGGTGTGAGTCTATTTGGGAAAGCACAGTTGGCGATCAAGCAGAAATGTTCTCCACCGCATCTTGTAGCTCTTGTGCAATTGCATGCATTACTTGCACTCCTTGCTCCGGAGTCAATCCTTCCAGAGGACGTGCGATGGTGCTTGCTAAATAGCGAACGCGCTTTGTAGGGGAATCCTCCTGCATAGGGGTTAGTAAGGTATTTTGATCTCTTACCATCATTGCCTGCGGCGGTGGCGTATGCATCGCCGACGGTGGTGCCCTCGTTGAGGAGCTAGGGGTGTCTCGGTAATAGAGGTCACGAACCTGCGAGATGTGTGCTTGTGTGGCGACATATATCTCAGCTTATCGGACCTCTTCTTCTCGTTGGAGGTGTTCTCGTTCCTCCTGCTCCTGGCGTTGCCCTGATGCTCCGGGATTATCACCGAGATCGGGTTGATTGTCACCGATGGCGGCGACCTAACGACTACTGGAACATGCGGAAGGGGTGAACATGCCCTCTTCCTCTGAGGAAGAGGGCGAGTTGTATTGTAGGGTGAATAGAATATTCTCCCTAGATGTTCTCTCTAGGCCTTTAGTGTGGAGGCCGCCAACGGGATCATCACAGTTCGCTGGGCTCCAGGGACCTTCCGAATCTCCTCCTCCAAGGGAGATAGGCTCGGGATAGTATTCGTCCATAGTGGTACTTGTGAACGAAGGCACGACCGACGTGGAGCTAGTGGAAGCAAGAGGTTCGGTGGGCAACGGTGCCTTAGCAATGGCCCCGGAGGAACCATGGGTGTTGCCGGACACGAGGATGAAGTTTTCCTCTATGTCGTCATCGTAGTTGGAGATGTCGAGCATGTTTTCTTCTTTCCAAGCAGGCAGGTTGTGATTCATCAGCAAAACGTAAAACACATTACCAAATTTGAGTAGGCGAAGATGATGACAACGCTCCTCACGGATGGTGTCAGCTGTCGACGTCTGGGACTCTCGTCACAGAACGGACAAACACGAATATAAAAAAAAAGAAAATGGAGATTACTATCTGTTTGCCAAGGGACTCAAAATAGTGAATGTGTATTGCAAAGAGTATGCTCTGATTACATGGAATATGGCTATGAATACATGTGGATTAGGGCTTGGATGTGAATCTATCTTACAAGGGCACATAGGCCGGGCTATTTATAGTTTTACAAGCGTCGGCAGTTGGTTGCAGAGGTGCCTCTTTGTGTCAATGGTTGCGTCTCTTCACTCCAATCGTCGTGTCCCTTCGTGATGACCGTTATTGCTGATATCTCCACGTGTAGCTATTATTAACCACACGTGGGTAACTGCCTCCTAGGACCTCCTCCGTGGGGGGTGGTTCTGGAGAGGTCCCAGAGGAAACCATAGAGGAGGTCCAACTGGGCCTCCGGGAGAGTTTTCGGGAACAGTCAAAGGAAATACTTTATGGGCTCACCTTCTGACTGCTTGATTGATCTTGGGCCCAGAAGATTAACTTAGGCCTAGTAAAAATCTAGCTCATCTATTAATAAGCAAATAAAGATATCCTTAGATAATTGACTAGTCAACAATCCTCGTCAACTCCAATGTTGAGAAGGACTGGCTCCCAAAATTATAGGGGCGCCTTTGCGACTGGTTGAGGACCTGATTCATTTGTTCCTGCAATGCTATTATCTATTCTAGAAATTCTGCAGTCATCTTCACAATAATCTCCTTTATCAACCATTCCTCGCGCTCGGCCTTGGATCTCTTCCTACTCCTATACGCCTCGGAGTCATCTTGGAATCTCTGCCTCTAAGGTATGTAAGCCCCAAGGCTTCGCGTGCGACCTGGGTGCTCCTTGTTTCCTAGGGCCATGGATAGTATATCCTTCTCCCTGACTACTTCGAAGGAGCCTTGGAAAAATTTGGTAGTCAATGTTTGCTACAAGAAGCCATCATGTTATTTTAGACCCTATGAAGTTATGGACTTATTAACAACTAGGTAGTTCAACATATCTTACCAGATGTTAGGACACTTCCTCGTCTGCCGGGTTTGTAAAAGAGATGGCAACCAAAGACGTGCCTGATGCCCTCACTCTTAACCAGTTTCGGGCTCGCTCGTCTGTGATCCCAGCAAATAGAGGGGGGCCTCACACCAGGCTGCGTCCTCATCCTAGGCCATCCATTGCGGCATTTTACCCACGTACCGAGCGGTGTCGAGTCTGTGGGGGTGAGTGTTTCATGTCTGCATAGCCTCATGCACTGCACTTTGCTCCTAAAATTTGGCCGTCGTCTTCATCTGCACAAAGGCGTCTCATATATCCATCAACACAAAATGATACTTCGTGAAGGGCGTTCAATCCTTGTTCACGTACTCCATGACAAGTATGCTCTTGAAGGTCTTCCACGCTTTTCCCATCCTGAGCAATGCCTGCCGTCGCACATCACCCTGGACTTCTGCTGGGATCTCGAACGAGCTTGAAATTCCAGTCCACAGCTGGCCTCTCTCTATGTCCGTCAGAGACTTCCAACTTGGTATGGTAATGGGGACTCATTACCTTTCAAGTATGCCGCAGGTGGTTCGGAATGCTGTCGCTACTTTCTTGGGAAGCAAAGGGACCCCAATGATACTAACCTCTGTGATGGTCATTCAGCCCTCAGGGATTTTCAATATTCCTCGGAGATCCAGATGCATTCGGCGACATCGATGATGGCGGCGAAGATGGTGCGGACGCCATCTCGCTTACTTGCTATCTATGGAAACTTTTCTATAAAAGACAAAATAAAATTTTCTTGATTGAAATCCAAACTTGTACTAGATCATGGAGAATTTCTCCTTGGTAACATATTAAATATAAAAAATATATAAGTTACATACTCAATGAACTAAAATTTCAGAATTCAAAATGATGAGAGTTTAAATAAAATGGATTGCAAGTTAACATCTGCTAGGTATTTTAATGCAAAATACAACATCTGAACATAATAACAGAAAAAAAACATATAGAAGTTGATATACAATGGTTATCAACATAATACTTAGATTTAATTTGATTGTTTATTGCTCTCAGATGTCAGGCTGCACAAGATAAAATCTTGGCCTCCTCGCCACTATTGTCTATATTCTTCACAAATTAGATATTACAACCAAAAATTGGACTTTGAGCTCTAAAGAATGCTTTACTAATATGTCAAAACCAAACAACTAATATTTGAGCACATATACATACAAATAAGTATTGCTCCGCAATCACAAAACATCTAAAGCCAAGCCGATAAGTAATGACAACAAAGCATAATTCAACAAGTATTTAAATGACCAAATCAACATATACACATGTAGTTTCTCCAAGTCATTTAAAACGAATAATATGCTCAACATATACCACATGTATATTAATGAAATCAACATAAAGCTCAGATATAAAATATTGTCAATTGCTCTCAGAAGGCTAGTTGAACAAGACTTTTAGTCTATACTCTTCACAAATTGAATAAGGAAACTAGAAATCAGACTTTGAGCTCTAATCAATGCTTTACTAATCTGAAAAATTAATCCCAAGCACAAAAGGTTCAAACTTATACTTTCTGTCAGCAACAGATCACCAAAGAAACTCAAAAACCACTACTATTGTTTACAGAAGACCATAAAAATGATCACAAAATTCATTATTTCAATCTATAAGCCATTCGGTTAACAAAAGAACCAGCATCACAACTATTTAGAATGATCAGATTGAGTATTACATAAAGAACAGAATAAACAGAGACAATATAACTGTAGCAAGCAAACCTTTAGAGCTCAAAAACTGAACTAGAGATCCTATCAATTTCAGTATTAGACTAATTTCATCACTGAGCAGTTTAACGGAGCCCACAAAACCCACTTTGCTATATCTCTTAGTGCATGAATCAAATCAAATCAAATACAAAATTTGAAGCCAATTCAGCACACACATATATATAACCAAAGTGAAGAAAAATGAATTGCAAGTGTTTCGCTGTAACTTGCCAAGGTATGGAGACTATGGATCCAAGCCACTTAATTACACAGGAGCAGAGACGTACCTTGGGAGGGGGCTTCAGATGGCAGTGAGGGAGGAAGGGGGAGGAGGAGGCCGAGCGGCGTGGAGGAGGAGGCCGAGTGGCGTGGTGGAGGAGGCCGAGTGTCGTGGCTTGGGGTAGGAGGCATCGGGCGGTGGCAGCATCGTCGATGTCGAGGGCGACGACATCGAGGTCGAGGGCACTCAGGTGGGGAGGCGAATGGGTGAGAGTAAGGGCGCTGGGGAGGCAAATGAGCCAGAGTAAGGGCGAGTGACGAGTAACGGCGCAAACCCTAGTAGTTCCCTACTAATAAAGGGATATCACAGACGATTCTATTATGGAACCGTCTGTGATAGTTCATTCTATAGCTACAAAATATTGTGTTTTTCGGATAGCCTCAGGAAATACTAGCCATGCTCTCTGAAAACAAGAAATTCATATACAATCACAGATAGAATAATTTCATATCACAGACAGTTCTATTATGGAACCATCTGTGATTACTTATCACATACGGTTCCATAATAGAACCGTCTATGATAGTTCATTCTATAGCTACAAAATATTGTGTTTTTCGGATAGCCTTAGGAAATGCTAGCCATGCTCTCTAAAAACAATAAATTCATATACAATCACAGATAGAATAATTTCTTAATTACTAAATCCATTACAATAGAATAAATTCTTAATTACATTCCGAGTTTCTTAATTACAATGAAATAAATTCTTAATTAAAAAATAGGCCTTCATGATGATCGACACGAATATAACTAGCCTCCTTACTGGGTTCTTTCTCGAGCCTGATGTCGTCTCCGAAAGGAGGCAACTCATCAAATTGATTGTACTCTTCCTCATCCACGACATTCTCAACTCTGACAATCATTCTTTTTCCATGAAGAACTACATGGCGGTTCTTATTTGCTGGGTCCGTCACATAAAAGACTTGAAAAACTTTCTTAGCGAGTACGAATGGTTCGTCCTTATATCCGACACATTTAAGATCCACCATAGTGACGCCGTACTTGTCGACCTTCACACCCTATGGAAGTTTGACCCAATGGCATCAAAATAGGGGGATCTTGAAAAGTGCGTAGTCCAGCTCCCAAATCTCCTCTACAAACCTATAGTAGGAGTTCAACCCACGTGGCCCAGTGGTATTGAACTGCTCGTGAAACTCATCTATGTGGACACCGTTGTTCTGGACTGTGCTCTTCCTATCCTGAGCTGTCGTATAAAATGTTTACACATTTATGTCGTATCCTTGCCATGTCACAATTGTAAATTTTGGCCCTTTTTCCAACTATAGCAGCATATCATCACTTGATGATGGGCTCCCAGTGAATCGCACCTTTAACTATTTGTTGAACCAACAGTTGTGCTCTCTTGTGATTCAAACCTCCGACCAACCTGGATTCTGTTGGCATACCATGTCTTTGTGCTCGTCGATGTACGGGGACACTTCGGTCAAGTGTTGCAAGACCGTGAAATGAGCTTGCGTGTACGTATCTAGATCAAAAGTGATTGCTTTCCTTCTGATGGCCCCGATACCCTCCAGTCTCCCCTCATGACGAGATAGAGGCCCACCTATTGGTTCCACCTGAGCCATGTAATCGACGCAGAACTCAATGACCTCTTCGGTTGCATAACCTTCGATGATGCTACCCTCTAGCCAAGATCGATTCCGTGCGTAGGACTTAAGAATTCTCATGTACCTCTCGAATAGGTACATATGACGTAGGAATACAGGGTCGTATATCTTTATCTCTTTCACAAGGTGAACAATAAGATGGACCATGATATCAAAAAATGACAGATAAAAATACATCTCAAGATGACATAGAGTCGTCACCACCTGTAACATCCCAATTTTAAGGCCTTTTTGAAAATTTTCAAAATTTAAAATTTACCATTTGGTTTTATTGAAATGCTAAAGCTTAACTTGAAATTTAGAAATCAAAAACAATTTAATATGAATTAATCAAACTTCAATTAATTCAAAAGTTGGTTTATCTGAGTTTTCTAGATTTTATTGGATTTAAAAGTCAAAATTATTATTTTAAGTATTTTTTTGGATTTTCTGGAATTTAAAAATGGTTTTCCCTTTTGTCCCTAAGCTAAAACTATTTTAATTACAAAATTAAAAGCTAAAGTTAAGCTAAAAGTATTTTTATTAAGTCCTAAATAATTCCAGGGAATTCGGTGCATTTTTCTAGAATTTGTGGACCCTATCTTCTATTTTCTAAAAAGCTTTCGATTTTCTGGCATTTATTTAAATCAAAAATGTATTTTAAATCTCGTTTCCGGCCTTGGGCCGAATCCTTCTATCGGCCCACTCCATCCTTCCCCTCACGCGGCCCATGCCGGCCTGGCTTCCCCACGCCCCAGCCTGCTCACCTCACCCGCTCCCTTTTTCCTCGTGCCTATCTTCCTCGCGCCCTTTTTCCCCCATCGGACCATCGCGTGCGCCTGCTCCGGACCGCCATTGATGGCCATCAGAGCTCCCATAAATCCCGTGAATCCCTCGCCGGTTCTCCATGCAGACGCGCGCATTGATGCCCCCATTCTCCGCCGACCCTGTCCCCTCCATCGCATCCCCGTTTCTCCGCGCGGTTTAGCCGGAACACGCTAGTTCCTCCACAAAACCCACCGCCGCTCCGCGCATGTCCTCCTCCCTTTGGGCCTCCTCCTCCTCTATAAGAGGGAGCACCGGATGCGCCTCCCGCTCCTCTTTCATTTCCCCCGCTTCCCCCTCTCCATCTTGCTCTAGCCCAGCCCTAATCCGAGGAATTTCACCGCCGACCGTGAAGCACTCCACCGCCTCGTGCACCGCCGACGAGATCGTGCACACCAGACTCACCGTGAGCCCCCTTCCTCATGGTGTCCTCGCCGTCACCTAGAACGCCGCCGTTCGCCGGCGGTCGCCCCCACCCGAGCCGTCGGCGCCGTTTCACCAACATGGCCGCCACGTGGCATCCACGTCATCACCACCTAGGCGCCACCTCCCTTCTTTTGCTGATGTGGCCGCCCCGTCAGCATGCTCGCGTGGCACTCCCACCTGAACCCAGCTCCAAAATAGTGTGAAAACCCAGTCCACATACACCCATCTCATTGACAATGGGCCCCACGTGTCAATTTCATTTCTTTTAATTATTTTGGCTGAAAATCCCTCTGATGACGTCAGCTAACGTCATATTCATTTTTTCCTTTACAAAAATAAATCCCAAAAAATCAGGAAAATCTCATTTTCATCGTTTCATGTGTTTTTCCAACTTCCGGAGGCCATAACTTCTTCATTCGAACTCCGATTCGAGTGATTCAAATTTCTAAATTCATCTAAATTAATTTCCTTTCTGTTGGTGCTTATTTGGTAATTATTTGGATTTTATTTGGTATTATTTTATTTATTTGGCTTTGTTCGCACGTATAGATTCCGGCGTTTCGGAAGAATTCGTGGACCCGACGACCGAAGCATCTCAACTCTTCAACTAAGCCAAGTCGTAGACCTTTGATCATATCGAACCCAATTTATACAAGTATATTGTTTGATATAAACATGCAGCTACTTGTATAAAAATAGTTTTGGAAATAATTAAATACCTAATTACCATTATGCCTCCTTGATAAATTGTGAATGACATGTACCCTTGAATGATATAAATCCTTAGACACCATCGGATGGTTAATTATTAGTTGGACATTATTGTACTACCAACTTAGGTATCGTGTATGCTTAGCTAATGCTTTAGTTATACGATGGAATCCATGATCACATCCTCTTGAATGATTAATCATGACTTAATGATATATGGAATTGCGGCAGAGCCACTGTTAGTAAAATTTGTTGTGCCATGGCAAGAGTTGTCATTTGGCCGGGTTGAACAAAAATGATTTATGCTTGGACGAGTGGTTGGATAGTAAAGGAGGAATGCACGAGGCAATGTGGGAGGCACATTATAGGGTGCGGGAGGTACTTAGGTGCGCGAGGCACATGGAATGTGGAAAGTCTTGCCTGAGCAATCACTAAGGACTTAACTTTGTGCGCCATTGATCTGAGCCATACCATACAATCACATGTCTAGGATGGAGTGGATCTGGCCAACTAATTAGCAATATTTTGATTTGGTTCTGTTTTGGTTGTTGAGCGGCGCAAGAGGGGGCCCAGAATGGTGAATCCTTAGCGAGCAGAACTGGGTCAAAACAGAACTTTGTAAAGGCCTTGTCACGTGCTCTAGACTGCTTACCTAAGGTAGTGAGCGGTGGCATAGATATATGCCGAACAAACTAGAGAAATTCGTGTCTTGTGGGTCAAGCTATACAACCTCTGCAGAGTGTAAAACTATTCGAATAGCCATGTCCCCGGTTATGGACAACGCTTGGTGATTTCACACGGGAGGTAGACTTCATAAAAATGTTGGAATGGGTTGGTTGGTTCTGAGTGGTTGGTTTTGGTAAATGGTTGGGAAGTGAATGGGGTGTTCACTAGCTGCTTTAAAAGAAACTCAATTACTTATGTATTAATCTTTTAAATTGTGCTTTCAATTTACTTACTATATTTACTATCAATATTGCTTTCTGCAAAATAGCCATAAAGCTATCCTTGTCAAGCCTTGCATGAATACTATTTGCATACATTTCCTACGACTTGCTGAGTACTTTATGTACTCACGGCTATACGCTACTTGTTGATCAGTCCCCGTAGAAGAACCAACGAACTCAGAGTTCTACGAGGAAGAATACTTCGAAGATTATGCGAACTAGGTCGCGTCCTCCACTCGATTGCCTGTGGGCATGTCGAATGGCTTCCACCAGATATTTTGTTCTCCGCTACAAGTACCCTTTTGTTGTTAAGCCCTGTGTGGACACTTTGTAAGACTTAACCATAAGGTCCTTTTGCTCCTAAATATTATTAATTTGTTTGCTTATCTATAGTTTGTTGTATGGATATGACTACATCAATGTTGCAACTGTGTGAGCTAGCTACTGATTTGGGACTAGTTCAGAATACACAAAGGGTCCTGGAGTTGCATATCTGGGGTCCTGACACCACCTCGGCCTGCAGAGCATCTAGTCATTCGGGATCGATGACCTTCTAAGCAATTGAGTTAAAGAAATAAGAAAGCCTCATGATTACCACTCGGACCTTGTTCGGTAAAATACTCCTAGTTGCAACAGAAAACATTTGTGTCACCAGCACATGACAATCATGAGATTTCATACCAAATAATTTCAAATCTTCCATAGAAACAAGTTTCTTCATGTCGGCGGAGTAACCGAATGGAACTGGCACATCATGCAAGCTCTAGCACAGTTCCTTTCTCTTGGCCTTGGACAGAGTGTAGCAAGCTAGGGAAAGGTACGTTCGGCCTTTCTCGGTCTCTTTCGGTGCTAACTCGGTCCTTATGTTCATATCAACTAAGTCATGTTGTGCGTTGACACCATCCTTAGTTTTGTCACGAATGTTCAGTAAGAGACCAATAAAGCTATCACACACATTCTTCTCCACATGCATGACGTCGATACAACAATGGCGAACTTCTAAGTGATCCCAATAAGATAAGTCCCAAAAAATTGACCGCTTCTTCTGGATATTCTTCTGACGGGTCCTCAATTTACATTCCTTTCAAAGCACAACATCGATATCCTTAACCATATCATAGACCTCTTTCCCTCTAAAAGCCCTTGGAGCTGAACTGTCCTCCTTATTTTCGACAAATTATTTCTCCATCTTGCGGTATGGGTGATACTTGGGAAGGAACTTACGGTGATGCATGTACACAGTTTTGCGCGAGTTGTTTAGCCATACACTCTCAGTATCATCTAAACAGTGCAAACAAGCTTTGGCTCCTTTTGTACTAAACCCCAATAGGTTACCAAGGGCAGAAAAATCATTGATGATGAAGAACAACATGGCATGTAAAGTGAAGTTCTCTCGTTTGTATGCATCCCATACTTGTACCCCTTCGTTCTACAGTGTCACAAGATCCTTCACCAATAGTGCTAGGTACACATCAATATCGTTCCCAGGTTGCATCGGCCCTTGGATAAGTAGTGACATCAAAATGTACTTTCACTTCATACACAGCCAAGGAGGAAGGTTGTACATACATAGATTCACAGGTCAGGTGCTATGTCAGCTGCTCATATTACCAAAAGGATTCATTCCATCTGTACTCAACCCAAACCTTATGTTCTTCGGTTCCGCACTGAATTCTCTGAAGCTCCAATCGAAGTTTCTCCACTGGGTAGAATCAGCAGTGTGTCTTATCTTTCCATCCATCCTTCTTACGCTCCTCTGAATGCCAACGCAACAATCTTGCCTCCTTTCGGTTCGCAAAAAATGCTTCAAACGGGGAATTACAGACAGATACCACGCCACCTTAGTAGGAGGTCCTTTCTTCATCTCGATTCCCTCACCATCATCTGATTGATTCTTACGCTTGTATCGGGATGCGTTGCGTACTAGACATACATGCATGTTTGCATACTCTTTACGGTAGAGGATACAATCATTCAGACATGCTTGTATTCTTTCTACTTCTATTCCTAATGGACAAATAACCTTCTTGGCTTGGTAGGTGGTTCTGGGCAACACGTTTCCCTCCGGAAGGATATTCACTAGGAGACCTAACAACGCCATGAAACTCTTGTCGGACTAACCATTGCTTGCTATCAATTTTAGCAGTTCAAGCAAGGATGACAACCTTGTGTGTTCCAGCTTGCAGCCAAGGAACAAAGGTTTCCTCCAGTCCTCTATTAAGCCCTCGAATTTACGAAACTCTCTCTCACTATAGTTTCCTTCTACATCGCGTAGCATCTGATCTAGATTGTCATCGTGCGACCTATCCTCATCGAAAGCACAGTCCACATCCGGCATATCGTTGTCTCCCTCGACAATGTTACTACCTTCTGGTATAATCTGTTCTTCACCATGACTGGTCCAACACGTATACTCCTCTTTGAAACCCCTTCGAATCAAGTGCGCTTCGATCTGCGCTAGGTTGGTAAACATCTTCAGATTATCTCAATCAATGCATAGACAGTACATAAATTTTATCCCCTTCTTCAACATATCCTGCTCGGCAGCTCTTCTAAAAACAGACACACCATTAATGTACTCTTCAATCACACGGTTCTCAACGTACATCCAGCTTCGGTCTATCTATGCTACACACGTAACAAAATTAGTGTTAAAGTAGATAATGCATGCAATTAACTACTCTTCCTATTGACCAAACATATTACAAATTAAATAGTGATTAACCTAGGGAAAATATAAAGGATTACAGATCGTTACCCTTAGAGCTCATGATGAAGATCCCAACTATCCCACGAGATCCTCCTTCCTTTAATTCTTCCTTCTTTCCATCTCCTCTCTTCCGCCTTCCCTTCTCCTTTCTTCCTCCTTTCCTTCCCCTCCCTGCCTCCTTCCCTCCCTTCCTCCTCTAGCTATACTGATCCTCTGAGGTGGCGCAATGAGGTGGTGGCTCAAATGGGGAGGGTGCCTCCTTCAAAGCATACCACACTACAGATAGATCTGTTAAAGCGGCCGGGTATTTAAGGCACACATATCACAGACGATTCTTTTTAAGAACCGTCTGTGATCTTCAATTATCAGAGATGGTTCCTGTTAAGAACCGTTTGTGACATCTGCAATTATCGTAGACGATTCTAATTAAAAACCATTCGTGATAATTACGTATCACAGACGGTTCTAACTGTCGCTACATATCATAAGCGATTATTATTACCAACCGTCTGTGATGAGGCGTCCAGTATAGCCTATTTTGTAGTAGTGGAGGGTGGGGGAGGCGGAGGCCGACATAGAGGGAGGAGTCAAGGAGGCAGTGAGCTAGCTGTCAACGTGGAGGGAGGAGACTGTGGGGCGGGGGCTGACGCGGAGGGAGAAGGGGCTAGGGGGAGGGTGGAGGGGCAGGGGCTGACGTGGAGGGAGGAGGCGATGGTAGTATGGCAGGGGTCGTGCCGCGTGCGGCACAACGGCAGGCCAACGAGTCGGGCGTGGGGCACAGTGGTGGCGTGTCACATGGGGAAGGAGGGAGAAAAGGGGAGGCAGAGGTGGGTGGGTCGTGCCTGCCACGGCACGGCCCAGGGGAAAATGGCCATTTGGAGCGCTTTTTGGCATGGTGGGCCCTGCCCGGCACGACACAGCCCATTTGGCCCGTTTAGCCTATAACGTTGAGATTTTCAAACAATCCGACTGTTTAGGGCTTTAAAAATAGAAAAAAAAATTTAAAAATCATGAATTTTTTTCTATAAATAGCCACCATACCCCTCTCATTCAGCACCCATCCATTCATCAAGCTCTTTCAAATTCTATTATGCAAATTCAAATTCGTTGAGGTAATTTGGCAAAATTCAAAAAAATTGTGCCAAATTTTGTAAAATTCAATTTCTGGCAGCAAGTCAGCAAAAGATGTACAATACTATTTTTTGGCGTAATTTTATTGTTATTATTTGTTATGTTCAGATGAAAATAATAATAGTGTTAGTTTCGATTTTGCAGTTTTTGTTATGGAAAATTACGATAGCTTTGCTATTGGTGATTATAGACTTTCATTAGAGGAAGTCACATCCATGGAGGTTGTGGCTACCCCAAACCAATCAAAATTTTTACCAGAAGGGCAAGACGGAGTTTCGTCATCAGGCTCCATGTTAGCATCTTCGTCAGCGACCACCGGAGCAAAAAGATCGAGGTCGTCTACATCGGGAGTTTTTGAGACTTTCAACAGAACAACCAAGCCAGACGCACAGGGAAATGAGGTACCATATGATGTTTGCAAAATTTATCGTAATGAATTGTCTGCAAATTCTTCAGGTGGAATGAGGTACTTGCTTAAACATGCTACAAGATGTAAGGCCAAGCAATGATTGATGATGAAATAGATGCAACTACAGTACAGCCCCAGCGGTACGGTACGTAGTTGGGACAACGATCCTGAGGTAGCCCGTCAATCTGTCTGTTGTTTAATTGCTTCTGAGGATTTACCATTAGGTTTTGTGGAGTCTACTGCTTTCCAAACTTACATTAGGACTGCACATAATCCTAGATTTTCTACCGTTTCTAGACAGATAACAACTAGGGATCTAGTAAAATACTACAATGAATGTCGTAATAAATTAAAGGAACTATTTAGTACGTGCACATTTTCGGTGGCCTAGACCTTAAACATATGGAGTGGTCGGGCTAGGGAGGGTTATCTTAGTGTAGTTGCTCATTATGTTAATGACGACAATGTAACGGAGAAAAGAATTATATGTTTCAAATTAATTGTTGTAACACACTAGTGAGAATATTACGGACTGTATTATCAAAATCGTGGAAGACTTTAGTCTTGCAAACAAAATATTCTCAATTACTTTAGACAATGCCGCTTCGAACTCTAGGGCCATGGATGTTCTTACTCCAGTGTTGAGTACATACACTGATTCCTTCTTGTTATATCAGCGATGTGCTTCTCATATTATTGACCTTATAGTCAAATGCAGTTTGAGAGGTTGAATTCATATATTAAAGCTTTTCACGATACGATATCTTACTTGAATAATTCTAACGTAAGAATAACAACATATAAGAACTTTTGCAGGGTGATGGGTGTACGTCCAAAAAAAAATCGGTTTGGATATGCCGATAAGATGGAACTCTACTTACTTGATGCTTAAGAGTCTTTTAGCATATAACATCACTTTTTTAGTTTTTATTCAAACGCGCTATCAGAGCACTGACGGTAGTGTACTATTGACTGAGCAATATTGGTTCGTTGCTGAGAAGATACTTTAATTTTTATAATTTTTTTATGAGGCCATTGTTGCTTTGACCACTATCTATTATCCAACATCTCCTATTATTGTGCATAGTATTTTACAGATTGTTAGTCAATTAAAAAAAACTATGAAAATGACACAGTTTTAAGAGAGGCTATTGTTGCTATAAAAACTACATACCTTAAATATTGGATAGAAATCCTTTTCCTATATGCATTTGCATTTATTTTAGATCCTAGAGCTAAAATTGATGGATCTGCTAATGCTCTTGATCTTCTTAGTGATGCTACATGGCTAGACTATTCTAACTATTTTTGCAGATATTCGTTCTCGATTACATGAGGTTTTCCAAATGTATGAAAATAAGTTCCAGAGAGTCCGCTTGCAACGACCTCCAATAACACCAACCTCAAGTAACAAGACAAATTTATAGGGCAAGATCTGGAGTGTAGGCTCTTCCTTCAGATCTAGGTCTTCTTCTACAGCGGCACTTTCTCAACTAAGTCCAAGACCAACCTCTCACCAAGGAGTGGGGAACTATCCGCCTATCTAGACAGCGATACGGTGGATTTCAACTGAGAAAGCTTCGAAATTTTGCAATGATAGCATAA
This sequence comes from Phyllostachys edulis, assembly GCA_036346405.1. Taxonomy (NCBI): domain Eukaryota; kingdom Viridiplantae; phylum Streptophyta; class Magnoliopsida; order Poales; family Poaceae; genus Phyllostachys; species Phyllostachys edulis. The sequence continues at coordinate 17,591,533 of CM070567.1, forward strand.
CCATAAGTTAAGATATCTCGTGCTATCCATACTTGCACGTGATGTGTTAATTGTTCCTGTCTCGACGGTTTCCTCCGATTCTGCTTTTAGTCTTTCTGGAAGAATATTAGAGGAGAGAAGAACACGTCTTACAAGTAAGATGGTGGAGATACTTTTAACTATGAAAGACTGTGAACAAACTGATTCATGAATACAACAATCTATGAAAAATCCAGAGTTGTCGGAGGTGTTCGAAAATCTGTAGCTAAACAACGACACTTAGAATAAGGATGTATATAGAGCTATAGGCTGTAATTTTTTTCCTTTGCCAAGTTTTTACTTGATAAAGGTTTTAACGAGGCATCTATTTGAACATTAATAAAGCTCTTTATTATATTTTCAATATGCTTGTCGTATTTTTTTTTACAATTTTCATATTTATTACTTAATTTTATACTTTTTTTTGAATTTTTAGGATTATTATTATTTTGATTTGTTTTGAATTTTTCGGACCTATCGAACTAAGTGGGTCGTCCTTAACCCGCTGGGTTGCTGGGCTAAAGGGGTGAGACTAAGTAGGTCGTCCTTAATCCGTTGGGTTGCTGGGCTAAAGGGGCTCTCGCCGGTACGGCGTGACACGAATGGCCGATAGACCCGAGTCGTTTAACACGCGGGCCCCATCTGGCCACCGCTAAGGGCATATACAATGGTACAGACAACGGGTGTCTATATCAGCCATCCATGTTACATATAGACAACACTAAAGACGACTCATATAATGAGTTGTCTGTTAAGTTGTCTATATGAGATCCCACGAAAAAATATTTGTTATAGACAACAACTCATACAATGGTGTTTTGTGTTGTCTATAAGAGCATGTACAATGGGCTTATGTCAGCCGTCTATAACCATTGCCACATATGATTTTTGTTGACGTGGATGAAAGAGAATGAAGAGAGAGAAAGATATTGTCTATAATCCTATAGCGGACTATAGCACAAGAAACAAGAAAAGCATTAAAAGATTGTGTGTTCTATAAAGACAACTAAAAAGACAAAGAAATGCCTATACCATTATATGAAATTTGTCTTTAGTGTGTCTACAAGTGACATGGATAGTTGTTATAGACAGCAGCTGTCTATACCATTGTACATGCCCTAAGGGTTTTATAGACTGTCTGTTGCATGCTAGACAGCTTCATTATCTCTCATCCACGTCATTAAAAATCTTACGTAATAAAGATTATAGACTGCTGATATCACTCACTGTACACGTCCTAAGAGTAACAAACACCTTTAACCAAACCAAATTAACCACTGCCAACCGCCCCTGCCGCTGCCAGGTGGGCCCCACGGCCCCACGTGGGTTTCTAGAAGCCCAAGAAGCCCCTCCTCCTTTTTGCCCGGGTCGTCGTGTGCACCAATAGGTGGAGTACATTCGTGTATCCCAAAAGCAATCGCAAAAGAAAGATACAATCCAAGCAAGCAACGGCGAACGAAGCAGCCAAGGAGCAAGCTAAGCAGGGAGGGGGAGGGGGGGGGGGGGCGGCGAGAGGAAGTGGTCAAGTGACAAGTGGAGGATGGGGCAGTGCGCGTGCTTCGGGGCGGAGCAGGAGCGACGGGCGGAGGCCGACCGCCTCGAGGCGCAGGACGCCCGCGCCAGGGCCGCCGAGGCTGCGCAGAAGAGGTAATCGCCTCCTCTCCCTCTCTCTTCTCTTCTCGAAGCTCAAAATGGCAATTCTAATTGGTTCGTTCGGATTCCTGAGACGTTCTTGTGGTTCGGGCCGGTTAAGTAGGTTCGTTCTTGATTAGTAGGAGATAAGAATACGGCTGTTCAAGGCGGGTTCTTATTCATGCTCCGTATTGCCCCTGTTTCTTGGGATGCCCAGTTCGTGGCCGGATTGGGTTGGGGGTTTATCGGGTTGGATTGGTTCGAGCCGGCGAGGGTTTACCAGGTTGGATTGGGGATGGAGCTCAATCCGATTGGTTGTCCTGGGAGCAGCTTATGGGATTGGACCGAATTGCTCCTCCCTTCTTAAATCGAATCACTCTGTTCGAGAGATTTCTTGATCCGAAGCAGTTTGCTTTCTTGGCAATGGCGTGTTGTACTGTACCGCAAAACTGTTGTCCATGGCTGTTCCTGCTGAAAATTTGCTTCTTGGTTAGAGCCGATGCTCCTGCAGGCGAAGCAAGCTTTCCGTTCTGTTCGTTCGTTCCTGCTCCAGTATCCTTGAGATTTGTCTGTCTATTCCAATTCCAAGATGCTCGGATTTTTGATCCATTTTGCCGATTGTTATCTTTGGCTGTTTAGTTATGGTTCGTCACTTCCTTTAGTAGAAATGGTCTCTTCATTAGAACTGGTGCTTGTTAGGATGGTTGTGTTGGATACTTGGATGCTTGAACTACTTTCAGAGGATATGTTTCTGGATCTGGTTCTTGATTCCAGTGTCATTGGTTAACTGAATTAGGTTTAGCAGAATTATATGGCAATATAAAGATTCTACCTTTTATATGGGAAGAAAATTCAAAATGCATCGGTCAAGGTTAGATGTTCAAGTTTTTTTTTCCTTAAAAAAAAACTGTTTGGCTTTGACATGGTAGAATATACTCATTTCTGTTGGTCAACGATTGCTTGTTGATTCATTGTTTTTTTTTTGTCAAATTGAATTAAATTAGTCAGTTAGTCTCATAATTTGTTAAGATTTAAATTTGGTAAACTTACTTTAAACAGTATGCAACTACATAATCTTATTTTTATACCTGCAATTGGCTTAAGTGGAGATATCATGTAATAAAATAGAATTGCACTTAATTTGATAGGATTCAATGGAATTGGATGCTGCTGGACTGTTTCGGGCATATAATCGATTTGTATTTTAGAACAGCTTTAAAAGCTCGAGACATGTTATGTTCCTGGGAGCAGTTCTTGATTGAATAACCTGTTAGGGCCAGGCTGAACTGTGTCATTGTACAATTTAAATTACCTTGTTTTCTTGCAATTGTTGTGGCATAGCAGCATCCAGGGGGGAGTTAGTACGTAGTTGTAAACAGTGCAGGATGTCAGGAAGTTGAATCCGATCAGAACAGGGCAGAGGAGTTCGTCCAGTATTAGGATTAGGCTGCAGATAAGTGGCCAACTAATAAATTAGAGTCCAGAGAGATTGGGAAGTCTAGTCGTAGTAGGAAGAGTCATGTATTGGAACTAGTTTATGCAATCAGGAAGCATCCATTATATAAGGATGCTATGTACCGTAGAATCAGACAAGCAAGAAATGAATGCCCTCTTTCTGAAGGAAGATAGAATAGCTGGAATAATTGTTAATGTATTGCTTGAGCCTCGGGGCATATATATATATATATATATATATATATATAGAGTACATGGTGACTTGAAGATCAAGTCAATCTACTAGAGATAAGGAAGGACTTAGATACAAATCATAACTAATTCTATTCTATCTCTAATAGTCTTGTTACACAAGATGTATACTCTAACATTCCCCGCAGTCGGAGCGGGAGCGTCACGGACGCTCAGGCTGGAGAAGTCGACGAGGATGCTCAAGCTAGAGTAGAAGCCGACGAGGAGTGCCATGCGAAGAGCCATTGGTGAAGTTGTCTGCCGTCGAGGTAGTCATCGAAGTAGGGTTGTCGATGATAAAGAGTGGCACCGTTGACGAAGAAGTCGTGGGAGGTCATCGTAGACGAAAATGACATCGATGTAGCGAGAAGACGATGTCGAGGTTGTCGCAGTTGAAGAAGGTCGCTGTAGTCAAGGCAGCACAGGTCAGCCACCAGTGTTGAGGAAGAAGTAGGAGCAGTAGTAGTGGGAGGACTCAATGACAGTGGCGGTGCACAGATCGGCGCAAGAGAGAGGGCCGTGCAGCACGACAGTTGCCGCGGTAGACGGGTGGTGCACGCATGCAACCAAAAGAGAGAAAGAGAGGGACACTAGAGGCAAATCTGCGTCGGATGTTAAGAAGCTGACGATGCAGCGATCGGAGAAGCCGACGGTGGTGAGGACAAGGTTTCTGGCGTCAATGAAGAAGGGGACACCGAAGTGCAGAAAAAGAAACAAGGAAGCAGTAGTTGAAAAGAAAAGGATGCGTTGATAGATGCGAAGCATGCAGGTAGCGCCCATGTCACAGGCAGCGGAGGCATGCATGTGCATGTATGCACGCAATGATGCAACAAACATAAGATAAAAGAAAAGATGCAGGAAGATTGCAACGGGAATACAAAGAAGTAGCCAAATTTGTTGACCATATCTATTGATTGTAGAGGAGAGACATTGGAGAGAAAAAAAAGGAACAAGAAGGGAGGATCATGCATGCATGCACAACAGCAGGAGCTAGATAATTGCATGCAGGCGAGCATGCGATGAGGTCACGATGAGGATCCCATGAAGAACATGCTCGTGGACAGCGCAATGGTCCAGTCCACCACTAGAGTCAACGAGGGAGTATCGATGGTGTGGTCGGTTGGTCGAGCCGCACGCACGGGAGCCAACATGGAGATCCATCAACACACGTTGCAAGCAACCACCGAAAAATCAAGGAGCAAGAAGTGACCACGGAGAGACGATGAAGCGGCAGAGGAGGTTTGTGGCGTGTGATGATATCTTCTCTTCTTGAGATGCCTTGTTCTGTTTGTTCCTCTTCCAATCTGCTCAGATTCTTGAAACTCGCTATTTAGTTCCAATTCCAATCTGCTCGGAACCTTGAAACGTTCAATGGGGGATGTCGTTGTTATTGCACTCTCCATAATGGACCCCATGGTTTATATCATCTAAGTTTATTGGGTATAACTTGAGAGCGAATTGGGCCATTCAAGAATGTGCTAGTGCTAGATATCTTAGGTAGGAGGATTCGGTTGAATTGGCCATTCAAGAACCAAGAAAGTATAATTGGCCATTTAAGAACCTAGAATCTGCATGGAGGTATGAATTGATTAAACAAAATTGCACTTGGGTTGCTGATTTGTTAGGTTTGAATAGAATTCTGATGTTCCAGACTTAAACACAGTTTATATTGGCTAGGTTTGTTATTTTGGAGTGACTCTAAAAGTTGATTGGATGGCATTAACTCTCTGTCTCTATGTCCCTCTCCTCTCTTTGTGCGTGTGTGTGACAAATGCTTAATGGACATGTGTTGGTAAATTCTTATACTGTTCAACACACTTCCCTCGACTGAAGTCAGATTTAGAAATAGGTTGGACTTACCATCTCCATTACCTGAATGAAAGGTGTATTACAATTTTGGACTGTTTGATATACCAGATTAACTCAATCTGAAGTACCTTGGTCCCAATTGTGATTTTGCCCAACCTTCAGACAGGAGGAGTATGATAGGTCAGCAGCTGGAAGAGCAGCACGAGCACAGATAAAGGCTATGAAGGAATCCAAGACTTCAAACCAAGGCGAACCAGTTCTTAAGGTATCATTACCCCACTGACTAGGTTGAAGTAACATTTAAACCTTGCGAGACTGTCATTTCTTTGTTGTAAGTATTATATCTTTTAATCTCTTGATTGGTGCAGTGGCAGATGGGATAAACTCTTAATTTGTGTTGATTTGCATCCCACAGTGCGTAAGTATACACAATCATACTAAAGATTTTCCATTTTCCTATTTTGTGATGTGATCTCTAGTACTGTAAAAAAAGAAGTGAAGTAGAACTGTACTGTTAGTCGATCATTGTCTATCTCAGCATGATTTTGTTCATTTTTCTGACATTTAGCTGTTGGAAATCAGTGGAAACAAGTACTGCACATAATAAATAGTGTGTTAGAATCGTTGAACCTTAGTTCTTCCATTGTTGTTCTCAGTCTACTTCCTCATTATAGGGGGCTGATATTTTTATGAGGAGCGAAAAGGACCTGATTGATTTCCCTGTAGTTCTTTTGTAGAGTTTGTCAGGACAAATGTTAAGGGGGTTTGATTTCATGACCTGTCACCTAGTTAAGAATGATGCAGTGAATCTAGAATAGAACTTCAGTTCTAAGTGTTTTGTAACTTTTCTCTGTGCTCCATACTTCTATTCTGTTATGAAGTATATTTTGGGTTTGGGTGTTAAACCTTGCCTTACAATTTCTTCTATGCACTCTTACAGGTTGTTGATGGTATACGAAAGCTTGTTAGCTTCTGATTTCTGTGAGTGGGAGGATGCAGCTCAGTCACCGACTCATTTGTGACGTGTAGTTTTGTCAGTGAAGTGTACATCCTTTTAGTCATCTGCTACATACTGTGTTGTGTGAACAAATAATGTACATATCTGTAGAGAGTAGTGGGATGGAAAAAGTAATTTTTTTTAACTCTTTGTACAAGCTATTGGGAGCATGATACCTCTGCTATTCTTTTTTCCCCTCGTTAACAATCCAGTGGTTTATACCAGAGTAGTTGTAGAGTTACTGTTACTGGACTCTGCATAAATGTGTAATCTATCTTACCGGTGTACTCATACATAATAATCTTGTGTAAAGTGTCGGAGTGGTGCTCCACCTTAGAGTGGTCGGGGATACTAATATACCTTAGGAAAAATTATATGTATGTATAGACTAAGTTCGGGAATTTTTTACTGTTAGCCCTGTAGCTGCTATTAATTTCAAAAATAGCTCTTATTTCCTATAATTAGCAAAAATGGTCTCAAAACAGTGCTCTTACGCGCCCCGGGGGCGCGTCTTCCACTGTGCTTGTGAATTCTTCTCCTCGCTTCCGCGCTTTGAAAAGAAATATTGGCGTATGCGTTTTTTCATTTTTGCTTTCTTTACATCGCGTCGCTGTCTTTCATTGTCTTTCTTTACATCACGTCATTTGTCTTTCGCGTCTTTATTTGTCTATTTTATTTGCAGATATAAAACGCTACGATCGTCGACGAGCTCATAAGCTCATAAGCGCGTAGCGTTCAGATTAGTTTAGGTAAGTGCGTGTTTAATTTTTTGCTTATTGCATTTCTTACCGTTAAATGCGTGCTTAGATTTTGCTAATCGTTAGTTTTTATCTATTTGTAGCTATGGCACGTGCTCTACCACCCCTACTTGAAGCGGCATGGGGCGGCAAGCATCATTTATCACGCTTGGATTGATGGCGATGGGCCACCAACTCGTGACACGGGACCGAGGGAGACCGGCATTTTTAGCCGGTATGTTTCGAGGCTTCAATCCGGTGATTATGTTAGCCATCTTGAACATACGGCGAAACTTCCTAATTGATGCCTCTCTTCTTTTCGCCTTGGTTGATCGTTGGCGGTGGAGACCCACACGTTCCACTTCCGATGGGGAGATAGCGGTGACAACGCAAGATGTCGACTTCATTACCGCCTTCCGCTCTTGAGGCCGTGCGATTGTTCCTCCGAGGTCGTCGGATTTGGAAGGCGCGTCTCCATCATCGTTTGAGCGACTTATCCCGAGAGGTCAAAGGGCATTCCACACGGTTGGTGCGACGATTCATGCATTGCCCAATTGGCGCAAGCGGAGGAGGTGGTTCGATGCCACCTTATTGCATATTTGTTGTTTATATTCGGGTGGATCATGTTCCCTAGCACGCAGGGGACATGGTGTACCGCGCTGATGGAGGCGACTTTATGCGATGATAAGACCAAAAGAGACACTTTTGCGATGACAAGACCACACGGCGACTTTGCGCGATGATAAGACCAAAAGAGACTGACTTTGCGCGATGACAAGACCACACGGGTAGCTTTGTGCGGGACAAGACCACACGGGCGACTTTTGCGCAATGATAAGACCAAAAGAGACGACTTTTATGCGATGACAAGACCACACGGGCCACCATTTACTTACATACATTACGAGATTGAACGTAATTGCGACACATCGATACAACATGTCAACTCGATAAAAGGTAACCGCAATAACGCGTTCATCATTTAGTTACATGCTTCATGAGATTCAACATAAGTGCATACTGAAGGGACACTAGCGACGTCGAGCTTCTCGCCTCCCTAATTGTAGAAGGTGCCTCTGCAACCCACATAGAGTGTTCTCCGGTTAGGCGCCTCGGGCGTGGTCATCGTTGTAGTGGCACGCACATATGCAGCTAGAGTTGGCACAGCAGCATACGGGATCATAGGAACTTCCTATGTTCACGACCTCCTCATTGCCCCTCTCGCGCTGCATCTGTTGGCGGAGGTCATCATTTTGCTCATTCAGATCGTCAATTTGCGCTTCCAAATCAAAGATTCGGTTCCACAATACATCCACGTACCGCACAACAGGTCGTTCATGGGGAGGATCGATCTAGCGGGTGAAGTTGCATTTCGCCATCTGCTACAAGGCACGGTTAGTATGGACGATGTATTAACAGTAACATAAACAAAACTATTTACCCAGAGTATGGGCATCGGAAGAAACGCCGTCCACCATCGAAAGGGCCATCTATGACCTACACGATAGCGTTCTCCCCGTGTCCGCATTTCGGCCACTTAGGTTGAGCACGCTTGTTCGGCATCAACCGGTGGTTAGGGCAAGTCCTCCATCCTTCGGGGAGAAGGTCCGGCCGGTGACCGGTTGGGTCGGTCCTGGCGTCTGCCATCGTATGTTACTGTAAAACGGAGAATGTTCTTCCTCCTACGGTTTCAAGGGTCGAGTGGTCCTAATTTGGGCGTGGGCGTGCATTTTATAGGCCCACGAGACTAACAAAGCGGGTTTCGCAGATGATAAGACCACACGAAGCGACTTTGCGCGATGATAAGGCGACACGGCGGCTTTTGCGCATGACAAGACCACACGGGGCGACTTTGCGCGATGATAAGACCAAAGGGGCGACTTTCTGCGTGACAAGACCACACGGGCGCTTTGCAAGCCGACAAGACCACACAGGCGACTTTTGCGCGATGATAAGACAAGAAGGAGACACTTTCTGCGTGACAAGACTACACGCGGCTTTGCGCGATGGCGAGGACCACACGAGGCGCTTTGCGCGATGATAAGACCAAAGGAGACGACTTTCGCGCTTTAGGGTTCGAGTTTAGGGTTAGGCTTTTCAGATCGACTTGACAACCACGACCACCTCGCCGACTTTTAAGACCGAAAAGACAAGACTCGCAAAGAAAGACGTGAAAACACTCGCTTCGCCACTTTTCGACCGATAAGACAAACACTCATAAAGCAAGCCATGACTTCTCACCGCAAAGTAAGACATGATAACACTATGCCTTGCCAGCTTTTCAGACCGACTTGACAACACTCTACCTCCTCAGCTTTTCAGAATTAAAAAACAAGACTCTCTACTGCATGAAATTAACCACACCATGCCAACCATGGAGCTTATAAAAGAGGTTGAACCAAACCAAACCCAACTCTACACAACACTACACAACACATACCCGACTATGGACTCTTGACAAACTTCTACGCGAGGTTGTTGAAGAAGCAAAAATAACTTAAGCGAAGAGGAAGCAGTTACAATACCGGATAAATCAATGAAAGATGCTCCAAGTACCACCACGTTTTTCGATCCCGCGGTGTGTGTGTGGCGAACCGGCAGAGATCATTGATCCACACACCTGACACCGCCGCCGGGCGTACTACACATGCGGCATCACCTCGTAAGTGTTTCTTTCACGTGACGATTTTCCTCTCCCAACATTCAATTCCTTAAATTTTTAACTTCATCCCCACATAATGGCGACTGAGATCTTGTTGCCACTTCTTCCATGGATCGGCGGCCGGAGATGTCTGACAGAACATTCATCTAGCGTAGTACATCTTTGAACTACTCGACGCTTGGTGAGAACTTCGTGCGGTGGAAACCTTACGTACCGGACCCTGTTGAGGAGGCACCGAAGGAGCCCAGTACTCGCCCGGGCGTAATCCATATCGATGACGTCAGTTATGAAGAGTTTACATCCTTATTACGTAAGGTTTCCTGTCACGTGTACTTACATCCATCATACAATCGCAGGACATGGACAACTTCAACATACCAGCCCGACGTGCACAGTCCCGCGACAAAGGCAAGGGAAAGGCTCATGCGGTTGACCCCGACCGCCACAAAGTGTATCTGGTTGCCGGCGTAATCCGTATAGACGGCGTGAGTTCTGAAGAATTTACATCATTCTTACGATTTTCACTATCGGTGCCCTTACATCACGGAATCGCAGGACATGGATGACTTCGACATACCGACCGACGTGGGCGATCCGCGACAAGGGCAAGGAAAACTCATACTGAGCGAGTCTTGCCACAACAGATCCGGTCGCCAGCGTAATCCGTGTCGACGACGTGAGTTATGAAGAATGTAAATCCTTCTTACAATTTTAAATATCGGTGCACTTACATCATGGAATCGCAGGATATGGACGACTTGATATACCGACCGACATGGCCACTCCGCGACAAGGGAAGGGAAGGGCGAGGAGTTCAACGCCGAGCTAGCAAGGAAGGAAAATGGCCTCGGTCCACGCAGATGGTCGTCATTACGTAGTAGTCCCGTCCTACCCCCATGTTTTTACTATCCCCAAAGGCATGTATACTTACATGGTCCGGATGCTTGTGTCACAATGTCTGTAGTAGTAGCGAGGATGACTAAAGCAATTAGCGAACCATCGTGCCATGTGACTACGTGTAGCGTGCTTCACACGCTGTGATCGTAATGTAGTTACGGTTAGGAGACCCATCAAAGCAAGACTATATTGCAAGTATGCCTCTTCTAGTGGAATCCCGAAAAGAACCATTCGCACCAGACATTGAATCCTCCATGTTTTAGGCCATCTTCATAATCACAATGAGCGTTCTCGCCCCTTCACTCATATTATGTATAAGCTCCATAAAGTACGACATCGACTATGTGCCTACATACGCATATACGTTCGACGACTTCATCGAGGAGAGACTCCTCAAGCATCGTAATATCACTTACCTTTGTACTTACATATCATTCTTGTCTCAATCGTCCTCACAAAATTCAATGAAATTTACCGCGCTACAACAATATACAACGATCACAAAATGTTATTGCGAGTCGACAAATTTCGTGCCCATGATATTCTCTGAAAATAACAAAGCAGACCAACCAACATCGTCACAACACTATTATTTTCAAAATAAATAACATGATACAATCAGATTTGCTAAATTTAATTAACTTACAAAATGTAATATTCATTACAACTCAATTAAACAATAATTAAAAAGTAAAAAGCCGGGGGGAGCTCCTATCGCCCTAGTGAAATCCCATAAAGAACCATTCGCACCGACTTCATTGAGGAGAGACTCCATGTTTTCGGACATCTTCATCATCACAACGACCGTTCTCAACCCCTCCAATCACATTCTGTATAAGCTTCATAAAGTACCTCATCGACTACCTGCCTATATATACGCTCAAACGAGTTCATCATGGAGACACTCCAATAGTCCTGATACCTTTTTATATATGCACTCAAACTGTGATGAAACCCTGATTTCGGATAAAAAAACCCTACTCCTTGCCCTTATTTCTTAATGAAAGTTATTTTTATAAATATCATCATGGATATTCTTTTTAAATCAAATATAATGAAATAATATTTAAAATTTAAAATTTTCAATTTTTTCGTTTATTTTTTTAAAAATATAATGAAATTCGTTCAGACGTGGTAGGGGACTGCGCTTGGGGTCGGGCGGGTCAGTCTGCCCCCATCACCGAGGCGAGTCCTGCCAGCACCGTGCACTGAGAAAATCTTGTTTGAGACCATTTTTGCTAATTATGGGGAATGAGGGCTATTTTCGAAACTAATCGTAGCTACCGGGCTAGAACAGTAAAAAAATTCTAAGTTCGGTGTACCTAGGGGAATATACTAAAGTGTCTTATCTCCATCAATGCGAGGTGTGAGTGTCTTATCTCCATCAATGTGAGGTGTGAGCAAGAAGCAGAATGCACCCTGTACCCACTACTAGTCTTCCATCTCATAGGGATTGCAGACATTTGAGCTATGTTTATTTTGGAGATTTCTTTAATGATCAAGTTTTGCCGCAGAAACTCTGTGTAATAGTAGAAGTGCCCAAAGGAAATAACATAGTTCATCGTAATTTTAGTTGCTCATCCTCCAATTTCAGCAAATTGAGTCGTGCGCTTTTCATAGGTATCAATCGAGCTATAGCTACGGCGCTGTTGTGGAACATTCACGTGACTAACAAGTGGCATCATTTCCCTGCAATATGGTCCAAATAGGATGTTGTTTTTTTAAAATCTCCAAATAGAATGTTCATTTTGCATGCCTGTCGGCCAAAATTCAGTGTTTGTAAACATCGAAAATACTTAAAATTAATACAAATTATTTTTCATAAAAGATAGGAAGTCCGTAATTTTTTCCTTGTACAATGACATAGATCATTGGTCAAACTTGTACAGTAGACGTCAAGACACGCTTTTTAGACCGAGGTAGTATGGTTGCGTGAAAAGAGTAATTTCAAAATTTTAATCGTGATTCAAATAATATCATAAGGTTGTTTTATCAGGTATAAAAAACAAGTATTTAGCAACCCCTCTCGAGTGGCTAAAAACCTGTTTGGTTTATAACCAACTTTGTCACACACTTTTCACTAACATTACATTAGGTTTCGGTGCTTTTTCATGTGGCAAAAACTAACCAACACATGTATGCATTACATGAAAGTCGCAGCTCTAAAACTTTAGACACATCACAACTATAGTGGTTAACCAAATAATACCTTTCAGATAAACCAGGCGTTAAACAGGGCCAAACACCACTTAGATCTTCCCCACTCCCAATGAGTGGCTAAATTTAACCACAACAGTTTACGAATATCTTGAAAAGAAAGTGAAAAGAAAAGAAAAGAAAAGAGAATCATCCCAATTATCTCAAGAAAAAAAAAGGAGAAAAAATAAGCCTTAAAAAAAAGTTTCCCCCTATCTCTGTCACTCTCTCTACAGGGGGCAGACAAGAGCACGAGGCCGTCCTACTACTACTGGCTAGTGGACTGGTGGTGGTCTCTCTCCACTCCCCACTCCCTCGCCCTCCTCCCCGGCCGGCCTCCCTACGGCCATAGCGCTCCACCGCCCCCAGCGCCTCGCTCCCAGGTAAACCATGTCTGTGCCCGCAAAATTTCACCTTTTCTTGCCGCAGATTTCACAGATTCAAGAAGCAGTGCGCTCGCAAAAGGCGGAGTCTTTCCCTGCTCCCTCCACCGTTTCTTGGCGTTTCTCTGCGTGCTTTGTGCTTTACCTTTTTCGCCTTTCGTGATCTCCGTCGGGGAGGGGTTGGGTTGGCCTAGTTGGGAGCGGTGTTGATCGATCTGTAGTGGGAGCTAGTGCGCCGGCGCCTCTCGCCTTTTCCCTCCCCGCTTGTGTTCGTCGTGTTCGTGCTGTTAGGTAATCTTTGTTAGGAAGTATTTCTGGCTTCGTTTCTTAGCTCGAGTCCGAGTCGGCTTCATGCTGGCCATGGCCATGGCCATGTAACTAGTCGGTTTGGTTTCCGTTTGGTAGTTAGGGCTTGTTTGGATTGAGACCTGGTTCCTGGGAAAAATTGGTGTCTAGAGGTAGCCTAGAAAGTAGATGATGATTTTTGACTGACTAGGCAAACCTGAAGATGAGTTGTTTGGTTGGAAGGCTGTGCCCTGAAAATAGTGAATGAAAAATAGATCGACGGATCAAAGATTCAACGGTGTGGATGAAGGCATAGAGCTGCCTGGCAGGCATGAAGCTCCAGGCGTTCATTTTCAGTGACTGGCTCTCGTTACCTGCCCTGGGAGGTAGCAGTTCTCAGGAAGTGAAGCAAACAAGGTGCAGATGTACTCCAGGCTGCTACCGGCGCCAGACAAACTCATCCAGGTAATGAAGCAAACACGCCTTAGTCCATCAACTAGTATATAACTAGTACCAGGCCATGTAACAGAGAACACAACAAGATAGAGGCAATACAAAGAAAACCAAAAAACGCTGTTGTGTCGTGAGAGCATGCAGCACCAATCTTCTAGCGCGTGTGTGCATCTTCGACTTCTAGTCAATCGGCTGTATGTGCATCTTCTAGTTGCTTGATTTCCAGCGAGATTGGTTTGCTGTGTCTGTCTCTGCCGAAGCATCTGCTACATCTTGCCGAGAGGTTCAACCGAAGATATTTTGCAGAGAAGCTTTCTGTCGTGAGATTTCTTCGGATCGGCTGACAATTGGTATCAGAGCCTTGCACTCGATCTGGCGACGCGTCGATCATCTTTCCACTCACCTAGCCGGCCAAGGATGCCTAGCGACGTCGGCGCACGCCTGGAGGCGGGATCCGACAGCGGCTGCGGTGGCGGTTGGGAAGTGGTGATCCATCGCGTGGTGAGAGAGTCAGGAGACTCGGTCGTCTACCCGATGCTGACGCGAACTAACTATGGAGATTGGGCTCTCGTGACGAGGGTGTAGGACCTACAGGCACAAGGCCTGTGGGAGGCGATCGATCCCAACAATGGCGATTACCGCGACGACAGGATGGCGTTGTCCGCCATAGTCCGAGCCGTCCCGCCAGAGATGCTGTCTACACTTGCCATCAAGAACATCGTCAAGGATGCATGGGACACCATCAAGACATTGCGCATGGCGTCCAGCGTGTACGTGAGGCAAAGGCACAGACGTTGCGCAAAGAATTTGACGCAATCAAATTCAAGAACGGCGAGTCAGTGGATGACTTCGCAATGCGGCTCACCGGTCTAGTCAACAACTTAAAGATACTTGGGGACAAGATTGAGGAAGACCGTGCTATTAAAAAATTCCTCCGCGTTGTCCTACTGAGGTATTCTCAATTAGCGATCTCAATTGAGACACTCGTTAACTTGTAGACGCTCTCGGTGGAAGAGCTCACCGGACGACTAAAGGCCGTAGAAGAGTGCTATGAACAAGACAACACCGATGGCCAAATAGACACCGCTTCCTCACGGAGGTGGCTTGCGTGCATGAAGCGGCCTGAGCATGGCGAGGCTCGTCTCGGTGAATGAAGCTTGGCGATGGCAGGCAGTTTCACAAGGAATTGTCGGAGGAGGACGATCGTGGCTCATCAAGAAGCCGCAAGCGTGGACACGGGCGTGGGCGAGGCCGCAGAGGATGACGTGGAGATTGGGCTAGGCAAGGCGGTGATGACAGATCTCGTGGTAAGTCACATGTCAAGTGTTTTGAATGTGACAAATACAGGCAATACGCGTCGGAGTGCCGTAGCCATATAAAGTGCTTTAACTGCGACGAGTATGGGCACTATGCTTCGGATTGCTGAAACAAGAAGAAGAACGAGGAGGTAAACATCACCCGAGCTAGTAAAGACGATGAGCTGACCCTGCTTCTCTTCTTATGTGTCAACGAGGCGCCGGTCATGGTAATGTTGAACGAGGAGAATGTAGTTCCTAAACTACACACAGAGGGTGGCAGCCACGATCATACTGATGAGTGGTATTTGGATAATGGAGCAAGTAATCATATGATAGGAGAGCGCTCTATGTTCCATGAGCTCGACGAGAAGATTACGGGCAAAGTCAAATTTGGCGACGGCTCCACGGTGCAGATAAAACGCAAAGGAACAATGCTTCTGAAATGCAAGAACGACGATCAAAGCATGCGGACTGAAATTTATTTTATACCGAGTTTGTGCAACAACATACTCAGTCTCGGGCAGTTGGCAGAACAGGGTTGTAGGGTAGAGCTGCAAGATGAGTTCTTGCATGTCTATGAAAAAAACAAAGATATGCTGGTGAAGGTGAAAAAATCTTCGAACCGGTTGTACAAATTTTTTTTTGAAAACTTGTAAGCCGGTTTGTGTGAAGGACAGTCTGGAGGAGCCAGAATGGAACTGGAGTATTAAACCAGGATATGACGGGGTCTAGGAGTGGCACGCAGTTAGCGCAGGAGGCGTAGCAGGCAGAGCCTCGAGAGGTCAAAATGACGCGCAGGGCGCTATAGGAGGCAGCGAGTCCCACATGAATGAAGGGCGCGATGTACACGCAGCTGGAGGCGGTGGGCCCCATGTGCATGCTTGCCTAGCAGGCGGTGGCTCAGGACTTCCTGTCCATGCACAAGCAGGAGGCAGTGGCTACTCAGGCCAAGGTAGCGGCTCGGGTCTGCTGAGCACTTCTTGCCAGTGTATATGAATCTAACGCAGAATGGCTCGAAAGGTCCTAGCGGCGGTCGGTGGCGTGAAAGTCAGATCTCGGGAGGACTAGGTGGCGAGCCCCATCGGCAAGAAGGACATCTGTTGGCGTCGGAAGGCAGGGGTCAACGGGAGCCCCAGGACAAAGCGGCGACAGAGCAAAGGTTAAGAAAATATTGGCGTGGGACAGTAGGCTCCACACACATGCAGAAGTTGAAATTGAGAGATGTAGATGTATTGCATGACATCCGGAAGAAAACAAGTGCATACGGCAACGGCACAGAAGGCCAAGGCAAAAGCTCGAGTGGTTCCCACGTGCATGCATTTGCTAATGAAGCCAGCAGTTTGGGTCAAAGAAATGGAATCCATACACATGCAGATGATGCAGGAAGTTTTGGTGGTAAAGCTGAGAAAAAGAAGAAGGAATAAAAGAAAGAAGAGAAAGCACAAGAAGTATCAATCAAAAGTCAAAGCGAGAAGATTGGCATAGTCAAGATAAAGTAAGTACAACAAAGATTAGGGTGTGATTGTTAGGTAATCTTTGTTAGGAAGTATTTTCGGCTTCGTTTCTTAGTTCAAGTCCGAGCCGGCTTCATGCTGGCATGTAACTAGTCGGTTTGGTTTCCGTTTCGTAGTGAGTCCGTCAACTAGTATATAACTAGTACCAGGCCATGTAACAGAGAACACAGCAAGATAGAGCAATACAAAGAAAACAAAAAAAAAGCTGTTGTGCCGTGAGAGCATGCAACACCAAATCTTCTAGCGCGTGTGTGCATCTTCGACTTCTAGTCAATCGGCTGCATGTGCATCTTCTAGTTGCTTGATTTCCAGCGAGATTGGTTTGCTGTGTCTGTCTCTGCCGAAGCATCTGCTACATCTTGCTGAGAGGTTCAACCGAAGAGATTTTGCAGAGAAGCTTTCCACCGTGAGATTTCTTCGGATCGGCTGACACGTGCTTCTTGGGAGAAAAAAAAAGTTTCGGGGATGGGTTGCAGTAGCGGGTGAGGAAGACTGCAGCATTTTTGTTATCCTCTTGGGTGATCCGTGCCGATGCATTTTCTCTTATCTTTGGTTGCTTATATTTGGTAGAGCAAATAAGAAGTTGCATGTTGGATGGAGTTGAAGTCGATTTCGTGCCCAACCTTTTGTTTTCTTGGTTCATTTGATTTTATATGTTGATTAAAGAGCAGCTATTTAGTCCAACCATTCTTTTGATTACAGTGTCGAAAGGAGTCATCTTTAGTTGCTTCTTCTGCTTATTAGGGAAGCTCATGTTGTGTTTTGAAGGAAATGATGTGAAATTTAGGCCAATTTTTTTTCAACTGCACTCTAGATTTGTTACATTCTATCTAGAATTTGGATTGGTGTCTTATTTCATTAACTAAGTTTTATTTTCCGTGTTAGCCTTTGCTTCAGTTGCTTCACATCTTCAGCATCGCCACATTGGATTTTCCCATGTTTTAGGGAAGTAGTGAAAACTATGAGAATTTTTTTCCCTCTCCTCCCTTTCTTTCATGTAGATTTCTTCTGCAAAATTGCCTTTCCAGGTGACTTGCGTGATTAGAATGGAGTCAAATAATGACTCCATGGTGGAGGACACTTGTCTCCTTAGCAGTCGATACTTGATAGTGATGTGATCTCTTTAGCTTCTTATAGGGGGTGAATTGGAATACAAACTATTTTTAGTTGAATGTCTAGGTCAGGTATCTTGTGATTCGTGTTGCTGGAGATCCTTGTGGTACGAGTGGAGGTGTACGAGGCGCCTCCCTTACCATCACTCCTATTGCTTGCATTCTCTTGTGTTGTGTTGTTGAGCTATGGAATTATGACCACAACGAACCTTTGAGAATCTTGCATCCATAATAGTTGTAATAGTGAATTTCATTGGTGTTTTGTGGGAGCTTGCATCTCCATAGCTCTAGGGTTTTGGGAAGAATTCAATTTTCATTTCATTTCCCTTTTTGTTGCTCATCCTTCTTTCCCCTTTGCATTCATGCGGTTCTGCTATTAATCATGAGCCAATCATCCCCTAGGGTGTCGAGACTTGAGAATGCCTTCTCTGGTCCTTTTTTTTCCAGCTTAGAAGTAGGAGATCCAACTAAAGTTAGAATTTTACTATGTCCAAACTTCTTGTCGCTATATGCATTCCCATAAAACTTCCTACAGCCAAATTATCTTATCGTTTCAATTTATAGAAGTTTGGGCTATTATTTAAGGTGCCCATATGTTGGATCCTCCCATCTTAGTAGGTATTCTTGCTTCATTTGGATTTTGGATGGAATAAAATAGAATATTACTTATATTATTTTGAATTTTGATGTGTCATGGCTTCTCTTTGTTTGGTTATAGAATAAGCTGTGGTATAGGGGGCGATATGAAGTCCTTTGTGTTCTGACATGTTTATGGTGATTAATGAATCATAATCATGTTTAATATTCCGGGCAATATATTGGAACATTTGTTTTTTCCCTAGTTGCTTCTTATCTTGAACACTTTCATTGGCAATGTGAATTCATTTCGTTTGGGAACTTTTACCAGAATAGTATTATAGATATTTCATTCTTCCAAGTGTTATTCGACTGGAAGGAATGGTACTTGCAGAGAACTTTGCACTTATTCTCTGCAAAGAGAGCTTTAGCTTTATTCTTTAACATCTTCCCCATTGTAGTGCTTTTTGTGCTGTCTGTAACGCAACAGTTTTTTGTACTTATTTCCTTGGAAAATAAGGTGCCATGATATTGGTTTTATATTCTCTTGGCTTCCTTTGGTCCTTTATATTACTCATTTTGTGGCTGAATGACTGATGTAATTTGGTTTTATTTTTCTAAATTGATCTGCATGAACTTAAAATCTGAGTTACCTACTGTTTTCTTAGGGTCCTGTTCTCCAATGCTGCAGTTTGACAACATCGAAGATTTCTAAAGCTAAACAGAACTAGATGATACTTGCATAATGCGGTCCTCAGATATTTGGAAGGCGCATGCAGGGTCATCACAGTCAGAGGGATCAGCACTGGATATGGAGAGAAACGGATGCAACCATAACTGTTGCCCATCTCCTCTCCAACCGATTGCCTCAGGTGGTCAACACTCTGAATGCAGCGCTGCATACTTTTCTTGGCCTACATCTACTCTAATGCATGGTTCTGCCGAAGGCCGCGCTAATTACTTTGGGAACCTACAGAAGGGCGTATTACCAGGTCATCTTGGCCGCTTGCCAAAGGGGCAGCAAGCCACCACCTTGCTTGATTTGATGATTATAAGAGCATTCCACAGCAAGATCCTGCGCCGCTTTAGTCTTGGTACAGCAATCGGCTTTCGAATCAGAAAGGGAACATTGACTGAGATACCTGCCATCCTTGTCTTTGTTGCTCGAAAGGTTCACAGGAAATGGCTTAGCCCTACACAATGTCTTCCAGCTGCCCTTGAGGTAGACATGATTTTGGATGCTGTACTTAGGCAATTTATTTAGGTCATCTGGATTTACATGATCAATTTTTACTGTTCCAAAAACAGGGACCTGGGGGGGTGTGGTGCGATGTTGACGTTGTTGAATTCTCTTATTATGGTGCACCAGCGCCAACTCCAAAGGAACAATTGTACGATGAGCTTGTTGATGGATTACGTGGTAGCGATCCATCTATAGGCTCTGGTTCACAGGTAATGTTGCTCTGTCACAGTTGTCACATGGTCTGCTTTGCTATAATCATATAAGGACCAACCTTGCTTCTGCTCGTTTTTGGTTTAATGATTATTTATCTGTATATCAGTATATCACAATTATTAGCTGATGAACTGGCATATATAACTAAGAGTTGTTTCGTTTTTAATTGACAGGTAGCTAGTCTTGAAACATATGGGACTTTGGGTGCCATAGTGAAGAGTCGAACTGGCAACAAGCAAGTAGGCTTCCTTACGAATAGGCATGTTGCAGTTGACCTGGATTATCCTAATCAGAAGATGTTCCATCCCTTGCCTCCTAATCTTGGACCTGGAGTTTACCTAGGCGCTGTCGAGAGAGCTACATCTTTTATCACAGATGATGTTTGGTACGGTATCTATGCAGGAACAAACCCAGGTGACATCTCATTTTCTGCTAGTTGCTTTATATTCGTAGTTACACAAATCAACTGCCCACTCTTGTCAGGTTTTTTTCAGAGAACAGTTTTATGTGCATACATTTGCAATTTGTAGCATCAGCTGCCAGACCTATCTTTCAGTGCGTTCGCCCACTGTTCAGTTCTGCGCTTTTACTGTCATTTGTTTTCCACCCAATCGGCCCTCTAGGCGCCGCCACTGCCTAGCCGGTCCTAGGCGGCCTAGGCGGAGGAAGGCACGGAGGAAATCAGCGGTGCGGAGGTGGTAGACAGGCAACCGACTTGGTGAACGTTAGCGAAAAGGAGGCGGTAGACAGGCACCTGACTTGGCGAACGTTAGCGAAAAGGAGGCGGTAGACAGGCACCCAACTTGGCGAACGTCAGCGAAAAGGAGGTGGTAGACAAGCGAGAGATCCGTGTGGGAGGTCGAGTCTCCCGCCGCCGAATCCACTGCCCCGCTGCAGCCAGCAGGTATCGCCAGCTCTGCGCCTCTGCATTCCCCTTGGGCCTTGGCCCTGGCCCTCCCCTCGCCTCCCCGCCGCTAGCTTTGCCTCCCCTCTCCTGCCACCTTGCTCTGCTTTGCTTCTTAGTAGTTAGTACTAGTAGTAGTGTAGTATTGTAGGGCTGGTAGTAGTTAGTAGCAAACTTATCAATACCAGCCGGTATGGCCGGTATGTACTATTTCGCCATCTAAACCGGTACAGAGCAGCCCTGCGTTCCGTACCGGCCAATACCAGCCATATCGGTTTGATACCGTCTAATACCGGTCATATTGGCTTCGATACCGGTCAATACCAACAATACTAGACCGTTTATTGTACCCATTGAACTATAAGTAATATTTGATCCTACTACTGTGTATTTGAAATAATATTGCAAGTGAAATTTGGTATGCATATAATTATACATATATGTACATATAAATATATATTATTATATTAAATTCTGGAATAGTACGTCGGTATGGACCGATACCGGAATGTCTCATTTCCGGAATGGTATTGACAAGTATGGTTAGTAGTTAGTAGCACCTAGTCGGCTCCCTAATCGGCAACTAGGCGCTAGTCGGCTCCCCACCGCCCGATTATCGCTTAGTGCCTGGGATAACCTTGGTCACTGCGTTCCTATGCTTTTCCTATGTTTGTCCCCATTCCTATGTTTTGCGTTCCAAACAAGCCCAAATTCTCCCTTTACTGTCATTTGTTTTCTTATATTGATGTTTGTACTCGTCAAGACCCTAACCTATCTACCTTCTAATGCATCTGCAGAAACATTCGTCCGAGCTGATGGTGCATTTATACCATTTGCTGACGACTTTGACATTACTAGTGTCAGCACCTCGGTTAAAGGAGTCGGAGTCATTGGTGATGTAAAGGCAATTGATCTACAATCCCCAATTGGCAGTCTCATTGGGAGACAAGTTGTCAAAGTTGGAAGAAGCTCGGGTCTAACAACAGGGACTGTTATGGCATATGCTCTTGAATACAACGATGAGAAGGGCATATGCTTCTTCACTGACTTTCTTGTCGTTGGGGAGAACCAACAAACATTTGATCTTGAAGGGGACAGTGGAAGCCTTATAATCTTAACGGGACAAGACGGTGAGAAGCCACAGCCTATAGGGATTATATGGGGCGGTACAGCTAATCGGGGAAGGCTGAAGCTAAAAAGCGGTCAGGGCCCAGAGAACTGGACAAGTGGGGTTGATCTCGGCCGCCTTCTTGATCTATTGGAGCTTGATCTAATCACGACAAGTGAAGGGCTACAAGGTCTATGCTTAGCACTGAAAAACTCGGATCACAACTTTGACATTTTAGCCTTTTTTTTTGTAGTATCATGTTGATTTCATATGATAAAACACGCATTGTTCTTTGCTATACAGGGGCCCTAGAAGAACAGAGGATTACTCTAGTGGCTAATTCTACTGCTGCAGAATCATCACCTGTTGTTGGCCCCCCAAAAAATGAGAAAGTCGACAAGATTTATGAGCCTCTTGGAATCAACATCCAACAACTTCCCCGTGATGGTTCAGCCACCTCGACAGACCTACCCTTCGGACCCAATGAGTTCCATGTCGACACAGTGGAAGGCGTAAACAGTGTTGAGGAGCATCAATTCATCCCAAACCTGATTGGTATGTCTCTGATGCGTGATGGTCAAGAAGACAATGGTGAGTTGAACAACCTGACGGAGCTGGAGAATTCGCCTGAAGACATTTGTTTTTCTCTGCATCTGGGTGAGTGGGAACCAAAAAGATTCCGCTCTGATTCGACACTTGACATAGATTTGCAGAAATGAGGGCACTATGCAGCAGACCCAGCGCACGCTCCATCTTCCGATTTGTGCCCACAATGGAAATCAGCTATTTCTGAACTAACTGTATTGCTGGGAGCCAGTTTGAGTAGGTGAAAAAGCTTGTGAAGCTGGTTGCTCCTGCAGTTTTGTGTCTACTATGTACTAGTTGCGTTAATTGTATGCTTTGTGTATGTAGTATTACATAAATCAATGTAAGAGTGAGCAACAGCAACCAGAGCTTGAGGAGCTTAGGCACTAGCATTGCAACTGCAGCCCAGCCTGATGAATGAATTGGAATAAAACTGGACATTTCAGTGATTTCCTGGTATGCAAAAGTCAAAGACAAGCTGGTTAAGGTTCTCTCCTGCTAGTTCAGCTTTCCAGTAATTGGTAATCTAGGAGTAAGCAAGCTGATTTAATTTGTTCAGCCCTAGTAAAACACATGATGGTCAACTGATGTTGCATGCTGGCAGCTGACAAGACTCAAGACCTGATTTCAGGTCTCACTTTGATTAGGTTGGGGCTGTGCCAGGGCTAGGCTGTAGTGCAACACTCGGCCGATGCATGAGGATGAGGGGCCCAGTGGCAAGCCACAGCTAGCACTACTCATCTTTGAGGCCAACATTTTGCTCCCTTGATTATGAGACTATTGAGCACATATTTTTGAGCTAGACAACTTTGTCCTTCGAGAAATCATGTTCCGACATAAAAAGACAATACTTAGAGATTTTACCAGAATCCAAGACCCAGGACGGGAACGGGAGGGGACTCAGAGGGGTCAGGCTATTGCCGGCGAGGTCGAGGGCGAACGATTCGGATGGATACTTCACAACCGCAGCGGACGCCTCGCCGGCGCTCCTCCGGTTGAGTGCAGACCAGTGCGAGCAGATGAGGTGCAGCCGGAGGCCGTCGGCGCTCCCTGGCGTCGGCGAAGACCGTGTCCTCATCGTCGTCCGGGGACACGCCGCGGAAGGGCTCGAGGACGTCGTCGGTGCGGGCGACGACGCGGAAGCGGTGCAGGCGGAGGTCGTGTGACTGCACGTCGGCAGAGATGCAGCCAACGAGAACCGACCACGCGAGGCGGACGTCGGCGGCGCCGGTCGGCATGCAGACGTAGTCCCTGCCGGGGGCGAGCAGTGTCTGCGCCAGCATCAGAAGCATTGTTACAGGTCGCAGTCGTGCTCCTGCTCATCCGCCGCCGCGCTCTCAAGATCGCCGCCCGCCGCCATTGCTCTTATCTACTTTTATTTATGTTGGGACCCGGATTTCAATCCGAAATTATCTGTTTATAACTGTACTAGTTTCTTGATCGGTAGCTAATATACACAGTGATATTATTGAATCTCAATGCATATCTTGCAAACATAAAACTATTGTATAATATTAAACAACATAATAATAACTTTATGGTCGAAGCAATTATCATCTTTCTATGCTAAACAACTCGAATAAACTGCAGCGAAAAAAGATAACTTCAAATTATGACCCATTCATATACTCATAAGCAATCGACTGGGGCTCGCGACCTAGTAATCCAGATTACTCTCATCAAAACCACAAGCGTAGAAGTCGTAATCCTCATCGGCATCGTTGAGGGTTTCTGAGATTTGTTTTGAGTGTAGCATCTTTGTACATAAAGTACTCCGCTAGTCTTAGAAAAAATACAATATACAAGGCTTAACAATATGACTTATATGGTTCTTTGGCACAAAACAATATTTTAAGTTTCAACGGTTTTCATAAAACAATCATTTGACAAAACTAATTTCATAATTAAACTAATTATATCATTAGTGAAGGTTCTAGCTACTATCCACTAGTATCAAGGCTCTATCTGCCAAGATTCGAAGGATAGGGCTCTAATTGCCCAACTGACTCTAGCTGACAGAATATTTACCCAAGAGTCACAACTGCTTCTGGATTCCCAAAGTTTATTTCTTGAAAGCAAAACCAAAATATACCATGTGAAAACCACCTTGCCCGCCCTTTATCATGGGCACGACCGGTTGAACAGTTTTACCAAAATATACCACAAGAGATAACCAACTTATAATGTCCGTCTGACAAACATTCATATGTGTGCGACTAAGTGATTATCACAAAGGCTTTACAATACCTCGCTCTAACACCAACTCGCCCCGATGAGCTTAACGTCAAGTCATGTACGTCATTTACCATCGATTCGGAGCTCACCGTTGTGGAGGATAACCTGCCCAGATTTGGATATCTTTTACCATCGCCTAGAGCAAAGCCCCGACAGACATGGACATGTTTTACCATTGTCTCCACAGCCCAAAAAGAACCTAACAACTACAGCGCTGCGGGCTTAATGCTAAAACACGATAAATTAGTTAGCCAAATCCATCCTATTTCGAATATGTGGTTGTACGGTAGTGCTCAGTTTGGATAGACACAAGCATCGGTACTTAATATAACTCAGGCGAAACTATCACATTACAAGTTCTCGTGCTCAAACCTCTCCCGCCTGAACTTACTATTCGTCCAAGTCTAAAACAGATTTTGACCATTTTATTTTATTTTGTAAATCAGCGATAATACCTATTGCAATGCATTTCTCAAACTAATTTGCATAAAGTCTTATAATAGTTTCCATCCAAAGGATGGCAATGACTGATATAGCTTGTCTAAGCAATTCTATCGGTCTAGACTACTCCATCAATAATGTAACCATTACCCTTGATTTGCTATACTAGAGCAAATAATGGTTCAAGGATATCAATGTCAGATGAAGGTAAATTCAAAGTAGGATTAACTAACATTCCTAAGAATTGAATTGATCATTTTATGTAAATAGAAATGCATAATAGTTTTCAAAGGGTTAAAAAAAGATTTCGAAAATAGTAGGCACAACATAATCAAAGGAGACCTGTCTTTCTTAATAGGGTCTTGTGTCTTGAGTGGAGTCACGATAGTTACTTTTGGATTTCCAGCATGTCGGATTCTATACGTAAAACCAACAAACACAAATAAATTGCAAATAAACTCCAAATTTGAAAATTAGGTACTGGATGATAGATATTGAATTTAGAAACAAAAATCAACTAAATTGGAGTTCGAGCAAAGGAGGACGGACTCTCAAAAGGTTTGTTGGAAAAGAAAAAGCTGAAATTGAGAGAGAAAGGAGAATATTTCCTTGAATATTCTCTTGAATATTCTCTCGGATTTAATATTACCTAATGTTACTGTGACTGACCGGTGGGGTCCACATGTTAGTCACATGAGAAATAAAATGTGAAAGGAAATTAATAAACCATGGACGGTCCCACATGTCAGCGGTGCAAGTGAACTAGGTCGGTTTAATCAGGATTTCGCGAGGATCCAGCTGGGTGGGTGTAAGATCGAGGAGACTGACTAGAGGGGGGGGGGTGAATAGATGGTTTTGAAATTCTTTTGGCTAAAACTGAGTTTTATACGGAATTGTAAATCAAAGCGATTTTGCTTTATTAAAACCTAAATCAATTAGTTTTGACTAAGTGCACCAACAAGCTAAGACTATTGACAATGATACCAAATATACAACGACATGTAAGCAATTCAATTTTATGAATGTACATTGCAAGAAGGTAAAGCTCAAGAAGGCAAACCACAAGGACGCTTAAACTTTTTCATATGGTGATTGAAAACCTGCTGGTTTCCCTTAGTCCACATTGAGGTAAGTCCAACCGTATTGGACCGGCTCCACAAATTAAGCATACACTGGGGATCACCAAGCCACTCACAACTGCCTAGGTCTTCTCACAACCTTCTATGAGAAGATTACGGGCGCAACTCTTCCAAACTGTCTAGGTGTCGGCAAACACCAAGAGTAATAAGTCGGAGATGCTCATTTGAACAAATCAAGTGTCTAAGCTCAATGGATACAAAATCCAAACCTAATGCAACACATGCACTACGATTTTTCTCTCTAATCTCACTAAGTGCAACACATGCACATAAGAGAGGAGAAGGCTTACTCTTAGCCCAAAGGAAATGAAAATGGCACTAGCACTTGTTTCACAACCGGCCACAAAGGGGTATTTATACACCCACACATAAAAACTAGCCGTTGGAGATGAACCTGTGCAAAAACAAGGGAGGCTGGTCAGACTGTAGTCATGGGGCCGGTCAGACCTGTCGGACCCCTGGACGTGGAAAATCCGAAGACCCTATGTGTATACTATACTAGTCCTATGATCAGTGGCTAGTAAACACATTCACAACATTTGGTATTTACATCCATACAATCACATATAAAAGTAAAGAAAAGGGTACTTAAGCGGTAAAATTATTACATCAACGGCCGACCGGCCAAATAAAAGCAGTCATCAGAGTAAAAGTAGCAGCAGAAGAAGTAATAAAAGTAGCAAAATTCCAGTGACATGCCCATCCCATCCCTCAAGTAACCGACAAGAAAACAAGGCCTAGATAAACCCTTCACTGAACCCTCCGGTTCCGGGTGCAAAGAACGTATCGTCTGGCGTTGGCTCAACTTCGAACTCTGAACAACAATATAAGCAAGATTGAGTACAATATGTACCCAACAAGACTTGTAGTGTATCGCAAGATTATATTATATGTAAGGCTATCAAAGAATGAGGCTCTACTCTACCGGTTATTTTGGTTAAAGCCATTTTTATTTGCAATATTCATAAGTAGTAATTTGCAATAGAATTTAAAAGAGTAGTTAAATAACTACAGGACAGTAAGTAAAGAACTGAACAAATGATATCAACAACTCGTAACCCATCTCGGTTACGAGCACAAAAGAAATAATGACAACAACTCGCAACCCTCCTCGACTGCGAGCCACAATTCATGTTTAGCCATAGACATGACAGTCAATAAAATAAAACCCACATGTCATTACCCATGTTTTCCCAATAAAACAGTTTTTGAAAATCAACACTAAAACCATACCAGCCACAATAAGCACGCTCAAGACCGCGAGCACAACTATTTAAATAGATTTACACTCTACAGAGGTGTACAACTTACCCATAGTACACGAATTCTCTATATCACTGCTCACTCGCGTAGGTAAGCAGTCTAGAGCTCGTGATGCAGCCTTTACATCACCTAGTCCTAACCTTGCACTAGCCCAGTGAATATTATTCCTCACTCACCCGAATACCCTTCATCGGGTGAGGCATTTGCAGTTGTGTCGGCAAGCTTTGTACCCAACACCGTGGTGAAGGGAGCCCCCTCGAACTTGCCTACCAGGTCATGTCCGCACTCTACGGCCTACCTACGTGCAAGGTTAGTTTTCACTAACTTAGTTACCTACGACCACCCCATCCTGGCACATACGGTTATACGCTTAGGTCTTAGTCCCGGAGTTGCTGGCTCCAGTCCTTAATCGATCACGGGCGAGAATCTCTCCTATCTACGAGTGAGTCACACTCCTCACTATTTCAGAATATATTATAAGTCGTCTGTGTCTAAAAACTAGGTTTTTTATTTTATTTTCATAAAAAATAACAAAGGTACACCCCTCTGGACATTTTTCAAAATCTCCCAAATTCACAATTAACATATTGTCCTTTTATAAACTTTTCAGAAAAGTCTATCGTTCTAGTAGCAGTTGTGCGATGATCGCACTAAAAAATTCCCAAATGACATTATATATTGTCTAACCCATATTCTAGAGGCTACAATAGTAAAGGATCAATATTCCAAGGATATATATGTAGCAAATGGGATTTACAACAGAGAAAGCATATTCTCTCACATGTACTATTGAGGTTTATGCTTTCTAGTAAGGAATGCGTATTCTCCTCAGAACTAAAAACATATTTTTCATTTTCCTTTTGATTTTCTTTATTCCGACAAGTGGGGTCCACTTGTCACTAGCTTGGTTCACGCGAATAGCGCATGGAGTAAAGCCCACGCGCTCAGTCCACCGGTCCATGGACCAGAACCCATTGTGCACTTAATGCATCTAGCCCGCATGTCAGCGACTCAATTGTGGAAACATGTTTTAGATGAACTTCGTTTACTGTGTTTCGGGCCCACGCGTCAGTGAGACATAGCAGTCATTTAATCAGTGCTAATTATTATTTTGTCTTAACCCGACCGAGATTTGGTCTTAATGACCATGCTACAGTGATGTCCCATTCGGACAGTGCAGAGCAGCGCTAGCTTGCCGCACTTGTCGTCGACGCGGTGGCGCACAGCGGTGCTAGGGAATGCCCAAAATGGCTTCCCCGTACCATTGCGCACCTAAGGGTACCGGTGGCGAGGGATGGGGTGGCCCGACGTGGCGGCGCGACGACGAGGAGCAGCATTAAAGCTATGGCTTCAAGCCAACGTGCAAACAAGCAACGCTTCCAACTAAAGAAGGTGCGCATTAGCATATACAGGGTACTAGGAGTATACTAGAACGAAGAGGATGGGAAGAGGTGGTCGGAGGTG
The DNA here is from genome assembly GCA_036346405.1 of Phyllostachys edulis. NCBI lineage: Eukaryota > Viridiplantae > Streptophyta > Magnoliopsida > Poales > Poaceae > Phyllostachys > Phyllostachys edulis. The sequence goes on from CM070567.1 coordinate 17,620,383, forward strand.
GCTTGTCGATGGTGAGCTGAGGTGGCGGCGAGGAGCTTCACGTGGAGAGGCCATTGGACATGTTGAGGAAGCTTGGGGAGGCTTGGAGAAGGTTGATGGAGTCCTAGCGATGCTCCTGGTGTAGAGAATCGATCCGAGGTTCACCGAGGAAGGAATGACAGTGCAGGCGGTGTTGTCGGTCGGAGATGAGGAAGAAACACCAATTCAGCATCTCCTGTGGATCAAAGATGGAATCAAGTGAGGGGAAAGCTTCCTGGTGTTCTAGAACACATGATGGCACAGATAGGGTGAAGAGGAACCCTCTGGTGTGTTGGAATAGTGGTGGTGGCGCGGTGGCCAGAGCAGAGCTCAAGCTCTATGGGTATTTGTGCTTGATTAAGGAGGAGAAAAGGAGAGGGGAAGTGCGGAGTGGTGAGGAAAGGAGAGAATGGAATTCAGGGTGTGCTTTTATAGACAATGGGGCAAAGATAAGTGAGGGAGAGAGCGGGCACCGTCGGGCAAGGTGGCGAAGTGCTCGGGGGCGTACGGGCAGGGATGGGCAAGGATAGGGTAGGGTATGGGTGCGGAGGTGACCGGGGAAGTGACGGGGACAGTTGGTTGGTGGGAAAAACTAGGGGCGGTGAAGCGAAACCACGGGCGTGCAGCATCGCACTCACGAGCGTGCGCTAGCACTCGGCGAACCAAGGTGGACGAAGGTCCCTGCCGACGGGGCCCACCGGTCAGAGAGAAGGAGAGGTAAGGTTAGGTTTAGGGTTTTAGATTTTCAGCTGATTTATTTGCCGAATTTTTGTACTAAGCAAATGACCTCAAAATTTTATGAACATTTTTGTGAGGGCTCCTAACCTAAGATAGTTTCTCCCATAACTTTTTTAGAAGTTTACCCCTCTTGTGAATTTCTCTAAAATTCATGTAAGTTTATGTTCTTATGCAATTGTATTGTTATTTTTAATAAAACTTTATATAACTTGTTTAATAGATTTTCCTAGAGCAATTATGCTCAAAATAGTTCTCTCTATTTTTTTATTTGTTTTAACCACATTTATTTTTAGAGCATGTTTGTTTGTATTTTATGATTTGTTTTTAAACAAACATTCAAACTTTAAACATGGTAGATTTTCATATGGAGCATGATCAAAATATTTTTCCTATTGCATTTATAATATGCATTACCAAAATACAGATTTTGGGATGTTACAAGACTGGACTACTGTGTAACGGTAACTTCTGCAATAATCAATGCTACATAATCTATTCGTTATGCCAGGTCTGGTTAGTTCGCCCACTCAAGATCTAGTTAGATGGAGTTCAATGATTTTCCAAACAGGAAAAACAAGCTACTGAAAAAAGTTGACCGCACCGGTCAGTTCGGGGTTCTGGTCTGATCGGTGAACACAAGGCGGTTAGTCCGGCAAAGTGATTTCAGTAGCAAGTCAAAAAAATGATCCTTTCTGGAAAAAGCTGACCGCTTCAAAGACCAAGAGATCCGGTCAGTCCGAACTTCCAACTGCGATCTGTCCAGATAGCCACAAGTGAGAAAAGAGGCTCTCTGGAAAATCTGACCGCCTAACTCAGACCAGGGATCCGGTCAATCTAGGGTACCCACTGTAGTCAATCTGGACAAGATGACAAAAGCTGATTTTGAGGAAACGCTTCAACTCAAATCTACAAAACACATTTGCAAATTGATACGTAAAGCAATCAAGGTATGAAAGCAAGATCCTCAACAAGTTGCAAAACACATTTGTTGACTTTCAGAATCATGCCACAAGGAATTTGGTACATGTACTTAAAACTGTTTGCAAAATACATTCGTAAACTAAAGTCACATGCTACAAGGATTATGCATGAGCCTCAACTATTTTCAAACAAAAGCATCATGCCTGGAAGAGCTAGAGCAAACACTAAGAGCTATCAACACATGACATACTCAACCTACTAGTCAAGACCCATCTTAATAGTACGCAACCACTAGCAATATGGTTTCCAACCAAACATCGAGACCAGTAAAAGACTAGGAACACATCCTTAGCCTATGCTAGTCACACCTTTGCCTTGAGCATCAATCTTGGAGTGATTACTTGATGACGAGCATCTTCACTCCAAGTCCGGGTTCTTGACTTGTCAATCATCAACATGATGATCTTTCTTTCTTTGGGATCTTGACTTGATGCTCATCAACACATGATGAGATCCTTCATCCCGAGTCTTAACTTGACGATAATCAACACGCGTCAAAACCCAAGGTCTTCATCATCATGGAACTTAACCTGTTTTACCAACTCATAGAAAACGTTAGTCTATATTACGATTATCATTAATTACCAAAACATTCCATTAACACATAATGGCAGGTCTAGATTCTTCAGTATGCCCACTCGTTAGCGTCAGTGGAACAGAGAGGAAGGCACGGTGGCATGAAAGGTTGTGGCGACCTCGGGAATGGATGCACACGGCCATGGGGAGCATCCTGGTGGTGATGGCGATGAATTGTGGTGTGATGGCGATGATCGGTGGTGGATCGGAAGGGAGGAAGACGATGGCGATAGTGTACCAACCACCTTCTTTGGAATTTGGGGCATGCATAAGCATTGCGATGTTGAGGGGAGCTCACTGATGAAGATGGCATGGTCGGAGATGCTCGGGAGTGGCGGGTCAACGGTGGCAATGGCGGCGGTCCTACGGAAAGAAGAAAGGTCAATTGATCGAGGGAAAACTTTCCATGCACGGATGCGATGCTCCAGTTAGAAGGGTTGGTGACAAAGCTCATCAAGATGGTGGATCGACGGTGCGATGCTGTGGCCGGCTTCGGTGAAGAAAGGTGGTGTGGTTGTGAAACAGTGGGGACTAGGGTGAGGGAAACAAAGGGAATGGCTCAGTGGCTTGAACATTTTATAGAGGAGAGGAGATGGAAACTGGTGTGGTGTGTTCGGTGGTAACGAAAGCATTGAAATCAAGTTTAAGCTTCAGTTTCAATTGGAGATGGCAGAAACGGTTGTGGCGGACGACATTGATGAGAGGTACGTCAACTCGGTTGGGATGACACATGTGCGACGACATGTTGCACATGGTGTGACTCAGGTGTGGGCACGGTGCAACGCTCGAGTTGGTCGGGCAGGAAGCAAAGAAAGGAAGAAAGGTAGGAAGGAAATGAATAGAGGTGGGCCGGCTAGGCCAAAAAGAGATGGTGGGCCAGATCGGTTGGGCTGTGGCCCAAAGAAGAGAGAGAGAGATGGGCTTCGGCCTAGGGGAATGAGAGAGGGAAATATCTAAATTGAACATTTAAATTCAAATTCGGCCGAGGCTGATTTGATTTTGGGGAGAAAGATTTAAATTTAGATTTGAGATTGAGATTTGGAAAATATTTCACTAGAATTTGAATTTAGATTTGAAATTTGAACTTGAGATTGAATTCAAAACTTTGGATTGGAATTTGAACTCAAAAACACCAAATAAAAGCAAAATACTTTGAAATAATTATTTTAAAATAATTTTCGAAAGAGCCAAATATGGGATGTTACAACTTCCGGGCAGAGGGATACTATGCTACTAGGCTTTGGGTTTATTAAGGCTATATATGTTCGCATCATCATTGTTGATGGCTTCAAATTTGGTAGTAGGAATTTGTACTGATTTGCTATTCATTACTCGATTGATTTCTAGTAAATACAAGTTGAATTTCTCATAATTTGCTGAATATAGAATATTTTATTTTTCTATGTAGTTTATTTATGTAATATGAAGTTTCAAAAATTCGATTGCACACATTCTATTTTTTTAGATGGTTGTGCGCATTCTAAATAAACATTTATTTGAAACTTTTTAGAAAGGGAAGAGACTAATGATTGCATAGTTTGTAGTAGTACCCCTTCGGTTCACAAAAACAAGTCATTTTGGGCATTGACACGGTTTTCAAACTGCAACTTTGACAACTAATTATTATTGTAATATATTTATAAAACCTGATAAAATTATAAAAGTACTTTTCGAGATGAATCTAAACATATGATTTTCATGCATCTAATCTAAATGTTTAAAAAGATATCGATAAACCAAAGTTTCTAAAGTTTGACTGCACGTATTCCAAAATAACTTTTTTTTGAACCGGAGTGTATAGATCTCAAGAGATAAAGGGAGGCTGGGAGGGGCGATGGAGGGGCGGGCCACATGGACGCATGTCTTCTTCGCCTTGCGATCGCGTGCCACTTTGCCTCGCTCGTCCAATTGTCTCGCGTGGGAGTCCAACGCCCGCTTGTCGCCTACGCCGTTGGATGCTTCGTCTGCTTTTCGTTTCGGACGGTTTGATGCGTGTGTTGGTCTGGGCGCCCGTCGCCACGCGTCCTTGCCTCGGTGATAGCACGGCTTCTCGTGTTTTCTCTACCACTAGCAGCACACTGCCACTTCCTCTTCGTCTTTGCCTTTTTCCGTTTGTTTCTCTTCCTCGTTCGCTCGGCGGCCTCGTGCGTGTCGCTTCTACTCGTGCCAAGCTCTTCAGTTCCTCGATTCAGTTCCTTACTTTCTATCCTCCCCGTTCTCGGTCGGTCTCGTATGGTTCTCCCCATGTTCTTTTACCCATTCTTGGGGTGTAGCCCCTATGTTTAGTTCCGTTCTTGTTTCCTGATTTGATTTCGCGTTCTTCTTTGCTTCAGCCCACAGTAAACTTGCTCTCAGCTTGTTATTTTTTTGTTTGTCTGCATGTTTGGTTGCGTTCTTATTCTACTATCTAGTTATTTGATTTTCGGTTTCGCATGTTTGTTGCTTCTGCACGGTGCTGCTCTGTGTGTTTTCCTGCTCGGCGTCCACCTCTCTGTTGTTTCTTGGCAAGGAATTTTTTTTGTCCCCGTGTGTATGTATCGATCCTTCCATTTGCAGTTTCGCTTATTTCCCCTAGGTTTCTAGATCTGAAACCTTATTCTGCACCATGGAGGCTATGCTCAGGGGATTTGAAAAGTTTGCTAAGGGCTTGTTTGGGAACCAGGGGAAACATTCCCAGGGAGGGAAATCTCGAGCGGGATTTTTGGTGGCACATGGGATCCAAGGGGCGCTATATCCCCCGAGAGAATGTTTCCCCTGCTCATTTGGAAGAATGAGGGATCCCACCTGGGTTTTTCCCTGGAAGCTCCTCCTCCCCTCGTCAGATCCGGCCTCTCCCCTTCCTCTCCGGCTTTCCTCCCCTCGTCAGATCTGGCCTCTCCTCCACCTACTCATTTGCACAACTCTATCGAGAGCTCGATGACCCGAGCTACGCCCCGATGACCCGAGCAAACGCCACCGCCTGAGCGTCGCTTCCCTTGAGCCTGATGCCCCGAGCGCCCGCTGTCGCCCTCAGGCTGTCTCCCCTGAGTCATCCTCTTCTCCAAGGGCTCCTATTGCCTCCCGAGCGTCGCCTCTGCTCCAGGGTGTCGCCCTAGCCGCCACCACCGAGTGCCGCCGCCGACGACCGGATTCTGCCCTCGATCCGGCCATCCCGAGCCCCCAACGGCCAGGCCGCCCCCTGCTCCCCGAGCACCGTCGCTTGAGCCTGGATTTGCTGCCACCGAGCTCGCCAGCCCGAGCTCGAGTTTTGCTCCGCTCGACTGCCCCCAAGCTCTGCTTTGCCCGTGCCCTGAGTGACGCGACAGTGGAGGATTCGCCAGCGGCACCATTTGCTGGCTCGATGGAGGTGGAGACGCTATGGAGGTCGCTGGATCGAGAAGACTGAGGCTGCATCGTGTTCGGCCGTTCGGGTGAGGGGAAAATATCCCGACCTCAACAGTTGTGTTTTTCTTCCCTAGGGATCTGATTCCAAATGGCCACTTGGGATAAGTAAGGGAAATCTTCCACTGGCCAAATTTTCCCTGGGATTTGGACGGAATCCCAGCCGGGAATGGAGTTCCCAAACAAACCCTAAGGGTGGAGAATCGTGTGGTGGTGGTGGTAATTGCAGTCATAATGTTGCTGCTTGGCACAATGTTCCATGCCCGTAAATACATGCACATGGCATTTTGTTTTTGAATAATGAACTAATTTAGTTACTTTCTGTAATCCAAGATCTGAAATATTTTTTTTAGGATACGAGCTTAAATTTCGTTGCTCGTAAAAGTCACTTACTAAGAAAGTACTTCATTTCATCTTAACTATTCGTTCTGAGGAGAGTGACTAATGATCTTTTCATTCCTAATTTAGATATCAGTTCCACAGAGAGGCTATGTAAAGATGGGTGCCGATGATGCAATATGAATGCATACTTTACAGTTGTCTATCTATATCTATACTAATTGGAGGCTCTCTTATAAGCCCCCACGTTAATCATAGGAGAAAAAAAGATAGAAATTCTAACAATAATCACAAAAAGTAAAAATTCCCACATTAATTGAAAAAAGAAAACATCTAGACCATCTAACTTTTTTCCCAATAGAATCTACGGCTTGGATTAAATATAGACGCATCCATCTATGTGTTTTAAAGTCGTACGTACCAAAAAAAAGGAGTTTGAATAGAGTACTAAACACAGACGTCGATGTATTGTTTTGTACTCAGGAGAAAGTAATACAACTTGGCCAGATACAAGAGACCGCATCGGACATGGGACTAACAAAGGCTGGATATACGGATGGGCCTATAGGTATATGAGAAGACTGTGAGTTTGACACACATGCAACGATAATATACATGCCTACATGCATCCAATTACAATTTAGTTGGTTCATCATCTTGCTATGTAGTTTTTTTTAAAAATTATCTTGCTATGTACGTGCATGGAGGAGACAGCTAGCTACTTTAATACTAATCTCTCTAAAAAGTATTTATCTATCTATATCTATACTAATTGGAGGCTCTTATTGAAACCCCCACGTTAATCCAGGAGGTAAAAAGTAGAAATTCCCACATCTTGCTATGTACGTGCATGGAGACAGCTAGCTACTTCAATACTAATATTTCCAAAAAGAATCTATCTATTGGAGCCTCTCATAGGAGCCCTCACGTTAATCTTAGGAGATAAAAAGTGGAAATTCCTACATTAATCAGAGAAAAAGAATCTATCTATATCTATACTAATTAGAGGCTCTCATAGAGAACTTTTTTTTTATTAATTAACCTTTTTTAATTTTTATTTTAAAGTTAACCCTCGGTGAACTTTATTTTCAATTCTGATCCCTTTGGTCACGTCACCACTCACGGCGTGACAAAACAACATTGTCACGCCATAGGATAAGTCTCCAAAATAGCACTTTTGGTCACACCAAATCCCCAAAATAGCACTTTTGGTCACGCCACCACCCGTGGCGTGACCAAACCACACTGTCACGCCATGGGTGGTGGCGTGAGAAGAGCTCCCCCAGATATGGGCTAGCGTGACCATGTTGTTTTGTCACGCCACAGGTGGTAATGTGACCAAAGGGGTCAGAATTGGAAATAAAGTTCGCCGGGGGTTAACTTTAAAATAAAATTAAAAAAAGGGTTAATTAATAAAAAAAATTCTCTCATAGAAGCCTCACGTTAATCTTAGGAGGTAAAATGTATAAATTCTCACATTATTCGGAGAAAAAGAAAAATAGCTAGAAATTCACAAGTGAATCAAACTAGCTTAGAGCAAGTGTCATGTGCCGAGTGTTTGTTAGGGGAAAAATAAGAGACTTCGAGATAATTGTTTAATTCAAATTTGTAACCAAAGCTAACAAGAATTAATATACAAGGCTGGCATTACATATCTCAGAATTCAGAAATTTAAAAAAACTGAAGTGAAGTTAAATTCAAAAATAAAAATAATTTTACGGAACACAAATTATATCATAATTAACATATCCAATCGGCAAGGTAAATTCTACTTTGACATTTCTCTCTTTTATTTCCTATTTAATTTGCATGTCATAATTAATTTTGGCCAGTATATACGTAGACAACATCAAATTATCTATTGCTTAAAAGAGAAAAAAAATGTAATTGCCTTCTTTATCCTAGGATGTAAAAAAATCTAGAAATTACCACATTAATTGGAGAGAAAAAATATAGCTAGAAAATGCCACGTTAATCGGACAAAAAGAGAAGAATCTCATCCGTCTATCCTATATTCTAAATCCTTGATCTACATATATAGAAGTTGTATTTGTACGCCAACAATACTGGCTAGCACGTCCATGTGAAAATCTCAATCGAAGTTTTGAGTTCCATTATGCTACGTTCACATGCTGCATACCCCTCCATTGAATCGTGTACATGCTTTGCACGGATTGAAGTATCAACATCTTGGTTGAGCCAATTGACAATTTGATCACTAATCCATGAGCTCTATAAACAAATATTGGAGGTGTAAATCTCACCAAGCTCAGTCGAGTATTTCAAACTCATATGGAAACATTAATTTTTATTTCAAGCTAACAAGGAAACCTTAGTTTTCATGTATTTGAGAGGGGCCACCAGAGATTGGATCCGATTCATAAGAGGTAGTAAGAGCCGAGAAGCACGCTGCCTAAAATCTTCTGGTTCTTAGTTCCTAATTAGGTTTCTTTTCAATGATGGCTTTTAATGAAAATATCAATTCACATTCACATAATCCCACCAATTCAAAAATTTATAAAGTATTAATATTTTATTGTGCAAATTTTAAAACTCCCTAGGGCAACAAAACAAATTACTAACTAAAACTTTTCTATCAAAATTATTTAATCGGCTCTTAAAACTAAAATTAAGAACTCTAAAAAAAATATTTAAAACATGTGGCCGTGCAGGTGCACGGGTTGATGACTAGTTAACGCTAATTCTATTATCATTTCTTCTCATGTTTTTGTTAATTGTTCAATTATTATGGGTACTGTTGTCTTTTTCGTAGATAGTGTTGTGCCTAACATATTGTTTAGACACCATGGACTCTTACATGTCTGTAAACTTAGCCTATTTGTTCAGGCAACGGAGGCTTAAATTTTGGTCTGATCCTGATACTGAATTGGAACTTGCTAAGGAAACTGGCATCAATGCTTTCTGCATGGGGGTAGACTGGACAAAGATAATGCCTAAGGAGCCAACTGAAGAGTTCAAGAGCTCAGTAAGTTGATAGGAGCATGTTATGCAGTTCATGTGCCTCTCCAAACATTTTTATAATTTTTTCCTCTTTGTAGCGTGCACAATCTAAGTATTGGTGAAATAAGACAGGCATTGCTTTTTCTAGGTTAATTTTGCAGCTCTTGAGTGGTATAGATGGATCATTCAAAGAGTTCATGAATATGGAATGAAAGTAATGCTTACTCTATTTCTTCACTCTCTTCCACCTTGGGCTGGGGAATATGGGGGATGGAAGATGGAAAAAAAACTGTTAATTACTTAATGGATTTAGTAAGGTACTCTTTTCTAGCAAGTCAAACTAGCCCGCCGACACATTCTTCCTTGGGATTTAATTCATAGTTTCTTAGCTCTTGAACTATCATGTTAGGTTTGGTTATGCAGGCTTGTTGATCATGTGTCAGATTTAGTGGACTACTGGGTGATTTTCAATGAACCTCATGTGTTTGTGATTAGAGTGAATTGGGTCGTCTTAGTGCCAGACTGACCAGGCCCCTGCAGCTTGAACGCATCGTCTTGCCGGCTCAGCTCGGTCACCCCGCCGTGCCGTGCCGTGCCGGCCCACCTCACATTCGGCCAGCCCAAAGCCTGTCGTGCCGGGGTCGTGCCATGCAAGCCCAAGCCCAGCCCTAAGTAACTATTGACGGTGGAGGCAGATGCGGCGATGGCGGCGGCGACCGCCATCTTCATTCCTCTCGTGCGGTCATGCCCGCCTCATTAAAAACCTAGTTAAAATTGAATTAATTGCATAAAAACATGGGCACGAAAATATTTCGGGGAAAAAGTGAAAATTTCTTAATATTTTACGAGATACAATATTCTTGCCTCGTTAAAACCTTCGCCCAGTGGGGTTCCTCAAGTAAGGAAAATAGTACAGTAACAACATGTGTACATACTAACTACTCATCAATGTCGAGATCGTTCATGCGTTCGAGGTCACAGACTGCCACGATCTTAAGATCCTCCAGTTGATGCTGTTGCCGCTCTTTAGCCAATTTCCAATCCTTGGCGCATGTGATTGCCTCCACTATCCTAGGCGTGAGGGATGATCTTATTTCTTCAATTATTCTCCCTGCCATGCTGAACGTTGCTTCTGAAGATACAGTGGACACCGACACCAATAGAACATCCAGTGCGAAATGTTAGCACAGGAAATATCCGCTTGTTGTTCTTCCACCACTCGAGCAAGTCTATCTTTCCACCGGAAAGATTAGGATCGATGTTTGCAAAATCATCCTCCAGGTAGTGGTTTAGCTCTAAGACAGAATTCCACAAGGGGGCTGCTTGAGACTGAGAGGACGAAGAACTGGACTTGCCCTTTAGCTTCTTCCACAAGTGGGATGTCAAGCTTTTCTTTCCTTGTTGCGTCTGATGTGCGGTCTCGATCTCATATTAGCTCTTGAACTTGTCATGATACATGTAGAAAACACGAAAAAGCTCCTCTTTGACATGTGCAAAAGCTTCCAAGTAATCAAGACCAAGGCATTCACCTATTCCCTCCATACTCATCTGCAAACCTGGCAACTTTTTCGTAGGATCGAAAATAATAGCAAAACAATACACATGTGAAATAGAACTAAAATATTTAATAAACTTTTCCTCCATTAGTGCGTGACATGACCTAAAGGGATCCTCCTAGATTTGGCAATCTTATGCGCAATTAACCAAATAAATTCTATAACTAAGCAAGAGGTAGGGTAATAAACACCAGATAACATCTTTGTTGCTTTATAAAAAGGTTGTAAAAACTGTCAAAAATGACTAGCAATCTGCCAATCTGAATTGGTTACTACCAATTCATTGTTTTGAGAGTTAGCATTGACAAAAACAGATATGACGTGTTCGTACCCTTGTAACTTCTTTAACATGATGTAGGTCGAGTTCCACCTCACCTTCATGTCAAGACCGAATTTTCTTGGCTCCTTCCCATTGGCTGCGTAGTACTCCGCAAACCTGGCTGCCACTTGTGGGGAATGTGTGAGGTAGCGAACGGCGTCATGGACACTGTTCAAATATCCACCAATCGCTTGCATACCGTCTTAAACAACAAGGTTCAAGATATGGCATATGCATCTCTAGTGGAGAACATAACCACCAATATACGTCTGCAATCTTAGGGTGAGGATGTCATAGCAGTCGTGTTCGCTGATGCGTTATCGAGAGTTATAGAAGCAATCTTATTATCTATCTTAAAATCATCTAAAATCTATTTGGCTTAAACCCTATGACTCTCTTCTTTAGTTCGTAATTGTTGTCTAAATAATGTGCTACAACACTAAGTTAGGCACTTCTCTGGTGTGATGATGTCCAAATGTCTGAAGTTATAGCAAAAGAGAACTAAACTTGTAAGAATTGTTCTTTTAGCTCTACTAGTTCCTTATGATACAGCCGTAAAATATCAGATGTAGTGGTTCTCCTACTAACATGTTGGTACTGTGGGCAAAAACCATGTTGGATCATTTTTTCGAACGCACGACTTTCACCCATCCTAATCGGTTGATCTTCCGCAACAATATATCTAGCGATTTTCTCATGGGCAGAAAGCGGGTTGTATACCCAAGTACTTATAGAGCCATCGGCCTCGAAGTTTAGTTGTGTTTGTACTCCTCCCCCTCGGCTCTGCGCCCTGATCTTGCGCAAGCATGTACTTATAGAGCCATCGGCCTCGAAGTTTAGTTGTGTTTGTACTCCTCCCCCTCGGCTCTGCGCCCTGATCTTGCGCAAGCATGCTTTGTAGTGCCGGTTCAAGTGCCCTGTCCCTGCAGCTGTACAAGCAGTTAATTTAGCTTGGCAATAATTATATGTTCTGATATCTACCATTTGGCCGTCGTGGATTTCCTAGCTCCAGGTCATGTGCTTCCAGCAATTCGCCCTTCGTCCAGACCCACCAATGTTGCCGTCTGTGGACGCGGGGGAGAACTCTGAAGTCCCCATTGGCTCTGGACCACCCTGGTACTCCTCGTAGCCCTCTGTACCGTCCATATGACGGTCATCCATGCCGTAGTCTCCCCATGCTTTTCAAGAACTGGCGAGCATCAACGGGATTCGGAGCCAGAGGAGGACTAGGGGACCGACAGCGAGAGCTTACACTAAGTCGCCCTACTGTCCTTTTCATGCTCCGACTCCTCGGTAGCATACCACTCGGGAGCTCCTTGGTGCTCCGACTCCTTGGCAGCATAATGGATGAATGGTGAATAAATGGGGAGAGTAGATGGCTATTGAAGAAATGGGGAGAGTAGATGAATGAAGAAGAAATGAGAGTGGATGGCGAATGCTCAGTGAGAGTTCATTTTTATAGGCACGGTGAATTGCTTCCGAACGTTGAGCTTCCAAACGTTGAGTTTCTGAATGTTGCCTCTCCCTATCTTTTTCCCGTGATTCCCTCTCCCTGTCTTTCCCAGTGCCAATGGCCACGGTCCTGTCTTCCTTTCATTTAAATTTTTTTACTTTTGTCATGTCAGCTCTCACCTTTCCTTTCACTCCTCACTAGTCACCACTCACCACTGTATATTCTATCTCAGTCATTCATTTTCACATCTCCCCAGTCCTTATCGCCATCCCCATGACCCTATCCACCGAATAGCTCCCCAGACCCCATGTCCCAATCCTTATCTCCCATCCCCCCACTTACCGACCACCAGGCCCCCAATCCCCCATCCCCACATGGCCGAGCGGAGGAGGCTAAGCCGTGCGGCGGGAGGAGTGGCGGAGGAGGCCGAGCGACACGGCAGGAGGCGCAGTGGGAGGCGAGGAGGCACGGCGGAGGAGGCCGAGCGACACGGCGGGAGGTGCGGCGGAGGAGGCCGAGCGGCGCGGCAAGAGGCGAGGAGGCACAACAGAGGAGGCCAAGTGGCACGGGAGCCGAGGTGGGAGGCAGAGCGGAGGAGGCGAGGTGGAAGGTGGAGCGGCCCTCACCGCCTATGGCCTGCTTCCCGGCGGCTCGGTCCCATGGCGCCGCCGGCCCATGCTCCTCCCCTGCTTGTAGCCCGGCCTCTGGTTCTCACCGCTGCCTCCTGGCGTGGCCCTCGCCTCAGCCCTACGCGCACCGGCTCGGCCAGCTTGGCCTCCGGCTGTCGGCCGCCTTGGTCCTCCACGCATGGCAGTGCCCGTGCCTCACCTCCCTCCCTAGCTCCCCTCTTCTCCCCTCCCCTTTGTTTCTCTTCTCACTTCCTGGGAGGTGGAGCGGCGGGGCGGCAGGAGGTGAGCGACCGCCGACACCGACGCCAGCGTGCTAGGCGTGCCAAGTGTCGCCGTCCCGCCTCCGTCTTTGGCGTCTTTGGCCAACTGAGCACAAGACGCCACACAGGGTGCTGCCGTCCGCTTCGTCGTCTTGGCTTCGAGCCCAGCCCACTGCCCGTCGTCCGTGTCGTGCCAGCTCGGCCTGCCATGTGGTGTGCCTGGGCCGTGCTTGGGCCGTGCCGAGCCGGCCAGGCCTCGGGCGGGCACGGAATGGCTCGGCCTGACTCCCACCTCTATTTGTGATGCTAACTTATTATGCTAGTGCTTGGCCTCATGGAGATCCTAATGCAATTGAAGTAGCAATATCTGCTTTTCTGGTGTGTATAATTAGGCTTTGCATTGAATGGTTGTTGCACATGCTGAAGCCTATGACTACATTCATTTGGAAAGGTTGATAGTACCTTATGCCATTGCTCTAATGAATATCTACCATCGTGAGTTGAATAGTTAGAGGTTTGTGTTCCTCTCATTTTGTAACTATTCTTTTCTTGATTCACAACAAGAATGCAATGCTACTAAGTAATATTAATTTGTCTGCTTTATTAGCTATTTCGTTCTATGGTTATGATTTCATCAATGTTGCAACTGTGTGAGCTAGCTACTGATCTGGGACTAGTTCAGAATACACAGAGGGCTCGGGTCCAACGACTCGGGGTCCCGGTAACAGGTGGTATCAGAGCCATATCAACTATAGGGCGTAACCTTAGTTAGCATGGTCATTTTAGTCGAAAGTTTCAAAATTTATTTTCTAAATCAAACCAACCGATTAACATGAATAGATATTCTTTTATTGTCTTATTCTATTCTTTTCTCATCTTATTCTAATATTTCCTCATATCATCCATAAGTTTTTGCATCTTATCTCTTTTGAAACTTTGTTTTTTTAATTTAAATTGATCTTTCTCACCTCAGTAATCTCTATAGGATCGAGTTTCCGTGATCAAAGCGATGGATGCCCTGGAAGTTTTAAGAGATGCAGAGTGTTTCGTGTCGACTGCCCCTATAAGATAGATTAGTAGTGTTGTACCTAAGTGTCCTTCCTAGTTTTAATATCATTTAGTCCGTAATAAGATCTTTTTGAGTAAGTGTTGCCTTTTTTTTATTGCTTCTTGATAGCTTTTTGCCTATTTGTTCATTGGGTTAAACCGGCTTGCCCTAGTTAGATTGCTCTGTCTTTCTCCATTGTTCTCTCTCGTCTTCTGTACTTTTTCCTCTCTCCTCTCCTGCTTTCTTCTTCTTGTCTATGAAACCCGTGAAGATTTGTTTCAGATGGTTCAGACTCGCAACTCCGCAAGTCAAGAGGAACCCCTATCGTCACCACCCCCCGGTCAGCCCCAATCAAACCTAGAGCAAATGATGGCCATGCAACTACAACTACTTTAGGTTCTTGCTTAGAATCAAGTCAATCAGCCAGCTCCAACTCCAGCCTTTTCCACCTTAGTCCAGACTGGGAGAATTCATGAGGACTAGGCTACCAACCTTTGCCGACTCAGTTGATCCCCTAGAAGCTGATGACTAGCTTAAGAGTGTTGAGAAGAAACTGATCTTGGCTCAGTGCAATGACCAAGAAAAAGTACTCTATGTGGCTCACCAACTCAATGGATGTAACATCCAAAAAATGCCTAAATACGAAAACGCGTGATTTTTAAAACTTTTTGTGTGTTATTACGTTTTTGCCTTGATTACGTCTTCTGGAGTTAATTGATCTGTGTTTTCTGTTTGCCAACACAAGTAGTGTAAAATGAAAACCCCAATTTCGGAAAACCTAAAAGCTGAAAACATAAAACTCAAAACCTAAATATTAAATGTGCAGAAGTCCAATTAGGGTTGCTTAGCAAATATCAATGTTGTTTACCATCACATAAGAATTTCCTAAAACAAATTGAAAGGAGAGATTAATAATTAAAAGTCCAAATTTGGTATAATTCTACAGCTAATAAAAATAGGGAAATATTAACAAACACATTTTTCCTCAAATCAAATAATAACATGCATAAAAAAACAGAAAGTTAAAATAATTTTTGAGAAAAATACAAAGCACATAAAATTCTAAAACATTTACTTAACATTGTTCATTATGTCATAAACCTTCCCAAATTTTTTTATAATTTTTGGAGCTCGGAACCTATATTTAAAAATTCACTGAAGCCATCAACCATTTTCTGAAATCTAGAAAACACATTTTATTTCTTACGCCCACTGACTGCTGGGCCCCACATGCAGTGTTCCTCCTCCACGTAGCTGGCCCTCGCGTCATGCACGCTGACACGCTGGTCTCTGCCCAAGCCGCCAGCCACCATCGCACGCTCTGCCACTTGCCTATAAAATGGCCAGCCCGAGCTCCCCATCGCCTTCCCCGGCCTTCCCTTCCCCTCCCCACCTTCTCCACTAAACTCAACCAAGAAGAAAAACTGTAGAGCAAGCTCAAGCTGGCTGTGCTCGCGTTGGCTGCCAAGCCACACTCATCACTCTGGCCGCACCAGCGACCCCCGGTCATCCCCAACCATGTCACGACATGTCCAAGATCATGAGGAACAAAAGCCCCCAAGTAATTGGAAGACCCACCCATCAGGGCACCGCGCCAGCCCCACCTTCCCCGTGACTGGACAACTCTGCCAAAACCGCCACCGTGTCATCACCGGAGAGCACACCCTCGATTCCCCCACCTGAAGCACCCTTAGGACTCCCTCTACCTCCCCACACCGTCCGCTTCCCCTCCCCTTTCCCGTAGTGGCACCCCCACGGCGAACCCATCGCGCCGTCTCTGACTCATGTCGCCAGGCCACCTCAGCTTCTCCCCGACGCCATTGACCACCATGGTAGTTTCCCCTAACTTCCCCGTGCCTGTGCGCCCCCCTAGTTCTTCTCCTCCCCCTCTTCGGTGCTGCCACACCCTTTTTGCCTCCACGGCTGGCCGCCTAGCTCCGCCACCGCCTGTGAATCCGCCGCGGCCCCTGCACTCCATTTGGTCCCATGCCGGTCACCTCTAGAGTTCCCCTCGCCGGCGGTGAGCACCGCCCCGTGGCACCTTCCCCCTCCTCTGCTTCAGTTGAAATAGAGAAACCCCCCTGTAGCACCCTCTCACCCATTCTGTGTGTATATGAGTGACATGAGGGCCTGCTTAGTTAAAAGACTAATCTAGATTAGTTAGTAGGATGATCTGTTGAGGGAGTTTAACTTAGCAGTTTACATCATCAATTGTGTTAATCAGTGGTCAATGATTAATAAGCTACTAAGCGTCAATTAGTACTTCGTTAGTTTATGCCTGACATTGGGAGCCACCTAGGTTAGTTAGCTATTTAGAATATGTTGGTAGGCTATTTTGCTAATGGGTGTTTAATCAGCAAATGGTATGGTCATATGGTGTTAGTTAATGAATGAGTCAAGTGGTTAGGGGTTAGATGGAAATGATTAGTGAGCCTTTTGTTATGTGGATAGAATAAACCTAGATTAACTTGGTATAACAGTTTAATGTAAATGGTTGGTAAATCAATTAGTAATTAGTTGGTGAGGTGACTACTGAATAGGTGTCGCAACTGTCAAATGCATAGTTAATTAAGTACATTAGTGTGGGTAAATGGAGGTTAGGTAGAAGTGAGCATATGATAGTGCCCCAGTGGCTAATCTAAGTAATTGACATAAAAGACATTAGAATATTAGTTAGTTTGTAGATCATATAGGGTGTAGAATTCCCAATAACATACAAACCCTAGGGCATTACTAACATAAGAATAATGGCAATAATTATAATTTAATCAATTAGAGTCGATTAGTAGTGACATATCAAACTAAGCAAGCTCCCTGTTGATTAAGTCAATTAGTATATTGTTAATAGTTGGAAGAAATACCTGAATCGAATTAGAGGCTTAATTGAACCCTGAGCCAATGACAGTGGCCCCTACCAAGTCTTGAAGGTTATTAGGAAGGTAGCCTGTAGGATAGTTAGTCATTATAGTTAGCACTTTGCTGATTCAACTGATGATTAGTTCAAATAGATTAGTGTGCTAACAAACAGTTAGGGTTCAAGTCGATTATAAGCTCAGGTTTAAAAGTACCTAGTTAACAAGAAGATTTTGAACCATTACCAATTATTTTCAGACTTATTAGTTAAGATTAATATGGTTATACAGAGTTAGCAGTCAATGATATAACTGGTTAACTCACAAGGCTAATATGTAGCCAATGCTTGGAAATTCTAGCTAAGCCTCATGGAATTTCCTTGATAAATATAAAATCATAAAAGAATTTGTTCAGTGCGCTAGGTCCCATGTGTCGGTGAGACGTATGTCTACCCTATGTGAACCCTGCACTTATGCATAGGTGTGACTCCCCGTGTCATTACCCCAAGGGTAATCACACTTAGGCATACAGATTACTATTCGTTTGCTTAGTAGAACACTGCTCCAACGAATAATAAGCCTTTACCAGGGTTACGCAGCAGAACAATAAGATAGAAATTGTACCTTTTATTCCAGTAATAGCCACGCAAGGCTATGGTTCTTAATACAAGTATTATACAGCTACAAAAAGGAACTTCTCCGCTTCACTCGCCAGCTCTGAAGTATTGACCGCCTATTTGTCCCACGCGTCAAACATGGCGCCTGTTGCGCCTTGGTCCTCGTAGTCTGTGTCTTCTCCTCCTGCGGTTGCTTCGGTACCTGCATGTCCTTCGTCCCACTCGAGATAGATCCCGACCGGACTAGGATCTACAAAGGAGAATACTAACAAGGTTGAGTACACGAGTGTACTCAGCAAGCATTAATAGCAAAGGATGCACATGATGCACTATCTCTAATTGTTCTCACAATTTCTAAATCATCTCATTTAGAAAATAGATCATTAAAACAATTAAGTGGCAGATTTTAATACTGAAAACACTCCTAGTCACTCGGAGAGAAGATAGACCCCCTGTGGTTCCCGTAGACTCCAATCTGGAGACTGGCATGAGTTCATGATTTTATTTAGCATCGCTGAGCTTTGCACCACTTTACCCATAGCTATTCTCAACTCTCTATAAGCAGGTTCACCGCATTTCCTTTGATGTGGGTTCGAGATCAGAATCTGACGTTTTCCTAGTTCGTGAATTAATTTCTCCACCCATTACTTTAAAATCGGTATCCCGGCGCACCTAGTCCTCCACCGAGTTCGGCAATGTTGGTTGGGGCGCTTCTATCCCGCACCCAACACTCCACCTTAGCGCTATAGCGCCTTGTATCCCCACTTCCAGCCTCTCCTCACGGTTCTGGGTTCCTCCATCACACACACTCACACCTATTACTTACCCATTGTGGAGAGCATAGTCATGTAACAGTAGCATTTTACGCCTCACCAAACGGGAAAATGGTTGGTCTTGAATTCTGACATCGTACCGAGTAAGAGTTTGTTGGTCCTTATATTTTAACCATATGTAAAGGGTCCCACTTCCTACCTCATCTCTTACCTGCCAAGGGCCCCCTTTACCAGCCATAATATTCTCATATCACTTTATTTCATCATTTCTCATCTCATTCATCATTCTCATTTCTTTCATGTTCGTCTTAATCATTTTCATCTCAACCATTTTATTTATGTTTTGGGGAAAACAATTTTGATGCAATACGTATAATAGTGCAAGATACGGTTTACATTTAAATTAACTATATTCATGTTCAAGAGGATCGCTTGCCTTCGTAGGTGAGGGAAAGGTCGGTGTGGACAAAACTACGTCATTTGCTCCCGTCGGTCTTGGCTAAGTCTTCTGTAATACTGGCGATCTGAATAATAATATAAGTAAATACGTAGTTGATTTTGAGTGATAATATGAATACATAGGTTAGTGGCTTCTAAGTGTTAGCACAAAATAATTTTAAATAAAACTTTTCGATCCCTAAGCTAAGTTAGCACTTCCCTGGTACCGATCTACTGTCTAATCGCGCTATGGAAAAAAAACCCGCAGTTCCTGCTTAATAACCAACAAGACTAAAACAACAAAGAATAAGCTCGACTAACAGCCAGCAACGCCCTAGATAGCTACAGACAAAGGTCGAATAGTTCGCTGGTATTACGCAACTTCCTACAATTATTCTTAAGCCCAAACCTCTGCTACCGAGACCTTACTGGCCTAAACCCACCCTCTCTCTCTTCTATCAACCGGCCGGCCACAACAGAAAAGAAAACCCACCCACTCAAAGCTTTCCCCAGATCTCTTCTTCTTCCCCAACTCTCCTCTCTCTCCCCAAGATCTGGCCGCCACGCCTAGGGGTGCTCTGGCTCGGCGCCGCCCGCCTGCCCTGCTCTGCCGAGCCCGCCGCCTCCGGCTGGTGCCACGGCCCGCGCCCGCCTCATAAGGCCCGCCCCTCGCCGCTCGAGCAGCCGCAAGCCGCCGCGCCTCGGTCCGGCTCCTCCGTCGCTGTCGGGACCCGAAAATACATCTCAGGAACCCTCTGTGTTTTCCGAACTAGTCCCAGATCAGTAGCTAGCTCACACAGGAAACAGTGATGAAATACCATCCATTTGTTCGATTTAACTAGAAAGATCTCAAAGTAACAAATACTAATAATAACAGGACCTTATGGTCAACGTTTACTTAACTTGCCAAGCAGGGCTAAAGAAACAAATAAAACGCTTACAGCGGAACAAAACTCTTCAAATGGCCAATCGACATGCCCACAGGCAATTGAGTGGAGAACGCATCCTAATCCGTAAAACCTTCATAATCCTCTTTCTGAAAGAACTCTTGGGCAGCTTGATATTCTTCAACTGTTGATTTAAACAGAGGGCACAAGCCATGAGTACTTTTGAATGTACTCAGCAAACCGTAGGGAAATGTATGCAAATAGTATTCATGCCTGGCTTGACAAGGTTAGCTGTATGGCTTTTTTGCAGAAAGCAGCATTTACGGTAAATACAATAAATAGGTTGAAATGCGTAGTTGAAAACAATAATAAATAATAAACAATTTCTTTGAAACGACTAGTGAACTTCCCATTCACTTCCCAACCAAACCAAAGATAAGTGAATCCCAATTCACCAATCGACACAAACCACCAAGTGAATGACATGTTCACCAAACAAACATTATATTCATCAAGTGAACTTCCCATCCACACTCCGACTCATTTTAAAGAAACTCTATCTCCCGTGTGAAATCCCCGAGCACGTCCATAACCGCGGACACGGCTATTCGAATAGTTTTACACTCTACAGAGGTTGTACAGCTTTCCCCACATGACACGACTTCTCTAGTTTGTTTGGCATATATCTATGCCACCGCTCACTACCTTAGGTAAGTAGTCTAGAGCATGTGACAAGGCCTTTACAAAGCTCCTTCTTAACCCAGTTCTGCCCGCTAAGGTTTCAACACTGAATGCCTTTCTGACCAGACAGGGCCCCCCCTCTTGCGCCTCCGTGAGAAACGTTTCCCATAACTCATGCTTGCCATGACAAAACCGAAATCAAGACATTGCTAATTAGTTAGCCAGATCCGTCCCATACCAGACATGTGGTTGTACGGTTAAGGCCCAGTTCAATGGCGCACAAGATTCAGTCCTTGACAAATTACTCAGGCGAGACTACCACAAACCCAATCCGTGCTAAACCCGCACCCCCACTATCCACCAACCACTCGCCCGAGCGAAAAACCATTTTGTTTAACCAAGACCCATGACTCACCCCGTCATGGTACCCACAAATTTTAACAAGAGTGGCTCACCACCACGATTCCATATATCATTAAGTCAAGATTAATCATTATGACGCATGTGATGATAAACCCACCGTATCTAAGCTGAACTAAGCATTAATACGCTACCCATGTTGGCAATATGAATATGTCCAACTAAAATTATCCACGCTAGGGTGACAAGGGATTCATGGCATTCAAATAATCCAAGGAGGCATAATGACAACAGGTAATAACTAAACCCAAAGCAGTTTATATAAAGATAGCATGCAATTGTATAAAACAATATACTTTTGAAATCATAGGTTCAATATGATCAAAGGACTACGGCTTGCCTTGAAATAAATCTTGAGATTGGTCTTGATCTTGGTATGCTCCTCCTTGCTCAAAGCTTCCCGAAGTATCAACGTCTAATCGTAAACAAGCAAATAAACAAAATAAATAAATAACAGAGAGCAAATAAAATCTAAAAATTAAATAAAAATCTCAGATAAATAGATCTTCAATTTAGATGAATTTAGGAATTTGAATGGACTGAATCAGAGTTCAGATGCAAAAGATATGGGCTTCGGAAGATTGAATCTAAAAGAAAACCCTAAAAAGGATTTAACCGAATTATCTTCCAAAAGAAAATTCGAGGTTATGACGTGGCGCTGATGTCATCAAGGGGTTTTCAGCTGAAAAGAATAGCAAGGAAATAGATTTTGAAGTGGGGCCCACTGTCATAGAGAGAGGTCCATGGTGAACCGGATCCATGGATGATTGGTTCGGGTGGAGTTTTGGGCTGCCACATGGCTGCTGACGGAGGCGCCACACAAGCTTAACCCACGACGTGGCCACGACCGTGAGATGAGGTGGCAAGAGAGATGCTCGAGAGACCAGCCATGGTCGGAGGCGACATCGGCAACGGGAGGACATCGGTCGTGCGGCGAAGGCAAAAGAGCGGCGCCAAGGACAACCAAGAGAAGCACGTTGCAGCGCAGCATCACCAGAACACAAGGCGATGCTCAAGATGGCCACAGAGCTCACCGGTGAACAGATTGGGAAAAGGCGGCGATAGTCGACTTGTTTCGGACGAAGACGAAAACGGAGTAGGGGTTCTCGGCGATGGCGACCGCGTCCTGGCGAGAACGCGAGCTTGCGACTCCAACGGAGATGGCGGCACGGCCGAGGAGGTCAATGGTGGAGCAATCGGCGGTGAAGAGCTTGCGGCGGCCTCGGTTCTTCAACAAAATCCGGTGCAACGAGAAGGAGAACGAGATTGGGAGTTTAGGGCTTCGGTGGAGGATGGCGGCACGATCGATATGACGCGAGGAGGTGGCCTTATATAGCACTGGAGCTAGGTTTTCAAAGGAGCCGGCGCTGCTGCCATGGCGTGAAAGAAACGGACTCAAGAGTGCTGGACAACCACGGGTTGAAGAAGACAACGTGCGCTGGCGGCGGCCCCACGCGACAGCGAGAAAGAAAAAGGAAAGCGGTGCATGCTTGGGCTGTTGGTGCGGGAGAAAACAAAGGCACAGCAGGCCAGCTCGGTTGACCGGGGCTTCGTCCGCGCCAAGGAAATCGGGAGGCAGGCTGGGCGAGTTTTGGCACACAAGAAGCAGCCCACGCGGAAGGAAAGAGAACGGCGGCCACTCGGTTGGGTCGCACGCGAGGAAAAAAACAAGGCGGTGGTGGTTGACTTTAGTGCGCTGCCATGCTCGGTTCTTGCCAACAAGACGCACAAGAAGACACGGCCTACGTAGGAAATGGAAACGCCGGAAAAAAAAAGAAAGATGGCCGGCGGAAATTGGACACGGGCCGAGCGAAGAAAATGGAAGTGGGCCATGGAAAAGGATTTCAGCCCAAAGAAGGATTCTGAGATTTTTATTAATTTTTCTTTTTAGAAAATAGCAGAAACTCCAAATAGCTAAAGAAAATAGCAAATTCACTCAGATAAATTCTAGAAAAATCTAGAAAATACATCCAAGTACATAAAACCCAAATAAAATAATTTTTATAATAGTTTATGTTGATATTATTCATATTAAATTGTTTTTGAACTCTGAAAATTCCAATTAAGCTTTTAACTTTAACAAGAAAATTCAAACGGTTATTTTTCTTTTAAAACTTTAAAACAGACCAAATTTTTGGGATGTTACAGTCGCCGCCTCCGGACTCTCCGGCTCCTCCTTCTCCTCACGCGGCTCAGCGCCACCAAGCATGCCGCCTCACCCCGACCTTGGCCCGAGGCCACCGTGCTTCCCGACTCTCCTACCTCTGCAGGCTGTCTGCCGCCTGCTGCTGCTCCTCCTCCTCCATGGCCGAAGGCTAGCGCTGCCGCTGTCATCACCTGGGTCAGCTCGGCCTTCCCAGGCTCCTTGGCGACCTCGGCCTAGGAGTCCCGTGGGCTTCGGCTCGGTCGGGCCGACTCGGCCTTCTGGCCGCCGGCACCATGGTTTAGAAGACCTGAAACCCCCAAAACCAAGACCCGACGCTCTACTCCAAATGCACAGAAGTAAAGATGATGCTTGCTAATGTGTATGCATGCAGGGCTTGGGGGTTGCTTTGGAATGGACTTGGCTACTGGAGCGAAGACTGCTATGAAGGTAAGAACTCACCCACCGACCAACATGCAACTGCACACTACCTGATGGGTTGGGGATTAATCAGATTTGGGTTGATGGTTAGGTTGATGAAACCGGTGATGACGATGGTGCTGTCGTTGGTGGTGGTGTGGTTGCTGCCCTACTCCTGCCTCCGCCTTGCTCCCTGGCTTCTTCTTCATGTGGCCTTCTTCTTCTGGTGGCTTTCTTCTTCTCCTGTCTTTGAGGGAATGGCTGGCTATGGGTGTGGAGGCAGTGCGGGGTGGGTGATGTGAATGGAAGTGTAGTGAATGTGGTAGCTGTTTGTTGGTGGTCGGTGAATGGAGGAATGGGTTTGATAAGGGGAGGGAAGGTGAGGGCTGTGAAATGGGTGAAGTTGAGTGCTGAGAAGTGGAGATGGGGGTGGAGGAGGCTTAAGAACACGTTCGGAGGAAGCTATTGTGCAACTTGTGAAACTCAGGAGGGATGAATGGAGTGCTCTGGGTGGCTGTGCTGCTTTGTGAAGAGTGTGTGACAAGGTGTGGAGGATTTTGATGGCAAGGCAGGGAATCCAGAGCTGGGTTCAAGAGATGGTTTCAGTGTGTTTTGAGGCTGTGATAAGAGATGGAATGAGTGGGAGCTGTGCCACTCGTGACGATCGGACTTGAGATGATATATGCCTGAGAGGAATTGAGGAGGAAGGCAATAGAATGCACCAGGGGGGATGCTTTGACTGTGAGACCGATAGGAGAGGTGAGCTGCACTGAGAACTGAAGAGAAAAGGAGAAAAGGGAAGGCATGGATGCCCAAGTACTGCCTACTTGTATGATGCAAAGTGTATAGTTGTTTTGTTGTAATGCATACCTTGTAAACAATGCAATTGTTTATTGTCTAACGAGAATGAGAATGCAAATTAAGTATGACCTTGATTTTAATGTTTTACTGGAGGATGCAAAACTTCTTATAATGGATGATGGAATGCAATGGTCCTAATGATTAATAATGCAAAGCTTGCGAAAAGGAACCGGAAATACTAACGGTTTACTACTAATTTACTTGCTTAACCACGATCTAACTCTACAGTTAGCTCCCTACAAATACGGGATTTATTATCGCTAGTTACTGCTTACTGCTACGCGATTAAGCCTAAATACGCGGGTTCTCACAATAGGTCTCACCTAGCTTTCATGGAGATTCCTCGGTAAATAGGAAGTAACAACTAAAAGAATCATTAGAGTAGTGGTGGTATGTTCCCTAGTGGATAATAGAAATTCATCCACTAGGCATACCCCAGGCTCTAGCCACCATCCACCGCTATCCGTTCCCAGTAATCAGGCAATTCATGATATGAGAGCAAATATGAGAGTATTACCTAACCAGGTAATCTCTCCCATATCAGTAACCATTGAGAATGTTCCTGCTAACAATCTCCCTCTCACTGTTAAATTTAACTACTTTGGTCTGAAGTATTTCCTTCATTCCAATTATCAATGGATATATTTTGTCTATAGTATTCCCTTCATAAACTTCTTCGGTTATACTTCGTCTGAAGTATTTCCTTCATCAGCTCTTGTGGATGATTCATCTGAAGTATTTTCTTCATCAACTCTAGATGAGTATATATTTAGGTCTCATCTGAAGTACCCCCTGCTTTCAAAATACCGGTAAGTATGTTTAGTTCTGTTTGAAGTATTTTCATTTGTTTGAATGTATTTGGATTTAATGGATTTCATTTGGTTACTTTCAATCGCTCTTGGATTCAATCGTATTCTGCGTAGTTATGGGACAATAATCCCAACAAGAATGAGGACGAAATCAAGATTGTCTGAGCGTTGAACAGGATGATTATTAGCACGTTGAGCGAGATTATTAACAGAATGTCGAGAAAGAGAATATCAGAATATTGAGCCTTATCAGAACATTGAGCAAGGTGAGTCAATACTTTGATCATTTTGCACCTAATTATTGCAATTATATTGTTTTAAATTAAGAAATTTCATTGCTATGTTATGTATGAATATGTTGAATTAAGCTTGTAGCTACTTCCTTAATGATAATTGTGTATAAAATTACAACCCTTGAAATTTGGATACTATCCTTGTCACCCTAGAATTAATGGTTAACATACTAGTTAATAAGTCTGTATCCAAGTGTCATGCTTTGCCTTGCTTAGATATATTATCATGCGGGCATTAAAGTGCCCGACAACAATAATTCAAAACATGAAAAATGAATTTGGGCAGTTGAGGCCGGAAGCCTGGCTGGTATGTTGGACTAATGGTTATTTTAAAAACAAAGAAAAACTTGAAAAACAGATTTTGACTCGAGTAGCTAGAAAGAGTGGTTGGTGCCGGGTGCATGAGAGAGAATTGGTATGTGGATGTACCACCCGGGTCAATTAAGGACCGAACCTTGTGATGACCTCTCAAGTAAAAACAGTACAACCACAAGTCTATAATGGGTACGACCTGGCTAACTAATTTGTTCGCCTCGGCGTGACTTCGCCATTGGAGGATGCGGGTGGATAAACGGGGGAGAACATAGCCACGGGAACTACACGGCACAAATGTGAGATCTTCTGTGGGAGAGTGCAGGCCCTAAGGAGGTGATACCTAGAGATGCAAAGTTGCGTCGAGGTGCGGCATTGTAAAGGCCTTGTGATAATCAACTTAGTCGCACACCTATGGAAGTGTGTTGATGACATTATAAGTTGAATATCTCTTGTGGGTAAAGTGTACAAACTCTACAGAGTAAGAAAACTATCTGGATAGCCATGCTCACGATCAAGAGTGGTGCTGAGAACTTACTTGATATACCTTTCCTTTTTATAAAAAATAATTTGTGGTTGGAATGGAAAAAGGTGGGGCGAGACCCTAGGGATTTGAGATGGCCTGATCGGGGACCAGTGGTAATTATGGGATAGCCTGAGCATTGAGTGGACGGAGACACTCAATGGTATAGGATGCATAATCTGCACTAGTACTTTACAAATAAAAACTCAGTTTATAAAACCTGTATTGGTTAAAAATGCTAAGTCTCAGGATTTGTTACAACTTAATCTATTTCAACAAATGGCTTTGTGCAAAATAAAAGAACCTAGAGCCTCCCCTTTGATTAGCCCTGCATGTATAATAATTACATTGTGTGTTGGCTCGTGAGTACGGTTGTGTAATCATGCTCGCTATTTATATTCTTTTAGTCAGTAAGCACAAAAGAAGACTACGGGGACAAATATGAGCATTGGACAAGACTGAAGATCAAGAAGGCCAAGAACTAGGTCATGAGCCCACAGCGATTGTCGGTGGGCATATGATGAGGGTTCCATGCATTACAATTTGATTCTAGTTCCACTGCTGATCTTTGAAAGTATTTGGCCTGCACAGCCATTCTGCAAGTCAAAAGTTGTAAGGTATATTTACACTTTGTTTAATATTATGCAATAGCTTTACATTTTCGTTATATGTGTTTGAACCAACAATGTAACTGTGTGTGCTACCTACTGATCCAGGGAATGGCACAAATACACACAATAGGTCCCAAGTTCCAAATTTGGGGTCTCACAGGCTTGGTATCAGAGCATATCGACTTTAGGTCGTGACCTTAGTTAGCATGCCGTTAGTTTTATTAGTGGAAGTTTTCAAAACCTATCTTCTCCTACAAGAGTTTTACGAAAAACATAAGTAATATTGCTCATTCTCATCCCTCCTAAAGATTACTCTTTCTTACCTATGTCAGATCTTCATTTGATTTCAAAATTGATTGGTTACCTCTTTCCTTACCCAAACTTCAAAGGTTTAAGTTCAGGAATGTGATAACTTGTTAGGATAGGGCAATCGCATTTTGAGTAACCCTTGTGCGCCAACAGTGCACTCCCATGTGTTTATTTTCATGAGTAGGCGTTGTACTGTCATAAGATTTCATTCGGAACCTGTGCACTGCCTATTTTGCCCATGGGTGTCGTATTTCGCGGTCACAGGAAAAGCCTGTGTTAAAAAGATTTGTGTGATTGTTTGAGCCTCCCCTGCTTTTTGTAAGTTAAAATTTGAAGAGAAAAATGGGTTTAGTAACTTTATTTCGGCAATCTTTTCCCTGTCTCGTGCTAATCTCTTTCGCTCTTTGCTGAAAACGCCAACAGACGTCAAGACAAAGGTAACAAGTATGCAAGATCACGGCAAAGCCTCGTCAAAAGTTGCCAACCTAGGCTCCAATTATCCCGACAAGACCTTTAAGCGTCATCGCACATCAGATGAGATTCTACGCACTGCCATGTGTTTCGGATATGGCAAGGTGGGCCACTTTGTGTCCCACTGCCCTGAGGAGAGAAAAAGGCAAAAGCAATTTATTTGCTTCCGTTGTGTTGAAATAGGGTACTTCGCAAGGAATTGTCATCTAAAGTAGTCAAACAAGGTAAACATGAAGGTCGAGGGTCGACAAAAGCCAAAGCAACCTGATTGCTTTAGCTGTGGTAAAGTGGGGCACTTCGCTCGGAATTGCCATCTAAAAGAGTCAAACAAGGTGATCATGAAGATCGAAGCTTGTCGATGCTATAGTGAGGAAGTACACTACATCAACCAGCACATTACAAATTGTCCCAACTGCAATGAAGACCACCCACCTGGAAATTGTCCAACTACCAAAGTCGACAGGGAAACAGTCCCTGACCAAGAAGGCACGTAAGGCAACCTGGACAATATATTGACACATGTTGTATCCTTAGGCCTAGTCGATGTCGTAGAGGACTTGTACGATAAGAAGTTAATGAAAATGTATCAAGTGTATCTGTGATTTTGAGAATGAATCAAATATGTGACATATTGTTGGAGTAATCATAAGGATAAGTGCTTGTAAGATATCATCGTATGACCATATTTGGATTATATTAACAGGAATAATTGAATTAATAAACAAAATGTGATCAATAAATAGGTTGTTAACAATTTCTAGAGATTAGATATCAGGAGAATTAATGTAATCAAAAGTGGTACCAGAGGAAAATTTGATTTGTACTAGCAGGTATTGGTTTAGCATCAGTAGACTAGATAGTAATGAATTATATGATAATTGGTAGAATCAAATACAATTATGTGCAATTAGGATTAAATAAAAGGTACTGATTTATAGGAATAGCTATAACTGCTTGAAATTGGATCACTAGGACTTATGTGGAATCTATATTTGAATTAATTTTGATGATATGATTCACAGGTGGGGAATGATAAATCATAGTTATATGGACCCTAGGTGCTCTTAATAAATAATGACTGACTTGGATATTATGATAAGTATTAAAGAATGGTAGACCATTGTTATTTTGGTGCCAATATTGATAAGGACATCTGTAACACCCCAGCTCAACACTGAGCCTAGGATGCTACTAAACTAACTTAACAATTCAATTTACTTCTAATCACTATCAAATAATAGCAAGCTTTTCAACATCTAGTAAGCTAGCATTAATCAAAACTATATTGAATAACAAGATTCTAGACATAAACATTGTTCTAATCATCAATTAACCGAACCACATGAATACATCAGGATTCTTCAAGGTTCTACTTGCATGATAGACTAAGCAAGTCACTTAAAATATTCTAACATGTACGAGTAAATAAATCAAGTTCTAAAATGTTAAAGCATAAACAGTAACATCCACAAGACATACTTGACTATTCCAATTACAAATAACTCAATTATCACGAAGGATCAGCACAGTCTAAGAACAGAAGTAATAGCAGGATCACTTAAGTTTAAGTAAAAGAGTTATATTTATTTGTCATGGGTGATTATGAGTGAAGTGCACCAAATCTAACCCTTCACATGCATGTCGCTTCCTCGAGAAGTACCTAAAGAAAATATCAACAACAAGAGTGAGTCCATGACTCTGGAAAGTACAACAGTGAAGTAATCAAAACATACACATGTATGAAATATAACAAAATCCTCATATAGCCATCAGCAATTGATCCATTTTCATGCAATGCAAATGCCAAGAATGCAACTTTCTTCCTTCTTTGCAATTACCGGTAATGCAGAGTAGTGCATCCGTCGATGCATACTAAGGGCACAGGGACCTCAAGCCCACACTCCACGAGTGTGGGAACCTCATGCCCGTCCATTACATGACGGGGACCTCAAAAGAATCAGTCCTTGGATACCACGTAGTCCAAGACTCAAAGATGAATGCCATGATGCAAATGAACTTAATATTCTCAATCAATCATGAGAGAATAGCATTCAGCAGAAAATCATAGATAAAATTCCATACAATTAAACCATGGCAATTTTCATGAATTTAGCACCACAAATACTCTACACTGCTTGCACTTGTCTCAACCGCGGGAACGGTGACGACGAATAGAGGACTATATCCTCAGGTTCTCACCATCACCTGGTATTCGTAAAGCATACTAATAATACTATTCGATTGCACATAACATAGCAATAAAACTAAACGAACTCATTTGCTCCTATTCGCAACCCGAAATAACACCCTTACATTTCCAAATTCCAATATGTCCA
Source organism: Phyllostachys edulis (assembly GCA_036346405.1). Lineage (NCBI taxonomy): Eukaryota > Viridiplantae > Streptophyta > Magnoliopsida > Poales > Poaceae > Phyllostachys > Phyllostachys edulis. The sequence continues at coordinate 17,650,398 of CM070567.1, forward strand.
AAACAGACAGTCACAATAGGAAAACCATAACTTTTGATTTGTAGCTCCAAAAATAATTAGCTCAAATTCTATGGAATCTAAACACATATACCCACAAATTCTCAGTTGACCGGAAGTTCAGATTATTTCATCTAAACCCTTGTTTTTATCTCCGAAGACAGTTCTGTCATCTTCGGTACTATCAACTTAGAAATTACATATCTTTTACTTGGTACAACCAAACACAATGATCTAAGTCATTATGGAATTTACAAAGAACTAACATCCATAATAAATTTATTCTAAATTTTCTATTGTGCAACAAAATTTGCTAACAAAGCAATTTTTCCGACTGACCCCAACAGAAGGACAGAATTACAATGAACGATTCAAAATCCCATAACTTTCATTGTGCTCGTCAAAAAAAATATGATCTTGGGCTCTATGGAATCATTTTTAAGTTAAATATCTAAGTAATGAAGACCAAAAGTCCAGATTCGACCATTATCAAACTTTCATTTGTAAAACTATGTTTGCTGTCTGAAACCCAGAAACTGAACAGACACTCAGTTCGTAAAAATCATAACTAATTCTCTACTCATTGAAATAATATGAACTAAGACTTCCTAGAAAACTATTGCGTTAATATACCTATATATAGAGGCAAAAAACCCTGATTTAGCTCTGAACTATTTCAAATCTATGGATCAAACAGAGCTACAGAATACCGATCTACTGATAGCAAAGAACAAATATGATATCTTGCAACAATTTGCATAGAAAAGAATTGTAATAGCTATTGGGGAAAATCAATTTACCCTAGAATACCGAGCTAGAGTTCTCGGGAGGATTCCCCTTTTCTTCTCCCCCTACCTCTTCTCCTTGATCAGCAACACCCAAATTAGCTTTTCCCGATCTTCCTCTTGGCCGGCAGCAGGAAGAAGCATGGGGAGATGGGGTGGCGCCACCAAGGGAGGGAGGAGATGAGAGGGGAGGTGCTAGAATGGGAGGGGAAGGGGCGTCCAGGAAGGGGAGGGGTGGCGGCCAAAGGAGGGTGGGGAGGGGAGGCGCATGGAGTGGGGGGGTTAGGGTTTTGGCTGCCCCCCCCCACATGGTCGGCTGCCCAAATGGGCTAAGGTGCTGTGGGCATTCGACCAACAGCCCAGGTTCTCTGAAAACCATGAAAAACCTCTAAACTTTTGGTTAAAGACACTCTCTAAAACAAATTCTCAACTACAGAGTAATTCTCCTCTTTGAATATTTGGGATATTACAACATCACTCCTTCAGATACATGCACTACACAAAATCCTCTAGATCCGGCTGCTGAACTACAAGGTCCTATGACAAGAGCTCGTGCACGTCACTTAAATTATGAGGTGAGCTCGTTTCTAGGTGCTAATAATTTATCTATACAGAATGGTATACTACCTAATAATTGTGATCTTTTGTTACTTAGGAATAATGAAGAGGATCCCTCAAGTCCTGGTCATCTGCACTGATTGTGCCCAAGAAAAGGAAGTCCATCAGCACAAGATCTCCTCCCCACTTTTTCAGCTCAGCCACAAGTTTTACGTCTACTCCATCTTTTCCAGGCCGAGAGCATTAGGTGCTACGCCACCTTCCATTGGACCCACAGGTCATGTAATAGGATAGGAAACCAGGGGCTATGCTCACCCCTTGTATTGTGTGCCAACCACTGGCTGAAATCCCCTCTCCCTCTTTTCTCCTCATAAATAGTTAGGAACCAACACCTCTCTAGGAGGGTTTCTTTTTAGATTATTCTGCATAGCAGTTTCGCCGCACGTTCAATTTGAGGAACCCCAACTTTGTGAGCTTAATCATTATTCGCAATACAATTTTAGATTGCATCTTCTACTCTCTTGCTTGTATTCTCGATTCGCTTGCAAGAGATAGCCTTCTTGGTGAGGCCAACCACGTTTGGCACGGTTGATAACCATTAGAGCAGTGGTGTAGTGATTGCGAGGGGTTCGATCCGTTTTGGTCTGAGCCTTTGGATCATCAACGTCGTGTTCTCCACAATCGACATATTACTACCTTTTAGAAGATCAGGCCACATTCACATTAGGTGGTATCAGAGCAAAGGTTGCCCGTTAGGTAATCACAGTTTTCCCTCTTTTTTAGATTAGTTGCTGTTCATCGTCCTAAAAACTCTAGAAAATTAGCCCCACAAAAATAATTTGTTCGTCGTGTTCTTCCGCTGTCCCATCACCCTTTGTGCCTTTGCAATTTTCGTTCTTGGGTTCGTGTTGTTGAATTTGTGTCCTTTGTCTAAGTCGTGTTGCTAGATTAGAGTCGTGTTCTTAGTCGTCACTCTCCATTGCCACGTCGACACTAATCCTCCCTGCCGCGCCACACCAAACGCCCGCCGCAACAACCAAATCGCCCCGCCGCTCATCCCTGCCGCGACCTCCAATTTGCCCATCACACCATCTTGCGCGACACTCCAACACCTTCTTGCCATGCAGACTTCAAAGACCTTGCCACCGCTGCACCTTGCGCTACCGTGACAACCAAAGTCCCTGCCACAACAAACCCTAACCAAGATTGATTTCGGTTTCTGATAGAAAAAAAGAAAGAAAAAGAAAAAAAGAGGTTGTTTTGTGCTGCCAGAAGGATTCATCTAACTTTGGCAACACGATAAAAAAATTAAAGTTTAGAGAGAGAGAGAGAGTATCTTTTAATTACCTTTATACCCCTGCTTTCTACAAAAAGTTTGTGACTCATATACCTCCCTAGACCCAGAAGAGAAATTTGAAGGGATTTGAGTGAGGTGCACATTCACAAAAAAAGCCAAAAAAGAGAGAAAGAAAGAAGTAATTAGGTTTGCTTGCATCCCTTGAATCCTTTGTGTTTGGTCCCTTGTTTAAGTCAGCGTTGTGCTAGGGCTAGGGACACTTTTGGACCAGCAACCGTGATAAGTACTTGGGACCCTTATTCAGCTTTGCTAATCGGGTTATGGTTTTTGCTAATCCTTGCTACCATATTGTGTCTTCTGAGCTCCACATACTCTTGATCAGAACAGGTCCCCTCTTATAATCGTACCCACGCTCGACATGGTATCACGAACCAGCCATCGGCTGTACCACCTGCTGCATTGGTAAGAACACTTGTAAGAGTGTGGTAAGACACTTGAGATTGTGTGATTCCACCTTCCATCACCTAGTAGTTGATAGGGATAATACCTTTGTGTTGTCTTTGTTTTCTACTAACCATGGCAGGTGAGACATCTAATGAGAAAGAGTGTGTTTTAAAGGGAGAGCTCATGACGCTCTTGGATGAACAACGCACTACCATTAATGAAGACTGAAGATGTGCCGTTTGCCCATTTATTTTTGGGATGCGACGTCGAACACTACGTGGCTCACTGCACTACATGCAACAAAGCTAAGTCCCGTCTCAATTCACATGGACTTTATATGCCTCTTCCTATTCCTAGTGCACCATGGGAGGATATATCTATGGACTTTGTTTTAGGATTGCCTAGGACAAAGAAGGGGAGAGATAGTATTTTTGTGGTTGTGGATCATTTTCCTAAAATGGCACACTTTATACCTTGTCGCAAGAGCGATGATGCTACAAATATAGCTGATTTGTTTTTCAGAGAGATTATTCACTTACATGGGGTACCCAATACAGTTGTTTCGGATCATGATGCGAAATTTTTGGGTCACTTTTTGAAGTCACTTTGGAACAAGTTGGAGACGAAGCTGCTATTTTCTATTACATGTCATCCCCAAATAGATGGACAAACCGACGTTGTGAACCGCACCTTGTCTACAATGCTGCGGGCTGTGCTAAATAAGAATTTGAAGATGTGGGAAGAGTGTTTACCGCACATTGAGTTTGCTTATAATAGGGCGGTACACTCTACCACCAAGGTAAATCCGTTTCAGGTAGTGTATGGCTTTAATCCTTGTGCTCCAATGATATTTTGCCCTGTACTATGTCGGGACCCAAAATTACAATTCTGGACCCTCTGTGTTTAATGCACTAGTCCAGGATCACGCTAGTGCACACAGTGTCAACAAAGGTGGATATCGATCCACACAAGCGAATAATAGCATAAACGATAATTTGATTAATAAATAATGGTTTGACCTTATGGTCGAGTTTACAATTATTAAGCCACGCAGGGCTAACAGAGAAATAAAGCAGCGAAAACAAAAAATGCAGCGGTGTCCCATCGTTTCACCACAGGCAACCGATTGGGATCTAGACCTCACGATCAGGCACCTTCGATAAACTCCTCCTCGAATGCTGGTGAAGACTCCTCCTCTTCTGCTTGATTTATTTTAAAGCAAGCGTGAGTACACACCGTACTCGCAAGCCACACCACAAAAATGCAAATATACATGCAAGCTTATTACAAGGGAATGGCATTTTGTGGTTATTTTGCAAAAATGCAACATTTGCAATTGAATACAATAATAGATTGAAAGTAGGTAAAACAAATAGACAATAATAATAATTTTTTTTACAGTTGATTTCACAAAGACACACACAGCCTAACAGATTATTCACATAGCTATATGATTTAGATCACACAGCTCCCTTCCCACACAGTTTTAAAGATCTACCCCTCGTGTGAAATCCCCGAGCATTCTCCATAACCGAGGACGAGGCTATTCGAATAGATTTGTTTACACTCTGCAGAGTTTGTACACTTTAACCACAAGATACAATCAGTGTTGCAAGCACTAATCGTAACAGAGCATTTCAGAAACTTCATCTTAACATAGATGCACCCGATGTGCCTACGTCATACCAAACCATACACAGTGTATGGTACAACACACACCGTTGGACAGGAAGCGGCAAACCATCCCGCGATGCGACTACGTGGTAGCACACACCTCCACCCTATTCACATAGCCTAACCTACCACCTGAGCAATCCATGCTAAGAATTCGTATCTTACTATGCTAGGCCCGTCCCATAACAGGCATGTGGTCGTACAGGAGGGCTCAGTTCAATGGCGCACAAAGTTCAGTCCTTAAATGACCGAGACAAGACTTCCATTGTTCTAACTAAGGCACACAGATAAATATGACACACAGATTCACAAGCCCATATCACATAGCCACCATGTCACACAGTTCCTTCCACTTGCCTCAGTCCAAACCTTTTTCCTACCCAGTTGAATTAAGTGCAACACATGCCACAAGGACACATAGTGCACACAGATTATTACAAAATTACATAGTCACTTAGTCAAGTTAATAATTGCACTTTACATGAATAGGTGATTCGTGGCATGGCTAAGCAATCTAATCGTACTAACCAACCCACGTTGGTGCTATAATATTTACCAACTAAATATCAACTAGGGTGACAAAGGATCAAGGCATAACAAGTTACACAAGGAAGGCATAACAGATTGGACTTAATAGCTAATCCCAAAAGCATTTAAATAATTACTTGAAATAAAATTCAATACTTTGAATAAAAAATAATATTTGGAAAACTGGGATTCAACATGGTCAAAGCATGACTTGCCTTGGAATAGATCTAGGAATTGATCTTGGTCTTGATGTGTTCCTTCTTCTTCAAATCTTCCCGAAGTGTCGAAGTCTACTCGCAAACGAGGAAAACAAACAAAATAAATAAATAACAGAAGCAAAACAACTCAAAAAAATAAATAAAAATCTCCATTAAATAGATCTTGAATTTATAGGAATTTAGAAATTTGAATGGGCAGATTTGGAGTTAGGATGCAAAAGTTATGAGGTTTGGAAGTTGGAATCTAAAGAAAACCCTAAAATCAGAATTATATGAATTTCCCGAATTATTTCTCAACAGAAAAATTAGAATATTGCGCAAGCATGACATTAGCATGATGCCAGCCCTGGGAATTTTGGAAAAGATAAATAAAAAGAAAATCCTGACGTGTGGGGCCCACACGTCAGTGACACGGCTCACGGTGGACCAAGTCCACCGAGCCTCTGGATCTGGGTCGGGGCTGAGGTGGCGCACCCACGCACATGGCGCTGACGCGGTGCCCACGTGGCTAACACGCGCGTGCCACGGAGGCTAGGGCGATGAGGTGGAGGGTGACGTGGAAGACGGCGAGGGCGGCGGCGCACGGGAACCGATGGTTCCGGCGAACGGCGGCGAGTCGACGGTGATGAGTGGTACAGGGAGGTAGAGGGTGCGACGGGGGTCACACTGAGGTGCTCACGGGTGCTTGAGGACAACTGTGGCGTCCAGCGGCGAGGTTGGAGCGACGGAGAGGCTTCGGGCTCGACGGCGACGGTGCTAGGGCGGTGCTCCGACAAAACGAAGGTGACCAGGAGGAAGCCCTCGCTCTTGCGATGCCGGAGGTGTAGGCATCGAGGCTCCGGCGGCTCTGGTGGCGGCGGAATCGCTCGCTGGAGTTGCGGCGGCGAGATTGAATCTCCGAGCTCTAGTGGCGGCTAGGGAAGTGCGGCAGCGAGGAGGCGGCTAGGGTTGGGTGAGGCGTCGGTGGCCTCCCCTTAAATATGGCGGCGTGGGAGAGTCCAGAGCGCGGACGCCCAAAAATGGCCGCGCGGCGGCGCAACAACCTCCGTGATGAAATCGGAGACGAAGAACAGTAACAGGGCGGGGCCCGCTTGTCAGCGGCTGGGACTCGGGCGAGCGCGAGTGAGAAAAGGCACGGGTGAGGCGCGCGAGTGCGGGCGAGGATCTGGCCGTCTAACTCAGATCGGACGGCCCAAAAACAAGATGATGTTCGGACCGCTCCAACCGGCCACCAAAATCGGGCCGTCCATTGGCGATCCAACGGCTGACATTGACCGACGAAGAAAACACGCGGGAGGAGAGAGAGAGGCTGACGGGTGGGTCTGCACTGTCGATGGAGCGAGCGCAAGCGCGGCGTGCATGCCAGGTGTTGGGCGGGATGGGGAAAGAGTGGGTTTAGGCCCAAGGACTGTTAGGAGATTTTAAATAGCTTTTCCATTTTAGAAAATAGCAGAAATTCCAAATGGCAATAGAAATTAGCAAATGAACTTGGAAAAATTCTAGAAAAATCTAGAAAATATATCCAAGCACATAGAATCCAAATAAAATAGTTTTGACCATTGTTCATGTTGACTTTAATCATATTAAATTGTTTTGTTACTCAAAGTCCAATATTAAGCTTTTAAATTAAATTCAAATAAATCCAAATGGTGAATTTTCTCTCTACTAACTATTCAAAGGATTTTTAAAGCTCAGAAAATTGGGATGTTACATACTACTTTTGAAAAATTGAATTTAAATGCTAAAAAGCATGCTGAACTAATTATGCAAATGCACAAAACTATTAAAGAGAACATTAAAAACATGATCGAGAAGTATAGAATTACTGGTAGCCAGGGTAGGAAACATTTATCTTTGGAACCTGATGATTTTGTATGGTTACATTTGAGAAAAGATAGGTTCCTCGAGTTGAGAAAGTCGAAGTTAATGCCTAGAGCTGATGGTCCATTTAAGGTGTTAGAAAATATTAATGATAATGCCTACAAGCTCGATTTGCCTGTAGATTTCAGGGTTAGTCCCACTTTTAATATTTCAGATTTGAATCCATATGTGGGAGGAGAAGAAGAGCTTGAGTTAAGGACCGACTCCAATTCAAGAGGGGAAGGATGATGAGGACATCACTCCTTCAGATACACGCACTACACAAAATCCTCCAGATTCGGTTGCTGAACTACAAGGTCCTATGACAAGAGCTCGTGCACGTCACTTAAATTATGAGTTGAGCACATTTCTAGGTGCTAATAATTTATCTATACAGAATGGTATACTACCTAATAATTGTGATCTTTTGTTACTTAGGAATAATGGAGAGGATCCCACAAGTCCTGGTCATCTGCGCTGATTGCGCCCAAGGAAAGGAAGTCCATCAGCACAAGATCTCCTCTGTAACACCCTGGCTATTTGGAAGCCAAGATGTTGCCTAAATAATCTAACATACAACCATAATGCGGAAGAATTTAAACATTAACTCATCTAATGACATAAAGAGATCAAAATTTAATAGATCAATGGTAGGAATATAGTCTGAATCCAAATAAGTATATCAAAGGGGTGATCAATGATCACAAGTAGTACTTAATCAACCATAACATAGAGATAGATATCAACCACATCTAACTTTATTTATTACAGTTCATCAATTAACGAATGAAAGACAGAACCAAGTCCTATTATTGAAACTGGAATATGATGAAGTGAGTGAATAGTGCGTGTCTACTCCCTCCCAATAGATCCATCATCAATGATCACCTAAAATAAACAAACAAAGCAAGAATGAATCCGAGACTCAGCAAGTACAGTGAATAATTGGACATACAACAAATATGAATAAGACAACATCTTTAAAGAATATGAACATAACAACGAATGAATATATGAATGAATGGAATGAATGAATTGAATGAAATGAAAGGACTGCATACATGCTTATACCGGTATAGCTAGTGACACACCCGTCGGTGTTCACCTAAGCCCGCATTTAACAAAATGCGGGGATCCAAATCCCGTATGAAGAATGTTTCATACGGGTGTCCAAATTTGTCCACATTGGAATGGTGGGTCTTACATGCCCATACTGGAATTGATGGGTCTTTATAATCCACTCCCGTGGATGGAACATGACAATGGATGCATGTATTGAACTATGAATCATGAAAGACATCCTCTTTAAATATGGAAATAACACATATGAAAAGAACATACACATTTAATCTTCTCATGGATCATAGAAAAATACAGTACGAACATTAAGCATTCAGCATTCACAAATCTTAAGAACATTAAAGTACTTGCCTTCCGCGTTGCGACGCGTTAGTAGGCAACGAAGGTGCCCCTAAACCCGAAGCCTCTCCGCCTACACAAATAAGTACTCGAAATAAGAACAACATGGTACATGACACTACCAGCAATGTTCTACAACACCTTCCCGACAACCCAAGAATTAACTAATAGACCTATTCTGAAAACAGACAACACAATCACATAAACGAATCTGGACAGCAACACGGAATAACTCATAACTATTGATCTGAGACTTGGAACGAGGTGAGCCCAGATCCTATGGAAACTTAACGAACATATCTACAAAATTCTAGTTGACAAGATCTCCCAATTTGGCCAAAATAAAATGCTAACAGGTAGATGAAAGGACAAGACAAATTCTTTCTAGACGAAAAGGACAGCAGTAAAGAACAGATCACAACTTTTGATCTACAACTCCGATTAGGGCGTTATTTATCATTCTGGAAAGGTTATAAAAATTTATACAACAACCTAGTTGGGTGAAAACCCTGAATCTTCCATTATCATAATTATAATTTAAAAGGAAACTAGACAGTTCATTCTCGTCAGGAATTCAGGACAGCAGGGAAGATCATACCATAACTTTTGATCCGTATGTTAGAATTACGTGTTCTTGGTGGCCACAGAAAGCTAAGAATATTATCTAAATATCTTTAGGAGATGGAGATCTCAAATTCGGCCTCTAAGAACCCAAAATTGGCCACGCAATCTACTGGACAGATCTGGAATTCTAACAACATAGATTCGATCCAATCCAACTAATCTAATTTCACATCTAAACAACATCAAACGGCAGGGAAAACATCTCGTTACCCTTTAAGACCCTTAGGAAGACGCGGATAAAATCCCCCATGAAGAAGTCCCTTCTCTTCTCCTCCTTTCTCCCCTTTTCTCCCTTCTCTTCTCCTCCTTCTTGTGGCCGGCCAGCAGCAAGTCCTCTCCAAGGTGGCAGCAATGTAGGAGGTGGAGGTGGAGGTGGAGGTGCCAATGGAGGGAGATGGGCAGGAGGGGCGGCAGCCAAGGGGAAGGAGCCAGGGGGTGGCGGCTATGGGAGGGAGGGAGGAGGTGGTTCGACCAAGGGGTGGGCAAGTGGGGCAGCTAGGGTTGGGGGAGCCCCCCCCTTTTTCCCACTAAGGCTGGCCCACATGGGCCTTCGCACAATGGGCTGGGAGCCCAAAGTCCAAACGCTCTTGATAAATTCCGAATTTGATCATAATTTCTTCTCTAAACTTTGTTGCAATTGAATTTGAATGAATTTCCCTCTCCTGAATATCATTCTCCCTTCATTGAATTTTTAGGGTATTACATCCTCTCCACGTTTTTAGCTCGGCCACAAGTTTTACGTCTACTCCATCTTTTCCAGGCTGAGAGCATTAGGTGCTACGCCACCTTCCATTAGACCCACAGGTCATGTAATAGGATAGAAAACCAGGGACTATGCTCACCCCTTGTCTTGTGTGCCAACCCCATGGCCGAAATTCCCTCTCCCCCTTTTCTCCTTATAAATAGTTAGGAACCAACACCTCTCTAGGTGGGTTTCTTTTTAGATTATTCTGCATAGCAGTTTTGCCGCACGTTTGGTTTGAGGAACCCCAACTTTGTGAGCTTAATCATTATTCGCAATACAATTTCAGATTGCATCTTCTGTTCTCTTGCTTGTGTTCTCGATTCGCTTGTAGGAGATAGCCTTCTTGGCGAAGTCAACCGTGTTTGGCACAGTTGATAACCATCGGAGCAGTGGTGTAGTGATTGCGAGGGGTTCGATCTGTTTTGGTCAGAGCCTTTGGATCATCAACGTCGTGTTCTCCACAATCAACATATCACTACCTTTTGGAAGATCGGGCCAAAGTCACATTAAATATAACCTTGGTGAATAATAACGATTAAGTTTTCGGCAGTTGAAGAAAATAACAAAGATCAGTAGAAATTTTTGAGGGGGGTAGCTAGATTACGTAAGTATCAGATTGCTCCTAGGATATACAACCGCTATTTGGTAATGTAACAACCTCTATTAAAGAAAATTAGGCAAACCAGGAGGATACACAAGCTAAAAGAAATTTTTGGTGGTAACATCAATTCTAAGTGAAACCTAGAGTTTAAGTTAGGACAATTAGTGGACTAAAAGAAAATAATTGGATTCTAGTAGGGAAAATAGGACATGATGATCATAATATAGTTATCGGCATGTCCAAGGCTTGCTATTCCTTTGGACATGGACAATTACTGTCAATCCATCAACAGAAAATTGGTGGATATCATGAATAAACCAGAAGACAACAACGCTGAGAAGCTACACCAGGAAATGGCAAATCAACCAAGAGCGCATCAGCATCCTCCACTGCATCTCTCTTCCTCATCATTCTATCTCTTTCTTTCTGTTCTACCAGAATCTCGGGGTTGAGATTCTCTTAAGGGGGGCAGGGTTTGTAACATCCCAAAAATGCCTAAATACGAAAACGCGGGGTTTTTAAAACTTATTGCGTGTTATTATGTTTTGCCTTGATTACGTTTTCAGGAGTTAATTGATATGTGTTTTCTATTTGCCAACACAAGTAGTGTAAAATGGAAACCCTAATTTCGGAAACCTTGAAAGCTGAAAACATAAAACTCAAAACCTAAATACTAAATGTGCAGAAGTCCAATTAGGGTTGCTTAGCAAATATCAGAGTCGTCTACCAACACATAAGAATTTCCTAAAACAAATTGAAATGAGAGATTAATAATTAAAAGTCCAAATTTGGTATAATTGTACAACTAATAAAAATAGGGAAATATTAGCAAACACATTTTCCAAAATCAAATAATAACATGCATAAAAAACAGAAAATTAAAATAATTTTTGAGAAAAATACAAAGCACATAAAATTTGCAAACATTTACGTAATAAAGTGCATTGTGTCGTAAACCTTCCCAATTTTTTTTTGTAATTTTTGGAGCTAGCACCTATATTTAAAAATTCACTTAAGTCGTCAACCATTTTCTAAAATCTAGAAAAAAAACATTTTCTTTCTTCCTCCCGCTGACTGCTGGGCCCCACATGCAGTGTTCCTCCTCCAAGCAGCTGGCCCTCATGCCATGCACGCCGCCATGCCGCCCTCTACCCATGCCGCCGGCCACCATCATGTGCTCTGCCCCTTGCCTATAAAAGCCAACCCGAGCTTCCCATCGCCTTCCCCGGACTTCTCTTCCCCTCCCCACCTTCTCTACTAAAATCAACCGAGAAGAAAAACCGCAGAGCAAGCTCAAGCTGGCTACGCCCATGTCGGCTGCCAAGCCATGCTCATCGCTCCGGCCGCACTGGCGACCCCCAGTCATCCCCGACAGCGTTACGGCACGTCCAAGATCACGAGGAACAAAAGCCCCCAAGTAATTGGGCGACCCGCCCACTAGGGCACCGCGTCGGCCACATCTTCCTCGTGACCAGCCAACTTTGCCAAAACCACCGCCATATCACCAAAGGTGAGCACACCCTCGATTCCCCGCACCTGAAGCACCCTTAGGACTCCCTCCACCTCCCCGCACCATGCGCTACCCCTCCCCTTTCCCATAGTGGCGCCCCCACGGCGAACCTGCCGCGTCACAACCGGCACATGTCGCTGGGCCACCTCAACTTCTCCCCGACACCATTGACCACCACGATAGCTTTCCCTAACTTCCCTCGTGCTCGTGCACCCCCTAGTTCTTCTCCTCCCCCTCTCTGGTGCCGTCGCACCCTTTTTGCCTCCATGGCCGGCCGCCTAGCTCCACTGCACGGCCGCCACTAACATTTTTGAGCCATGCCGCCATAGCCCATGAATCCACCCTGGCCCCTGCACTCCATTTGCTCCCATGCCGGTCGCCTCTAGAGTTCCCCTCGTCGGCGGTGAGCACCGCTTCGAGGCGCCTTCCCCCTCCTCTGCTTTGGTTGAAATAGAGAAGCCCCCCTGTAGCACCCTCTAACCCGTTCTGTGTGTATATGAGTGACATGAGGGCCCGCCTAGTTAAAAGACTAATCTAGATTAGTTAGTAGGACGATTTGTTGAGGGAGTTTAACTTAGAAGTTTACAACATTAATTGTGTTAATCAGTGGTCAGTAAGTAATAAGCTACTAAGCGTCGATTAGTACTTCGTTAGTTTATTCCTAACATTGGGAGCTACCTAGGTTAGTTGGCTATTTAGAATCTGTTAGTAGGCTATTTTGCTAATGGGTGTTTAATCAGAAAATGGTATGGTCAAATGGTGTTAGTTAATGAATGAGTCAAGTGGTTAGGGGTTAGATGGAAATGATCAGTGAACCTTTTGTCATGTGGACAGAATACACCTAGATTAACTTGGTATAACAGTTTAAGGTAAATGCTTGGTAAATCAATTACTAATTAGTTGGTGGGATGACTAGTGAATAGGTGTTGCAACTGTCAAATGCACAGTTAATTAAGTACATTAGTGTGGGTAAATGGAGGTAAGGTAGAAGTGAGCATATGATAGTGCCCCAGTGGCTAATCTAAGTAATTGACATAAAAGACATTAGAAGATTAGTTAGTTTGTAGATCATATATGATGTAGAATTCCCAATAACATACAAACCCTAGGGCATTACTAACATAAGAATAATGGCAATAATTATAACTTAACCAATTAGAGTCGATTGGTAATGACATATCAAACTAAGCAAGCTCCCTGTTGAATAAGTCAATTAGTATATTGTTAGTAGTTGGATGAAATACCATAATCGAATTAGAGGCTTAATTGAACCCTGAGCCAATGACAGCAGCCCCTACCAAGTCTTGAAGGTTATTAGGAAGGTAGCCTGTAGGATAGTTAGTCGTTATAGATAGCACTTTGCATATACAACTGATGATTAGTTCAAATAGTGTAATACTCCAGAATAGAATTCGTAAGAAATCAAATATTCAAAGAGAAGGATTAATTAGAATTTGATTTGGGAGAAGGATATAATGGAAATTAGTAAATTAAGCAGTCAACGAAGGGGGAAACCAGCATTTTACCTCAACTTGGGCCTGGGCTTTGGCCCATGAGGCCTCTTAGTGGCCGGCCAAGGGGGGGGCGCCCCTTTTCTCCCCCCCAAACCCTAGCCGCCCCCTCCCACTCCTGGCCGCCCCCCCCCCCATGAGCTCCTCGCTGCGCCTCCACCCCTCCCCTTCCCCTCCCCAAGCCGCCCCATCTTCCATTGGTGCTGCCCCTACCATTGGTGCCTCCCCTCCTCACCATCAGTGCTCCCTGCTACCGACCAAGCGAAGAAAGGAGAGGAAGACCGCAGGACTATATCCATTCGAGAGGGAGGAAGGGAAAGAGGGAGAGGATCTTCTTCGTAGGGGTGGTTCATCATCTTTCTGCGATTCTTCAAGGGTAACAAAGGGTCTTCTTCACTGTATGATTTGTATTAGATGCGATTATGATTTCGTTTAGTAGATCAAATATCAACTGCTGCTAGATCGCGTTCTGTCCAGAAAGTTGTACGGCCATTTTCGGTCATCTAGAGTCCGAATATGTGGATCCCATCTCTTAGAGTTAGATGGGATTCATCCTTATCTTTCCGTAGACTCTAAGAACACCCAATTCTGAATTACAGTCTGTGAGTTATGAATTTTACAGCGCTACTGCCCTGACAGTTCTTAGTAATCTGGATTAACCGAATAGTTAAGGAAAAATTAAAGGAGCTTACTATAATGAAAGATGTAGATTATTGTCTTAGCTTTCCAGAAAGCTCAAGAACGCAAAATTTGGACAATCATACCGAAAGTTATGGTAGTTTTAGTATTACTGTCCAGAAACTCGATGTGAATGCGATGTTCTGTTAATTAGCTTGGTAGGGGTATTAGATGGCCGAATCAGAAAGGCTCATCAATTAGGTTTAGTTGGAGAAATTGATAAACTTTCCAGAAAGTCCAAGAACACCTCATTTGGACTCTTGTACTAAAATATATGAATTTTAGAATGTGACTGTCCACAGAGGGGATAGATCAACATTCAGGAGTGGAGTTGGGATTGCGCTAGAGAGTATAGCGAGTTCGTTTGTACTTCTAGTTTTGTTATTGGTCCAGTATTATTGTCTTAGCATGCTTTATATATATATACTCAGGTGGGGGTTTGGTCCCAAGGGCAGCGCCCTCTTCACGTCCTTCGTTCTCGCACGGTTAAGGCAAGTACCTTGATTGATAGACTTAATATGAGTGAGTGGCATTGTTTGCTAATACTATGAGTATATGTACTGTTCATGGTTGCTAATATATTATGAATGTTAATATTCATGTTTTCTAGTGTTATGAATTATGTGCTATTCATGGATGCTTGAAAATTATGAAGTCAATGATCATGAATGCTTGTAGTATGAATAGGTTTATTCATATGCGATGTTGTTGTGAATGCATGATTATGATGATTTAAGATTTCATTCATATGCATCATGATGGCATAATGAAGACTTGGTCATGTGATGACCAAGCAATTGTTGAGGTCCCCGTCATGATTATGACGGGCTAAAGGTCCCCATGCTCGTGGAGCATGGGCTTAGGTCCCTATACTTGTGGAGTATGGGCAATGGTCCCTGTGCTAGATGGCATATGCATGGGTGTGCATCGACGGATGCACGCTCTGGATTATCGGTAAAATGCAAAAGAGAAAGAGAAAGATAAAGTGCATTTTGAGCATATTGCATAGCATGAGCATGTAATATGTTTGGTGTATAGTTTTGTGGATTTTGGTTGATGATTACAATTATTTATGTTGTTGTTGCCTTTTATTGTATTTGCTGAGTCTTTGGACTCACTCTTACTGTTGTTGTGTTTTTAGGTACCCTTACAAGAACGGCATGCATGGGGGGAAGGAAAGATTAGAATGGTTGCACAATAGCATGATTTACACACAGTTGTTTCGATAGAATGATAATTTAATAGTTGAATATTTTGCTTAAAGTATTCTTTATGATTACTTCTTTACTTGGCATAAACTGTAATAAATGGATTAGAGTATTTTGGTTGCTCTTTAGATTATATCCTAGTTGTTTAGCATGCTATGGATGATACAATAATGATTAGCTCAATTTTGGATGTTCGATGATATTTAGGTTATATTGGATGATTTTAATATTGGATTGTTGTTATATTAATCTGTGGAGCCTCCGGTATAGCCATCTATACAAAGGAGGTTCTGTCGAAATTTAGTAAAAAGGACTTAGTTTTATTTGTTACTCTTTTAGTTTGGTAGCATTCGGGCCTTGGTGAGATTGGGTTATTCTGATTAGTATCGAGCGAGCGATGGGTCCATGGTATTTGAATTATTAAACTTGACAAACTAAGCACAGTAGGTGGGTTTGGGTTATTGCATTGCATTTACGCTTCCGTTATGTTGTATTGATGACTCCTGTTATGAGATGATTTGATATGTCTATATTATAATACTATGGTTATTATTTGTGGGGATAACCCATGTGAGGGGTTGAGGTCGTGGTTGTGGCCCTAGGCTTTACCAAGCTACACCACCGTTCGTAGTATGATAATAGTGAGTATCTTTGGAGAGGTTGTCCTCTTCCCTGAATTTGATTTGGTCAACTCTTGTTTAGTTGTGCTTGATGAATTTCTCTTGGATTAGTAGTTCATTCCAGTTGATGAGTTTCCATTGATTTAATTTGACCCTTAAAGCAAACATTGTTTTTTTCTGACTGTTGAGCTGCTTGCGGCTGATGAACCTTCTTTGGATAATGGTTACAATGCAATTGATGGGTTTCAATTGGTTTGTATTTGTTTTATAGAGCAAAAATTGTTTTTTTTACTCTTGAGCTATTATTTCTACTTGTAAATGTCGTCATTGGCAATATTGTTCCTTGTCATGAGAGTTCTACCTTCTTGTTGGCAAACTTGACCCATTTATTCGCTTGGTGTTTTAGATAATGGAAAGTATAATTTACAAACTTCATTGAAGTACGTTTCAACTTTACGCACTTCTTTTGGAGTAGTTAGAATATTGAAGTTTAGTGCCTCTTCTTTGAGAAGGAAAATATCAAAACTCTTTTGAGATGTTTTGTTGTGTTTTGTGAGAGGTTTTAAGCATAAAGGATAGATTGATAATGCATGAGTTATCAAGTTGGGTCTGTAATGTGGTGCGTAATCGATCTTAACCAAGATTGTTAGAAGTGAAGTTGATAGATTTGATGTTGTCATTGAATTGTTACATGATGAACTTGTTAAATGGTATCACCATTCAAACTAGGAATCCAAGACTTATTAAGAGGTGTGGTGTATCGATAATTTGGTCTGATCTTTAAGATGGCGGAATTCGATAGATTTATTGGATAATTTGGAGTAAGGTATCTCCATGGATTTGTCTACCCATTAGTGATGATTATGTTAAGGATGTGTTTGACGTTGCCTTAGAGGATATTAATCCGGAAATTTTTATAAACTGGCTACTTGATGATCATACATAGTTGCCAGATTGAAACATGTATATCGGATTAGATGGATGTTGAGGTAGTAACTTGTGAAACCTAGTGATTAAAGGAGGTGATGTTATTAAATCGTTAATTAAACTCTGGGCATAAAGTGGAATGTTGACTCCGTGTTTATAAATGGATATGTGACTGTAAATAACAGTAGGACCCTTTTTGCATACGTGATAAATACAATTGTCAATTGTCAATGATAGTTGAAGTGTATGTTGAGTAGCACTAATGGTTGAATGGATGAATGAATAAGTGGTATCTGAAAGCGTGCATGGCGAAGTTGTTATTTGATAGCATGATCTTGTTAAAAGAGGTTTGTTTCAACCTTGTGGCTGGTGTTTCTTTTGGAGAGGTTTATGATGGGATAAGAGGCTATGATGATTCTCGCTAAGAGTGTATTATTTTATTGTTAGTGTGATTGTCAGTAAGGGATTATGATGATAATTTTGAACATTTTGTATAAAAGAATTTGATCGCCCGTGTGATGTTGATTAAATGAAAAGTTTCTAGTTTTGCGTTTGTGAACTTTCAGACCTCATGTTGATGTGGTAACTGAAATTGTTTTGAGCAAAGTGACGTGTTGAGAGGTTTTATGAGTTCCTAAGTGGTTTTATGTGTTGTGGTCTTGAAATCTCTTCTTGTTGGGGTTGGCATGGTGATGCTGTAACCAACAAAAATCGTTTCATTTGTTAAAGGAAAGAGTGAAGTAGAAGTATTTGAGATTGAATTCAATTTTTGTAACTTGTAGTTTATCGATTTTTTTTGCTTAAACTTTCTGTTTTGCCCAACAAAGTTTCCCGAATCCCAAAAGCAATGTTTTATTCTCGTTTGAGGTTTGATACTCTCTGCTTGTGGGATGTGTGCCCTCATCTATGATCACATATTTTGTTTTCCGAGATCATTGCCATTTGATCATTTTTTTTTCTTGATCTTGTAACTACTACAAGTGGTAACGTTTTCCCTTGTGCTGAAATTTACTTCTATTTGCCTTTTCTTCTAAGAAAGGGTTAACCAAACTGTATTGCAAAGTCTCTTCGGTTGTGTTTTGGCAACAAGATAGTGGTGGTCTAGTAGATGGTTTTGTGAACCTTTAGGTGTCAGGTTGTTTGAGAGGCTTTGAGTAATAAATCAATTTATTAGAATAATCCTTGGACTCCCCAGGCCGAGTCACCTGGACCCGAGTAGCGCCGTCGTAGCCAACCCTCTCCTCTACATCCCTGCTAGTCCAGAGTGACGTCATCCCATTTGCTCCTGTCGAGTGACCAATGTAATGTAAAGCATTTGTGTTTGCCAGATTAGCATACTTGTGTGTGAGACTTCGGTAGTGATCAATTGTGCTTTGATTTGGCATGTAGTTTAAAGCTGATGGCACTCTATAAATTCAGATTCTTGAATGATCAGGTGCAAATTGAGTTGTATAGATATTCATTCTTGTCAATGTCAAGTTCTAGAGCTGCTAATTCTCTATATGCATGAAATTTTATGAATGGCACAAGTTTCATTGTTTGATAGCTGAGCTGCTCAAACAATTTGACTGATGTTCTAGCAAAAGCATTTTAATTAGCAAGAGTTACAAATGTTGCCTATTTTAAGGCAGTTTATAGCATTCAAATCCTTGCTCATTGTCACGCTAAATTGCTAACAATGGAGTGAAAGTACTATATGACTTGTGGGATGAATCATATGCTCTTAACCTTTGAGATATGAATCATGTGTTTTGTACATTCAGGTTCTCTTAGGCTATACTCAACTTGTCTATACAAGATGGAAATGATCACCTATACTTTAAGCACTAAAATGCTTAAGGATAAATAGATTACATTAATATGATATGTACGTAATTGCATCATATAAGTTTAAATACATGCTTAAAAGGGTCCTTTAAACCCTAAAGGGTAATTCAGACTTTTTATTATTCACACACAACTCAATAAGCCAACATCCTATAAAAAGCAAGATTACCAAACACCAAAGCTTGGCTTAAAAGCTAAGGGGTTTATAAGCTGATTAAGCCAAAAAGCTAGCTTTAAGATATAAGCCAAAAAGCCTAAGCCTAAACAAATAGGGCCTTAATATTATGCAATAGATTTACATTTTTGTGATATGTGTTTGAACCAATAATGTAACTGTGTGTGCTATCTACTGATCCAGGGAATAGCACAAATATACACAGTAGGTCCTAAGTTCCAAATTTGGGGTCTCACAATGGAACCGCAGGAACTTGGTGGGAAAACTACTGCGCAGCTCACCAAAACGTCCAGGCTATTACTTGGTAGGAGTTTTCTACTGCTTTCCGGATGGCACACATTCCTACGGGAATAATGGAGATGAAGAAGAGAGAATTCTACAAGCTGCATCAGGGCAACCTCAGCATGTCAGAGTATCTCAACAAATTCACCCAACTATCAAGGTATGCACCGAAGGATGTCGCAAATGAGGATGCAAAGTTTTGGCGCTTCATGGAAGGACTTGACCCCAGCATTAAAGTGCAGTTGGTGTGAGTTGACTACCCTAGTTTTCAGCAGATGGTCAACAAGGCCCTCGTGCAAGAGGATGCTCAATGTCAGCTATATGAGTCTCGTAAGAGGAAGATGATGCAGCATAATGCTCATCAAAGTCACCCACAGAGAGCCAGCACTACAAGAAAAACATACATACAACAACACATAACTCGCAACGGAAAGCACATGCGTTGTAGGATCAACGCAGCCCGCCACCTCCCACATCCAAATAAAACTGCTGGGCTGCTCCCCTCTAAACTCATCTTAGCCCGACTTCCCTCCTCTCTTAGTCGGTTAGTCCCTTCCGCTTCATCTTCCTCTAAAAAATTCCCTTCCTTCCTTCCAAAAAATCCGCTGCCCCGTCCCTTCCCCCAAATCCACGCCACTCCCACACTCGTCACCATCACACCGCCCTCATCCACCACCGCAATGCCCTCGCCCCTCTCCCGCATCCCTCGCCCCTCGCCCATCTCCCCTAAGCCACCCTCGAAACTCCACGCTACGTCCCTCGCCCGCATCCTCCGCCTCCATCGCCCACTCACCTACCTCCGCGCCTACCGCCACGACCCCCTTGCCCCTCACCCGCCTCACTCATCCCTCGCCTTCACGCCCATCCATTCCTCCCATCCACGCCGCACTGTCCTCCTCCACACCGCATCTCCTGCCTCGCCTCCTCCATCCCTGGCTTTCGATGGCGTCCTCAAGCACTGCTACTCCAACTTCATGGTCCACGAAGTCGCCCGCCATGGCTCCCTTGTCCACCTCACCTCCTTTGACCTCCCTGACGAGGTACGTGCATTTCCAGACCTCACCATGGCGACGTTTGGTTCACGATTCACACGTCCAATCCCAATTTCACTACCAATTGTGGATTGCAGTGCGTGGATGTGAAGGACGTGGAGAAGGCGACGCCGTTGGCGGACGCAGACCACTTGCAGGCTCTTGAGTCGTTCCATGTGCTCTGCGGTGACGCAGACTGTGATGCATTGAGGGGGCTTCTCGAGAGGGTTTCGGCCAGGGGAGGGACTAATGTCTCGCTGGTTATACTTTCGACTAACGCCTTCCAATCTGTCTATGCCTCTATGGTTGGCCCCTGATCCCTCGCTGCTCTCCACCATTCGCCCATCAAGAAGAGTGGATCTCCTGTGAGCTCGAGCTCTGATGGCTCGCAGAGGCGGCTACGGCTGGGCCCTCATGGCAGGCATCAACGCCACGCTTGCCGCCATCTCCGACAAGTTCTTTGTGCCTCTAGTACCAAGCTAACTCGTCCCTTTTCCTCCGATCTAATTCTTTTCTTACTGTACCTGCAACCTCCTTTAGGTTGCCTTAGCCTTCAGGCTATTTGTTATTGATGTTCAGTTCATATACATGGATTGTTGACTTAGATTCTCAGTATGATTTAGCGACTTCGATGGTAGATGTGGCCCTCTTATGTTCAGAAGCATAACTGGGATCATGGAGAAATTACTCTTTCTCTTCTTCTTTTTTAAGAAATAGAGAAACTACTCATCGATGTTAACTAAAACTATGGTAAAGAAGTTTAAAATCAGCTTGTGAAAGTACCTCGATAGTATCGGTTTAATTTCTCCTACTAATGTGTTAGTACTACTGCCTTAGCTTTGGAGCCCATGGTTGATAATCTCACTAAGTTTGATCTCACCTTACACAGTTGCTGAAATATGGCATGGCGATACTTTTCAACGTGACAATGTGGGGATGCTATGTGAACAGCCTCAAAGCTTTGTCGTCGCTCCAGGCAACCGTCACAAACTTTGCTACCAACTTCATCTCGGCAGGTCTAGTAGGGTATTTTCTGTTCTAGGAGCCCCCACCTTCTAAGGTAATATGCCAATTGTCCATTTTTTCGGCGTGGCAGTAACTCATCGAGCAAGCTTCTAATGCAAAGCAAACAAAATGCAAGTGTATTTGTTTTAGTTTATGGCCAAGAAATTCGCTCTTTTCCCCCTTTTTAAATAATGTGGATTTTCCTAGGTTGATTTATTGCCTTGCATCTTGCTTAGTAGGACTGAACAAGTGTATCCATAGTACTAAGGAAAATTGCCTGCAACAGCTGACAGGTAGATTGGTTAAATATGAACTAAGCTTTGTCATAAACTCATAATTATAGAATGGCTAGTTGGCTACTGCAAGATCTGATGCAATTTCATTTCTTTATTAAATGGAAAATACTGGTTACTCATTTTTTTCTCTTTTTTAGTTAACATGTACACAAAACATGTTTTTGTTGTTTACTAAGCTACACTCACCTTTCGACTTGGGGATGCTTTTATACAGTGGTTTGCAGGTGCTAGTCTTATCATTGTTGGCGTATTTATTCTTAGCAAATCAAGCGTTGAGAATAAATCGAACTCTGATAAGAGGAAGTTGTTGCCAAATTAGTGTTAGCTGTGACATAAATTGAGTCAGCTTGTACTTTTGTATCTCTGGAAAGTTTGTCAATCCCAGTGCAATGCTAAATATCATAATAACTTGACCATTTGGATAACACGGTGTGTCAATTATGGTTTGCATCTTAAGTTAATATATTTTGTAATTATTCAAGTAACTTCAGCTTGTCTACTAACTAGGACATCCATTAGTTGCCCCTCCAGTTTAGATCCACCACTCACATTGTAAGTATGAAGTGAACGTACATCTAGGAATTGCTTGTTATTTTGATTTGAATGTGAGAGTATCCAAACTGTGGTAACATCATGTAGAAGGAGTATGCTGATCTCTATGGTAAAAGTGACATCGCAGTTAATCCGATCTCTTACTATTTGTAGACATCTATGATCTTGTCGGCACTGCCACAGATGATGTTGTGCATGGGTGTTCCATGATAAAGCAATGTAGGCAAGGCAGAAGTAGCCATCCATCAACTAGGTATGCCCCAATTTTTCCTGGCCCTGGCATTGTGGTAATGCTATCATGAATAATAGTTTGCCAAATATTCCAAATGCTATTTCATATCTGGAAAAGTGCTTTAGCTGCTACATGCTTATTTAGCTGTTCTATTCATCTGCATGGGATGAATGTTCTTTGCAGTTTGCTGATAGCTGAACTTGTGTTATCGACAGACTGTTAGATTTCTTTTACCTTTGATAAAAATGGTCTTCACTTTATTTCTCTTTTCAAATTGAGAATATATAGTTGATGGTTTGGACTGTTCGATAAACTTGTGTATAGAATAGAAATTTTTATCACCCAAAGGCTTGACTGGTTATTTAAGATGGACTTCTAATATCAATTATGCTTCCCAAGTCTATGTATTTCAGTTTAGTAAAACATCTTCTTAGCTTTTAGGAACTATTTCTTGTGCTTACTAATTTTTTCACTCCAATCTACCTGCAATTCAAATTGTGTCATGAAGTTCATCTATTTATCATGCATCTGTGTATACTCAGGTTAGATTTTCAGCAACATGGTGCATTTCCTGACAATGATCTTCTTGTCATATGTGCATTTTCCTCTCACTATATCATTTGTTTAGTGAAAGTTGTGTGCTTGGACATTTTTAGCTTATTTCTTGAAAGATAATGCTACTTATGGAGGTGTGTCAAGCGGATTGAAAAATGAAGCCATTGGTAATGTCAATGTAGCGCTAGGTAAGCCTTTGCGCATCCATGCTATGACATGTATCACACATTGCAAAATTATTGCGGTATATCTTTTGTTAAATCATCTGTTGTTAAAGTATATAAGTTTGACTTATATGTTATCATTTTTCATGCAGGTCAACAAGACAAATTGATAGTTCTTCACATTGACAGCAGAACAATGATGGACAACAAAGATGAAAGAGCTAGATTATGTTAGATATCGTGTATTACAATTTAAGAATAATTCATAGAATTCTTGTACTCTATTTTGTACATGTCACGTTCGCCAATGTATCGTTCTCTCAATAAATACATATATTTACTTCCTTCTTTATACGAGTACAATTTATTGTCAAAAATGTGTTTAGCCTTGTGGGCCTAGCTTAATTATTACTTTCTGTAAAACTTTAAAATGATGAATCTTTTAGAATACTAATTGTTGGAAGAATATTTTATCACCTTAGTGGGACCCACTCCACAGGGAAAATACCTGCTTAACATATTAAGAAATGTAACTGCCTTGCAAAGGTCAATTGTACCCCTCATTTGTACTTATAGGCTAGCTTTTCCCCAAGGGGCATTTTGGTCATTTGTACAGGCTTGGGAGCCTATAAATACCCCATGTATCTCTCTCATTAGGAGGGAGAGCTCTCTTAAGCAATATATGAAGGCAAGACCCCAGGTGAGCCTCCGGGAGGAACCCTCGAGCCCCCCGTAGGCCACCGACAGGAGTAGGGCGGTCCTCTCGGACCCCCGAACCTGTATAAACCCCCGTGTCACTCTCACTCTTGTGGACGACGGCCCGTAGCATGGCTGATATCCGCCCCCCTCACTCGTGTTTGGTTTTTGCACCATCCACATTGGCGCCGTCCGTGGGGACGTAGCTAATCGACAGAAGGCTATGGCTCCTACCAAGAAGTACTCCAAGTCCACGAGGCCTCCTCCTGCTCGAGCATCGAGAACCCATGGACGGCCGTCCGTTCTCGAAAAACCCAAAGCGCGAGTTATCTTCGGAGATCGGGCTATTCACCCTAAAGGCGAACAATGTCCTGCGCATCCCCGGGATGTCAAGCGTTCCCACATCCATCGCACCAACCGGCGAAGTGTCTGGCCAAAGGCAAGAGGCCCGAAGTGTCATCGACGCTCCAAGGCCGTCCGCGGCTCCTGGGGAGCTCAGCGCTATTAATTGCCAAGCAATGGTGGAGGCAACCGCAAGGCAGGTGGTGGACTACATGATGGCCGCATATCGTACTCCCAATGGCCTTCAACACGTCTCTCCGCTCCCAGCACCACCTTCAATTCAAGTGGCCTCTGACCCGGCCGCGCGGGGAGCTTTCCTCGGAGGGGTGCAAGGGGGACTCCTTTCAACCTCCCTCCACTTGCCTCTGGCCGGTGATGAGCAGGGGCTCCTTCTGGCCGATGCACCCGCCTAACTCGGATGGGGAGGCTCGGCCCATTCCATTCTGATTCATCCGTCGCCTCAACCTCTGAGGCTGAGTTCGTGCCCTCTACAATGGGCGCTCCACCCCCTCTTCAAGCTCCTCGCTTGGGCAAATCTTTGCAGGAGATGGTGAACCAGCTCCTCCGGTTAATGCACATCTCCACCCCAAGGTGTTACTTGGCGGGGCGACTAGGGGCAGTGGGACCAAAGTTGCTCCCGGTGCCCCTTCACCCTTGGTGGGCGAACCATTCCACCTATCATAGCCCAAGGGTACTCGCCAAGCCACGAGGATTCACATCAAGGAGGTTGTAGCCAAAGGCGGTCGAGAAGGGCATGTACTCCGCGGGCACTAGGCGTGTCCCGTGCCTGTCGGATCATTGGGGAGCATGGTGCCACCGTCGTGAAAAATGGATGTTGAATCGCTAATCTCCGACCGAGATCAAGGCAGTAAGGCAGCAGGCGCTCAACTCGCCGATGCGCTTGCACCATCGCCGCCACCGCGAGCATCTAGCTCCTCCAGCTCAGGAGAGCCCCGCCACCGCCGTCGTCGCACTGCGCGATCACCATCACCACGCGCACGAAGGGACAGGGGCGTCCCGGAGACTAGGAACCCTCTCGCAAGAGATATCTGCAAAACTCCTTTCCAACCGAAGTTCCGCCAGCCGCTGCAATTCCTGGAAGTGTACTCCACTACGATTCGGGCTGGGGGAGGTGGAGAGGTAGAGATGTGCAATCGCCTCCATTGTTCCTCTCCGGAACGGCATGTTCTTGGTTCTTCAACCAAAAGAAAGGCTTCATCTATTCTTGGGACCAGGTGAGGAAAGAGTTAGTATAAATTTCCAAGGAAGCTATAAGCACCCCATGCTCCCCAACCAGCTCTTTACTATCAAGCAACAAAAGGGTGAATCCATAAGAGAATTTCTTAAGAGCTTTTCTAAAGTGAGAAGCCAAGTGGCAGATGCCCCAGACTCAACGGTCATCAATGCTTGCAAGGAAGGGCTGCTCACGGGAGAACTCAATCGCGCTTGGGAGAGATCCCAGGGGCGACCCATGAGCTCTTCGAGGTCGTGGAAAAATACGCCCGGGGAGAGGAAGATGACCTGGCCAAGAAGGGACTTCGCCCGCAGGATGAAAGCATCTCCCCAGGGAGGAGGTCAAAAGGCTCCTTCGGAAAGAGGGGCAAGGACCGGAGGGATCAATCCGATGGCTGACGCGACTCCAAAGTCCTCGTCATGACCGACGCACCTCCGCAGGAGCGTGGGGGCAACTCCACTAGAGGACCCAAGAAGGAATCGGGCCCTAAAGCCCACTAGAAGGGGCGTTCTGACGAAGGCCGCAATGAAAGGAGGAGCAACCCAAGTCAAGGAGACGGGCGCTGGTGTGCCTACCACAAGATGAACGGGCATGATACGAATGAGTGCCGTCAGTACGCCGCTGAAATAGCGAAGCTCCTCAAACATGGCCCTGGGCTGCGTCAGGCGTCGCCACCACATCCCACGGCTGTAGAGGCGATGCCTCTTCAGGCAATTCCACCACCCCAAGCACAGGCCCCTGGTGATCTACCCCTCGGGCAGCACTTGTAAGATGTTGAGCATGAACTTCCTTTCCAAGCGCCGCAAAGACAAGTAAATGTCATAATAGGGGGCTCAACCTCCGGGCATGCATCAAAAGCATGTGAGTACGCCCAGAAATCAGCGTCGTGGGGTGGCTCCTCAGCGTCCCTCCCAAATGGGCAAGCATTTCTCTTAGCTTCACGGTGATGATGCACAAGGCTTAAGGTTCCCTCATGGCGCGCCTCTTAATGCTGCTACAATATCCAATTGTGAGGTCTCCGCATCCTTGTCGACGGAGGAAGCTCGACAGATATACTCTACCTGCGTGCGCTCAAGGAACTATGGGAGTCGCGGGGGGGCTATCATCCTGGCATCCTACTGCCATCCGATCGCCCTCTCGCCGGCTTCGTACCAGGAAAATCCATTCAACCCCTTGGGAGGATCGAACTCCTCATGACGTTCAGATCACAGAAGAATCACCGCACGGAAGCCGTCAGGTTCGATGTCGTTGACATCGAGTCCCCATTCAATGCTATCATGGGAAGGGCAACTCTCAACCGCTTCTGTGCAACGGAACATCAAAACTACCTGTGCTTAAAGATACCAGGCCCTCGCGGGGTCATCTCCGTGAGGGGTGATCAAGACTTAGCTCGCCGTCTATACCACAAAGCAGCAGCTAACTCCGGCGACATCAACTTTCTCGAACCCAAGGAGCCAAAGGAGGAAATGCCCCTACCTCTCTCACCAAGGCACACCAAGGATGTACCCCCTCCAGCGAGGTGCTCCCTTAAGCCTCGTTCAGAGGAGGACCTGCAAGAAGTACAACTCTTCGACTAGGGTGGCCCACGGTCTCTTAGAATCGGGGTAGTTATCCCAGGAAAGATGGAGAAGGAGCTAATGGAGTTCTTAAACACCAGCATATTCGCTTGGATACCGTCAAACATGACACTTTTTTTGGACGTTCATGAGGGCCTTTGCACCTCTCATATCACGCCAAGGGCAACCGCAGCAGAAACACTTTGCCAAGGCTTCAATCAGCTCACAATGGCGCAGGATGCCCTTGACATGCTCAGGAAGCATGAAGGAAAGATGGTAGCCAATCACAACGATCCTGCTAATCCCCTACGCACCATACCAATCACCTGGCCTTTTGCCCGATGGGGAATGGACCTGCTCGGGCCATTCCCACCGGGTAAGGGGGGCTATAAGCGTGTGGTAGTATCAGTGAATTACATCACCGAATGGGTAGAGACGGAGCCCCTAGCCTCCATCATGCCTCGCTCCATGATGGAGTTCCTTTGGAAGAATATCGTGCGTAAACCGGTGTTCCTAAAGAACTCACGATGAATACGATACCCAATTCGACGCTCCGACCTTGGATATTCTGTAACTCCATCAGGACCACTCTTCGCTTTGATACGGTGGCTCGTCCAAAAACCAACGGGGCCGTGGGAAGAACCAATGGGTTAGTCCTGCAAGGAATACGTCGCCGCCTTGAAACAAGTGCACTCAAGCGGGGAACCGGGCGGAGAGCTCCCGGCATCCTAGGGGGCCTCGCATGACCCCAGTGCTCCACTAGAATGGCTCCGTTCTCGCTCATGTACGGGGCTGAAATTGAAGTATCCTCCTTGCCCAGATCTGTCACCGCTCTCTCCAATTGGAAATGCTCTCGGCACCACTACCGCCCACTTCACTCAAAAGCGAGGACAATCGCAAGATTGAGGTGGACTTCTTGAAAAGAAATCCATAAGTTTTATGCTTAAGACTCTCTTGTATGCCCCTGTGGCACCTATCGAGATGTAAACACCATCTTACTTAATGCAATGAAGACGTGAGGTTCCTACATGATCGCACCATTTATGCAATTATGGCTTGGATCGAGGGTAGTCCCTTAACACGCTACTGTTAAGGGGTTGACCTGTTTTGTGAATGTCTTCTCAATTTTGTGCTCATCGACGATTGAGAGGTTTGCCTTCTAACACGCTGCAATAAGATAGGCTGCTCCTAACACGCTGTTGTTAGGAAGCAGACCCGTCCTACAAGTCTCGCTTGTCTCACACAAGCTCTCGCTAACCCTTCCTCTGCGAAGGATGTCACCTCCGTGGTGCATAGGGCGTACGACCTCTGCGGTCTCCCCTAACAAAAGTCCATGGTGGCTTGGGCGTCGTCACCTCCACCATGGCGGCTCATGTCCCATCGGCCTAGGGCATGGCGACCACCCTCGTGGTGCGTGGGGCGTCGACCTCTGTGGTCTCCCTAACAAAGTCCATGGTGGCTTGGGCGTGCTGCCGCCTCCACCATGGCGGCTCATGTCCCATGGCCCTAGGGCATGGCGACCACCTCGTGGTGCGTGGGGCACTCGACCTCTGCGGTCTCCCTAACAAAGTCCATGGTGGCTTGGGCATCCGTCGCCTCCACCATGGCGGTTCGTGTCCTCTGGCCTAGAGCATGGCGACCACCCTCGTGGCGCATAGAGGCGTCACGACCTCCATGATCTCCCCTAGCAAAAGTTCATGGTGGCTTGGGCGTTAAATGCGCCTCCACCATGGCGGCTCGTGTCCTACTAGACCTAGGGCATGAGCAACAAATTTAACCCGATACCAAGTTGATGGATGTCTTTGAGGACCCGTCCCCTTAGGCTCCGGGCCATCGCCGAACGACCTCCGGGTCCCGCATGCCTAGCTCCATTGCCGCAAGGTTAACCATTCTCATGCATTCTGATCACCGCAAAAACCCACCTATGGGATAAAAGGGCTTCATTGCCCTCATAGTTCGATGCCCACAACTTAGCCTCGTGGGCGGCTGCAGATGTGCCGTGACTTACTATCGGGAGCACCGTCCAAGGTGCCCATGAGTTAGCCTCATGGGCACCTCCAAGTCCACTAGGGGCTACCACCCCTAGTGGTAATTCGGTGCCTCGTGACTTAGCCTCGTGGACGCCCCTCCGGCGTGCCTGTGATTTAGTGTTGCAGGCACACCTTCAAGATACACATGAGTTAGCCTCATGGGCATCTCCAAGTCCACTGGGGGCTACCACCCTTGTTGGCCATTCAATGCCCAACGACTTAGCCTCGTGGGTACCCCCTCCGATATGTCCATGACTCAGTCTCATAGCCAGCTCGAACCATCTAACGTTGACCTGGCTCGAATATTGATCAAGGACCATCATGCTCGCATAACGCTATCGCCTCGGAGATCTTAGTATCTAAAGTGATGGGACTCTACTTGTCCCACGTCAACGACTTCGATCAATGCTCATGTCGAATGAATATTATCTTGCTATAAGAAATAAGTGTCGATCATTCTCTCTTTCCCACAGAGACGCTCGTGTTATCTAACTATCCCTGCAACGTTTCTAGGTCGAACTGCGATGATTCTGAGGAGTTCTACTTTGACAACTCTCATCAAGCCGCAGAGCAAGAGGACGACTTCGCCTACAGAGGCCTCGCTCCGACGCATCGCCCGACTCGAAAGCTATGCCTCGGCTCGGCAGCCTCGCGTCCAAGACTGCGCCTACTTAGGTTTTACTTTGACGCGCCACCCGCCTCGAAGGCTATGCCTCGGCTCGGCAGCCTCGCGTCCAAGACTGCGCCTACTTAGGTTTTACTTCGACGCGCCGCCCGCCTCGAAGGCTATGCCTCGGCTCGGTGGCCTCACATCCACAACTTTGCCTCCACAGACTTCGCTTCGACACGCCGCTCACCTTGAAGGCTATGCCTAAGCAGAGCGGCCACACGTCCACGACTTCGTCTCCACAAGCTTCGCTTCGACACGCCGCTTCCCTCGAAGGCTATGCCTCGGCAGGGCGGCCGCTCGTCCACGACTTCGCTTGCACGAGCTTCGCTCGGACGCATCCCCTACCTTGAAGGTTGTGCCTCGGTGGGGTGGCTCTGCATCTAGTACTTTGCCTTCAGGAATGGAACAACAAAAACCACCCCACACGAAGGGCCAACGAGAAGCGGCAATCTACCCCTATGCCTCGAGCTGCGTCGAGCCAGAATTTGGTTAAATTTCGAGCATCTGAATTCCCGTCAAGCCAGAATTTGGCCAAGTCTTTGGCGCCCTAGAAAAAACGCCCTACTAAGTGCACGTCAAAAAGGATATTCAATAGGATATAAGACCTCAGCACTCTTGTTTATCCCTTGGGCGCCCACGAAGGCGCCCAACGGACAGGGGGGCTAACGTTGTTGAGGAATCCTACCACCTCTCGTCTAAAATGTTCTAGAGGTGTTGAGGAATCCTACCACCTCCCGTCTAAAATGTTCTATGCTTCGACAAGTCTACACAAGGGGCGTACTTAAGCCCCTTGCCATAAGCAACAGCCTGACCCATTGGAAGTGGTTGAGGCTTCTTGGACCACATGCCTCGGCGCCCGCGCACCCTGTCGCTACTCCAAGGCTCGTGCCCCAACACCTCACCGCTCTAAACGCCCTGCGCATCCCGTGAGTCGTCAAAGCAATTCAGAAGAACAGAACAACTCACACACGCTATTCAAAAGCACTCATACCCCCGAAGAACACCCAAAACAGAGAAGTGTTTTTCGATGCAATATCAAATCACCCCTGGCGAAGACCATCCCACACGGCATGGGATGAATGACACCCTTCGGAGAGAGGCACGCGGCTCCAATCCCTTCGGAGCGACTCCATGCAGCCGCCGAAAGGCCACCACCTCGCTTGCTCCGCGGTGCCCTCACGCCTCGCGCCCTTGAAGCCTCATGCCCTCAGGGCCTCGAGGCTTGCGCCCTCACGGTGCCCTCGGGGCCTGATGCCATCGGGGCCTCGGGGCCTCACGCCCTCGCACCCTTGCGGCGTCAAGCCCAGCGTGCCTGGCGGCGTCACGGCCTCGGGGCCTCGTGCCCTCGCGCCCTCGGGGCCTCGCGCCCTCGCACCCTTGCGGCGTCGAGCCCAGCAGTGCCTGGCGGCGTCACGGCCTCGGGGCCTCGTGCCTCGCGCCCTCGGGGCCTCGCGGTGTCCTTGCGCCCTCGGGGCCTCGCGCCTCGTGGCACCCTCGTGCCCTCGGGGCCTCGCAGTGCCCTCGCACCCTCGCGCCCTCACGACACCCTCATGCCCTCGGGGCCTCGTGGTGTCCTTGCGCCCTCGGGGCCTCGGGGCCTTGCGCCCTCGTGGCACCCTCGTGCCCTCGGGGCCTCGCAGTGCCCTCGCACCCTCGCGCCCTCGCGACACCCTCATGCCCTCAGGGCCTCGCGATATTCTCACACTCTCGCGGTGCCCTCGCGCCCCAGGGCCTCATTGGTTTTTACGCCCTCTCATGCCCGACACACTAAACTTTGGTCAAGCCATGACACTCCCTGAACAAGAAAGCTACTCTCTTGGGCATGCATGCATGAGAAATTGAGATCAATCAATGAAGGGTGTTTCCATGTAGCAATCCATAAAGAGAGACCATCCTACATCCTAGTCCTCAGCTGGTTCCTGCCCTCTAGGTCATGCAAAAATTTCCTCCCACATGGCATTGTCACTCTCTCACTATGCTAGACTGCTCTGTTAGGAAACATGCCGCTGGTTGGCTCCTGGTGCCATGCCATCTTCCACACGGGCAAGTGGTCCTTTGGTCAAGGAAGGCATCGTGCATGCCCTAGAGTGGCGAGCAAGGTGGCGGCGAGGACATGGGCTGGGGCCGAAACAAAGCGTCCTAGGCCTGCGTTGTTGACAGTGAACACTACACTAATGGCTCACTATTATTGAGTTGATTCTTCAACTAAAATTGGCGGCGAGATATTATTTGCAATCTTGCCAATAAGTTCTACTTCTCTGACGACTTACGCAAGATTTACGTCGAAGCAACTAACCATTGCACAATAACAAGTGAGCATCCATTTCATAAGCGTCAAAAGATCTAGGCACATTCATACCTTTACCAGCGGTCAAGAGAAATTATTTGCGAAACTCCAACACCACCTTTTGATTAATAACATCGGCCAAAACACTAGAATAGTTCAGCGAGAAGCGGGCATTATAGAGTTTGCGTAACCACTAGCTCACTTGAGTCTTGACTAACGGAGCGGCAAAGGGTGACCTACATGCACCTACTAGTACCAAACTTGGGCGCCGGCAAAGCTCAAAGGCGCCACAGCAAACCGGCGACGGCGCCTTGCACCAACTCACAAGGCAGTGAAAAAAAAAAAAGGAGATGACTTTGGCAACTCCACCTGGCCTTCGGCCAAAGTGCAGGCGCCACGGCACTTTGGCGCCACTGGCGATTGGTTACAAGTTAAAACAAGCAATTACATACGTAAGGGACCAGCATACTGGCACTCCAGCGCCACAACGCGGCGGCATACTGCGCCTGGCGCCTGCGCCTGCGCCTGCGCCTGGCGGTGGCGCCCGACACCACAGCACCATGGCACGCCTGGCGCCTGCGCCTGGCGGTGGGCGCCAGCGCCACGGCACCGCGACACCTGCGCCCTAGCGGGTCTCTACTGCGGCGGCGCCCTATCCTTCGAATCAGAACAAGGAAAAAAGAAGGGGGCGGGGCTGCGCCTTTCATGGACTTCATGCGAGAGCTTGCCGTGTGAGCCGAGCCGCGCGGCGGATGTGTGGAGGCAGCGTGTACAAGTCCGTCTCGGCTCGGACTTACTGCGCCCAAAGCCATCCTGCGGCCTGAAGCACCGCGCGCGGGACGCCTGCGGCTCGGGCGCGGCGTCGGCGCGGCCCCCCCGGCCGTCTGGCCGCCAACATCTGCGCCAGGTGGCGTCGCCGAATACCGACACTGGGCCTCATCCACGACATCAAGCACGCCGTCACCATCCCGTCATGGCCAAGGCCCGCGCCGGCCCGCCGTCGAGCCCCGGATCACGGAGGCCATCGGCGTGGACTACGTCGGCAGGCGAGGTCCTCGCCCTTGCCGGCAGCGCCCACCACATCAACAAGCACAACTTCCATATCCCGCCCGTCTCACGGTGCGCGACCTCTGCGAGGCCCTTCGCGCGCATCCGCGAAGCGCCGCCATGATCCGCACCAAGGGTGAGGCGGCACCAACATCATTATCGAGCCGTCGCCGGCGCTGCGCCGCGACCCACAGGCCCGTGAGCTCCGGCCACCGGAGCCGCCGCTCAGTTCTCTCTCCGCTCGGGGCGCCTCGGTGTCGGCGTCCCCAGCGTTGTGCGAGGGCCCACCGCCGCAATGGCCGCCCTCGTCGGCCCCATCGCCGAGATGCCGCTGCGAGCTTCGATGACGGGCGGTTTAAGCCTGCCTCCTTCTCCTCTGCCGCGTGAGCTCCTTCTTCTCCTTCGCATGACCACCTCATGACTCATCATGGAGTGGATCCTCGCGCAATCGCGAAGTGGCACCGCTCACCTCCGGCGAGCTCTCACATAGCAGCCAGCCCTCTCAGCGGTGGTGGCCCGAGCACGACATCCGGGCAGTGAGGAGGCGGCAGGGCGACGTGGGCTGAGCCTGAGGCCTTGTGCCATGTGGCCCAGAACTGGGCGGCAGCGAGCCGCGGATAGGCACCAAAGGGAGCCATGCGGCTAGGAGAAAAGGCAGGGCAAGAAAATGAAATGGGGAAGAAGCCTATGGGGATAAGAAAGAAAGGACAGGAGATAAAAAAAGGGATAGAGCTCACGTGTGGTTATTTGTCTTTGACGAACATCCGTAAAGACAAGGTGAAGAAAAAGCAAAGCACATGCATTCACGTGAAGACATCGAGGAACCAAAGCGCCGATTCATTGCCGTACAAATCGTCCTCGAATGCGGCGGGACCCATAAAGAGGTGCATCTCGACCCAAGCAAATATCAAGAGCGCGCAAAGCGAGTGCAACATTTGAGAGAAAAGCGGCGATTTTCCTTTGGCTAAAGCGATATGAGAACCGGCATTTTCAACAACTTCTAGTTGAATCCGCTCGATAGCGTCTTGCATGCATGCTCAAGACCTGCTGCGAGACGACCTCGCGCCTCTGACCTCGGTGCCCGTCGTATCGCGACCTCGATACCCAGCGGCCTCGTGGCACCCGCGGCCGTCGACCCCTCGGCGTCTCCACCGCCGCGCGGCCCGTCACGCCCCTCGTCGGCCGCCAGCGCCTCGAGGCTCCTCGTGCCTCTGAAGCGTCCACCGCGCGCCCTTCCGCGCCTACAAGACCAGAGGATCCTGGCAGCCGGAATGCAACTACCGTTCGAGAACCACGGGACTCTTCGGGATATCAACCTCTGCCTGAAAGGCTCAATCCAAAACTGTCCCTTTGACGTTTCCCCTAGAACGCCAAGGGACAGGGGGGCTACTGTTGGAAGAATATTTTATCACCTTAGTGGGACCCACTCCACAGGGAAAATACCTGCTTAACATGTTAAGAAATGTAAGCGCCTTGCAAGGTCAATTGTACCCCTCATTTGTACTTATAGGCTAGCTTTTCCACCAAGGGCATTTTGGTCATTTATGCAGGCTTGGGAGCCTATAAATACCCCATGTATCTCTCTCATTAGGAGGAGAGCTCTCTTAAGCAATATATGAAGGCAAGACCCGGTGAGCCTCAGGAGGAACCCTCGAGCCCGTGAGGCCACCGAGCAGAGATAGGCGGTCCTCTCGAACCCCGAACACATATAAACCCCGTGTCACTCTCACTCTCGTGGGCGACGGCCCGTGCTGCGACCGGCGTCCGCCCCTCGTGTTTGGTTTTGCACCATCCACACTAATATGGGTCATAAACAATTATAAAAATAATTTGCTGTCCAAGATAGCAACGCATAAAAGTGCTGGCCATGCCTAGATATATCCGTTGCTACCTTGCAACGCTTTTTGTACTCGTTACTAACACTTTTATATGTATTGTGATAGACCTTTGCAACGGCCTCAATGACAACGCATACGAAATGTGTTGGCATAGATCATAGAAACAGTTATTTGGACATATAGCAACACATACGAAATGTGTAGCACCCTAGCCATTTCGCTTCTCCTATTGCATTCAAGACTCCTACACCAGCACCTCGCCAGCTACTCTAGGATTTCGCAGCTTCGGCAAGAACAATAATACCAACAATCAACAGCCCAGAAGCATCAATCATGCTGCAAGAATAACCTATTTCAACTGTTAGTAATTGAGACACTACACCAGCAACTGCCCGCAGAAGCAAGCTCCATCGCCTATCAGATTCAATTTGGGAGCTACTCCAACCAAAACCCCTATGCTAGGAGCAGGACATAGAGCTCCTTAGGCTCCAGTTACAGCAGCCAAGACCCCACAGCCTTTTGAGAGAGGCCGTGTGAACTATGTCATAGTGGAGGAAGCCCAGATAGCCCCGGACGTCGTGCTGGGTAAGTTCCTAGTTAATTCAACACCTGCTACTGTCTTGTTTCATTCTAGAGCTTCGCATTCGTTTGTTTCTTGGAGTTTTGTTGCAAAGCACCAGCTAAAGGTTTTGACTCTTAAAAATGCTTTATTGGTTCAATCCCCCAATTTGGAGTTGAGTACGAACCAAGGTTGCACAAAAGTTAGAGTAACCATAGAAGGGGTAAAATTTCTAGCCAACCTCATAATCATCGATGCCAAGTCCTTAGATGTGATTTTGGGTATGGATTGGCTTGCTTATCACCAAGCAGTCTTGGATTGTGGCGGTAGAAGCATCTCTTTGGTCAGTCCAGTGGGAACCAAAGTAAAATTTGAAGCCTCCACGGAAAAGCATAAAGGAGCATTAGTCTGCAGCATCAATATTGTATCTTTGGAAGATGTGCTAGTGGTCAAAGAGTTTTTGGATGTCTTTCCTGATGATTTGCCCGGGATGCCACCAGTTAGGGACCTAGAGTTCATCATCAACCTAGTTCCTAGAACTTCAACCATTTTAAAGAGACCTTACCATTTGCCTATTGACGACTTAGTCAAGCTAAAGAAGCAAATCGAGGAGATGTAAGATAAAGGTTTTGTCCGACCAAATTCTTCACCCTGGGGAGCCCTAGTGATCTTTGTTGCAAAGAAGGATGATACCCAGCGGATGTGTGTGAATTATCGCTCACTCAATGAAGTCACAATCAAGAACAAGTACCTTCTACCTAGGATCGACGATTTATTTGACCAGTTGAAAGTAGCCAGGGTGTTCTCCAAGATAGATTTGAGGTCAGGATTGTAATACTCCAAATTTCGATTAGAGAAAATACTATTCGGGAGGGGGAAGCTTATTCAATTTCGTGTGCATCAAAGTTTACGGTGGGAGTTGGACTCAAATTCTATTTTTCTTAGCGCATTTGGACTTTGGGCTCTTGGCCCATTGTGCAGCAGCCTCTAGTGGGCCGGCCCATGTGGAATAGAAAAGGGGGTGCCCCTTAACCCTAGCTACCCACCTGTTCTCCCCCTGGCCGAAATCCTCCACCCGTGGCGGCTCCCTGGCTCCATGCTCCTCCCTCTCCACCATTACCACACCAACCCCCCAAGGATGGCTTCCCCCCCCTCTGTTCCTCCTGGAAGCACGGTGCCCTACTCCCCTCGTCGTGGCGGACCGCCGTCCGCCCCTAGCTGGCCCTGCCCACATCTCAACCAGCAGCTGCCCCCGCCTCCTCCGTCGGTCGGGCTGCGCTGCACCTCCTCCTCCGCCATTCCCTCCCAAAAACCCTAGCCACGCTCAGATCCGGAGGGGAATCGGGAGGCGCAGCCGCATCAGCGACCGCCGACGACCTCTCGGGGGGCTCCACCGCCTCAGCGACCTTCGGCGACGCCTCAGGCGACTCGACGCCACCGTATGGGCGTGGTGGTGCGTCGCGGACGCCGCACCCGGCCACCCATC
Source organism: Phyllostachys edulis (assembly GCA_036346405.1). NCBI lineage: Eukaryota > Viridiplantae > Streptophyta > Magnoliopsida > Poales > Poaceae > Phyllostachys > Phyllostachys edulis. Next base: position 17,687,466 of record CM070567.1, read on the forward strand.
CCGTAGCGCCTCCTCCTAGCGCAACTCAAACGTGAAGGTTCGTGCGGTCCCCGTCTCGGCACCGCGGCCCCCGGCCTCCCTTCGCGTGTCGGCTCCTCTCCGTGTGTGACTCCTTGTGGGCTCCCCCTAGTTACCTGACACGACGCCACCGCCGGCACCGCTTGCGCCCCCGCCGACCTCCTCTCGGCCCTGCTCAACCCAGCCCCGTTGCTCAGCGCGCTCCCTCGGCTTCTCCCCTCCCGGCGCGGCCTGGTTCACCCATGCGCCCGGCTTGGTTTGGGGGCGGTTGCAACAACTTCTGTATGGGCTCCCTAATTTTCCCTCTTCTTCCTTTGGTTAGCTTATATTCAAGATTTTGATGCAGACTTAGTAGCATTTTCTTGGCATTTGCTACAAATTTCAGGGGATGACTTTTTCGTAGCAGACCGCGATTATGAAACATCATGGATCCTAAGCATGTCAACTGGTGAAAAATAGGATATTGCAAGAGGTGTGCCCTCCTTAAGGATATGCCCATGAATTGGTCTTCAAGTGGTAAAGAACATTCTAATCTGTTGGAGTAGATCCCCCGCAATGAACTTGTATCATCAATCTCAAGATTTCAGAAATACATTGCCTGTTGTGATACAGATGGTCAAAGGGTTCTGAAGCATGACTTGGATACCAGGGACACCTCAGATATTCATTTTACAAATTTTGGGGTCCTTGGGTTGCCATATTGGTTTGTTTGCCATCTTGAGAGAGTGTCAACCTAGCTTTTTTCTGAAGCTCCTGAGGAACAAGTTGTGCATGTTGTTGATGATAAACCTGCAGACGAAAAATTACCAAGACCCGAGAAGAGTGCATTTCACCTGTACAGTTAACGTCAGCCCCGGGACATGTGAGGTGGTGGTGGACCCCAGTGTTAGAGCGTTCCGCCGTTTGTCTTCCGTCTCACGGTTGAGGCAAGTGCAAGTATTATTATTGAGTTGTTATATTATATACTTGATGAATGTCATAGTTGATTGATGTTGATTGTTGCTTGATAATGTTGACGAGCCTAAATGCCATAGTTTAATGACGATGCTTACTACTTGGGAATGTCTATATGATGCTGCATGTTAATGTTTACATGATGATGTGTACATGTTACTATTTATATGGTGATGCTTGCATGATAAAGGTTATATGTTGATGGCAAGAATGATGAGACAAGGTGAGCAATGAGGCTACCTTGTGAATGATGAATCATGATAATGATAATGGACATGCGCATTTGCATTTCTGCATGTCTGCATGTTCATTTCTGAACCTTGGACTACGTGGTAGCCAAGAGCTGTTTCCTTGAGATCCCCGTCCTGCATTGGACAGGCCTGGTCCCCACACTTGCGGAGTGTGGGCTTTGGATCCCTGTGCCTAAGGGGCACAGGCTTAGAGTATGTATCGACGGATACATACTCAGCATTACCGGTAATTGCAAAGAAGTGAAGTATTTTGCATTCATGGCATATTCATTGCACTCCTACATAAGTTATGGATTTGTTGTTTAGCATATGATGCTGGCATAAGAGATGGATTGTGGTATAAAAGGTGGTTGTTCAGGTGGGTATTGTTTAATTCATTTGACTACTTATGGCGCTGTCATAAGACACGGATTTGAGGTAATTAGTGTTGTATTCATGACGGAATTGTTGGTTCCCTTTGACTGCTTATGATGCTATGTTTGATTTGCTCTTGCACTTTGCTGAGTCGTGGACTCACACTTGCTGTGTTGTGCTTGCTAGGTACCTCTCGAGGCAGCGACATGCATGGGAAGGGGTAGACTTGGTGCACGTCACATAAACACAACTCACACTGAATAACTTGAGCCATTTATCCACCAATTCATACTATTGTTAATTGCTTTAGTTTCAGTTTTGTGGCCACCCTTCGTGGTGGATGTTTTAATTGTGGTCATGGATGACCTATTTATGTTCTTGTTCATTTGTTCATTGAGTTCATTTAATTCTCGTGATGGGTTAGAATGTTTGGTCGATGGTTTATTGAGTTGATGAAATTAATTGGTTCATTAGAGTCTCAATAATTTGTAATAGGGTTGATTAGAAGATTATGGATGCCCTTTTGATTATGCTATAGTTGTTTAGCTTATTCCGGATGTCCTTTGATGATTCGTTAAATTGGATAATTTTGATTATTGATTGATGCTATATTAAACTGTTTGAACCTTCGGTATAGCCATCTATATAAAGGAGGTTCTGCCGGATTGTAGAGAAATGTCTTAGTTCCGTTTGGTTAAAATATTATTATTGTTTGAAAAATGGTTAAAGTTATTCCGTATTAACGTTGTACGTTAGTCTTTTAGGTAGCATCTTAGCTTCCGTATAACCAGGGTGTTATAAGGATACCATCAGTTGAAGATTCGCTAAGAGGATATTCCCAAGACAGCTTTCTCAACCTGATATGGATTGTACGAGTTCACGGTTATGTCTTTTGGATTGACCAATGCTCCTGCTTACTTTATGAACTTGATGAATAAAGTATTCATGGAGTATTTGGATAAGTTCGTCATTGTCTTTATTGATGATATTCTAGTTTATTCCAAGAGTGAGGAAGAACATGAAGAGCACCTTCGTTTGATCCTGAATAAGCTTAGAGATCATCAACTCTATGCCAAATTCAACAAATGTGAGTTTTGGATGAAGGAAGTCACTTTCTTGGGACACATCATGTCTGCAGAAGGAGTCACTGTCAACCCTAGCAAAGTCAAGGATGTGCTCAACTGGGAGTCACCCAAATAAGTGCCTCAGATCAGAAGTTTCCTTGGAATGGCAGGATACTACCGCCGGTTTATAGAAGGATTCTCCATAATAGCAAGACCCCTCACTCAGTTGTGGAAGGAGAAGAAAATTTCTTGGAAGCCAGAATGTGAGCATAGTTTTCAAGAATTAAAGAAGCGTTTGACCACTGTACCAGCGTTGATTTTACCTGATGTCCAAAAGGATTTTGAGATTTTTTTTGTGATGCGTCGCAACAAGGTCTCAGCTGTGTCGTAATGCAAGAAAGGAAGGTAGTAGCATATGCTTCATGTCAATTGAGACCTCATGAAGCAATTTACCCTACTCATGACCTAGAGTTGGCTGCTGTAGTGCATGCTTTAAAGATATGGCGTCATTACCTCGTTGGTAATCGTTGTGAAGTTTACACTGACCATAAGATCTTGAAATACATTTTCACTCAAGCTGATCTTAATATGAGACAAAGAAGATGGTTGAAATTGATCAAAGATTACAACATGAGAATCCATTATCATCCAGGCAAAGCTAATGTAGTAGCAGATGCTTTAAGTAGAAAGGTCTACTACAATACTGTGATGATCCAAGAGAGTCAGCCAGCATTGAATGAATAATTTCATAAGCTCAAACTTGAGTTGGTTGAAGAAGGTTTCTTAGCCGCTTTGGAAGTTCAACCCACTCTGTAGAATCAGATCATGAAAGCTCAGGTCGAAGATGCAGATATCAAAGAGATAAAGAGTAACATGAAGAAGGGTACATCCCTAAGATTTTCAGAGGATGAGCAAAGAACCATTTCGTTTGATAAACATAATTGAGTACCGAACCAGAAGGAGCTTAAGAAGTTCAAACTCAAGGAAGCACATGAAACCTTATATTCCATTCACCCTAGAAGCACTAAGATGTATCGAGATCTCACATAATTTTATTTGTGGCCTAGTATGAAACGAGAAATTACTGAGTATGTATCACAATGTGACATTTGCCAGAGAGTTAAAGCCGAGCATCAGAGACCTACTGGATTCTTGCAACCTTTGAACGTACCTGAATGGAAATGGAAAGAAATTGGCATAGACTTTATCATCAGTCTGCCAAGAACCAGAGCTAGCTATGATTCTATCTGGCTAATTGTAGATCGCATGACAAAAGTTGCACACTTCATTCTAGTCAATACTACTTACTCAGGAGATAGACTCGCAGAATTGTATATGACAAAGATAGTTTGTCTGCATAGTGTACCAAGAAAGATTGTGTCAGATCAAGGATCCCAGATCACCTTGAGATTACAGCGGAAGCGCATAACATTCACAGGCACTAACTTGAATTTCAATCTGACTTATCACCCATGAGCAGATGGGCAAACAGAAAGAGTAAATCAAATCCTATAATATACATTGAGAGCATGCGCCCTAGCAAACAGACTAGTTGGGATCAAAATTTGCCCTATACAGAATTTTCATACATCAACAGTTATCAATCAAGTCTGCAGATGCCCCTGTTTAAAGCTCTTTATGGAAGAAAGTGTAGAACACCCTTGTACTGGACCAAAACAGGCGAAGGGCAAGTACTTGGACCAGATATCTTGAAGGAAGCCAAAGATCAAGTTCGGTCAATTAGAGAAAAGTTGAGGACTGCTCAATCCAGGTAGAAGAGTTATGCTGATAATCGTTGCCGAGATTTAGCTTTCGCACCTGGAGACCACGTGTACTTGAAGGTCTCACATCTCAAAGGAATGTGTCGCTTCAGAGTAAGCAGGAAGCTCGCACCAAGATTCATCGGACCTTTTCCAGTTCTAGTCAGAAGAGGAGAAGTTGCTTACAAGTTGGAGCTCCCACCTCAGCTGTCAGATGTGCATGACGTCTTCCATGTGTCTCAGTTGAAGAAGTGTTTGCGTGTGCCAAAAGAGCAGATGCCACTAGAAGCCATTGATCTGCAGGAAGATCTCACCTTCAAGGAGCAGCCTGTCAAGATTTTGGAAGAAGCAGAGTGCGTGACAAGAAGCAAGATCCTCCGCTTCTGCAAGGTTCAGTGGAGCAACCACACTGAAGAGGAAGCCACCTGGGAGCGTGAAGAGGACCTGAAGGCTGAGTTTCCCCACCTATTCTCTAGTCAGTCTGAATCTCGGCGTCGAGATTCCCTTAAGGGTGGTAGGTTTGTAATATCCCAATTTTCATGGCTTTTTGAAAATTTTTGAAAATAAAAATAACCATTTGATTTTTATTGAAGTTGCTAAAGCTTAACTTGGAATTTTAGACAGCAAAAACAATTCAATATGAATTAATCAAACTTCAATTAATTCAAATTTGGTTTAAATGGGTTTTCTGGTATTTAAAGTCAAAAACCTATTTTGACCACCCTCTCGGTTTGGACCACCCTATCGGTTTCGACCACCTTCTCGGTTTCGACAACCTCTCGGTTTGGACCATCCTCTTGGTTTCGACCAACTTCTCGGTTTCAACCACCCTCTCGGTTTCTACTAGACCTGCCTATCAGCCTCCCCCTGGTCACCTTTGCCTCCCTCCCGTTGCTCGCCCGTGCCACCTATGTGCGAGCTCGCATCACCACTTATTTGCAAAAGTAAATGCGCCCGTGCCAATCCCACCCCTTTTTCCCTCGGCCATGTGCGCATTAAATATTGTCACCTCCGCCACGCCTATTCCCCCCCCCACTTGTCTCCTCCCCACCTGCCCCCATCCCCTCCCTCGCCTGCTCCAAGCCCGTGCGATTCGGAGCTCCACCCATGCCACGAAGCTTCTCTGCTATGGCTCCTTCCCCGTTAAATAGCGCCCCAGGAGCCCCCTCGTCCCCCTCTTGCTTTCCACTTGACTCTCCCTCCCTCTCTCACCCTTGTTTCACCATGCTTCAAGTTCACCTCACCTCCCTCTCTTCGCTAGTGCCCCCGCTGCCGGCCATCTTGTTGCCGCTCACCAACTCGCCGGCGGCTGCCTCGTGGTGTTCCACCGCTGCGTGCGCCACTGCCGCCGGCCCCGTGCCCCTCCTGTAGTCAAAACTCCTTCCGACTAGGTAGTCGCAACTCCTTCCGACCACCCTGAGCCCTTTCTCATCCACCCGGTTCCATTTCATCATTTCTTGTGTTTTCAAACTTCCGAGAGCCCGTTCTCCTTCGTCCGAGCTCCGATTCGAATGATCAAAATTTCTAAATTCAATACCTTTCTTTTGGTTCTAGTTTGGTAATTTTTGGATTTTATTTGGAATTGTTTTATTTATGTGGCTCTTTTCACACGTATAGATTCCGGCGTTTCTAAAGAATTCTTGGACCCGACGATCGAAGCAACTGAAACCTTCAATGAATGCAAGTCGTAGTCCTTTGATCATATTGAACCTATTTTATAAAATTATATTATTTTATATCAACCAGCATTGCTAAGTTATAATAAATGCTTTCGAGAATAGTTAAATGCCTAATTGTCATTATGCCTCCATGTATAATTGTAAATGACTTGTACCCTTGGACACCATAGGATGGTTAATTTTAGTTAGACATTATTTTAGTACCAACATGGGTATCGTATTTATGCTTAGCCATGCTTTAGTTATGCGATGGTCTCTCGATCACCTGATTCAATAATGATATATTTGACTTAATGAAATAAGGAATTGTGGCGCGGCCACTATTGTTAAAATTTGTTGTGCTATGGCAAGGGTTGACATTTGGTCGGGTTGAATCAAAAATGATTTCATACTCAGGCGGATGATCATGCAGTAAAATGGGAGAATTTTGGGATGTAGTTGCCTTGCCTGAGTAATCACTAAGGACTTAACTTTGTGCGCCATTGATCTGGGCCATACCGTACAACCACATGTCTAGGATGGGGTGGACCTAGCCGACTAATTAGCAATATTTTGGTTCGGTTCTATTAAGGGTTGATAAGCGGAGCAAAAGGGGGTCTAGAGTGGTGAAACCTTAGCGAGCAGAACCGAGTCAAAACAGAGTTTTGTAGAAGGCATGTGACTACACCTTCGGAAGCGTGCAATGTCTAACATTATAAGATGATTATCTCTTGTGGGTCAAGCTGTACAACCTCTGCAGAGTGTAAAACTATTTGAATAGTCGTGTCCCCGGTTATGGATAATGCCTGGTGATTTCACACGAGGGGTAGATCTTCTTTAAAATGTTGGAATGGTTAGGGTTGAATGGAATGGTTAGGAAGTGAACGGGGTGTTCACTAGTTGTTTCAAAGAACTTGATTACTTATGTATTAACCTTTTAAATCGTGCTTTACAATCTACTTACTGTATTTACTATTGATATTGCTTTCTACAAAATAGCCATAAAGCCGTCCTTGTTGAGCCTTGCATGAATACTATTTGCATACATTTCTCTACGACTTGCTGAGTACTCTAAGTACTCACGACTTTGTGCCACTTGTTGATCAGTCGCCGAAGAAGAACCAGACAACACTGAGTTCTACGAGGAAGATTACTTCAAAGAATATGCGAATTAGGTCGCGTCCTCCACTTGATTGCCTGTGGGCATGTCAAATGGCTACCACGAGTCTTTTTGGTTTCCACTACAAGTTTATCTTTTGTTGTTAAGTTCTGTGTGGCAACCTCTATAAGACTTGACCATAAGGTCCTTTTGCTACTAAGTAACATTAATTTGTTTGCTTCGTTAGCTATTTCGTTGTATGGATATGATTTCATCAATATTACAACTGTGTGAGCTAGCTGGTGATATGGGAATAGTTCAGAATATACAGAGGACTCGGGTCCAGTGACTCGGGGTTCCGACAACTACACCCTCGTCCGGCCCCCAGGGGCACTTCAGCCCCCTCGTCCGTGCCCCTGGAGCACGGTTGAGCCTCGGCCGCCCCCCTTGGGACACGGCACCCGCCCAACTTGATTTTTCTAAAACCTAGTTGCCGCTTTCGACGCCTAGATTCGCGCTGCCCCCCGCGTAAAACCCAACAATTTTGTCCCTTCGCTTCGCACGCGGCTATAAAATCGAGCGATGTGTTCTCATTCCCCCACATCAGAATCATTCCACTCTACATAGAGAGAGAATTTATCGAGCGAGAGGCAGCGCGATCGGCCGAAATGAGTTCCAATTTCTTTGCCGATTTCAGGATGTTTAGAGAAGTGTTTAGCGGTCGTTTTAGTAGAGTTAGTTCGACATCAATTGAAGATCTTCTAGAGAAGGTAATTTCTCTCGTATTTATGAATTGTGTAGTTATTGTCGAAGTATTTTGTCATAAATATTTAGTCGTATTTGAAATAGTTGTAGTTAATTAGTCGTATTATATTTTGTAAATTAGTTAGTTGTATTTAATGAAGTCATTGTTAGGTAGTCATAATTAATTTGTTGTAGTTAACTAGTCATAATTAAAATTCACAACTAAAATAGTCGTACTTCATTAACGTAATAATTTAGTCGTAATTAATTAGGCTTCATTAAATTAGTCATAGTTAGTTTTATCGTATTTAATTATTTAAAATGTGCTAGTTAGTTATTCATAATTAAATAGGCAATTAAATACTCATAATAAAATAGTCATCAATAATTAATCATAATTAAGTAATCATAATTAGTTAAGTACATAGTATTTTTAATTAGTCATCAATAATTAACAATAATTAATTAGTCCTAATTAGTTAGGCTTAAGTAAATAGTACTAATTAATTACTCATCAATAATTAGTCGTTAGTAGTCGGGATTAAGTAAATAGTACAAATTAATTAGTCATGAATGATTAACTGTAATTAATTAGTCATAATTACATAGTTGTAATTAATTAGTCATTGTTAGTTAGTCGTAACTAATGAGTACTATAGTTTCTTTCCATAGTTTTGTTGCACTCAATACCCCGAAGTCGTTATTTTTGCTTAGGTTGGGTAAAGTGGTTATTTTTTGTACAATAAGCTGGGTTGTTGTGGCTTTCGGAAATATCGAACATGCAAGACTTGTGTTTTATGGGTAGTGTGGTTATTTGGTATATAGTAAGTTGGGCCGTTGTGGCTTTAGGAAATGTCGAACATGCAAGACTTGGTTGTGTTTTATGACGACGGTCTCATACGGGGCGGACCCAATGGGTTGGACCAGTCGTTGTGCCAATATAAGGTGGTCCAAGCGGAGGGGCTTCATACATTGAAGAGGTGAGATATATACAATTTGCATCCTGATTATTTATTTGGCCTTACGTTTTTCTAATGTCATTCAATCATCTAGCCCACCTTGCAGAACAGGACTTCCTTCGAAACTAGCCGCTGCCACAGGCAATCAGGAGACAAGGGTAAGGGATTGATGCACTGCCATGACTAGTTTCGATCCTCCTTTTTTTCGATTCCATAAAAGTCGCGCATATATCATAGGTGTTTTCCAATTTTTTTTATTCATGCATGCTATTGTTTCTAATGCACGTAACCAACTGTTGCGCATCATGTAATGTAATTCACAAATTTCATTGTGAAGTCTCTCAAGATTTATTGCAAAATTTCAACAATTTCATTCCCTAAACCCTAACTTCACATGAAATGAAATACCACGGCGGGGGTTGTGGCTTAGGGGCGTAGAGGCTCAAGTGCCCCTAGGGCACAGACGAGGGGAGACTCTTGTGGCCTAGGGGCGGCCGAGGCTCAACCATACCCCTAGGGCACAAACGAGGGGGCTAAAGTGCCCCTGGGCCGGGTGAGAGGGATTTTGTGCCCCTAGGGGCCGGAACTGTGACGTGGCGAGTCCGCATGACTCCTCGGTGCCATTTTACGTTTGATTGAGCAGACGGCAAGTTTTATTAATCTCTGATTACAGCGATGTTATTTTAGCCAAAAACTCCTTTTCTAATTAGGGTTGAAAATATTACTCTTGTGTCATGTAATCCCTATATGGGCAATTACAATTATATCTGATTGGGATTGTACTGCTCATACTACCAGGTGTAGTATAACTAAATCCTAACTAATCTAAACAATCAAAAAGATTGTGCTACTCATACTACTCAAATGGATGACCCGTATTAAATTCAATGTACCGTAAAAGAGTTCAATAATTAAGAGCTCACGAAAGTTTATGTCTCAATGTCATGCATTATTCTGCTAGTCAACACATGGAGTTTACATATAAGAAAATAGTAGAGAGAAGAAAAGCTTGTGATATAACATATACTCCTATATACGCCTTACAGTGACAAAATTAACCAAGTGTAGTTCTATTATTCAAAGAGCGCTTCCTCTTAACACCTATACTACTCTGTAGCTCTCGAATCTCACAAGTATAGATATAGTTATGGTAGGGTGGTATCTGAGACTTTCATGAGAGGACTTCAAATTTTCCATGAGGCTTAACGCTTCCATACATCACATCTTGGAATGTTATCTTGGGAATGTCCTCTTGAGAAGAACATGTTTCATACTGATCATAGACCAAGAAATCTTCAGTAGCTCCACCCATTCTTCGAAGATATGTTTTATGGGTAGTGTGGTTATTTGGTATATAGTAAGTTGGGCCGTTGTGGCTTTAGGAAATGTCGAACATGCAAGACTTGGTTGTGTTTTATGACGACGGTCTCATACGGGGCGGACCCAATGGGTTGGACCAGTCATTGTGCCAATATAAGGTGGTCCAAGCGGAGGGGCTTCATACATTGAAGAGGTGAGATATATACAATTTGCATCCTGATTATTTATTTGGCCTTACGTTTTTCTAATGTCATTCAATCATCTAGCCCACCTTGCAGAACAGGACTTCCTTCGAAACTAGCCACGCCACGAGCAATCGAGAGACAAGGGTAAGGGATTGATGCACTGCCATGACTAGTTTCGATCCTCCTTTTTTTCGATTCCATAAAAGTCGCGCATATATCATAGGTGTTTTCCGGTTTTTTTTATTCATGCATGCTATTGTTTCTAATGCACGTAATCAAGCATTAGCATCATGTAATGTAATTCACAAATTTCATTGTGAAGTCTCTCAAGATTTATTGCAAAATTTCAACAATTTCATTCCTAAACCCTAACTTCACATGAAATGAAATACCACGGCGGGTTGTTGTGGCAGGGCGTGGGGCTCAGCCGTGCCCCTAGAACGCAGACGAGGGGAGACTACTGTGGCCTAGGGGGCGGCCGAGGCTCAACCATACCCCTAGGGCACAAACGAGGGGGCTAAAGTGCCCCTGGGGCCGGGTGAGAGGGATTTCGTGCCCCTAGGGGCCGGAACTGTGACGTGGCGAGTCCGCATGACTCCGCGGTGCCATTTTACGTTTGATTCGAACGGACGGCAAGTTTTATTAATCTACGGTGCAACAGTGTTATTTTAGCCAAAAACTCCTTTTCTAATTAGGGTTGAAAATATTACTCTTGTGTCATGTAATCCCTATATGGGCAATTACAATTATATCTGATTGGGATTGTACTGCTCATACTACCAGGTGTAGTATAACTAAATCCTAACTAATCTAAACAATCAAAAAGATTGTGCTACTCATACTACTCAAATGGATGACCCGTATTAAATTCAATGTACCGTAAAAGAGTTCAATAATTAAGAGCTCACGAAAGTTTATGTCTCAATGTCATGCATTATTCTGCTAGTCAACACATGGAGTTTACATATAAGAAAATAGTAGAGAGAAGAAAAGCTTGTGATATAACATATACTCCTATATACGCCTTACAGTGACAAAATTAACCAAGTGTAGTTCTATTATTCAAAGAGCGCTTCCTCTTAACACCTGTACTACTCTGTAGCTCTCGAATCTCACAAGTATAGATATAGTTATGGTAGGGTGGTATCTGAGACTTCCATGCGAGGACTTCAAATTTTCCATGAGGCTTAACGCTTCCATACATCACATCTTGGAATGTTATCTTGGGAATGTCCTCTTGAGAAGAACATGTTTCATACTGATCATAGACCAAGAAATCTTCAGTAGCTCCACCCATTCTTCGAAGATATGTTTTATGGGTAGTGTGGTTATTTGGTATATAGTAAGTTGGGCCGTTGTGGCTTTAGGAAATGTCGAACATGCAAGACTTGGTTGTGTTTTATGATGACGGTCTCATACGGGGCGGACCCAATGGGTTGGACCAGTCGTTGTGCCAATATAAGGTGGTCCAAGCGGAGGGGCTTCATACATTGAAGAGGTGAGATATATACAATTTGCATCCTGATTATTTATTTGGCCTTACGTTTTTCTAATGTCATTCAATCATCTAGCCCACCTTGCAGAACAGGACTTCCTTCGAAACTAGCCACTGCCACAGGCAATCAGGAGACAAGGGTAAGGGATTGATGCACTGCCAAGACTAGTTTCGATCCTCCTTTTTTTTATTCCATAAAAGTCGCGCATATATCATAGGTGTTTTCCAGTTTTTTTTTATTCATGCATGCTATTGTTTCTAATGCACGTAACCAACTGTTGCGCATCATGTAATGTAATTCACCAATTTCATTGTGAAGTCTCTCAAGATTTATTGCAAAATTTCAACAATTTCATTCCCTAAACCCTAACTTCACATGAAATGAAATACCACGAGCGGGGTTGTTGGCTTAGGGGCGGCGAGGCTCAACCGTGCCCCTAGGGCACGAACGAGGGGGGAGACTACTATGGCCTAGGGGCGGCCGAGGCTCAACCGTACCCCTAGGGCACAAACGAGGGGGCTAAAGTGCCCCTGGGGCCGGGCGAGAGGGATTTCGTGCCCCTAGGGGCCGGAACTGCGACGTGGCGAGTCCGCATGACTCCGCGGTCCCATTTTTATGTTTGATTCGAACGGACGGCAAGTTTTATTAATCTACGGTGCAACAGTGTCATTTTAGCCAAAAACTCCTTTTCTAATTAGGGTTGAAAATATTACTCTTGTGTCATGTAATCCCTATATGGGCAATTACAATTATATCTGATTGGGATTGTACTGCTCATACTACCAGGTGTAGTATAACTAAATCCTAACTAATCTAAACAATCAAAAGATTGTGCTACTCATACTACTCAAATGGATGACCGTATTAAATTCAATGTACCGTAAAGAGTTCAATAATTAAGAGCTCACGAAAGTTTATGTCTCAATGTCATGCATTATTCTGCTAGTCAACACATGGAGTTTACATATAAGAAAATAGTAGAGAGAAGAAAAGCTTGTGATATAACATATACTCCTATATACGCCTTACAGTGACAAAATTAACCAAGTGTAGTTCTATTATTCAAAGAGCGCTTCCTCTTAACACCTGTACTACTCTGTAGCTCTCGAATCTCACAAGTATAGATATAGTTATGGTAGGGTGGTATCTGAGACTTCCATGCAAGGACTTCAAATTTTCCATGAGGCTTAACACTTCCATACATCACATCTTGGAATGTTATCTTGGGAATGTCCTCTTGAGAAGAACATGTTTCATATTGATCATAGACCAAGAAATCTTCAGTAGCTCCACCCATTCTTCGAAGATATGTGGGTTTATTTTCGTTCAAAAGATCAGGTGGATGTTCACCAAATTTAGAGAGAGATTTCTGTACACACCCTCTCAATAATGACAGGACCTTGCACCAATACTGGATGTTAAAGTTTTGTCTCAATAAGCAAGCACTAACATTTGCACCAATGAGACTTCCATCTTTAGCATACAGCTATCTCCATGGCCAAATATGCAAGTCTTGGGTGCATCTCGGGATCCGTGCTTCCAAATGTAATCACCTTGAAGAAATACCAAAACGCCTCTTGTGACAGTGTTTTAGTGTTAGAATTTACCTTGTTCCAAACTTCATGATCTTGTCGGATCGGCTTGTGATTATGATTTTACTACCACTTGTTGTGCCTTTGTTTAGAATCGAATACAACCTTTCCCACGCATCTTCATTGAGATCCCCAACTACCTCAACAACAACTAGCAATCTCCCACCTTCGTGCAAGGCGTAATTTTGGTATTTCATTCCAAGCATTTCATCTCTAAAATCATTGTCACTCAAGAAGACAATCCGTGAAAAATAATTATGGACTCTTTCATCATTGCAGACATGAGCGACAAGTGTGCTCTTTCCCACTCTCCCTAGACCAACAATAGGTAGGACATCAAAATTGTCAACACCAGGAGGATTTGTGTGCAACAAGAAGTTGATGACCAGTCCCATTTCCATTTGTCGGCCAAACATGCATTTGTCCAACAAGAGATGAATGCTATATGGCTGGCGGTACAAGCGAGGGTAGCTTTTCAAGATGACAACTAACTCACGCACATCAAGAATCATGGTGTTCAAATTGTCGAGCACCTCTTGCAATTCTTGTAAAGTCATGAATCTGCTCTGGGAGAGCAGAGACGTCTTGCATAATTGAATTTAGACAGAGTAGAAGAGTGACTCACAACATGATCTTTAGCCTCCTCTTCTTTGTGAGCTCGATATCTGAAGGTGTCAAGTACATAGTAACCTCGGTACATCGCATCTCTCAGTATGCTCAACTGCTGGAGCATGCCTCGATTTGTGATGTGCCGCCCCGCAACCTCGTCATCGATTACATGCGCCCGGAGTAGAATCCTTTGTAGGCAATCCTCCACGGCCGGCATCGGTGACCTGTAGTAGTTGTTGATGAAGAAACTTATAGATCTAGTGGTGAGTTCACCCAATACAGCAGAAAGGAATATCTCCATTTGGGGGACTGTCCCCAGGAAGATTGCGCAACGGGTGGACGAGAGAATGACCAGTGAGTTGTGCAATGCGATGTGTCTGAAACTTTGTTTATGCTCTGCTTCTGGTCATCGCGGGTTAGGAAAGTCAAGCCTCGTGGTCAAAACTCAGACAGCACATGACGTGCAAGAACAACTAGGGGGAGAGAGTCAAGCTTCATGCTCTGCTTCTGGTCATTGCGCGCGTACCATAGAAAATGCCTAAGTCTCTCTGCTCTGAGAACAAAAAGAAAAGAAAAAAAAACAATCCATTCCATGCACATGATCTTTGACATTTGGGCTTCCTCTCTCCTGTGCGTGTTGACTGCTCTTACTGCTGAGTTTTTCTTTCTTTATTACATATATCCTTGACTGATTTACAGCACATGCATGTCTTGACTCGTGGGTCGGTGGGTATTTGCTAACAGAACCATCAACAACTGTTCCTCTGCAGAATTGCCGTGTAGCCTACGCTGCTATTATTTATATGGATATCTTGGGTACATGCTTATGCTATGTCCACGATTCTAATGGTATAATTAGCAATGGTGACGAGGTTTGTCGAAACACTCGTTTTCGGTAAATTTTAGATACTGTCAGACTTCAGGCTGATGGTCTGACCGACCATCCCCGGCAATCTGACCGGTCATGAGCGGGCCAAAGGGCTGGCAGTCTGATCGGCCATACTGGCGGTCAGACCGGCCATGAAGGGCGGTCCGATCGGCAAAATTTTCGGTTGAATTTTAGGTTCAACCAAAAATTTAAGGTATAGATAAAAGAGATGATTCTTCTGCTTCTGGTCATTGCTGGTTAGGAAAGTCAAGCCTCGTGGTCAAAACTCAGACAGCCAATGACGTACAAGAACAACTAGGGGAGGACTCCAGCCTCCAACAACCAAGATGGAGATGCTATTTTCAGCCACTTTAGGAGAGCTTACCAAAAATATCCATATCCTTTTTGATCGACAAGTACTTGCAACATGCGACGCCGTCCAAGGAGGAGAGACTACAACGGATCTTTGCTCGGGTTAGCATCCTTGTCGAGGCGTACCAAGTGATGCTTGACAATCGAACATCTTTGAAAGAAGGGTTGTCTGAGGCGACACCTTGAGATGCAGAGCGAACGAAGAAGAGGATGGCAATGATCACGAAGTGAGCCGCCCTTATCCTTGTCTAAATTCAATCACGCTAAGCGTGTTTGTTTTTACGCTAGCGATAGACATGGCATAAAGATGTTAGAAGGCGTTCTTGATAGTATGGAAATTATCATTCTTGGTATGAATGAGTTTGTTGTATACGTGACGACCGCCCACCTATGCATCGACCATATAGCATGTACATGTTCTTAGAAAGTGCCTGTTTGGCGAGTTTTTTTAAATAATCTATTTTTATTGAATTACGTAAATATCTTGGTTAATTTTTTCTGAAATAATCTCTAGTCGCCTTACGGTTGGACGACGCGGGCTAGTCGCCCAACCACCGTGCGACACATATCCAAGTCGCTCAATGGAACGGCGACTTTAGCGTTGCTGGACTTCGTCGCCAAACTGGTGTGTGACATGTGTTGGAATCGCCCATTTATAGAGCGAGTTGACTAAGTCGCGTAGTGGTTGGACGACTTAGATCAAGTTGACCAACCACTGGGCGATTTTAGCTTATAGGCCTCCTATTATGCAAATCCAATTGGAACAATTGTGTTAAAATAGATATTACATTTTTTAGGTATTACATTTAGCGAATTGTATTATATGATGTACTTTTTTAAAAGTTAAAAGTGTGGTGACAACGTTGGTTGGTCTGTTTGTTATTTTTGTAGAATATCAAGGGTACGAAATTTGTCAGACTCGCAGTAATATTTTGTGATCGTCGTATATTGTTGTAGTGCGCTTAATTTCTGTAGAATTTTGTGAGGACGATTGAAATAGTAATGAGTTGTAAGTAGAAAGGTAAGTGATATTACGATACGCCAGGGATTAACACGGGGCGACAGGTGGCTGGAGGCACCATTTTTTTATTTTGTAATCATTTTTTACAAATTATTAAAAGTTAATCCCTCTCGAACCATCCATAACCTAAAAATAGAGAATCTATATGTGAACCATACATAAGACCATCATTTTAACTGAGCGTAAATACATATATGGACTGAAAATCTTTTTATGGATTCATAATCTTTGACACTTCAACGTATATATCCTTCACAAACAATATTTTCAGACCTTGCCCAGAAGTGATACGTGTTGTTGGATACCTTTTTAATGATGCTGGGAATAACACATAAGAATGGAATGCGAAAAGACGAGGAGATTTGATGTTGCGAATTAAATTAAACTTTATAACGAAGCTGGGAATAACACGGTGCATAGGGTTTGGTTACGTGCATAACAAATAGCATCATACACGATGCAACAAACCGAAGTACTCCTACGATACATATGCGCCTTTTTGGAATGGAAATAGATTCGACCTTCGATGGGGGACTAGTACAGAATGATCCAACTTACTGCGTGGACCGAGGCCATTTTCCCTTCCTTGCTAGCTCGGCGTTGAACTCCTCGCCAGCCTCTTTGGCCTTGGCAACAATTTCCCTCTTTCTCTCGCGCTTCCTCTCGCGAGCCTCACGCTCCCTATGCCTGCACGCCTCGAGATGAGCTTGCGTCTCCCGATGTATGCGCTCGTTGTGCTCGTTATTGCGGTGTTGCTCCTCTAGGATCTCGTGGTCTCTTTGGTCGTGCCACTCGTCCATGTCGAGAGACCACTGGTCATGTGGGTGGATCTCGTAGTCGATCCACTTGTGGTAGTCACATAGAGGATCTGGGGACTACAGGTAGACGGGAGAGGTTGTTAGTGCGTACTTTGAAAGAGAAATAGTACGGGAACACACTATAACTGGTCCTTACCGGCTGCCGATAGCTGCTTGTGTCCCGACGTCGGTCGGGATAGTCGTTGGAGTAGTTCGCGCAACCCCAGTAACGCATGCCTAGGCTGAGCGAGTGCTTGGACTTGAAAAACTTGTATCTATCCCTGCAGCAACAGAGGGGCGGCGTCTCCCCCTCGGGCGGGTGTTGCGGCGAACTCTCGGTTGGAACGTTCGGCATGGGGTTGCTGCTACAAGGGGCTTCATTACGAAGAGATGTCATGTAGGCACATGTCTCTTCTTCGACCCGGGCCACAGCAGCACTTGCTCGGTTGTCCCGCTCCCCAGCAGCCCTTGCTAGTTCGCGGATCCAGTCCCATTGCCTCTGCCTATCGTCCATCCTGGCGTGGTGAAGGAAGCTCTGGTGTAGTAGCTTGTGAGGCGTGGAGAGGAAGCTCTGGTGTTGTAGTGTTGGGTTTGGTTGTGTATTGTTCTCTCTCAGATCTCTTCCACCCCCTTTTATAAGCCACATGGTTGGCATGGAGTGATGTCCTTTGGTCTTGTCACTGCGTAAAGCTGGCCCGTTTGGTCTTGTCACTCGAAAAGCTAGCACGTCTGGTCTTGTCCTTTGCGTAAAAATTGCCCGTCTAGTCTTGTCCTTTGCGCAAAGTCGTCTCCTTTGGTCTTGTCACTGCGCAAAGCTGCCCCGTGTGGTCTTGTCACTGCGCAAAGCTGCCCCGTCTAGTCTTGTCACTACGCAAGGCTGTCTCCTTTAGTCTTGTTACTACACAAAGCTGCCCCATGTGGTCTTGTCCTTTGCATAAAAGTGCCTCGTTTGGTCTTATCATTTGCAAAAGCTGCCCGTTTGGTCTTGTCTCTGCAAGAAGCGGCCGGCCCCGTTTGGTCTTGTCATCTTCAAGGTAACACATTACCCGCTTTGTTAGCCTCCCCCCGCGGGCTATAAAATGCACGGTCCACGCTCCGAAAGTAGGACCACTCGACCCTTGAAACCATAGGAAGAAGAACCTTTTCCGTCCTACAATAACATACCATGGCAGACACCGAGCGACCACTCCAACCGGGGTCGCCGAAGCAAGACCTTCCCCTACAAAGGAGGGAGGACTTCGGCCCTAACTACCGGTTGATGCCGAACAAGCGTGCTCAACCGGTATGGCCAAAATACGGACACAGGGAGGACGCTGTCGTGCAGGTCATGGACGGCCCTTTTGATAGCGGATGACGTTTCTTTCGATGCCCACACTCTGGGGTACAATTAGCAAATAGTTTGCTTCATGTTACTGCTAATATAGCCTCCATGCTAACCGTCCCTTGCAGCAGATGGCGAAATGCGCCTTTGTCCGCTGGATCGATCCTCCCCATGAACGACATGTTGTGACGTACGTGGATACATTGTGGGACCAAATCTTTGAGTTGGAGGCGCGGATTGACAATCTCAATGAGCAAAATGATGACCTCCGCCAACAGATGCAGCGCGAGAGGGGCAACAAGGAGGTCGTGAACATAGGAAGTTCCTATGATCCCATATGCTACTACGCGAACCCTAGTTGCATATATGCGTGCCACTACAATGACGGCCAGCCACGTCCGAGGCACCCCCTGTACATCATTCTATGTGGGTTGTGCAAGGCACCTTCTACTATTAGGCACGAGCGGAGAAACTTGTACCTCCCCTTCTGTACACAGCTATGTTCAATCTCGTAAAGCATGTAACTAAATGGTGGACGTGTCATTGCGGTTGCCTTTTATTGAGTTGACTGTTGCATCGATGTGTCGCGTGCATTAAGCTATAGGTGTCGATATGCATTGAACAAACATGCATTGTATGAACGAGTACTGAAAACCGAGCTATTCCATACCAGACAATATACGTGGACTAGTCGCTCAACCGTTGCACAACTTGGCAGTATGTACTGGCCCTACGGCTGATAGTCGCTGAACCGTTGGATAACTTGGCAACAAGTACTGGCCCAATAGTTGAGCGACACGTGGACTAGTCACCCAAACGTTGGATGACTTGCAGGCCCAACAGTTGAGCGACACGTGGACTAGTCGCTCAACCGTTGCACAACTTGGGTAGTAGTGGGCCACTATTTCTTGCCACGTCGTCGAACACTTCAGCGACTAGGTTATGAACGATTCGAAACTAATATATGAATAAGTAATAGAACAATGCTAGAGGGAATGCATAGACAACCATGTCATAGTAATTACGAAGGAGAATACGTCAACACATAATACAAGTTATAGAATAATGGTAGAGGGAACGCATAGAAAATCATGTCATACGAAATACAATACATAAACACAGAATATGTAAACCCCCTACTGGCCACCCGCTACGCCACCCGCAGCACCTCCTCCGTCGTCGCCACGTCCCACACCTGGTCCGTGCCCATCAATACGCCCCCTCTTGGGCTTCCGAAGCGCAGGGTGCCTGGGTCGAGGCCTAGACAGGGAAAGGTGCTAAGGAGCCCTGCTGATCCGTGCGCCCAAGGGGTTCGACTCCACCTGTTGCTGCATAATCACTGGGGGCCGCTAAGCTGCGACTCAGAAAGAACCTTGACGGGTATAGGCTCAGCTGCTCCCTAAACCTCCCCAGGTGCTTCCGCGAAGTACTGATCCACGCCCTCGTGCAGGGAGAACCCAGGTGTCGGGTGGACCATCATACCTGCATGGCAAATAATGTTAATCTCTACAATATATCGACGATCACAAACCTGAAGAGAGGAAACGTACCTTCGTTGGGGGCCATGCGCGAGAAAGGGTCAAACCCACCGTACTGTCCAGACGGGTCGGGGATGAAACGATATTGCCCTGGCGCTCTCTGGTAGGTGTCCTAGAACGACGACGATGGCGGTGCTTACCCACGTGCCCACCCAGACCCTCCAGCCTGCAAAGGCCCAGGTGTAGGCCCAGGCGCAGGTGGGGCACATGGACGTGCCCTCCCCGAGCCTCGCTTGACTGGGTCAGAGGGGCGTGGCGGCCTCGGCGTATCTTGTTGACGAGGCCACCTCTGGACCGTCCTGCAGACGACGTCGGGTCACGCGCGCCTCGCCGACCGCAGAACTCGACGAACAAAGCGCACTAGCTCGCCGCGCGTGACCTCTGCACTAATGCCGATCTGCCGGGATCGATCGTCAAATCCTCGCAACCCCGCGTTGATGTGCATGCGCAATTAGAAGCCGCGAGAACAAAACTATCAAAAACATATGTGAACATGTGTTGTATGTAACTCACGCATGGGTCGAGTCAGGCACCCTCGTCCCGACGGGAACTGGAACAACTTGGCGGAGGCCGAACTG
Organism: Phyllostachys edulis; assembly: GCA_036346405.1. Classification (NCBI taxonomy): domain Eukaryota; kingdom Viridiplantae; phylum Streptophyta; class Magnoliopsida; order Poales; family Poaceae; genus Phyllostachys; species Phyllostachys edulis. The sequence continues at coordinate 17,708,024 of CM070567.1, forward strand.
GCACATCACCCTGTGCACCGTGTAGTCCTCAATGAAAACGTCGAAGACGAGCTTCTTCTGCATCCGCTAGTATGACCGGTCGCACCAGCACAATGAAGACAGCCAGGTAGAACACGTGCCTCCGCCTCTCGATCGAGTATGGCTCGGCAAAGTCGTCGATGGTGAGGCAGATCGGTTGCTCCACAAAGTGCTCGTACACACGTGTGACTCGTGATCTCGTGCTGCGAGCGAGCGAAGGTTACAAAGGATTACCTATAATACGACTGAAGTAAAGATATAGGGAAGTACGTACACATCTACGGCACCAACGGGACCCTACGGTCGGCTGGTCCACCGTGTCCCCATGGTACATGTCTGCGCCGTACAGATTGGAGTCTACCAGCATGGGCCGTCCGAGAGAGAAGCGCTCGAACGACCACAGCTGCAGCAGAAGGGCAGCCTGTGAGGATAGGTGCGGGCTTCGTCCTACAGCATGCATCGCACATGCCGCGGTACATCACGGCAAGTACGTCTGATCCCCAACTGATCTCTAGCTCCTCACCGTCGGTGATGGCCCTCGCATACCCCACGAAGCGGGCGTCGACAGAGTCACCGTGGATGTTGGTAAACAGTACCCAGCTGAAGAGCCACAGTAGGTATGCCTCGAGGTGCCATGACACCTGGTTGACGGTGGGCTGCGGGACCATCCGCTCGACCTACGCAAAAACAAATAATTTGTAAGCCCGTCATATGGCTAGGCCTCAATGCATTGCTAAACATGGAAAATAGATAGTATACGTATCCAGAACTACGAAAGCCACTGCTGGGGCGGGCCATGCCGCTGTCGCTCTGAGAAGTCCAAGTACGGAGGTGTGGCCTCCTCCACAAGAACCCCTTGAAACCTGCCCAACAGGGCGTCGCGCAAGTCGACAGCCGCGTCTAGCGGGAATGCAGGGGCTCCTGCGATAGGCAGGCCGAGCAGCGTCACGACATCCTGTAGAGTAGGGGGCCATCTCCCCGAAAGGAAGGTGCAAGGTGTGCGTCATGGGCCGCCATCGGTCCACCAGGGCAGTCAGGAGTGACCGGTCAAACAGGAACCGTCGTGACCGCTCCGGACCGGCCTGGACCTCCCCGTCATCGTCGACCAGACCGCCGTCCTCTTCGGTGGCCTCCACCATCCGCGCGAGAGGTAGAAGGCTGGCACAGCTCAGCCTACAAAGCACGAAGAAGTAAGTACATAGTAGACATATGATACAAAAAAAAGTGGCACAGCTTGCGGACAAACCTCTCTACCCAGCATGGGTCCAGTCTCCAAGCCCGTCGAGGTGTCCGCGTACGAACCACCCCTAAGTCATCCGCGTCGTTCCCACGAATCAGATGTGGCACATGACGGCTCGCGCGGTGCTGCGCATCGACCAACCGGTCCAGCAAACCGAAATGCCAGTCCGAACCACTAGGGTCGTGAGCCATACCTGCAAATTAAGAAATTAAAAGCATTCATATTAATTAAGCATTTAAATTATATTCCAATGGCAAATAAATCATATTTGATATGTTCTTAGTGGCACCTAAACACTTTGCTCGAACACAGTGGTAATACATATACAATTTCATCAAACCCACGTGGTAAACACATAATTTTACCTACAAAAGGCTATATTACGTTAACACCTGTACCGGCTGCTATGGATTGTGAAATATTTAAAACATCATCGTTACTATACATATTTATAATGGGTGAAGCTTTTAGGAAAATAAAATAAAATTTCACATGTTTGAGAATCCTACGTGTTTAGAACCATGTATTTGTGATTCCTTAATCCAACCAAAACTATGAAGTAAATGTTATCAATTCTTTATTGTGCAAATAAATACATATATTTAGCATTCTATAAACTAGCATTTACGAATGCACGGGTTGTCAACATGTTTATATAATAGAAAAGTAACATGTTATCATTCATCTAGCCCGTACGCAATTAGCGCAGCATGCGGAATAGTACAACTAAATTTATTTTCACCGACTCATTTTTCCTTCATACGAACTTCTAAACTAATTGTATTAATCATCCTATCTCTAAACATTTGCTAACAATATATCACTACACACGATGTTGCTCGCTAACCTACCATGGTTACTAATTAATCATGCTATCTCTAAATATTTGCTAACAATATGTCACTACACATGATGTTGCTTGCTAACCTACCATGGTTTTAAAAATACACTTGTACAAAATAATACTACAAACTCACCGTCCTAGTCGTCGATGCAAAGCGAAGAACCTATTTTTCCATCTCCTCTTCTTCTTCCTCTCCTCTTCTTCCCTCTCCTTCTCCTCTCTTTCTTTTCTTTCTTCTCTTCTCGGCTTGGGTCACTCGCTGGAATGGCGACTGTTCGGCCGCGCGTGAGTTTTATAGCCACCCCAAGTCACCATACGGTTGGGTGACTTGGGTCCAGCTTCGACCTTGTCGCTCAACCGTATGGCGACTAGGTCCAAATCGCCATTCCATCAAGCGACTACGCTTCGAACCATTAAATCGCAGTTTCATTGAGTTACTTGGAGATGTGTCGCGCGGCGGTTGGGCGACTACCCCGAGTTGCCCAACCATACGGCGACTAGAGATTATTTCTGTAAAAAAAATTAATCGGTATTATTTTTGTAATTCCGAATAAAAAATAGATTATTTTTTTAAAAAAATCTCTGTTTGGCTGTCAAATGGAAATGGAAATGGTCATCAACTTCCTACTGCAAAGAGCCCCCAAGAAAAGGAAATCTGGGAGCCTTGCCGATTGTTGGCCCAAGCAAAGCTAGAAAGAGCACACTTGTTGAGCATGTTTGCTACGACCAAAGGGTGCGTAATCACTTTTCTCAAATTGTCTTGTTCAATGGAAACGAATTTGGAGAAGAACTGTTGTGCACCCTAAGAGATGGAGGTGTAATCAAGCATCAGTGTAGTTCCCTTAGTGAAGAAAGATTGCTGGTTGTTATTGAACTAGATGGCGATGTTGATGAAGGTGGAATTTTTTTTTAATAATCTATTTTTTATTCAGAATTATAGAAATAATACTACCTTATTTTTTTGTCAGAAATAATCATCAGTAGCTGTACCGTTGGGTGACTTATACCTAGTCGCCCAACCATTGGGTGACTGGACATAGTTGCCCAACGATAGAGCGACAAGCGTTGGAGTCGCCCGGTGGTTGAGCGACATGACTAAGTCGCCCAATAATTGATCGACTTATAGCAAGTCGCCCAACCATTGATCGATTTTAAGTATTAACTGTACTATTTAATTAATCTGATTGGAATAATTGTGTGGGAATAAATATTAAATTTTGTAGGTAATAAATTTAGCAAATCCTGTTGTGGGATGTTATTTTTTTTTTTGGAAATAAAAGGGTGGTGACAAAGTTGGTTGGTACGTTTTTTGTTTTTGTATATTCTCAAGGGTACGAAATTTGTCAGACTCGCAATAACATTTTGTGATCGTCGTATGTTGTTGTAGTGCACTGAATTTCTGAAGAATTTTGTGAGGACGATAGAGGTAGCAATGATTCGTAAGTACGAAGGTAAGTGATATTGTGATGCGCCAGGAAATTCATACACGGTGGAGAAATTTGGAGAAATGGTGCAACGATAAGAACATGACAGTTGATCCGACAAGGGGTTACATGGCAAGCAGGCTAACAAGCCAAAGACAATACACGCATGCCTTTAGGGAATTAGAAATAAATGGGACATATGGACGAAGAGGGTCGGACTACTGCGTGGACCAAGGCCATTTGTCCTTCCTTGCGAGCTCAACGTTGTACTCCTCGCCGGCCGCCTCGGCCGCCATTTCCCTCTTTTTCTCGCGCTCTCTCCTGCGAGCCTCGCGCTCCCTACGCCTGCACGCCTCGAGATGGGCCTGCGTCTCCCGCTAGATACGCTGGTTGTGCTCGTCGGTGTGGCATTCCTCCTCCCTCCTCTCGTGGTCCCTATTGGCATCCCACTCCTCACAGTCGAGAGTCCACTGATCGTGTGGGTGGATCTCTAGGTTGATCCACTTACGATAGCCACATAGCAGATCCGGGGACTACGGGTAGACGACGGAGGTTGTTAGTGCAGACTTTGAAAGAGAAATGGTAGGAGAACATACTGCTACCTATCCTTATCGGCTGCCAATAGCGGCTCGTGTCCCAACGGCGGTCGGAATAGTCACAGGAATAGTTCATGCAATCCCAGCAACGCATGCCTAGGCTGAGCCGGTGCTTGGACTTAAAGAACCTGCATCTGTCCCTGCACCAACAGAGGGGCGGCATCTCCCCCTCTGGTGGGTGTTACAGTGAATGTTCGATTGGAATGTTCTGGTAGGGGTTGCTGCTACAGTGGGCGGCATCATTGCGGGCAGGTGGCCTCCTAGCACGCTCTCTTTATTCCTCTTGGGCCGCATAATCCCTTTGCATTCCGCGGATCTCCTCCCAATGCTTGTCCATCTGAGCGAGATTGTGTTAATGTCTTGATGTAGGAGAACCCGACGTGGAAGGGGTATTACTTATATACCGAGTCGGCGCTGCGTACGTGACTGAATTATAATTTAGTTGAAGGAAATTCACATTCACGAGGTAGCGGCCCTGAGGAGACTCATTGGGTCACGTCATTGTGCAAAGCTGACTCGTTGGGTCACGTCACTGCGCAAAGCTGCCTCTTTGGGTAATAAGGCCCAGGAAGCAGACCCGAGGAGGAATCATATGGCAGCGCTACATCACGTCTCTGTGGGAAGCAGACTCGTTGGGTCACGTCACTAAGGGAAGCGGCTTCGTCGGGTCATGTCGTCCTGAAAAGCTGACTCGTCGGGTCACGTTCTGCTTTACAGAGAGTGGTCGCTTCCTACTTTGTAGAGAGTGGTCACGTCCTACTTTGCAGAGAGTGGTCACGTGGTGCGCTACCGAGCGAGTTCACGTCGTGCATTGCAATTAAGACGAGATATTGACACTTCAAATGAAGTTAAAATTTGCAATTACGATACAATTAGTTTCACAGTGCTTACAACAAGCAAAGTACTGACTAAAGTACAAGTTACACCATGCTAGTAGTTCTAATCTTAGTACCACTACTCACCCAACAAGAAGCGGTGCTGCACTTCACATCGGTGTTCCTACATGTCGGCAGGTGCCTTGCAAGTTCTCTAGTGTGGCCTTCCTAGCAGCAACAGCCACAAAGTCTACCCACCGCTCCAGCTTCCCCTTCGTCCATATCGTTCCTAATGCGACAACACTGCCGACGGCCCTTCCCCCCTTCAACAGGTCAAGATCCAGAATCCAAGTCCTCCGTGCAATATCCAACATGGCAAAGTTGCCCATAATCCTGAAGCCTCTTAGCTTGCCGCACCACGCCTGTTGCACCCTCTCCTTCATGAAGTACTCCATTATGAAGTTCGATGGGTCCATGTGGATGGTCCCACACGTGGCAAGGACATGAGAGTATGACTTGTGAAGGAGTTTTGGATTGTTGCATGTGCAGCTAGGTTCATTCACATGGTCTCCAAGGCATACCTTGTGGGTAACAAGAGACCGAGTCATCCCAAATATGGCTCTGTCTTGAAGGACCACGTCGAAACGATGCTCCGTATTGCCCATTACAAAGATCGTGTGTGACTGACCCTTCTCAGTCTTGGCCTGCATGTACGCTGTAATCTTCGAGCAGTACGGTGTATGTGGGTTGACTGCATGAAGTTCCGTATTTGCATGCCTTTCCTTGAAATATCCGATTGTACCGTGCAGAACGTCTTCCACGATGGCGGCGAGGGGCTGAGAATGGAGGCCCCTAATACCCAGTAGTACACCTCGACAATGTTAGTGGTCATTATGTCGTATCTTCCACCATTCATGTCGTGTAGCAAGGACCACTTCTCCAATGGCTCAGCCTCAATCCAATGGGAGAAACACTCGATGTCCCTCGATGCCCTCTGCGTCAAATGGGGAGGGTCGAGCTCCTGTAGTGGTGTGAGGCGTTCGGGTTGCGCTACCCCAGGAATGAGCGGGCGCTTGTTCCTCTTGACGACATGCTTCCTGGTGTGCTTCTCCAACATCTCCCACAACGCATCAAATTTATGCTGCTGGTTCTACATAGCAAGCCTCTTGAATAGCTTCATCAACGGTTGTTGCCTGAACTGTTTGAAGAAGTTGGCCCCCAGATAGCGAATGCACCATCTGTTCCTCATGTTTGGCCAAGGAAACGGCTCATCGGGGTCTTACTGAAGTTTTCGGATGGCCTTCATCATCCCGGGGTGGCGATCATAGATTATGCAGATATCAGCACGTGCCCCAACTACTCCCTCCTTCAGATGTCGAAGGAACCACAACCAGCTATCGAAATTCTCGCTTTCGACGAAAGCGATGGCTAAGGGTAGAATCTGATTATTGCCATCAACGCCAATTGTTGTTAGGATCATGCCCTTGTATTTCCCAGTTAGAAACGTCTCGTCCACTGAGATCACGGGCAACATTTGTCTGAATGCATTGATGCAGGGACCGAATGCTAAAAAGGCCCTCTACAATATCATAAAACCTAGTGGCGGTCCTTTGGATGGCTTGTCCTTCACAGCAATGTATGTGTAGGTGTTCCTATCCTACAGCATCTGGAGCATACGAGGAAGGTTGTCATAAGACGCCTCAAAAGAACCGAACCTCCTTTCCAATACCTTCTGCTTAGCACGCCATGCCTTCGTGTAGCTAATCTTGTACTTGAATTTCTGCTCGATAGCCACCATGATGTGCTTGGCCTCCAGGTTCATCTTCTTCACTATCTCTCCATACATCACATTGGCTATGAAGGTGGACATTAGGTTGCGATGCCTCGACAAAACACTACTGAGCAAGCAGGAGTGCGCCTCCACCTTGGAGACAATCTAGTGAGTCTCGTACTTGGGTCTCCATGGGTGCACACACCAAGGACACCCAGCCTACTCGCAGACCATGGTGTACTGCTCCTGGCTAGATTTGAGGACACGAAACGTCCGCTGCATGGACAAGGCCCATAGCTTAATGGCATCCTGCAGTGATCCCTTGTCAGCAAACACTGCATGAAGCCGAACCTCCGTCCCATGGTACTGCCATGGTGATTCGTGCTCGTCGTGCACAACAGGACCCTCAACGTCCACCTTATTCTATTCCTGCGGGATGGGTCATTCGTCCTCCTCAGAAGAGTCGTCACCATTCTCTTCTAAAGCTTCCTCCTCTGCCCAAGCTGTCAAGTCATCGATCTCCATCTGACGCACTATGCGATCGACATGCTCCCCTACATCTGCCTATGCATTGGGCTGAGTGTGCGATGTACAATATTCCTCTTCTGCCTCAGCAACATGGGTCACCGCCTCCTCTTCTGCTTCCGCAACATCGGTCATATTGTCCTCTTCTGCCTCTGTAATATCGGCCACTGCGTCTTCTTCATGAACCACATGCTACGCGGCCGAGCTGTTCCTACCAACCTGACGATAGCCGTCGGCAGGGCCTCCGATGACTCCCTTCAGACATGCTTGCACAAGTAGCACGCACTCGTCGCCACAATGCCTGCAGCCTTCCAGAAATCCCTTCCATGCAACCGTGTGCATCAGTCTGGTCAACTCTCACCGAATGTGCGTGGCAGACTGACTCCAAAGGCCATGTACGACGACACTGCACACCTTGGGGTCCAAGGAGAAGCTTCCGGTGAGTCAACGTAGGACATCTCCAATTCGGGCATTCTCCATGTCTGGGTGTACCATACTGACTTGCTGGAAACCACTTAGGTCAACACTGTATGGACCTTCACGAACCGTACCAACACTGTAATGCACTTTCAATCTTGTGGGCTTCGACATGATTGATTTATCACTACAAATATTTCAAATATTGCAATCAGCGATTTCTCAACATACATTCCCTAAATAAATGCTAAACCAATAAGTAGCTACACATCGCCTACATTCGGCTGAGAACAAGAACAAACAAGACTATTACCTTCACGTGGAGACCTTCTCTTCTTATTAACGAGCTTCCTTCATCTTTATCTTTCACGTCCCAAGCTCCTCTCCTCCCTTATCCCCCTCTCCCAAGCTCCTCTCCTCCCATTCTGTACCTCTCCCAAGCTCCTCTCCTCCCCTTCTCTCCCTCTCTCGAGCTCCTCCGCTTCTCCCTCTTTCTACCTTCTTCCCCCTCTTCACTCCCCCTATCCTTCTATCCCTTCCCTTTTCTCCTCTTTCGATCTGCTCTCATTATCTGCCAAGAGAAATGGTGAAAGAAACCGTAACGGGACCGGGTCTCTAGTTGCTCAACTATTAGATGACTTGGCAGCAAGTAGTGGGCCAACGGTTGAGCGACACGTCGACTAGTCGCTCAACCGTTGGACGACTTGGCAGAAGTACTGACCCAACGATTTAGCGACACATCGACTAGTTGCTAAACCGTTGGACGACTTGGCACCAAGTCGTCCAACGGTTCAGCGACTCGGGCATGAACGATTAGTAAGTAATCTATGAATAAGTTATAGTACAATGCAAGAGAGAATGCATAGACAACCATGTCATAGTAACTATGAAGTAGAATACGTAAACACATAATACAAGCACATATAGCACAACAAAGACCCACTACTGGCCACCCACTACGCCACCCGCAGCAACTCCTCCGTCGTTGCCACATCCCACACCCGGTCCGCGCCCACCAGTACGCCCCCACTTGGGCTTCTGAACCGCGGGGTGTTGAGGCCGGGGCCTAGACAAGGAAAGGCGCTTTGGAGCCCTGTTGACCCATGCTCCCAAGGCCTTGGGGGTCGACTCCACCTGTGCCTATGTGCCCACTAGGGGCCCACTAAGCTACGACCCAGAAAGAACCTCGACGGGTGCGGACTCAGCTGCTCCCCTGATCTCCCTGTGGTAATCCATGAAGAAGGCGTCCACGACCTCGTGGGCGTCATCGTGCGGGGAGAGCTCTCTCGCCTAGAGCGGGAAACCTGTAGGACAAATAATGTTAATCCCTACAATATCTTGATGATCACAAACCTGAAGAGATGAAACGTACATTCGTCGTGGGCCATGACACGCGCGAAAGGATCATACCCGCCATACTGTCCATGCAGGTCAAGGAAGAAAGGATACTTCCCTGGCGCTCTCGGGTAGGTGTCTAGGAATGACAACGGTGGCGGTGGCAGTGCGTACCCACGTGCCCACCCGAACCCTCCAGCCTACCAAGGCGCTGGCATAGGCGGGGCACATGCACGTGCCACTCCTGAGCCTCCTAAGCGGGTCAGGATGTGCCCTCGCCAGAGGCGCCGATGTGGCTACCTCTCGGACCGCCTGCGACGACGCCGAGGTCATCGCACGCCTCGCCCCACTATAGACCCGACGAGCAAACTGCGATATCTCGTCCCGTCTCACCTCCGCACCGTGGGTGAACCTATCCAGGATCGACCAAGACTCTCTCGCCATCGCGACGTTTATGTCCGTCTACAAGGAGTACACAAAAGCGTCAAACTTGTAATTGACATAACCTTACTCAAACATGTTGAACCACAAGAGTACATACTATGAGGTGCAGGTTTCGCGCGAAGTGTACAGGGTACGCGTCGGTCGGTGCTAGTACGCGAGCGAGGGGAGGGTCGATGACATGCACCAGCCTAGTGTGTGTCTACGGGGCGTACTAGCGTAAGTACTCATCGTATGCACTAGGGTCATATGGGGTGTCCTCCTACACGCAGTCCTCGAGGGCCTTCGCTCATTGCACCACACACAACTCCATCATAACAAAACTAGCAAAAAATATACGAACATGTGTTGTATGTGTAACTCACGCGTGGGTCGAGTCAGGCACCCTCGTCCCAACTGGAACTAGAACAACCCGGCAGAGGCCGAACTGGTGCATCACCCTGTGCATTGCGTAGTCCTCGATGAACACATCGAAGACGAGCTTCTTCTGTGTCCACTAGTATGCCCGATCACGCCGGCACAGTGAGGATAGCCCCCTGGGAGCACGGTCCTCCATCTCCTGATCAGAGTATGGCTCCCAGTGCACGTCGTCAGCGGTGAAATGGTCCAACTGCTCCACGAAGTGCTCGTACACACGTGTGATCTGAATGTGTGCATACTGTGCCTGCGAGCCAGAATAGTGGTTATAAAGGATGACCCATAATACGACCGACGTAAAGATGGAAGGAAGTATGTACCCGTCTACGGCACCAAAGGGACCCTACGGTTAGCCAGTCCAACGTGTCCCCATGGTACATGTCCACGCCATACGGACTAGAGTCTACCAGCATGGGCCGTCTGAGGGAGAAGCGCTCGAACAACCACAGCTGCAGCAGGAGGGGGTAGCCTATGAGGATAGATGCCGTCTTCGTCCTACATCATGCATCACACATGCCGCGGTACGTCGCAGCAAGTACGGCTGATCCCCCGCAAAACCTTCATTGTACTCCTAGGCAAAGAACTCTTGAGTAGCTTGATATTCTTCAACTAATCAACAATGGCGTAAAGCCATGAGTACAGAAAGCACTTAGCAAATCGTGGGGAAATGTATGCAAATAATATTCATGCAAGGTTTGAACAATGGTTAGCTGTATGGTTCTTTTGCATAAAGCAGCATTGACGATAAATACAATAAATAGATTGAAATATGTAGTTGAAAAGAATAATAAATAAGTAAACAATTCCTTTGAAATAACTAGTGAAACTCTCCATTCAATTCCCAAGACAAGCCACCAAGTGAATTACCCATTCACTAACGAACATTATATTCATCAAGTGAACTTCCCATTTACACTCCGACTCATTTTATAAAGAAACTCTATCTCTCGTGTGAAATTTCGGGATATGTCCAAAACCAAGGACACGGTTATTCGAATAGATCAATTAACACTCTACAGAGGTTGTACACTTTACCCACAAGTTATAACTAGTATAGTGATCACCAATCATAACAAAACTGTTTAGCAATTTCATCTTGATAATTGACTCTCCCGTTGTGCATACTGTCACCCCAACCTTACCGTTGGTTTGACGCACACTGTTGGACCTGGAGACGATAAACCTCGCGCCATAGATGTGATCTTAGAAAAGGTACACACCTCCACCCATATACTACCTGAGTAGACAATGCCAAAACTCTATAACTTACTAAGTTAGGCATGTCCCATACCAGGCATGTGGTTGTACGAAAAGGCCCAGTTCAATGGTGCACAAGATTAAGTCATTGACAAGTTACTCAAGCGAGTCAACCACAAACCCACAACGTGTTAAACCACACCCTCATTGTACAACCGCTGGCCCGAGCGAAAAATATTTTGTTTAACCAAGACCAGTGACATACCCTGTCATGGTACACAAATTTTAACAACAGTGGCTAACCACCACGATTCCATATATCATTAAGTTAAGATTAATCATTATGACACATGTGATAATGAACCCATCGCATCTAAGCATGACTAAGCAACAATACGATACCCGTGTTGGTGATACACATATGTCCAACTAAAATTATCCATGCTAGGGTGACAAAGGATTCATGACATTCAAATAATCAATGAAGGCAAAATGACAACACGTGATAGCTAAACCCAAAACAATTTATATAAAGATAGCATGCAGTTGTATTAAAACAATATACTTTTGAAATCATAGATTCAATATGATCAAAGGACCGTGACTTGCCTTGGAATAAATCATGGGATTGATCTTGATCTTGGTGAACTCCTTGCTCAAAACTTCCCGAAGTATCAACGTCTACTCGTAAATAAAGAAAATAAACCAAATAAAAAAATAAAACAAATTCCAAAAATTAAATAAAAATCTCAGATAAATAGATCTTGAATTTAGAATTTGAATGGGCTCAAACGGAGTTCGGATGCAAAAGATATGACCTTTGGAAGATTAAAATCACATGAAATTATGAAAATCATAATTTAAGGATTTACTGGAATTTCTTTTCTACTGAAAAATCAGTTAATGACGTCAGCTAACGTCAGCAATGAATTTCAACCGAAAAGGAAAAGAAAAAGGAAATCGAAATTCCTCGGACATGTGGGACCCACACGTCATAGGCTCGGTTCACATGGACTAAGTCCATCGAGGCTTGGATCCGGATTGGATCTGGACTTGCCACGTCCGCGCACACGTGACTGCGACTGGCATGAAATGCGCGCATGGGCGTTGAGGTGGACACACACGGTGGCTCAATGGCGGCCACGCTCCAACGAACACAAGTCTCGGTGACCGGAGGCTCTTCGGCGATGACAGAGCGGCGCGCGCGCTGGGTAGAGGAGGCGACAAGGATCTCGGTGACGCGGTCAAAAGACACTAGTGACGACTACAGAGGCGGCAGCAACAAGAAGAGCGGCGGAGCGACGAGGTTTAACAGCGGCAAGGCGATGCGTGGTCTCTCCGGTGAAGAGCATGCGCGCATCGAGTTGAACACGCGACGGCGACCCCGAATCTAGTGATGGCAAAGACAAAGGCTCACCCGCGGCGGTGCAGGACAGCGAAGAAGGTTGCAGTGGCGCAGAGCTTCAAAGGCTTCAATCAACGAAAAGATGGTGCAATCTCCAAAGGCGAGTTAGGGTTCCGAAGGAGGGAGGCAGCACGGAGATTTCGACACGGTCGGGCCTTTAAATAGGGCAGGAGAAGCGAGAAACCGGGAGGAACACGGCACGGCGGCAGTCCGGCTCAGACACAGACGCGAAGACTCCAGCTTGAAGATGATGCTGCCATGGCAGGCAGGATCCACATGGCAGCGGGAGCGGCTCGGCTGCAAGCGCGTTGCACACGATGCGACGGCGACTAATCGGTGGGGTCACACACGCGCGCGTGGGCGGAGAGAGAGAGGAAACGCGGGCCGCGATGGAGAATGGGCCGAGAGTGAAAAAGATTGGACCGAGTCAAGAAGATTCGGCCCAAAACATAATCTTAGATTTTTAATAGGTTTTTCTTTTTAGAAAATAGCTAAAAATTCAAATGGCAATTAGAAAATAGCAAATAAACTTGGAAAACTTCTAGAAAAATCTAGGAAATATATCCAAGTACATAGAATCCAAATAAAGTAATTTTGACAATACTTGATGTTGAGGTTATTCATATTAAATTATTTTTTATCTCTGCAAATTCCAATTAAGCTTTAACTTTAATAGAAAAATTCAAATGGTTATTTTTATTTTTAAAACTTCAAAACAAACCAAATTTTTGGGATGTTACAGTTAGCAATTGTTATCATCAACACTCCATAAAATTAAGTTGTTTTCACAACTAAATATGTAAGGCAGTCGCCCAATTGGGAAAAAAACACAACTAATTATATATAAACATTAAGTATCATTTGAATACAATATTTACAATGCCTCGTTTACCCAACCCTAACATTTGTTCAACCGATAATTACTTAATAGCCTAATCTTTACCATCACTGCTACACCCCCATACAAATTTTCTAGCTTCGCAACTGATAATATGGCACTACACGTACGCATCTAAATATTTTTCAAATTAACCTACCATTATTTCATTTGCTAACAATATATCAATACACATAATGTTTCTTGCTAACCTACCATGGTTTCAAAAATACACGCATACAAAATAATGTCAGAGACTCACCATTGTCGTCGTCGATGCAAAGACACTCTCCTTCCCTCTCTCCCTCTCCCTCTTCCTCTCCTCCCTTTCCATCTCCCTCTCCCTCTCTTTCTCTCCTCTCTTCTACTCGCGCCGTCACTCTCTGGAAAGAAATGGCGACTGTTCACGGACAGTCGCACGCGCACGATTATATAAGTACCCCTAGTCGCCCAACGGTTGGACGACTAGGATCCAGCGGTGAGCAACAGGTGTCCTAGTCACTCTATCATTCGGCGACTAGGACCCAGTCGCTCTATCGTATGGCGACTAGGAGCTGAAAGGTCCAGTCACCCCACGGTTAAGCGACTTGGACATCTATCGCTCACCCGTTGGGCGACTAGCCTAAGTCGCACAACCGTGGAGTTATTAGTGATTATTTGTGATAAAAAATAAAGTAGTTTTATTTATGTAATTCTAAATAAAAAATAGATTATTAAAAAAATCCGATGAATGTGCACGGAGAATGTTGCACTCTGCATCTCAAAAATGCTTTTCAGCGGGCAGTAAAATCATAATCACCGGCCGATCTGACAAGATCGCAAACTTTGGAACAACCCAAGCTCTTAGCCTGAACTTTTTGTCACGAGAAGCGCATTGGTACTTCTTTATGGTGTTTGTGTTTGGAAGCTCAGACCCCGAAGAGCAACCAAAGCTAGCATCCATGGCAATGGAGATATTTTGGGAGTTGAGTGGACCTTTTATAGCTGCAAATAACATTGCTCTCTTTCTGAGAGCTAATTTTGATATGCAGCATTGGCGCAGGGTTCTTGCAAGCATTCGAGAAAGTAAGCAGAAAAATCTTCTATTCAGTACATGTCCAGGTGATTCTGGGATGAAAGGTCAACCAGTTTATCTTAGAAGAATAGCCAAACCTACTCAATATTGTTTAGTTTACTACCATGATCGAGTAGGGTATGCTCATAAAGTGGTTCCCAAAATTACTTTGCAAGAACCTTTGTTTAGAAGCTTCGCACCTCATGGGAAATTTGACTCAAATTATGGAAATCTCATTTACCCCCTATCACAACTACATATACAGTTGCGAAGTTAGCGATACGGGGTGTATGGGTAAGACTAAGAGGAAGAAGATACGTCAGAAGATGAAGATTTGAGTTAATTTATCATAGCAGTTTGCCTTATTTATTATGCATACATGATACATGTAGTCAGAATATGACGCTTGTTGCCATATCTTTGTAGATTGCAGATCCTGAGCATATCAGAAGAAGTATTGTATAGTAATTTGTACTTTTTAGAATCGAAGAACTATTTTACGAATTAGCAAGGTGGCTCGCGCATCTACGTGGGCATCATTCTTAGGGCATATTTAATTGTTTTAGAGGTACATATGTGATGCATAATAAAAGAATTACATGGGGAAATAAAGGTTGCTGATCACATGAAAGAATTCAAATATTAGAATTTTTAGAATAGGATCGATTTGATTTAATTTCCATGTTTGTAGAACTGGTTCATTTGTCATATTAATGTATAGTATAGTATATGTTAAACCAGAATATTAATAATTTATAGCTAGATGTTGTTTGTCCTAAAGCCATCCTTGTCTTCTTTTTAAAAAAAGACATCCTTATTAAATATATTAATTTTTCACATATGTGTGTTTTATTAATTCTTATTTCATTATGGCATCTTCAATAGTAGAGAAAATAATTGTGTTTACCATGATGTCATAATAATATTAGAGACAAGGCAAAATTGACTACATGACACTTAATTTGTGTATCATTAGCTAGTAGACATTTAAATTTTATGTCTTGACCCAAAGGCGCTAAAATTTTATGACTATTTATTGTAGAACACTTAGCCAATATAATATCACTTCCAGTCTCGTTCTTCTTTCCCATTCCTTCACCGCCATGTCCTTCCCTCCTGTCCTCTACTCCCCGTGCCTCCCCCCATGAAAATCTATTCCACTCTCTCTCATCATTCTCCATCGAGCATGTCTCTCGTATCTCTCTCTCTCACTTGAGATCGGTGGAGGCCGGCGGGTGGAAGACCAGAGCAATGGCGCGCTACCGAGGTGGTCGTCGCCGGGCCGCTGGGACATCAAATACACCCCGGTGCTTGCCGGATCCGGTGAGGAGGCCATCAGATCTGGGACCGGCGGGGCTGGGGTGGCCAGATCCGGCGTGGAGGAGCCCAGATACGGATGTGGAGGAGCCCCGATGGCCGCCAACAAGGGGTCCGGATATGGCGGTCACCGCAGCCTACAACGGGTGGCCCGGATCCGGCGACACTGAGCTCGGATCCGGCGTGGAACACGGCGGCTGAAGGGAGAGGAGAGGACGGTGTCAGTGGGATTTGGTGATGGAATACCTCGGGTCTTGCTCTGTGGAACACAGCAGAGAGAGAGAGAGAGGGATGTCACGATCCTTCACAAACTCCAGCAGATACATCAGATTGGATCAAGAGATAGAAGATAAAATCAGAATAATTGGAGAGGAAGAACACAGAAGGAGGTGGAAGGAGAGATAGGTTGATAATAGAGTTAATTCTTTATTTGTCATTGATAGTTGACGAGTTTCTCAAAATGCCATCGTAAAATTTCTCTTCCCTCTATTACCACTCGAACTCAACTTCTATCCCTATTTTGCCATTCCCGTGAGTTAACCGTTGACTAGGCCGTTGACTTCACCGCGAAAAGACGATTTTGCCCCTAAGTTTACTGAGATCTTTAGGAAATTGTTTGACATAGTGATATAGTTCAAAAATTATAAAATTTTTAGGGAAAGTTTCTGACATAGTGTAGATTATTGTGTAATTTTTATAGGGTTTTATTTGCAATATTTTTTTTTTCTAAAAAGCTTTCAAGTTTCGGTTTGATGAAACCGAAACTTGAAAGCTTTTTAGAAGAAAAAAAACATGTCATGCCGTGCATAAATTCTTGATGTTAACCAACTGAGAGAAGGAAAGTACGCATTCCAATCTGCTGCTCCTGAGCCATGTGCACTCCTTCAACCGTCCAAATGTTTTGATTTTCTTCTCCATGGTGCTGCATCTCACACTCTTGTAGTCAGATTCCTCCATGAAAAAATTATACCTCGAATGAGCCCTTGTGTAAGATAGCTTCAATGTTTTCACCACAAAACATTCCTTGCCTTCCAAATGAAATAGCACTAAAGTAGGAAAACTTGTAAACTCTCCTGCTGGCCGCAGCTTTCTTGCGTGAGATATTCCAAGTAACTTAGTCATGTCCCCAGCAAGTAACTCGTTATATTTTGATTTCAGGACTGGCACTCCCATAGAGAATTGTACTCCTCCTGCCTCAACTGAAACTATTGCCGCAAAATACCAATAAGCACAAATTCGCGCCCAACACTGATCGTGACCAAGGCAATATCCACCTATTGTCCTCATCTTACTGAAAACAGGAACAAGTTTAATATCAAATCCAGGATTACTCACTCTTGCACCACCATACATCATCCTGTCATGTAGAGAATCAACAAGCAAATTGTCCAAATGGTGTCTGAGAACTACACCAAACTCATCTTGAGTGCCTATAATCGAATCGAATAAAGAGACAACTTCCTCGTCTAGGTGGTGGCCATGGCTTCATCTCGATTCTGCGCCTCCTATCCTCTCGAGCAGTGGTGGTCATGGTGGTTGCAAAGACTACCCACCTCGGGGTTATATCTACCACATGCCCAAGCACTTTGTCCACCTTTACAAGCAAATCTCGCAATTAGGACCCGGTGGTGGTGGCCAAGGTGCTGACCTCATCACTGCACCGAAATTCTTCTATTTTGCCCAAATTTCAAGGATTAGGATAGGTACTCCATTGAGCACAACCACAGCCGATGGATTTTTCATTGAATTCACACAACCCAAACTTCATTATCATGCCACGCACCACTCAAATAGGTGGTGGCTATGGTCATTGTGGTTCCACAACACACATGCCTAGAGCAGCAATTCATGGCGATGAATGTGCCCCGCATATAGCACGGCATGACAAGGAATGTATGTAGAGCCCACTCGGAGGATGGTCACGAGGAGGTGCACCGCATCGATTCTAAGCTATGGTCGTCCCTAAGCAACCAGCACATGTCGTCTTGTCTGGTGGAACACATGGTGATGAAACTTGTTGTCGTGGTGACCTCGAGCTTGTGGGCGCTGACAAAGGCGGCAGTCGGTTGCGAGGTCCTGATAGGTTGAGTGTTGGTGTTGGAGTCGAGACCCAATGTCGAACACTTGGTGGGCGCGACAGTGGCGAGGCCGATGACTGCCAAGCTAGTGGTGAAGGTAGTGTTGTGGCCAACACTTGGCACGACAGAGGCAGTAGGGGCTGGAGTAGACCTCGTGGAGCTCTCGACGACCTCGGTGATGGTGATGAGCTGCGGAAACACCACGGTCGTGGACGACGCTGCTGTAGTGGCGGACATTGCAGTCGGTTCGCCATCATCATGGTCGAGGAATTTCGTCAAGCACCTGTTGGGCGTCGTGGTAGTGCCGCTGCTGGCTGTGGAGAGGGCGACGTCGAGGGCCGCATTGATGATGGGGGTGATGATGAGGCCGCGTGAGGTGCTGCAGACTTGGGGACGAGCGCAGATGTGCCCTCCGGTAGTGGCGACGAGGACATGGCTCCGGTGACTGGGGTAAGCACATCAACGTCATGGTTGGAGCACAATGTCGAACAGTTGGGGGGCATCGTAGTTTGGGGGGCATCGCAGTGGTGAGTTTGGTGGAGTCAATGGTGGTGGTGTCGCTGTCGGCATCGAGCTCCTCGGTGGCGACTGCTGCCGCGGAAGACTTGATGCTTGCTAGTTGGTCCAACACCCTCTCACACAACGCGGTCACTTGCTTCAGCTCCCCTCGAATCGACTGCTCTGATACCATATTGTCATGATCCTTCACAAGCTCCAGCAAATACATCAGATTGGATCAAGAGATAGAAGATGAAATCAGAATAATTGGGGAGGAAGAACACAAGAGGCGGTGGAAGGAGAGATAGGTTGATAATATTTTCTTTCTTTGATGCCCTTTCCTCTGTTGTTGCTGCTGCTTTGTAGCACCGAATACCTTCCTCCATGGGCCACGTCCAAGTCCAGCCCACATCCAACACAAGTCCACGGCCCAGTCCGTGACAAGGGAGGGGAGAGAGAGAGAGAGAGAGGAGGAGACGGTGATAGCGTGGCGAGCCTGAGCCACCGTCGCCTCGCTAGGATCCTAAGGCGTCGCCTCATGCCGCGCCAGCCGCGCCGTCCTCTCTCTCTCTCTCTATATCCCACGGAGATGTATTTTCCTTGTCACAAATTTTTGATGAACAGATGCTACATGCAATTTCTAAGGTTCTTGCTCCGTTCTCGCACAACATTACCCCACGTGTCCTTGCCAAAGATTACATCCTCTTATTTCTTTGCCTCAATTTTTTTCCTTCCAGTGATGGTACATGTAGGTCCATTAACTTGAGGATCCGATCTTGTATTTCTTAATTTTTCGCATGTTAAATCCAAATTTGTGCAGCAACAAAGAAATTGCAACTAGCATTTGTGCTTTGCAATTTGCATTGAAATGATGGAATAAACTTTGCACCGCCGTTGCTGCCCCCTCTCTGCGCCGTCACCTTCTGCATCTCCTCTCTGTGCCTTCCTCTTTCTCGCGGCCGCCGCCCTAGCCACACCCCTTCTGACTACCGTCGTTCACCCGTCACCTCACACCGCAAAAAAGAGTTTTCCATGTTTGGAAACGCGCCATGCTTCCATCTACACCGCCGTTCCTCCACTAGAGCACAATTGTCGATGCGTCCAAGCTCTGCTGCCCTATTGCATCGCAAGGAAGGAGGAGAAGGGTAGAGCAGTCTTTTTCCATAATTTCTCTCTCTTATCAGCGAAATACATTATTTTAATGACTTCAGTGTCTCACAGCAAAATGCTACAAAGTTTTAGTGTTTTTTGGCAAAGACATAAAATTTGGATGTCTACTAGCTAATGACACAAAAATTAGGTGTCACATAACCAATTTTGCCTTGAATTATCTCCCTCCCACGTAATAAAAAAAATCTACATGGCAAGTGTGAAATAGTTGATATCATATTATTGTACATGTTTTTACATCCTATACATATTTATCTTTTTTTAATGTGCGCTATTTTTAAGATGGGCAGTTGAGAGCCTAAAATTTCACATAATACACCTTTGGTTCTTCTTTCCCCTTATACTGTTTTCGTTGGACCAAGCCTCGCTACTTGCTAGTTAATCGTATACATATTTGTACTTGGCGGTGGATGTCGTGATGTGTCTCCCCTCAACCTCATCGACAATGACATGAACTCGTCGCAGCGTTCATTGTAGCCACTGTATGTTCTCAACGGTTATCATCTGTCTCGAGTACCTGTCGATCAAGGAAGATATAATATGGATCTGGTCGCGAGTTCACCTGCAATTGCAGCGAGTAGCATCTCCATTTGGGAGCCTCTCCTCTCAGAGCTAAGGTGTGATAAATTCAGATTTGACGAACGCACGGCCATGTAATATTTAAGCCTTCGTTTTCTGGTACTTAATTGAGTGTTAAAGTGTTGACTAAATGACTTGAGACTCCCGGGTAGTTTTTCTGGTAGCTAGAGTCCTATCCTTTGAACCTTGGCTGCTAAAGCCTTGATACTAGTAGTTGGTAGCTAGAACCTTCACTAGTGATACAATTAGTTTAATTATTGAAACTATTTTTTTTTGTCAAATGTGCTTTATGAAAACTGTTAAAACTTAAATTACTACTTTGTGCGAAAGAGCCATATAAGTCTCATTTGTTAAAGCTATGCATATGCATTTTTTAAAGACTTACGGAGTACTTTATGTACTCACGTGCTAAACTCAAAATAAATCTTAGAAGCCTTCAAAGTTGTCGAGGAAGATTACAACTTCCATGCGTGTGGCTACAACGAAGGATACCAGAATACTAGATCGCGAGCCCCCCGTCAATTGCTTGTGAGCATATGGATGTGATATCACTTAGAGTTATGTTCTTTCGCTGCAGTTTATTCGAGTTGTTTAGTCTAAAAGGACAGTAATTGTAAGTTTCGGCCATAAAGTCATTACTCTTTTGTTCAATATTACAATAGTTTGATGTTTGCAATATATGTGTTGATATTCAATAGTGTAACTGTATGTACTAGTTACTGATCCAAGGACTAATTCAGATATATACAGAGAATTTCGGATTCAAAAATCTAAGTCCCCACACGCAGCCTCCTCGACGATCCTTTGTAGGCTATCCTCCACGGCCAGTGCCGGCGGATTGGGGTATTTATTGACGAAGAAACTCATGGATCTAGTGGCGAGTTCACCTAAGACTACAGCAAAGAAAATCTCCATTTGGGGAGTCTCTCCTCAGGTGGACGAGACTACAGAATGAGCAGCAAGCTGTGGATTTTGATGTCTCTGAAACAGTGAAACTTACATCTATGCTCTGTTTCTGGTCATTGATGGTTAGCAAAGTCAAGCCTTGTGTGCGAGAGAGACGCCGTTGAGCTGCCGCCAGTGGTTCTGGGACGTCCTAACTTCTTCGAGTCATGCAAAAGATTAATCTATTCCATTTCCAATTTTCCATGCACGCGATCTTTGACCTTTGGACACCTTTTGTCCTACGAGAAATTTTCCAATTTTCCATGCACACGATCTTTGACCTTTGAGACACTTTTCTTCTACGAGAAATTTTAAGATACATTCTACTAGTAGAATATTATGGTAGTATAAATCAAATTTAGCCATTGTTTTGTTAAGGATATAATAGATTTTTTTGTATTTATAAGTTTTTGTGAGGATATTATGGACTTTTTCTACTATAGTTAAAAATATTACTCTTATGACATGTGATATCCTCATAGGCAATTACAATTTCACCTCTCGGAATTATACTACTCATACTACCAGGTGTAGTATAACTAAATTATAATTAATCTGACCTATTGGATCAAAAAGAATAGACAGCTCATATTAAATTAAGTGTACCGTAAAAGAGCCATTCTCCTATATGGCTGAATCCAATTATACAGCCCGAGTTTCTTTCCATTCGTTATAAACACTCCCTTAGTTCTCAATTTAGATGCCATTCCACCATAAGTGCAGTTTAAAAAAAAACTTAACAACTAATATATATATATATAAGTATTTATATTTGTTGCATGGAAATAATATGGGTAGATTTGTGATGTAACAGTGTTATTTGTCCAACTATGGATGGTGGCGTGGCTAAAATATTGTCCGCCTTTATACACACATGATTGCGTATAAATTTACGGCTTCCGTAATTTTAGACGTGTGCTAAGAGGCAGACTTGTGTCTGGCTTTCTTGTACTCGAGAAAAAACGGGCAGATTTCCCTGGCCTTTGATTAGTCTCCATGTACTAGTGTTTTTGCCGCACAGTTGCCGTGCAAGCTACGCCGCTGTTACTCTGGCTCTTTGTACGATCGTGCGGACATTCACCAAACAAAGTCAGATGTTTTGTATGTGTTCCACTTGCAACAAGAAGCTAATGGCTTGCCCCCTTTCTATTTGGCTGCCGAACAGGCACATGTCCATGAACAAATACATGCAAAGTTGACGGTACATCAGAGGATAGCTCATCAGGAACACACACAAGATCATCCACATCGGCTAGGATGTTCCTCAAATCAAGCACCTGCTGTAGCTCTAGAATGCTAGGTCTTCTCCCACTGGAGAAGCAGAGACCCTTAGCATCATTGAACTCAGATAGGGCTAAAAGAGTGACTCGCCTCATCATCTCTTTCAATCTGTCATTGGCATTCTCTTCTTCATGGGCTCGGTATCTGAAGGTGTCGAGCATGTAGTAGCCTTGGTGCATGACTTCTCTGAGTATGTTAAGCTGCCGGTGGATGTCGTGATGGGTCTCCACTCAGCCTCATCGCAGCGTTCGTTGTAGCCTCTGTATGTTCTCAACGGTTATCATCTGTGTCGAGTACCTGTCGATCAAGAAAGATATAATATGGATCTGGTCGCGAGTTCACCTGCAATTGCAGCGAGTAGCATCTCCATTTGGGAGCCTCTCCTCTGAGAGCTAGAAGGTGTGATAAATTCAGATTTGAAGAACACGTGGCCATGTAATATTTAAGCCTTTGTTTTCTGGTACTTAATTGAGTGTTAAGTGTTAATTGAGTGTTAAGTGTTGACTAAATGGCTTGCAGGGTTGAACTGCAAAATAAAGAGAATCAAGTTTCAGTGACCTAGACTCTTAGGCTGCTTTGTGGAGTAAAACCATTGATACGGTATACTCTACCGATAGTATATGGTGGTAGTATAAGTCACATTTGACAATTGATTTGTTAAGAGCATAATAGATTTTTCTTTGTATTTATAAAAAATTTTGGGAGTGTATTATGGTCTTTTCTAACTAGTTTTTGGCTAAAATAACACTGTTGCACCGTTGATTAACAAAACTAGCCGTTCGTTCGAATCAAATGCAAAATGTCACCATGGAGTCGTGCGGACTTGCCACATCGCAGTTCCGGCCTCTAGGGGCCCGAAATCCCTCTCGTCCTCTCGTACTTAATGAACGTAATAATTTAGTTGTAATTAAGTAGGCTTCATTAAATTAGTCGTTGTTAGTTCTGCCGTATTTAATTATTTAAATAGTGCTAGTTAGTTATTCATAATTAAATAGGCTTAACTAAATACTTGTAATTAAATAGTCATCAATAATTAATCATAATTAGTTAAGTACATAGTTGTGGATATCTTGGAGACATGCTCACGATCTTAGGATGATGATACAATTAGCAATGGCGTTGAAGTTTGTCGAAACACTCGTTTTCGGTGAAATTTAAATTCTGTCATATAGTAGGTGGTCAGACCGGCCAGGGTGGTGGTCAGACTGGCCTTTATGGCGGTCTGACCGGCCGGCCGGTCTGACTGACCACCTCTAGTGGTCAGACCGGCCAGGGCTTTGGCTAAGAGGCTGACGATCAGACCAGCCAGGAGGTGGCGGTCTGACCGGCCAGAAAGGTGACTTTCGAGTTTGGAGCCCGACCAAAAATAGAAGGTGTAGGCAAGAGAGGGGATTCTCCTACACTTGATCTCATAATTTTTGGAGCTTCGAGTCAGAAGTTCTATTTGTTTGAAATTTTCAAAGAGGTTTCGTGTCAGACCCCTAGGCGTGGAATACCTGAAGACCTTATGTGCATACCGTACTAGTCCCATGATCAGTGGCTAGTACACACATTCACAACATTTGGCATTCACAACTATATATTCACATATACAAGATAAAGCAAAATGGTACTTAACTTAAGCGATTACAGTGTTTACATTACAAAGGCCAACCGGCCAAATGAGACTTAATTACCGGAGTAACAGAGTAACAGAAATAGCAGCGGAAGTAAAAGTGGTAAAAGTAAACAAATTCTAATGGTGTGCCCATCCATACCCTAAGGCAACTGACAAGAAACAAATTCTAGATAAACCCGTCACCGAACCATCCGGTTCCGGGTGCGAAGAAAGCATCGCCTGGCGTATATTCATCTTCGTACTCTAAACAACAACATAACCAAGATTGAGTACTTGTGTACTCAGCAAGACTTGTAGTGTAACGCAAGTCTAAATATATGCAAGGTTAATCAAAGAGGAGGCTCTATGCTACAAGTTATTTTGCATTAAGCAACAGAACTTGAAAGAGCATTTTAAATGGATAACATGACAGTAAGTAGTATTTGAATGAATCACCAATAATAACAACTACAACTTGCAACCCTCCTAGGCTGTGAGCCAAATTCGTGTTCAGCCATAACTCGTCAGTTAACACAAATAAATCACATACCATTTCCCATGCCTTTCCATAAGACAGTTTTTGTGAAAACCAACACTAAACCCATACCATCCGCACTAAGCATTCTCAAGACCGCGAGCACAATTATTATAATAGATTTACACTCTGCAAAGGTGTACAGCTTTACCCACATAATACGAATTCTTTAGTTTGTTCGGTATCCATCGATACCACCGCTCACTACCTTAGGTAAGTAGTCTAGAACACGCGTTGAAGCCTTTACATCACCTAGTCCTAACCCTACACTAGCCCAATGAATGGATACCCTTCACTTACCCGGATAGCTCCCATTGAGTGAGGCATTCGCAGTTGTGTCGGAAGGCTTTATTCTAACTCCTCAGGGAAGGGAGCCCCTTCGGACATGCTGGTCCTTTGGTCCTGTCCGCACTCTTCAGCCTACCTACGTGCAAGGCTAGCTTTTCAATGATTTAATTGGCTAAGGCCGCCCTCATAATAGCATGTGGTTGTACGTAAGTCTTAGATCTGGATTTGCTGACATCTGGTCCTTAACTGACCCAGGACAGAATCTCCCCCTATCTACTAGTGAGACTCCTTTCCCACTTTTCAGAATATATATAATATGTTATTGGAATTGTGATCATGGATTTAATGTGAGGATTTTGAAATGTTACTTGCTATTATTTAAATATTTAAAATGTTTAACTCGCTGCCATTTGAATCTAAATATGATATCTTGCTGAAAATTATCACTTTATGCTGAAAATTGCCTGGTGTAGTAGCCTCTTCCTTTGACAGCCATGCATCTAATATAATATTTGCGATACACTATAAGTCTTGCTGAGTACACAAGTACTCAATCTTGCTTATGTTGCTGTTTAGAGTTTGAAGATGATTCGATGCTAGACAACGTTTTCTTCGCACCCGGCACCGGAGGGTTCGGTGATGGGACTATCTAGGATTTGTTCCTTGTCGGTTGCCTTTGGATATGGATGGGCACACTGCTGGAATTTGTTTACTTTCACCACTTTTAATCTTCCACTGCTATTTCTGTTACTCTATTACTTCTGGTACTTAAGTCTCTTTTGGTCGATCGACCTTTGTAATGTGAATATTGTAATCGCTTAAGTCAAGTACCAACTTTGCCTTGTATATTTAAATGTATGGTTGTGAATGCCAAATGTTGTGAATGTGTGTGCTAGCCATTAATCCCGGGACTAGCACGACATACACATAAGGTCTTCGGGTATTCCACGCCCGGGGGTCTGACAGCTTGGTATCAGAGCCATACTGATTGTAGGACAAGCCCTAGATAGAATGGTCGTTAGTTTTCAAAATACAACTCATTTCAGTCATAAAAATGTGTGAGAACCCACACCATTAAACTAAGCTAGGCAATACTAATCAGTAATTAAGGGTAATTAAGA
This sequence comes from Phyllostachys edulis, assembly GCA_036346405.1. Taxonomy (NCBI): domain Eukaryota; kingdom Viridiplantae; phylum Streptophyta; class Magnoliopsida; order Poales; family Poaceae; genus Phyllostachys; species Phyllostachys edulis. Next base: position 17,733,809 of record CM070567.1, read on the forward strand.
TTTCTTAATTCGTAATAAAATGTAACCTCAATTTGGACCTCAAGCTATTAATCCACACATTGGTCAAGATGGAACTTTGTATTTCCAATGTAGCATCATTTCAATACATCTCAAAGTATATCAAAATACAACCTTAATTACATCTCAGCAATCTAAAAGTTAATCAAAGATAATACACTTGCACTCTGTGGAATTGATACAATATGAACCCTACATCTAATTCAGAGCACTTCCAAGAGATAATTAAATTACAATTCATTTCTTGCATTTCTTCCTTCACAGCCCTCCTTGAAATTGCATCCAGTTTCCTCCCACCATTCCAGCACATGCAACCAAAATGATAGAAATTAGTTAGCTAATTAACCCTGGTCAGTTAATACAACCATGCACAGGATGGACAGTAATAACATAAAAGATAAGAGGAAGATAGAAGTGAACAGTAAAAGGATAACCCAGAGCGCAGGTCACAGGCTGCACAAGAAGGGAGGGAAGGATAAGCCACAGCACAGAGTATAGATAACCCATAAGCCACAGGGAGAGTGCAACCGCCATAAGCCACAGTAAAAGGATAACTCAGCCGAGGGACTCAAAGCACAGGGAAAGAGATAACTCAGAGTGCAACCGCCATAAGCCACAGGGAGAATATAACTCAGCCGAAGGACCTCTTCAGCAGGCTTATCCCCCACACCAGTCACTGCCCTTCACAACTTACCCCAGACCACCCAGCCCCTCCTCTCTTATCAAGCTCAACCGAAGGAAGCCAGCACTCATCTCTCTGCCAACCTCAAGCTCAGGCAACCAGAGCACCAAGGCAGCTAGGAGGAGGAGCTCAGCACCCACACCAACACAGTCGGCAAGACCCAAACCCTAAAGAAGAAGAGGAGCACCCCAACACGAAGCCATCACAGTCATCTTCCTTCCCCCACCTTAGATCCCAACCCAAGGTAACCTCGGCATACTTCAGTAGGCCTTACACATACATATCATGCACAAGTAGAACATCTCACAAAAGAACCCACATGTAACTCCTAGATCCTCACACCACAGAGCAAGAGGTTAGGGAGAAAAGGGAAATACCTTAGGGAACTCAGATGAACCATCACCCCACCTCGATCTGCCACCAACAAGCATCACCAGAACCAGTCTCCAGTAGTCCAACCCAATCACCATATCATGCATATTAATGAATAGCACATATCAGTAAGCATTACAACATCAATCAATCAAATGAAACAATCTAAGGAAGCAACCAAATAAACCAACTTAATGAATCTACCCCAGTAGCAGAGCAAGCGTAGGGAAGGGAGGTCAGTATGCACAGGGCTAGGTTTAGGACCGAACCAAGGAACGGCTAGGAGGTAGAGGGAGCCGAGCCGGGCTGGCCTCCCTCCCGTTGGGAGGCCGGAAGCCGAGGGAGCGGCGGCTGGCTGCACTGAAGGAGGTGGCGGCGAACCCAAGAGGAGCACCAGGGGAGGAGGCCGGACGGAAGTGGACGCGCGGTGGCGGCGCTAAGAGCGAGCCGCGCAGGAGCAAAGCGGCGTTAGCGGGTGGGCGCTGTCGGGACGAAGCGGCGGACCAAGGCTAGCTACTAACGGGACCGAAGCGGCATAAGCGCGGCGATGGCGGACCGAGGCTGGCCGAAAGTGGGCGCCAAGATCCGCGACGAGCTAGGGGCAGGGCAGGCGGCGGCGCAGAATGAGGGAAGAGAGAGAGAGTAAGTTAGGGATTTGAGGTTGATGAGGAAAGGGAAAGGAGCCGTATGGGTGTCGGCCGAATAAGGTTGAGGTAGAAAAAAAGGGTAAATGGGAAAAGAAAATAAGGGAAGAGCAGAAAAAGAAAGAGGAAATTTGGTAAAAATTGCCGTAAAATTCAAAATAGGTAGATAGATTGAATTAGCAGTATAAACGTGATTTTCATTTGATTCACCGGTAAGATAGGCCATTTAATTTACGTTAAAATAATTAGCAGTAAATTGACCGGTAGAAATTTGAGTCGAAAAATGTATATAAACTAATTTGAGACCATAGATTCGAGTTAGTCGTCGATAGAACTCCCAAATTAAGCAAATAGGTAATTTGAGGCGTTAGAGATAACTTATTCCACTAAGACTCATTTATTTAGCATCGGCATAAAAATCAAGCTAATCGCTTAATTGCTCGCATAGATTTGATAAACTTAGTTTTGTGCGAATAAAAATCGATAGACTCAAATAGATGCGATTACATGTAATATATTCTTCTCATACGATAAAACGTGAGTATCGTTCATCATAACCCTAGAGCCGTTATACAAGAATGACCGTAGCGGGAGTGCTAACCAAATAAAAACCCTAAAATGGTTATTAACTAAAATCGCCAAAAGGACCAAATGACTATTGTGCACTAATAGCACACATATACCACTAAGTAATTGCACAATTATTTATTATTAAACTCTGTCATGAATTTTGTAGCACGGTATCGCGATCTCTGATGGTTGATCTGATTTAAATCGGCGATGAACTTTTCTCTGATTACGAAGGCAAGCTCTTCCTCTTGAACATAAATATAGTTATGTTAAATTTAAACTATATATTGTTGTATCTTATATATATTGCATCAAAACTATTTCTCAAAAATCAAATCGAATAAATGAAATGAGGATGAAATGGATAAGAAAGATGAAAAAGATGAAAAGAATTGAGAAATGAGAAATGAGTTAATAGCAAGTTAATATTATGGCTGGTAAAGGGGACCCGGGCAAGGAAGAGAGAGGGCAAGAGGTGGGACCCCTTTACATATGGTTAAAATATAAGGACCAACAAAACTCTTACTCGGTCAGATGCCGTATTTTAAGTGCCAACCATTTTCCCGTTTTGATGGGCAGAAAATGCTACCTTATTACGTAATTATGCTCTCCACACCGGGTATGTAATATGTGTGAGTGTGGTGTAAGAAGAGGTGCTATAACACTAAGTGGAGTGTTGGATGCAGAGAGGATGAACTGGCCCAACCAACATTACTCGAACTCGGTGGTGGCCAGGTCAGCACCGACGGAAAGTAATGGGTGGAGAAATTAATCACGTAACCTGGAAAACGTTCTGTATTCTGGACTCGAAGTCGCATCAAAGGAAATGCGATGGACCTAGCTCATAAAGAGTTCAGGATAGCTATGGGTAAAGTGCTACAAGCTGCGCAGTGCTATATAAAATCATGAATTCATGCGGTTCCTCGAGTGGAAACCGCTAGGGTCTTTCTTCTCTCCGAGTAACTAGTAGTCTTTTCGAATTAAAATTTGTCACTTAATGTTTTAAATGGTTATTTTCGAAGCGAAAAAGATCTAGAAAATGAGGTAAAGAAAAGAGATGGGTCATAAAGTGCATTTTGCTATTAATTGCTTCTTGAGTACACTCGTGTACTCAACCTTGCTATTATTTTCCTTTGTTAGATCCTAGTCGGCCAGAGCTATCCCGGCGGACGAGGACCCGAGTATAGATGAGACCACCGGTGACGAGGGTACTTGCTACGAGGAGCAGGGTGAGATGGACCCCATATATGATGAGTGGGACGAGTAGGCGACCGATACTACAGGGTAGGCAAGGGAGGAATAGCCCACTTTTGTATGCTGTAAATTACTTGTAATAAAGACCATAGCCTTGCGTGGCTACTACTGTAATAAAGATGTGCAGTTTCTATCTTATTGTTCTGCTGTGCTAACTCTGATAAAGGCTTACTATTCGTTGGAGCAGTGTTCTACTGAGCAAATGAATAGTAATCCATATGCCTAAGTGTGATTACCCTTGGGGTAATGACACGGGGCGCCGCAGCTGGTATCAGAGCAATAAGATCGGGCCACGCTAATAAAATAGAAACTGTAGCATGAACTTAGGTTGCTTTTCTCGCTTGCTATATTGCACTAATTACTTTATTAACTCTCATCTCAATATCAATTTCTTTTCCCATCTCATTTCAAAGGTATTATGTTAAAAAGCTCATCTCCCTTAGAGTGACAACCTACTAACGTAGAACCATTCCTCGTAGGAGGTTTAGCTTCGGTCTTCCAACCGAGAGCGTACGAGAGAACGTGTGCTTCGTCATATGACTTGTGTTGTTAATTTCTGCTAATTAACCTGTCAGGCTAGCAATTTGACCTAGGATAGAAGGTTTGAGTTTATAGGCGATGGGGTTTCAATATAAGGACATAAGTTGCATGCCGGGGCTAGAGGCATGTAGTAGAATTCTGGCATGGACCTGCTCTTCCACTTGTTGGATAAGTATGGACCATACCCATAGCATCCCTTATCTTTTCATCTGAATCACCAAATTAATTCGTCAGCATTCTAAAAGAAAGCAAATATACTTAAAGCAAACACATAAAGGCTGACGATAAAAAAAATGTGACTTATCCCCTTTCTGCAGATTAAATTTTCTCGGACGAGTGGTCCGTGGCACTCCGAGCGTGTAGCTCTGGTGTACCTAGGAGCGAAGTCCTGGGCGTACTCAGGAATGAGCCCTGAGCGTCTCCCAACACGTAGTTGGGCGGTCTCGAGAACGGGATCTCGAGCGTGCCTGGGCACGTGGATCCAGGGTAGTGTAGGTTCGCACTCAGAGGCAAGCTCTGAGCGGTCCCAAACACGTGGTTTGGGCGGTCTTGAGAATAGGATCTCAAGCGTGACTGAGCACGAGAGACTCAGTTAGTATAGGATTTGGATCTTTTTGTATCTCCTTGTTTCTTGGTGTTATTTGCCTCATATGTGTATGGATTAATGCAAGTTAACCACGATTAACTTCTACCAGATAAATGCAATATCCTCTTCTCTACCACAACCTACAGCTGTAGAAGTAATAAAATAATCCCACCATCAAATGGTATCTCAAGATGAAATTGCTAACAACACAATCACTAATGCAACCATTTCTTAACACCTCCCCCTACAAGATGGAAGGTCAAGGAAGCGAAGCACGTGAATTGGGTTTGACATCGGGACTCATACCACAAGAACAGTCGAAACATCCATGGGAGTGAGTACACCGGCGGGAATATTAGAAGTAACCTCAATTCGGAGGGAGCAGGCCATTATAATTCATAATACCAAATTCTTAGCTGATCTCTATATAATACATCTAAGTGGATTAGAAGTAATATTGGGTATGGATTGGTTATCCGCCCATGGGGTGAATATAGATTGTGAATTAAAGCAAGCCTCAATCCGAAAGCCCGATGGAACACGACTACAATATATCGGAACTAGAACCCGACCAAAATCAGCTAACCCTAGCTTGGCTAGCCTGCAAATGAAAGAAATAAAAGACATATCAGTCGTAAGGGATTTCCCAGATGTATTCCCTGACGAATTACCTAGTATGCCCCCGGATAGGGAAATAGAATTTACTATCAACTTAATTCCGGGAACACCACCAATTTCCAAGAGGCCGTACCGAATGAATGCAAAAGAATTAATTGAACTAAAGAAGAAATTGGACGAACTAGAAGCCAAGGGTTTTATTAGAGAAAGTATGTCACCCTGGGGAGCCCTGGTGTTATTTGCAAAGAAGAAAGACGGAGGAGTGAGATTATGCACTGACTACCGGGAGCTAAATAGTATCACCATAAAGAACAAATACCCTTTGCCGAGAATAGATGATCTATTTGATCAACTGAAAGGAGCACGGGTATTCTCAAAAATTGACTTAAGGTCTGGATACCATCAGATTAAAGTCAATCCAAGTGACATTGAGAAGACAGCCTTTGTCTCTCGATATGGACACCATGAATACACTGTAGTTCCATTCGGACTGACCAATGCTCCTACCGTATTCATGAATTTAATGAATAAGCTATTCATGAAACACTTGGATAAATTCATTATTGTCTTTATCGACGACATTCTAATCTATTCCAAGAGTGAGGAAGAACATGTCCATCACCTCACTGTTGCGTTGGAAATCCTCAGGGAAAACCAACTTTTTGCTAAATTCAGTAAGTGTGAATTTTGGCTAGACCAAGTGACATTCCTCGGACATATCATATCTGGAAGAGGTATCGAAGTGGATCCTTCTAAAATCGACACAGTCATCTCATGGAAGCGTCCAACGAATACCACAGGAATTCGGAGTTTCCTAGGATTCGCGGGGTATTACCGGAGATTTATAAAAGGATTCTCACAGATAACCTCACTTCTCACAAAACTTCTAAAGAAAGATGTGAAATTCGTATGGACAGAAGCTTGTGAGAAAAGTTTCCAGGAATTGAAACAACGCTAACCACAAAGACCCATCCTAACATTGCCTAAGGACGGGATTGATTATGTGGTATACTGCGACGCATCGAAGTATGGGTTAGGATGCGTGCTAATGCAGGATGACAAGGTCATTGCTTACGCTTCCAGGCAGTTGAGGCCTCACGAGCTGAATTACCCTACACATGACCTTGAATTAGGAGCCGTAGTGTTTGCCCTGAAGATCTGGAGGCATTATCTCTATGGATCGAAGTGCACCTTGTACAGTGATCACAAAAGCCTCAAATATATCTTTACCCAGAAAGAGTTAAATATGAGGCAAAAAAGGTGGTTAGAGTTAATCAAGGATTACGATCTAACCATAAATTATCACCCTGGCAAAGCTAATGTAGTTGCTGATGCCCTCAGCAGGAAATCCCAGTGCCATCATCTTTCTGCTGAACATCATGCATCTGAACTAATTCAAGCATTAGCCAGAATGAGTATAGAAGTGAAGACCACCACCTCTGAAGCTACCATTGCTGCCATGGTATTCCATCCCACCCTTCGTGATCAAATTCAAGAACACCAACTCTCAGATCCATTCATCATTGAAGAAATACAAAGGATTAAATCAGGTCAACCCTCTGAGTTCTGGATAGATGATTCTGGAATTCTATGGCGACAATCCAGAATCTGTGTACCTGATCATCCTCAAATTAAGGAAACTATTCTGCGTGAAGCTCATGATACCCCGTACACCATACACCCCGGCAGCACAAAGATGTATCAGGACCTAAGGGAAAATTTTTGGTGGCCAAACATAAAGAGGACCATAGCGGAATACGTGAGCCAATGTGATACTTGTCAAAAAGTTAAGGCAGAGCACCATCACCCAGCAGGACTGCTGAAACCCCTGGAAATACCTAAATGGAAATGGGAGGATATCTGCATGGACTTCATAACAGGCCTTCCCCTGACAGTCAAAAAGAAGGACGCAATTTGGGTCATTGTGGATCGTCTTACCAAATCGGCTCACTTTATTGCCACTAATCAAAAGTATTCAATCAATAAATTAGCAGAGCTTTATATAGAGAGGATAGTCACATTACATGGAGTACCAAAGACTATCACCTCAGATAGAGGATCCGTATTCACCTCAGCATTCTGGAAAAATTTACAAAACGCATTGGGCACCACACTTAATTTCAGTACGGCTTATCATCCACAAACTGATGGCTAAACTGAAAAGATAAACCAGATCATAGAGGATATGCTACGAGCCTGTGTCCTGAATCTTGGGGATTCTTGGGAAAAACACCTAGCACTGGCAGAATTTGCCTACAATAACAGTTATCAGTCCAGTATCCAAATGGCACCATACGAAGCCCTATATGGCAGAAAGTGTAGGTCACCCATTTGTTGGTATGAAGCGGGAGAGAAAACCTTATTGGGACCTGAACTGATAAGAGAAACTGATGAGAAAGTTAAATTAATTAGAGAACGTCTCAAAATTGCCCAAGATAGGCAAAAGAGTTACGCAGATAAACATAGGAGGGATCTCCAGTTCGAAGTTGGAGACTATGTATATCTAAAGGTATCACCTATGTGCGGGGTGCGTAGATTCGGACTAAAAGGAAAACTAAGTCCCAGGTATGTTGGACCATTCCGTATTTTAGAAAACAAAGGCACCCTGGCATATAAATTGAAATTGCCAAGTCAATTATCCCGAATACACGATGTGTTCCATGTCTCCCAACTTCGAAAATGCTTGAGAGAACCATCTCACCATCGACCAATCTGGACATTCCACTACAAGATGACCTTACCTCTGAGCGCCCAAAGAAAGATTAAGCTCTTGAAGACCGTCAACTTAGAAACCGAACAATCCATTTCTGCAAGGTGCAATGGAAGAACCACTCCGTACGAGAAGCTACATGGGAGAAAGAGGAAGAACTACGCGAAGCCTACCCCAACCTATTCAAGTGAGAATTTTAAATTTCGGGACGAAATTTTTCCAAGGGGGGGAGGATGTGAGAACCCACACCATTAAACTAAGCTAGGCAATACTAATCAGTAATTAAGGGTAATTAAGATTTCTTAATTCGTTATAAAGTGTAACCTCAATTTGGACCTCAAGCTATTAATCCACACATTGGTCAAGATGGAACTTTGTATTTCCAATGTAGCATCATTTCAATACATCTCAAAGTATATCAAAATACAACCTTAATTACATCTCAGCAATCTAAAAGTTAATCAAAGATAATACACTTGCACTCTGTGGAATTGATACAATATGAACCCTACATCTAATTCAGAGCACTTCCAAGAGATAATTAAATTACAATTCATTTCTTGCATTTCTTCCTTCTGACCCTCCTTGAAATTGCATCCGGTTTCCTCCCACCATTCCAGCACATGCAACCAAAATGATAGAAATTAGTTAGCTAATTAACCCTGGTCAGTTAATACAACCATGCACAGGATGGACAGTAATAACATAAAAGATAAGAGGAAGATAGAAGTGAGCAAGAAAAGGATAACCCAGAGCGCAGTCACAGTTTGCACAAGAAGGAGGAAGGATAAGCCACGGCCTGAGTATAGATAACCCATAAGCCACGGGGAGAGTGCAACCGCCATAAGCCACGATAAAAGGATAACTCGGTAGGGACTCAAAGCACAGGAAAGAGATAACTCAGAGTGCAACCGCCATAAGCCACAGGGAGAATATAACTCAGCCGAAGGCCCTCTTCAGCAGGCTTATCCCCCCACACCAGTCACTGCCCTTCACAACTTACCCCAGACCACCCAGCCCCTCCTCTCTTATCAAGCTCAACCGAAGGAAGCCAGCACTCATCTCTCTGCCAACCTCAAGCTCAGGCAACCAGAGCATCAAGGCAGCTAGGAGGAGGAGCTCAGCACCCACACCAACACAGTCGGCAAGACCCAAACCCTAAAGAAGAAGAGGAGCACCCCAACACGAAGCCATCACAGTCATCTTCCTTCCCCCACCTCAGATCCCAACCCAAGGTAACCTCGGCATACTTCAGTAGGCCTTACACATACATATCATGCATAAGTAGAACATCTCACAGTAGAACCCACATGTAACTCCTAGATCCTCACACCACAGAGCAAGAGGTTAGGGAGAAAAGGGAAATACCTTAGGGAACTCAGATGAACCATCACCCCACCTCGATCTGCCACCAACAAGCATCACCAGAACCAGTCTCCAGTAGTCCAACCCAATCACCATATCACGGATATTAATGAATAGCACATATCAGTAAGCATTACAACATCAATCAATCAAATGAATCAATCTAAGGAAGCAACCAAATAAACCAACTTAATGAATCTACCCTAGTAGCAGAGCAAGTGTAGGGAAGGGAGGTCAGTAGGCAAAGGGCTAGGTTTAAGACCGAACCAAGGAACGGCTAGGAGATAGAGGGAGCCGAGCTAGCGCTGGCCTCCCGGCAAGGCCTTGAGGCCTAAGCCGAGGGAGTGGCGGCGGGCTTCTGCCGAAGGAGGCGGTGAACCCAAGAGGAGCACCGGAGGAGGAGGCCGGACGAAGGACGGGGCCTTGGCATGTGCGCTGGCGCCGAGCCGCCGCAGGAGCAAAGCAGGCGGGTGGAGGAGCCGCCGGGACCGAAGCGGCAGCATAGGTGGCGGCGGGATGGGCTAGCTACTGAACGGGACCAAGCGGCGGCATAGGCGGCGGCGGCGAGTGATGGCGGGGCTCAAGATCCGGCGACCGGAGCTAGGGGCCAAGGGGCCGGGCGGCGGCGGCGCCAGAATGAGGGAAAAAGAGAGAGAGAGAGAGAGAGAAGGTAAGTTAGGGATTTGAGGTTGATGAGGAAAGGGAAAGGAGCCGTATGGGTGTCGGCCGAATAAGGTTGAGGTAGAAAAAAAGGGTAAATGGGAAAAGAAAATAAGGGAAGAGCAGAAAAAGAAAGAGGAAATTTGGTAAAAATTGCCGTAAAATTCAAAATAGGTAGATAGATTGAATTAGCAGTATAAACGTGATTTTCATTTGATTCACCGGTAAGATAGGCCATTTAATTTACGTTAAAATAATTAGCAGTAAATTGACCGGTAGAAATTAGAGTCGAAAAATGCATATAAACTAATTTGAGACCATAGATTCGAGTTAGTCGTCGATAGAACTCCCAAATTAAGCAAATAGGTAATTTGAGGCGTTAGAGATAACTTATTCCACTAAGACTCATTTATTTAGCATCGGCATAAAAATCAAGCTAATCGCTTAATTGCTCGCATAGATTTGATAAACTTAGTTTTGTGCGAATAAAAATCGATAGACTCAAATAGATGCGATTACATGTAATATATTCTTCTCATACGATAAAACGTGAGTATCGTTCATCATAACCCTAGAGCCGTTATACAAGAATGACCGTAGCGGGGAGTGCTAACCCAGCGAAAAACCCTAAAAATGGTTATTAACTAAAATCTGCCAAAAAGGACCAAATGACTATTGTGCACTAATAGCACACATATACCACTAAGTAATTGCACAATTATTTATTATTCGCTCTGTCGCGAATTTTGTAGCAAAGTAGTCGTCATATCTCTGATGGTTGATCTGATTTAAATCGGCGATGAACTTTTCTCTGATTAGAAGGCAAGCTCTTCCTCTTGAACATAAATATAGTTATGTTAAATTTAAACTATATATTGTTGTATCTTATATATATTGCATCAAAACTATTTCTCAAAAATCAAATCGAATAAATGAAATGAGGATGAAATGGATAAGAAAGATGAAAAAGATGAAAAGAATTGAGAAATGAGAAATGAGTTAATAGCAAGTTAATATTATGGCTGGTAAAGGGGACCCGGGGCAAGGAAGAGAGAGGGCAAGAGGTGGGACCCCTTTACATATGGTTAAAATATAAGGACCAACAAAACTCTTACTCGATCGATGTCAGTATTTTAAGTGCCAACCATTTTCCCGTTTGATGGGCGTAAAATGCTACCTTATTACGTAATTATGCTCTCCACACCGGGTATGTAATATGTGTGAGTGTGGTGTAAGAAGAGGTGCTATAGCACTATGTGGAGTGTTGGATGCAGAGAGGATGAACTGGCCCAACCAACATTACTCGAACTCGGTGGTGGCCAGGTCAGCACCGACGGAAAGTAATGGGTGGAGAAATTAATCACGTAACCTGGAAAACGTTCTGTATTCTGGACTCGAAGTCGCATCAAAGGAAATGCGATGGACCTAGCTCATAAAGAGTTCAGGATAGCTATGGGTAAAGTGCTACAAGCCTGCGCAGTGCTATATAAAATCATGAATTCATGCCAGTTCCCTGGAGTGGAAACCGCTAGGGTCTTTCTTCTCTCCGAGTAACTAGTAGTCTTTTCAGAATTAAAATTTGTTACTTAATGTTTTAAATGGTTATTTTCAGAAGCGAAAAGATCTAGAAAATGAGGTAAAGAAAAAGAGATGGGTCATAAAGTGCATTTTGCTATTAATTGCTTGCTGAGTACATACTCAACCTTGCTATTATTTTCCTTTGTTAGATCCTAGTCCGGCCGGGAGCTATCCCGAGTGGGACGAGGGACCCGCAGGTACAGATGAGACCACCGATGACGAGGGTACTTGCTACGAGGAGCAGGGTGAGATGGACCCCATATATGATGAGTGGGACGAGTAGGCGACCGATACTACAGGGTAGGCAAGGGAGGAATAGCCCACTTTTGTATGCTGTAAATTACTTGTAATAAAGACCATAGCCTTGCGTGGCTACTACTGTAATAAAGATGTACAGTTTCTATCTTATTGTTCTGCTGTGCTAACTCTGGTAAAGGCTTACTATTCGTTGGAGCAGTGTTCTACTGAGCAAACGAATAGTAATCCATATGCCTAAGTGTGATTACCCTTGGGGTAATGACACGGGGCGCCGCAAAATGATTCTGAAAATTTAGGAGTTTTTTTGCTGATCTTATCCCTCTTAGCATTCTCCTCTTATCTGATATCATTCTTTTGATTATCTCTTCTCATCTCATTTAAATAACTCTAGTGCTGGGAGATGGGATGCTCTCTGAAAATAAAAGTTTTTAAACACTTTTAGGACCTTAAAACTGAGTCAAAATGTTTTGAAAAATTCATTAAAACATCCCACGTGAAGACCTCTTGGAAGAACCCGTTGATGACGTCGCGAGATGCTGCTTCGGATGGATCTCTTCCCCAAAATTTTAGAACCTAGTACTTTTCAAAACAATGTGATGTAATATTCTTTAAACCCCTCCTACTCTCTTTTGGAGTTAAATTGATCACTATTACAAAGGTCTAATAATATGTGAAGACCAAGGTGTAGAATACCCTGAAATTGAGCCTTAGGGATTAGCTAAATAAACTAGCGAATGGGTAAAACTTGTGCTAAAATTCTTGTCTTGTATAATATCATTTCTTATCCATGTCTCTTAGTACATGTTCACTAGACTTTCCTTATACCCAAATTGTAGAAAGAACTTAGGTATAATATTGCTATAACCTAGATGTAAGTTGCTACTTATGTTGGTTTAATTGCCTCTTTTGTAATGTAAAGGCATCGGGCATGTGTGCCATGTAAAATTTGACCGAAAGGTTAAAATTCATGTGTGCCACCCCTAAAGTTTAAAAAATCTACATATTTTTAGTATATACAAGTTAAATTAGTTGGGACGATGATACTTGCCGACCGTCTTAACTTGTGCTTATTCCCTCTTACCCTACGAACGGATGCCTATCATGCGCTTTGTATGATCGGGATACCGGTAACGCGCTTTGTTCATCAACTCATGACGACAAGAGCCACCTCTGGATCACAGCAACCGGGAAGCGAAGTCCCTACACCTTCGCAACCTAATCCGCAGTGTCCATCTATTTCGACGACGCCAGCAGAGCAACCTCATCCAGCATTTGCCAAAGAATTGGAAGTACTGCCACCCACCATGGCACAAGTGCTCGCTATGATCGAGCAAGGGTGACAAACACTCTTTTCCTCTAATAATTGGTGCAGAATACCACTGCTCTCGGCACTACTGCTGGAGTAAATGGAGCTACTACCAACCAACACTCTTACAGGATGGACGAGTTCATGCGAACTCGGCCGCCAACCTTTGCATCAGCAGTCGACCCTCTCGACGCTGATGACATCCACTCCACCAAGATCTAAGCTTTGGAGTAAACAGTTTTGTTTATCTCAAAATCTCACCACTGCAAAGTATCCGTCGTTTTCCAGTACATAGGAAGCTGGCACTTCGATATATTAGTCCATACCGAATCCTCGCAAGGAAAAAGGGTGAGTTAGCATATCAGTTGGGACTACCACCTCAACTTTTGGATGTGCATGACATCCTCCACGTCTCACAGCTCAAGAAATGTCATCGAACTCCCACCGAACTCACTCAGTTAGAGAGCATTGATCTCCAACTAAATCTTTCTTATCAAGAACACCTGATTCAAATTCTAGACGAAACCATGCGACACAGCCGTAGCCGTGCGATCAAGATGATTAAGAGTTCAGTAAAGCAACCACATCAAAGACGAAGCTACATGGGAATGAGAAGACCGCCTCAGAGCCAAATCCCCTATTTCTCTACATTGTCAAACCTTTCTGTATCCTTGACCTACTTCCATGCAAGTCTTCTTCCTTTCATCTGCTTTAAGAGCAGACTGTCGTCACTCCAACGAGGAAAAAGCAATGTGTCTTTCACCTCTAAACGAAATGCACCATCTACTGTCTTGATTCCCTTCAAAGATAGAGCTGAAAAATCCTAACAAAGTGGCATGGTATTACTGACACATTTTCCTTTCCATTGCTTTGTTTACCCTTTCCTTTCTTGATTTAAAGACACTTCCGACACATTAAGCCACGGCTCCATTCATTCGACCGGAAGATGCACTTGGAAGAGCCCCAATTACAACAACCAATCTCTCTTTGATCAGCTGATGGGAGCTAAAATATTCTCCAAGATTGACCTTCAGTCAGGTATTAGCCAAATTAGAGTTCGGGAGCAAGATATTGAGAAGACGGCTTTCTCTACGAGGTACGGCCATTATGAGTACAAAGTTATGTCCTTTGGATTAACAAATGCTCCTGTAGTTTTCATGGAAGCGATGAACAATATGTTGCACCCGTACCTTGATTATTTCGTTGTGGTATTCATTGACGATATATTGATCTATTCCAAGACGGAAGAGGATCATGGTCAGCATTTGAGGTTGGTTCTCGAGACTTTAAGAGAGAACCAATTTTATGCCAAGCTGAAGAAGTGTGAATTCTGGATTTCTGAAGTTGGGTTTCTGGGCCATGTAATCAATCAAGAGGGCATTTCAGTTGATCCTAGCAAGATCTCAACAGTGGTAGAATGGAAAAGGCCAACCAATGTCAAGGAAGTGAGGAGTTTTCTGAGTTTAGCTGGTTATTACCGGCGCTTCGTGGAGAGTTTCTCTACCATTGCTAGACCGATGTCTCAATTGATACAGAAAGGTGTCAAATTTCAGTGGTCAAATGCGTGTGAGCGCAGTTTCTGTACTTTGAAAGATAAGTTAGTGACCGCCCCTATTCTTACTCTTCCTGAGCATGGGAAGCGTTTCACTATTTATTCAAATACATCTAGAGTTGGACTTGGTTGTGTGCTCATGCAGGATGGTAAGGTGATTGCCTATGCATCGAGACAGTTGAAGAAACATGAGCAGAATTATCCTACTCATGATTTAGAGCTTGCCGCAGTAGTTCTTGCTTTAAAGATCTGGCACCATTATTTGTACGGCGAATCTTGTGATATATTCACTGATCACAAGAGTTTGAAATACATATTTACCTAGAAAGATTTGAACCTGGGGCAGAGAAGGTGGTTAGAGTTAATAAAAGACTATGATCTCACCATTCAGTATCACCCTAGCAAGGCGAATGTTGTAGCAGATGCTCTGAGTCACAAGGCGACACCTCCTACTCTCAGTTGTCTTATCGCTGACTTTGAGCGTATGGATATCTCCTTTTGCTTTGCAGGTACTGCCCAGACAGAGACTCGTTTGCTTCTTGAATCAGTCATTCCAGATCGTATGCGGGAAGCACAACAGCTTGATCAGATGCTCCAGCGAGTGAGGAAGCGCCTAGATGAGGGCAAGCAAGGCCACTTCAGTGTAGATGATTCTGGTGCATTGCGATTTAAAGGCTGCCTCTGTGTGCCATAGGAGGCACAGGTCAAAGATGAGATTCTAAGGGAAGCACATCGTACTCCATATACTGTGTATCCTGGTGAGACCAAGATGTACAAGGATTTGAAGAAGAGTTTCTGGTGAAAAAGGATGAAGGTCGATATTGCTCAGTATGTAGCATCTTGTAGAGTTTGCTAGTGGGTCAAGGCTGAGCATAAGCGACCAGTAGGTTTGTTGCAACCTTTGGAGGTTCCGGTTTGGCCATGGGATGACAACTCTATGGATTTCGTAGTGGGTTTACCTCGCACATAGCTAGGGAAGGATGCTATTTGGGTCATAGTGGACCGGTTCAGTAAGTCTGCACATTTTATTCCTATTCGTATGACCAATTCAGCGAGTGATTTGGCTCCTCTCTATGTGCGAGAGGTAGTGTGATTGCATGGTGTACCTAAGATTATTGTTTCTGATCGAGATGCTAAATTTGTCTCCAAGTTCTGGGAGAGTTTGCAAAGTGTTTTGGGCACACAGCTTCGTCTTAGTACCGCATTCCACCCCCAAACAGATGGTTAGTTTGAACGCACCATTCAGACACTGGAGGATATGCTAAGATGTTGTGTTATGTCTTGGAAGGGAGGTTGGGAAGACCGCCTAGCTTTGGCAGGCTTCGCCTATAACAACAGTTACCACGCTAGCATTCGAGCTGCACCGTTTGAGGTTCTTTATGGACGGAAGTGCAGGTCTCTGTTGTGCTGGGATGCAGTTGGAGAGCGGGCAGTTTTGGGTCCCGATTGGGTTCAGCAAACTGTGGCTAGAGTAGCAGAGATTAGGAAGAATCTGTTAGCTGCTCAAAGCCGACAGAAGAGTTATGCAGATGTTAGAAGGCGAGATTTGGAATTCGAAGTGGGGAATGAGGTTCTTTTGAGGGTATCGCCTACCAGAGGTGTAGTGCATTTTGGTACCAAAGGGAACCTTAGCTCGAGGTACGTTGGACCATTTCCAATCGTGGTACGAATTGGGAAATTGGCTTATCGCTTGGATCTTCCTGAGTCCATGCGCGGAGTTCATAATGTGTTTCATGTATCCATGTTGAGGAAATTTTTGAGAGATCCAAAGCATGCTATTCCATTAGAGCCATTGGGCATTGAGCAGGATCTTACTTTTGAGTCTCGGCCAGTGAAAATTCTGGAAGAGTTAGAGCGGGTTTTGAGAAACAAGACTTTGAAGTATGTCAAGGTTCTTTGGTCTCACCAGACTGAGAGAGAGGCTACTTGGGAGCTAGAGTCTCGCATGCGTGAGCAATATCCCGACCTGTTTGCTTTTGGTACGTGTTAAATTCATTGATTCCAATTCCATAGCAATTCGTTCTTGTGTTCGTTTTGACAGTTAGAATTCGAGGTCGAATTCTGTTAAGGGGGGTAGAATGTAATACCCCGTTCACCAAGTAGAGAGAATTTAATCGGGAAAGGTTATTAGAAAAAAAATTCAGAAGTTTTGGGGGGAAATAAGGAGATGGGCCTTCGGCCTAGGCTTCCACTTCCTTGTGGCCAGCCACAAGGCCCAAGAGAGGGAGGCGCATGGGCCTTGAGCCCAAACCGTCCCACTCCCCTCTAACCCTAGCCCCAAGCCACCCCTCCCCCCTTTCCCACTCCAAGCCGCCACCTCCCCTTGGTGCCGCCCCATCTCTCCCTGCCTTGGTGCCACCCCATCTCCCCTGGTTGCTACCCCTGCCGTGGTGCCTCCCCTTCTCGCCATCGGAGCTCCCCGCTGCTGGCCATCGCGAGGAAAAGAGGAGGAGGACACCAGTGTAGCCGACCAAAGGAGGGAAAGAAAAGGGTGAGGAGAAGGAGGATCTTCTTCTTGGGGGATCAACCAGCATCCCCCTGAGGTTCTACAAGGGTAACACAAGGCATTCCTCGCTATTTTATTCTTATTAGATGCAAATTTGATTAGGTTGATTGGATCGAATTGTTTGCCATTAGATATTCACTCATCCGATGGGTTGTGCTGGTGATTTGGATTCTTAGAGGCCGAATTTGAGATTTCCATCTCTAGAGATATTTGGAAATTGTTCTTAGCTTTCCGCCAAGAACACTTAATTCCGACTTACGGTTCAAAATATATGGTATAATCTTTCCTGCTGTCCTGAATTCCTAACAGTAAAGTTGTTACTTTACTGTTATGAGATTGTGATCATGGAATTAACATGAAGATTATTGAGATGTTACCTTACTGTTATTGGAATTGTGATCATGGATTTAATGTGAGGATTTTGAAATGTTACTTGCTATTATTTAAATATTTAAAATGTTTTACTCGCTGTCATTTAAATCTAAATATGATATCTTGCTGAAAATTATCGTTTTATGCTGAAAATTGCCTAGTGTAGTAGCCTCTTCCTTTGACAGTCATGCATCTAATATAACATTTGCGATACACTACAAGTCTTGCTGAGTACACAAGTACTCAATCTTGCTTATGTTGCTGTTTTGAGTGTGAAGATGATTCGACACCAGACGACGTTTTCTTCGCACCCGGAACCGGAGGGTTCAGTGACGGAGGGTCATAAACTACAACTTAAAATTACTATACAAAGAAACTGCCAAATTCTCAATTGGAACGTGAGAGGGCTTAATGAGACTAGCTAGACGCGACATCGTGAGTTAGTCAGCAACAAACGAAGCACCATTGTAGCTCCACAACATTGACCTTAATATTGTCATTCAAACACTCAAAGACGAGTTCCCCAACAACTACGCCTTCTTGCCAGCCCATCAAACATGCGGAGGAATCCCTCAAGCTTGCTCAGACCACTAGTTCGAACTCTCATATATCCAAACAATGCAAAACTCCATAACGGAGCGAATCATTGTGAGAGGAGACGCTTCGCATTAGACGATCACCGGAGTTTACGACCCTCAAGTAGACAACGAGAAGATTGCCTTTATGCAAGATATGAAAGATATAGCTTCCTCAATCCCAAAGGAATGGATTGTAGTCGGCGATTTCAATTAAATCTAGCAAGCTTTCGATAAGAGAAATTCCAACTTAAACAGATGGCTCATGGGAGCCTTTAAGGAAACACTAGATGCCGCACACCTAAAAGAGATCAACCACAATGGTCGTAAATTCACTTGGTGCAACAAACGTGTAAACCCAATGTATTCCAGAATCGATAGGATGTTTTGCACGGCTGAATGGGAACTCCTCTTCCCGACTTTCTATCTCCACTCCCTCGCAACTCTGATCTCGGACCATAGCTGGCTTATCATGCAAGGTGAATTAACAAATGAGAGTATGAGACCAATAACAACTTTCACTTGGAAAGCTTCTAGGTAATACTTGAGGGCTTCAAGGAAACTGTCGCCTCTCCTAGAACAAACCGGTGGCTTCCACCAATGCCGTGAAGCGACTACACATCAAACTCTCTTGTGTGGCCAAGGCGATCAAAACTTGGAAGTGAACCAGGATAGGAGATATTGGGCTACGCCTAACAGTGACCAAGGAAGTCATCCTGAGACTAGACATCGCTCAGGAACAAAGACCACTCTCCCAAGAAGAAAGGGCGCTGCACAAAAGGCTAAAATCCAAGTTCACGTAGTTAGCAAGCATTGAAAGAGAGCTCATGAGACAAAGACCGAGGCTTACCTGGATTAAGCACGATGACACAAACATGAAATTTTTCCAACTCTTGGCAAGCACACATAGAAGGAAAAACTACATCGAGTGCCTCTGAACAGACCGAGGAGTAGTCTTTTCCAAGGAAGACAAGGAGCATGAGCTGTTAAGCCATTTCCAACATCACATAGGAACGGTGCAGCAAAGAACATCCAACCTGAACTGGGAGGCTCTTGACTACCATACCCATGATCTGTCACACCTCGAACCTCCCTTTGAAGAGGAGGAAATAAAAAATACCATCTTCTCTATGCTGACAGACAAAGCGCCAAGCCCAAACGACTTAACGGGGATATTCTTCAAATAATGTTGGGAAATCATCAAGGAAGAGACCTTGTGGTAGCCTTCCACAATTGTACAACATGAATGCTACCAGCTTCATGTGGATCAACACGACAAACATCATCCTCATCCCCAAGAAGACAGAAGCCCTTCGTGTGGGGGACTACCATCCTTTCAGCCTCATTCAAAATGTAGCCAAGATCTTCTCCAAAATTCTAGCAAACAGGCTGGCACCCTCCCTTGACACCTTAGTCTCGACCTGGCAAATCACGTTCATTAAGAGGAGATGCATCTAAGATAACTTCCTTTACACGCAAAGTATTGTGAGATACCTCCACAAACCAAGACACCAGCCCTCTTCCTCAAGCTGGACATTGCAAAGGCCTTCGACTTGCTTAACTGTGCATATTTGCTAGAGGTCCTCCAAAGGTTGGGCTTTTGTCACCGATGGAGGGTATGGATTTCCATCCTATTTGGTACAACCATCTTGAGTACCCTCTCACTATGATCCAAGGTCAAATTGAATAATTGTTCTTTCATATAGACCTTGAGTGAGTTTTTGAAACCATCTTCTGAAATTGAAGCTTTTATGTGTTTTATTGCCCAATATTAACTAAGGCTCTAGGCGCTAGTCAGGCAGCAGACCAGTGCCTAATAGCTGATTAGGTGGGGCTAGGCGAGATAAATCAGCTAGGTGGAAGGGTGTTGCCTAGTGCCTAGACGGGCTAGGCGGCCGCCTTTTAGAACAGTGTTATTGCCTCTACTAGTTTGTTTCTTTATTCCTTAAGCCAACTTGGTCATTTTCGTGACTTTCCCTTTCTTAATGACCAAGTTGAGCCTTTTTGCATAACCAAGTTTGCATTTTTAAAACAACATCCAAATTGTATTTTTTGGTAGATTACCAATGTGTTCATCAAGAGAGAAATTATAGAGACCATGTGGTTTGTGACTAATAATAATGGTAATATAATTAAAAGACAAAAATATCAGTCTTCAAAAACAAAAGTCAAAAATATCTGTAAGACAAGATGAACAGATGGTATATTGATCATGGAGAGGAAGTGGTAGCTACTGGGAAATCATAAATGCTATACAGAAGAATATAGTACAAACTATCCAAGCTGGCTTATATTAGTCAAAGATGCTTGTGAAAAAGAAAAGGGCAGCATCGGCACAGAGTGCTAACTACTCCGGTGTGTTGCATGAATCATGACGCCACACTTCGCCTTCTCTATTTTCTTTTCTAACACCTATATGCCGACTACGTTTTGCTACTTCTTCACGATACTAAGAGGGCAACATATCAGGTGCACAAACACTATTTGGTACACATATAAAAAACTTTTTGTTTGAGTATCAAATTAGCATAAAAAATTCTGAAAAAAATTCTAGATGTAATTTATGGTGTTTTGTTCCACCCTTTAAAATTTCAAGTTCAAACTCAAAGTATGTTAGAAGATACAAAAAAGATAAGTTTACTATGAATAGTAACATTTGCCTGTTTTTTTTTTCAAAGATCATTTGATCTATCATATGTCGAATTTCTCTTTTTTTGTATCTTCTAACATACTTTGAGTTTGAACTTGAAATTTTAAAGGGTGGAACAAAACACCATAAATTACATCTAGAATTTTTTTCAAAATTTTTTATGCTAATTTAATACCCAAAAAAAAATTTCATATATGAACTAAATGGACTTTGTGCACCTGATATGTTCCCTACTAAGAGACAGCCCGCGCGCACGCGCGTGCGTGTTCCGAAGGCGGGGCCCACCGGCGCGTCTTGAGACGACCCGCGCGCCAGGCGCGTGCTCGCGCGTCTTCCGAAGGCGGGGCCCACCCGCGCTCATCTTACGCGGAACCGCGAGGAGATCGGACGGCGCGCGCAGCGCTCACGCGGTGACGAAGCCCGCGGGCGACGTGGCCCCTTTTTTTGCGTTGAACTCCTACGCTCTCTTACCTGTTAAGATGGCCAAGGCCCACGACGGATCAGATTCCTCTCATGTTTTTATTGGAATGGGTATGTCCATCAGATTAGCAATGGACGGCACATATCATGTGCAAGAGGCCAAGCAGGATTCCTCAAGCACATTGATTTTGCAGCATTTAGCAAGAATGTACACCCATCGGACGGTTGGTACTATGAGCTCCTGTTATCTATTTTTATAGGTAGTTCCCAGTTAATACACACATTGAATTTGCATCTCGGTATGGTTCATGACATGCTTATATCGTCCTATCAAAAAAATATGTTATGCCAAATGTCCCATGAATTTTGTTATAATCCACAGAAGCTGGATTCGTGGGCATCAAAGCTAGGATATCACCTTGAGCGAGGCCACGCAACTCGGCCTCGAGGAAGACAACCAGACTCTCCTTGTTGTCAAGGAACAGATCCTCGGCACATTGACAAAGAGCGAGGGGCGGTCTGCCTGGGTTCCATGATGATATCGAGGATATCCTCAAAGATGGAACCGCATAGCCCAGATAGAACAGTGAAGTCCTGCTAAGCCCAGTCGACGTTGTCAGGTTGAGGGTCGAAACTGGCATCTATGTGGCTCAGCGATCAAAACGTCCAGAGCGGGACTTTGAAAAAGGTCTTCCAGTTGGAGTGGTTAGATTCCTTGTGGTGATCCAAATGGGAATATGGGTCTTGGTGCTAGCGACATTGAGAGCCTGGGTGGTGGAAGCGATGGTCGAACTAACAGAATCAGTGGTGGAGGAGGTGGAACAAGAGGTTGTAGACAAGGTGACTGGCGGTAGGATCCGCAGGGCAGGAGCGATCGCTCTGATACCATGCAAACAAGACACAGATGGGAGAAATCGCCACACCAAAAGTTCTAAAAACGCATTCGTGCTGATTACACATCTAGTGAACACCTCCGCGCCCTTCGTAATCAGTGCACATGTACTGCATTCTCAATTTTGTTATGACGACTTGTGACCCACGATCTGCTGCTAGCTCTTGAAACCACACCACCTCCCCCTCCCGCACCGCCTCTACTCCCCTGATGCCTTGCCTCTCCTCCCCTGTCGCGCCACCTCCCCTCTCTTGCACCACCACTCCTCCCACTGTGATGTTGCTTCCCCCCACCATGTCGCCGACTCCCCCGCCACCTCCGCTCCACCAAGCTGGCGGACTCCAGTGCCCGCTTCGATGAGGTTCTAAACGGAGATAGTTTTCATTCTTTGGGTGAGCAATTCTATTTTGTGTGCTCTACCGACAGCTATGGTACCCGGAGGAGGTTTCTAGGCCAACAGTGATGATGAATCCGCACTTGGCCAGCCGCCGGTGCTAATGAGTAGAACGGCGGAGTGGCGACGCCCGACGGTAGCATTGAGTGTGTAAGAGAGGAGTGTGCTTTTGCTTTTGTTTTTGTTTGGGGTTGACTAGTCATCATTCACATTATGTCATCCGCAAAAATCATTCGCTTGTTGGACCGTTAGATCTGACCCACCTAAATATCAACCCTTGGATCTAATTCCTCAACTCTAACCACTCCTCCCCACCTCTCCCTCCATTTCGACTCCCAAACAACCGCCGTCCCTCTGCCCCTCGTCCACTTCCCCTACTGACCTCCTTCCTCACTTTCAGCGAGCTCTTTCATCGCCCTTACCCTGCCCTTCTTCCTTATTTCCGGCGGCTACCACCACCAGATCGCCTCCTCCGCCCTGCCACCCACCGCGCCTACTGTCATGCCTCTGCCGCCCCTCCCTCCCTTTATAGCCGAGCCCCGGTGAACCTGGATGCTAATATGGAACCCCCACCCTAACTTGTCGTCGCCGCTACCGCTGGAGCCTCGCCGGAGATGGAGACAAAGGTAGGGAGGCACATGAATCCTGACATAGATTGGAAGGTTAGAAATTTGAATGATTTGCATAAAAAAATGGGTAAAGTCCATTTTACAACCTTGAACTATTTGAAAAGTCTGGATTTCAACCCTAAACTACAAAACCGGGTATAAGCCAACCTCCAACTATCAAAACCGTTCATTTTACCCCCTCAACCAAAACAGGCGGTTTTTGGTGACATATACCGACGTGTCAATGGTTTTGACACATAATATTCTTTTCGATGACATGGCATCCACTTAGCAAATAAAACAAAAATATATATTTACGGGCCCACATGGCTAGGCGCGGAGCGTCAGGGCTAGTCTTCGCCTCCGCGGGTAGATCACATCTGATGTCGATGCACAAGCACCGGGGCATGACCCAGACAATGGCATATATCGCCCACATGTCCACCCGATTCCTCGCTGATCGTCTTGGCCGTGAGGTTTGCCGCGAGCGGGTTAGCCGCCATCGCCGTGAGGAACATCGCAGCATTTAAATGACTGATTGCGGGCGGAGACGGAGGGGATTATGGCGCCAGGCGCCTCGGCGAAGACGAGCGAGTAGTCGAGGCGGCGAGCCCCGGCGGAGACGAAGAAGCGGCGACGCCCGAGCCCGTCTTGATGAACCATGAGCGAAGAAGAAGGCGGCGCGATGAGCGAGGATGGGGTCCCGGCGGCGGCGAAGGTAAGCGTCTTGGTGAAACGCAGCCTGGCCGAAGCCGAGCGGCGGCGATTGCAGATGATCCCACGATGGTGGCAAGGAAGATCGCGAGGCGCCACGCGTTGCATGCCACGCCGGCGTGGGAGGATGAGCGGCACAAGCACCCGTGGAGATGGTGGCGCCATGGCTTGATGGCGCGCCTGCGACTCCGGCCGGCGGTGGCGGCGTCGGCGCTGGGCGCGGCTGCGGATATGGGCAGGAGGAGGTGGCGAGTGGGCGCTATGGTTGGGGGTTTGGGGAGGAGTGGGAGTGGGAGAGGAGATGGGCTTGGAGGGAAGGAGGCGGCGGTTGTGGCGGCGGTGGAGCAGCAAGGAGGAGAGGGAGGGATATGGGGACGAGGCGGAGGCCGAGGTGGTGGCAGTGTGGGGAGGCCATGGCGGCGGTGGAGGAGGAGGAGGAGGAGGAGGCGGAAATGGAGGAGATGGGGCGGGAGGTGGGGTTTCAGTGGATGGGCGGTGGGGATGGGGTAGGCGGGGAAGCATTGGATTTGGGAAATGGAGGAAATGAGAGAATGACATGTGGGCCTGTAAATATATTTTTTTGTTTTATTTGCTAAGTGGATGCCATGTCATCGAAAAGAATATTACGTGTCAAAACCATTGACACGTCAGCGCCATGTCACCAAAAACCGCCCTTGTTTCGGTTGAGGGGGATAAAATGAACGGTTTTGATAGTTGGAGGTTGGCTTATACCCGGTTTTGTAGTTTAGGGTTGAAATCCAGACTTTTCGAATAGTTCAAGGTTGTAAAATGGACTTTACCCAAATCATGCGCCTGATATATAGCAATTCCGTTTCTAGTATGTCTAAGGGCGGAAATGCCTTTTTTGCGTGTTCAAATGGTTATACTAGATGATGTTACTGTAACATCCTAAAAATGAAATTTTTTGGGAAGATAAAATAAAAATAAATGGAAAAATAATTTTGAGCATATTCTATATGGAAAACTATTTATGCATGATTTTTGAACTTCTTGTATAAAGGAAATAATAAAATTTCTTACAAGCAGCAACTTGTAAGAATTTTAGAGAAAATCACAGAGCAGATAAAATCCTAAAACATTTAAAAAAGAAACTATACAATGTCAGAAGCCCTCACAAAAAATTTCATAAATTTTGGAGCATGTTTGATAGACTTAAGAAAATTTGCAAAACCTCAGCATTTTTAGGAAAATTCTGAATTTCATTCGAATTTCCTGCTCACCCTTTGGGCCGAATCTAAGCCAGCCCAAAACCCTTCACCAGCTCTAGCCCGTGCCAGCACGCGCTCGCTCCCTATCGCTAACTTGTGGGCCCCACTCGTTAGACCGTGTCTTCCACTTTGCCTTCGCCCTCGCGGGAAGCGTTGTCACCGCCACTCTAGTGACCATTGGTCCCTGAGCCACTCTGTATAGCATCGTAGTTACCTCCTGAAGCCAATGTGTACCTTTTTTTTGCCGCCAATTTTCTCAAATCTCAAGAACCACATTGAGCCCGAGGAGCTCTGCTGCTCATCTCCGGTGTAGTGCCGCCTCCGGCCATCTCTTCAGCCTCTACCATCCTCCAGTGGCATCTCCGTTGAGAGAGCAACCCATTTTTGCCACCAACGAGTCTTGCCGTCACCCCGACTGCCGGCGCCAAGCTCACCATGGTGCACGGCCATGCACTCAGCTCCGCTTCTCTCTGTCTCTGCTAGTGGGCTTGCATGCTTAAAATGTTAATTAGCGCTAAGTAACAGAGGTTAAGTGTAATAAGTGTATAACAGGTGGGACCAGACAAAAAAAGCTAACAAAAATCTAATTTCAAACGCTTTTAGTAAATGTGTCACTGACATGTGGGACCACTCACTATTCTTGGTTTTAAAACCCGAGAGACTGACATGTGGACTCCAGTTGTTAGATGATTAAAATCAAAAACAAGTTTAGTCATTTAGTAAATAATAATGAGTCTATGATATATGGGACCCCTCTGGTTTACAAATAAAATCAATAAAACAAATATGAGTCACTAACAAGTAGGCCCCACATGTAAGTTAATAAAAATCAAAAAATTTAGAAAAGTCACTTTCAGTTAGAAGAGAAATACGCTTTCTCTACTGGAAAGCGTAAATCTCAGTAGAACTCAGAGAAAAATACGCTTTCTCTGTTGGAAACCGTAAACCTTAGAAAATACGCTTTTGACGTCAGCCCTTTTCTAATTTATGGAATTTTCAAACTGAAGCAATTAAAATGTTAATAACTTTTTGCATACGAACTCCAAATTAAATGAATATTTTTTTTATAAATTCATATAAAATCATGATATACCTGAATATGCAAAAATATTTGGATTTTATTGCTGTTGGAATTATTATTCTATATTTAATTTGCTTCCGGCTCTCTTTATTAGACATCGATTGTTCGAGCGAATTATACAACGATCCTCCATCCTCGTATTCAGAGCAACCAGCGCAAGGCAAGCACCCCCTTTGACCATGTTGATCCTACTATTTTAATTATTGTACTTCTTTTTGCAAAATCTATTATACATGCGTGTATGTTTGCTTAAAAATTGCTATATTCAGGGATAATGGTAGTCATAATCCTATTCGAGGCATGATCCTTCTTGAAATATTGATATTCTTATTGTTGTAGCCATTAGGGTATGGATTAGACAATGAATAATGTCAAATTGTATTTTTCGAATGCGAATATCGTATAGACGCTTAGTTTGGCTTTAGTCATTACTAAAATTGGAAAAATAGATGACATGTTGAATATGAGTTTGGGAGATTTTTGAAATGATGGTCCAGAAGAGTTTACCTCTGTTATTTTGTATATAAAATATAAATGAAAAACTTAGTTTGTAACACAGGCGAGTTATATTATAATCTGAGAAGTATGAGAGGTGTATCTCACAAGTAGATAGGGTGAGATTCACGCCTAGGTCAATTAAGGACCGAACACCGGTATATCCGACCTAAGCGTAAGCGTACAATCACATGTACCTGTATGGGATGACCTTAGCTAATTAAGTCATCGAAAATTAGCCTTACACGTTAGTAGGCCATGGTAGTGCGAGCACGACCGGTGTAGGCATGTTTGAAGGGGCTCCCTTCACTGAGGCGTTGGGAACAAAGCCTTCCGACACAACGATGAATGCCTCACTAAGACGAGGGTGTACCCGGGTGAAGTAAGGGTTTTCATTCGCGGGGCTAGTGCAATGTTAGGACTATGTGATGTAAAGGCTGTGATGCGTGCTCTAGATTGCTTACCAAATGTTAGTGAGCGGCGGTTTAAACGGATGCCGAACAAACTAGAGAATTTGTGTGTTGTGGGTAAAGTTGTACCCCTCTGCAGAGTGTAAATCTATTTAAATAGCTGTACTTGCGGTAATGAGCGTGCTAAGTGTAGTATTGTTGGGTATAGTTTTGGTTTTCATAAAAACAGTTTTGTTGAAAAATGTGGGAAATTATTTGTTGGTTTATATTTGAATTGAGTGCCATCTCTATGGCTGAAAATAAGATGTTGCTCGCAGCCGAGGAGGGTTGTGAGTTGTTATTTATTCAATTACTTACTTCTTGTCATTTATCTATTTAACTACTCTTTAAATTTTCATTGCAAAATACTACGCATTGATATTGTAAATAAAATTTGCTTAATGCTGAAAACAACTTGTAGCATAGAGCATCATCTCTTGTTAGTCTTGCATTTATACAAATTTTAGGATACACTACAAGTCTTGCTGAGTACGCAATGTACTCAATCTTGCTTAAATTATTGTTCGGACTTAGAGGATGAACCTACGCTAGACGATGCTTTCTTTGCACCCAGTACTAGATGGTTCGTTGACGGGTCTTTCTATGACTTGGCTCTTATCGGTTGCCTGAGGGTTCTGATGAGCATGCCGCTAGAATTTTCGACTCATTATATATTTTTTCCGCTGTTACATTTGCTACTTCTGATACTCAAGCTTTTATTTGGCCGGTCGGCCCTTGTGTTATAAATAATGTAGTTGCTTAAGTTATGTACCATATTTTATTTATTTTGTATGTATGAATATACTGATGTAAATACCAATAATATAGATATTCCACTGATGATAGAATTAGTACATACACACGAGAACTTCAAGTATTTAAAGTCCAGGGCCGACAGCTACTCCGCCGCATCCCAGCGGGATTCGAATCTTCTGGCAGCGAGGGGAAACAAAAAAATCACTGTAGCGCGTGCACTACTTGTCAATGCAGCAATGTACTGTAGAATTAGATCTTGACAGCTGGACTGTGGTCCTCTGCCTTGACTATTCTCGGTAATAGGATCGAAATCCGTCCTAGTGGTAGGCCAGGCAAAGCATTTCTCACAATTCCAATGGCATGGAGGTAATTAGCCTTTTCCAGTGGTAGATTGCAAATTTAAAAACCACCAGTGGCATATATGACATTTCCCCACGCCTATACGTAACTTGTCATGGGTCACAGGAAAGGAATTTTTTATCCTAATAGCGCAAATTCATTGTGTATTTATAAGAATGATCGTTTTCTCATAAAATTTGTAAAAATAACATTCTACCACACGGCCATCGTGTAGTAGAGAAGCAGGAGACAACACCTTCCTGCTTCCATATGGTCACCGTGCGGTGTTGTGCCTCCCGCATGTCCACCGCCATTCTTGCAAATACGAGACAAATCTACGCCAATACAACAAAAAACTCTCTAGGAAAGCAACCATATCACCCGTTGAAAGGTACATACATCACACAAAGGACATAACACGACATGTTCCTACTGAATAGAATTTTCAAAGCTCTTGTATTGTACGGTCATGAACTCAGTTTTAGAATTACCTAACTAAAAAAAGGTAATTTTTTAGAAAAGAAGAGCGCATATAACTTAGGCCCAGATCAGAAACCCTCGACACTTTTGGGACGATTTTCTGATTTTATATTTAAAGTGGATTTGTTTTAAATAGGAAGGCGATTGCGCCAAACCCAATATATATACAGATGTAACCTGCACCACCAAAGCCAAGCAAGAAGCATCGACGAAACACACAGCAGAGGCTGCAGAACAGAGGAGTGAGAGAGAGAGAGAGAGGGAGAGAGAGAGAGAAGCGAGCATGGGGCAGTGCCCGTTCTTCCGGCAGGCGGCGGAGGAGGAGCAGGAGGCCGCCGTACGCAGGTGGTGATTTCTTGATATGCTCTGTTTCTCCGTTGCTGCTGGCTAACTTGCAGGGTTTCTTGTTGTCTTTTTCCTTTTAAATTAGAGTCGTGATCTTAAAAAAAAAAAGAACTAGGACAGAAACGAATTAAGCGAGCTGATTGCTAGTTATTGCTAGGAGCAGTTCTTGACATTTTTTTACAAAAGGAGGTACTTGCTAGTCCAACTAGTAATCCTCTCTGGCGGACATACGGACCTCAAATCCTACATACATGACAAGCTGAATTGGTGCTCAACCTGCAGGGAGGAGCAGTTTGACAAGCCAGCAGCAAGAGCACACAGCAAGGTCATGAAGCAACCCTACAACACATCGAGCCAAGACGATCTAGTGCTTATGGTATCACTGGATTCAATAACTAAAATCGGGTGACACTGCAAGTCCGACAAGAACATGTTCCTCTGTCTCTCTCTCTCCACAGGTATAGACCTTGTGAAACCCTGAGACTGATTAAGCCTCTCTGAACTTCAATTCGTTGATGACTTGGTATATATATTGCATCTTCGTTACTCCCTTTGATTGGTGCAGTGGCAGGTGGGAGAAGCATCTTATTCGTGTTGGCGATGCATCCTTCAGCGGGTAAGTACATGCAAGAGTCATGTGCAAATAGTTTTTTTTTTTTCTTGTTCAGCTACTCAAAACACAACAAAGACGTGTAAATTAAAAAATAGCATCATATGTGAGTATAACAAATATATCCTGAGGCTATGTGCCATTGATACAACGATATAATGAAATAAACCAGACAAACTTATGTTTGCTCCTTAACTCTTTCTGTCTTGGGTTACATTATGGGCAGGGGCAGATCTACAGTAACCTAGCAGGGTGTACAGGATACCGAATCCAAAAATCAATTTTTTTTTACTATAATCATGTATATGTAGTATGTACACTCCTAGTCTAAAATAAAAGGACATCTCAAATCACATCTCAGCCAAAACGTAACTCAATTTGCTCCAGGAACTTTCAATCATTTTCGTTGTGAATCCGCTACTGATTTTTGGTGACGGTGATTGCACCTTATCTAACAATGTCTTCTTATCTGCCTTGTTTTCAGGCTTTGATGGTGACTGGTGAACGTCAGCTTCTGTCCGCTTCTAATTTGTAGGAGGATGCAGCTGGCCGTCCCTGTTTGTCATTATAGTTTCATCAATTAAAAAAAAGAAAGCAAAATAGCACGTCCGACTCTTGTGCTCTAAGAAATTGTGTATATTGGTGTTCCTGTACTTTCGAACTCCTCACTTAAGTTCCGTTATTTGAGAAGCTACCCAATCAGACCCTTGTACTTTCGAAATAATTCGTTAAGATCCTTATATCAGTTATTATGTATTTTGATTTTCTTCTAACTGTTGTATTTTTGATATTGGAGGAATACAGGTAGGCTACACTAGCGCAGATTAAAAATTCCTACCGCATAAACCAGTAAGCCATGCGAGTAAGAGATTATAGATCATTACCACTAGACGTGCAGTGCGGCGGAAATAGAGTTGAAGTTGTCGGTTCAATGTAGCGTGCGTCGGTATAGTGGAAGTAGTCGATCGTCCTCTAGTCAACCGTCTTCTCCTTGTGATTGACCCGATCCGCGCTGCAGTCGTAGTAGCACCTCTACCAAAGTCCACACGTCCAGGGATGGAACGCCGTGCGTCAGTGTGCTATCACCAGCGCACACAACAGGGGCTTTGAGAGGTGGCGGCTATGGTTTCGATGGGTGTGTCTCGGGATTACTCCTTCAGCCCTACGTCTCTCTTTATATAGCCTCCAATCAGATCCTTATCCGATATGAGTAGAGATCGTATCACACTCGGAGACTATCATCTGGACCCTTATCGTTCCAACCCGTTAAGTGTGTGACCCTGTAGGTTTATGTATATTTGGCCATGGGCCAAAAACTCCTTTCCGGTCCATAAGTCGGTAGCGGTCTCTAGTAAGATATAGTGACTCCCAAATATGTATAAAGATCATATCAGACAAACCTATATAGTGTTTATGTACCGATCCTTTTGCCTCATGATACCAGATCGAACTCAAGGCGAGAAGTGTGTCATACTTTGATAGCTCGATCCTTCACTCGAACCTGTAGTGGATTACTCAGTTGTGATTGACTCCTCAACACATTCGGCATGGCCATATACTTCCTTAATCCAACCACATCGAGGGGCCTAGAGATATCTCCCCCGTTATATAGGAGGAGCAAATTCCATCTTGATCGCTCACATTCTTTCACATGTTTCATACTAAACCCGAAAGCTACATTTATTACAACCCAGTTATAGAGCGGTGCTTGGCAACCCCTAAGTAAACTATTACACATGTACGAAACTATGACGATCTCAGATCTAAGGATCCTACATATACTATGTATGAGACCAACTGATGGTACTTAAGAATATAACAATTCCCACAGTGTCTCATGGGAGGTAACAATTCAACACCATGTTCTCTAACATGTGTTCACATTATTAAGAAAATTAATCGAATGGTGTGGCACTATCTTCTTGAACCTATATTCCTAGAGTGGCGTAGCGCCATGGCAGCGGCTACGTCGTTCTTCGACCGACAGCTACACCATGATCCTATATATCTCAGATCACCGCGCCTTTGCCAACGCAACATTCAGCTACATCTCTAGGTTGCATCAACCTTGGAATAGAAATGGAAAATAGGTCAATATCCCTGTTACTTGATGTTATGGAGCTTTCATGGAGTGGGCAACCTTTCTTCTGTTTTGTTGCAGTTTAATGGTTTACAGGACAACGACCTAATATTGGACATATGAGGAGGGCTAGAATGTGATTTTTGTCCAAGGTAAATGATGGGAAGAAATAAATGAACAGTTTCTTAGAATATGTAGGAATTTAAATGACTAATTTGGGCCATGATCGAACAATAGTGATCAATTTTGCATTCTAGGCAATTGTCAAAATTCATAACCAAATTGCGACGGTTACATCAGGATATTTTCTCAGTGGTGGGAGCGCGGGAGTGCGTAGCTTTCGGACCAGTTTCAATCCTTAGCAGAAGATAAGGGGAGATAAGAAAAATACCTATTAGAAAAACCTTATACTCAAAAGATAAATTTTCATACTTGATTTCTTGCCATGGTGTTAATACCAAGTTAGCAGTATGTTACACCTTAATTTAGCATTCACTACAGCATCTAAGCCTGGTTTAAAATATTCCATCATTGTCCTTTATCAAATAACCAAGAATAACTTAACAAAATATTTCATTACTGTCCTTTTTCAAATAACTCAAATAGCCATGCTTTCACTGAAGAGACAGAACAGCCTTGGCACGAATGCTTCCAACATTACGTAGCACCTGAATACGTATGTTTTAGGAGAATTTTTAAAATAATATTATTTTAATTAATGATTACAAAATTAAATAGTAAAAATTGTATAGTAGCTAAATAGGATGTGTAGAGCCTGATTAAAATATTCCTAGCTTCATTTCTATTCTTATTTTTGCACGATAAATATTCTGTACATACTGAGAATACATTTTAAACTAGAAAAATAGCAAGGTAGTTCTAACAATTCTCAAAAAATTCCAGAGTAGCTAAATAGGGTTCGTAGAGCTGGTTTAAAATGTTCCCAGCTTTAGTTATGTTCTCATTTTTGCACGGTAAATATTCTGTACATACCGAGAATACATTTTAAACTAGGAAAATAGCAAGGTAGCTCAAACAATTTCATAAAAATGTAGAGTAACAAAATAGGGTGTGTAGAGCCTGATTAAAGTATTCTCAGCTTCATTTCTATTCTTGTTTTTGCACGATAAATATTCTGTACATACCGATAATACATTTTAAACTAGAAAAATAGCCAGGTAGCTCTAAAAATTCTAAAAAAAATCCAGAGTAGCTAAATAGGGTTCGTAGAGCCTGATTAAAATATTCACAGCTTTAGTTATGTTCTTATTTTTGCACAGTAAAAATTTTGTAAATGCCGAGATAATCTTTGAAATATTTCCCATCTTAAATTTCAGGTATGGCGACCTAGGGGACACTGCGTAGTGGGCGTACAAGCTGCTAGACCTGGCCATTAACGCGACTCACTGTAGTCATCTCAGTACCATCCTCCCACAGGAGGGCAAGCAACCCATTGAGCTTGGCGCATTGCAGTTGCGCACGCCCATGAGGACATGGAGGGTGGGCCCATGTTGGGTTCCGTGATATGTATAGTTCTGACCTTCTTGTAATTAATTTCGGTCTGACTTGTGTGGATGGACTCACGTATATTTTTAATCCTTTCGAGACATGTTGAGAGTGGCAGGCCTGATTCCACTAGCTAGGATGGTGGAGGCGATGTGGGAGGACAAGGAGGACGTTGCCGCCTAGATGTCTACATTGAGGTAGTTTTTGTACGACCGATGCCTTCTGACGGTGCTGGTTGACTGGTGGAAGCCAGAGACGCACACATTCCACCTTTCGTGCGGGTAGATGACGCCGACACTTCAGGACGTGGGCTACCTGACCGGGTTTCCCTGCACGGGCTTCCCCATGGCAGCGTATGACGTCCCAGACATGTAGCACACGGATATCCTCGGGAGGTTCTAGGGGTTGCCACAATTCCATATTTTATTTAGTCAAATTTATCATCTTTGAATCATGAGATCGAGAGACTATCGCATAACTAAAGTAGGACTAAACATAATACGCACCCATGTTGGTATCACAATAATATCCAACTAAGATTACCCAACCTACGGTGCCCAAGTGTACATGTCAACATGTCATTCATGATTATTAAAGGAGTCATACTAACAAGTGGGTATTTAACTACTCTCAAAACCATTTTTATACAACTAGCCATGCATGTTGATATAAAATAATATAATTTTATAAAATGGGTATGACATGATCAAAGGTCTACGACTTGCCTTCGTTGAAGAGTTGAGATGCTTCGGTCGTTGGGTCCATGAATTCTTCCAAAACAACGGAATCTAAATGTACGAAAAGAGCCAAAAAAATAAGACAATGCAAATAAAATCCAAAACGAACCAAACAAGAACCAAAAGAAAGGTACTGAATTTAGATGGATTTAGAAATTGAATCACTCAAATTGGAGCTCGAACGAAGGAGAACGAGCTCACGAAATAAGGTTTGACTACAAGTGGTCGAAAGGGGGTTCGACTACCTGGTCGGAAGGAGATTCAACTACTCGACGCGATCGAAAGAAGAAAAAATGATTCAACTGCTCGACGTTGTCGAAAGAAGAAAAAAGGATTCGACTGCTCGACGCCATCGAAAGAAGAAAGAGCAGGGCACGAGGAGCTTGCCAAGACTGAGAAAGAGGCTGGAGGAGGAGGCTAGGAAGGTCAAAGATTGCGCGGGATCCAGCGAACTCTTCAGTGGTGAAGAGGTTGAAGATGGCGCTAGAGGCGACGACACAAACTCCAGTTGGTTTGTGGTGAAACTCGAAGCATGGCAAAACGGGGCCAGAGAAAGAGGGAGAGTTGAGGGGAAAGCAAGAGGGGGGCAAAGGGCTCCCTGGTACTCCATTTATAGAGAAAGGAGGAGGACCGGGCAAAGATGGAGCAGCGGGATTCATGCAAGGCTGCTAGGCGCACTGGCCGGTGAGAGAGAGCAGGAGGCGGTAGGGAGGAGACAAGATGGGGAACGTGCATGGTGGTGGTAACAGTATTTAATGCGCACATCGCTGCATAGACGACGACATTTAATGCGTGAGGACTTTTGTGACGGCCACAACGCGATAGGGGAAAGACAGGAGCAAGTCGGGAGGAGACAAGCGAGGCTGGTCGATAACGAGAGGGTGGTCTACTTTGAGAGGTGGTCGACACCGAGAGGGTGGTTGACAACGAGAGGTGGTCAAAACCAGGAGGCTAGTCAAAACTGAGAGGATGGTTGAAACCAAAAGGCTGGTCGAAACCGAGAGGATGGTCCAAACCAAAAGGCTGGTTGAAACCGAGAGGCGGTCGAAACCAAGAGGTTGGTCGAAACCGAGAGGATGGTTGAAACCAAAAGGGTGGTCGAGAGGAACGGCCGTCGGGAGTTCGGAACAAATAGAGAGAAGGGACTTCAAATACTAGACAACTCCAATAAACTCAAAATAAACCGAATTTCGAGAAGCCCTAAAAATTGGGATGTTACAACGACCCTGTGGACCGACCAGCCATGGGTAAGTATTTTGAACCTTTAGTCCTTTTTGAAAATTAATTTAATTGGATGTGCTAAGTTTTTGTTATTCGATTCGACAGGTCACCTTCACTCCGATCACTACACACGCGTCGTCCCCGAACTACGTTGTGATGCTCGATCTGTTAACAGATGATCGTGTCATCTAGACATCATACAATGCCAATAGCGTGTCAGCGCGTGCACCCCGAGGCTTCTCCACTAGTGCATGCGAGACTGGTAGTACTTGTACACGCAGAAGTTCTTAGTGCACGACGTCTTCATGGAGGAGTACCACGTGCACTGGGTGATACGCCAGTTCGGTCTACGTTAGGAGTTCCCAGTGTGCTGTGGGCTGTGGGTGCTACCGAACGTTCATAGGTAAGTTCACATTTTATTTATGTCGCGTCATTTCCCTTACGGACTTATGAATTTATCGTTTCATCTTCCACAGGTACACCAAGAAGGGAGTAGCTAGAATGACTTCCTGGACTGAGAAGATAGCCCAGTGGGTTACGTAGTCGCTCCATGCCTTAGCGGACGTGCACCGGGAGCCTGCTTCCTATGACTCTGGGACGTACAAGGAGTACATCCATTGGTACCACACTCATACGAGGGTTCATTGCATCAGGGTCGCGGACGACCCACCACACTGTGAGGCTACATTGACTGGCACGTACCCGACCCAGCTAGACTCCACATTTCTTCGCACAGATCGTATTG
The DNA here is from genome assembly GCA_036346405.1 of Phyllostachys edulis. Taxonomy (NCBI): domain Eukaryota; kingdom Viridiplantae; phylum Streptophyta; class Magnoliopsida; order Poales; family Poaceae; genus Phyllostachys; species Phyllostachys edulis. Next base: position 17,769,726 of record CM070567.1, read on the forward strand.
AACGATCCATACTTCTTATTTCCTACGCATGTTTTCGGTTCCAAACTTGTTAATTCTATGTACAGAACGATCTCAGATGGAAGCTATACGAGTTAGCGAACTATGTGCGTAGTTTGATGATCGGGGAGCGCTACAGCAAGCCGAGGTAGGAGATCAAACAAACCATGGACTAGATGCTAGAAGCGTCATGGCAAGTCATCCAGCTGATGTCGTGCCGTAGGCCGAGTGACGTGGTCAACCCACTTGTGTGTGGACGGGGGTGAGCCACAGTGTGTCATGCCCCACGGCTCCTCACCCTGACGAGATGGGTGGGTTCTAATGGCATCTGTCGGGACCCAAATATGCAAATCTGGCCCTCTATGTATACTGCACTAGTCCAGGATCACGCTAGTGCACACAGTGGTAACATTGATGAAATATCATTCCATATGCAAAAATGACTAATAAATAGGCAAAAAACAGTAATTATCAGAGTAACAACCTTAAGGTCAAAGCTTACAATTAATGCCTCAAAAGGCAAATAACTCAATTAAGCTGCAGCGAAAGATAATGGAATAACTTCAGTGAAGCCCATCCATACGCCTACAGGAAATCGGCTGGGGTAGCACGACCTAGTTCTCCACAATCCTTGTAAAGATCCTTCTTGAAAGCAGGCGACGATCCTCCGACTTTATCTGAATGATTGCAGCAAGGATGAGTACTCTGAGTACTCAACAAGTTGCACCACAGAATGCAATTATAGATGATGGCTTATTCCAAAGGAAATGACTTTTGCGGTTCTTTGGCATAAAAGAAACATTTGCAATTGAATACAAATAATAGATTGAAAGCGTAATTCAAAACAAATAAACAATAATAGTTTAACAATTGTTTTCACAAAGAACACAAAGCCTAAACAAATTCTTTCACACAGCCATGAGTTTAAATCACATAGCTATCCCTTCCCAATTGTTTTATGAAAATCTAGCCCTCGTGTGAAATCCCCAAGCATGTCCATGACCGTGGACGCGGCTATTCGAATAGATTGTTTAACACTCTGCAGGGGTTGTACATTTTACCCACAAGATGTAATCAACTGGATTAGAGCTGATCACAACAAAACCTTTCTGAAACTTTATCTCAACAATTGACACTCCCGGTGTGTTTTACTACCGACCCCAACCTCACTCGCTGGTCTGACGCACACCGTTGGACCTGGAAGCAGTGAATCGTCCATCGATGTGACTTTCAGAGTAGTTCACACCTCCACCCATTACTAACCTACTACATGTAGGGTCCACATGTATGAGAGAGAAGGAATTGGATATATGGTTTGGAGTAATTGGATGACCATCTCACCAAAGAAAAAAAGATGGATAGAGAAACAAACCGAACAATACTGATCAACAGAGAGGAAAAGTTACAGAGAATAGAATGCAACAGAGGACTTCATAGCCATTTTGGCACATGGTGTCGGCGAGTAATGCAGTGGCGGCGGCTCGACCAAGGACCAAAAGCAGCAGGTGACGAGGCGAAGATGGTGACCCGGTCAAAATAGCAAGGAATGACACCAGTCACCTGCGGCGAGGCAAAGAAAGGTAGTGGCGGTGGCCTCACGGGTGCGCAGTAATTCCGGCAAGGTTTCGGGAAAAGGAAAGGGAGCACAGCATAGAATGCGGCGATGCGAACCCAACGGTGGTGGAGATGAAGGCAGGGGCTCAATGGTTGCGGAGTATTTGGCCGGAGAAGGGAGACGGCCAAGAGGAGAGAGAACGCTCAATTCTCGGTGCATGGTGGATGAAACTCGAAACTAAAATATGGGGAAAATAGATGATGAAGAGGGACACGAGTTGACACGATTGGATTTTGGAAAAACTCACCGAAGAAGCGGAGAACGCGACGTACACGTTTTAGTGTCATGGTTCGACATGGCCGGTGGTGATTCGGTGGTCTTCGGGCGATGGGGATGGAAGCATGACGTAGAACGCGGTGAGGCGAACTCAACGGCGCAGACGGTTCGGCCGGGGGACGTTGGATGGTGGAGGAACTCGTCGGAGAAGACCTTCGGTGGAGCTTGGTTCTTTTGCAGATTGAAACGAAACCACGGCGATTCGGACAAAACCAATTTGGGGGATTGGAAGAGAAGATCAATGTGGTCGTTTTGACGTGGTTGGTTTCCTTTTATATGCATCGTGCAGGAAGATATGGAATTGAGGATATTTTGGCTGCGCACGGTTGCAGGACTTGGCTGATTTGGGAAGATGTACAGTGCATACCTACGTTGTAGGGGAGAAAAGGAATTGGAAATTCGGAATTAAAGAAAACGGCAAAACTCAAGGACACCAAATAAATAGCAAACTAACTCAGAAAAAACCTAGAAAATTCCTTAGAACACAAGGAAGCCAAATAACACTGGTTTGATTTAATTGAGTTTAGATTAGTCAAATTAAATTGTTTTAAAATTAGGAAATTCCCAATTAAGCTTTATTAATTCAAATAAAATTAGTGAAATTTTTCAGGGACCTAAACTACTCAAAAAAAATTTGAAAGCCAAATTTTGGGACGTTACGAACCTCCCCCCTTGAAGGAATATCATCTCCGAGATTCAGGCTGGCTAAGGAATAGGTTAGGGAACTCAGCCTTGGTGCCTCTGTCTTGCCTCGGTGACAAGCGTGCCAGCCAAAGACGACGTCAGCGCCTCTGTCTTGCCTCGGTGAAATGTGGTTGATGTGGCCGCTTCCCATTCTCTGGGTCGCTGGGACAACCTTCTGATCCGGAGGATGACCACCTCCTTGCCCGCGTTCTCCATTAGGACGAGGGGCCGCTCCAGTCTTCTTAGGGCAATTATTCGCATAATGGCCCTTCTAGTTGTAGAAGAAACAAGTGACCCCAGCAGCTGGATTGCGGAGGCCACCTTGCTAACTCGCAGGTGCACGTGGTTGAGACACAGCCTGCGGAGGACAAGGTGCAGGTGCGGACTCCCACTTGCGCTTGCGGGACTCTCCCAGTGCTCTCCCCTTATGCTCCGCGACAATGGCCTTGTCGACCAAGGCCTGAAAGTCGGGGAAGTCAACAATATACAGCTTGTCCTGCAGCTCCTCGGACAAACCATCCATGAACTTCTCCTGCTTGGCTTCATCAGTGGACACCTCTTCTGGAGCATAACGAGCTAAATGGTTAAACTCGTACAAATACTCCGCCACTGATATGTGCCCTTGCTTGAGCGAAAGAAACTCCTTCTTCTTGAGCTTCATCAAACCGGCGGGGATGTGAGCCCGACGGAAAGCAGTACGGAACCCCTTCCAAGTGATGACTTGGCCCGCGAGCTACATGGCTAGGAAACTCTCCCACCACGAAAGTGCTACACCTTCTAGCTGATGGGAGGCAAAGAGTGCCTTCTCATGATCTTGGCACTGAGCAATGTTGAGCTTTCGCTCAACCAGACGTAGCCAGTCGTCTGCATCTAGTGGGTCCTCTAACCAGGAGAAAGTGGGCGGCTGAGTGCGAAGGAACTCCAAGAGTCCCCCTCGCGGCTGATGTCCACCTCCTCCCCCTGATCCGGAGGCACCAGAAAGAGTGGAGGTATTGCGTGCGATAACCTCCAAGATCCTCATCTGATTCATTCGGTTTCACTCGATCTGAGCGAGAACCTCGGCCATGGTCAGAGGAGGCGGGAGCTCCTCATCCTGACCAGCTGATTGACCTTGACTGCTTCAAGTCCTTCCAGCCATCCTGTTCCAGAGAGATGGGTTAGCAACACAGCCCGAAAACTAGAAGCTAAAGGAAGCAAAAAGCCATTGACTAGGGGAATGGGACATCACCCTAACCGAAAGCCAACAAGACAACAAAGAAACGAACTCTAAAAGCTTCCAAAAAGGCGCAACAAACAGCAAGAAGCCAAAAGACTTAAGATCAACTTCCCGGCACGACTAACCCATATTGAAAGAACGAGTAATTGGTTGAGAAGACAAAAATTTCAGAACACAACTCTAGATCTAACACACCTAAAGAGCAAGGTAAAACGAGCAAAGGAGGTGTTAGATACTTAGCCAACTATTATCACAACTTACCCTTTTATTCCCATAAGTTTTAGTTGAATTATCCTCTCATTATTAGCCCTATTTACTAACTTGAGCTTGCTGTCCAGAAATGGATGCTTGCTGTCTAGATTTTGAATCCAACTCCAGGTGCGTCTATTCTTCACCAAAGGGTAGCTAACACTTCAATTTACAACTCCCATTGGTTCCCCAAAACTGACATTAAACGATAACAACTATCTTTTGAAAGAAGGAGAGGAAAACAACTTTTTAAACTCAATTAAGAGCAAGGTGAGATGAGCAAGCTAAGACAGGTAAGGAGTAAAATATGAGAACTTACTTAAGCTTTTATAACCCATTTGATATTTTGAAACTAAATTTTTCAAAACATCGTAAAGATGACCAAGCTAGGGTTTTTTATGGTCAGTATGCCTCTGATACCAACTTTGTGAGAACTCGGATCGTTTGGCTTGTAAGGCTTAACCATCCACTTGGTCCTAGCATTACAAATCAAATAATCCGAACCTCGAGATGCATGTACTTCCCAGAATTTGCAGTACACATACCCCTTTACAAAATTATGCATCAATTCCATTCAATACACAGAACCGAAGCAAAAGCTTTACAAATCAAAAGACATACATAATAGAGTTATTACAAAAGAGGCCGACCGGCCAAAAGACAGATAAAGAGTTGAGTAAACAGCGGAAGCAAAAGCCATAAGATGGCGATAAACAAGAGCCAATCAGTGTGCCTTTAACCCACAAGGCAACCAACCAGGCCGCCAACCTAGTCGTCCAAAGTGAAGTCTGTCTCACAAAAGTCGATCCCTTGGAGATCAACCTCCTCTGCAACAATTAAGCAATGCAAATGAGTACAAAAATGTACTCGCAAGACTTAGGGGTAACAATCCTATACATATCTACATGCAAGCTTAATCAAATAAGAAGGCTATGGTTCATTTTCAGCATAAAGCAAGTTTTCATTTGCAATAATGGAATAGATTTAAAGCAGTTTTAACAATCTGTTTTTATTTGACAAAAATAGCGAGATAACAAGTAACAACAACATAAAGACATCCTGGAAGTGACTAACCCAATAGCCACCACAACAATAGTATGAATTCCCCATTCATACCACCCACATCAAGTTTTAGTTAAAGGTTATAGTCTAGTTCTTGCACGACCTTACCAAGCATGTCCATAACCTAGGACGAGGCTATTCGAATAGTTTGAACCCTGCAGGGGTGTACCAATGTACCCACACGTTAGACTGCCTTTTTGCCAAGCTATTTAGCACACTTCCTTTGGTATGCCAGCACGGCTAAGTCCTATGAGACGCTTTCCAATGGATTGTGCTAATTAAGAGTCGCACGTATAGGGGTTAACCCTTAGTGAACCGTCGTTATGGGCTCCCACTAAGGACCCACACGTTGAGTTGGACACACCGGCCTAGCCGAAGCAACTGCGGGTGCTCCTGGGTATGGAGAACCTAGAAAGGAACACATCCCTCTCATCCCAACAACGAACATTTTTCTCTACAACTACCACCAGTGACTCATTAATTAACACCTCCCAAAGTACTTAGTCAAGAGAGGTCCCATATCCCCCTCGTGTGGTTAGCACGCAATAATCGCTTGGATCAGTGACACAAGTAACTCGGTCCTTGTTGACTTAGGCACCATTCCAGTCACACCAAAAGATCACACCATCATCCATTGTGCCCAAGTCGATAACATTTTGTTTTCAGTTTTGACTTTACAAATTAGCAAAACACAAAGTGCTGGACATAATGTAATAATAAGATTTGTGTGATCAAGGTCATCGACTAAGTCGACAACCGCCCAATTCTACCGGTAGCTAAGCATTTCTAACCATGACATCGTAAAGACAATAAAAGAGCATAATTTAACCATCGGGCTCTAATTCACCGGTGAGATTAATAACTTAAGGCTAGTGGCAGGGGATGAACAATTTAAGGAAACCATGCATTAGGATTAGCTACCTCTAACCGGCAAAATTAACTTTGACACAAAAAGCATGCACACATACAATTTGTAAACAAGATATTAGACTTTGAAAGTAATGAGATCAATATGATCAAACTGCTTGCCTTGCTGGAGATACTCAATGTGCTGCAGAGGATCACTCACGTACTCAATGAACTCGTCGGCACCTAACGAAAGAAACGAAAAGATCCGATAAGAACGAAGAACACCGAAAAGACTCAAAAACCAAAGTCAACCAAAAGCCATAAAATTTACACAGCAGAAAGAGCATGATTTTTAACAAATTTAGCAATAAGAACCAATTAATTTGGATGCTCAATGCTAAAGTTATGACCAAAACAAGATCAATCGGTTGGAAAAAGGCTGAAAAATTCATTTCGGTTACTATTCATCCGAAATTAAATTTTTGGCACAAATTTCCAGAGAGGTGGTGCACCTGAAATTTTTATGGTAAACAGAGCACCTCATGAGATGAACAACACAACTTGATTCACCTCATTTGGAGCTAGGATGCATTTTCTAAGATTTTCAAAGACATGAAAAAGTGTACAAAATAAATGCAACCACAGAAATTTTAGAAATAGCAGCATGCCTAAAACCTATTCTACAAATAAGCACACTACAGAGGAAAGCAACAAACTTGGTTTCACTCAAAAAGGAGCCATAGGGAAAAACTTATGTATTTTTCAAGTTAAATGAATTTTTAGAGCACAAATAAAGCCTAAACAGAAAATAAATCTACTAACAAATTTTTCTGGAATAGAACCAAGCTTCCAACCATTTTTAGATTAAATCTTAGTCAAAACCAGAACTAACAAAATTTGAATCAACTGAAAAGGAGTTAAAATGAAATAGTTATGCAATTTTGAAGATTAAAGCAATTAACAGTTTACAAATAAAGCATAACTGGATTTTCTCATTACTAACCCAATTCGGAAAAACCTGGGCCGTTGAGATCAAATCTAACGGCCCAAGCGCGCTTGGACGATCGGACGAGCATAGCCCAACTGAGCCAACCGTTGGATTAGAATCTAACGGTCCACGGCGAGGGAGACGTTCGGACGATCCGAACGTTCCACACGATCTGGAGCGTAGATCTGAAAACGAGTGGCTCAGGGCGAAGGTAACGTTTGGAGGTCCGAACGTTCACTCGATCTGAACTGCTGATCTCAAGATGGACGACTGAGGTCCGGTGGTTCGAACGTTCCCGACGATTTAGATTGTTGGATCTAAATCGGACGGTGGAGGTTCAGTGGTCCGAACGGTCCAACCAATCTGGATTGCTGGATCTAGATCAGACGGTCCAAAATGGATCTCAGTGTTACACACGCACGCTCTAGGGGTTAAACATGCGGGGCCCACCTATAAGAGACTATTAAGTCACGCACAGGGGTTTAAAGTGTTGGGCCCATGTGTAAGTGGCAACTAAGCCACGCACAGGGGTTTAAATGCACGGGGCCCACTGTCAGCAACTTTTAAAGTCAGTTTAGGACATCCATTAAGTGTTAAGCAATGATTAACAATGATTAAGCAATGATTAACATTTAATGAGCAAATCTTTGCCCTAATTGACAACGCACAGTGTCTCTCGTCCGACAAAGAACCCGAGTTCAAACAGAAGCTAACCGTCGGCGACTCCGGTCACGGCGGCACGAGCTAAAAGCAGGAATGGGTTCGCAATAGCCTTGCGCACCCACTGGAGGTAACCTTGACGGCGGCGGCCAGGAACAGCGGCGAGCTGGAGTTGAACGGCGGTGACAAGCACGGCCGAAAATGAAAACAACAAATAGATCCGCAGCAGTCCAAGAAAGCACTCGCCCAAGCTTCTAAGGACTACAAGGAAACTACCTTAATGCTGTAGAGACCAGGAGATGGCCAGAGTTGCTCCGGCGATGAAGCACAGCACCAGCGCTGAGGAAGATGAAGTGGAGAAGATGGCCTAAGCAAAAATAACAGAACCGGGAGGTAGGGTTAGCTTCAAAATAGCTCAGAGAAGGCCCATGAGCAATTAATTGAGAAATGAAGCCCTTGCCGGAGTTCAGGAAGAAAGGGGGTGCACTTTGGCCGAATTTGAACAAACCCCAAATTTGATAATCTCTGTGAATGTCAAACAAAATTGAGTTAGGGGATTTTCTTAAGATGAAGAGAGGCTCAAAGTGACGCGAAAGGATTTGCAAAGGAACCCTCGAAGCACTGGCGACGAAGAAGGAGCTCCCCGACCGACAATGGCGAATTTGGGGTTCTTTGGTGTTTGAGCTCAAACATAGAGAGGGAGCTAGGTTTTGCAAAGGTGGGTGTTGAAAAGAATCCAAAGAGGGGTTCAAAGGCCTTTTATAGCCAGAGGAGTAAGGAATGGAGCTAGGGCAAAGCCCAAGGGTGAGCTCGGCTCATGGCTCTGCCATGGGCGAGCTGAGGCGACGGGAGCAGGCGTGACCACAACTTTAGGGTGAAAGCACTGGCACGCATTAAATGTGGGCTTAAGAGCCGTTGCTAAGGATACAACGCAGGTGACCCGGCATTGTCGCCCATGCCATGGCACTTTGGCACACACGCACGCGCGCGGCGAAGAAGATGATGACCTGGATTGGCGAGGGCCCACAGTCAGTGAAAGAGAGCCAAAGTGGCTCAGGTCTAAACTCACAAATGGGTTGAGCCAAACCAATTGACTTGAGTCAAAGATTTTTGACCGCTTGATTGGAAATGGATGGCTCAGATTGAATTGATCTCGGGCGGTCCGAACGTTCCTCCAAACGTGGACGGTTCGATTGCAATAAAATGGTCCACAACGCACGCGCCAAAACGACCGAGCCCAAGTGCAGTTAGTTGATTGGGTCGAGTCAAAAGGCTCGAGCCTGACCTGAGCCCAACAGAGACTTTGAATTAGGGTTTGAATTAAAGGCTGAACTTCAAAGAATTTTTAGAGGTAGCAAACTAACTCCAAAAATTCTAAAATTTTGACTAGAGGTTTCTAACTCCAGGATTAACCTTGTATAAATTTTCTAGAGGTTTTTATCTAAAGCATTTTTCTCCAGAATTTTCTCAAGGTTTGTTCGAGGGTTTGACCAAGAGTCAAACTAGTTTGACTGCCTCTTACAAATTATCAAATAATTTCTAAAAATTATGAAATTCTTCAGAGGTGTCACACATCAGCCCTAGAACCAAGGAAAAATATTTCCAAGTGTTGATCACAAGATTCTCAACAAAGTTGAAAAAGGGTTCATGACTTTAGTCAATTGGAGATTTGAGTTTTTGAATTCCACAATTGCTTTACAAGAATTATAGAAAAGTTCAAAAACAACAAGATGCAAGAAAAGTTTTAATTTCTTCTTATTTTCTTACATTTGAAACACACACCCAAATTTGGGATGTTACAGGACTGCTCTTCTGAACACTTACAGAACAAACGTCTTGATTCTTTCTGAACTTCCCGCTTTAGCGAAAGCTTGACAAGCTATCTCTTGGTAGGAAAGGACTTCTAGCAACTTGATTGCTTCTGACGGTGATCACTTGATTGGTGCTCGAAGACACTTCTGGAGTTGGGGAAATCCTACGGCTGATTGGTAACTCAAGTTGACAAACTACCTCTTTTTCAGAGCTTCAGAATATGAACAAACTGACACACCTTTGTCACCTGGTTGTACAATTCTTAAAACAGGACATCAGCAGGTATTCTGAAGATAGACATGATTGTGAGGGTGATAAGCTGCATAATCTGCGTAGCTTTTCTGCTCAAACAAGCTACTTACAATCCCTTAGAATTAAAGACACTTGGCCTTCTCCTTCATGATTAATGCATGATCCACATACTTTGTGATATGATCTGCTCCAAGATGAGTGATGTCTCACACAGTCGATCATAGAGGACTTCAAATAATGACAACTATGAACTGGCTGACATCTGGTGTTGTAGGGGAACTCTGCACACAACACTTACTTGCTTGACTTGGTAATATGAGTTAAGGCACAACTCATTAATTCTTTGGGATGTTTAATAAAAAATAGTAAGGCAATCAAAGATTAAAAATCATTAGTATGTATTTTTCATTGGAAGTTAACCTAGTGTAATAGTTATACCTTAGTATAAGCTTAGTCATGATAATGAAAATGAACAGGACACATCTAAAACATGGAATTTCCTCGGTAAATAGGAAATAATAAAAAAATGAATTATTAAAATGAGCTAGACCTCCCATGCAAGTCATGGTGAGGTACTCGCAATAAAACAACATCAGGTCAACTTCATCTAACTTACACCGTTAACAGTTTATAATAAGAAAAACAAATTATAAAAATGAGATAATCCACTTTCAGTTCAAAGGAAATGCACTCCCTCAAAGCATAAATTTTAGAAAATACACTCTCAGCATTACTTCTATTCATTTCCAGGATTTAACAACCGAAGCAAATCAAAACGCTAATAACTTTTATATACGAACTCATAATTAAATGAATCTTTTTGATAAATTCATCTAAAATCATTCTATGTAATAATATACAAAAATATTTGGATTTGCTTACTGTTGGATTTATTTCTCCATTTGTGTCTTGTTTTCGGTTCTTTTGAATAAACATCGGAATTCGTGAGATGATCAAGCAACCTCACTCTCTAAACAATATAAGCAAGGCAAGCATCCCCTTTTATCATGTGGATCCTAGTATTTTACTTATTGTAATTTGTTTTGTAAAATCTATTATGCATGCATTTATGTTGTGTATGAAAATGTTGTTATTGGGAAATTGGTAGATGTAATCCTATTTGCTGCACAAATCTCAATGTAATATTGATTCCTTACTGTTGTAACCATTAGAATATGTGTTAGACAATATATAATGTCATTTGGAAAAAAAATTTAGTGCGGTTATCGCACAAATGCAACTAGAATGATAGATTTTCCAAAAAAACTGATAAAAGGACAATATGATAGTTTGTGAATTTGGGTTATTTTGATAAATGTCCAGAGAGGGTATCTCTGTTATTTTGTATGAAAATAAAATGAAAACTTTAGTCTTTAGACGCGGGCGAGATATATTGTATTCTGAAAAAGTGAGGATTGTGACTCACTAGTAGCTAGGGTGGAGTTTCTCGCCTGTGGTCGATTAAGGACTAAAGCCAGCAAATCCAAGACTAAGACCTAATCGTACAACCGTATGTGCTAGGATGGGGTAGCCATAGCTAACTAAGTTGTCAAAAACTAGCCTTGCAAGATTAGTAGGCAGAAGTAGTGCGAGCATGGTCGGTTAGGGATGCCGTCACAACTACGAATGCCTCACTTCAACGGGTTTCTATCCGGGTGAAGTGAGGAACTCACTTAACGTGTTTTTATCCGGGTGAGTGAGGCTCCTCATGCGACGAGTTTCTATCCGTGTAAATGAGGGTAATGATTCACTGGGCTAGTGCAAGGTTAGGGCTAGACAATGTAAAGGCTGTGTCGCGAACTCTAGACTGCTTACCTTCAGTAGTGAGCAGTAATATAAAGATATTCTAGGTAACTGGAATACCGCGTACTATGGGTAATGTTGTACACCACTGCTTAGTGCGGCTGGTATGTCTGCAGCTTTGATTTTCGAAAACCATTTGTCACAAAACTTGGGGTAATGATATGCGGTATTTATTTATTGAGTTAGTTGCCATTTCTATGGCTGGACTACAATGTCTATAGCATGACCGCCATGTCTATGGCGGAACATGAATTTGTCAGTGCCATGTCTTTGGCTGAATATGAATATATTTTTGCTTGCAATCGAGTAGGGTTGCAGGTGTTGTTATTATTTTATTCAATTTCTTACTTACTGTCTTGTACTTATTTAAACTGCTCTTTCAAATTCCGTTGCAAATTATTACTTATGATTATTGCAGATAAGAATGGCTTTAAGCAAAATAACTTGTAGAGTAGAGCTTCATCTTTGATAGCCTTGCATTTAATATAGCTTTGTGATACACTACAAGTCTTGCTGAGTACACAAGTACTCAATCTTGCTAATATTGTTATTCAGAGATCAAAGGTGAGCAGATACTAGATGATGCGTTCTTTACTACCAGCACCAGAGGGTTCGGTGATGGGTCTACCTAGGATTGTTCCTTGCCGGTTGCTTGTGGGATCGGATGGGCATGCTGCTAGAGTTTTGCTACTACTATATGTCTTCCGCTGCTACCTATTTTTGTAACACCCCGACCCGCCACCTGGGCCTAGAATGCTACCACTACACATTATTTAGTACAAACTTTGCACAGCTAATTTAACATCTAGACATAATACAACAAAAGTGGAATATATATGAAGGATGGGTTGCATTAGTAACTACATGTGACGTGAATGTACTATTCTCCCTTCCCGATGCATGTCAACATCGTCATTCACCTAAACACCAAAATAAACAAGGGTGAGTCCAAAGACTCAGCAAGCACATAATAGAACGATAAACATTGCCACACAAACATAACAGCAAAGAGGTTTGTAATATCCTAGTTTTTTGAGCTTTTAAAAACCTTTTGAATAGTTAGTTGTTGGAAAATTCACACTTGAGAGTTTATTTGAATTTTAATTCAAAGCTTAATATGGAATTTCAGTATCTAAACCATTTAATATTATTAATGTCAACATCAACCATTGTTAAAACTATTTTATTTGGATTCTATGTGCATGATATATTTTCTAGAATTTTTCCTAGTTCATTTGCTATTTTCTAATTGCATTTGCATTTTCTGTATTTTCTAAAAAAGAAATTCTATTTAAAATCTCAGAATTGTGTTGGGCCGAAACCCTAATCTCTTCGGCCCATCTCCTTTGTTTCTCAGCCCAGCCTGCTTTGCTTTCCTCTCCGCGCCAGCCCGCACACGTTCGCTCCTCGTCCCGCTGTCAGGTGGACCCCGCCGCTTCATCGTCCTCCTCGCGTTGTCATCCTCGAGCGAGCCATCGCCTTCATCTACCATTGCTAAGCACAAGCTACGTCCAACAAAAGGATTTACAACTAGAAAATCTAGTGCTAACCGCATCATTTTATTTCCTTTATCTTTCCACGTCCAAATCCAACCAAATCAGATTCTGTATCTCCTTCAAACTCGGAATATATCTCGTGACCGAAACAAACCCGATATGGGGATTTCCTAATCCAGCTCGCCCTCACCCTATAAATAGGACCCCAAAGATTGCCTCAGCGCACTCATCCCAAACCCTCAAGGTTTTAGCGTTTCAGTCGAGCTTCTTGTTTTTCGAATTGTGCCGCCGACGTTGTCGCCTCATTGTCGTCAACCACACCATCATCTTTTGTGTTGCCAGAGCTACCTCTAGAACCTCTCCCCACCGCCGGAGCGTCGCTGGAGTGGAATCCCGACAATAGCTGAAGTGCTCCGCTGCTCAAACCTCGCCGTCGGCCATCACCGTAGCCTGCGACCACTAGTGAGCGAATCCACGAGTTTACCATAGCCTCCTCTATCTACTGGTACCACTCACCACCGGCGAAGCACCGCCGTTCATGGAAACCCTTGGAACCCGAGTCTCGCCGCCGGTAACTTCCTTCGACCAGGTAGTCGAAACTTACTTCGACCAGGTAGTCGTAACCTTCCTATGACCTGGTAGTTGTAACCTTCTACGACCAGGTAGTTATAACTTCCTTCCGACCACGTAAAGTCAAAATCGATTAACAGTACTTGATATACAGTGCACAATAAATAGTACTTGAATTCCTTTTTCAGTATTTTCTTTAGATTAGATCTTCCAAAAGCCATATCTTCTTCATCCGAACTCCGATTGAGCTCATTCAAATTTATAAATTCATCTAAATTCGATATCTATTTTACTAAGATTTTTATTTAATTTTTTGGGGTTTATTTTTTCTCTGTTATTTATTTATTTTGTTTATTTGCTTCGTTTGCGAGTTGACATTGATACCTAGGGGAATATTGAAGAAGAGGGAGTGCACCAAGATCAAGATCAGTACCAGGTTCTATTCCAATGGAAGTTGTACCTTTGATCATGTTGAACCAAGTTTTCAAAATTACTTTGATTCAAATTATTGCATTTACTTTAAGTATTTATTTAAATGCTTTTGGGTTTAGTTATTAATCATATTTGTTTATATCCAACTTGTCTATTGTTATGTCATGATCTTTTGTCACCCTAGATTGGTTCATTATTTAGTTGGTATTATTATAGCACCAACGTGGATTGATTAGATACAAGAAGATTGCTTAGCCATGCCACGAGTCATCATTTCATGTAAGTTGCAAATATGAATTTAACTAAGTAATTATAGAACTTTGTGATAAAATTGTGTGCGTTGTGTGCTATTACTCGTTGATGACATATGTTGCACTTAACCAACAGGGTAGGAAAAGATTTAGACTGGGGCAAGTGGTGGAAACTATGTGATATGGTGGAGCTCCGTGATTGGGATATTTGATTTATGTTTACTTAGTTAATTAAGGACTTAACATATTGTGCGCCATTGAACTGGGCCTTTCGTACAACCACATGCCTGATGGGACGGGCCCAACTTAGTAAGTTATGGATTCTCGACATTGACTACTCAGGTTGTAGGTTAGGCTCTATGTCAGGGTGGAGGTGTGTTTCTGTCTCTGTGGTGACTCACATCGCGGGACGGTTCGCCGCTTCCTTGTTCAACGGTGTGCATCAGACTAATTTCCTCTGTAGGAATTAGTGTTGGCAGTAAAGCACATCGGGAGTGTCAATGTTTGAGATGAAATTTCTGAAACATTTTGTTATGATTAGTGATATCTACACTAGTTGTATTGTATGGGTAAAGTGTACAACCTCTACAGAGTGTTAAACAAATCTATTCGAATAGCCGTATCCACGGTCATAGACATGCTCTGGGATTTCACACGAGGGTTAGATTTTTATAAAATACTTGGGAAGGGAGCTATGTGATCTAAGTCATATGGCTGTGTGAATAACTTATTTAGGCTTTGTGTTCTTTGTGAAAAAATTTGATAAATTAATATTGTCTATTTGTTTTGAATCATGTTTTCATATATTATTGATATTCAATTGCAAATGTTGCATTTATGCAAAAGAACCATAGAAGCCATTCCTTTGGAATAAGTCATCATGTATACATTGCATTCTATGGTATGACTTGTGAGTACAGTTGTGTACTCATACTTGCTATAATCAATCAACAGAAGTGGAGGAGTCTTCGCCCGCTTTTGAGGAGAAGTTCTACGAAGGTGCTGATCGCTAGGTCTTAATCCCAGTCGGTTGCCTGTAGCGAATCGATGGGTGCCCATTGAAGTTATTTTCTTCCGCTGCTTATTTCAATTATTGCTAGCCCTGCGAGGCTTAATAAATGTAAACTCGACCATAAGGTCACAACAGTTATTTGTTATTCAAATTACTCGTTTACCCTATTATTTCATCTTGTGTAGATCTATATTCACCTGCGTTGATACTGTGTGCACTAGCGTGATCATGGACTAGTGCATTATACACAGAGGGTCCAGAATTGTATTTTTAGGTCTCGACATTAGCAGTAGCTAACTAAGTCACTGAAAACTAGCCTTGTATGTTGGTAGGCCATAGATTGCGGATATGACCAGTAGGCATGTTCGAAGGGGCTCCCTTCACCAAGGTGTTGGGCACAAAGCTTGCCGACACAACTGTGAATACCTCATTTGACGGAGGGTATCCGGGTGAAGTGAGGAACAACATTCGCTGGGCTAGTGCAAGGGTGGGACTAGGTGTAAAGGCTTCATCATGTGCTCTAGACTACTTACCTACGGTAGTGAGCAGTGGCATACACGGATGCCAAATAAACTAGAGAATTCGTGTACTATGGGTAAAGTTGTACAGCTCTGCAGAGTGTAAATCTATTTAAATAGCCGTACTCGCGGTCATGAGCATGCTTAGTGCGGATGGTATGGTTTTAGTGTTGATTTTCAAAAACTGTTTTATTGGAAAAACATGGGCAATGACTTGTGCATTTTTATTTAAGTTAACTACCATGTTTATGGCTAAACATAAATTGTTATTCACAACCGAGGAGGGTTGCGAGTTGTTGTCATTATTTCTGTTGTTGCTCGTAGCCGAGAAGGGTTACGAGTTGTTGCTTTTATTTGTTCAGTTCCTTACTTACTGTCATGTATCTATTTAACTACTTTTCAAATTCCGTTGCAAATTACTATTTATGAATATTGCAAATAAAAATGGCTTTAAGCAAAAATAACTTATAGAATAGAGCATCATCCTTTGTTAGCCTTACATTTAATATAAATATTGTGATACACTACAAGTCTTGTTGAGTACGCATTATACTCAATCTTGCTTATATTGTTGTTTAGTGTTCGAAGATGAGCCAACGCTCGACGATACATTCTTCGCACCCGAAAATGGAGGGCTCGGTGACGGGTCTATCTTGGCCTTGTTTCTTGTTGGTTGCCTGAGGGACTGGATGGGCATGCCTCTGGAATTTCGCTACTTTTACTACTTCTTCCGCTGCTACTTTTACTCTGATGATGACTGCTTTTATTTGGCTGGTTGGCCGTTGTTGTAATAACTTTACCGCTTAAGTTTAGTACCCTTTGCTTACTTTGATATTTGAATGCAAAATGTTGTGAATGTGTGTACTAGCCACTGAGAATGGAACTAGTATAGTGTACACATAGGGTCTTTGTGTATTCCACGCCCAGGGGTCCGACAACTTAGGTTGGATACACCGGTGTTCGCTCCTTAATCGACCCGGGTGAGGATCCCCCCCTTTCTACAAGCGGGATACACCTCTTATGTTTGTCAATTCATAATATAACTCGCCCACATCAAAGACTAAGTTTTTCATTTTCATTTTTATACAAATTAACAGAGGTACCTCCCTCTGGACCAACATTTTAAATTCTCCCAAATCCAAACTTAATTTTTCATCAATTGTTCAAATTTAGCGAAACTAGAGCCTGGCTAAGCATATATTCGATATTTTTAGTCAAAATTCCCAAATTGACATTAGCTACTGTCAAATCCATATCCTAATGGCTACAATAGGAAGGATATCAATATCTCAAGGCGGATCATGCAAAATATAGCAATTTTAGCTAAACGTACACACATGAAAAAGGACTTTGCAACACAAGGTAAAATAATTGAAGTAATGGGATCAACACGGTCAAAGAAGGTGCTTTTCTTGCTCTGGTATCTCTGAGTGTGAGGATGAAGAACCGTCGAGAAGTTCGTTTGCGTTTTCGACATCTATTCAAATAGACGAAAACAAATCACAAATAGTAAAATACATTTAACAGCAACAAAATCCAAATATTTTTGCATATTCAAATAGAGCATGATTTTAGATGAATTTATAAAAAAAAATATTCATTCAATTTAGAGTTCATATGCAAAGTTATTAGCATTTCAATTTTGCTCGGTTTGAAAAATCCTAAAAATAATAAAAGGGTGACATCAAAAACGTATTTTCTAAAATTTACGCTTTCCTATAGAGAAAGTGTATTTCCTTTATACTAAAGATGTCTTTTCAATTTTTATATTTTTTCTGAAAATCATTTTATTACATGTGGGCCCCCACTTTTCGGTCTCTCATATTTTAATTTCTTGATTTTATTTACAAAAATAGTGGCGGTCTCACATGTTATAGACTCATTAATTATGAACGAAATGATTAAACATAAATTTATTTTAATCCTGAATTAACTCTCTGACACATGGGGTCCACTTGTTAGCCTCTCAGTTTTAAAACAAGTTTTAATACCGAAAACAGTAGGTGGGTCCCGTATGTTTGTGACTCGTTTACTAAACACATTTAAAATTTGATTTTTGATTATATTTTCAACCGGTCCCACTTGTTAGAGACTTAATACACTTAACCACTATCATTAGCGTTAATCAAATCCTAAATGCGAGTAGGACCCATTGTTAGTGAGAGAGAGAGAGAGAGAAGGAAGAACAGGGCGTGCGCGGCTGAGAGAGTAGGCGAGCTCACCAGCAGTGAATGGTGTGATGGACAGCAATGTTGAGCAACGGAATAGGGAGAGGGTAGCATGGTGATGCTTCGGGTGGTGGTGGCAACAAAAGAGATGGCCGGAGGCGGCGTCACAGCGGCAAGGAGCAGCGGAGTGCCTTGAGTGTACGATGGGCTTCATGTAGGAGGCATTCTCTGGGCTAAAGGTTGGGTGCACTGGACTCAATGAGTCCAGGCGGTGCTAACAAGCCAGGCGTGGGGTTCTAGGGTAACCGAAGGTGAGCCGACAACATGTGGCCACGATGGCGCCATGGATAGCTACAGGGATGATGACTAAAGCTACACGCCCTTGGCAAATCGAAGTGTGCATGAGGTTTAGGAGCTCACCTCGACCACAAAGGTGAAGATGATGAGGTCAGAGGGGTACTGGAATGGCTTGTTGAAGGTGAGCAGCAGCAGTGGTGAAGAGGTCCAAAGTGAAGGGGCTCTACGTCGATGGAGATGCTACAAGAAGGCGCGCATCAGATCGCGGGCATGCTGGAGATGGTAATGGATGAAGGAATTGATGAAGGAATCGAACGGGGACTCACCGAGTTGGCAGAGATTGATGGAAATGGCGATGGTGGTTGGAAATGGGGAAATACGATGAGGGGCTTGACTCTCTGCAAGATGGACAATGTTAAGTAGGGGAATAGCATGATTAGGGAGTGGGACACGTTGTGACGCACTTGGGATGAGCTCAAACTTACTGGAGCAGCAAGAACATGGTGGCGGGGATCTGGATGTGCACCAGAGATGAAGATGAAGGCGACACGATTGTGCTATGGGGTTCCAGAGGCTGAATTAAGCAAAGGAATAGAGTGAGTGAGGTAAGAGGCGCACGGTTATGTGCTTGGCAAGGGCTAGGAAGCTCACCAGAGGGGGGTAAAGGTGGCGTCAGGGGGGTGGTTGGCATGGGCACGGTGATGTGTGGTGCAAGTGGAGGTGACTTGAGCCGGTGGAGGCACAAACGGTGGGCAACGGGCGAAACAAATGGGTGGAGCTGGTGCGGCCAATGCGCGGAGACGAAGGTGAGGTGGACGAAGGGTGCTGATGTGCGGGCCCGGCGTGTTAGTGAGAGGGAAGCCGGGTGTAACATCCCAAAATTTTGGTATGTTTTGAAGTTTTAAAAAGAAAAACAACCATTTGAATTTTTTCTGCTAAAGTTAAAGCTTAGTTGGAATTTTCAGAGTTCAAAAACAATTTAATATGATTAATGTCAACATCAACTATTATCAAAATTATTTTATTTGGATTTTATGTGCTTGGATATATTTTCTAGAATTTTTCCTAGTGTATTTGCTATTTTCTATTTGGAATTTGGAGTTTCTGCTAATTTCTAGAAAGAAAAACTAATCTAAATCTCAGATTAATCTTTGGGCTCAATTCCTAACCCTTGGCCCATTTGCCTTCAGCTCAGGCCGGCCTTTTCTTTCCTCCGACCCAACCCAAGCCGGCCCGGTTCTCTTTTTCCTTCCGCACGTTTCGGACGCTTCCCTTTTTCTTTCTTGGCTGTGCACAAGCCCAACTCCAGCCTTGGCCTGAGCCGTGCACCAGGCCACACTTCCCCTTTTCTTTTGTGCAGCCCCAATCGCTAGCCCTATTTTTCCTTTTCTTTTATTCTACTTCCAAGCGGGCCCGCACGCCACGTCTTCCTTCATCTTCAACCCGAGTGCATCCTTCTGGTGTCCATGTCCGAGTCGACGCAGTGCCCGTGTCCCTCATGAACTCCTTCCATCCAACCCTATTTAAAGAGCCAACCGCGTCAAATCCCTTGCTTCGTTCCACCTCTCCCAAAACCCTAGGTCTTCGCCAGTAGCTCGTCTTCATTGCGCCACAATCCATCAAATTCCGAGCCGCCACCGAAGCTCTTCATCCCTAACGTTCATCGCCGTCCAACGATCTCAGCCTGCGCCGTCATCGGCGTTGGACTCGCCTCTCCGTGGTCTTCGAAGTGCTCTCATCGTCTCTTCTCGAAGGCCGTCGCATCATCGTCAACCCTATCATCCTGAATCTCAGTCGCGCCGCCCTTTGCTAATCTGCACACCGGTGAGTGCTCCTGGTAGTCCAAGCGCGCCATCTCGTGCACACTGCTATTCTCTCTCGATTCCTTGTCTTCTTTTTGCTACCTCATCACCGCAGCTTGCCGCCCCCAACCTTCATCTTCTTCGCCGGCCGTCGCGATTGCACTGTTACCCTAGCCCATCTTCGGTTACTCCAAGGTTGGCTCTGTGATTCCAATGCTGCCACCGAACTCATGCTCATCTCCCTTTGTCACGGGCATCCTCAAATCATCAAGGCCGTCGCGAGCTCGAAGACCTCGGCGCCGGCAGTGTTGCCCTCTGCCTCTTCTTCTTTTGTTTTCTCTTTGATGATGTCATGTGCCACCTCAACTTCCATGTCATCGTCCACATCACCTTCTTGGCCCCTGTGGCATCTCTGTCAGTAGCTTGGGTGTCAATGCCAAGTGTCAAACTGAAATCTGAGCCTAAACCTAGTCCACAATACACCATCTCTTTGCCTAGTGGGACCCACATGTCATCCATTGATTTCCTCTCTCTCACTTACCAGTGGGCCCCACTTGTAAGTCTCCAATTCCTTTTATCTATTTTAGTCCGAAAGAATATTCTCTGGATATTATTTTCTCTCTCAATTTTATCATTTCATGTGAATCTTTCAAAGCCCATATCTTTTGCATCCGAACTCCGATTGAGTCCATTCAAATTCCTAAATTGAAGATCTATTTATCTAAGATTTTTATTTAATTTTTGGAGTTTGTTTCCTCTTTGTTATTTATTTATTTGGTTTATTTGCTTGTTCGCGAGTAGACGTTGATTCTTCGGGAAGCTTTGAGCAAGGAGAAGTACACCAATATCAAGATCAATCTCAGAATTTATTCCAAGACAAGCCATAGTCTTTTGATTATATTGAACCTATTATTTCAAAAGTATATTATTTTATACAATTGCATGCTATCTTTATACAAATTGTTTTGGGATTAGTTATTACATGTTGTCATTATGCCTCCTTTGATTATTTGAATGCCATGAATCCTTTATCACCTTAGTGTGGATAATTTTAGTTGGACATATTTGTATCACCGACATGGTATCGTACAAGTGCTTAGTTCAACTTAGTTACGAAAGGTTCATCATCACATGTGTCATAATGATTAATCTTGACTTAATGAAATATGAAATCGTGGTGGTGAGCCACTCTTGTTAAAATTTATGTACCAGGACAGGGTGTGTCATTGGTCTTGGTTAAACAAAATGGTTTTCACTCGGGTGAGTGGTTGGTGGATAAGATTGAGGGTGTGGGTTTAGCACGGTTTGGGTTTGTGGTAGACTCGTATGAGTAACTTGTTAAGGACTTAATCTTGTACACCATTGAACTGGGCCTTAACCGTACAACCACATGTCTGATGGGACGGACCTGGCTAACTGATTAGCAATATCTTAATTTCGGTTCTGTCGTGGAAAGCGTGGGTTATGGGAAACGTACATACTCACGGTGGCGCAAGAGGGGGGCTCTGTCTGGTCGGAAAGACATTCAGTGTTGAAACCTTATCGAGCAGAATTGGGTTAAGAAGGAGCTTTATAAAAGCCTTGTGATGATCACTTAAGTCGCACACCCAAGGAAGTATGGTCAGACTCTTTGAGTTGATTAATCTCTTGTGGGGTCAAACTGTACAACCTCTGCAGAGTGTAAAACTATTCGAATAGTCGTATCCACGGTTATGGACGTGCTCGAGGATTTCACACGGGAGGTAGAGTTTTTTATAAAATGATTCGGAGTGTGGATGGGAAGTTCACTTGATGAATATAATGTTTGTTTGGTGAACAGGTAATTCACTTGGTGGTTTGTGTCGATTGGTGAATTGGGGTTTCACTTATCTTTGGTTTGGTTGGGAAGTGAATGGGCAGTTCACTGGTTGTTTCAAAGAAATTGTTTAATTATTTATTATTGTTTTCAACTACGCATTTCAATCTATTTATTGTATTTATTATAAATGCTGCTTTCTGCAAAAAAAACATACAGCTAACCTTTGTCGAGCCGTGCATGAATACTATTTGCATACATTTCCCTACGGCTTGCTGAGTGCTTTATGTACTCATGGCTTATGCCTTTGTTGATCAGTTGAAGAATATGAAGCTGCTCATAAGTTTTTTTCCAGAAGAAGGACTATGATGGTTTTGCGAATTAGGATGCGTTCTCCACTCAATTGCCTGTGGGCATGTTGATTGGCCTTTTCAAGAGTTTCGTTCCGCTATAAGATTTTATTTGTTTCTTTAGCCCTGTGTGGCAAGTTAAGTAAATGTTGACCATAAGGTCCAGTTATTATTATTATTTGTTACTCTGAGATCTTTTTAGTTAAATCGAATAAATGGATGGTAATTCATCACTGTTTCTTATGTGAGCTAGCTACTGATCTGAGACTAGTTCAGAATACACAGAGGGTTCCTGAGATGCATTTTCGGGTCCCAGCATAGGGCATGCTGGTGCAGGCTGGCTCAGGTGCATGGAGCTGGCCCACGGCAGATTCGGCCCAAAAGGGTGACAGGAAAAGAAATGGGTTTGAAAATTTTCCAGAAAAGGCTGAGAGTTTGACGAATTTGTGAACATAGAAAATGAGCTCCACAAATTATGAAAATGTTTGTGGGGTTTCCTATCGTAGTGTAATTTATTTTGGAATTTTTCCATAATTTTATCTGTTCTGCATTCTTCTCGAAAATGCTTGCAAGCTTCTATTTGCATGCAAATGCATTATTTTATTTCAGAAAATTTTGAAACATGCTCAAAATACCTCCTCATTTTATTAACAGTACAAATATCCAAGTTAGAATTTTTGGGATGTTACATAGATGGTTTGGAAAATTATAACTAAGTCGATCTGAAGAGTATATTGATAAAGTTCTTGGTCGTTTCAACTTGGATAAGGCCAAACCGATGAATACACCATTAGCTGCACATTTCAAAAAAAAAGTATCATGTCCACAGTCAGATGATGAAGTTGAGTACATGTCTAGAGTCCCATATGCCAATGTCATTGGTTCACTTATATATGCCATGGTATGTTCTCGCCCCGATGTATATCAATCATTCAGTGTTGTTAATAGATACATGGCTAATCCTGGCAAAGAGCTTTGTAAAGTTGTTCAATAGATTTTCATATACTTGTGGAGCACATCTGATGCTTGTTTATAGTTTGGGGAGACCAAAGATGGAATCGTTGGTTATGTGGACTTAGATTTTTGTTGGAGATTTAGATAAGAGAAGATCTCTTACTTGTGCCTTGTCCACTACAGAAGCCGTATATGGTTACTTCTGAAGCCTGCAAAGAAGACATTTGGCTAAAAGGTTTGAATACTAAGCTTTGTAGAAGTATGTTTTGCACTATAATATTCTGCGACAGTCTTACGAACGATTAGATGTTTCATGAGAGAACGAAGTACATTGACATCAGATATCATTACATTCGAGGTGTCATTGCTCAAGGTGATATTAAAGTAGGCAAGATAAGTACTTATGATAATCCAGCTGATATGATGACAAAGTCATTTCCTACCCCTAAGTTTGAGATTTGCTCAGACTTAGTTGGTATCATTTAGTAGTCCTTTGGACGTTCGGTGCACAAGGTGTTTATG
Organism: Phyllostachys edulis; assembly: GCA_036346405.1. Taxonomy (NCBI): domain Eukaryota; kingdom Viridiplantae; phylum Streptophyta; class Magnoliopsida; order Poales; family Poaceae; genus Phyllostachys; species Phyllostachys edulis. Next base: position 17,793,356 of record CM070567.1, read on the forward strand.
CTAATATGTTTCGAGGAGACCATGTTTTGTTTTGGCTACTGGAGGAAATCGTCTCAAGGTGGAGATTGTTGAGTTGAAGTGTGATACATATTTCGTTTCCTACTCCAACTCTTAATTCTACTCCTACAAGGAGTCTTTCATGTACGACTATAAATATATCACTGTATTCCATAGGGAAGAGTAAGAGCTTCATTGCCTTCATGCACTCGTGATTTTTTCCAAAAGGGTTTTCCACATAAAATTTATGTCTCTTGTTCCTATTTTTTTGTGCATTATTCACAACATGAATGTCCGGACTCTAGACACCACTCAAGTTATCGATAATTTCACTTAATCCTGGTTAAGCACTTAAGCACAAGAGGTCTGTGGTAAGTGTTTATGTCCATGAAATTTAATGGTAGGTGATGCCTTAAAAAATGATATAAAAGAAAAGAAAATGGTACTCCGTAGGTGATAATATTGAAAAAAAAATCTAAGGACAAAAATGTACAATTACAGAGTAGGATTGAGGTAATTACCCCCGGCGGCTATTTATAACCGCAGGCTCGAGGTAAAGATCATGGGGGAGTCCAACAGTTGCCACCTCTTCAGGAACTACTCTCAACGAACAAAATTGTAAGAGACGGTTTGCATTCTTTTTTCTATCTGATTGATAGAAAGAATTTTATTTTCACAACTCAAGTAAAAGTATCTTCCTTGACCAAATCAATTTCTGGTCAAAAGAGCTACTAGTTGGAAATGCTTTTCCTTCTGACCACTATCCTACGACCTCTTTTCCAAGTAAGTCAATTTCACTTGAAGTTGGGGGGGGCTAGATGAAGAGGATATAATCATCCTCAATTAATTAAATCATTTATCTATAATGTTTATTATAGTTAGTAATCTTTATACAACCATCAAAGGCACCCCTTATCATTAACTTATAATGATTTGGGAAAATTACAATTACCTAGTGGTCGTAAGCTCTTCTACGACCACCTTATGATCGTAAGTTTTACTACGATCACCTTATAGTCGTAAGACTTTCTATGATAGGTCAACCGCGACCACCCTATAGTTAATAGAACCCACGTATATGTGGACCCAATCGACTAGGGACTCTATGCATTGTGCTCATTTATATGTAGTAATTATACACGTGCTATTTGGCTCTGGCATAACTGCACGTAAGTTTCTTTGCCTCTGGTGTAACTACATGGCGAACGTGCGACAGGGTGTTTCTCTAACAATAACTGCCATCAAACATACGCAATTAACCAACCGTTGAGCGTCTCCTAGCACATAACAACTATCACCCCTTCAGATGTTTTATAAGGGATAACACCGGTGGATAGAGAGAGAAGATCTAGAGACAGACATAAGTCATTAGCCTTAGTTTCGGTGATTTCTTTCTTATTGTAAACACAATCAACACAAGGACACATGAGTAAGATTCTTATTCTCTTCGGAGAAGGCCTGAACCTGTTTGAAAACTCCCCGTATCTCCTTTTGCATAGTCTTGATCAAAGAGTCATCAGCATTCATTTCATAAGATCGATATTAAAACATCGATAATACTTTGATCATAAATGCTAGGAAAAAGTCCACACTTGGTCCCTCTAACAACTTTCGCTTCGAAAGCTTCCAGGTAAGACTTCAGGGCTTCAAGGAGACTTTTGCCTCTCCTGGAACAAATCGGTGGCTTCCACCAATGCTTTGAAGCAACTACACATCAAACTCTCCTGAGTGGCCAAGGCGATCAAAACTTGGAAGCGAACAAGGATAGGAGATATTGAGCTACACCTAACAGTGACCAAGGAAGTCATCATGATACTAGACATTGCTCAGGAACAAAGACCACTCAACAAAGAAGAAAGGGTGCTGCACAAAAGGCAAAAATCCAAGTGCGAGGAGTTAGCAAGCATTCAAGGGAGTGCATGAGACAAAGACCGAGGCTTACTTGGATTAAGCACGGTGGCACAAACACAAAAATTTTCCAACTCTGGGCAAGCACACATAGATGGAAAAAGTACATCCAGTGCCTCTGAATAGACCGAGGTGCAGTCTTTTCCAAGGAAGACAAGGAGCACGAGTTGTACGACCATTTCCAACATCAGTTCGAAACAGTGCAGCAAAGAACATCCAACATAAACTGGGATGCTCTAGACTATCGTACCCATCATCTATCACACCTCGAAGCTCCCTTTGAAGCGCTTGGCCCGAATGGCTTGACGGAGCAATTCTTCAAAGAATGTTGGGAAATCATCAAGGAAGACTGACAAGGACTGCATAATCCTTAATTAATAAAGCTATTTATTGTAACACCTTGGCTCAACACAGAGCTTAGAATGTCACATAAATCATTCTCACTGCCAATTTAAAACATAATTAGCAATAATTCCAGCAAGATATGCATGGAATAAAACCATCCAATGGGTCACAGAATAACAAACTAAACAATATAAATGTATAAAGGATTAACTTTCACAGCTTGGTCACAGACACCAAGAACGTCCGAGATACACACACCCAAGAAACTCTTGGGACACATGCACCCAAGAAATGCCGGAACCATGCTCCCATTATATAGAATGTCAACAAGTAATAATAAATCAAACTATTATTAAATCAACCAAAGTTCCAAAGCATCAATCTAATAATAATAAAGTCTAATAGATCCTAAAGGGAATTATCATGATGCTAGATTTAATGAAAGCACGCTAATATAAATAATGTAGGTGTAGTGTTTGTATGTGATGCACATGTGCTGCTCCATCCCATGTATGATGTCGTCAACATCCACTTAAAAGTAACAACAAATCAAGGGTGAGTCCACGACTCAGCAAGTACACAATAAAATAATAAACAAACAGTTAATTAACCATAATATTTAATATCATCAACATTCATGTGTTCAAGGTATATCATTGTATTTTCATTAATGCAATACATCACTATTCTACATGCTCATTTGCTCATCACATCGTTTATATCGGTATAGTATGAGTAAACACCCACAACAGTGTTCACCTTTCCTCAAGCCCGTCCAACAAGGACCGAAGATCTCTCCACTCTCGTGGAGTCTTTACCAACAAGGTAGATATCATATGATAACCATAAGTGATCTCCATTATGTAGTGATTGTGTACATGATGTAAGAATGCAATTTGATCCATTATTCATCAACATGTTCCATTATCATCATATCATGTCATCATCATGGTAATAATATCATCATCATATCATTAACATTATCATGGCATGTAAATAAGCATAAATAAATATCATGGCAATGTAATATTTAAACAACGGCAACCAAACCGATGTCTATCACTCTACCATGCACTTGCCTCTTAGCCACGAAAGTCGGGATGATGCAAAAGAAGCACCGAACTTGAAGCAACACTCCGTAGACAAACATCAATAATACATATCAAAATATACCACAATAGTACACAATAATCAAACAATAAACTATCGCTCCTATGCGCAAACCCGATGCACTAAATCCATCTTCACCGGACAACCTACCCGCTGTCCTAGTGATCAAACGTCTATAACTTTCACTTATGAGCACCAAACATAGAAAACCCTATATTTTATGGAATCTAAACGAAATTTCCCGCAATTTTCAAGTTAAGTAAATTCTCTGATTATGCCATCTAGTTCCACGTTTTCAAACCTGATGGTTATTCTGGAACTTAAAAGAACAGCAGACTTCACAATTTCATTACTATTTTTATCCAACATGAAAAATAGAAAATCATACCACTTTTGGAAACTACAGAGAAGTATCTAGATAAACCTAGTTATGACAACAATTTAATTCTAACATCTCATGCGTGTAATTAAGTACTATGCACAACTGTCGTCCATGACGACAGAAAACTGGACAGCGGAACTCCCAAGGCCATAACTTTTCAACTACTTATCCAAATGTAATGATCTTAGACTCTCTGAAAATCTTATGAAATTATGTACAACTTTCATAAGATGGAAAAGCCATGAATCTCGATGTTGGGACCCGACAACTTCCCCATAAGGTTCTGCAGTACAGTTTACCAAACTAGGGCCAAGTCTAACACGAACTCGGCTGGGGGCCCAACTAGCAATCATGTCTTCCTCACCCGACGACCAATATTCACTTTCTGGATTCTTCCACCTCACCAAAGACCTTGAAGGAATCTTCTCAGCGACAAACAATGTGGTCATCTTATCCACGTCCAACTCCTATTTATCCCACTTGGATACAGATCCAACCATTTCTTGTAATGAATTTGCTTGGATTTGAAAGAGATCGAAAGGAGGATTTCGAGCTTGAATGGCAGTGGAGAATCAAGAGTTCAAGGGGGACGAAACAATTGGGGAAAGTAAAATCCCTAATTTTATCCATAGAAGCTACTTATACCCGCTGGCTTGTAGTGGAAATCGTGTGGAAAACCAACGGCTAAAATCCCTTCAGGAACTGCTCCCAACGGATGAAATTGTGGGTGATTGTTCACATCCCTTTTTCATTCACATGGTAATAAAAGTATTATTTTTACAACTCTTTCCTTCTGGCTACTATTCTACGACCTCTTCACAAGTAAATCATTTTCACTTGAAGTTGGGGAGCTAGATAACGTGGATTGAATAATTATAACATCCTAATTTTTCTGAAGTTTAAAAATCTTTTTGAGTAGTTTAGCTCTGTAGGAAAATTCACCAAAAGTTTACTTTAATTAAAATAAAGCTTCATATGGACTTTCAAAAGCAAAACAATTTAATATAATTAATCTCAACATCAACTATTGTCAAAAAAAATTTATTTGGATTCTATGTGCTTGGATATATTTTCTAGATTTTCTCTGAGTTCATTTACTATTTTCTATTTGCCAATTGGATTTACTATATTTTCTAAAATATAAAATCTGAATAGAATCTCATAAAAGCTTTCGGGCTGAAATTCCTAAACCTCGGCCCATCTTTTTCACTTCTAGCCCAACTCCTGGGTAGCTCGCATCCTTTTCTCTCCCCGCACTGGTCCCACCTGTCAGTTCCACCCACGCCTTTTGCTACTCACTTTCTCCCGAGCCAACCTCGCTGACGAGTGGGCCCCGCATGGCCACATCATCATCGTCCTCAACTCGGACTCCTCTCTTTCCTTCTCCGCACTGTCGCTTGAACCTCCTTCGTCGTAGCTGCCTTGGACTCCTCCTGGCCACCCGTATATAAGGGTATCAGGAGCCCTCAACCTCTGCGTCCCAAACCCAGCCGCCTTAGCCCCGGAGCGAAGCCCTAGCCGTCGGAATCTGCCAAAGGAGCAGTGCACTGCCTTCAACTCTGATGAGCCCATTCATCACTGTCAGGGCCGCTCAAGCCTCGTGGTTGCCGCCACTATGATCGCAAGGTCCAGATCTATCCCCTGGTCACCTTGGTTTCGCCGACCAACCACCAAAACCCTAGATCCGTCTAGCCCGAGCCCTAGCCTCCGCCTAAACCTCACCATTGGCTGTTCTGTTTGTCCCCGTGCATCGGTGAGACCATCATTGAGATCCCCGAAGCGCCCTCTACCCATTGCACCCCTCCGCTGTCACCGGCGAGTAGCCAAACGTCGAAGACCTTTGGGTTTTGAGCCTCACCGTTGGTAGGGTGAGGTGGCATGCCACCCTGGCTGCCACATCAGCCCTTGAGCCTCGGTGTCACCCACGTGGCTAACACATCGACGCTTGTGTGGCGGATCTGGATTCAAACCCTAAACCTAGCTTGGTAGAATTAGTCCACCGTCCCTCTAACGTGTAGGTCCCACATGTCAGGAGAATTTCCAATTTCCTTTTCCTTTTCTTTTTCAGCTGAAATCCCTCCGCTAACGTCAGCCGAAGCTATAATTGGTTTTTCCTTTAGAAAAACAATTCCAATAAATCCATAAATTCTTATTTTCATTATTTCATGTGATTTCAATCTTCCTAAAGCCATATCTTCTTCATCTAAACTCCGATTGTGCCCATTCAAATTTCTAAATTCATATAAATTAGAGCTATATTTTCTTGAGATTTTTAGTTAATTTTTGAAGTTTTCTTTCTCTCTATTTTGTATTTATTTGGTTTATTTACTTTGTTTGTGAGTAGACATTGATTCTTCGGTGAGTTTTGAGCAAGGAGGAGTGCACTAAGATCAAGACCAATCCCAGGATATATTCCAAGGAAAGTCGTGGTCCTTTGATCATATTGATTCTATGATTTCAAAAGTATATTGTTTTATACAACTGCATGCTATCTTTATACAAGTTGTTTTGGGATTAGCTATCACCTGTTGCCATTATACCTCCTTTGATTATTTCAATGACATGAATCATTTGTCACCCTAGCATGGATAATTCTAGTTGGACATATTTGTTTCACCAACATGGGTATCGTATAGATGCTTAGTTCAGCTTAGTTGCGATGGGTTCATTATCATATGTGTCATAATGATTAATCTTGACTTAATGAAATATAGAATCGTGGTGGTTAGCTACATTTGTTAAAATTTGTGTACCATGACAGGGTATGTCGTTGGTTTTGGTTAAACAAAATGTTTTTCGCTCGGGTGAGCGGTTGTGCAACGAGAGTGTGGATTTAACACGTTGTGGGTTTGTGGTAGACTCACCTGAGTAACTTGTCAAGGACTTAATCTTGTGAGCCATTAAACTGGGTCTTTTTGTACAACCACATGCTTGATGGGATGGGCCTAACTTAGTAAGTTATGGAGTTTTGACATTTGACTACTCAAGTATTATATGGGTGGAGGTGTGTACCCTATTAAGGTCACATCTATTGGTGAGGTTATCATCTCTAGGTCCAACGGTGTGTGTCAAACCAACAGTGAGGTTGGGGTGACAGTATGCACAATGGGAGAGTCAATTGTCGAGATGAAATTTCTGAAAAGTTTTGTTATGATTGGTTGTCGCTACACTGGTTATATCTTGTGGGTAAAGTGCATAACCTCTGCAGAGTGTTAATTGATCAATTCGAATAGCCGCGTCCTCGGTTATGGACATGTTCGGGGATTTCACATGAGAGATAGAGTTTCTTTATAAAATGTGTCGGGGTGTGAATGGGAAGTTCACTTGATAAATCTAATGTTCGTTGGTGAATGGGTAATTCACTTTGTGGTTTGTCTTGGGAAGTGAATGGAGAATTCACTGGTTGTTTCAAAGCAATTGTTTACTTATCTATTATTCTTTTTAATTACGTAATTCAATCTATTTATTGTATTTATCGTTAATGTTGTTTTATGCAAAAGAACCATACAGCTAACCTTCGTTCAAGCCCTGCGTGAATACTATTTGCATACATTTCCCCACGACTTGCTAAGTTCTTTATGTACTCACGGCTTTGCACCATTGTTGCTCAGTTGAATAATATCAAGCAGCTCAGGAGTTCTTTGCCTAGGAGTTCCATGAAGGCTTTGCGGATTAGGATGTGTTCTCCACTCGTTTGCCCGTGGCATGTTATTGGCCTTTCCAAGTGTTTTCCATTCTGCTGCAAGAGTTTATTTGTTTCTTTAGCCCTGCATGGCAAGTTAAGTAAACATTGACCATAAGGTCCAATTATTATTACTATTTATTAATTTGAGATCTTTTTAGTTAAATCGAATAAATGGATGGTATTTCATCACTGTTTCTTGTGTAAGCTAGCTACTGATTTGGGACTAGTTCAGAACACACGGAGGGTTCCTGAATTGCATTTTTGGGTCCCGGCAATAGTCCTCAATTAATAAAGCTATTTATCTATAATATTCATTATAGGTAATGGAACTCTAAATAGCCCTCCAGTATACCCCTGGTCAGAAATACTTGCCATGACCAGTTCAAGTTACGACCACCACCTGGTCGGAAGGTCAAGTCACAACCGCCCTATGGTCGATAAGTGTCACAGGCTGATATGTGGGCCCTATCTTATCAACTTGGGACCCTGTACACCATGCTCAACTATGTGTGGTAGAAAATACAGCACATGCACGTATGTGTCTCTGACATTATTGCACACACCTCTCTCCATCTCTGGCAATAACCGTTTGGTGAACATGAAAGGAGAACGTGTCACTAACAACAACTGTCATCAATGTGTGGCTTCCTGCAACTGTCAAGGCATCTCCTAATGGACAATAACTGCCACCCGTTCGATGCTTTATAAGGGGCGGTGCTGGTAGAGGGAGAGAGAGAAGACGTAAGCCATTGACAACATTCTTAGTTTCTGTGGCTTGTTGTGCATTGTAATCTCATTCAATAGAAGAACACATGAGTAGGGTTGTTATTCTCCTCGGAGAAGGCCTAAACCTGTGTAAGAAAACACCATGTCTCTTCTTGCATGATCTCGAGAGCCGTGTTCCCCACATTTACTCACAAATATCAACAGTAATTCATTAACAAGGACCTTGTGGTAGCCTTCCAACAATTGTACAACATGAATGCTACCAGCTTCAGGTGGATAACCACAGCAAACATCGTTGTCATTCCCAAGAAGACAAAAGCCATTCATGTGGGGGACTACCGTCCTATCAGCCTCATTCATAGTATAGCCAAGATCTCCAAAATTCTAGCAAATAGGCTGGCACCCTCCCTTGACACCTTAGTCTCGACCTGCCAAAGCACGTTCACTAAGAGGAGATTCATCCAAGATAACTTCCTTTACACGTAGAATATTGTGAGAGACCTCCACAAGCAAGACACCATCCCCTCTTCCTAAAGATGGGCTTTGGTCACCGATGGAGGGAATGGATCTCCATCCTATTTGGTACAACCACCTCGAGTACCCTCCTTAAAGGATAGCAAGCAGGAAGCTTCGACCAAAGACGGGGCATGCGACAAGGACACCCCCTATCCCTGATGCTTTTCATTCTAGCAATTGACCCTCTCCAAAAGATCATCGACCTTGCGACCCAACATAACATCCTTTTACCAATCCACTCTATAGCAGCAAAACTGGTATCCTCCCTTTATGCAGAGGGCGCGACAATCTTCATTAACCTAATCGGCAATGAGCTCCAAGCGATCCAGCATATCCTCTCGGCCTTCGAGGAAGCAACAGGACTTGTGACCAACCTCTAGAAAAGCATGATTCACCTTATCAAATGTGAGAACACAAACATTGACACCCTGCTGCAATCCTGCCCAAGCGCATGCAACGATTTCCCTTGTCGCTGCCTTGGCTTGCCTCTCCACACTCGCCGCCTGAAGAAGCTCCACATCCATTACCTAGCTTGAAAAGGCAATTACTATCCCCAGTAGGAAGACTCACTCTTGTGAACTCGGTCCTCTCTTCCCTCCCAACATAACACCAACATAACACCTAACCATCTTTCCACTAGCAACCTAGGCAAGTAAGAAACTGGACAAAATTAGAAGATCCTTCCACAGGAAAATGTAACATCCCAAAATTTCAAGTCTACTTAATTAATTTCAAAGTGTACATTTCTAATTTTTTGAGAAATTTTTGAAATTTTTTGCATTAAAGAAAATGTGTTCTTAATTTTTAGCAACAGTTCTTGAATTTTAAAAATTAATTGAAACTTCACTGAGCTTAGGGATAATTTATTTTGGTTCTAAATAATCTAAAGTGCCTCCCCACAAAATTTCATAATTTTTGGATTTGGTTTGCTATTTTTAAAAATCCAAAATTATTTAGTAGGATTAAAAAAAATTTGAAAACTATTTTAATAATCTGAATCCGTCTGCAAGCCTAGCCCACTCCTATTCTAGCCCACCACCACCAGCCTCCGTAGTCATTAACGCGTGGGGCCCACGTGCTAGGGCCCTTCGTCCACCCCACGCCCGCTCGTTCGCCACTTGCCCACGCCCACACCAGCTCCGTGCACGCGCCCTCGGTTTGCAACCGCCGCCCACCATTCCATTGCCTGGCAAGCCATGGCCTCTGTGATGCCATCGTCGTCCTATCGTTGTAGGCGCTATCTACCCCCTTCTCCTCTCTTCTTGTACGATCGGCGGAGAACGAGAGCACGCTCCCGTTTTCCTCACCGCAGCCGCCACCATATCGCCATTTTTCTCATGTGTTTCTCTTCAATACTTAAGCCTCGGACCGCATCATCGTTTCTCCAGTTCACTGGTTCAGTGGGAATGCGAGCGTCATTTTCGACGCCGGTGAGCCCACTCTAAACCGCCATTGCCGCCGGTGAGCTTCTTCCCCCCTTAACATTCGCGTGACAGTTTGTCTCGCACCTCCCTAATTCTTTTCCCTTGGTTGCCGATGTAGTTGGAGCCACGAGGAAGCGAGAACACATCGTCTTCCTCAAATTTGGCAGACTTGCTCGCCTCTGTCGTCGTGTTCTCGCCTCCATGGTGGGTCTCTTTCCATGTTCTTGCACCATCGTGTGTCCTTTTCCCTCGTGGTCAAAATCCATAAGTTGATTTCATCAATCATTCGGTGAGCGCTCGAGTTGGATCATCGTCTTTGTCTCCCGTCGCCATCGTCATTCCTGCTATTTCTCACAGACCGGTGAGTCTTCGGTCGATTTCTTTCGTCTTCACCATCCCTAGCATGCCAGTGAACTAATGCCCAACTCCTTGTAGCCAATCTCTTCACCGAGTTCATTGTCGTCGAGCTCCACCCACCGCCGAAGCCGACTGCCGCTATCAAGCCATCCTGGAACCTCTCTGTCATCACCATCATCACCATCGTGCTCGTGGTGAGTTGCTAATTCCCATGCGCTCATCATTTCACCTCGGGCGAGTAGTTTTCACCGTCGCCGCCCACAGTGCTGCCGCGAAAGTCACCGTCACTGCTGCTCTGGTGACCATTGGTCCCGAGTTGCACGTGTTCACATTGGTAGCAACCCAGAGGCCATTTCCTTGAGTCAATGGTAGCCTTTCTCGTTCTTCTCCCCTTTCCCCTCGTAGCTCAGCATAGCGCCACTGCTGGACATCATCAGTGTCACCAATCTGGCCACCTCTTACCTCGCATCCACCACCCAGAGCATCGCCATTGACCTCTCTTCCGTTCCTGCCGCTCGTTGTTGCCACCCGCAGCGTGGCTAGCCATTGGCGAGGCTCAACCAAGCCAACCTTATATGCCTTGAGTCACTGACAGGTAGGGTCCGCCTTTTAGGGTGCCAAATCTGGTTTTTAAGTTAATTAGTTTGTTAATTGGGTAATTAGTGGCTAAAGACCGTGTGACAGATGGGACTCACTTACTATTTTTATAACTAAAACATGTTTTAAGAACTATGAGACTGACATGTATGGCCCACTTGTAAGAAATGATTTTTAGAAAATTATTAAAATGGAAAAGACATGTTCAGTTTTAAGAGAATACGTCTTCTCTGTAAGTAAGCTTCTGGGAAAGTATGCCTTCAACGTCACCCCTTTTTTCCTTTTTCGGGATTTTCTTAACTGAACCAAATTCAAATGTTTATAACTTTTGCAAATGAACTCCAAATTGAAGGAAATATTTTTTCTAATTTTTTATAAAATCATGATCTTTCTTAATATGAAAAAATAATTGAGTTTGGACTCTGTTGAATTCTTTTTGGCTCTTATTTGTGCTATTGGATGTTATACGTGTAGATACCAATATCCCAAAAACTATCATCGTCCTTTGACCATATTGATCCCATATTTCATTGTTATGTATGTTGCTTTTCAAATGTATCTTCATGCGCGTAATTTCGGTAAAAAATTGCTATATTGTGGTAGTTGGTACTTAATCCTACTTGATTGCTTTGACCCGCCATGATATTTTTTTTTCATCCTTACCATTGTCACCTTAGTAATAATCCTCTGGTAATAAATGGTGGAAATTATAGATGGATCAAATTAGGTGGTGATTAGCAATGCATAGATATCGATACTAGTATGTCTAGGTCAGAAGTTGTAAACTTGATCGAAGTTGGGAGACACATGTTATGTATGTCCAGAGGGGATTACCTCTGTTTTTTTGGTAGAAAATAAAATCTGAAAACTTTTTTGAGACTTAGGCAAATGTTGGATAAGACCGGTGTTTATGCACGAGATGTTGGTTCGTGGTTGTTTAGCCCGAGTTGCCAAGGACCAATCTATTGTGCCATAGACCTAAGTATTCTCGTACGACTACATGTGTTTTAGTGGGAAGGCCTTAACATAATAAGTATCCGTGTTCTAGCAACGAAAAACCGCAGGTTGTAGATTGTAGGTTTTTGGTTTGTGCGGGCATGGAGGACGCCATGTTTGAAGGGACCTTGCCGGTTCAAACAAGGTTTACTGACACAATGTATGAGTCTTAGGATGTTGGAGGACACTCCACATCTTAAGAAGGTATCATAGTGTGGTTGTTGTTAGGGTCTGTAATTTAAAAGCTTCGTCATGAACTCTCAAATCGGGTACCTTCAGTATTGCATGGCATGTATGACATGGTGGGATGTTTACATCGTGTGGGTAAAGTGTAAAACATCTACAGAGTGTAAATCTATTGAAACAGCCGTGTCCTCGGTCATGAACATCAAGTGGTTATATCCCACAATTAGTAGTTTTGTGTTTTCTAAAATGATTTGGGTAACGTATGGATAGGAAATCCAAGCGTAGTTGTTCAGCAAAAGGACTTTGCCGCTGTTTTAATATCTATGGCAGCAAGCCATTTGTTTAAATTATGATATTTACGCTTTATTAATATTTACTTATCAATGTCAAATGCTCTTTCAATTTTCATTGCAATCTATTACTTATTATTGCAAATGAAAGCTCGCTTTATGCAAAATGATAAACTGTAGATAGAAAGCCACCTCTCTTGACATAACCTTGCATCCTATATAAACTTTGCTATAAAGTCTTGCGGAGTATAATTTTGTACTCACGATTTGCTCGTTGAACATATTCAGAAGATGCGAATGAAGACCCAACGATTGGTTACTTTTACACTGCAAGTTTTGACGTCGATGACACCGAGTTCTAAGGTTTTAACCTAGTCAGTTGCCTATGGTTGGAAAGAGGCATACTTGCTGGTTTTTAATGTTTCTTTATCACCAGTTCTGCTGCAAAACTTTATGACTTGTGAACTATTTGGTCAGTTGGTCGTATGTTGTAAACTTAGTCTTGTATGATTCAATTTTAGTTCTATAATTATATTGTGTGACTCTATTTTATTTACGTATATATAGATGTGATATGAATGTTGTAAATACGTGTGCTAACCACTGATCATAGGACTAGCACGATAAACATATAGGATTTCAGGATTAACTTCTCGGGGTCCGACAGAAAGGCAAGGAAGAGGCAAATGGGGGCCATTGTCTGGTGAACCGGAGGAAAGTCTCTAACGCCCAAGAGGCCTTGGAGTAACTGACCTAGAAAATTTCAGTAGAGCGCTTTAAGTCCGTTGGCTTTGGTACCAATGGACAAAAGGCTACTTGCCTTGTGGCGGCACAGAGGTGCCTTGCGATAACTCAGACCCGCCAGTTGTTCGATGCTTCCACGACGATCGCCATTGGAGATGGCTGAAAAGCTAGGTTTTGGCACAGTAGTTGGTTAGAGGTCGAAGCACCAAGAAACCTTGCGTCAAACCTTTTCAAGCTAGCAAGGAGGAAGAACAGATCAGTCAAAAAAGAGCTTGAGAACAGAAACTGGATCCACTCAATCCGAGGTAAAATCTCAAATGCCATTGAGCTCGAGCAATTTGTATCCTTGTGGATATGCCTAAATGAGGTCCATCTATAACCAGATAACCCGGACACCATCACTTGGTGATGGACACCAGACAGGCAGTACTCGGCGAAGTCGGCCTACCTCGCACAGTTCCATGGTCGTTTTGAGAAGTACAACTCAAGCCTGATGTGGAAGGCAAGAATGAAAAACAAATGCAAATTCTTGTTCTGGACACTTGTTCAGAATAAGATCCTAATGCCAACAAACTTGCACACTCTTGTCATGCCCAACCTGAAAGCAGGATACACCTTTGCCTCCACTGCCCCTTCGCGGCCGAAGTTTGGACTGCAGTCCTCAACTCAGAGAGTAGTGGGACATCACCCATCAAATTAGGCCAGCAGGTTTCGCTTCCATCATGGAGTGGTGGCAACAGGATGCCAGAACAATCCCAAAAGAACAAAGAAAGGATTTCAACGGCATGGCCATATACATCACGTGGAACATCTGGAAGGAGCGAAACAGAAGAATCTTCCAAAACCAGACCAACACACCCCAAGAGGTGTCTGACAGAGTCATCGAGGACATCCAGGGCCGGAAATGAGCTTTACAGGAGGCGTGAGCTTTATTGTTTTTCGTGAGCGGACGTCGGCCCCCGGTCGTCCCTTCTTTCTGTGTTCCTTTTGGGTTCTTACCCATCCGGGCTCGCTCTATTCCAAGAGTGCTCCCGGGTAGCCGGTGCCCTAGCCCAGTGGTGTTGTAACCCTCAAACCTTTTTCCCCTAGCTTATTTGAAAGGCAGAGCTCCTGCCGTATTTTCAAAAAAATTAAATAAATAGTATACATCATCTAATGCTGGTTTAAATAGTTCATTATTGTCCTTGCTCAAACAATTAAGAATAACTTACAATAAAAAAGATCCAGAATAAGGGCTACTTCACAAAATGTAAAATCAGGCTGAAGTCCAAGAGTCAAATGGCAATGCTTTGACAGAAGAATCAGCACAGTTTAGACATAAATACTTCCAAAATTATATACCATCTGAGTAAGATTGTTTCAGATCGTCATTCTTGTCTTTCTTGTGCCGGAGAATTCAGATGGAGGAGGCCGATGTTAATGCCATTGTAGGCGAGGGGCGCGTACATCCACATTTCATCAGAGCTCAAGAGCTGTGCATCAACAAGATAGGATGAACTGATGAAGTGGCACTTGCATATTGAGAGTGCAAAATTCAGTGCAGGTCTGAAGTATGAAACTGACATTTCAAGTACTTGTTGATCTGCTTCAACTCATAAGTGAACACACACCTTGATTTGCAGATGCAGAAACTTGACATACTGGACTGCTTCCTGCAACATTGTGCTGATGTCAACCTGGAAAAGCGAAATCAATACACTTGACACATGCAATTGCAAACAATCAATAAGTAAGAACTTACCTTTGTTCCATTAGGAATTAGCTCTTGCAGTATTCTTAGTCTCTCATTGATCATATGTCTCCTTTTCTGTTCCAAATTTTTGCAGTGTGATCAGAAACTAAACCAAAAAAGTTCCAAGATCAGAACAAAGCTAATAAAATGTAACTAACTAGTAACCTTTGCGTAGCGGCTTTGTGAGTCCTTTGCTGACTGATTACTAGCCCTTGACTTGCTGCTTTGAACAACAATAGTACCTGTCTTCCTTGGGGCCTACAAAATCAATTGCATCCAACAAATATAAGACCTAGAATTATAATACCAAATTAGAACAAATATAGGTCTTCGCTTACCGAAAGAGCGGTGCAGACTTCCTTGTCATGGCCCTTCTGCTCATCCATCTGAACTTTTCTCTTGATACCAATGTTCATCTCATTTTCTGAAACGAGTGCGTCCACTTGGTGATCAAAAGATATATTTGGGCTGCTGTTCACCAACGCTATTGTGTCATAGCTCTCATTGTTGATGACAGTAAAGGGCGAGCTGCTGGGCAAACCTAAACTACTATTGCAGGAACAGAGGTTGGGATCAGCATCACTGCTGCTCCAGAACATCGACTGCAGGTGTCCAATCATCTCCGACTCCTCGCAGATTGCGTCGAGAGAGCTACAATAGGATGCACATTCGGCCTCCATTTCTGCTGATCTCTGAATCCTCTGATGTGATGGTTCTGAACGATGCTTTGGTGAGTACTGTGCATAGTTTAGGAGTGTGTATATATATACACTCTATGGTGCCTAAAAGTCTCTCTTATTGGCATACATGAATCTGACTTGAGTTCCCTACTGTGCAAAGTTTTTTTTTTGGCATGGTAGGTTCCCCTACCTTCAGAATCTTGTTGTTCCAGGGTTAAAAAAAACGTTGTTGTAGGGGGATAAGACATATTCCCCCGCACAATATATTTAAGAAGGGAGATTGGAACAAGTTTATGGCTAAAATGACACTGTTGCTCGACGAAATAGCAAAAATAGCCTTTCCGTGAACGAATTAGCAAAAATAGCACCTGTGCTATGCTCAAAACACACGGTAAGGGCCTACAGCACGTGGTAGGCCACATGACGGCTGCACAGGAGCTGGCAGGCCACCTGCCGCAAACTGGACGCACGGTAGGTGACCAGCGCACGTCACCTGCCATGCGCCTAGTTCACAGCAAGTGGTCTGCCGCCTCCTATGCGGCCGCCACATGGCCTACAGCGTGCTGGGCGTGCGGTAGGCCCCTGCCATGGGTTTTGAACGCGACACGGGTGCTATTTTGTCAATTCGTTTGCGGGAGACTATTTTTGTTATTTCACTTCAGAATAGCATTGTTTAATCCTAAAACTCGATTTGAACCCTTTGCCCATCAGTTAACCTAACCTACTGTTCCAGGGTAAACAACATCACACGAGGAATCCTTTGCCCATTAGTTAACCTAATTCAACTATCTGAAAGCCTAGAGAGCATGAGTTATCAGAAATCCCATTAAAATCATGGTAAAAAAAAACAAGAGACTAATAATAATGTTAATAGAATTAAAAGACAAAAGTACCAGTCTTCAAAAACAAAAGACAAAAATATCTGTAAGACAAGATGAACAGATGGAATCTAATTGATCATGGAGCGGAAGTGCTAGCTACTGGGAAATCAAAAATGCAATACGGAAGAATATAGTACAAAATATCCAAGTTGGTTTACATTAGTCAAAGATGCTTGTGAAAAAGAAAAGGGCAGCATCAGCTCAGAGTGCTAACTACTCCGGTGTGTTGCATGAATCATGACGCCTTCTCTGTTTTCTTTTCTAAGACCTATGTGCCGACTATGTTTTGCTACTTCTTTATGATATGGCCAAGGCCCACGACGGATCAGATTCCTCTCATGTTTTTATTGGAATGGGTATGTCCATCAGATTAACAATGGACGGCACAGATCATGTGCAGCAGGCCAAGCAGGATTCCTCAAGCACATTGATTTTGCAGCATTTTGCAGGAATGTACACCCATCGGACGGTTGGATACTATGAGTTCCTGTTATCCTATTTTGAAAGGTAGTTCCCAGTTAATACACACATTGAATTTGCATCTCTGTATGGTTCATGACATGCTTATATCTGCCTATCAAAAAATATGTTATGCCTGATAGAATTAGGTCCATATGCGTAAAGACTCATTTATTCTTTAAATTCCAAAGTATGCATGTTTAGTCTCATATTGTCAAGCCAAGTAGTGGGAGAGCAGTTTATAAGGTGGAGTCATTGTCATCCCTTGAAATATGTGACACATGGTATTAGGTGGTATGAAGAGGACTATAGCTAAAGTCATACACACGCATACACATGCGCACGTATATTCGTATGACTTATGACTTACGACGCGTAACCATAAACGTGTCGTGAACCTAATCCATTTTTCTTTTGCTAACCGTGTATTTCTCTCTCTTCTTTGATACTGGTCAAACTAAACTATTTGGAAGACCAATGTGATCATTCGGAAGACCAGTGTGCTGACCAGTGTGGTGATTCCGAAGACTAGTGTGCTGACCAGTGTGGTCATTCAGAAGACCAGTGTTGTCATTCAGAAGACCAGTGTGGTCACCGGTCGAAATACCAGTCTGGTCATTCGGAACACCAATGTGGTCACTAGTTGGAGCCGTAGACCAGGGTATAGTCAGGAGCTAATAAACACTGCTTAGTTACTATTAGTTGGTTTTTCAATTAGCAGTTACCAGTGGTTCATTATGTGCTTTATTATGCAGTTACTAGAGTAATTGTCTTGACCTTAAAAGGATCTGGAGACGTCCAGACCAAACACCAATCGATTCACTTTCTTTCTTCTTCTTCCTCTCTGTTCTATGTGCTAGTGTGTTGTACTGGCGAACCAAGTCATCTCTTCTCCTCGGCATACACTAGAAAGGAGGGTGAATGGATATCTCTAAACCATTGCTACAGAGAGTACCTACACGAGGCGGCAATAAGGTTTCTAGGCAGTGCATCTACGCAACCGCTCACTGCGCTGCTTCATCTACGTTCTGCACTGCATCGAGTCTACGCTGCTTTCTGTTCTTCATCAAGCCCAACTGTAAGTTGGTTGTGCGACCAAACTGCTCTATTATAATATTGTTATTGTGTATATTTAGTAGTACAATGAGTTGCCTGTTGTTATAATTGATTTATGCATCTTTAGTTATTCGTGACCTTTGCCTCGTAATCAAATCTGGAATTAAAATATTGTCCATATTTTCAACAATGCCTAATGTTCCATGAATTTTTGTTATAATCCACAGAAGCTGGATTCATGGGCATCAAAGCTAGGATATCACCTTGAGCGAGGCCATGCAACTCAACCTTGAGGAAGATAGCCAGACTCTCCTTGTTGTCAAGGAACAGATCCTCGGCACTTTGACAAAGAGCGAGGGTAGTCTGCTTGGGTTCCATGATGATATCGAGGATATCCTCAAAGATGGAACCGCATAGCCAAGATAGAATAGTGGAGTTGTGCTAAGCCTAGTCGATGTTGTCAATTGAGGGTCAAAACCGGTATCTATGTGGCTTAGCTGTCAAAACTTCCCAAGCAGGACTTTTTTTTGAAAATGAAAAGGGGGAAACCCTGCTTTTATAGAAAGCATATAAGAGTTCAATACAATGCTAAGCCAGCCGAACCAACAGACTGGGAGCACCAGTTTACAAGAAAGCTCAGATCTACCAAAACAGTAACAGCTATTCTGTTACAACCAAACAGACAAAATAACTCCTGATTACAAAAGATTTTAGCCCCCACTACAACCTCCGCCATGAGACAGTCCATCTTAATGCATTCAACCCTTCTTAAGAGAACTCACCAAAGCAACTCAAACAGTAGATAAGTCTAAAACAGATAACAGTAAACAGACCAAGACCCCTCACAGACCAACAACATGACAGAGAGAACTAAATTCCTTTGCAACTACTTTGTCCAGCGCAAAAGATCTTCAACCAATCTTGAGCCTGCTTCACGAATCCATCTAGCATCACTTGCTCAACTCCGTTGATCAGAGCTCACCACTGCTGCAAACAGGATACAAGTTTGAATATGACTTCAGATGGCTGTTTAGGAAAAGACCGCTCAATCGCCATTTTGTTTCTAATTTTTCAAAGCATCCATGCCACAGCTGCAAAACTAAACAAGCTAACATGATATCTGTTAGCACCCCTCTTATCTAACCAATGAAGGTGGAAATCGTCTAAAGAGTCTGGATACATATCCCACCCTAGCATATCTTTGATACACACCCAAGTGAATTTGGCTAAAACACACCAAAACAGAACATGTTCAGTATCCTCAGCAACCCCCCACAGACAACAATTTTCACTTCCTCTCCAATTTCTCCTCTTAAGTTGAGAAGCAGTTTGAATTCTATTCTAGTAAGAAAGCCAAAGGAAAATTTTGACTTTTAAGGGAATCTTACTCTTCCAAAGTTTCTGATTCCTCTTGAGAATAACCCCCCAAAAGATCTAAGCCTGTACAAAGAATTAACCGAAAACCTCCCAGAATTTTCCAAACCCCAAATAACTCTGTCTTTTTCACCATTAAGTTTCACCCCATATAAATCATTCTTTAAATCTTTCCACATATCCTCCTCCTCTCTACCAAATTGCCTAATAAAGGTAATGTTCCATACTCCATCCACAAAACAGTCTGCCACCGTAATATCAGGATTTGAAGTGATATTGAATAGTCTGCCATACCTGATTTTCAGAGGATAACTCCCTAACCAAACATCTTTCCAAAAAAAACACAGTCTCCCCATTCCCAATCTGCTGAAGAGCCCCAGATGAAACAAAGATCTAACCTTATGCAAGGATTTCTAGAATTGAGACCCTTTTAAAGGCATGATGTCCCTGAAATCCCCCCTAGGGAAATACTTAGCATTTAAAATCCTAAACCACAACTCATCTTTGGCCCTACTCATTCTCCACCACCATTTACATAAAAGACACTCATTCATAAGCCTAGTGTTAAACACCCCTAAACCTCCATAGTCTTTTGGTCTACAAACAGCCCTCCAATTAACCTTGTGGTATTTGAAGTTGTCACCTGCTCCTCTCCAAAAAAATTTAGATCTAATGGAATCCATCTTGTTGTGAGTCTCCTCACTTAACTTGTAAAAGCCCATTGTATAGATGGGAAGACTACTTAAGCAGCTATTGATCAAAATCGGCCTACCCCCTGAGGATAAAAAATTATTCTTCCAACAGTCCAGTCTACTGCCCAATTTACTCATAACTTTCCCTACTGCTTTATTATGCAACTGCCTATCCCCAATCTCCATCCCTAAGTAAGACATAGGTAACTGACCAAGCTTACAGTTTAACATGGCAGAAACTCTACTGGCTTCCTCTTTCTCCACCCCCAGAACAAAAACCTCACTCTTGTGATATTAATCCTCAACCTCGACATCCATTCAAAATAGTATAGTAGGAATTTGAGATTAAGAATGTATTTTTCTTCACAATCAATTGTAAGAACAGTATCATCTGCATATTGCAGCAAAGGAACCCCCCCCCCCAACCAGGAATCAAATGAGAAACCACCCCTTTGATTAGATCTATCTCTTGAGCTTTTTCAATCATGGCTGCCAAAGCATCAGCTGCAATATTAAAGAGCAAAGGAGACAAAGGGTCTCCTTGTCTCAAACCTCTATGACTAGTGAAATAAGGACCCACTACCCCATTGATATTAATACTAACTTTACCCCCTTTAATAGTACTCATCACCCAATTAATCCACAAATCAGAGAAACCCTTCCCCCTCATGACTTTTTCCAAAAAAAAACCACTGAATTTTGTCATAAGCTTTTTCAAAGTCCAGCTTTAATATGACTCCTCTTTTCTTAGAGATTCTCAGCTTATGTAGAATCTCATGTAAAGACAACAACCCATCAAGAATATTCCTCTATTTAATAAAATCATATTGACAATTATCAATAACTCTGGTTGCTATGTTCCCCAACCTGACAGCCAATAGTTTGGTAATGATCTTAAAACTGACATTAATCAGACAAATCAACCTAAATTGTTTGATGGTATTAGCATCCTTAATCTTGGGAACCAAAGTGATCACGCCATAGTTCAACCTTTTTATGTCCAATTTCTCCTCATAAAAGTCATTAACCATACCCATGAAAGCATTCTTTAAAATCCCCCTAAAAGCTTTATAAAAAGAAGTAGAAAAACCATCAGGCCTAGGAGCCGAATTTGTAGGCAGGCCCTTGATAACATTCAAAATCTCTTCCTTAGTAAAACCATGAGTCAAGTTTTCATTATCAACAGCTGAGATTTTACCTTCCACCTTACAAAAATTGTCCTCAAGGGAAACATTTAGATCAGCTTCATAACCAAACAACTTTTTGTAAAACTAATAAATGTGCTCTCTAATAATTTCATCTCCTTTTAAACACTCCTTATTATTCTCCAAACTAAAAATGAAATTATTTCTTCTCTTACCATTAGCACAGATATGAAAAAAAAAATATCTGGTAATAGAATCCCTTTGAGTCAACCATTTCACATTCCCCCTTTGCTGCCAATATCTTTCCTCTAAATCATATAACTCTTCCAACCTATTTTGTAATTTATATCTATCAATCCACTCTTCACTACTCAAACCATTTATGTCAACTTTCAAATCAAAGTTCTTAATGGACTCCAACAAAACTTTTTTTTTATTTTGCTATTATGCCCCTGAATATTGGCACCCTAACCTCGTAAAAATCTTCTCAAACACACGATTTCCCCATTCCATCTATCCATGGAATAAACATGCTCAGGAAGCTTGCTATTAAAATCTGTCCAATTCTTGGTAATCATCTCTCTAAAATTATTTTGATAGAACCAAGACTTCTCAAAATGAAACCTTCCATATTTCAAAACTTCCTTATCCCCTAAATTCAACACTATAGGGCAATGGTCAAACCCCACTCTAGTCATACTATAAGCAAAACAAAGAGGGAATTTGATTTCCCAATCAATAGAAACCAAAATTCTGTCTAAGTTCACCATGATGGGGCATATTTGCTTATTAGTCCAAGTAAATCTTGGACCTCCCCTCTTAATTTCCTTCAACCTATTAAAAGAAATAAAATCATTGAATTTATCAATCAGAGAGTAATCCACACCAGAAGAACTCTTGTCTTCAGCTTTTCTGATCAAATTAAAGTCCCCACCCATCACCACTAGCAGAATTGAACCAGCACATTTAAGCTGAATTTCATCCAAAAATTCATGAGCCCTTTGATGTAGAGCAGGACCATACACAGTGACTAATTCCTATCGAAAATTACTTATTTTATGTCTTATAGTCATATTCACAAAAAAAAAATCTCCCTTGATCCCTACCCTCTATATCCAGAAAATCCTGTCTCACCCCCAAAAGGATGCCCCAGAATGTCCATGTGCAGGACTCCAATGCCAATCAAAATCAGCACCCCCTACCAATGTTTTCAGGTCTTTTACAGAAAAATCTTTCTTGATAGTCTCCTGCACCCCAACAACATCAAACTTCTCTTTCAAGATCAGATCCCTCAGCTGTCTTATTCTGGAGGGTTTACGCAACCCTCTAATATTCCAAAAGAAAATTTTCGTGTATTACCATTTTATAAATATTCCTACCAATTCTCATTTTGCCTTTACCCGTCTTATTCAATCTAAACCCCACAGCACCCCTTGTACTATTATCAATCTTATTCAAATCAACTACCTCCTCACTGGTCACCCCCTCATCAACTCTAGCTGTTTCCTGCTTAGAATTTAATTTCAGTTCTAACTCTGCTTTAGCCACTGTAGCTCTCACCAACTCTTGAGCTTGCATGGCTAATATCTCTTCTTTTGCACTAATAGACTTAGAGCCTAGAACTATACCACAAGAAGAAGCAACTCCTTCTAGATAATGAACAGGACAATCATTAAGAATTGTAAAAGAATTAGTTATAATCTTACCTGGAGTGTCCAGATTCTGAATGGATTTTAGTAAGGAAGCTTTCTCCTACATTGGATTGGTTCTTTGAACCTATTTTTACTACCCTTTTTCTTGGACATAATCCACTTTTCTTCAAGCCTGTCAATCTCAAGGAAAATACCAGAATCTCCCCCGCTTTCTGTAACTACCTTGTGAGCCAAAATATCCTCTTTTAACTCTTGTTCACCCCCAAGATCAACCATATCCTCATACAAAAATCCCCCTTTATCCCCTTCCCTAGGAACATGGCTGTCAACAATCTCTTTCAAATCACTATCTTCTTGAATATCACATTTGGAGCTCAGCAGAGGTTGCTCCTTTATGGGAGTTCTAAGACAATGCCATAAAGAAGCATTTATTAAAGTAGGTCCCTCTTTAGTATGTACTCCCTTCGTTCTTTTTTACTTGACGTTTTTTACTTTTCACGGTCTCCGAGATACGACTTTGACCGTTACTTTTTATAGCTTTACGTTAAGATGTAATTAGTAAATTCACAATATTATGAAAGTATTTTTAACAACAAATCTAATGATATAATTTTCATATAGCCACTCTAGATAGTTTTAAACTTATTGACGGTCAAACTTTAAAAAGTTTGACGACACAGATTATAGGAAGTCAAGTAAAAAAGAACGGAGGGAGTACCACTATAGCATCAGAAGGGATCTGCAAATTATCTGGATCTAAAGCTGGAGCCACTTCCACCATTTGACTAATACTATCAGATTCATCACCCTCTTGGAGTCCTCCTTAAGACTAGTAGAAATATCTGGACCCATGTGCTCAGGTAAGCTAAAAGCCAAAGGCATGACTGGCATAGCTAGATTCTTGGGATTAAAAACCATAAGATCATTATAGACTTCATCATGTTCAGAATCTACCTCTTTTTGTTGTCTTCCTTTATGGTTATTAGATCTACCCCCACTTTTTTGGTCAAAGGATTGATTTACCTCCCCCCCCCCCCAATCTCCCAGCCAATTTTTTCCACTCAGTTTTATGATTACTCCCACTAGATTCTTCTTCCTTGTCCTCATCATCCTTATCTTTTTTTATGCTCTTTGACTTTGGAACTAGGATTACAGGCAGGAGCACCTTTCTTCACTTCCACTCCCCCTTCAACTTCAAACTTAATCTCGTAACCTATTGAGTTAATGAAAATCTCAACAAAACAGTTGATGCTTGTAGGATCTTTGCAAAGAACCTTAACTCTAAACGGGTCCATTCTCATCAAACTAATATCATCCACATCCAATGGTCCACCCACTGTACTAGCAATATCTTTTACAATTTCAATAGTTTTTGCAGGAATAGGGATGCCAGACACTTTAACCCAAGTTGTTTCCAGTACAGAAGAAGCTTTATCTATCTTAGCTTTGATCGAATGTAAAGCAAATTCCACTCCCCTTGCCTTGGACCAAGTATCTAACATCTCCTTAGAAGGAAAAAAAACACAGCATAATCACACTCAGAGAACTTTCTAACCTTCCAATCCCAACTAACTTGAATGAGATGTTTTAATTCAGCTTCAATCTTTTGGACAGAAGCTAAACCCTCTTTAATACTAATAACCCCTGAGGCAGCTTGTTGTTTAGATAATTGTAATCCAGGAACTTGTAGGCTATAAAACCCTTGGCCAGGGATCCCAAATCCAAAGAGTTTTAATCCTTGATTTCTCTTATCATCAGGGCACCCAGAGGTCATATGTCCAATTTTCTTACACTTATAGCACATTGGAGGATTAGTACATCGAGCTTGGTAATGACCAGCTTGCAAACAGCAAAAACAAGTTCCTCAATCCTCAAATCTGAGCACCCCAGTATTTAGTCCAATGTCACCCCACCCTTTTTTCACTTCATCCCCTTTACCAGCACCCCCTAAACCATCCCAATTATCATTAGATCTAGTGTTGTAAGCTCTAGGGTTTTCTCCTTGTAACATCCCAAAAAATTTGGCTTCTTTTTTAACTTGAAAAATAACCATTTGAATTTTTCTGTTTAAAGTTAAAGCATAATTTGAATTTTTAGAAGTCAAAAAGATTTAATAGGATTAAATTAAACTTCGATTGAATTCAAAGTTATTTTATTTGGGTTTCTTGAGTATTAGAGAATTGATGGAATTTTCTATGAATTTTTGGGATTTATGTGCTATTTTTAAGAGCTCAGTTTTAATTTTCTTCATTTCTTAAAATCGGAAATCTTTTTAATTCCGGGAAAATCCCCGGGCTCAATTTCTCTCTTTGGCGCATCCTCTCATCTTTTTCGGCCCAGCCGAGCCGGCTCATCTTCTCTTTTCCTTGGCACGGCCCAATCTCTTTTCCACCAACCCGTTGCCTTCTTTTTCCACACACGCCGAAGCCCAGCCGCCTTCCCCTTTTCTCACCTGCACCTGAGCCGGGCCTTGCCTCTCCTTTCTCTCTAACCTGTGGGTCCACATCGCCATGTCATCATCTTCTCTGTCCCAACGTTGGATTCTCTTGTCCATGCCCGACACGGCTATGCGTTGTTCCTTGCCTAGACTCCTCCGTTCGAGTGCTATATAAGGGCATCCTCTCATGTCAATTTCTTTGCCCGTGCAATCTGTTCTGAAGCCCCAAGATTTGGTCCCTGGGTTCGTTGTCGTTGCGTCGAATTTTGGCCAAGACCGAGCTGCCATCGAAGCACTTTGTCGTCAAAGTTCTTCATCATCCGTTCATCTCTGGCCGAGCCGTCACCCTCTCTGAGACCGCATCAATGTGGGCTATGCCGTGCTTGCACCATCTCTGCTCGAGGAACCTTGGAAAGTCGTTGTCGGTTTCGTCATCAAGTTCGACTGTGCCGCCCTAGCACGATCTCCCTTTTCGGTGAGTTCCAAGCCCAATCAAGCGCGTCATCTTGTGCGCAATGCTATTCTCGACCGATCCCCTCTTTTTTCTCTCTCTTTTGTTCACCTAGTTGCCGCCGTCGGCCATTCCCCTCGTCTACGGTCAATTTTGTTTTGTCGCCGGCTTGGTCAACCTACGGACCTCCCGAGCCTTTCTCTGAGTTCGTTGCCTCACCACCAATCCGGTGCTCACCTTCGTTTGCCTCAGACGACCTTGCTTCACCTTCGCCGCCATGAACGTGCACATCGCCACTGCCACTAGAGGAGCTGCCTTGTCTCGTTGCCGCTCTCGCCGACTCGTTGCCGAAATCGCCAAGCCACTGCCACTAGAAGAGTCGCCTTGTCTTCAGGATCTCGTTTTGCTCATCACCATCGCTCTTTCGCCTCTGTTCTCCATCACTGCCGCGAGCCTTAACGCCGGTCATCTTCTCTGTTTTCATTTTCGTTTTCCTCTCTATGCCATCTCAGCTTCCACGTCATCAGGCGGCTCATCATCTTGACCCATGTGGCATCCAAATCATCTCCGTGTCAGCAGGCCATGTGGCGCACCCAAAAGTTCACCAGATCCGAAACCTAGGGGATCTAGTCCACGGTGAATCTAGCCTCTGATCCGTGGGACCCACCTGTCAGGGTTACTGTTCCGTAAACTTGTGAACCGGTAGGCCTTGAACTAATCGCGTGGACTTGGTCCATGGACCTTGGCCCCACCTGTCAGTCACTGTGAGGATTTCTCTGGATTTTCTTTAATTCTGAATTTAATCGCTGATGCATTAATTCAGAATTTTCAATATAAAAATAATTCGGAATATTCCAGAAATTCCTTTTTGAGTATTTTCTTTAGGGTTTTAGATCTTCCAGAAGACATATCTTCTTCATCCGAACTCCAATTGAGCCCATTCAAATTTCTAAATTCATCTAAATTCAAGCTATATTTTCTTGAGATTTGTATTTAATTTTTGGAGTTTTTTTCTCTATGTTTTATATTTATTTGGTTTATTTGCTTTGTTTGCGAGTAGACATTGATACTGCGGGGAATTTTGAGCAAGGAGGGGTGCACCAAGATCAAGATCAATCCCAGAATTTATTCCAAGACAAGTTGTGGTCCTTTGATCATATCGAACCTATGATTTCAAAAGTACATTTTTTATACAACTGCATGCAATCTTTATATCAATGGTTTTGGGATTAGTTATCACCTGTTGACATTATGCCTCCTTTGATTATTTGAATGTCATGAATCATTTGTCACCATAGCATAGATAATTTTAGTTGGACATATTTGTATCACCAACATGGGTATCGTACAAATGCTTAGGTACGATGGTTTCATTATCACATGTGTCATAATGATTAATCTTGACTGAATGAAATATAGAATCGTGGTGGTTAGCCACTATTGTTAAAATTTGTGTATCATGACAGGACATGTCATTGGTCTTGGTTAAACAAAATGATTTTCGCTCGGGCGAGCGGTTGTGCAGTGAGGGTGTGGATTTAATGCTTTGTGGGTTTGTGGTAGACTCGCATGAGTAACTTGTCAAGGACTTAATCTTGTGCACCATTGAACTGAGCCTTTTTATACAACCACATGCCTGGTATGGGATAGGCCTAACCTAGTAAGTTGTGGAGTTTTGGCATTGACTACTCAGGTAGTATATGGGCGGAGGTGTGTACTCTTTCTAAAGTCACATCACGAAACGGTTCGCTGCTTCCCTGTCCAACATTGTGCGTCAACAAATCGTGAAGTTGGGGTGATTGTATGCACAACGGGAGAGTCAATTGTTGAGATGAAACTGCTGAAAGGTTTTGTTATGATTGGTGATCGCTACTACTTTTTAATTGGTATTTTAGCTAATTAACCCATGTGCTAAGGGATCTTAGGACTATAACCTAGTGTCGTACTAATTATCCATGGTCAACCTATAATGTTAATAAATCTTTGGTCAATCCTCTAATTAAGTGGGCTCTAGGTGCATTGGAATTACCTAGCTAAACAATTATGACTAACTTAGTCATCATTGTAGTATTCAACTATTTATTATTATTATTATTATTATTATCATCACCATCATCATCATCTAGCTCCTATGTGCTGTTGGCATGCCTACAAACCCTAGTTAACTTTTAATTAAAGTAATTATCTCACCTAATCATTAAGTAGTAAGGATCTACTTGTAAGTGTGTGTCTCTACTTGTTTATCATTTTATTTCTACTTTGCTAAATTACTAGTGGCAGGTGCTATGCACCAGTTGACCTATTTAACATAATGACCTAACTATTACCTGATAAAGGGCCTACTGGTTAAATAACCTGTAGTTAGGTAATTAAGTCTTAATTAATTACAATGAGGTATTTGACTAAATTGATTGATTTAATTGTTTATCATTATTAATTATTGTCTAATTGCTTGGATTAATTACTTTAATTTGACTCTTGAATAAATTAATTAGAAATGTCATTTCTCATTGAAGGTGTGGTCCACTGTCATTGAACTATTGGCATAGTTAATAATTTAATTTAAGTTGCAAATGAAGAATGCTATTAATGGAATTATTTAACGAAACCCTAATTGATATAGTCAATTGATCACTTGACATTGTGTTTTATTTGTTAACATCTTCATATACTGACCTACTGACTAACTTAATTAGTTATTATCATTACTGTTTTGGCAATGGCCTAAGGTCTACATGTCATTGAGGTTTATAATTTAATATAACCCCTAATTCAAGTCTCTTGCATTTTAAATTAAATGCTAATGACACCCTAATTGTATTTATTTAACACCTAACTACCTTAATTGATCACCTTAGATTATCCTCTAATTAGCTTAATTACACATGTATTTGTTAATTGCAATATCGCTAACTAATCACCTTACTAGCTATAATTAACCTTCTAATTGAAGGGGCCACCTGTCATTTGCCCACAGAGAGAGAGCAACAAAGACAGAGAGAAGGGGCAGAGCAGAAGGAAAGCAAAGGGAGGGAGACGGCTCGGGCGGGGCTCAACACCGGCGAGGGAGGAGGCAACGGCGACGTCTAGTGATGGTGAAAATGGCTTAGAGAGGGGGAGGTGGTCCTAGAGGTGGTGACGATGTTGTAGGGGATTGCCCACGACGGCGGGGATGCAAGGCCGAGCGGCGGCCGGTGTTAAGGGAGGAGAAGGGTGGCGCCGAAGGGGGAGAGGGGAGAAACAAGGGTGAGCATGGGCACGAGGGAGGTGAGGGGGTCTTCTCAAAGCCGTCAATGGTGGAGGGGAGTGGTTAAGGCGGGCTAGCGACGAAGACCCAAGGCGGCGCGGTGGGGTCCATGTGGTGGCAGCGCTGTGGAAAAGAAGGGCTAGAGTGAGTGGCGGGAAAGGATTTAGGAGGGTGCTGGGGTGCTTTAGGCAAGGGGAATCGAGGAGGAGCTCACCGGGTGACAAATGGAGGTGGCGGAGGCGATTTTCGGCCAGAGACAGGGAAGATGACTATGTGCAGTATTCCTAGGGAGGAAGAGCGAATTTGAGTGGGGAAAAGGACCCTTGGAGGCCGGAACACACCGTGATGCGAGCTAAAAAGGGAAGGGGCTCACTAGAGTGGCGGTGTGGCATGATGTGGTGTAATGGCCAAACGGGGGCTCGGGCTTGCTGTGGCTCCGCTTGCGCGAGAAAGAGAGGGAGAGTAGGGAGGGGGAAAGGAAGAAGAAGGAGGTCGGACGCGGCTTAAGTAGAGGGCGGGCAAGACGATAATGAAATTGTATGCGACGATGGGAGCACAACAGTGTGATGGGGGCAAGCGAGAGGTGACGACGATGATGTGACGCGGAGAAGAGGAGGTCGTCGGGATGGCGGTTGAGCGAGGACGATGATGATGTTGGCGATAGTGTAGCTGCAATGACAGTGACGAGATGGGAGCAGGGGTGAGGAGACAGGAGTAGGTAGCTCAGCGTGGCGACAGTAGTGGCTTGTCGGGCAGCATAGAGAAGAGGAGGGGGAAGAAGGAGGTTGGGCTGGTGATAGCACTAGGCCGAGGAAGAAGAGGAAGGGGGCCGGGAGGAGTTGGGCTGGGGAGGAAAAGGAGTGCCGACGCGGGAAAAAATAGAGAAAGGAAAGGAAAAGAAAAGAAGAGAGGTGAGCTGGGCCGGGTTGGGTGAAACCCACACTGATATTGAAGTTTTTATTTTCCTTTCTAATTTCCTTAGTCTTAATTTTAGTTTTCAGTTCAAATTTTGGTGTGGTGATTCAAATTCAGAGGTAAACTTCTAATTTGATTTCAAGTCTCATTGACTTAGACTAGGTTTGAATTTCGTTAATGGTTCTTTTGAAATTCAAATCTTGACAATATTCCGATTAAAACCTAGCGAAATTCATATGCAAAAGGGATGCATTAAAAAGTTTTAATTTTTTTACATTTTCACACAATTTGAATTTGTCGTAGGGGCGGCCCCATCGGCCCCAATGACCCGGCAAAGGCGAGCCGGTGATCAGGAGGCTTTAGGGGTGACACAGAGGCGTCCGAAGGCTCACTAAAGCACCATGGGCCCAAGAGCCGTAAGTCCCCGGGGGCACCAAAGGGTCGCCAAAGCACCACAGGCCTAAGAGCCGCAAGTCCCCCGGGGCCACCTCAGAGGCGCCGAAGGGTGTCCGAGGTCTTGCGGGCCAGGGGCACCCCGCACATGGCGAAGGGAGGAGAGCACCAATGGACCAAGCGTACCAACCAGGTGGACCGAGACTAGGGAGGTCCATCGAGAGCCGAAGGCTACGCATAGGGAGAGAAAAAGCCCCTGTAACCCCTGTGGGCGTAGGACATTTTTAGGGATAGACATGTAACCTCACATACCCTGTCGAAAGGCTATAAATAGCCACCTCCCTATGTAATAAGGTGGACTCAGTTTTTGGAGACAATTAATACACTAGTCGTTCTTGACACTGGTCCCCTCTCTTGAGGATTCCCTGGAACCCCTTACGGTAACCGGGGTCCCCTTTCATATATTGTCTAGTCTTTTTTGCCACGACAGAATTTCTTTCAAATTTTGGGATGTTGCATAGGTGATGCCTCAAAAAATGATATAAAAGAAAAGAAAATGGTACTCCGTAGGTGATAATGTTGACAGAAATCTAACGATAAAAATGTACTAATACAAACTGATACTTTGATCAAATGCTAGGAAAAAGTCCACATTTGGTCCCACTATTTTTAACTTGGTCCAGTTTCAACCATGTACTTTAAAACTGGATAGCAACTTAAAAGTAAAGGTACCAAATTAGATCAATTTGAAAGTAGAGAATAATACAGTACAAATAATCCAAGCTAATTTACATTAGTCAAAGATGCTATGGAAAAGAAAAGGGTAGCAACAGCATAGAGAAGTACTTTAATCGGAAGTAGCATGAATCATGACGCCCAGATTTCTCCAGCACTTACATTTCCCAGGGAATGTATCAAGCAGGAACTTTGGGACTATTTTACGAGTGTTTCCTAGACTATTTGGTTCTAAGCCCATGCAACCAAATTTTGATAAACTTCGACCAACTTTGGTGTCCATTTGGTTTGTTACGAATATGTTACAAACTTTGGTAAAATTCCTTTTTCATTGTATCTTTAGTTCGTTTTGTTATCAAAATGTAATGGGTTTTCTATCCATAAGTCACCGGATTTGGAGGAAATAATCGGTCAAATTTTAATCTCCTCTTCTCTCACCCTGTCCTACACAAATTCGTCTCCCACACCCATCTCACCTGTCGCCAGCAAGCCAATGTGGTTGTTGACGCCGTCAACCCCCTTCTACCCCATCGGTCCTCCGCTCATGATAGTGTTTCGTTGTAGTGGTGGGATTATTCCCCTTTTTTTCAAAGTGAGTTATAGTAGAATATAATATTTATTGAGTTCAACCATAGCAGCTCCGAATGAACCCTTTTACACAAGCGAGGATGAAAGTATAAACGGGTTACTATGGACGTGTGGTCCCGCCCCACGGTGAACTAGGCTTTGAGCGGATTTTAAGTCTAAGGTGTTACATAGCCGAAGTGAACTTCTCGATGCGGTGATTGTTCACAACAAGGTTGTTAAAATCGCGACTCTAGTCGTAGAATCGTACGATTCTACGATCCTACAACACCAATATGATTCAAATCGCACCTAGTAGAATCGTGGTAGAATCAAGCTCCTAGTCGTAGAATCGGGTAGAATCATGGTAGAATCGTGGTAGAATTAGGGTAGACACTACTACAGAAAAAGCCTTTACAGACGGTTCAAAAACGCCATCACGCATTTGTTGGTGGCCGCCCGAGTTTATGGATCAAGAATGCTAATGGTCATCACGCATTTTCAACCGTCGTAATACATACTATCACGCACGGTGCAGATGCAACCGCTCGTGATAGTCGACTACCACGCATTTCGGTGCAGATGAAACCGCTCGCGATAGTCGATTACCACGCACGATCGTAGATGAAACCGTCGTGATGATGCGACTACCACGAGACGATGCAGATATGAAACCGCTGCGATAGTTCACTATCACGCATTTGGTTTCATATCGCATCGTCATGGTAGTCGATTATCACGACGGTTTCATCTATGCACTGCCTCGTGGTAGTCTTTGCATTGCTAAATCTATTTCGCTTATTGGCTAGTCTCAGAAATGCTAGCCATGCCCTCTCAAACAAGCACATCCAATTCTCATTCATTTCGAAGCACATCAAAATTGCATTCATTTCGAAACAAGCACACATCCAATTCACAAATCAATTAACTAAATTTAACCATTAATGTACATTAATTTACACACATGTACCATTATGTTCAATCTATCTCAATCAAGTTCAATCTGCTACATCGTGGAAACTCCCATTTGGATTTATGACATGTCTGCTCAGAATGACGCAAGGTGTGATCGAATTTTTATGAGCTCGCTCTGCTCCAACGCAGCTTTGATGATGTTCGCAACTCCGTCGATATGAAGGTTAAATTCGGGCTTATATAAATTGGTAAGTATATATGAAATAATTGTTGAAAGATTGACAAACCCGAGGATCATTGGTGATCGCGAACCGATGAGTAGTTGCATGTTGTGGCAAACATAGTATCCACAGACGTTGCGGCCATAATACTTGGCACCGCAAAAATAGAATTGGTTAGTTCGAGAGGCATTGCTACGAAGTGTTATATAGGATTAATGTGTACTAGCTAGCAAGTCACCGGAATGTTTGATCATGTTGCGGCGTCCTTCCTTGATATTCCATCCTTTAGCATGTAACACGTCGAACACCCCACGTGACTCCAAGAAGTTAGCCTTAGCCATTGCAAAGGAAGGAAAGACTACAATAGAGTTTCTATGGAGGAAATGTGTTTACCGATGATTAAACTCCTGATAGTCGTGAAGTTGTGAGTGGCCCTCTGTAGGGAATCTAGGTATATTACGATTTCCGCTTTGGTATAATTACAATTAGAATCCAATGGAACCTACATGTATGTCAAGATGGTCATTAAACCTAAGTTCGTGTTGCTTATAAAGTACAAATCAACAAGTATAGCCAGTAGTGCAACACTACTTACTTCTGGTTGTAGGGCAAAAGTACGAATTCCTTGTTGCGGTGAGCCATGAAAAAATCTATAACGTAATTCTCGACGAATGTTGCATTCGCCGTGATGATTTGCTCGGAGACAACGTGTGGGTCGAGGAAACCTACCGGTGATTTCCTTCTTTTGGCTTCACAGATCATGTATCTATTATACAAAAGCTAGGAGTTATATATAACATTTATCGATATTACACGAACATTGACCGTGATTGTACACACTTACGATGTCCAAAGATCGTATGATTGAGACGCCGAGCTCGCCGAGGTTGAAGAGATGTAACAAGTCATCGAAGGTCACCGTGAAGACAAAGATCTTGATACACGTGGTTAAAATGATGCTCCTTGAACTTGACGGTGACACCCGAGCATCGTTGATCAACCGCTTGTTGGACTGCTCCATGTACCATGTATGCAATTCCGCAATCCAAATCCTAGGGTAGGGCTGTCTAACTTCTCGAGCAACGGCTCGCCTGGCTTGTATTTCCGCCAACGGCAAGAAGGGATATTAGGAGAGGACTCGATCGTCTTCGATTTGCCCTTGCCCTTCTGTCCTCGCTTTGTATAGGTCGACTTCACAAGAGTCGATCGAGCACGAGGTGTAGATGCATGTGATGCAATGGGCCCTTGCCATGTCAATGCAGTAGCTTTGTGCAATCAGTCCGTGGACTTGATGCCGCTGCAGACATTCCGTGAAGTTGACACCGGCGCAGTAGCTCGGCGAGATGTCCTCCTTGGGCCATCGGATGAATGTTCCAACGGCTTACCCTAGAGTCATGACCTCATCGTTTGGGGAATTTTCACGGACGGCCTCGAAATTGGCACAAACACCGCCCACATTCACTTTTGCGAAACCCGGCGCTAGATTTGCACCGTGCACCAAAGCTCGACACGGATGGATACACTGCCCCAAGCAAAGATCTAGGGCAACAGATACATATCTCACTTGAGCTTGCACTTCAGAGCCACCTCGTACATAACGATACAAAATTAGCTACTCCAACAGCCTACCAATGGATTGAGCATTCCAGAGATAATAATTATTACGGATGTCATCGATGTAAAATCTGTCATCACCTATTGTGGTAGGGTTAGGGTTGGACGCCAGCACTACTCGGATGTTTGGGGTGGCTAGCGGTATAGTAGGGTAGGGCTTCCAACCGACTTGGCATTTGCAATCCCTTAATCCTTTCCTCAAAGGTCTCTATCTCGCTTGCTCGAACGCATCTAATCCTTTCCTCAAAGGATTGATTGAATTTTTCAAAGTGAGCTCATCTCGAGGGATGCACGAAGATCCTCTCGTAGCTTTGCATCGTGCTCGGCTTTGGCTCTCTTCCTACTTCGATGCGATCCGAGTCCGCTTGGAACCATTGTTCCCATGTAACAAAAACACACCGCCTCTCGTGCGATCTTGATGCTCACTTGCTTCCTAGGGCCGCAGAGAGTATATCTTTCTCCCTATCTCGCTGGAATGAGCCTTGGGAAGATTGTGCACTCAACGTTATCTCGCAATATAGCCCGACATGTCATTTCACTTCCTATGAAGTTATGGAGTAATTACAAACTAGGTAGTTCGATATCTTACCGGCGTTGGGACACTTCACGGTCTTCGGGTTTGGAAAGTACACTTCCCGTGGGTCAATACATAACCTCGCAAATAACCACCGCTTCGGTAAGACATTAGTGATCTCGAAATAGCAGGAGAGATTCAAACCGCTTGCTCGCTGTTCTGATCCCTCCATATCGGGGCTTTACCCGCATACCCAAGTGCCGAAGTCCGTGGGGTGCTTGTTTTTGCTCGAGGGCCGTGTCGCCAGACTTTCACTCTTAAATTCATCTGTCGTCTTCTTCGCCACAAACTCGCCCAGACTCTTCCAAGAATAGATACTTGTGGAAGGGCGGCTTCAGATCCTTCTCCACGTAGTTCTTGACAAGCATGCTCTTGAAGTTCTTCCACGCTTTGCACGCTGTAGCAACGCTGTCGTCAAGACGGAGTCCAGAGTTCTTCCGGATCTCGAACGATGCGAGAATTTCCGCCAAAGACAACAGCCATGGTCCGGCACCACCTTCCACGAATCATAGGTGATCTTGACCCGCTCTGTGCAACTATTCCGACCATTCTCCTAATGCGGACGCCGCTTCGGCGAGGATTGATAGGGGTCCCAGATCGACGACTCCGTGATGGTAAATCGGCCGTGGGCCTTTTCGATATTCCTCTTCTTCTACCGCGGTTGGATATTGTTCCAGAGGATGGTGCATCATCGGACACATGAGGCGGCGATGACTCGTAATGAGCGGAAGACATCTTCACAAGAAATAGAATTATCATTGCAATGTATTCCAAAGAGCGATATCAAAACAAATACCATATGAATAATCGACTAGAACAAATACAAATTCCTAAAACATGTACAATTATCATGAAGGACCATGACAGATTATTGATAAAAATAGTTAGGAAAAGGCGTGGGGGTCGATCGGTAACTTCGGCATTGGTTACCTTTAAGGCCGACGAGACGGACGAAAGCAGGAGCAAGACGAGCAAAGAGGGCGGCTGGCGGGGAGGCGCCACTGCCTGGGAGGGAGGAGGCGGGGGCTGGGCAGGAGGTGCGGGGGCTCGGGAGGCGCCACGGGTCAGAGGAGGAGGCTCGGCGGGCTCGGAGGCGCGCCGGCTTGGAGGAGGAGGCGGCGCGACGGATCGGGAGGAGAAGCGCCGGCTCGAGGAGGCGGCGAGGAGGTGGCGACGGGCTCGGGAGGAGGAGCGAGAGGAGTTGAGAAACTTAATCGCTTGAGAGTGGCGCGCGCAAACCCTAGCTAGAGTCCGAATGTAAATAGGGATGGACATCACAGACGGTTCTAAATTAGAACCGCTCAGGATACCTATCACGCAGCGGTTCTAACTTAGAACCGCTCGTGATATGTGATATCACGACGGTTTTAATAAACAACCGCTCGTGATATGTGATGAATCACGAGCGGTTTTAATAAACAACCGCTCGT
Organism: Phyllostachys edulis; assembly: GCA_036346405.1. NCBI lineage: Eukaryota > Viridiplantae > Streptophyta > Magnoliopsida > Poales > Poaceae > Phyllostachys > Phyllostachys edulis. The sequence continues at coordinate 17,829,786 of CM070567.1, forward strand.
GATATGTGATGTATCATAGACGGTTCTAACTTAGAACCGCTCGTGATATATGATGTATCACGAGCGGTGTTAATAAACAACCGCCTGATGATATATATATAGCATGACGGTTTTGATAAACAACCGCTCGTGATATATATGTGAGACGATGCGTAGTTCAAACCGCTCGTGATATTATTTTGTATTGGTTAATATTTAGATCGATCTGTTTATTGGCTAGCCTCAGGAAATGCTAGCCATGCCCTCTGAAACAAACAGAAAAGACAACAAGTACATGTATATACATCCAATTCACATTCATTTGAGAAACAATCACATCCATTTCACAGTACAAATCAATTAATTAACTCAAATGAACTAAAATTAACCATTCATCGTAATGTATATACATATACACACATTGTTCAATTAATCTTTAAAAATTAGCCCTTCATGATGATCGACGCAGATATGTAGCTAGTTTCGTCATGTTCTTCTTCCTCGACCCTTATGCCGCTTTCCAAAGGAGGCAACTCGTCAAATTGATTGTATTCTTCCTCGCCCACTACATTCTCAACTCCGACAATCCTCCTTTTTCCATGAAGAACTACGTGGCGCTTCTTATTTGCCGGTCGGTAACATAGAAGACTTGAACAACTTGGTTAGCCAAGACGAATGGTTCGCCTTTGTATCCGACACGCTCGAGGTCCACGGTAGTGACGCCTGCATTTGTCGACCTTCACCGTGGGAGATGGACCCAACGGCACCAAATAGGGGATCTTGAAAAGCACGTGTCGAGCTCCCATATCTCCTCTATTTGCCCATAGTAGGAGCTCCTCATTTATCGGCTTCAATGCATCTATGCGACACCGCTGCTCGTTAGTGCTTTTTATATCCCGAGCTGCGTATAGAATGTGTACCCATTTATGTCGATCCTCGCCATGTTACAAGCAGAAATGTTGGCCCTTTTGCCAACCATGTCAAGATATCACTTGACGAGCTCCTAGCAAGTCGCTCCTTCAACCATTGGTTGAACCGTCTGCATTGTGTTGTCTCGTGATCCAAACATCCGCCGCAATGATTACATTGTCAAGCACGCCCCAGCCTTGGTCGATATACGGGACACTTCACCATGTGTTGCAAGACCGTGAAATGGGCTTGAGCATACGCATCCATATTTGGAGTGATTGCTTTCCTTCCGATGGTCCCGATACCTCGAGCCTCCCCTCATGGCGAGATCGAGGCACACCCATCGGTTCGACCGAGCCATGTAATCGAGGCGTAACTCAATGACCTCTTCGTTGCATAACCTTCGACGATCTTGCCCTCGCCGAGATCGATTCCGTACATATGACTTGAGAATTCCCATGAACCTCTCGAACGGGTACATGCTACGTGGAACACGGGCCCACACATCTTTATCTCCTCACAATATGAACAATGAGATGGACCATGATATCGAAAAACGACGGAGGGAAATACATCTCAAAATCACATAGTGTCGCTACCACCTCGCCCCGCAGAGCATCTAGTCCTTCGAGATCGATGACCTTCTCGAGCAATTGTGTTAAAAAATAACACACCTCATGATTGTCTCTCGGACCTTGATCGGCAAAATACTTCTAATTGCAACAGGAGCATTTGTGTCATCAACACATGACAATCATGAGACTTCATGCCAATTAACTTCAAATCTTTTATCGAAACAAGTTTCTTCATGTTGGCGAGTAACCGGACGGAACTTTCACGCCATGCAAGTACCGCACGCGATTCGGTTCTCTCGGCCTTGGACAGAGTGTAACAAGCAGGGGGAAGGTACGTTCGTCCTTTATCGGTCCTTGTTGGTGCTAACTCAGGTCTGATGTCCATATCAACCAAGTCAAGCCGTGCGTTGACACCATCCTTTGTTTTGTCACGAATGTTCAGTAAGAGACCAATCAAGCATCACATACATTCTTCTCTACATGCATGACGCCGATGCAAAGGGCGAACTTCTAGGTGCTCCCAATAAGGTAAGTCCCAAAATATTGATCTCTTCTTCCACATGTTCTTCTTACTTGTCCTCGATTTACATCCCTTTCCAAGCACAACATCTAAATCCTTAACCATATCATAGACCTCTTTTCCGCTTAAATGCCTTGGAGCTGAACTGTCCTCCTTCTCTCCGTCGAATTGTTTCTTCATCCTGCGGTATGGGTGAACCCTCCGAAGGAACCTACGATGACGCATGTACACGGTTTTATGCGAGTGATTCACCACACACTCTCGGTATCATCTAAGCAAAGGAGTATGTGCTTTGGCCCTTTGTACTCGCCCGACAGATTAGCAAGGGCAGGATAATCATTTATCGTGCGTAACAACAAGGAACGTAAAGTGAAGTTCTCTCGCTTGTATGCATCCCATACCTGCACCCTTCAATCCACAAGATTTTTAGATCTTCCATCAATGGTGCTAGGTACACATCAATATCATTCCCTGTGTTGCTTCACTCTTGGATAAGTATCGACAACAAAATATACTTCCGCTTCATACACAACCAAGGAGGAAGGTTGTAGATACTGAGCGTCCACGGGCCAAGTGCTATGTCATTTGCTCATGTTACCGAAAGGATTCATTCCATCTGTACTCAATCCAAACCTTATATTCCTCGCCCGCGACCGAAGTCGCAAACCTCCTATCGATGTTTCTCCACCGGGCGGAATCGGTAGGGTGTCTTAATTTTCCGTCATTCTTACGCTCCTCTAAGTGCCAATACTGCAGCTTTTGCATTCTTTGGGTTCGCAAAAATCGCTTCAAACGGGAATTACAGAAGATACCACGCCACCTTAGCAGAGGTCCTTTCTTCACCTCGATTCCTCGTCGTCATCCGATTGCTTCTTACGCTTGTATCGGGATGCGTTGCACACTGGACATACATGCATGTTTGTATACTTGTTACGGTAGAGGATACAGTCGTTCGGACATGCATGTATTCTTTCTACTTCCATTCCCAATGGACAAAGAACCTTTTGGCTTTGTAGGTGGTTTTGGGCAACTCATTTCTCCCAAGCATGTCCGCTAAGAGACCTAACACTCAGTGAAACTCTTGTCGGACCAACCGTTGCTTGCCTTCAATTTCAGCGGTTTAAGCACGGATGACAACCTTGTGTATTCCGACTTGCGGCCAGAACAAAGGTTTCTCGAGTCCTCCATCACGCCCCGAATTGAACATACTCCTCTCATCATAGTTCCTTCGCATCGCTAAGCATCCGATCTAGATTGTCATCGTGCAACCTATCCGAATCGGAACCACAATCGACATCATTCGGCAAGATATCGTTGACTTCAGTATAATATGCATATCGTTGACTTCAGTATAATATGCTCTTCACCGTGATCGGTCCAACATGTATAACCCTTTTTGAAACCCCTTGAATCAAGTGTGCTTCGATCTGCGCTTCGGTTGTTAAACATCTTCGATTCTCGCGATCAATGCATGGACAAGACATATATTCCGCCCCTTATTCAACATATCCTCCTCGGCGGCTCTTGTAAAAGCGCACCGCCATTAATGTACTCTTCACTCACTTTGTTCTCGGTACATCCAACTTCGGTCCATCACACGGTTCGTATTGAAAACCCCGAAAATAAATAAAAGGGTGATGACTTTCAAAGCGTATTTTCCGAGGCTTAATTATGATTTTTACATTTTTACATTTTTTCAGATTTTATTAACTTACATGTGGGCCCTACTTGTCGCTGACTCATTTTTTATTTCATGATTTTATTTATAAAATCTATGGCGATCCCACATGTCATAGACTTCGTTAGTTTATTAACTAAATGATTAAAAGCAGAGGATTAATTTGAAGCTCAAATTGGGCTTAGGGTGACATCGCATTGCTATATAGTCGTGGCTCTCGGCCTAAGGTCTACTTTGAGGCGAACCGACGGTGATGTCCCACATGGAGGCGCTGAAACTAGCGATTTCGCGTGCGCTGAAACTACTCAAATTAAAGGATGCTTATGCTTGAAGATGTCACCTCGATCACGAGGAAGGTGTCAATGAAAGTCGGGGAAGGTCCAAGCGCGGTGGGTCGTCGATCGGTGAGCAGGCGACGACGGCAAGCTCCTCGGCGACAATATACTGGTGAAATGGACCAGCCGGCTCGGAGGTGAGGCGATGTACTCAAACCGCACGCAGGCGGCGATGGACCTATCGTGGCGCCAGAGATATGGAGATCAAGAAGACTATATCTGTTTTGGCCGGGGGGCGGAGCTATATATATACGTCGTGATGAGTTAATTATCACGGACGGTTTTAATAAAACCGCCTCGTGATATTGGGCAATATCACGAGCGGTTCATGTTGGAACCGCTCGTGAAGTATCACAGACGGTTCTAAAAAACCGCTCGTGATATTGGGTAATATCACGAGCGGTTCATAGCGGAACCGTCTCGTGAAGTATCACGACGGTTCCAAACATGAACCGTCGTGATATGACATCTTCCTGAGCGGTTTTTAGCGCGGAGAATAACACGCATAAAGGGTAACAAAACCGCTCGAGATTGTGTTTATCTGACGGTTTCGATGAACCGTCTGTGATCAGGCGTCCAGTATTAGCATTTCTGTAGTAGTGAGAATTGGATAGAATCACGCATCACCTCAAATTATAAAAGATTTAAGTGTTTGGTTATGTTATATATCCCTCAATTCAAGTTGTATGATAAATACTAAGTAATTTGTAGGTTAGACATTAAGATTTGGAGGTTTGGAATAATAAAAATTATTTATTTTACTTTTTATGTAAAATGTTCAGGTAATGTCAAGGTTGTTAAAATCAATATTTTAGCTGTAGCTCTGAATGATATGGAATCTAAACTACGATTTAGACATTTATCAATCAAATTGTATGTCGAATGACCAAATAAACAATCATATCACTCTTGTAATACAAGACATATTGGGAAAAAATGTATTTTTGGTCAAATCAGGTAGAATCTTAGATTCTATGGTTTGATCCTAAAATGTGATCCTACCGGAGTGTCTCCGATCTGTTTCAGAATCACGATTCTGACAAATTTGGTTCACAAACATATCAGGTATTCTCTCCAAATGAGTGGAATTTCGATCATGTAACTGCTCAAATAGCAATGGTCTAAATCTATCAGGTATTTTCTCCAACTGAGTGGAATTTCAGTCATCTAACTGCTCAAATAGCAATGGTCTTATGTCCGGCATTGATTTGGTTTTGGCTTAACGGACACGAAATTCTCTGAAAATGAGACCTAACATATTGTCTTCAGGATTTGATATCAATTCTCTCTTGGAAAGGGAAGGGACATGCTACAAGTACAGATTGTAGGTGCTTGTGAACCAATTAAGAATCGAATCAAGTGCACTAAGTAGGAACACTATGTACACCATTTTGAGTTAACAACAATATATACTTCTTGATACGACGCAAAATACAAGCACTACATGGAAGAAAACAGAAGTGGCCGAGAGGGAGGAAGGTGTGGAAGGCCAAGGTCGCAAAGAAGCAAGAGTGGATGCAAGGGCTCGTGTGCTGTGGCCGGCGGCGCACCAAACGAGTCTGTTGCCCGGCCATGGAAGAAAGAAGGAATTTTGTTAAAATAATAATAATATTAATTAAATAACAAATTACAAAATTAAATAGTCATTTTTTTTTGTAAAATTAGGCTACTATCGTCAGTCCACTTGGCGATAGGGCTCTATCGCCATTTTAGTTGGAGACAAGAGGCCTGTCGGCAGTTCACCTGGCAACAGGGTCCTGAAAATTTTTATTATTATTTTTTGTGTGTAAAATTTAGCCTAAATATTTAGTGTTTTTTATTTAAATTTCTATCTTTATTTTTGGACTGCTTATTTCCAACCACTCCACTCCAGCGTCCGAACTAATACCAACCAACTAAACTACCACCACCAACGGTGCTGCCGACGAAGACAATGGTGTAGGGTTGGAAACGAGCTGAGCCGAGCCGGCTCGAGCCAGGCTCGCTCGAGCCCGTTCCAACAACAGGCTCGGCTCGGCTCGGCTCATTTTGAGCACGAGCCAGGAGAGCGGCTCGAATGGCGGCTTGTGAGCACTCGCGAGCCAGAACAGGCGATAGCTCAAAATAAGACGAGCAAGCACAAGTGCACAACACCAAGCTCTGAACATTGGCATGTATGAACATTTTACAATCTGCATTCATTCAATCACAAGACAATCCAATCCTCGCAATCAAAGAACATTCACCAATCACCAACCAAATCCATCCTTGACTAGTGGACCAAATCCGTGCGAGCCATGGCGGTAGAGGCAGTGACTAGCGAGGGTGGCCTCCTCCTCAGGGTCGGGACTGCTGGGCTTGCAGGAGTGGTAGGAGAGGAAGTGGTCGGAGTTGGGGAGGGTGCTCGACTTCCTCTGCACACTTGCCTCTCCGCCGCCGTCGCCTGCCGCCGCGGGGCGCCCATCGTCGAGCTCGAGTTTGTGCGCAAGCAGATCCAACCCAAGATCTCCGAGCTGCAGCGCCACGCCAGTACGCGTCGCCGTCGCAGGAGCAGGACTTCGGCCGGATATGGGGGAGGGGGAGGCGGCGGGTGGAACTGGAGGAGGTGGACGGAGGGGAATGAGTTGGAGGAGAAATGTTGGGGAATCGGGGAGAAAGGGGATCGACCGGGGTTTTGAGGCGGTAGGCAGTGGGTGGATGGGCCTAGGTCTAGCCACCTGGGCCGAGCCAAATGGCTCGCGAGCGGCTCGTGAGTCGGCTCAGGCTCGGCCCGTTTTCTTGGCGAGCTGGACAGGCGGCTCGGCTCGGCTCAAAAATTCATAAGCCTGAGCCGAGCTGAGCCGTGATGAGCCCAAGCAGGCTTGCGAGCCTCGAGTTTTCTTTTCCAACCCTACAATGGTGGTAGTTTTAGAAAGAAGGTAAGTTACACATTACAATTAGATGTTCGGCATAATAAGAAATAGAATCAGATAGTAATAAGAAACAATATTAGCATAACATAGTTTTTAGCAAAACATCATAACATAATTTTTCAAAAAATCACAATATTGTTACAAAACATTCCAACACAACGTCATCACATAGTTTTTTGACAAATCACAACATTGTTACAACACATTCCAGCATGACGTCATCACATAGTTTTTCGATAAATGACAATGATATTATAAAACATTCAGCACAACATATTTCGACAAGTCAAACCATTCTAGTGGCTGTCGTCCGGACCACCTACCTCTCCTTCATCCCGTGCATTTCTCGTAGGGTATTTCTTATAGGTATGCCTGGACTCACTGCAAATTGAGCACTTTTTTTGTACGATGCCCTGCTTCTGCTTCGTTCATGTCGATCCTGGTACATCGTACCTATCGCCAGCCAACCTTTCCCTTCAGCCTAGCAATGTCCATGGCCTAGATGAGTTGCTCCTAGGTAGGATAGCTAGTGAAATGGTCAACCACGCCATAGCCATACAGCTCTGCATTCTAGGTCTGCGTCACCTTTTTCTTGGTGCAATATCTGGAAAGGTATTGACTGGGATGCTGCGCCACTGTCGAACAATAGCCCTGATATATGAGCATGGCCTATGTAGAAGAAGAGGCTTGTTGCAGGTGCATACGCAACTAGCGCGGCTTAGCATGCAATCATGGATTATCTTCTCGTGGTTCGTCCCCCGGCGTCCTTTCTCCCTGCACATGATCTCAAAGTGAAGCTCCCTTGTGCCCATCTTGAATACTCAGTGCATATCACCCTTCTTGCTCTTCTCCTTCATGTACTTGGCGATCACGGCGAAGTACATAATTCTGTCATTTGTTAGGGAGAGCGACGCGTTGTTGCTTCGGTCAACGAAATACTTTGTGGTACCCCGGAGAACTATCTCACAACCGCAACCAAAGGGAGGCACCTAGCGCCGCGTATGACCCAATTGTAGACCTCGGCCTGATTGGTTGTCATGACACCATATCGAGCACCATCATAGTCATGTAGCAGCGACCACTTCTCCTTAGGTTCGTACTTAATCCAGTCCAAGAAGCATTTCACTTGTGCCCCTATCTTCCTCGTCACACCAGGAGAACCTGTGGGTATCTATGGCAATGCCTCGGGGTCTTGGTCAGCACTTGAAAATGGCTTTTTTGTTGTCTCCCTTCTGTACGCCCCAATACGCTCATCCATAATCTTCAAGAGTGCATCGAACTTTCTCTTCTAGTTTTGGTTGCACAGACGCTTGAACAGGTTCATCAAGTCTTTGTAGCATAACTGCTTGTAGAAGTTTGCACCTAAGTGCCTCATGCACTACCGGCTCTGCAGATCCACCTACGGAAGTGCTTTGTTCTCCCTTTGTTGTAGCTGGGTTATTGCACTCAACAGATCCGCATGTCGATCATGTATGACGTATACATTAGGACGGTCCTGTTCAACAGAGATCTTCACATTCCTCAGAAACCACATCTAACTGTCTGTGTTCAAGCTTTCAACGAACGCGAAGGCCACGGGAAGAACCTATTTGTTCCCGTCCGTCGCTATTGTAGTAAGTATCTACCCTTGTACTTTCTAGTCAGAAATGTGTCATCCACGCACAAGATTGGACGACAATGTTGGAATGCATTGATGCATAGACCAAAGGCGAAGAATGCTCGCTTCAATACCCTCTTATGTTCCCACCGTGGATGTATGCCATCTTGAATGTCGACATGAGTGCCGGATTTCTATCTTGTATGACTCGGAGTTGGCCGAAGAGATTATGGTAGGAGTCCTCGAACGTACCGAACATTGATTTCAATACCTTTTGCTTTGCCCTACACGCCTTAGCATAGCTGATTGTATACTACAACTTTGCCTCAATTACCCGAATGATGGATCGTGGCTCGAAATCTAGATTATCCACGATCTCACCATACATGATGTTTGCGATGAAGGTTGATGATAGGTTCTTATGGGATTGCGTTGACTCAGCGACGACACATATGTGAGAAACTACTATAGAGCATTTCCAGTACATGTCCCACTTAAGCTGTAATGCATGCACTCACCAAGCGCATCCCTCTATATCGCACTTCATGTCGTAGCATCTTGGGTTGAAAATCACTACCGTGAATGTACGTCACTCCGACAAGACCCAGAATTTGACAGCCTCCTGCACGGCCTCCTTACATTTGTACACGGCTCCTTGCCTGACCTCGTTCTGGTCGTACTCCCACAGTACACAGGAGCCTTCGTTAACAATGAGGTTGTCGAACTTGTATGTGTTCCAATTGGATGGAACTGTCTGTTGTTCCACAGCATCCTCCTCATCAAATCTTTCATCTTCTGACAATGTCTATTAGTCCTGGTCTTCAAGATCCATCTTTTCAACTAGGCCTTTGATCTCCTCACATTCATTAGGAATCCCATTAGCTTGCCTGATGGAAGGAGTTCCTTCCTCGCGGTCTTTATCAACAATATCAGCAACTCCTCGACCTCCTACCGAGCTGGAGTCCCCAACTTCTTCTTCGGCATCACCACCACCTGGTTCGGTCCTGATGCAGGAATGGCCTTGGCATATGCCTAGGCCAGAAGGACCAAATCTCACCCTTCCTCCCTCATTAGACGTACATAAGATTGCCATGACCTAGTTTCCTTGAGCTGCATTAACTCCCAATATATGCCCTGTTGTGCTTGGTTGGCAAGGCAACTCAATTTCAGATCATACACAGCATGGTCTAAGTAGAATATGTGGAACAACTACCGCATCACACCGCCCTATGTCTGCTGCTCTAGTCTTGTTAGGGTTACGGTCGTCGACTGAAAATAATGCAAATCAATCCCCTCAGGACCGTCCATAATAGTCCCCTGACCGTGGTAAATTTTGAAATTAGTTGCGTCTGACATATTTGACGTAATGCACCATAAACAAGATTTTCACAATTAACAACATATATAAGACTAAACTACCCACCGAAAAGGAGTATCTACAACATACTACACTACATAACCATAGATCTAAAACTACGTAATCCATTAAGTTCAAAAAAATTACCTCAAAAGCGCACGACCGAACAAGTAGCGTTTCGCTAGCTCCTCTCCTCTCCTTTACTCCAATCTTCTCCTCTCCCTTCCCTTCCCTCTTTCTCTTTTTTATGAATAAAAGTGAGTTTTGCCCGAATTTTGGGGGTTTTGGGGTCTTTTATAGGGGAGATTGTGTCATCATTTCGAATGGCAATAGGGACTTGCAAGATCTGGGATCCCTTTCACCATTTCGACTGGCGATTTGCCTAAATTTTAATATTAAAAAAATTACCCGGTATCCCAAACCCCACCACTACAAAAGCCCATCCAAACAACTAAACTCTAGCCCTCTCTCTTCTAACCTACTTACACTTGTCTCACGACTCTACTCGGCGCTATGTCTCAATCATCTAGTTCAATAAGCCAAAGAGCGGTGGCGCTGGCGAGTGCAAGGTGTGTGAACTGCCCAAACTGTGGCGTCTAGGCAAATATCTTGTACTCCAACACTGAAAAGAACAAGGGGCGTGTGTTCTACAAGTGTCCTTATTTCTTAGTGAATTCGATTTCCGCAAATGCTGGTATTAGGATTTAGGGTTTGTTTGTCACTTCTTTTTCACCATTCGGTGTAGTTTTTAGACCGGCGGTTGCCAGTACTTTCAGCGGGCGGACTCAATTGGTGTCGTGGTTGAAACAACAGTTGAATGTCAGCATGTGGTTCTATATGGTCCAATGGTGAACATGTCACCTGCAAACAAGTGCTTTGACAAGATTCTTGATCACTTGAAATGGCTCGAGAAACTTATGTGTGTGTGTATCTTTCTAGTAGTGTGTTCAATATGTATTAAATAGTGGTGGTTGTCTGCATAAGGAATTCATGTATGAACGATGTTGTATGCTTTTTATGAATTGCAAGAAGACTTTAGCTTTTGGCAACTGGGTCTGTATGAACGTAACATGACAAGGGATTCACGTACAAACTTCGGTATTACACTTTTGCATACCGAGAAGACAACACACTACGACGTTGCTTTTTAAGACAGAAATTATATCTCTCTGCTGCGCCACCTTCTCAGACCGAAAAGGTCACACGCTTTCACACCACACACTCCCACCTTTACAGATCAAAAAGGCGACACACTGCGACGCTATCTTTTAAGACAGAAATGACCGCACACTGTCAGAGAACACACTGCCACCTTTGCGGACCGAGAGGACATCACACTACGACTCTATCTTTTCAGACCGAAATGATCATACTCTGTCACAACACCTTTTCATAACGAAAAGACAACACTAGGTCACCCCCACCTTTTCATATCGAAAAGATCGCACACTATCAGGCCACGCACTTCCAGTTTTGCAGACCGAAAAGAGAGCACACTATGACACTACCTTTTCAGACCGAAATGACTACACTCTGCCACAACACCTTTTCATACCGAAAAGGCCACACACTGTGATACTACCTTTTCGTACCAAAATGACCACACTCCATCATGCCAATTTTTCAGACCGAAAAAATAACACACTGCGACGCTACCTTTTCATACTGAAATGACTACTCTGCCACGCCACCTTTTCATATCGATGTCTTTGCACTTCTCCTTTCACCCTCAGTACTACACCCTATCCGCTAATAAAAGGAGGGAGAAGAGAGCTGGAGAACAACACTACACCACCGTACCCAATACTTCACTCCATCTTGGTTCATAGAATAGAGAGGAAGGAGATGTCGGACTCGTCGTCGAACTTCTACACGAAGATGCTGCTGAAGCGCAAGTGACTTGCCGAGAGGGCTAAACCCTACCCCGATTGTTCTATGAAGGATGCACTAGTACCATTGGAGTTCCCACGCCCGCAATGTGTGTGTGAAGAACCGGTGAAGATCATTCAGTCCACACACCCCGCGACCGCCGCCCGGGCGTACTACATGTGCGGCAACATGCTCGTAAGCGAATCTTATAGATTTTTCAGATGTTACGTTGTATTCCACATATCCCTAACTTCATGGATGCATAACGGCAGCCGGAGATGCGATGCAGGTTCTTCTAATGGATCAATGACCGAACATGTACGATATGACGTTCATCAACTAGAAGTACATGTTCAACTACGTGAAGCGAGCCGAGACCTTCGAACGCTGAAAACCTTACATACCCGACCCTATCAAAAAGGCACCGGAGGAGGCCAGGAAAGCTGGGTAGTGGTGGAGGACTCTCGAGCAGGAAGCTAAGTACGACCAGGTCGAGCACGCGGTAGACAAGGGGAAGACTCCTGCTAGTGAGACCGACAGCTGTCCTATCAAAGAGGTAAATTAGGTTCAATTTGCATCATGATTATTGATTTGGCCCTATGTTCTGCTATTCTAACATCATTCAATCGTCCAGCCTGTCTTGCAAAACATAGCTGACTTCGAGACTGGCCGCCACCGCATACAGTCCAGAGTCAAGGGGAAGGGACCGATAGACCGCTAGGACTAATTAACTTCATTCCAATCAACCTTTTTTCTGATTCCAAAAAGGCGCACATGCATGGGCGGCGACAGGGGGGTGCCTGTGGTGCACAGGCACCCCCAAAAAAATCATGTAAATTTTTTTAACTATGTATAGGTATAAGTAATTAGCACTTAGACTGGTTATATTTTAGCAATTCAACCTAAAATTTTTTGGAAGCACTAGAATTAGGTGAGATAGAAAGTGGACAGAGATTAAATCAAGAGATAGGGTTAGCTAGGCCCAGTGACACACCTTGGGGTTCTCATTATAGAACTATTTTGCATATTATTAGTATGTATTCAACAATCTGCAAAACACTCATACAGCTTGGAAAAGACCCCTCATAGAAGAATGATTGGCCAAAGATACATGCTATGGTGAGAGCCTTTGAGTCATTTGACTTTATTTTCAATGCACACTTGATGCTTGTCATACTTAGATGCATAGATGAGTTGTCTTAGTCTTTACAAAAGAGAGACCAAGATACTATTAATGCTATGGCACTTGTTAATTTGGCTAATGATAGAATGCAACGAATGAGGTGTGATGAGTGGGAATAATTTCTTCAAGAAAAGGTAACATCATTTTGCACTAAATATGGCATCAAAGTTCCTAAGCCAGATGGTAGATATGTGTCTTATGGAAGATCATCACATTTTTACCCAAAACAAACAAATGATAATCATTTTAGAAGAGAAGTGTATCTTGGCATTATTGATAATGTTCTCCAAGAGCTTGACAATCGATTTGACAAGATTAATATGGAGTTGCTTGTTTGCATGTCCACTTTAAATTCTCTGAATTCATTTGCTTCTTATGATAGGGACAAAGTGCTTAGTCTTGTCAACTTTTATCCCAATGATTTTTCAAACACGGATTTAATGAGACTTTCTTTCCAACTACATTGATGATATGTGAAGTGATGATAGATTTAAGGGCCTAAAGAATCTCGGTGAGCTTTCTACTAAGTTTATTGAAACAAGAAAGCATGATATTTACAATTTAGTGTGCTTACTTCTCAAATTGGTATTGCTCCTACCGGTGGCAACGATGAGCATTGAAAGAGCATTTTCGGCGATGAATCTTGTGAAGAACAAGTTGAGAAATAGTATGAGCGATTAAGTATTGAATGATTGTTTAGTCACCTTTATAAAACGAGATATTTTCTCGAAGGTTAGTGATGATGATATAATAAAGCGCTTCCAAGGAATGAAATCGCGTCGTGTGATATTGTGATTTCCATTAGCTATTTAGGACTCTTTTATTCATATAAGATTTTATTTGAACTATTTGTATTTCATTGTTAACTAATTTCGAACTCTTTTGTGTAATTGTGTTAGACTTGTGAAATTACATGTGTCATACAAGATTTTTTTTTCAACCTTAAACTGTGCACCTCCATTGCTAAATTCCTAGCTCCGCCACTGCGCACATGTATCGTTGGTGTATTTCGGTTTGTTGATTTGTACATGTTGTCGTTTCTAATGCACGTAACCAATTAAATTATGAAGTCTTTCAAACTTACATCTCTTTTTTTTCAAATATTTCGACTATTAAATATTACGTAATCTTCTTTCAAAGGAATCGGTTCCACAAACACAACAATGGGCATGGCAACTCTAAACCCAAATCTTCTTCTTTTTCTTTTTCTTTTCTTTTTTTTTTTTTTTTTTTGCAATTCACTTCGAAGGGAGCTGTTTGTGTTATTACGCCGACGATCTCACATTCTTTGCCTCATATTTCGTTATCTTCTCCAAAAACGTATCAGATCCGATGGAAGAAAAGCAGGATCATTCACATACCATGCGTTGCATATAATAAAAAGCTTTTCGATGTGCGATTAACTCATGTTCGACATTGACATCATTCAGTTTCCATCAAAAACATAAACCAGAGAGTTTACTAGCATAGTACTGAGCAAACAGCTAAATTACTGGAACTTAAATTAAGCCTTCTATCAAATGATCCATTTCTTCACCCCCAGATGAGGTTACCACGGCAGGAAGCACAGATGACTTTCAACGGTACTGCAACAAAAAACCATTTGTTAGAATGCCACTGAGTAGCAACAAAGAAGCCTATTGGACCCTATGTCTTTACTAATCTGAAACAATACAAAAGTTTTACTAATCTGAAACAATACAAAAGTTTGGTACAGGCTTACCACGGCTACAATTTATAAAGAGAAAACTGGAGCCTGATTATTATTGCACTACCAAAAACAGTATAATCATTTACTTTAGCAGCAGCTGGTTGATCGAATACACATTACGGGTATCCACAAGGATATGACGAACATGACTAACATTGAGCATTGTTCACGGCACAGGATAAAGTTTATAGTGTATACCTTGATGAAGCCGATGTCCTTGGCGTTGCTGCGGAAGCACTGACGGCAGCACATCAGCCCATACTTCCTGATCAGTCCATGAGGGTTCCCGCAGACCCGGCTGTCACACACAACAAATCTGGGGTCAGCTCAACCATTCTAAGGCTATTGTCTCAAGACCATAACATAACGCGTGGGACTCCATAACAAGCCAGCAACCCAAAACAGCATACGATCTCAGCTTCGCTTCAACAAAGACTAATGAATAATACCGCACATGGTTGCAAGAGATGCTTATCACATCAAACACCTTAATCTTTAGGTAATGGTAGCAAGAAACAATTTTACGATACGTTTCAATTCCATAGGCCAAACAGGTACAGAGTAGCACAGTAGTCCATATATCAAAGCAATTTGTTAAGCTACTTGATAAACTACATCGAACCAGGCTGGTGGAAGATCTAAGCAAGGCAACTAAACATGAAACCCCAACGATTTATCACGACAAATTAGTACCTAATCACATCGAACTAAACAAGTAAGGACGACATACCATCCGTAAGCAAACAACACCAATCGCCGCAAGAACCTAGCCTGCCTCGATCCGAGGACTATGTCACCAACTACAACGCCAAGAACAGCTACGACACGCGCGACCAAACCAAACCCCAGATCCAGCTACGCGTCACTAGAACAAGCGGAGTAAGGAGATGGAGGGATCGAGCGGCGATAATAGTAGTGGTACCAGACGCGGGAGCCGGGCCCGTAGTTCTTAGGGTGCGAGTTCCAGACGTTAGAGTGCCCCATCGCCGCCGCCTTCGCCTTCGCCTTCCGCCGCCGGTGAGAGGTGGGAAACCCTAGGCGCGCGAGGGAGCAGGAGGTGGGGTGGCGCCGGTGCGAGCGGAGGGGAGGCTTATATAGGGAGACGGCGCGATAAAAACCCTAAAATGAGAATGCACGGGTTGAGTTGGGCTGAGTGGGCCTTTTCCGGGCCTAATGGGACTTTAGTTCGGCCGGCCCATAACGAATTTGGGCCTCAGGCTGACTATTATATGTTGTATCCGCACGACTCGTCGTCTGATCGTCTCCTCTGTCGCGAAAAAAAAAATATTCCGTCCTCTCGGCTGCACCATGTCCGCCGGTGCGCCGCGGCCGTCGTCGTCCCGACCCGTACGGTCTCCCCGAACTCTAACCCGAGCAGGCACTCCCGTCCCTGTCTGTGTGTTTCGCCGCCGACGCGTCCTTACGTTTGCTATCGAATGTCTCGTCCCAGGGGAAGGAGAGGGAGGATGGAGCCGACGAGGGCAACCGAAAGGAAGGGGAGGAGGGGGATGCGGAGGGAGACATGGAGATGGACCTCTACGGCGCCTCGGCGGGGTGGGTGGAGGCGCGGACCAACTGCCCCCACCTGTCCTCCATGCCCGCTGCCGACGCCGACGACCTCACGCGCGTGCCCCCGCCCGACTCTCCGTGCTCCAGGTTTTGCTCATCCTCATCCTCCTCCTCAAAACCTAGGTGGTTGAGCGTTGTGTGCTCGGGACGCAAACTGTTAGGGTTCTTTGGTATCCTCAATATTCAATTTTGGGAATGATGACCGCATGATTAGTTTAACAAGTCAAGGATCGTTCTACCTTCACAAGGAGATTCTTGCTTGTAGATTGTGAGTCAAAGTGTTATGATGAACCGTTTACAATGCAGCAATTATTCGTTTGTTTCGGTTAGAAACACAAGTAGGTTGTCAACGGCATTAAAACACGTCTGGATCATGTCAAGAATTTCCCTAGCAACCAAGTAGGCATTCATCATCGGGTTGCGCTGTAGGATGGTGTCGATGGTTTAGTGTCGAACTTACGAATGAATGTTGGGGACTCTCCTTGAGTTAAACCACACAGAAAAAGATTATAGGTTCGGGCCTTCTCTTGAGAGAATAATAACTCTACTCATGTGTTGTTGTATTGACTATGCTTTACAACAAGGAAGAAATCACTAGAACTAGGACTTAATGACTTCTGTCCGTTTATCTTGTTTTGTGTGCATTGTTATTGTCCATGTCCTCTGTTCACCGGCTTTACTCCTTATATAGCGCGTGAAGGGGTGACAGATGTTCCGTATCAAAAGGTGTCTCACCGTTTAATAAAACACGAACGTTCAGTGACCGGTTAAGCTCTAACAATTGTCAGAGACTAATCCTCCTACGTCGCTTTGCAGTTATGTCAGACAGAAGTTTAATACGTGCAGTTATCCCAAAGAATAACAGCACATATTAACAACAGTGTGTATTAAACAAATAAACATAGCGCATAAGTGTCCCTAGTAGATTGGACTCACATATCTGTTGGCTTTGTTAACCATAAGGTGGCCATAGTTGACCTGATTATAGTAAAACTTACAACCATGAAGTGATCGTAGTAAAGCTTACGATCATAAGGTGGTCGTAGAAAATCTTACGACCACTAGGTAGTCGTAGAAATACTTACGACCATATAAGGTGGTCGTAAACTCGGCTAAGGTTCTCCCTTATTAATGGTAAAGGGTATCTTTACGAATAACATGAAGATATTGCTATATATAATAATAATTACAGATAAACAATTTAATTATTAGATCTTCGTCAGATGGATTGCTGAACCTACCTGGAAACATGTTATGATATCTGGTGATCAGACTGGTTGTTGGGATATCTTCGGATTTATTGCACCAATGCCTGCAAGCTGCAAGGTTTGACAAGAGAAGTTTCTTTGCGGTTCCTCATAGCACCTCCAGTACAAGGACCTAGGAAATGTGCTCTTAGTGCCTGGGAATGCAGTTTGCCTCACTAGCCAATCAGGCAACAGGGTGACTTCACACTGGATGGCTCTGCTGCAGATTAGTTAGATTATAATTGAAGGTCAGTTTTTTATTACTCCCTCCGGGTTTTTTTATTTGACGTTTCCACACTCAATTCATTTCTCCAGGACATCATCTATTCACGCACGGAGGAAGTAGAATATTAGATAATAAGAGAACATGGTTGGAGTAATAAGCTATGCACTAGACCTGTCAAGAGGGGTTAGAGAGGCCTGGTAAGTGAGAAAATGTCACTTGTTTAGTCTAACAACTCTGCACATGACTTGCACACCCATAGAGCATAAGAGGGGGTCATTTCTTGCATCTTATATCACTCCATTGGAGCGTATTGTTACGGACAGCTTTGTAGGTATTCAATTCCAGCGGAGGAATAAGCGTCAGGTTGATTTGGGGAGTTCAAACATAGAAGGTTCAGTATAGTACGAGTCAATCCGAGTTGTATTCTCATAGGACTGTTATAGCTAGTTAGCAATCCGGCTCTTGCACTATAAGGCCCTCTTTGTTTAGGCTTTTTGTCTGGCTTAAAAGCAAAAAAGCCTAAGCCTAAACAAAGAGGTGATTTTTTTATCAAGCTTATAAAAAGCTTAAGCCATTTTAAGCCTAAAAGCCATAAGCCAAGGGAGAGATGCTTTTTTTGGCTTTTGCGGAATAGAATATCCATTTGCCACTAAAGTTCACTTAAATTACCCACGAAATGCCATTGTATATAAGGGGAAATCGTTTCGTTTTTTCTCCCTTCCTTCCTCCACTCCACCCCTTTCCTTTTAGGCCAGAGACCCTCCTTCTTCTGCCGCCTCCTCCTCCTCCCATGATCTCGGTGGCGCGAAGTCCGAGTCGGCATTCTTGGCGTCCGTGGGCGGTGCTCCTGCATCCACCTCCATATGCATGGACGACGACGGCGACGAGGACCTGAGGAGGCCAAGGACCGCCCCCTCATGCTCTCCCGCCCCTAGGCCCTCCCCGAGTACTACTACGACCAATCCGGGTCCTCCGCCTCCTTCACCAACTTGTGACGGCCCCCCTCGACCGAATCGCGAACCATTCTGCATGATCCGCTCCTTGTTTGATCTGTACCGTCTCTTGATTAGTTTTTCTGTCTTCTTGTGATCCGGCCGTGCATGATCCAATTGTGTTCTTGCATCGGGGATTTCAAGAAATTTAGGCCTGCATTGTTCATGCGTGACTCGAACAGTTGATTTGGTTTGTAATTCTGTATCTGTGTTCGTGAATCCCTTAATTTGGTTCGAGATTGCATTGGGTTACATCTTGATTTTTGGCCTCTTTGCAAATTCCATACACGTGTGTTGCATCATGTCGGGCATTGTATTCTCTGATTTACGGCATTGTTTCGACAAATGAGTCGAGTGCTCATGCTAAAATTGGACATGTCACCTTAGCATTGTACTTTCTTTCAATAAATGCCCTCATATTGTTGATTGTTAATAACACCTAGCCGTGGTGGCCAATAAATTTTTGCCAAGATGATATGCCCCTTAGTTTCGTGTTGGTTGTTGTTTATTTGCTGAAGTTTGTTCTCTTTGTGTTACGCAACTGTCTTGAACTCTTGATAGTATGGTAGCCTTGAATTTGGCAAGTCGCTACGCAACTTTGTCGCTATGGCTCTTCTCCAATGCTCTTAGCTAAAGCACATGTGGAATGTGGTATGTTTATGACACTGTTGATTTTGATCATTTGGTAAGTACTTGGCTTGGTGAAGTAACTAGAAAACTCAAAAGTTGTTGCTGGAGGACCAGGTACTATGCTTGTTTTCGTTTTTAAATTACCAGATGATCTCACTGCTGTGATTAGGGGTATAAACGGAGCGGATAATTCCCGACCAACTGACCGACCGAATAAATGTGGGTTTGTACGTATCACCATATTTTCAAATCTTATGCAAAAATAAGTTTAAATACATGCTTAACAAGGTCCTTTAAACCCTTAAGGACATTTTAGACCTTTCATCCTTCACACACAACTCAATAAACCAATATCCTACAAAAAACCAGATTACCAAACAACAAAGTTTGGCTTAAAAACTTAGAGGCTTATAAGCTGATTAAGTCAAAAAGCTGGCTTTAAGCTATAAGCCAAAAAGCCTAAGTCTAAACAAAGAGGGCCTAAAAAGAGTCGAAGGGTCTGTAATTGAACAAGCATTATGAATCAATACAAAATAGCTTCTTCCAAGTTCTTCCTTTTTGCTGTCTAGTTCTGGCTTCCCATCCATATAATCTCCGTTCTAGTTCCAGCGGATCTTCGGTACCTATCAACTTGGTATCAGATTCGCCGATTCCACCCACCATGCCACCCAAGACTGATTCCGCACCTGACGCACGGCTCGATGGATTGGAACCCGCACAAACGGAACTCCTCCAGGCAATCTCCAACCTACAGGCTATGAACGATCAACGACTTCGTGATCAACAGCAGACTACCGACCAACGCTTCGACAGTTTAGCCATAGAGATGCGCCAGATGTTTGCCGCCCTGCGAGTCTCTCCGGCGATGCCAGCCACGGCTAACCCAGCCGCCCAGATTCCTGTCGCATCCAACGGAGCAGGTCTCCTGTCGTTTCCTGCCTCGCCCGAAGACACATCAGGGACAATAGCCGACAACCGGTTTCCATCGACCACTCGGTTCGACGTTCATTAGACCCAGGGCGGCCGGGAGCGACGCTGGAGTCTCGGAGATGAATTTGCGGATCACCCAGGGTACCGAACTCGCCATGATACCCCTCGGACACAGCTGGATCGACCACCTCTTCCACGCCTGGAACTTCCCATATACGATGGTTCAGTCGACCCGATCACCTGGCTGACTAAATGCGATCAGTATTTCCGCGCATATCAAATCCCTGAGGATGATAAAGTCTGGATGGCTGCCTTTCACCTCTCAGAAGTAGCTCACTCTTGGTTCTATCAGTTAGAACGCGATGAGGGACAGATCCCCTGGGCAGTATTCAAACATTATTGCTCGATGCGTTTTGGTCCAGCAATTCGCACTAATACGTTGGGAGCTATCAAACATCTGCAGCAAACCGGAACCTTGGCGCAATATCAGCAGGAATTCACGGACCTCTTGTGTCATACCGTCGGTTTGTCAAGGACACACCAAGCGAGTTATTTACCGCCGGTCTTTCGGAACCGATTCGCACACATGGAGTTAGTAGGACCTACATCCCTGCAACAAGCACTGAACTTGGCACGCGCCTATGAGCGCCTCCACCCTACTGTAGCAATTACGGCAACAGCGAGTCAGCCAACTGCTACCACTCGAACGATGGTCCACGTCGGGCTGCCGCCACCACCTCGCCTCCCGCCAGCTTCACTGGTACCATCATCGATACCGCCCCATGGCCCGGTGACCTCCGAAACACGTCTGAGAGTTTTTTTTGCCGTCCCACGTGAGAAGGTGGCCGTCGACAACGTGGTTTATGTTTCAATTGTGACGAGCAGTTCGTGAGGAGCCATCGCTGCAAACGGTTGTTTTGGCTGGAACCCAAAGTCGACCACAGCCCTGAGGATGCATTGGCGGACTCCATATCAGAGGAACTGGAACTGGAAATCTCATTGCTTGCAGTTACTGGTATCTGCACAGCCCAAACAATGCAATTATCAGTCCGTGTAGGCGCATTCGAGGGCATTGCCCTGTTCGACACAGGCTCTACTCACAATTTCCTCAACACGTCTTGTTTGGCTGCCGTCAACCTCCCCGTCCAACCACAGAGCGGACTCCGCGTCAAGGTAGTTAATGGCGACAAGTTAGCTTGTGCCGGTATTTGCCCACAGACACCCATGACAATTGTGCCTTCCGAGTTTGCCGTCAATTTCTATATCATACCATTGTCAGGATTCGACGTCATTCTAGGAATGCAATGGCTGAGTACGTTGGGGCCGGTTTTGTGGAACTTCGCCCAAATGCAGTTTTCCTATTGGGAGCACAATACACGGATCACCTGGACGGGACTACACCACCAACCATTGTCAGCAGCTACGTTACACGCTACCAGTAGCGACGATTTGTTGACACCACTGCTGGTAGCGTTCGAGCATCATTTTTCCGCGCCGACAGGACTGCCCCCGGCCCGATCATGCGATCATTGCATAAGCCTCATTGCTAATGCGCCCGCAATCGCGGTGCGTCCTTACCGATATGCTCATATCCAAAAAGACGAGATTGAATGCCAGTGCGCTACAATGCTTGCCCAAGGGATCATTCGACCAAGTTCGTCGCAATTCTCGTCCCCGGTTCTTCTCATTCGTAAGAAAGACGCATCGTGGCGTTTTTGTGTGGATTACCGGGCACTCAACGAACACACCATCAAGGATAAATTTCCCATTCCGCATGTGGATGAACTCTTGGATGAATTGGAAGGTGCCTATTACTTCCAAGTTAGACTTGCGGTCCGGCTATCATCAAATCCGCATGTTCCCAGATGATGTGCTGAAAACAGCGTTCCGGACACACCACAACCATTGAGTTTCTGGTTCTTCCTTTTGGCACATGCAATGCCCCCTCTACTTTTCAATCAATGATGAATTCTATACTGCAGCCTTTTCTATGTCGATTTGTGCTCGTATTCTTCGACGATATTCTGATTTATAGCCGAACATGGACGGAGCATCTTCATCACATTCATCAGGTATTGCAGATGCTCACTGATCATCAGCTTTTCCTGCACAAGAAGAAATGTACGTTTGGTCAAACGCAAATTTCATATTTGGGGCATGTCATCTCTGCCGCTGGGGTAGCGATGGATCAGGAGAAAGTTTCGGTCGTCCTCGATTGGCCGCAGCCTCGCACAGTTCGCAGTTTGCGTGGATTCTTGGGACTGACCGGATATTATCGCAAATTTATCCAAGATTTTGGCCAGGTGGCAGCGCCTCTTACCAGACTACTCTGCAAAGAAAGTTTTCGATGGTCGGATGAGGCGTTGATCGCTTTTGACACTCTGAAAAAAAAACCATAGCATCGGCACCGGTCCTTCAACTCCCTGATATCACCAAAGATTTTGTGCTTGATTGCGATGCGTCAGGAGTCGCATTTGGCACCATCTTGCATCAGGGTGGTTGGCCTATCGCATTTTTTAACAAATCGGTGGCTCCTCATCAGGCTAAACTCCCAGCGTATGAACGGGAACTTATTGACTTGGTGTTCGCTATCCGACACTAGAGGCCTGACATCTGGGGTCGCAAGTTTCGTGTCAGGACGGATCACTATAGTCTCAAACATTTGTTGGATCGAAGGTTGACAACAGTGACGCAACATCAGTGGATTTCGAAACTCCTCAGCTATGATTTTGCAGTTGATTACAAACCGGGCAAGGATAACATTGTTGCAGATGCACTCTCTCGTCAGCATGAAGACATTACCTTGCATGCTCTGTCGTCTACCGAGTTTGCATATTATGATGATTTGCGTTGTCAACTCAAATCTCAGGCTTCCTGGACTGCCAAGTACAACGACTAGACTGCTGGTTCGTTATCAGTTGAATGGGAATTTCTGGATGGATTGCTGTTGTGTCGACGACGTATCTTTATTCCAGCTGATTTTCTCGGCATTCAACAGATCTTTTATGTTGCTCATTCGGTCGGTCATGAAGGTATCACTAAGACATGGCATCGTATTCAGGCAAGTTTTTACATTCCCGGCGGACGACATTTGCTTCAAGAGTTTATTTGTGCTTGTGTTACTTGCCAGAAGCACAAATCATCACAATTACATCCTATTTGGTTTGCTCCAAATTTCACGGTGCCTCATCGTGTTTGGGCCGATATTAGCATGGATTTCATCGAGGGTTTGCCCAAAGTCGCTACTAAGACGGTCATCATGATCGTAGTTGATAGATTTTCAAAGTACGCTCATTTTCTTACATTGAGTCAGCCCTTCACAGCTCAGTCTGTCGCACAAGTGTTTTTCAATGGTATTGTAAGGTTGCATGGGTTTCCAGAATCGATTGTTAGTGATCGTGACAAGATTTTCACTTGCCAATTCTGGAAAGATCTTTTCCGATTAGCCGGTGTTAAGTTTCACATGAGTACAGCATATTATCCACAATCGGATGGGCAAACTGAGGTGGTCAACCGAACAATTGAAATGTATCTTCGTTGTTTATGTGGAGATCGAGTGAGATCATGGCCAACATGGTTGGCTTGGGCTGAATTCTACTACAATACATCATATCGTTTTGCTCTTAAATCTACTCCTTTCGAAGTGGTTTATGGGCGGCAACCTCCTCCATTGGTCCCTCATAAAGATGGCACAGCCGTAGCTTCGGAAGTTCAACAGTTAATAGCAGACCGAGATGAATTTCTACAGGAGATTCGTTTACTGTTGCTGCAATCTCAACAACACATGAAAAGTTTGGCGGATAATAAACGACATGAACTACACTTTCAAGAGGGAGATTGGGTTTGGCTCCGGTTGCATCAGCGACAAATCTCTTCTATTGCTCCGGGTCTTAATAGCAAATTGCGTCCCCGTTTTTTCGGTCCATATCGTGTTGTTTCCAAAATTGGTCCAGTTGCATATCGGTTGCAACTTCCTGAACAGGCTGGCATCCATAATGTTTTTCATGTTTCTAATCTCAAACCATTTGTTGGTGTTCCTCCTGGACAGGTTCCGGAATTACCTCCATTACATCATGGCGGTGTGCAAATACAACCTGAGAGTATCGTTCACGCACGGCTTAATCGGGGTGTGTGGGAATTACGAGTCAAATGGAAGACCGATGCTACAGCTGACGCCGACGAGACTTGGATAACCAGAGAGGATTTTCAACAAGAATTTCCGGATTACCAGCTTGAGGACAAGCTGTTTCAAAATTTGGGGGGAAATGTTACAGACAGCTTTGTAGGTATTCAATTCCAGCGGAGGAATAAGTGTCAGGTTGATTTGGGGAGTTCAAACATAGAAGGTTCAGTATAGTACAAGTCTTCCAAGTTCTTCCTTCTTGCTGTCTAGTTCTGGCTTCCCATCCATATAATCTCCGTTCTAGTTCCAGTGGATCTTCGGTACCTATCACATATATTCCAGAGATGAGTAGAATATTGTTGTAACAAATCTCAAGATTATATATGTAAATGTGAGTGACTCATTTCTCCTTGAGTCAGCATCTTGACTCATATGGAGCTATTATCCTTTCATAAAACAAATTGATATGAGATTGCTCTGTTCATTCACGATCTTCTCAATACACAAACCACTCCCAAATGTGGGATATGGTTAGGTTCTATGGATTTTGAAGATACTATTTTGTACTTTCTACCATGATAAGTTTTAAATTTGAGGTACTTTAGATAGCCTTATCTAAGTTTTCTTATGAGCATTTCTCATGCAGATGTTATCACCCTGCTGAAAACTGGCTATGCTTGATCTGCAAAGATGTGCTGTGCAGTCGTTTTATCAACAAACATATGCTGTGCCATTATCAAGAAACGGGGCATTGTCTTGCCCTGAGCTTCAGGTAAATTGTTGAGACTGCTTTCTATTGACTTTCTCTTTGATCACACAGAATGGTGTCGGTACGCTGGGTTTTAAATCTGTCAGACATCTATTGTCATTTGAAGTGATAGATTTGACTATGCACGTTGGCCCACCAATAAGCATTTACTATTGAGCTGTGCTGGTTTATCCGGTTATCCCTACAGACATGGATTCTTAAAAGAAATACAAAATATTCAGCGTTAGCCAATACTTTGCTACTCTGGTTTGACAGGTGGAACCACTGGTCTGACCGGTGGACCACTGGCTTCAATATCTGTTCATCTAGAATTCCATTACAATGCTAAATGCAGCCTATTTCTGGTAGCTACCTTTCAAGCGATCACTAATTGAATGCATGGTCATTTGCTGTTGAGCTGATCTAGCTTTAGCTAATGAACAGTGGGACGATTGATTCATTTGAGCCTTGATTGCTACAGAGAATGAAATAGAAAGGAACGCTCTATACTTTGCTGCATAACTGCATCATTGGTCAAAGATATGATTTTCAAATCTCTAACAATGAACCAAGCTATAAACATTATACAGAAGGACAATGATAACAGAAAATTGTATCAAATCTAAGATTGGTATCTTCGTATTATTTTATTTTATGTTGTTAAACTCTAAATCATATGCTGCCGTTCCCTTGTCTTGTATATCTGACTATAATGTCTCTGCTGTCATAATCAAGCAGTGCTACTATGTTGTAGCATGTTCACATGATTTGGTTGGTGTTACAGAGCATTGTGTATGTATTTTTTGCAGTGATCTGTCAGTCTGGTGTTTTGCCTGCGATTCGTACCTAGACGTTCAATGCATTTTAGAACTGCGCCCAGTTTATGAAGTAGCACATCTGTTGAAATTTGGACAGCGGCCCCCTTTTCGGTCACTTGAAGTACTGAATTTGAGCAGTGGACAAAACGGAAGTTCATCATCAAGATCCTAATGCTCTATATTCTGTCATGATGCTTCAAACAGATCAAGACAGACAGTAATCTACTATGAGAGGTGGCACTTGTCAAACTTTAGTACAATATAAGTCAGATGAATGATCCTGTTTTCTTCCTCATTACTTTGGTTACTACATGTTAACAATTCAAAGCTTCGTTAGATAGCCCTTGTGACATAGTTTGTTGTGTTGGGCGTGAAGCAAAACGACAAGTGTAAAAGTCTATTCACCTTTCAAGTTGATAAAGCAATTATAATTGCCTTGATATTGACATCCAGAAAAGTATTCAACTGCGAATATCTTTGGCTCCAGTGACTGATGTACTTTAGCTTATCCACTGAAAGGCTTGAAAGTTGAAAGTTTAGGTATGTGTCATGTGACTTTAGGGTCTGTGGTAGGACTTAGGCTCATCAATCTCTAATAGGGCATTATTTGTACTTCTATATGCAGTATTTAAAGTCAGCCTGACAGCTTGTCTATCCTCTAAGGAGCTCATGGAGGGGTCCTCTCCTCTCTCCTCTACTGTACAGAAGAAAAATAAAAACATGCAAGCTATCTAGTTGGGAAATAAACAATCGGTATCGCACTCCAGGGCATGAGCTTGAGGAACTTATTGTTTATAGTTCAAATGTGATCTAGTTCATTGTCTCTAGATTTAGAAGTTCATGTGAGGGAAATGCATGCACATTTTCTATTGCACATTTGCACTGCAGGGGATCTGCTTCCGATACTTCTAGAACCAACTAAGCACTTTGTGATAAGCAAGCTAGGAAACTCGATGCATCTGCAAAATAAACCAACACTGTTAAAGTGATGTGCTTCTGGGAGGATAAATACTGACATGAAAGCTGTCGCATGGTTTTTTTGCAAAATGAGAGATATACTCATTCTTTGAGTTAGTGTGATGTTGTCTTTTATTCCTTAGGTTGATAGTGATGTCAATTTACCAGTTGCCTAACATTGTCTGTCCAATCAGATGTAAAAAATTATCTGCTCTTTCGTTGTCACTCGCGTGCTTGGCAAGACTTGGTGGATGGTCATGCCAAGTGTAGTGCTTGTTTGATCGTTATTATGATTGATCTATGCTATGTACTTTCAAATCTCACTGATATTCATGTAACAATCTGGTCTAAAATCCGCTTAATGTCTAGCGTATCTATAGGGTGGAATCGTGCATATATAGCACCTCACTTACAATTTCATCATGCTTCGTATAAAAGAATTAACCCGGAGGTGCTACGTTTGGACCTAACAGGCATTATATACTACTACAACTCACTTTAGATAAGTAATGTAAGACTAATCCTACCATCACAACTCCACGTGGGCCGCACTACGAACAGATTAGGGTATTACACTCACCCTCTCTTAAGGGCTGACTCCATCAGCAGCACACCGTATACACAGCAGAACTCCCAGAACTACCCCTCGGTACAACCTTCGTGTCATGGGTACCCGCTAATGGGCCTACACGCACACATACATGTGCAGCGAGTGTTGATGTTCTGATATCATCTATAACACCTATGCCTAAAATCCACACAAGCCTAGGCCACCCATGTGGCTGGCCCGTGCATGTATAATACCTCACTTACACTTTCATCCTCGCTTCGTATAAAAGAGTTAACCTGGAGGTACGACGTTTAGACCCAGCAGTCATTATATACTACTAAAACTCACTTTAGACAAACAATGTTGGACTAATCACACTATCGCAACTCCACATGGGCTGCAGTATGAACGGGCTGGGGTACTACAATTCCTCGCTCCAAACCGTTGGTAGCCATTCTTTAAAAAAAAACAAAGAGCAAATTCCTTATCTGCCACTGGAAGTTGGCTGGATCGCTAAAATACCATCACGAAATTGTTTCTCTTTATTGCCATCGGATCTCAACTTCCATCCTTTTTTTCCACTCCCATCGGTCCACCATGAGTTTACTAACAAATTGTGCATGAAAAGACTTATCTGTCCTTCTTGCTCTTTCATCTTCTTCTTCATCCCTCCTCTCTCTCCCTGTCTCTCACCTCTCTCCCCACTGATGAGTGTTAGAGGCAACGGTGACGCACTAAGGTCGACGAGCTCGGTTATGCTGACATCGCCGCGGTGCATCTTCCCAAACGCCGGTGAACAGTGCATCTTCCCAAACGCCGGTGAACGCCACGGTGCCGCCCTGCATCTTCCCAAATGCCAACGCCGCTGTGGTGCACCTCCACAGCCATGGCCTTCACCACCAACACCTACCTATGAGCGTACACGGCCTTTGTCCCATCTCCTCTGTACGGCGGCACAACTGCAACGCGGACGACCAGATTCGATGGCGGTGGGGTTGTGGATGGCCGAGTCCGGTGGTTGTCAAGTTGGGGACGCCGGATCTAGTGCCGATAGCGGCATCGACCTTGGGAGGTGGTGACAAGAATGGCGAGTCACCGGAGGCGAAGACGAAGCGACGATGAAGCGAGGCAAGGCGGCGTGGTCGGGAGAGCAAGACGGCAGGCGGTGGCAGGCCTTGAGGAGGCGGCCTTGAGTCGGAGAGAGGCGGTGTTGAGGCAACTAGGGTGGCGGGTAGAGGGGGAGGGTAAAGGCAGGTGGCTAGGGCTAGAGTTGGCGGATGGGCTATCTTGGTGGGCGACCACACCAAGACGCAAGATCAGAGTCTCAGAGGCCTAGCCTAGGCATGGCACGGCGGCCCGTGCCGTGCTTAGGCCGCTACCCTAGCATGGTGGGCTGGTCCAGCATGGCACGAACAGTGTCAACCCGTGCCAGGCAAGAACAATGTCATGCCTTACACGAGCCCGGCAAGCCCAACACGGCCCATCTGGCCCAAGCGCTGGAGGCAGAGCCGGGAGACCAAGAGGATCGGGTAGGCCGACGCCGGCGTGGAGGAAGGTGCCGGCGGTCGGTGTGGAGAGAGAAGAAGGATGAGAGTTGTAGTCTGGAGAGGAGAGGAGGTGAGGCGCGGTGTGGCGCCGGCGCTGAGGGAGGAGAGCAGTAGTTCGGGAGTATAGGAGGTCGAGAGCCAGGAGGCGAGGCAGTATGAGCATGCGGCGCCGGTGTTGAGGGAAGAGAGACCGTGAGGAGGCACCCCACCCGAGGAGGAGGTGAGGCCTTGAGGAGGCAACATGGAGGAGGCGCGGGGGAGGCCGGGAGGAGAGGAGGCGAGGTGGTGTGGGCGTCTGGCCGAGGAGAGGCCAGTGAGGAGGCGGCAGTCTTGAGGAGGTGAGGCCGTGAGGAAGGGCGCACAGTAGGCCTAGGTTACCACCGCACTAGCTAGCAGCGACCAGGAGAGGAAGAAGACGGGTGGATAGCCAGACAGGCTTTACGCAGGCTTGGCATGGCACAGTGTAGGATCAAGGATAACCGACTAGAGGGGGGTGAATAGGAGGTTTTAAAAACTTTTCGACTAATTAACAATTTAAGACAATTATAGACTAAGTCTAAACTAGATACAATTCTAGCTAAGCAATTCTACACAAGAAGATTGCTAGAAATATAAATGTGAAAGTAGTAAAGACAAGAATAAACCACAAAAGAGACAATGAAGTTTTTCCCGTAGTATCGAAGACTTGCCGGTCTTCACTAGTCCACGTTGAGAAAGCTTGAACTAATCAAGTCGGCTCCACAAATTAAGCCTTCCCTCTTGATCACTATCGTTGCTCTTCCTCCGCTCCGGAGATGGTGAGCACGCAACCACTTCACAATCTTGGCCCCGGGCCTCTTTGCAATCTTCTTGAAGAGATCACAGTGCGAACTCCCACCAAGCCGTCTAGTGTTGGCAAACACCAAGAGTAATGAACCACAATCTTCGCTTGACGGCAATCAAGTGCTAAGGATCAATCTAGAATGAATGCACTTGAATTTAGCTCAACCACCTCACAATGAATGCAATAAGTGTATTGGAGGTGTAGAGAGAATACTCTAAGCTCAAAGATGCTAAGTGAAGTCTCTCTCTTTGTCCTTGAGCTGGTGGAGGGTATTTATACCCCCCACAAACAAATACAACCATTGGAGACAAAATACAGAAAGTTTCAGGACGAGTGATAGTACCATCGTTCAATGGTCGGTACTACCGCACCTTCCCAAAATGCACAGTAACGGCTAGCTCAGACGCATTAACTGCCTCTGAAAGAGCCGTTGAAAATTTGGCGCGGTACTACCGCCATTGATCATGCGGTAGTTCCGTTGACCGGTCATACCAAAATATAAGAGCGATACTACCGCTTTGCTTTGAGGTCCAAAACAAGCACTCACTGGAAATAACGTACCGCTTACTAAATTTCGGTTACACCGGGTTGCGGTGGTTCCGCCAAGGAAATGCGGCACTACTGCGACGCGATAGTTCCGCCACAAAACTTTGGTACTACCGCACCTCAAGGTTAGCAACCAAGCACAAAGAGGTGTCACTCTGGAAACACATGTACCGCCAACTAATCTTCGGTCCGACCGGGTTGCGGTAGTACCGTACCACTATCCCGGTCATACCGCTGTATGGTAGTACCGCCAACAATACGTCGGTACTACCGATCTTCCTGATAAATGCATAGTTGGCTTCCAAAACAAACTCTAAGTGCATGCATGATCCTATATTGATCCAATTGGCACAAGAACATACTATGAAGCTACTAGTTATGATCCCTCTTAATAGTACGACATTTAACCTAAAATCCGGTCATTCATCCTTTTCTCCTAAGACTGGTAAATGTAAAAAGGATCCTAGTCTACTTGTACCTTGTCTTTGAACCATATTGATCTTCATGTTGACTTTTAGCATGTATCTCCAGGTTGTCATATTTATCACTGGGACTTAACCTTGTAAATACTCAATAAACATGTTAGTCCCATACTCACATATTGTCATTAATTACCAAAACAATTTTTAGGAGCCTAGATGCTTTCACACGGGCCGACTAAAATACTACCGTTGGGAGTTTTTGCCCATTTTTTTTTTACCAATTTTGACCATTTGGGTCTTCAAAAATAGGGGGAAAAATCCCGATATTTTTCCTATAAATAGCCACCATACCCCCCCCCCTCATTTAGAACCCTCCATTTCTCATTATCTCTTTGAAATTATGTTGTGCAAATTCAAATTTGTGTTGAGCTAATTTGGCAAAATTCCAAAAAATTGTGCCAAATTTTGGAAAAATTCTATTTTTGGCAACAGGTCAGCAAAATGGGTACAATACTATTTTTTGCATACTTTTATTGTTAGTGCTTGTTATGCTAAGATGAAAGTAATAATAGTGTTAGTTTCGATTTTGTAGTTTTCGTTATGGACAATCCTTACGACAGCTTTGCTCTTGGTGATTATGAACTTTCACCGGAGGAAACTGCATCCATGGAGGCAACTATGGTTGCCTCTAGCCAACCGAAAGGGCAAGACGTAGTTCCGTCATCAGGCTCCACGTCAACCGGTTCAAAGAGGTCGAGACCATCTACATCGGGAGTGTAGGAGCATTTCGACCGGACAACCGAGCAAGGCGAACAGGGAAATGAGGTACCATATGCTATTTGCAAAATTTATCTCAATGAATTGTCTGCAAGGTCTACAAGTGGAATAGGGCACTTGCTTAGATATGCTACAAGATGTCGAACTAAGCAAGGATTGGTGATGAGGCAGACGCAGCTCCAGTACAACCTCGATCGTATGGTACGTAGCTGGGACTACGATCCTGAGGTTGCCTCTCAATCTCTCTGTCGTTTAGTTGCTTTTGAGGATTTACCGTTAGGGTTTGGGGAGTCTACTATTTTCCAAACTTACATTAGGACTGTGCATAATCTTATATTTTCGTCCATTTCTAGACAGACAACAACTAGGAATCTAGTAAAATACTACAATGAACACTATAAAGGAACTATTTAGTATGTGCACATTTTTGGTGGCCCTGACCTCGGATATATGGAGTGGTTGGGCTAGGAAGGATTATCTTAGTATAGTTGCTCATTATGTTAATGACGACTGGGTAATGAAGAAAAGAATTATAGGTTTGAAATTAATTGATGTATCACACACAGGTGAGAATATTGCGGACTGTATTATCAAAGTTGTGGAAGACTTTGATCTTACAAACAAAATATTCTCAATTACTTTAGACAACGCCGCTTCGAACTCTATGGCCATGGATATTCTTACTCTAGTGTTGAGTACATACGCCGATTCCTTCTTGCTACATCAACGATGCGCTTGTCATATTATTAATCTTATAGTCAAATGTGGTTTAAAGAGGCTGAATCCGTATATTTAAGCTTTTTGCGATGCGGTTTCTTTCTTGAATAATTCTAACGTAAGAATAGCACAATATAAAAACTTCTGTAGGGCGATGGGTGTACGTCTAAAAAAGTTCGGTTTGGATATGGAGGTAAGATGGAACTCTACTTACCTAATGTTTAAGAGTCTTATACTATATAAGAGCATTTTTTTTATTCAAACGTATTATCATAGCATTGACGGTAGTGTACTATTGACTGAGCAACATTGGTTCGTTGCTGAGAAAATAGTGTCGTTTTTAGAGAAAAAAAATTATGAGGCCACTGTTGCTTTGTCCGCTGTCTACTATCCAACATCTTCTATCATTGTGCATAGTATTTTACAGATTGCTACTCAATTGAAAATATACGAAAATGACTTAGTTTTACATGAGGCTGTTGTTGCTATGAAAACTAAATACCTTAAATATTGGAGAGAAATCCCTTACCTATATGCATTTGCATTTCTTTTAAATCCTAGAGGTAAAATCGATGCATTTGGTAGTGTACTTGCTGTTCTTAGTGATGCTACAGGGCTAAACTATACTAACTATTTTGCAGAAGTTCGTTCTCGGTTATACAAGGTTTACCAAAGGTATGAACATAGTTCCAGAGAGTCCGCTCGCAACGACCTCCAATAGCCCCCGCCTCAAGTAGCAAGACAAATATGTGGGGCAAGATCTTCAGTGGCTCTTCCTCCAGGTCCAAGTCTTATTCTTCTACACCACCGCCTGCTCAGCCAAGATCCACAAGGAGACGAGATATCCACCTATCTGGACAGCGATATGGTGGATTTCAACTCAAAAGACTTCGAATTTTTTCAATGGTGGTAAGCACATAAGTTAACATATTTCGTGCTATCCATACTTGCACGTGATGTCTTAATTGTTCCT
The DNA here is from genome assembly GCA_036346405.1 of Phyllostachys edulis. Taxonomy (NCBI): domain Eukaryota; kingdom Viridiplantae; phylum Streptophyta; class Magnoliopsida; order Poales; family Poaceae; genus Phyllostachys; species Phyllostachys edulis. The sequence goes on from CM070567.1 coordinate 17,862,985, forward strand.
GTCTCGACGGTTTCCTCCGAGTCTGGTTTCAGTCTTTCTAGAAGAATATTGGAGGAGAGAAGAACAAGTCTCACAAGAGAGATGGTGGACATATTTCTAATTGTGAAGGACTAGGAACAAGCTGATTCACAAACACAACACTCTGTGGAAAATCCAGAGTTGTCGAAGGTGTTCGAAAATCTGTACTTAGACAATGACACGTAGAACAAAGGTGTATCATGTGTGTAGAGCTATAGGCTATATTCTTTTTTCTTTGCCAATGTTTTCTCATTTTGAGTTTTTACTTGACGAAGGTTTTAACGAGACAGCCAGTTAAACATTAATAAAGCGCTTTATTATATTTTCAATATGATTGTCTCATTTTTTTTTCAATTTTCATATCCATTTCTAAATTCTACACATTTTCTGATTTTTTTTTGGATTTTTTCGGGCCTAATGGACTAAATGGGCCGGTCTTGGTCCAGCGGGCCAAACAGGCTTGTGTCGACCCAGCACAACAAGAACAGACGACGAGTCATGCCTGAGCCGCCTCCTCGGCACGTGGGCCAGCACGACACGGCTCATCTAACAGCCGGGCCAGGATGGGCCGTGCCTAGATGGGCCGAGCCGGCTCGTGCCCATGCGGGGCCGCCCATTTGGCCATCTCTAGCTAGGGCATGAAGAAGAAGAGTGAGGAGGAAGAAGATAAGGAAGAGGAATGGTGAGATGGGTATTTTGACAACTATTTAGTGGTTAACAGTGGTGGCTGGACCTGACGAGGCTAATGGCATTGGCAAATAAGGAATCAAAGTTGAGATAGAGTGGCAATGAAGGAAGAGGTTTTTCGATGGCATATCAGGGATATGCCCAACTTCTAATAGCAAATAAGGAATTTTCTCAAAAACAAACTGTTGGTAGCTAACTCGGCTGAACTGAGATGCTAATATGGTACTACTCTAGATTTGTTTACTGCTTTTGTTTTACTGCTATATCATGTAGAAACATTCTAGTTATATACTTTATTTTGATTGTTTTTTAAACGTACTGTTATATGTTGATGTTGAGGCTACACAAAAAAAAGAAAATAATTTTCTTTATATATTATTTTCTTGTCTGGGAATTTTGTTGATAACTAGATATACCTTTTGGCCATCATTCATTTCCAGTCAGATCTGTAAGACTGTAAATCATATTAAGGTTAAAAAATTGAACTAGGACCTAAAGAGAGTTTTAAACTTGTTTAGTGTTCGTTTCCTCGACCCCAACAAAAAATTTGTTTAGGTTTTTCACACCCTTCCGTAAATTCTACTCCCTTCAGCCACACCTTATCTGATCGTGGTAGTGGTTGAATATATAGTGCTAATAAACTTCAAAAGCTGTCTGAGCATCAAAAAGAAAAGGTGCCACTTGCTGCCTTTATCTTGTGAGATATGGTACTTGTTCTTCACGGCGGGATCAAACTTACCTGTTGCTTATATGGTTGCTGAGATGCTCCATAGTACTTGATCATGCGGGGCAAGTGTGCATTCAGTAGTTGGTATTGGGATTCGCATTCGTCATCTTCGAGGATTGCTTAGGGCACTTACCAAAAGCCTCCAAGTGTTTGGTCAGATGTCCATATCAAATAACATAGCAAATGCTGCCATTATGCACTGAAGACGCCAATTCACCGGTGAGTATCCATGTCAATGGAAGCAGATCCTCTGACTTCCGGTTGAACAGGTACGACATGCCGGTTAAGGCGGCTACAGTAAACAGCAAACTGGCAGTACACAGTTCAAGATCAGTTGGAGTTGATTCGGTGGAGCCTAGGCAAAGTGAACGCATTAAGAGGCAGCAGTCCAGTGACGAGTGTTTTATTAACTTAAGATAACTTATGCAAAAAAATATAATAATAATAATAATTGGAGGGGAACCAAATAATGTTGTTTTTGTATTAAAGAGGAAACAATTCAACACATTTTTATTGACTGCCTCTTTGCACGTCTTGCATGGTAGACTGTTCAATGTGTGTTTAATTTATCTCCTCCTGTGAATATAGCAAATTTGTTTGGAAATTGGTTAGTTGGTATTCCAAAAAATTTAAAGTCACAACTCCTAGTGGAAGTTAGTACCTTATGTTGATCTATTTGGCTATATCGGAACGAGGTTGTTTTTTATAAAAACATGATCAGTAATTCCTTGCAGGTTATCTTTTTGAGTGGGCACTGGCTGAGTGGTTGGATAAATCTGTAGAAATCAGCCCAGAAAGAGGCTATATTGACTGAAAGCGCCAGATCGGAGTTTTATGGCGAAGCAAATCTTAAACTTTCACGGGTGACGGTTTAGTCACAGGGTTAGTAATGATCGAGTTTACATTTCAGTCGTCTTTTGGTTGTAAGGATTCAAGCCACTGTTAACTATCTTTGGTAATTTTGGTATTTTAACTTTTAAATAAAATAGACTATGTGCATCTTTGATCATGAGAGTTTTGTCACTTCTCTCGTCTAAAAAAATTCCAGGTTGTTTATGCCGTTTGAATGGAACGGCGGAGGATTTGAACCCCTCATAGATACATACACGCGTGCCTCCCATTCCAGCGATTTCACTTTGTTGGGTCATATCTGGGTTGATATCATGTCAGTTTCATGCCAGTGCACGTTGGAGCGCATTGCATACGGTTTGGGCCAATTATGCAGAAGAACATATTCAAGTGTCATTTTTAGGTCAAGAAAAAGGTTGTCCATTTTGACTAGCTTTGAACAAGCCCCTACCATTGTCTTGTTAAGCACTCAGAGCAGATCCAATGCAGTGTGATTGAGAGAGAGAGAGATTGATAGCTGCAGCATCAATCATGCATCTAGTGTTGCAGCATCAATCATGCATCTAGTGTTTTTGCTGTAAGCTTTGGGACCATTGGTGCCTATGACAAGTTGGAAAAGTCTAGTGTGCTCCCTTGCTACGTGTCAATATGGGTATCCTTCTCTGTGTGTGATATGTGGATCTCTGTGACATGGGCAGATAGGCTGATGGACTTGTAATCACACTTGCCTGCTGACGAATTTTTTTTATTAATTAACCTTTTTTTTGAATTTTATTTGAAAGTTAACCTCCGACGCACTTTATTTCTAATTCTAGTTCCTTTGATCACGCCATCGTTAAGTGGCGTGATAAAATCATGTCGCGTCGGTAATTTCTGTCAAACTCTTGTCACGCCACCTGGAAGTGGCGTAAAATAAGATATTGATCACGTCACAACTAGTGGTGTGACAAAAAGTGCTATTTTGAGGATTTATTCTGGCGCGTAGAATTAAAAATAAAGTGCGCCGAGAGTTAATTTTAAAATAAAATTCAAAAAAAAGTTAATTAATAAAATAAAAAAAGCACACGCCACGGAGAGAACGACCCAATAAATAAAAACAAAGGGAATATGCAAGTTCATCTGGTTTCTCGAAAATCAAATGGCATTAAGCTGTTAAAACTGCTCGTCGTTGTGCGAGAGGTGACATGTTGCACTCGCACATAGGGCGAGATGGGGCTTTGGGGGTTAACAAAAAGTACTTATTGCCATTATTATTTTGTGTGTAAAGGTTTTTTTGTGGCCTATGATGGATAAACAAACATGTTTGCACGATCGCGGTAGTGGATGGTTGGATCATGGGCGGTGGATCAGCACGAATTGGCGTACGTATGATATCTTTGTTTTATGTCTTGAAGAGGAATATTTTTCACCCGATCATTGAAGTGGTTTTGTTGAATGATGCTGTGCCCCTAGTGTCCTAGTAATCTGCACTAGTGTAAAGCCACTTTCTGTGTTGGGCATGTTAGGGTTATGCTAGATGTAATATGTGATGTCTATGATGATGTCCACCTTACTTTCAGTCGGCCAATAAAATTAGTTGTGTGTGGAGAGCCCCCAATTAAAGTAATGTGCTTGTAGAGGCATGTAACAAAAAAAAGTAATCCATGTCATGTGTTTTGTCTTCTGAAATTGTAACACTTTCTAAGAATATATGACTTTGAGGAACAATTCAAGAAACTAAGTGTAGAGGAACGTACAAACCTTCCATGGTTGAAATGAGTTGAAGATATTCGATGAGAACTCCTTGACTCCTTGTGCGTTAATTTTAGTTCTATATGCTGTCTGTTCTGTTGTATAGTTTTTCTTCCAACATGTACCTGATATTGTACTAGATAGCCGAAAATCTGAAGTTTTTTATGTGAGAATAAAATGTTTAAGGTGAACGAAAAATCCAACAAATTGGGCTAGTTTGGTCAAACATAACTCGCTAAACACAATCAATAGAAATGCTAATAGCTTCACCAATGTTCAGATAAGATATGAGTCATGGATCACGATAGCTAGTCTCAACCCAGTTTTTTGATAGGCAAAATTGGCTACAGCACCAAACTTTTGTATCATTGACGGTAAGAAACCGAAAAATTATGTCTTTGCGCTAGAACACTATAATTTTGCATCACTTTGCTGTGAGACATTTAGACTATTAAAATAATATATTCAGCTAGTTTGGAGAGAGAAATAGTTTAAAATGACTTGAGTGCCCTTTTGTTCTTTTTCTTCCATTCTTTCCGCGTTATTGGCGTGGTGACCGTGGAAGGGAACAACATGGGGTACGAGAGTCGAACCCGTTGTTCCAGCATGCTGTAGCTCATGAATGTCAGCGCCACCTTCGGCATGGGCAGCGCCACCGCACCTGGCGCATGCCGGGGCGCGCGTTGGGCAAGGTATGTGCACACATGAGCCCCCAGCTTGAGCACCGGCCACGCCTCATCGGCGTCGTACTTGCCGTAGAGCCGCGGGTCCACCGTGTAGAGGGTCGCGTGCTTGCGCTCGTGCTCCTGCACCCGGTCCAGCAGCACGTTCTGGTCGCCGGGCGCGATGCAGCCAAGCGGGCGATGCCCGCAGGTTGTTGCAACAGCTTCCGGAAGAAAACTCATACATTGCAAATAAACAGAGAACACAAAAAAATTTGCTCCGGCCACAACTGCGTAGAGTTTTCTTAAATTATTCTTCTCTCTATTGCTTCTCTTTCTTACATTCACTATTACAAGACCTCAGGTTCACTTGTTTACATGGCCTGGTACTAGTTATATAGTCAAACTAAACCGGCTCACGTATGCAGTGGCGGAGCCAGAACTTTTCCGAAGCCTGGGCAAGCCCACGGCTATGGCCACGTCATGAGTCCGCGGTCGCTCGCTCATGAGCAAAGCCCAGGCTAGAGGGGCGCTGGCTCCGCCAATGATTATACAATTCATGCAATTATTTCTGAAGAAACACACGACATGGTATTCATGTACCGAGCACATCATTCGGTTGGCTCACAAGTCACCACAACTAGTATTCATTAAGATACTTGCTCTACAAAGTTTCTCATGATACAATTACTGTTTCGGCCATATTGCATAACGCAGATCGAATAAGATTAATCAGTTCTAGCTTCAAAGAACTCTTTGGGGGCAAAAGGTCGAACACCTAACATGCACAGCTTCACTCGCAAAATTTGGTCATAATAGGTTGGTGGCGCAATTCTTGAGACCACGGGCACAAGCTACCCGTCATGAAAGCACGACTTCCATGCTTTGTGGCAAACGTGGCGACATTTCGGTATGGCGAAGGGAAAGGTGGAGGCGAGGCTCAAAGGGACGCGGCGCTCAAGAACCGCCATGACGCCGCCTACCATGCGTCTTGGCGAGCTGGCCGCCCGTGAAGTAGCGGAAGCAGGAGGAGGGTGGATGAGATTTATGGAGAATGGCAAAGTCGATGAATTGCAATTACCGCATGTTTGTCGCTACCATCCGAAATTGAGAGAAATAGGGAGAAATCGGTGCTCACATCACAGTGCAGAGGAGCCACTGACCACTAGCCGCCATCGCCGCTTGTCTTTGCTCCCAAAGTCCGCCGGCCGCCGACTTTCCTTTCAGTTCCCTCGCAGTTATCGGCCTTCCATGGCTGCTCCTGTCGGCCGTCGGTCGCCCATTGCTCCCGCCTCCATTGCTCCCGGCGGCTGCCGTTTCATATTGCTCCGCCCACCGCTTCTACACGCCCGGACCAATGGCATGAGCTAAAGCTTCGAACAAGTGCGATGGCTGGAAGGGTCCCTTAGCTCCGCCACAAGACGATGCATACAAAGAACCGATTCGGATGCCAAAATAGTACTATAACTCGGACTTGGACTTCAACCGAAAAACAGAAACAAAAACTTCAAAACAAAGATTATTTCCAACATTCCTCATAATCTTTTTACACTTACTTATATTTTGTGTGCTGCTAGTTGGACTCAATTTCAACTTGACTCACACTTACTTGTCCATAGAGTTGATCCCGGGACGTTGATGAGATGTGTTCGCAGTCCTGAGTCAAATCCGTAAAGTTGAGTTCGGGACGTTGAGAAAATATGTTCGCCGTCCTGAGTCGAGTCCAAGATGTTGAGGGGATGTGTTCGTCATCCTGAATTGAGTACGAGTTGAGCAAGTCATAGATGAGACCGACTGCCTCAATAAGTAAGATCCCAAGACATGTTTGAGTTATGCCACCACCTCCGAAGACACTGCTAATTGGACTCGACTTCAACTTGGCTCGCACTTACTCGCCCGAAGACGGTGACACAACTCAAACACGTCTTGGACTCTTACTCATTGACACAGCCGGTCTCATCTACGACTTGCTTAACTCGTACTCAACTCAGAATAACGAACGCATCTCCTCAACATCCCGAACTTGACTCTGGACGGCGAACACAATTTCTCAACGTCCCGAACTCAACTTCACAGACTCATCAACATCTCGGGCTAAACTCCATGAACACGTAAATGTAAGTCAAGTTGAAGTCGTGTTCAACTGGCAGCGCCCAAGATGTGACACAACTCAAATACGTCTTGGCACAACTCGAATACGTCTTAAGCACTGTCAGTTGTACTCAACTTTAACTTAACTCACACTTATTTGTTCAGAAACAGTGTCACAACTTAAACACGTCTTGAACTCTAATATCAATTATTGAAACAGCTCCAGAAGACTCGGCTCGGCGAAACCACGATCAAAGACGAACACACGCACTGGTCGCCGGAGCCTCACACACTGAAAAACAGGAAAACGATTTCCTGCGGCACTGCAGCTTTTCTTTCCTCGCTCCTATCCTTTTAGCTGCTTCTTACATTGCTTTTCTATGTGCCCTTATAAAGGCTGATACAGAGACTTCAACTCGGACTCTACATCGTATGCTACTCGGATATGAATATAGCCAAAGAAAATACTAAAACAAAGATTACTAATGATCATTCTCTGATCTTTGTGTATTTACTTATATTTCGTATGCTGCTAGTTGGACTCACTCAGGAACGAACACGCCGAAGGCGAACGCGTCTTGATGATCTGAATCCTCTGCCCCCAATCGAGAACGGGCTTGGTCTTGTTGTACAAGTACTTATCGAGGCTGCCATTCGACATGTAGTCGTACACCAGCACGAGCTTGCCATTCCGACGGCAGTAGCCGAGCAACTGCATGAGGTTCTGGTGCCGGAGGTGGCCGATGCTGACGACCTCGGCGACGAACTCCTTCATCCCCTGCTTCGAGTCGTGCGACACCTTCTTCACGGCAATCTCAAGATTGGACTTTGGGAGCACGGCCTTGTACACCCAGCCGAAGCCGCCGGTGCTGAGCAGCTGCTTGTTCCTGAAGCCCTTGGTGGCCTGGTAGAGCTCCTTGTACGAGAACCGGCGCGGCCCTCAGCGTACCTCACCCGCGTCCGCACGAACAGGAAGACGGCGATGACCACCACGAGGACGAAGGCCGTGGTGGCAATCAGGAGCATGATCTCCAACACCTTAGACCGGGGCTTCGGGCCGAACCACGGCAGCGCCGGGAGACTCGAGGTGTCGAGCGGCGGTGCCAGACCGTTCAAGGCGAAGCTCCAGCCAAGAACGTAGCGTCGCGTGTAGATGACGCCCACGTACGTCGAGAACCCGACGTACGCCCGAGCTGGATTTTGAATCCATGAGAGAAGGAGGCGAACTAGCGTGAGGCAACGAAGGGATTAGCAGTTGGGTAGCACAGGGAGGCGATTGGCGGTGGCTGGCGTCGAGATCCGCCATCGCTGGTGGCGGATTGGGCGGCGACGGCTTGGGTGGAGTGGTCTGCGTGAGGAAGTCAGGGAGCAAAGAGATGGGAAAAGAAGTACATAGGATCGAAAGGAAAGAACGAAGGAAGAAGAAGAGAAGGGCATGGAAGTCATTTTGAGTTGTTATCATTTTTAAATTCACCAAATATATTATTTTAATAATTTTAATGTCTCAACCAATGACGCAAAAGTTTAGTCTCCTATAGCTAAATTTTCCTTTTTATAACTATGCAGTGTATTTGAGGCTCCGAGAAAAATGCAACCAGAAAGGCCGAAATAATTCAGATGCAACAATGCAAACAGTGAGCATATAACTAAAGCTGCACGATGGCTTGATAATAGAGCATTCCTTGTACTACTAGATATTGCTTCTCGAACCCTAGCTTTCTAAGTCTCCACAGCAAGCTGAGCCCCTCTTTTTGACCAAACTTTTTGTGCGACATGTACAATTCCTTCTGTACCATTTCATCACGATCTTTCTTTACACTATATGGAATGGTTCAATAATGCACTCCACCATCTGGATCAGCTGGAGTTCTCCTAGCTCTACCCGGTAGATTTTACCTGATGTTGAGCGTGTTTGGAAATCGATGCTAGTTTGAGGGCGTCCTCCCCTTCCTTCTCCATTCCTTGCCCCCAAAGGGGAGTTCTAACACACAAAAAAAGAAAAAGAAAAAAACTCAACTCGATTTGAAAAAGTTTACTCGATTCCGAGAAATTTCAACTCGGTTTAAGAAAAAAATTAAATCAATATCAAATCGAACATTTCAAATGATTGCTCACTGGCGATCATGCATGATCAACGTGACCATACACCAACTGCGGGAGCAATCATTTGAAAGGTTCGATATATATATATATATATATATATATATATATATATATATATATATATATATATATATATATATGTGTGTGTGTGTGTGTGTGTGTGTGTATATATGTATATATATATATATATATATGTATATGTGTGTGTGTGTATATATATATATATATGTATATGTGTGTGTGTGTGTGTGTGTGTGTATATATATATATATATGTATATGTATATGTGTATATATATATATATATATATATATATATATATATATATATATATATATATATATATATATATGTGTGTGTGTGTGTATATATATATATATGTATATGTATATGTATATGTATATGTATATGTATATATATATATATATATATATATATATATATATATATATATATATATACACACACACATACTCCTGGGAGTAACTCCCATACCTCTCCACCGTTCATCAACTTGGAGATGTGTACTGGTCCAAACGGTTCTTTTAATGAATACATCCATTAGGAGTCGGCAGCATGCACAACTAATTGATGGAGAAAAGACGTCGTGGACTAAGTTTGTTGCATGCACAATTAATTCGCAACAGAATGCTTGAAGCTAGGAGCGGCAGAGGTTTCGTATTCCTGGAGTATACTCATATGCTGTTTTGGTGCTTCATGATATGTGGATATACCCCAACGTCTGGTAATGAGCTAGTACATGGAGAACATTTGTTTTGCTTGAATTGCGTACCTTCTCTCTCCCCTCTCCCTCCTAATTAAGAACGAAGAAACTGCCGGGGATAGATGTGCACTTGCGAAATTAATACATGCATATTTGGGTTACGTTCTGCCAAGATAGTCCAACATGTTTGCGGAAAGAATTAGTTAAGTAGTATCATCATTTCATCACATTTGTGTACACAATAATAGGGGAAAATATGCCTAACAGCGAGCAAATCACTATAATCTATTCTTAATTTCCTAATCTTATTTTGCAGTATTTTCTTTGTCGTCCATAATCCATAAGGCCATCTCCTGAGCTGTTGTTTCCTATGTTTGGTAGCATATTGAGAATCATATCCATGTGATAAACCAAAAGGAGATCCTTCGGAAGGTTGAAAAAAGCCTTTTGATCTTAGCACGATCTGCAAGAAAAGGTAATATCATTAATCACTATTTAATTAATCATACCATATTTTGCTAAATTCAGTATAACTGATAAAAGGTATAGTACACATTATACTTCTAAAGAGAGGACTAGAGCTTGTACATTCAAATGAATATACTCCATTTTCTATGAATATACTCCTATTTCAGAATAGTATTATACTCCTTCAGATAAGTATGTACTCCTAATTCAGATGAATATACTCCATTTTTTATGAATAATTGATAGACCTGATTCCGTGCAAACAAAATTTGAATTTGGGATCACCTCAAAGATAGTGCTTGTAGTTGAGCAATTCGATTTGAATGAAAAGACACAAAAGATAATTGCTACTTTGCTTGTCATAGAAGAATAGGTTGTTATTCTTTTTTCCTTCTGTTGTAGATAATTTCTTCCATTGCCATAAAAGCATTGCAGCATACCAACTAGCATCAGACACTGTTAGAAAAAAATTGTTTAACAGTTCAATCCATAGTTCTAGTTTGTTTTCTATATAGCATTCTGAAAAATGATGTTCTTCTCAATTTACTTTGTGGATCAACTTTACTCACTTTGTGATTTACGGATGGCGAGTACCAATATAATGTCAAGATATCTTAATAAGCAAAATGTCTTAAGTTTGAGGTATAAGACTCATCGTGCATATGTTGAGAAATCGAGAAAAGATACAAGATGTTCGGGGGCCTGCAGATTTTAGTCCCGTTATTGCTTGACAACTATAATGTTTGACAGATACAAAAATTCCCAAAGAATGAGAAGTTATTGATGCATTACCAAGGTCCCGATATTTCTTTGTAATCGGTGGCTCTACTTAATCTTGTGATGACATGATAATGCTAGATAACGTGGTAACCACGCTAAGTCCGCAAACAACCAAAATTGTTGGATAGATTGCACATATTTGTCAAGCATTAAGATTGTTTGCTATTGCAACAAGATTTATGTAGACTTTTCCCGAGGCTTTCCTCCATGCGATGGCGGAACCGAGAATTCAATCGACTGGCGAACATGTACCGTAAAAAATACCTCGGTGGACCGTGGACGCCTCATGCTCGACGATGGCTCGGCCTCCAAGCCTTGCCAAGACGGCCAGTGACTCGCTCACACGCCGCACCTGCGTGCCACTCGCCGCGCCATGACCCAGTGCAGCAAGACTTCACGCCAAGACGGCCGCACTGCTGAGCCACATGGTCAGCGACCACAGTGTGTCAGAAGACTTCACGCCAAGACGGCTTCAGCCACACAAGATGGTCGCACTTCTTCTTGCCGTAGCCAGAGTCTTGCAGCAGGCCCGCACCGCCGCCTCGCATGACCGCAGCCAGAGCCCTCAAGGCTAACGCCGCCATTGCCAGAAACCCGACCTCGACCCACAGACGACATCGACGCCAAGAAACCGACGGGAGGAACAAGCAAGAGAGGAGGAATGGGGATTGGGAAGAAATCGGAAATGACAAATGGGGATTCAATTGGGGAGCCAATTATGGATTTAGGGTTGTCACCGTCTACAACAGGTCTTGGCTTGGGCCTTAGGCTAATGGGTCGCCGCCGGATGCCCACTCGGCCCACCCCACGGCCATGGATGCTCGAGCAAAGGCAATTTTGTCAAGGCCGAATATTGTCGAATCGGTGGCAATGGCGACAACGATCAAATCGGCGAGCGGACAATGGCGTGATCGAATCACCGGCAATGCCGAGGACACCGAGGTCGGTTGCCGCGGCGAGGAGGCCCAGTTTGGAGGTGGGCGAGCACGACAAGGGCGCGCGACACGAGGGATTCGACGGAGCCGCGGCGGGGCCGGGCACAAAGTGGGCGTCTTAGCATGGTAGAGGTGCTCCGGAATCCTAGGGCGGCTGCCACGGAGGTGGAGGCTATGGGCTTCGGTGGCAGCGTGCAGAGGAGGCCCCCAGGGTGGAGGTGCTCCAGAATTTATGCGCTTCTCCGCCCAAAATCCCGAAGAAATAGCGTCAGGGCTTGATCCACCCGAGAAAATCGGCACGGTTTGCATATTTACTAAAGAAAAATGAAAACGGTCTCACCTCCCGCACCCAGTAGTAGCGCGCCCGTAAACTTGTTTGATGGACGGTGGATGGAACCAGGAGTACATACTCCCGGTAGTACTAAGCCATTTTCCTATATATATATATATATATATATATATATATATATATATATATATGTAAGAATAATTCATCTATCATACTAATGGGGTCCGCCTTGCAGAAGACTCGCATACAGATCGCAGAAATGCAGTTATACTCATGAAAGACTATAATACCCCTCACTTGTACTCATAGTGTAGCTATCCCCAAGGGGTATTTTGGTCATTTGTACAGCCCAAGAGCCTATAAATACCCCATGTATCCCTCCTTTCAAAAGGATGGCTCTCTTGAGCAATAAAGAAACATGTTCAAGCTGGTGAGCCTCGGGGCTCCTCTCCAAGGTAACCCCAGATGGCTCACCGATAGGAGTAGGGCGGTCCTCTCGGACCCCCGAACCTGTATAAATTCTCGTGCCATTTTTTACTCTTGTGGATGATAGCCTGTAAGACGGCCGACGTCCACCCCCTCACTCGTGTTTGGTTTTTACACCTACAACATTGGCGCCGTCCGTGGGGAAGTAGCTAATCGATGAAAGGCTATGTCTCCTACCAAAAAATACTCTAAGTCCACGAAACCTCCTCCAGCTCCGGAGGGCAATGATTTCGTGGACGACCCATCCGCTCTTTGAAGGAGCCCCAGCCGAGCACCCTCATCGGAGATCAGAGCTATCCACCTCGGGATGGCAACGTCCTACATGCCCTGGGGCTCCCATGCGCATCCTCCTCCCTTGTGCGAGTTGATGCGAGGCCCATCCATGGGCGAGCAGTTCAAGGCACCCTCGCAGCCAGAAGGCTAAGGATTCTGAGGCCAACCATCACCTCCGGGACACATGACGTTCATGCGGCACGAGCGATGAAGGCTCGCTACGAGGCCTGCCCCGTAACATGCTACTGTTAGGGGACAGTCCTGACATATAAATCTCGTATGGGGCTCTCAAGACACTTTCCCTCCAAGGGATTTCACCCTTGTGATGCGTAGGGTGTACGACCGCGGCAAAAGTCCATGGTGGCCTGGGCGTCCATCGCCTCCACTATGGCGGCTCATGTCCTACTGGACCTAGCAAAAAAATAAATGGCTCCAATGAAAAATTTTCAACCAAGTCACATTGGAGTATCTTATAATTGGTATTTAAGTATATTGAAAATGATAAAAGAAGTATAATATATACATTTAAGTGGTATATTGGAAGTTGGAGTATACTCCTAGGAGTACGAAACGGACGTCCATTTCGTACTCCCAGGAGTACATACTCCCTCTTTTAATATAACACTTAAACGAATATATTATACTTCTTTACCACTTTCAATATACTTAAATACCGATTATACGATCTTCCAATACGATTTGATTGAAAAAATTTCATTGGAGCTCTTTATTTTTGCTATATACCTTTTTCATATATAAAAGAAGTAGATATATATATATATATATATATATGGATTTTGGTATACAAAGTGCATTTTCATGAAATTTTTCATAGATCACTTTAAGGTATCTTATAGTCATTATTGGAGTATACTTAAATTAATAAAGATGTATCATCATACTTAAGTAGTATATGGAAGGCAACAATGAATAAGATAGAATTTTTTCACAATAATCCATTTTTATTATTAATTTCAATATTATACTGCGATAATATTTTTTACGAAATATACCCTGTCGCTCAGCGATTGAGCGGTGGTTCAATCGCTCAACCGTTGAGCGATCGACACTGTCGCTCAACGGTTGATCCTAGTGTGCGCTCACTCATCTAGCCACCAGCCCATTAATATTATGTGCCCAGATTAACGCGACAAGCGTCGAACCAGCTTGCACAATTGTTGGCTGGTGATATTTCTGCAAAAATATTATTATCAGGTATAATATTGAAATTAATAATAAAAATGGATTATTTGAAAAAAAAAATTCAATAAGATAAGGAGCAGCGTGGACTGACCAATGATGATGCGTGCAAATGCAAGCCCCAATCCATTGCAGCGTGGCCCCGCCATGGATGAGGCGATGCGCCTCCTCGACCCGGCAAGGCGTGCCTGCACTGTCTGGGGCCAGGTCTCACTCGCTCTCACCCCTCAAGGCTTCAAAAGAAAAAGGTTCTTCCTCCTTGTATTATATATCAAGTGGCCTCCACATGTGTTTCACTTGGAAGCATTCTTCATTTTTAAAGGAGGAACATTTAGTCATTTATCAGCTCTATATCAACTCCTTGGGAATATTCTAGTTATTATCTGTTTGTAGGACTTATAGCTCGGGCTTCAGCTTAAGAACATGAGGTTAGAAGGGGACATGTTTTGGGCTTGTTTAGCAGCCTGCTAATCGAACCCTAGATCTTTCTGGCAACCCCTAAATAAGGTCAAGATGCTTAGGTGGGGATCACAGAGGTTATAAGCTGAAGCTTCAGTAAACTATTAATTAGAGAGGAGAGAGGATGTAGAATAATCAACTATGTACTGGATTTGTTGCGGACTAACAGTCGTATAACAAATACAACTTTATTTCATACATATAAATATATTCGTATTGTAACACCTAACCACGCAATCAAAACCAAGAGATCATGTGATCAAAACCTGGAAAATCCACCAATAAACCCACCTAACGTGTAGTTAGTGGGACAACGGTGGCTATTAGCCACAAGACACATGTGTCATATCAGTTGAACTAGCCATCGGATGGCAATCATGCGGACGAGGTTTTTACCTTGTTGATTAGAGAAATTCTCGTTAGGCAAAACAATGTTGATTCTAATTCGTTTTGCTTAATTGGTTAAAGGGTGTAGTCATGTGAAAACAATGAGGTGGAAGCAATAGTTCGGAAACTGAACTTTGAGAAAGGTCTTGATAACATTGAGCAAGACGAATTTATTGGGCTCAACAAGTCCTATACATCCACCACAACTAGTAACCTTTTTTTAAAAAAATAAAAAAACTTCTACAGCTAGCATCTATTAAGTTTTGGAATTATTGATGATTTACCACTATAAATAGGTGTATTTGAGGATGTATCTCTCGATGTCTCACTAATATATGGGTCCTAAGGCTACATATCAGTGAGACATCGAGGGGTAAATCCTCAAATACATATATCCCATAATGGTAAATCCCCCATTATTATTTGAAGAAGTGGTTACCTGAAAATGATTAAGAAAGGTACTTTGATGAGCCTCGAAAAGAAAACTATATGTAACAGCCAAAGCAATTTAATAGTTTAGGGCCGGGATTTATCGATCTGCGTCGTACTACCACAAATCATAGATCGAGGGTTTCTAAGCAATTTAATAGTTTAGGGCCAGGGTTTATCGATCTGCAGATGTGTACCGTACTACCACAAATCATAAATTAAAGCAATTTAATGATTATTGTATAAATTGTGACACCATGGAACAATACTAATAACCTTATGTAGTCCTTGTTCAGTATTAAATGAAATCTTCCTATATATCCTAGGTTTCCTATGCAAGTGATTGTTAAAATAATGAGCATCTGTAACTTTCAGCTATCATTTTTAATTGAGACTTTGACATGTATCTAAAATGTACTCTATATATTTGCACCATTTAAACTTCCAATCATGCAAGCAGTATATATCCTCCAAAATCAACTTATCAACTGCCTTAATGGAATATTAAAATGCACATAGACATGAAATGAGATTAGCACAGACACATGCATGCATGGCATGGACACATGTGAAATCTCAACTGTTTGCAAATAAGAGAGTATTATTAATTATTGGCTAGGAGGCAGGTAGATCTAGAGATTTTGTTTTCTTTTGCCAAGCACAGGGAGGGAGACCTTGACATGGCATCTTATATGCTGATGTGATGACATGACACAATCATAGACCGGCTCTTATACTGGGGTGCATAACTCCAATGTGCGTAGTACACAAAGCGGCAGCATCCTTTGGTGTTTGTATTCTAGAATGACTGTGCTTAATTATGAGAAGAAGAAATAAGCTGCGCAAGCTGTGTGTGTGTATATATGAACTGACACTGACATGCTGGTCCTCATGACATTGACATGTGGGTCCCGTTAATTTGCAGGTTGGACATGCTTTTCAATCATGTATATTCCATGTAGAAAAATCACCTAAATATAGATTAACTAAAAAATACAGAAAAGCGACATTAAAATAATAGTAAATCGTGTTGTGTACGTATCACTGTAACATGCATGGTAATGGTCTACACTGTATAAATGTATAGTACACCAGGTACGCAGCATCTCTACGAATAAATTTGGTACCTAATTTATGGAAAAGTACGTACCTTAGAATATCGCGACTTTTGTGTCACGTATTATTGTGAACTGTCCTGTGTACAGCCGAAGGCAGTCTACAAGTTAATGAAAGCAATAAGATCAAGGTTTTTTTTGAGGGGATAAGATCAGGGAAATGCTTTGGATGGGGTGTACGTGTACCATGCAAACCGTAGCATCGGACCCTTCTTCTCACTCACACAGTAGACGTCTTACACTCATCCTTATCTTCGTCCAACCACAAGAGTTCCACTCATTTCGTTCTCACCTTTCAAGTCATGCTGCACAGATCACCGCCTTCCGAGGCTTTGACAAGTTCTGATTGAAGTGGCTCATCTCTCGCCGACCCACCATGGCTCGTCCTCGCGCTTCAATGTTCCCTATGTGCGCGGCATTGGTGCGGACAACGAAGTCTCCCGAGTTCGACGGAGAACAGGAGGCAGTGGTGCAGCTCCGTGGCGAGGCCTCTCGAGCTCTTGGCGAGGTGTGTGGTGGATGTAACGCTCCTAAATTATGAGAACGTTAAACTCTTCACAACCGCTCGCGACACGTGCGATTCTGAAGAAGAATGCCTCAAGCAGCCTTCGATTCCAACAAAAACCAATATTTTATTACATACGATTAAGGCTTAACAGCCAGTTTTGACACTGACACGGTATCCAAGCCAAAGTTAATATAATACAAGACAAAAGAACAACAAACCACAGGCACACTTGAGCGCGGCTAAGACCTAATAACAAAAGTCGCTGCCATCCGTGGGTCCACCAAAATCCTGTTCAACCAGATCCTCTGCATTTTCCCAGGTTTCTTCTGTAGATTGTTTGCAGATTATGCAAGAATGAGTATAACTACCGTACTCAACAAGCCACATAGAAAAGCTAAATAATTACATGCAAGGAGTTCAAAGGATGGTTATGTTTTTATCTTAACAGGCATATGTGGATGCAATTTGCAGTTAAAGCAGTTTACATTTAAAACAGTAAAACATTAATAAATAATAACATCAGGGGTTTCTCAACAAACCACAATTACCAACTTACCATCTCCAAAACTCTACTTATGCCTCATGTACTGGAATCACCCATTAACACAGCTTCATTAACCGGAAGCACGACGTATTCGAATACCTTTTTATACACTCTGCAGAGTCGCCTAACTTTACCCACATGATATCTCAACCTCATCTTGTTGTTATATACACGCAACACGTTAGCGTGCGACTGAGTTGAGATAACAAAGCCTTTTCACTGCTCAACCTTTCTAGCCTCTACCCGGTAGGTTATTGGGCCATATAGCCTCGGGGAACCACCGGCCAATGGCGGATCTATTGACCCGATGCTAACGGCGCCTACCCCTGTAGATATTCAATCGAGAAAACAGTGTAGTAAGTCAGGGAGTAATGACCACGCATTTGGTTGAGCGGTTTTCTATGTTGATCACTTGGCACAAGGTTCTTGTCCTTACTTGTCATCCAGTGAGGCAATGGCCCAACCCCAACTCGTGGCTGTCCACCTCGAGATCTCACTGATGACTCATTTTTCCACAAGTCTATTGGGTTGTCCAACTTTCTGGACACAACTCTCAACTCACCACAAAAACCATTGGCGCACCGCCAATACTCTCTTTTGATTGATAAACACATTTGTGTGACAAAGCTACTTATATAGATAATATTTTATGTGAACTTGTCAAGGTGAATATGGCCTACAAGTGCTAGGTGGGTTTGTATGTGGGGTAATAGGATTTATCTAATTATCATGGCATTCAAAAGTATTATTTGAATAATTAAAGTAATTGGCTCAAATATGATAATGAAAGTATCAATATAAATATATGACATGTGGGTTCAAAATGTTCAAGGAATGCAACTTGCCTTCTTGCACAAAGTCCTGTTGATACTGGTCTTGTCCGGCGTCTTCTGGAGTCTGGTCGTCAAGATCGTGATCTAACGAGAAGCAAAGCAACAAAAAGAAACCAAGTAAAAACTAGCTCGACAAGGAATGAGCTGGAAACAACAAGCAAGTAAATAAAACCAAAAAGAAACTTAAATGAAGGTGGTGCGGAATGGTGGGAATTTATCTGGTGCTTGATTGGACTGAACGAAGTTTGAGATTCGGATCCAACTACAACAAAAATATTGTAAAGGATTAAAGAAATCTATAGGAAGGTGGAAGATTTATTTAGAGCTTGGTGTAGCTGAACAGAGCTGAGAAATGAACTCACAGACTCGAAACGGTCAAAAATGACATAAATGTCAAATTAGGGTTTTGGGCGAAAACAGGGTCAGATGATGAATAGTGCTATTTTACTATTCATACATGACAATGGATCAGTGTATAGAAATTGAAATTATTGTGTTTAGCTAAAATGAACAGTAGTTAGGGTTTACTGTGCACTTTGCTGAATTTTGGAACAATAATTCTATTTTTCTAATGAACAAGACTCATTTTATCAGTCAAAGGAATGAAACGATGTTTGGCGAATTGAGTGAACAATAAAGAAATCATTCGTTCTTCGTAGCCCACTACTGCTTCACTGGCCTTAAGAGGTCGAAAGACTGCCAAAGGTCAGCGCCTCAAGACCATGAAGCAAGGAGAGAGCGAAAGACGGCATGGCAAGATCCGCATGAGTGAGGTGGAGAAGGAAGGAACCAAGGCCCAATGGGCGGCATGGCGGTGATGGTGACCATGGCGTAAGGGAGGGCGGCGAAGAAGTTCCACCGGGTAAGTCCCCTTACCTTAGGGTTTTGCGGTTGGGGCTTGCGGGTGGGGTTGTGGTGGTGACGGCGGTGGCTCTTGGCCGGCCTTGGGGAAGGAGAAGGGTGGGTGGGGGAGGGAGAGGAAGGGCTTGGTGCGAGTTTGAAGACCGGGTGGGGTGGCTTTTATAGCCCCGTGGAGGCAGTGGGAGCAGGGCGGCGACATGAGCGAGTGGCGTGGGTGGTGACATGGGTGGCGGCATGGGTGAGGCGAGGTGGCGCTTGGGTTTGAGCGCCGCATTGAAGGCAAGCGGCGACATGTGCGGCTGTGCGTGTTTGGGCGGCGACGAGAGAGGGAGGCGGTGGCCTGGTTCTCACCGAGCGGGCGGGAGCCGGGCGCGGCGGTGATGGGACGCGGCGGTCTGGCGGGGCGGCTTAAGGCGTGGGGCGATTGAAGAGGGCAAGGTGGCGCAGAGGTGGCGGATGATGATGCAAGCGGCACGAGGCGGTGACGGCGAGGAATGGGGTGGTGGCGGCTTAGCGGCCGCTTCGAGGAGGAAAGCGGATTTTGCTTGGGTTTTGATGGATTTGGGGATTTTTTATGAATTTGGTTGAAGTTTGCTAAACTGAAATTTGAAAACGAGATTCAAATCAAAACTCAAATTGATTTTGAAATTTTGAAATTTACAGATGTTTCAGTGGAGCTCCGCGACACAGGGCAACAAGGCCTTCTGAGCTTAGTTGTGGGCCAGCCTCGCCTTGATTCGAGCCCACCGCCGCCGAGATGGTGTGTGACTGAGCCATCTCTACCTTCTCCAAGTTGATTGTCAAAATGGACTCGCTCCGACCAGATCTGAGCTCACCGATGACAGGGCACACCGCCGCTAGACCAGGGGCTTGCCGCAGCTAGCCGAAGCGCCCGAGCTCGCCGTCCCACGTGCTTCGCAGCTAGGGAGCACTGGAGCAAGACCGCGGTAGTACCTCGTCGCCTCCTCATTCTCCTTTGAGCCCCCCTCCTCTTCGAGTAGATTTGTTGCAAACATTTCTTCAATTTGTTGCAGCAACATTTTCCTTTTGTTGCAGGCAGTGTTTTATTTTGTTAGGATCCGTCTTTTGCAACATCTTATTTTGCCATGGGTTGGTGAAACCATTTTTGTTGCGTCCTTGAGAGAGAATGTTGCAGTGTTGTAATACAATATATTTGTTGCGTCAGATCGGATGGCTAAGACCAACCATTTTAAGTCAGATCCGATGATGAAGAGAAGCGTGCGATAAAAAAAGATTCCATCGTATGCTCGGGCGCTAGTCATTCCCATGAGAGATCAAGAGGAGGGGGAAATAGCTATTAATTCAAACTCTATATAATTGTTAGTTTCTTTCATTTTTTTAAGACATAAAACTGTTAGTTTCTAGCCAGTGCATACTACGAATCTTACTTTGTCATGGACTGCATAAGCGTAACAACAATCCGTCTTAACCACTGAACCGCTGCATGATTGATTATGACATCGGTTTTAAGTGTTCTTTTTGTTTTTTTTTTTAAAAAAAACTAAACAAATATGGTGTTTTCAACACTGTGGTCATGGGTGGGGATCGAGGCCAGGACCTTACGCTCATGCATGCACCCAGACCCTCACATGACATCACACTCCACCGCTGGAACTCATCCGGGTCCCCGGTTTCAAAGTCCGAGCAGAGCGGAGGAAAGAAAGGCTTTATTTTAAAATAAAAAAATCTTTCAAAAGGAAGTACAGATAAAATCAACTAGGTAGAGATGCGCGCCAGGCTGCGCCGCGATATAAAACATGAAAAGTTATGTTGAAATCTGCAACACAACTTTATATCTATTAATTTTTTTGGACTGACAATGATGTTAAGGTCGAAATCAATTATAAAAATATCTGCTACAGTTTTTTAATAACAATGATGTTCCAACTCGAAGAAGACTACAAACAACATGTATACAGAAAGAAGATGCAAATACACAATGAACAACATTGTTTTCATGGCATACCACACAATGGTAAATATCACTACTACAAAAAAAGGTCTTTACAGACGGTTCAAAAACGTCATCGTAGACGGTTTCATTAGCCGTCTGAGTTTATAGGCCAGTGATAACATGAGGTCATTACAGACGGTTTTCGAATCGTCAGTGATATTAACTCAGAACCGTCTATGATAGATGACTATTACAGACGATTTATAGATAAAACCGTCTGTGATAACTTACGTTTCACAGATGGTTTATAGATAAACCGTTTGTGATAGATTACATTTCACAGACGGTTTTATATAAAATAAAACCGTCTATATAAAATAAAACCGTCTGTGATAGCTTACGTATCACAGACGGTTGGTAGTTGGAACCGTCTGTGATAGCCTCTTCTCTACAAAATCTCCAAGCAGTGGCTGCTTTTGCCTTTAAAACCGGCTTCGTATAAATATATATAGTTCATAGTCCCTTGTTAACTAACTCGATGCCTGAATTCAGCTAGCTAGCTCGTTTCTTGGCCGTTCATCCTAAACGTGCAGGTGAACCACGGCCTACTTCATCGATCTCGACACCTTTGGAGTGTACGATTTGCTTCATGCCAATCCTCCACGGCATGTAGCAAATCGTACACTCCAATGTGTCTCGATCGACGAAGTAGGTCAGGTTTCACTGAACGTTCAGATGAACACCAAGGAGCGAGCTAGCTAGTCAATTCGTGCATCGAAGTTAGCTAACAAATGCTACGAACTACACACACACACATAAGAAGTATATACACAAATTTTGCTATAAAAAGTGGAATTTGATGAAATTTTTCATGGAACTCACTTTGGAGTATCTTATAATCATTATTGGAGTATGCTCAAATTGATAAAGAGGTATCATCATACAATTTAAGTGGTATATGAGAGGTGGGAGTATGTACTCCCAGGAGTACCATATCATTTTCATATATATATATATATATATATATATATATATATATATATATATATATATATATATATATACACACACACACACACACACACACACATATATGAAGCCGGTTTTAAAGGCAAAATGACCCTTGCTTAGAGATTTTGCAGAGAAGAGATCAAGAATAGAGAAGAGGGGAGGCGGGCTCGGGGAGAAGGCGGCCACTGTTTGGAAAACTCTCACAAGGATTTAGAATCTAGGTTATCAAAAGAGGAAAAAACATGTTAGTGCATGGCTGTAAGAAATTGGAATATGAGTGGTTCATGAATAATACTTGAATACAAGTCCAGTAAAACATATAAAATATGTTGAAACAAATAATTAAGACTTAGACAATTATAATCACATCTTGCTCAAGTATTTTAATACTGAGCGACAAATTTCTTCGTACTAAATAAGAAGACCACAAACTACTGTAAAAAGAACATGAATGGTAATAAGATAACAATATATGGTAAGTTGACGATATCATGTTAGGATGTAATTAAAAAAGAGTTTTCTTAATGGTTAACTCTCTATCTATAAAGCAGATAAGAGCAGTAACATGTAGAAACTCACCTCTATCCATGTAGAAGTTCATGTGCAAACTATGTGCAAGGATTTTGATTCCATAGATTCATAAGCTTTGATTCAAAAATTATTCATATACAGTTCATCCTATTGTCACTAGAGATTCATTTCATATCTCATCAGTGAACACAACTAGCTAGTAACATTTGCTGTTTTCATGTCAAGCAGATAAGAGCAGCAACCTGCAGAGACTCGCCTAAATCCATGAAACACTTACATAGTGTTATTTATCCTAAGAATAGATAGTGATCAGACTTACTATTAACAGACATCCATTTGTTAAGATCCTCTCTAGGAGGCAACCAAATTGCCTCCCTCAGATTGCCACTTCTTAAGGTTGTATCAATGTGTTTTTTCAGCAGCACACCCTGCATCATGCGTATCGAAAACAAAAAATGTCTTTAGAAATATACCAGCAGTCACACCCAAACACAACCCCATTCCCTACCTCCAGATCCATCCATCCATCCAGCCAGTAGTCACAGAGGGCAAGACAGCAAGACAGTAAGGCCAAGGGTGTCCAAACCGACCATCAACCGACAAACTAACTAGGTAGCCCACATTGCAACTCGGTTCACATGAATACCAATAGCACAAACCAATAGATCTGTCTTACCTCGATCGACATCGCCGGTGTCGGTGGTGAGGTAGCCGGGGGAGGTCGGTGAGGTAGTCGGGGTCATGCACGCCGAGGGGAGAAGGAAGAGGGGAAGGCAGCTCCACCGTAGTTGTGGCACAACAGTGACACTGCATAAGACACTCTTATCATACGAGTGTCTTGTGCAGTGAACCGTGGTGTCACAACCATCGGCGACGGGAAGAAGGGCGGCGTCGGCGACGGGGTCACTCAGGTGGGGAGGGGAACGGACGAGAGTAAGGACGCTGGGAAGTGACGAGTTAGAGCGCAAACCTTAGTGGGCTCCTATTAATAAAGAGACTTATCACAGCTAGTTCTATTATGGAACCGTCAGTGATACTTATCACAAACGGTTCCACAATGGAGCCGTCTGCGATATGGTCTCATATCACAGACGGTTCCATTATGGAACCGTCCGTGACATGGTGTCGTATCACAGACGGTTCATTATGAAAACCGTCTGTGAAGTATCACAGACAGTTGTTTGTTGAAAACCGTTTGTGATATTTCGAAATATCACATACGGTTATTGTTAAGAATCGTCTGTGATACTTCACAGACAGTTTTGATAATAAACCGTATGTGATATTACCTCTTCACATACGGTTTTAGCACAGCCAGTAACACAGACGGTCGCAAAACCAAAACCGTATGTGATTGCATGTAATAAAGATGGTTTTGATCAACTGTCTGTGATGAGGCGTCTAGTATTAGTCTTTTTGTAGTAGTGTATAACGAATGACACAATATATATGCAGTACAAATGTTCCCTGCGTGGTCCAATAGTGTTAAATTTTTTCTCAACCACGTTAACTTTGGTGGTGAAAGCTCAACATGCTTGGCTTAGCTCATCTTGCTCAATGGCATTGGATAATAATAAACTCTTGTAGGCACGTGCTTCACTTTACACTGTCACTCTATTATTTGCCAAGGTCTTAAAAAACTAAACTTTTACCTTGTAGCATGTCAGCACGATGGAAAATAGTTTGAATAATCGATTCAGTACATGCCACCTGTTTTGTATAACACAATGACGAAAGCACCAATATGGTGATGTGATTTTTATGGTTTCTTTTTATTTCTTATAATCAGATTATCTATATAAAAATATAATTAGAGTAAGTTTGAGAGTGAGATTAGCATTTAGCAGTGAGGGCTCACAATCACCATTAGACCTTACATAATGCAGGCACGATTGATCAAAACATTGGAACCGATTGGAAACGTAAAGTGAAAAAAATTTAGCAAATAGTGTATCAAGCTTAAGAAGGGCATGATTGACAACAGCGAGCTTATCCGAATCCAGAATATAACCTCTTCATTTTCGAACCAATGACTAACTCTAGTAATTTAACCAACTATGAGAAGATGCACAAGTTATTGGTAGCCAACCTAAGTAGTGGACATTTTCCTGGTGTGTCCAAAACTTTATATTATGTTGTATAGAGTATCTCGCGTGTTGTGATACAGATACGCAAGTAGAAGCCTTAGTACTACACCAAGCTAATGGCTTATGATTTAGGCAACTCACAACTAAGGTTACGAAACCATACTGAAATGGCTAGGCCAATGCTTGATGAATATAATACTTCCAATAGTTTTTGGGCGGAACTAATTAATACCGCTTGTCATGCCATAAATTGTCTTTATTTGCATCGTCTTTTGAAAAAGACTTCTTATGAGTTTCTTGTTGGAAAAAAAACCGAACATCTCTTATTTTCGTGTATTTGGTTGCAAATGTTATATTTTGAAAAAGGGTGTTCGTCTTTCAAAATTTGCAAGTCGATGCGATGTTTATTTCTTGCTTGGATATTCTTCAAATAGTAAAGCTTATCGTGTTTTTAATCAAAACTCCGGTTTAGTTGAAGAAAAATATGATGTTCAATTTGATGAAACTAACGGCTCTCAAGAAGAGCAAGAGAATTTGGATGATATAGAAAATGAAGCTTTAAGACAAGCTATGAAAAATATGCAAATTGGAGATATAAGCCATAAGAAGATCCAAATAATCCATCATCTTCCGTTCAAGTCGAACCTCCTTCATCTTCAATATCAAGATAAATTCAAATTAAAGAAGAAGACAACAAAGAAGATGATCAATCATCCAACCTACCACCAAAAATCCATAATGCAATTGCAAAAGATCATCCAATAGATCAAATATTGGGTGACGTAAGTAAGGGTCTTCAAACTCGATCTTGTGTAGCTTCTTTTTGTGAACATTACTCTTTTATCTCTTCTGTTGAGCCAAAACATGTAGAAGAAGCACTCGATGATCCGGATTAGGTGAATACCATGCATGAAGAACTCAATAACTTCACCCAAACGATGTTTGGACATTGGTGGAGAGACCCAAGGAACACAACATAATGGGTACAAAATGGGTCTTTAGAAAAAGCAAGATGAAAACGGAATGGTTGTGAGAAACAAAGCGATTTACTCAAGGATTCTCTTAAGTCGAAGGTTTGGATTTCGGTGAAACTTTCACTCCTGTAGCTAGACTTGAGTCAATATGGATATTACTTACTTTTACATCATGCTTTGACATTAAATTGTTTTAAATGGATGTTAAAATGATTTTCTAAATAGAAAAATATCTAAACTTGTGTTTGTTGAGGAACCACCCAGTTTTGAAGATCCTAAGAATCTTAATCATGTTTATAAACTCTCTAGGGCACTCTATGGTCTTAAACAAGCTCCTAGAGCATGGTATGAACGCCTTAGAGATTTTCTAGTTTCAAAATTGGAAAAATTGATTCAACCTTGTTTACTAAAGTTTTAGATGGTGATTTCTTTGTATGCCAAATTTATGTTGATGATATCATTTTTGGGTCTACTAATCAAGATTTTTGCAAAGAGTTTGGTGATATGATGTCTAGGGAATTTGAAATGTCCATGATCAGCGAACTTAGTTATTTTCTTGGACTTCAAATCAAGCAACTCAAAGATGGAACCTTTGTGAGCTAAACAAGATATGCAAAAGATTTGATCAAGAGGTTTGGAATGGAAGATGCAAAACACATCAAGACTCTCATGGCAACCAACGGTCATCTCAACCTTAATGAGGGAGGTAAACCGGTAGATTTAAAGCTTTATAAATCCATTATTAGTAGCTTACTTTATCTTACCGCATCTAAGTGCGATATCATGTTTAGTGTTTGCATGTGTGCAAGGTTTTAAGTATTACCAAAAGAGTGTCATTTGGTGGCCGTAAAAAGAATTCTTAGATATTTAAAGTATTCTTCTAGCATTGGTTTATGGTATCCCAAAGGTGTAAAATTTGATTTAATTGGATATTCGGATTCCAATTATGCGGGTTGTAAAGTGGATAGAAAAAGCACCTCAGATAGTTGTCAATTTTTAGAAAGATCTTTAGTATCATGGTCTTCTAAGAAACAAAATTTCGTAGCCCTATCCACAACCGAAGTCGAATATGTTTCCGTGGGTAGTTGTTGTGCTCAATTGCTATGGATGAGGCAAACATTGATAGATTATGGAATTAAAGTTGATAATATGCCTCTTGTGTGTGACAATGATAGTGCCACGAAGATTGCAAATAACCCAGTCCAACACTCAAAAACCAAGCATATAGATATCCGACACCATTTCTTGAGAGATCATGTGAGCAAAGGAGATATCAAAATTAGCCACATAAGGACCGATGGCCAATTAGCCGATATCTTCACCAAACCATTAGATGAAAGCCGTTTTTGCAAGTTGATGAATGAATTAAATATCATAGATCATTCTAATATTGCTTTAAACTTATGTCTCATGGAAATTGCTCTCATTTGACTTTCTTGATGTATTTATGAAAATAATTTCAAAATCTTTCTTAAAATCTTTATTTTAATAAAAACTATATTCATTGGAGTTTCTATTATCTATATCATGCATAATGGTCCTAAAATTATTTATTTGAGTGATTGAATTAAGGTTCATTTGCATTCAAGTTTAGGTCCTGCTTTTCAGGCAAAAACGGTAATACCATGTTTTAACGCCGGTACTACCGTTGCTCGATAATACCGCACTTCAATGGCGGTACTACTGCTTCAGTTGGTGGTTCCAAAGCAGTTATGACTGAATCGTTATCTCTTTTTAACTCTCTTTGCAACCGAGCCTACCGCACCCCTTCTTTCCAAAAAAAAAAAACCGCCAACACCTCTCTCTCTCTCTCTCCTGTGCTCCTCTTCTCCAAGAACCCTACTTCAAATCTCTTGATTCTTTGGAGCAATCTTGGGTTTCTTTGTTGGAAGTGAATCCTGTGATCATTTCTCTCCCAATCCCCGAGGTATTTGCCTTGTTTCACTTGTTTCTCATCTACTTTTGGCATCTATCTCATTCTTAGGGTTTGAATCAAAATGTGCATGTTTAAATCAATTTCTCTTGGGAAAATTGGTAGTAATTAGTGTTTGATGACTTTTCATGTTGATTCCATGGATTAATTCATGTCAAACACTAGTTAGAATCAAAATCGAAAGATTGCCCTAAAATTCGAATCTAGCGGTACTCTTAGCTTGTGGTCGCCAGATTACCGACGTATGTAATCTGGGACATTAACGCCGTAGACTCTTGACTTGCGGTAATACCAGATATCAACGGAGGTACTACCGCTCTAGAAGAGAAAAGTTGATTTAAGTCATACTCTTTTGCATCAAATTCTATCCTATCCTGTCCTAAATTGCTTCTCTTGTTAGCAACAATGCCTAGCAAGCCTGGATCCTCATCCTAAAAAGGAAAAGACAAGATTTGTGTATTTATCTGAAGATGAGTTTGAAGAGGAACCAACAAACAGTGACACTAGTGATTAAGATTACTTTCCCAATAATACTTTATTCTTTGTGGCTGACCCAAGGAAAATCAAAGGAGAAACATATACTACCATGAGACATGCTAATCAATTTCTCTTACCAAAGAATGCAGTTGATCCCCATTTTCATAAAAAAAAATTCAAGAAAATGTGTTATATCATATTTATGACCACAAGAGGTTTGCTAATCATTAGTATGTAACTTGGGAGCACTTGAATCAAAATCCTTATCTCAATGGACTCTTCTACATGTTCTTCAGAGTAAAGTTGGACAGCCTTGTGGCTCTGAAGAGAGATTATCACGCCATAACTATCAAACAGTTGTACGCCACTTTATATGTCTCTCTTGATTATGATTCCATCACATGGATGACTGGTCCTCTAAAACTAAGTGCTTCAAAAGAAGATTGTCAAGAATCTTGAAAGATCCCTACACCTCAAAATGGTTGGGTTTTGAAAGTACATAAGGAGGAGCTATGAGATTTAACTCAAATTGAAGAGCTCTATGACACTTCGCAGGATTGGAAAAACTACTAAGCTCCTGCCATTGCCAAATATCATAAACAAAATTCTGAGAAATACCTTCTACCCCAGAGCAGGCAATAGTGATAATGTTAATAAAAGGACTTGGAACCTTATCTGGCACATTCTGAAGGGGACTAAGTTTGACATTGTGGATTTTATCCTGACAGAAATCTCATTCCAGATGAAGGATACAGAGGATAGTATATTCTATGCTCCTTACATAATGCAACTGATTCGACACAGGCTTGGCTTCTTTTTCACTAGCAATAATGCAATTCATACAAAGTTCAGACCAAGCCTCAACCCACCATTTTTGGATGATACGTTTTGGTCCCTGATGACAAAGGGGGAGAAAATGTGGCAATCAAGATTGAAATATTAAGGGGGAGCTTAGCTTTTGGGAAGTTTATCTATTATCTTATTAACTATTATCTATGTTGGAACAATTATTTATGTCTATGTTTAGGTTATGAGACTTTGTTGGGGTTTCTATATGTCGAACTTGTTTGTTGAATGCTTATGTTTAATGTTATGAATCAACATCTTGTTATCTCAAGCATCTTTTATTGATTATCATCTATTATTGCTTGAATGATCATGTGTGTACATTGTTCCACATATTCAATAAATAAAGGAAACCCCGTCAAAAATTTTCAATAATCCACATGTGTATGAAAATCACTTCATGAACCTTGATGCACATATTTAGGGGGAGCTTTCTCTATTTATTGAATGACTTTGAAAGCAACAAATTCCTCATCTTCTTTGAACTCAACTCATGAATTTCTTGCTTATCAAATGTCAAAACAAGAATATACAACCTTGTATATATTCAAAATCTTTCATATCATTTATATCTATTGGGTTGTCATCAATTACTAAAAAGGGGGAGATTGAAAGTATCTAGGCCCTCAGATTTGTTTTTGGTAATTAATGTCAACATTATGTTAAAGGACTAACATGTGTGCTAAGATGTGTTAAAGGTTAAGTCCCAATAATTTATTGGTGACAAGTCTATTGGCAATGCGACTGTGATGAAAGATCAACACGGATCAAGACAAAGGTATTGAATAGCCTAAGGACCCTTTTATAGTTTTTACCAGTCTCGGTATTTGGAGAAAAGATTGGGTTTATAGGATAAACGTCATACTATAAAGAGGGATCATGGCTAGTAACTTGAGAGACTACTTTTGTGCCATAATGATCAATTAGGGTTCATGCATTGATTTGATTTGAGCTTCTGGAAAATTATTTTGTAAATCGGTATGACCGCTAGTGATATGCGGTACTACCACAGGACGGTAGTACCGATATTTATATAGCGGTATGTATTTTCTAGAGAACATGTTTTAAGTGTTTTTTTTATTCTCTCTGAAAATCGAAACGATTGTATTTTAACTGCGGTACTACCGCAGGTCGGTAGTACCGATATTTATATGGCAGTACGTATATTACAGAGAGTGTGTGTTTGGGAGTTTTGACCTCCCTTGAGAAGCGGCATGACCGCATGATCTAAGCGGTACCACTGGGTGCAGTAGTACTGATATTGTAATGGCGGTACGTGTTTTTCAAAGAAGGTGATTTTCTGAGATTTCTTGAGCTATGGAAATCGGTAGTTTTGTTCTAGCCGAGCGATATTACCGTGCTGCGGTAGTACCGATTTGTAGTTGGCGGTAGTACCACAACTTTATTTTGTAACGGCTAGTTCATATCATTAAATCCAACTGTTCCAACTGTTATACTGAAAATCGGTAGTACCGGGTTTCAACTGTGGTACTACCGCCAATCCTATTTTTTCAGAAAAGTGATTGTAACGGCTAGATTTGTTGGTGAGGGGGTATAAATACCCCCCCACCTGCCTTCTAGCAGCAACTCTTGAGATCATTGAGCATTACTCTCTTGTATTAAACTCTCTTGAGCTCATTTACACTCTTCAACTACTCATTTGCATTGATTTCTCATTCTTGAGGTAGTTGAGAGCATTGAAGTGCATTGATTTATTAGTTGATCATTTAGGCACGTGTAGTTCCTCAAGCAAAACTCATGATTTATTATTACTCTTAGAGCTTACCGGCACCTAGACGGCTTGGAGGAAGAATTTGCACGGTGAGCTCTTCAAGGAGATTGTGAAGAGTCCCAACAAGATTGTGATTGGTGTTATGCTCACCAACTCCGGAGCGGAGGAAGAGCGACTCTAGTGATTAAGAATTGAGGGTTAATTCATGGAGTCGGCTTGATTCGTTCAAGTTTCCTCAATGTGGACTAGTGAAGACCGACAAGTCTTCGATACCACAGGAAAAACTTCATTGTCTCTATTGTGGTTTATTCTTGCCTTTACTACTTCCGCATTTACTTTGCTTGTGTAGAATTGCCTAGTTAAAATTGTATCTAGTCTTGACATAAGTTCTTATTTTGTCTTAAAAAGCTTAGTAGTTCCTTAATTACATTTGTGCTAGGAAGCTTTGTTAAGACAATCTTGCTTAAAATTATTAATTAGTCAAATAGTTTTAAAAACCTCCTATTCAACCCCCATCTAGTCGGTTATCCTTGATCCTACAGTGGGGACGCTGAGGCGATGCGTTAGGAGGAACCTTCGTACGAGCGACAACGCAGGGCAAAAAACTGAGAAGGCCGAACGGACGCCGCTAGTGGAGCGAAACCGAGGGATAGGCGTTGGCGCGCTACTAGGAGAAAAGGCCCGGAAAACACGGGGGAGCGCTGATTCTAGGCGCAATAAGGAGAGTATCTAATTTTCTATAAAAAGCGATTAACTATCTTCATTATAATTAGGAACAAGTCCATATTACACCCCTGAACTATGGTCCGAGTCCAAAAAACACCATAAACTACAAAACTGTTCACTTTACACCCCTCAATTGTCAAAACCAGATCAAATAACCCCTCCAAACCAAAACCAGGTGGTTTTTCCCTACGTGGCATCCACGCTGGCACTGTTTTGCCTTGTCAGCACCTTCATGCCAGCACCTTCATGTGTGCTTCTTCTTCCTCCCATCCATTTGCTTCTTACGGCTCCGCCCGGCCGCTTTGCTCTTCCGGCTCCCCGCCTTAACCTTGCTTCATCCTCTTACGCTGACTGACTCGTCTGCCAAGCGCCTAGTCCCGCTCCCGCACGAGTGGCTTGGCGATGAGGGTGGAGAGGAATCTGGCTCGCTGTCATCCTCTAGCGCACGCACCCGCCTCCGTATCCTCCGGAGCGCGACACACATGGCAGAACGGGAGCACGGCAGAGCTGAGGAAGGTGAGCAGGGGCGGTGACCTCGAATTCAGCCAAAGCATGCGCTTCCCCTCCATGGACTTTGGCGATAACCTCGACGTCTCCACGCTCGACACCAAGGAGATGCAGCTGATGAAGCTGGAAGAGGCGCGGTGGTGGAGGAGGCCCGCCAGTGAGGAGGCGGCCTTGGTCGAGATGGAGAAGGCCAAGTCTTGGGAACGCCATGGAGGCGGCCGAGCCGAGCCGGGCAAGCCTGTGTTGGCCGTACCACCTTCCGTCGCGCCGCCACTGCTCGTTCGGCCGCTCAGATGAGCCAGCCGCCCACCGACCCAATCACGAGGTGCCCAAGGCCCGAGGAAGCCCTCCCCACCTCCATTGGTCCTCCTCACGCCAAGGACTTCCACCGCCACTCTCTCCTCCGCCTCCGGCCACCGCCTTACCACGATTCGGCCACCCAGACTCCCGACACCACCGTGGCCTCCTTAGCCCCTGCCAAGCTCATGCAGCGTCTTCCCTCCTCACTCCGCCACTCCACACGGCGCAAGACATGGCCCGAAGCGCCAAGCCTTCTTCGCCGTCTTGCCGCTCCCACAAGACTGCTCGTCCTGTCGTCGGTGCCTTGAGGCCGCCACCTCTGGGCGTCCCACCTTACTTCCTTGTTGCCGCCGCCCTCCGTCGTGGCGAAGCTTGAGCCGTCTTGGCATCCATGGCCTCCCTACCTAGCTCGGTTTTGGATCTCCCGTAGCCCCTTTTAATTCCCCCCTCCTTTTGATCGCCAAGTGGGCCCGGCCATGGCTTGGTCCACACGCACTGCATGGACTCGGTCCACCCTGTTCTCCGTGCACATCGGCTATGACGAGGCGAAACCGGCGTGGATGCCACGTCATCCAAAACCGGGGTGGTTTAGGGCGAGGGGGTGATTTACTCTGGTTTCAATAGTTCAGGGGTGTAAAATGAACGGTTTTGTAGTTCAGGGTGTTTTTTGGACTCAGGCCATAGTTCAGAGATGTAATATGGACTTGTTCCTTATAATTACTGTATCGCAAATTAGAAAATTAAGATGCCATCATTGATGGGCAATCATCTAGCATTTCTGATAAACACATGCTAAGCTTGATCCTTTAAGCTTCATTTTCTTTTTCACGTGATTGGATGTGTTTGATAGATTTGTTAATAATTATGAGATGACTAGACGAAAGATTTTACTTGGCAAATTATGTCGTCTTTTTCTTATGAGACGTCTAATCCGAGTAAACATCATCACGCGTGTTCAGCTGCCTGCCTTTTTTTAGGGCTTTCTGCAATTCCATTTTGTGTGATGTTTTTTTTTTATAACTTGGACCCATCCAAGCATGTCAAAACTTCGCTACAGAAATTAGTTCATTTTATTTGGCTAGCTAGCTGAATCTTAGTTATCTCAAAAACTAGTTAATGACAGAATGATTCTTTTTTTGGTCAGTTTGTCAGATATTTTCATACAAATTTTTTTCCTTTCAAAGAAAGAAGTATTGAGCTCAATGCATTGTTGAGCTCATTTTATTCGGATATCCAATTCCTTTTA
Source organism: Phyllostachys edulis (assembly GCA_036346405.1). Taxonomy (NCBI): domain Eukaryota; kingdom Viridiplantae; phylum Streptophyta; class Magnoliopsida; order Poales; family Poaceae; genus Phyllostachys; species Phyllostachys edulis. The sequence goes on from CM070567.1 coordinate 17,896,429, forward strand.
AATAAAATTTTATCGTGAAATTCATTCAACACTGGCCCACAGGTGGGTCCAATGAACAGTTAGAATTCACATGCGCCTGTCCTACAATGAGTACTTAAGACAAATTTTGTTCGCTCGCAGTCTATCTGATACTCCAAGTACAAGAAATTCTAAAGAAAATCCAATTAAATTTAAACATATCATATAAATTCACTCTATCCCCGTTCGAATGTGGTTCCTGAAATGAGAACAGCTTGTGTATATAGTAGCTAGAATGTAAGCAATTTTGTAAGAAAAAATCGACAAAAAATTAGGTAATGCTATTACTCTTTTTTTCCGGCAAACTAACTAGCAGGATCATGGATCAAGTAACAACTTAGAAACATAAAAAAAGAGATAGGTAATCCAATAATTCAGGCAAAGTTGTGGCCATCATAAACACCCAAACACCCAAGAAAATCATACCTCTGCTTAACCAGAGCACAAGCATACAAGCATCTACAAAATCCAGCTAATCCTTTGGGAGGGGTGACAGGGACCTGCATCTGATGGCAATGAGATGAACAATGACAGGGCTGACACCATGGTCTGGAACTAATCATGCAGTGTTGGATTTTCATACCCTGACTTGTCCAAATCCATGGGATGAATACAAATCCTCAATAAGAATGAATAGTTTGCTTGCACTGCAGGCCTCACAAATATGAGGAGCAGAGGGTGTGTACATGGGGGACCAGCACATGTTATTGTTACCGACTACACATAACTCACTATCCAATCACATTGCACAATCTTGAGCTGCATATAAGCCAGCCCAAGATCCAACTTCAATTCTGAATCTGATCAGGATTCACTGCTGGATCTGAATTTTGCTGGAGTCAAATCAAATGAAATCTTCACTACTTACTGTTTCACAGTAACAAAATACTTAACCTGGTAAAAAATGATAGCTCAAGTCTTTGTGCTTACATTCCTTCTCGGTAGGGGCGCCTTTATTATACTCTTTTTTTTTCATGTGATGCTAAGGTAGATGTTCTGACTTTGAGTGACAGTAATGTAAGAGTATATATATATTAGTTTGAGACAACTGGTGATGATAATCTTAATCCAATGCACATGTGACTATGTGAGTATGAGATCTAAACATGGCATGCCTAGTTGTCTGTTCAGTGATCCTTCTGATGTAGTGATCCACAAAAACATTCAAACCCAACAAAGCTACACAGCCCCATGGAGAGCACCAACAACTGAATAAACTACAGATAAACAGACCATGCATATCATAACAGGAACAGATCCATGCACACTTGCACTACAGACATATCGATTTGAGCTATAGGACGACGAAACGACCATGAAAAATCTTGCGCGATGTAGCATCGGAGGGGGTGCATAAGATTTTGGTTCTGCAAATGAGAATATAATAGCTGGGGCTTCTTATCTTGGTCCTATCCTTTTCTTGGCACTACATAGGAGCATCTTTGGCACCTTTATCATACATGAACTACATTGGCCTAAGTGACTTGGATTTGTTTGGCATGCCCACAAGGCCCCACCATGACAGTAAAACTAATGACAGGAGAGAATCTTAAATCCCTCCCTCCCTCCCTGCCTCACCAGATTTGATACATGCCTTCCTGTTGCTTCTGAGCAGAACCAAAAGTTTTGGCCTTGGCCTAGTAGCACCTAGCAGGAGATCTTGTGAGAGGAAGAGGAGAGTGCCTTCCTTCTTCAGAGGAATTCAGCAATAGGCATCCTTAGTAGAGGTGAGCACAAGGCTCTTGATCTTCCTTACTTGTCTCTCATGATTCTTGTCTTCAAAGAACTGCACTTCGGCTTTAATGAAGCATGATAACATTTCTGTGAGTTCGCAAATCTCGTTCTTTGATTGTTCTTCACGCTTTTGTAATTTCATGTGCAAGGAGCTGTTCCTCAGCCTTTAGAAAATGCAATGGCACGTTTCTGTTTGCAAAGAAACTACAGTTGTTCTTCTTCTTCTTTCTTCTGGAATTCTGTTATGTTTTCAGATTTGCCTTCTGTAATGAACCCTTTAGCAGTTTCTCTTTGGGAGCATAATGACATGCATGCATATCTGTTCAATCAAACAATAGAATAAGAAATTCCCATAAAAAGCTATAGAATAAGAAACACACATGCAGAATTATGATAAACACCCCCTTCCTGTTTCTTTCATATATAATTCTGTCCGCAAGAATTAAACATTACTACAGTTTAAGGGTGTAAAATTTGTAGGTTTCATTTTGGGCTTGATGGTGTGGGAGAATCGCTCTGTTACGGTGAAAGACAGCATATAATTTGGTTACTTGGAGAAAGTACAAACAGCAAAACCCAAATATTTGTAGAATTCTAGTACAATAAGAGCCATAATTGAACTGTGCAACCATGAAGATCCGATCTTTCAGATCAGTCCTAAAAATGTTCCTTAAATGTTTCTGAACATATCACACCATTATTATGTTGTATTACAAAAATTCCTAGTTTGTTCTATTGTCCCACAAACATATTAAGTTTTTACTTATATAATCTACAGCCTGAATGCTATCTGCATTATTTCTCAAAATTTTGAGCAATTCTTCAGAAGGAAGATGACAAAAATTCCTAATTATTATTTTTCTATTGCAAACCAGTGCACTTGCAAGTGTACACGCACACAGACAAATGATTGATGTGTTAGGTTCCATCACATACAACCATAACATTTATGCCTTCATAGGATACTCATTTATCTAACTAATGCAACTTAAATGCCTCATCGTATCACCTACTTGGCTTAATTGCAAAGCTGGATACTCCCATCTGAGAACAATAAACTTGAAAGAAGAACAATGATTCAGAAGCTTCACTTGAAAGGTGTTAAAACTTGACACCAGACTGTCCCCATCACAGGCTGAAAAAGATGGAGAGAGAATTCACAAGAATCAGACACGCAGCCAGCACTTAAATAAGGCTTCAATAATTGCAATGTAGATGCAGTATCTCATATCCATAGCCATTGTTGGAACAGCAACCATTGGTACTCACTTGTCATGCTCTGATGAAACAGGTGAGAGGCAGGCACACTGTTCAGGCCAGTGAGCTGAAACTTTGTGTGGATTGGTAAGAGATGGAGAAAGAACATATCAAGAAGGCCATCATGAGACAGGAACAGACATTCAGACAACAGGTAAACCAAGTAACCAACAATGCCTGGTATGAGATAGTTTCATCTTCTACGTTTGCTGAAAGTGTTCAATGATCTGTTCTTCATCGAAGCAGGTTCACGAGCTGCATCGTGTATACCGGGTTCAGAAGCAACTGATGATGGAGATGCAGGTTGTTGAGATGAACCGAGCTCAGGCAAGCGCAGATACTCAAACCAAGCTGACGTCGGAGATAGATCGTCCACAATGGTACAGTAACTCAGGCGAGAAGAAGGGCCCTTTCATCGAAGACTTCGACCTGGAGCTAACACTAGCAACTGGGGGTGCTAGGAGGCAGCAAGAGAAGCCATCCGACTCAGACTCTGGAGCATCAGGGTCGTTGTCAAATTCAGATGATTCAGAGCCGGGGCAGCGGTTCCCTGAATCCAATGTAACCATAAGGTTTCAGAATGAGAGCAAGAGGCATGATGATCAGCTCATGCAGTCTCCTTGGCTCTACCAATGTTTAAGTCTGAAGATGGCATGATTACTTAGCTAGGGTGGCTTGAGTGTTTCCAATGCTTAAACAAAGCACAGGCATTGTTATATGTATCACATACTAATTCTTTGCAAGTGGAGGAATGAGCTCAGAACAAAGTAACTAACCATATGCGAGAAAAATGCACAAGAATATGAAGAGAACGTACAAAATAACCAACGTAAAATGCTACTCAAATTATAGGCAATGTTAATGAAAACGTGAAAGCATTTTTTGGACATAAAAGAAAGAATTTACAGAAATATTCGTCAACAAAAGCTGCATTCTATGTAAAGATCTTCAAGCATAAACCCTGTCTGGTCCCCCTTATCTTGAATAAAAGAACAAATTCACATAACAGCTCCAAACTGGGTACAGAGAATTTGGTCAAAACTGCCTGCTTCTGAGCCGCAGAATGTGAAACCTTGGAAAACATAGAAGAAACGCCTAGTATCATTCTATTGTGACAAAAAGGCCTCAGCCAAAACGTAGGCAAGTAGAAGCCTCGTAGACACTATACCCTACTGAAAACGAAAGACTCATAAGAAGCCCTCCATCTCTGTTTTAGCCTTCAAATGTCGAAAGCTTAAATGAGCTAGTAGCGGTATTGGCGGCGATCGCATCATAGTTCCAGGTAATGTCTATGAAGACTGCCATGCAGAGATAACTGACAGATAACTCGCATGGAAGTCGTTCGGCGCTATGACTACGAGCTCATGGCCACCTCCACATCTGCTTTCTTTAAGCTGGCCATGTATGTTATGTAGATGGTCCAAAGAAATGAAAAGGAATTGCTCACCAGAGGCTGGAAAAAAAAAACTTCAGATCAGAACTGCTGTCAAACAAGCTTTGAGCTCAAATTGGAAGAATATGTCGGGAACTTAATGTTTACCTGTAAATGAACGGGGATAAACTTGAAAGTAATAAAGTCACAAAGTGGCCAATATATAAGCCCACTTTTGATGGTCGGAATTAAATCCCTCTTCAGCCTTGCAATGATCTCAGGGATGGTCTCACCTATGAATCATATCCAAAAAGCAATTAGAGCACACAGGAGTTTGCTTACCACAAAAAGTTTCACCAAGAAAGTTTGCTATTTGGCAAAGTTGGTGGGGAAGGTGTATTGCATGTAAGCTTATCTGAACATAGCTTCTCCCATCAGGCTCTACAGTACATAGTGGGCATAAATGTTTACTACATGTAAACCTTATCATGGAATTGGTAGTACTGTGGTCCATGATGCATAGGTCATAGACTTTACCCAAACTCACTTGAAAAGACTAATTCAAAAAGTAAGATCTACAATGAACTGTGTAGTATTACCAGATAAAAGCATCTCTGAATTTTTTTTTAAAAAAAACATAAAATTATGATCTTTTTTGGGTGTACTTGTGTACGGTGGGGTGGGATAGCGGTAGAAACACTTGAACTCAAATATTAACATCCGAATGTTAGTGAAGGAATTTTACCAAGGAAACACCAGCCGTTGGGTTTTATCTCTTTACTACGTTGGCTGTCAGTCAAACTAAGTTCACATGGCAAGGACCAAAAAGAATTAATACAGGCACACCACAGCAAGGACAGACTGCAGTTTTTATGTAACAGCATCAGTACACTTATTTGACGTAATTGATGTTAGATATATATAGGCTGTGCTAGAGGTTTTTCTACATATTTGCCACTTCTGTGTATCTGTATATATTGGCCTAATAGGCCCTTTGCAATACAAAGAACTCATTTGTAATATGGTATCAGGCAGGTTAGGGTTAAGGTTAGGGTTTCCCTTCCCTTTTTCTCCTCCCGTTTTTCTCCCACCCACCTCCTAAATTCTGCGCCATCACCCCTTCCCGTGGCCGCCGCCCCTTCTCCTGGCGCCACCGGCCGGATACACTCGGGCCCCCGCGCCTCCTGTGGCTTCCTGTGGCCGCCGCCCCTTCTCTTGGCGCCGCCGGCCGAATCCACTTGGGCCCCCGCACCTCCAGCACCTCCTGTGGTCGCTGCCGGCCGGATCTAAGCTTCTCCTGGCGTGCAGCGGCCATTAGCCACGATGGCACCCTTCGGAACCTCGAGCACAGGTACCGTCTCGGTTCCGAAGCCACCGGTCACCTTCAATGACATCAACCAAGGAACAAAGAACTGAAGCGACTGCTTCCGAACGATGCCGTGGGTTCGGTTTTCGAAAAAAAACTTTGAATTTCATTTGAATTTGCTTAAAATCAATCGAAATTGAAATTTAAAATTTGAACTTGCAAAACCGGAAAACCGTAGGGATTTTGGATCCAGACCGGCCGCAGAATCGATTCTGCAAGCAAAATTTTTTCTGGCGACAACTACTGTGAGTTAAATCCAAAGACATGAGGATTCATCTGCGAGGCCAACACCTGTGGGTCTACCTCACAGGCAAGCGGCCTTGCCCACCTCGTCCTGTCCTGCCAACCGAGCCCATTTTCTCGGCTAATGCCACTGAGGATGTTCAGCGGGCTGCGGTTGCCGCCTTTGAGGACGCGCTCGAGGAGTACCAGACGCAGCTCCAAGCCTATGAGGTGTGGAACGATAGGGATGCTAAGGCCTCCGCCATCATGGTAGCCAGCATTGAGCCCGAGCATGCGTCCGATGTGCTTGGGTTGTCTACGGCTAAGGAGATGTGGGATCGTCTTCGTGCCCACTACGAGCCGAAGAATGAAACCTTGCACCTTTCCGCTCTTCGGGAGGAGCAGTCTCTCGCACAGCAGGAAGCCACCGTAGATGCCTTCTACCAGCAGTTGGTTGCGGTTTGGCGTCAACCTAACTCTCTAAGGCCGGATGTTTGCCAGTCCTGCACCTGCTGTGTACGCCAGCGGGCTCATTTAGAGACTCGTCACCTCCGCAAGTTTCTCATCTGCCTTCGTCCAAAGTATGGGGTGGCTCACTCTCGATTCTTGATGAGATGGCCCTTCCCTCCATCTGGAGGCTCGCCGGCTTTGTCGGTGAGGAGACTCGTCTTCGCACGACGAGGATTCTCTGGCGATTTCTTCCATCTTGGTTGTTCACACCCCAAAGACACGGTGCCTCCGCCTCCTCTACCCACTGTGGCGGCATTCGCCGCTCCCACCGACCTTCATCTGCGACTCATGGTGGACTGCTCGCACACCGCCCGAGATTGTCACCGTAGCGAAGGCTCGCCAGAGTGTCGTCTGCGGAGCCTGGATCCTCCCAGTTAGGTTCACGCCAAAGTTCCTTAGAACAGACGCACCAGGAGATACTCACGCTGCTTCGACGCCTTGCTGCTTCTGCCCTAGCACTAGGTTCTGCTGCTAGATCTTTTGATCCTGCACCATCACCTCCTCCCTCAGGTATATCATCTCCTTGGATTCTGGATTCCGGTGCTTCTTTCCATATAACACCGGAATCCACTCATCTTACTTCTGTGAAACCACCTGATCTTCCTCTCACAGTTTAGACTGCGGATGGCACATCTCTTCCTATTGCAGGAAAAGGCACTCTTTCCACCTCGTCTTTTTGTGTTCCCACCGTATCTCATGTTCCTAGTCTTACTATGCAGCTTATGTCAGCTGGTCAGATCACTGATCATGGTTGACGTATCATTCTTGATTCTGACTTTTGTTGTGTTCAAGATCATCGTACAGGGATTCTGGTTGGGACTGGTCCTAGGCGCCATGATTCTCAGCGTCTTTGGGAGCTCGACTGGCTGCATCTTCCTTTTGCTAGGCGCCTCGGCTTCAGCTACTTCTTCCACCACCACTTTTGTTTAGTGGCACCATCGGTTAGGTCACATTGGTAGTTCTCGTCTTTCGTCTCTAGTAGGGAGTGGTGTTCTAGGTTCTGTTTCTGGTGACACTACTTTACATTATACGGGTTGCAAGCTTGGCAAGCAGCTGCAACTCCCTTATCCCTCTAGTGATTCTGAATCTCATCATCCTTTTGATTTGATTCACTCTGATGTCTGGGGGCCAGCCCCCTTCACTTCAAAAGGGGGTCATACCTATTATGTGATCTTTATTGATGATTATTCGAGATAAACTTGGCTCTATCTTATGTCTTCTCGCAGTCAGGTTCTTTCCATTTACTAGCAATTTACCACCATGGTTCGCACTCAGTTTGAGTCGACCATTCGTATTTTCCATGCAAATTCTGCTGGTGAATATCTCTCCACCTCACTTCGTCGTGTTCTTGCGGAGCAGGGCGCTCTCCCTCAGTATTCTTGTCCTGGTGCTCATGCTCAGAATAGTGTCGCTGAGCGTAAGCACCGTCATCTTCTTAAGACAACTCGTACTCTCATGCTTACTTCGCATGTCCCACCTCATTTTTGGGCTAAAGTTGTCTCTACCACTGCCTTTCTTATCAATCGACAACCCTCTTCTGCTCTTAAGGGATGCACCCCCTTTTGAGCATCTCACTGGTTCGTCACCCCAGTACAGTCACCTTCGTTGTTTCGGTTGTGTCTACTATGTGTTTCTTCTACCTCGTGAGCGCACCAAGCTGACTACTCAGTCGGTCGAGTGTATTTTTCTTGGCTACAGTTCTGAGCATAAGGTTTATCGTTGCTATGATTCTATTTGTCGATGAATGAGGATCTCTTGAGACGTCACCTTTGATGATCGTCCTTACTATCCTTGTTCCTCTACCACCAGCTTTGCTTCCTCTGAGTCACTTTCCTTTTTTACTTTTCTTGACACTACGTCTCCTCCAGTTCATGTCTTACTACCCTTGTCTCCTTCGTCTCAGTCCCCACCGTCTACTCCACATCAGTCCCCTTCACCACCATCTCTCCCATCTCCTCCGGTTTCCTCACCTCCTCTGGAGGTTCCTACCAGCTCTTCTGTTGAGGTTTCCCCTTTTCCGCTGCACTACTCTCGTCGCCCACGTTCTCCTCCTCCCGCTGAGCCTTCTACCTCGTCCTTGCTCGGTCCCGCTCCAGCCTCTCCTCCCAAGTATGATCTTCGTGATCGTCGGATTATCGGGCCTCCTGACCGTTACGGCCTTGCGGCCACTGCTCTTGTTGAGCCTATGACTTCTAGTGAGGTCGCCGCCCATCGAGTGGCAAGCAGTAATGGTCGAGGAGATTGCTTTGCTCTGGAGCGATCGGGACTTGGGATCTTGTTCCTCTACACGCGTGTTACTCCGATCACGTGCAAGTGGATATACAAGATTAAGACTCGCTCCGATGACTCTCTTGAGCGCTACAAGGCTCGTCTTGTGGCTGTGGTTTTCAATACGAGCATGGCCGTGACTACGACGAGACTTTTGCACTTATTGCTCAATGACCACTATTCGGACCCTTTTGGCAGTTGATTCTGTTCGCCGGTGGTCCATTTCTCAGCTGGACGTCAAGAATGCATTCCTCAATAGTGAGCTACGTGAGGAGGTTTACATGCAGTCGCCCCCTGGGTATTCTGTCCCTAATGGTATGGTGTGTCGTCTTTGTCGCTCTCTCTACGGGCTCAAGCAAGCTCCTCGAGCCTAGTTTGAGCGCTTCTCTGTTGTCACTGAGGCTGGTTTCACCGCCAGTGACCATGACCCTACTCTCTTTGTTCACACCTCTCCTCGTGGTCGGACTCTTCTTCTTCTGTATGTTGATGATATGATCATCACTGGTGAAGTACATCGCTTTTGTGAAGAAGCGTCTCAGTGAAGTTCTTGATGTCTGACATTGGTCCACTTCGCTACTTTCTTAGGATTGAGATCACTTCTACACCTGAGGGCTACTACCTCTCCCAGGAGAAGTACATTCAAGACCTTCTTGCGCGCGCTTGTTTCACTGATCAGCGCATAGTGGACACTCCTATAGAGCTTGGAGTTCACCTTCGGCTCGCTGATGGAGACCCACTTGAGGATCCCACTCGCTACTGTCACCTTGTTGGTAGTCTTGTCTATCTTGGGATCACTCGACTTGACATCTCTCACCCGGTTCACATTCTGAGCCAATTCGTTTTGGCTCCCACTCAGGTTTACTACAGTCACCTTCTGCGTGTCCCTCGATATCTTCGTGGCACCATTTCTCGTCGTCTTTTCTTTCCTCACTCTAGCTCCTTGTAGCTCAAGGTGTACTCTGATGCGACTTGGGCTAGTGATCACTCCGATCGTCGATCTCATTTGTAACAATTAAAAGGCACGGAACAATGAGTTATGACATCTTATATGGAAAATAAACAAGGAACATTCAAATTGAACGGTCTACCTTGTCTTGTAACTTCTTTTTCAGAAATATCCATTGTAACCTAACAAATTTATCTGCATCTGACATGGTTGGTCAAACAAACAACCAAACTGTAATAGCAAGAATACCGATTTTTTTTTTTAAATAATCTATTTTTTATTCGGAAATACAGAAATAATACCGCTTAATTTTTTTTGAAATAATCTCTAGTCGCCAATGCGGTTGGGCGACTTCTTGAAAAGTCGCCAAACCGAAGGCGACATTGAAGGTTTCGAGGCATAGTCGCCATACCGTCTGGCGACTTAAGGTCGTCGCCATACCTGAGTATGGCGACATGGTGGCAACTTCAATAAAATTCGCCATACGGTATGGCGACTTAGGCTATATAAAATCATGTGGCAGAACCGTCGCCATTCAAATAGAAATCGGCAGAGAAAGAGGAGAGGAGAGAGAGAGAGGAGAAAGAGAGGAAAAAGAGGAGGAGAAGGAAGAGGAGGAAGAAAAGGAGAAGAGGAGGAAGAAGAGGCGCGTGGGTCGGTAAGTTTTGATATTACTTTGTATAAGTTTTTTCTAAACCATGGTAGGTTAGCAATCAACTTTATGTGTAATGACATATTGTTAGCAAATATCTAGAGATGGCATAATTAGTTAGTAACCATGATGCGTTAGCAAATGTTGAGAGATAACATGAAGGAAAAATGAGTTAGTAAAAATAAATTTAGTTGTACTATTACTCGTCTTTGTGCTAATTGCGTATATGTTACTTTTCTAAATGCTAGTTTATAGAATGATAAACATGTCGATAACGCGTGCATTATTCGCAAATGCTAGTTTATAGAATGTTAAATACACGATACATGGTTCAAACACGTAGGATTATCAAACATGTCAAATTTTAGTTGTCTTTATTATGCGTCTTTGCGCTAATTGCGTCTGAGCTAGATGAATGATAACATGTTACTTTTAGAAATGCTAGTTTATAAAATGATAAACATGTCGATAACTCATGCATTCGCAAATACTAGTTTATAGAATGGTAAATCGCGATACATGGTTCCAAACACGTGGGATTATCAAACATGTGAAATTTTGTTTTTTTCTCCGAAAGCTTCACGCATTATAAATACGCATAGTAACGATGATGTAATAAATATCTCGCAATCCATAGCGGTCGGTATAGGCGTTAACGTAATATAGCCTTCGTAGGAAAAATTGTGTCATTGTGTTGGGGCAAAGTGTTTAGGTGGCACTACTTAACATATCAAATATGATTTATTTCCCATTGGAATATAATTTAAATGCGTAAGTAATATGAATGCTTTTAATTTCTTAATTTGCGGTATGGCTCAAGACCACAGTGGTTCGGATTGGCATTTGATGCGCTAGACCGGTTAAATCGACGTCTTGACCGCTTGTGAAGCCGTCGTGTGTCGATCCGGTTGGCGGCGGGCGCTTGGTGAGTTGAGGGTGGTTCAGACGCGACACCCCGACGAACTGAGACTAGACCCACGCTGGGTAGAGGGTTTGTCCGTAAACTTTGTAACTTTTTTGTGTCGTATCGCGACTTTGTACTTACGTCTTCGTGCTTTGTAGGCCGAGCTGCTTCGGTCTTCTACCGCGCCGCGGATGGTTGAGGCCACCAAGAGACGGCGGTGCGGTCGTCGACGACGATGGGGAGGTTCAGTCGGTCCGGGCGGTCACGACGCTTCCGCTCGGCCGGCGCTTCTGGCCGACCGCTGGTGGACCGTTGGCGGCAGACGACACCTTCCACCTCCTTTCGGGAGATGGCCCGACTCTGGAGGATGTCGCGATCTTTGCTTTCGGCTTGCCTATCGCGGGGCGGCCGTGCATTCACGGACGCGGGTGTGGATCGGCGCGACGCCTGTTGGCGAGTTTGAGGCGTTCTTGGGCGGAGGCCGCGCCTCCGTGCCGACTTCTCGGGCGGCAATGGCATGGTGCGCCCTGCGGTGGCTTTCGCGATTCGGGTAAGTATAGTACCTATTTTCGCTCGGGGTTAGCGATTCATTAAGGCCTAGCCATATGACGGGCTTACTAATTATTCGTTTACTGCGTGGGTCGGCGGATGGTCCCACGACCCACCGTCGACCGTGTTTCGCGACACCGAGGCGTATCTGTTGTGGTTTGTTACCGAGTCTTGCTTACCGCCTGACCACGGTGACTCCGTTGGCGCTGACGCTCGTGTAAGTGCGCGAGGCCATCGCGACGACGGCGGAAGCCGAGATCGATTGAGGATCGGCAGTACTTGCCGCGACGCGTCTGCGGCTTTGTCGCGATCGTCTTTGTCGGACGAAGCCGCGTCTATCCTCACAGTCGCCCCTCTGCTGCTGTTGTGGTCGTTCGAGCGCTTCTCTCGGACGCCCATCTTTGATAGACTTCAGATCCGTCTGGCGCGGACATGTACCATGGTGGCGCGGTGGGCCGGCCGGCCGTAGGGTCCCTTTGGTGCCGTAGAGCGGGTACATATTTCCTATATATTTTCTTTAGTCGTATTATGGGTAATCCTTTTTAACCACTGCTTTTGGCTCATGAGCCTGATATGCACGCGCAGTCACACGCGCGTCTGAGCACTTTAATGGAGCAATGGACCGTCTCACGGCCGACGACGTCTTGCTGGGCCGACTCCGTCAGAGACGGAGGCCGTGCTCCATGGTCGTCTTCATCTGTCTTGGCGCGACCGGCGATCTTGGCGACGCAGAGGAAGCTTCGTCTTCGACGTGTTCGTGGAGACTACGCGGTCTGCGAGGTGATCGCCGATTCGGCCTCGCCAGTTGTTCCGATTCCGTCGGGGCGAGGTGCTGAGTCGACCCATCGCGTAAGTTACATGCAACACTGCTCACATATGTTTTGACATTTCGTAACGTTTGCTTCCAATTGCAATGCTACGTTTAGCAGCATAGTAGGAGGGTGGCACTAGGGCGCAGATGGCGGGCAAGATGGAGCCGTGGGTAGCACGATGGGCGAACGCCATGAGGATCATGTGCGGATAATGGCCGTCTGACCCAGTAGCGTTCTTAGCATTCGGTCCTGCATCAATGCATTCGGACACATGTTGCCGCGATCTCGCCGGGCGGGACATTTCTAATCGGGAAATACAAGGGCATGATCCTGACAAAATTGGCGTTGATGGCAACAATCGATTCTACCCTTAGCCATCGCTTTGTGAAAGTGAGAACTACGACACCCGGTTGTGGTTCCTTCACATCTCTCAAGATGGGAGTAGTTGGGGCACGTCCCGATGTACGCCTAATCCATGATCGCCACCGGGATGATGAAGGCCATCCGACAACTTCAAAGAAGACCCCAATGAGCCATTCACTGGCGGACACGAGGAACAGATGGTGCATTCGCCATCCGGGGCCAACTTCTTCAAACAGTTCAGCAAAGAACCTTTGATGAAACTTTTCAAGAGGCTTGCCATGCGTAACCAAAGAACGTAAATTTGATGCATTGTGGCGGATGTTGGGCGAGCATACCAAGAAGCATGTCATCGAGAAAACAAGCGTCCCTCATTCCGGGAGGCACAATGAGCGCCTCGCCATCATGGGAGCTCGACCTCCCCGTTTGACGCGGAGGACCTCGAGGGACATCGGGTGTTTCTCTCATTGGATTGAGGCCGAGCCATTGGAAAAGTGGTCCTTCTTGCACGACACGGACGGCGCAAGGTATGGCATAATGACCACTAACCTTGCAGAGGTGTACAAGCGGGTTATTAGGGCCTCGCGTTGTCGACCTCTTGTCGCCATTGTTGAAGGCGTTCGCATGGTACAATCGGATATTTCAGGGAAAGACATGCAAATCACGGCGACTTCATGCAAACCAACCCATGACTTCTATTGCTCGAAGATTAGTACATACATGCGAGCCAAGACCGAGAAGGCTCGATCGCACACGGTCTTCGTAATGGGCATCTGAGCATCGATTCGACGTGATCCTCCGAGACAGAGCCGGATTCGGAACGGCTCGGTCTCTTGTTACCCATGAGGTATGCCTTGGAGACCATGTGAATGAACCTAGTCAGACATGCAACAAGCTAAAGCTTCTTCACAAGCCATGCTCTCATGTTCTCGCCAAGTGTGGGACGATCCGCATGGACCCATTTAACTTTGTATCCGAGTACTTCATGAAGGAAAAGGTTCAAGAAAGTGGTGCGGCGAGCTAAGAGGCTTCGTGGTTGTCGGTAACTTCTCCACATTGGATATTGCAAATAGGACTTGGGTTCGAGATCTAGACCTATTGAGAGGAAGGGCTGTCGGCGAGTCGTCGCGATTCTGAACGATATGGACGAAGGGAAGCTGCAGCCGGCGGAGTAGACGCCAGCGCCATTGCCGCCGCCAGAAGGCACACCGTCGTAACTTGCAAGGCGCCTCACGACACGTAGGAACTTGTATTACATTTCCTACTCTGTTGTAACTTGTAGTTCATCGAACTTTGGTTCTTGTAAGCAAATGCCGAACTAATTGTGTCGTAATTGTACTTTGGTTCTTGTAAGCAACTACCCAACTGCTAGTATGTTTTATCTTAATTCTATCGGATAATATGGAATAGCTTGGTTTTCGAACTTCGTTCATACATTGCATATTTCTTCGATGCATATAACTTAAAGCACGCGACACATCAATACAACATGTCAACTCAATAAAAGGCAACCGCAATAACGCGTCCACCATTTCGTTACATGCTTTAGGAGATTGAACATAAGGCAACCCACATAGAGTGTTCTCCACCAAGCGTCCTTATTACGTAAGGTTTCCGATGACGGTGTACTTACATCCATCATACAATCGCAGGACATGGGCGACTTGACATACCAAATTTCGACATGTACAGATCCGCGACAAAGGCAAGGAAAGGCTCATCTTGGTGAACACGCACACAACAGATCCGGCCGCCCGTAGAATCCGTATCCACGACGTTAGTTATGAAGAAGTTAAATCCTTCTTCGATTCTCATTATACTGTGCACTTACATCATCGAATCGCGAGGATATGGACGACTTGACATACCGGCCGACGTGGGCGATCCGCGACAAGGGAAGGGAAGGCCGGCGAGGAGTTCAACGCCGAGCTAGCAAGAAAGGAAAATGGCCCCGGTCCACGCAGAGGTCGTCATTACGTAGTAGTACCCGTCATACCCTCTTGTTTTTATTATCCCCTAAAGGCATGTATACTTATATGGTCCGGATGCTTCATCATGGTGTCTAGTAGTAGTAGCGAGGATGACTAAAGCAATTACGAACCATCATGCCATGTCACTCGTGTAATGTGCTTACATCTCATGGACTTTAATGTACTTCTCGTTCGGTGTCCGCTTAAGCCATGAAAGCAAGCCTATATTATTTACAGTATTTAGAATATCACTTACCTATCTACTTACCATTCATTACTATCTCAATCGTCCTCACAAAATTCTCTGAAATTTGACGACTACAACAATATCTGACGATCACAAAATGTTATTGCGAGTCCGACATATTTCGTACCCTTCATATTCTACTTAAAATAAGAAATGCAGACCAACCAACGTTGTCACCACACTTTTATCTTTACAAAAATAACATCATATAATACGATTTGCTAAATACAATACCTACAAAATGTAATATCTATTTTAACACAATTGTTCCAATTGGGTTTACATAATTGTGAGTTTAGGAGCTTAAATCGCCTATTTGGTTGGCGACTTTAACTAAGTCGCCATTGGTTGGGCGACTTGCACTAATGTCGTACATCCGTTTGGCGACTATACCCATGAGGCTCTAGTCGCCCAATGGGACGGCGACTAGAGATTATTCGTAAAAAAAATTAAGCGGTATTATTTCAGTATTTAGAATAAAAATAGATTATTTACAAAAAATTCCAAGAATACCAATGAAACAATCCTCAAAGTCATGCCACTTTTTGAGAGAATTGTATTGGTGGTACACATATTTTTTTCATGTTTTGCAGATTGTCAACTATACTCTAGAAGTTAGCCATTTACTACTTTCACTTCCTGTGAACACCATGAGGATATGCTCATGAACCTAAATGATGTTACAATTGGCAATTTGGTTGAATGTTTGTTGGAATTCTTGTTTTTCAGCAAAGCGTCAGGATAATCAGTAGTACCGGTGTGTTAACTGCGGTAATACCGCATGGCGGAACGACCGGCTTAAGTAGAGCGATGCTACCGGAGGCTTGTGAGAGCGTGGCGATTTTCTGGTATCGGTAGTATCGGCTTGTAAGCCGCGGTACTACCGCATAACAGTACGACCGTCGGATGGAGCGGAACTACCGCTTGTCTTGATTTTGAACGCGTGTTTTGCTCGAGCCGTTAGATCTTGATCTATCGGTCCATATTGTGTTGAACGTTCGGTCCGTCCGAACGTGTTAGTACTTGAGAGGTGTTCGATTGAAATCGAACGGTTGGAAATCGTGTGAACGTTCGGACCGGCGTCCAGATCTGACGGCTGTAACCCTCGGTCCGATCGGCCACTAAATCTAGAGCGTCCACAAGGTTTTTTAGCTCTTGTGCGTTTTGCCAAACATTCGTACCGCAGTTAATGGCGGTACTACCGCGTTAAGGTATGACCACGTTGTTAAGCGGTATGGAATTTCCAGAAGCAGTGTTTTTGAGAATTCTTCGAGAGAGGTATGACCGCAGTGTTGAGAGCGGTACTACCGTGATGCGGTAGTACCGTGTGTTACATGGCGGTAGTACCGCATTTACTGAGAATTTTGGTTATCTTTGTTTCTTTCAGAGAATTGAGTTTGGGATAGGTCATATCCTTGTTTGATAATGCATATGTGTTGCATATTGCATGTTTTGAGCTAACGTGGGTCAAGTTATGAAGAACTTGTTCCCGGAGACGATTTCTCTGTCTATTGCTGTGCAGGTGGCTTGCAGGTCAACGACGGTCAACGGCGAGGTGGATCAGAACTAAGCTTGGAGAGCTGAGGTCCAGAGCGATCATGAAAGCCAGGTGAGGTCAAGTGACTCAAGCATGGCGCAGAATGGACGAGGTTGATCGAACGGGCAGCTCGATGCAGCTGGTTGGATCAAGCGGTGCAGGGGTCGGTGCAAGTGCCTTGGAGGTTCCGATGGAATTCGAACGGGAGAGACTTGCCGACATGATGAGAGCCGTTGATCAACCTACACGTGGCGGAGCAGGCGATTGCTTCGACAAGATTGGACTCGGTTCATGGAGAAGGATCGAGAAGAGGTATTTTGGTAATTTCACCAAATACCGCCTTTGTGACTCTTGGCTAAACCGCGGCGCGGGTCGGCGCTTGGAGAAGCGGTTTAGGTCAATCAAAGACGAAGACGACGCTTTGAGATGCGTGCGTGTGTTAACTCATTGTGTATTAGGGTTTAATGGGTGCCCTAATGGAATATTCCTAGAATCTAGCCTCCACTATATAAACACTTGGAGCTGTGTGTTTTGGACAGCGGTGAACAGACGAGAGAAAACCTAGTGTTGGTTCTAGGGTTTGGAGAGCTAGGGTTTAGGGATTGTATGATCTGATGCTCATGTATTGAGTTGTGTCCTCCAAGATGGAGAGGCTATAAACATCAACCTTATGTTCAGATCAATCCAATCATGTTTCGGGAAGTGAGTCTCTTTCGTTCTCTGTCTTCTGTTTTGGGAGTTTTTGTGATTTTGATGATCCAACGTTTTTCTCTTGAATCCCTTGTTGCTTATGCTTCTCTGTGACTTGTGGGAGACCATCTAAGGTCATCTTGATCATCCATAGCCCACGAGCAAGTCTAGGATCAGATTTGAGTTTTTGACCTGTTCTTGAACCGAACTTTACCAAATCTAAAAAATGTCAAGATTTTGTCGTGGATCTGTTGAATAGATGATTGGGATAGGTTAGAGATATCCTCTAGATGTTATGTTTCAAATTTGATAGGGTTTGGTTGGATAGAACACAAGTTGATCATCTTTTTGGTTTGAAACTCTGCTGTCAGGAAGAAAAACACGAGAGGCGGTAATACCGCATCTTGAACAGCGGTAGTACCGCACCCGGATGGTTCATCAGCGGAGATTCTGTTTTTATTGCTGGTTCTTTGAGGGTTTACAAAAATTGGTTGAGCGCCTATTCATCCCTCTCTAGTCGTCTTTCCGGTCCTACACTTCCACATTTGGCTCACTAATTATAATTTACGACATGATATTTGAGAACAAAATGGGAAATTTCAACTTGTATGTAACATATTGAAAGTACAAATGGTAAATTATGACTTTTTATAGTACGGGTGGACTTTTGCATTCAATTTTACAGTGGGGATGCAATGTCATCGGCTTTTTTACAGATTTCAATCTCATGCATTTACATAAAGATATTTCTGTATAGAATTTTTAGTCTTCGGCTTACTGAGAGGGGATAAGTCCATGCGAGTCACCCGGGGTCGCAAAAAGGTCTTAGCTAGAGCATAATCTAATGAAAGTGGGTATATTTGGTCATACAAAGTTATTCCTACAAATTTTAGAACGATTCCGACACTATAGAGCAAACAACATAAATGGTGTTAAATTATGCAGGTTAGAAGTTCGAAGCTTTAGTCACCTGTTCACCAAGTTTGAAACAGGAAATAACCAGTTAACTCAACTAATCAGGTTAAAGATAACAACAAAAATGAATGCCCTCAAGGTCATTTCCCACTCGTGTCATAGTGAAATACGAAAAGGGTCCATGTTCAAAGGAAGTGCAAGTCAGCTTTCACATGAATATCTTGTTTTCGTTTATACAATGTAGACAGAATAATTAAAGCTAACATGTGCAATGTGGATCATTTCTACCCAAGATATTAATAGTTGCACCTTACAAAAATCATATAAATAGAACAGCCACTGCATCAGTAGTGTAATATTGTGAATGCTGGACCACTTTTGTAACAAGATTACTGGTTAGATATATATTCATATCTCTAAAGTTTTTTTTTTTCATTTCTTTTCTTTTAAGAGGACGAGTCTTTAGAATTTGGGAAAGCTACTACTGCATCTCAATCCCATATGTTTAGCATTTTACTACAGTAAGAACACATGAAAAGTACTACAAAATACAGCAGGTTCATCATGCTGTTTTGGCGTGTACTCAAGTAGTTTTTTATATATTAACATTATCAGAGTAGAGTTATGATCAGCATACGAAAGAGCATAGTTGGAGTTAATAGGCCAACATTATCAAGATTAGGTTACAGTAGTGAGTCCCAAGAGAAGTACAGTCAAGTTGAACAAATGATTTGCGCACGCACAAGCTCATTAACACCCAAATAAAAGGACAGAAAGCATTTCAAAGTATCTAAGTATGTTTATAGAGAGACATATGAGCATGCTACCTTGTAATCCTGCATTGTATGAGAAGAAAACTGAATTAATAATTGGTCCATAAACTGCTTGCCCTAGAAACATCTTCTTGAAGGTGTTCACTACATCTTTTTTTGGGAACACTTTTGAGACAAAGTTGAACCAAAGATGCAGAGAAGGTCCTGAGATCAGCAACCCATAACTAGCCATACGCAGAGTCCTAATTAGATCAAGTGAATCCTCAGGACCAAGTGTGATCATCTGACAAAACAACAGCAAAAACAAACAAGTCATATGAGCAGCAGCATCCCTTCTTAAAAAAAAGGCGAAATAACAAATAGTGGCCACAGGTCCCATCCAAGAGATATACGAGTCAAATGATGAAAACCAAGTATGCAAGGATAAAATAACATAATATAAGCCTCCTAATATGCAAAAGTAATTCTGTGCCCATTTCATACAGATTGACAGATTGTTCCAGGAGAACATCTATCTAGTTTAAGTTTGGCCATACTAACTACAAATTGTTGTGCCCATAACCTATATAGTATATACTCCATTATTGGTGTCATATTTCTTTTGGTAGATAAATGTTACTAAACAACATAATGATTAATTAGCACCAAGCTCTTACAAAGTTACAAGGGATAATAACTTGCTGGATGGTATGGTTTATATGACAGAAACAAGCATTAGGTACGAAATCAAGAGTATGATACAGATGAAAGATGTTTCTTTATAACTTTTCTCAAAGTTCTACCTTGACATAATACAGTATATTGCAGGCTAGTTAATTGAATAGAGGCTAAATCTTAGGCCAAATGCATCTGCCTGGGGAACTAGCCTACACTAGTTAAGTCCCCGGCATTTTTATCTATATAACAAACATATATTATAGAGCGTACAAGTTTTTCTATAACACAGCTTGGAGTTCTTGAACCCTTGAGGGCCACCTTTCACACAGCACCCTCCCCCGCTAGTACTAGTTTTTCAGCCAATAATGTGGTACTATCTTTTTTATAACTTGTGTATAAATGAACACAAACTCACTTGGAATTTGAAACTAAATTAGTTCTAATAAATATCTGGCGGACTTTGACTCACTATACCATTTTAACTCAAAATATGAACCAATTACCACAATTCAATCCCACAAAACTAGGATCTGAGACATTCAATGGCAAATTGAATGCTGCTTTTTAAAAGTGGCATTTAGAGGAAAATAATCACAACAAGATGGCCTAAACTTTTGTTTATGGGGCACAGGGATGTCAAAGCCCACACAGGTACTTCATTTTGTACAATGTTCGTGCTTCGTATTTTTATATTTGTACTAGTCTACTAGAGCCAATACAGGCAATTTGCACTAAACAATATTCCAATCATACTGTCCATTACAACACAGTCCCTACTGCAAAGCAGTTTACCGGCCAATACTGACAATTACAACTTAGTCCCTACCGTGAACCAGTTTACGGCAAATACCATCAATTACAATATTGCCCCTACTGCAAATCAGTTACCAGCGAATATGAAGAAACCAAATGGACAAATCCCATATGCTGACAGCTACATGTTGAGTCAGAATTTCGCTTATCAAATGCATGATGGAAGTAATTAGGTACCGCATTTCCAATTTCTAATAGGATCTTCATCCCCATTGCTTCCCAGGTTTATAATTTGAATCAACTACCAACAATCTTATCCTGATATGTTAATACTATTTCCAGAAGTTTACCACATTGAAATCTATACATTGTAGAAAATTACCACACATTGAATCAACTACAAACACTTCGATCCCTCGAGCATATTCTTTCCTAAACCGTTCCAAGATTTCGGCGCCACAAATGACTACCAAGCAGCGCTTCCACGAGAAAGGGAAAAAGATTGGGTCTTTACGAGCGATCGCCCGGGGGGGGGGGTGCGGAATTTCCACCTGGGAGGAGAGGTCTGCGACGGTGAAGATGGCGGCGGCCGTGATGCTCTTGGTCAGCACGGGCCGGGCCTCCAGCGAGCCGAGGTACCACTCGACCGCCCCCGCCCCGTACCCGACCGCACCTCTCCTCCTGCTGGGAGGAACGAAGGTGGGGGTGAAGCGCGATGCCGCGGCGGAGGAAGGCGGTGGCGGCGGAGAAGGAGGGGGCTTGGAGGAGAGGAGGTGGGAGCGGACGTGGGACCAGGGGGCGATGGAGCTGCGGCGGAGCGGGAGGAGGTGGCGGCTGCCGGCGTGGAGCGCTCCGGCGGGGGCCATGGCGGCGGCGGCGGGTTTGGTGCTCTTGGCTGCCCTGCGGATTGCGGGGTTTAGAGGGTTTGTGACTTGGGAGTGAAGAAAGGAGGGAGGGGAAAGCGGCGGGTGGGGGCCACGCGGCAGTGTCTCACTCCCCCACTACCGGATTCCCCATTCCTCCTCCAAACTTGGAAACTTCCCTTGTGCTTTTGTGTGTTTCTAAAAAGAAATTTTGATTTACCATTTTCCCCATTGCAATGTCATCCGATACACCTTTTTCTCTAGGATTTGCCACTGTTGGCTTGAATTGACCCTTTTGCCCCTTACTTTTCTTCCTCCTCCCAGCTTCCTCCCCTTCTTCTCCGGTTCTCCCGGCCATGGTAGACCCCTCCCTCCTCTTCCCCGTTCTTGGCCATCTTCCATGGCAAGATGAAAGGCTTGTGCTAGGGCTTGCAAATAACTACGAAGCTGGGGCTGTCGCGTCGCCGAAAACGTCCGCAAGCGTACAGGAGCACCTGCAATCTCACGAACGAACGGAGCATTAATTCAATTTCTAGCATCGCTATTTGTAGATTCAAGAAAGATTGAAGTGATCTTAAGGTTAATTAGGTGCATGGAGGAAGAAGAGATCGTTGCAGAGGACGGCCGATTGGTTGGGGTGCACGGCGGTGAGAATGACGAGCATGGAGGCACAGAAGGAGTCGAAGGCTGGGACGATGCCCTCGTTGCGGAGCATGGAGTCCTGCTGCAACTTGAGCGCCTCGGCGTGGTGTTGCGCGGCAGCCTGCTCCGTATACAAAGGTTTCATCGATCACCTCAAAACAGTTGTGGCCGCGAAGGTCTTCAAGCCTGAAATGCAGGTCTTTTGCTGTAGAAAGTCAAGCTTTGAGAAGCACAAGGCAACGAAATCCACTTGCTTGAGCATAGACTCCACAGGAAATGACTTGAAAGCTATTGTTTACGAGTTCATCCCTAGTGAGATTGTGTACCAAATCCCCTATTACATTTATGCTAAGAGTTGAAAATGATTGCCAATATATTCAGCTAATACAGCAAGAATCAGCTAACGCAGGGCTTATATTTGGAATCAAAGGGGGGTAGAAGACAAGAGAGAGCATGCCGCTTTCTATTCCCTGCTAGGTGTCACCCTTTCGATTGGCTCTGGTTTTTTTGGTGGCCCTGCTCTCTTCCCCTTCCAAGGAAACTACACGTTACTTTCGTGTTGCTTTTCCTCCGCAAGTTTGTTCCTTTGGCCAAACGCGTTGCTCGTCCTGCTCGCACCGCCTGCCGCCGGTGGCCGTTGTGAAGCTGACGGCGGCGCTCGCGGTGCACTCGCCGCTGAAGCTGCTCACGGTGCCGAACGTCGACCACAACAGCTTGCCGGCGGCAACCGAGCTGACATGCTCCACTGCCTCTCATCCTCAGCGATAGCTTGCGGATCCAGCTTCTAAGGCAAAGCCATATTTGATTGTTGACAATATCAGCATGTATAGTTAAAAGTAATTTGTATGAACTAAAACACTAACATTTAAAAAAAAACTTCAAATCTTTACTAATCCAAGAAACTTAGTCTCGTCTTCGGAAGGGGTTGTTCTGCTCCTGTCTCCTTGTGAAGCTGACGGCGGCGCTCGCGGTGCGCTCGCCGCTGAAGCTGCTCACGGTGCCGAACGTCGACCACAACAGCTTGCCGGCGGCAACCGAGCTGACATGCTCCACTGCCTCTCATCCTCAGCGATAGCTTGCGGATCCAGCTTCTAAGGCAAAGCCATATTTGATTGTTGACAATATCAGCATGTATAGTTAAAAGTAATTTGTATGAACTAAAACACTAACATTTAAAAAAAAAAACTTCAAATCTTTACTAATCCAAGAAACTTAGTCTCGTCTTCGGAAGGGGTTGTTCTGCTCCTGTCTCCTGCACATGTATGCTCCCATCTCCACCATCGTTGATTCTATCCCTACTATTCCTCGAGATGTGCGTGTGCCTACGCATAAGCACAATGTTGTGAGTTGGGATTCCCAATTTCCCATCCTCTTCCATGGCATTGTAATCATGTAATGTCAAAGGACATAGGCGATACTGTAGCGGAGTTCTGTTGCACGAATCACTGTTTAGAAGATCCACACCGATCACAAATTGTAATTATGTCGCAGCATTATACTCGTCAGCCATTACCAATGCATCGGCAGAGTATACAATTCCTATGAGTTGGCTATGGTCTCGTGGTGTTTAACCTCACTGCCTAGATGGTTTGAATATGTTTAGCCTCATCGGCAAAGTACATGGTGGGCTTTCTAAAATTTATTCGTTTTCTTTTTGGCAGAGCAGAGCTTCCAGCGTACTTTCTTTTGAAAAAGAAACCGCAGCATCGCCCAAACACGTGTCAGTAATTTAAAATTTCGTCAGTCACGATCTCATGTAGATTAAACAATTGAGATCCCAGACTTGTTCCATTGTAAAGCAGGCAGCAGAGCATCCTACACCGTAGCCTTCCACTGAAACCAGAGCAGAGAACAGAAGAATCGAAACCAATAAGAACAAGATCAGGAGCTTTATTCCACGGTTGGGCCGATTTTTTTTAAGATAATGTTTTTTTTAAAGATAATTAAAAAAATAAATAGTCGCTCCAAAAATTTACAAAAATACATCCATGTCCCTAGTTCAACTGGCGACACATGTCCCCAATTGAACTGACAATAGGAAGTGATACGGATCAACGTGTAGTTGATGCGTAATGTGGCCCAATCTTTCACGGTATTTGTATTTTAATCTTGATCGAAGTAAAACCCTAGCTTTCTTCTTTCTTGGTTCAGCAAAAAAGAAGAACAAGTGTATCTCCAAAGGAAATAATACTTGGTTGATGCTGAATCAATCCGAAGAGAAAAACAAAATCAAACATGAAGAATAACACCAAACCGTGAGTAATTGAGAATGCTACGAATTGGTGAGATGATCCACAAGGAATCATAGATCTTGGAAGAACAAACTCCGTCCAATATTTATGCAATTACAAAACCCTAGATGGGAATTTCCGAAACGCATGTATTCATTATGCGCCACATAAACCTATAACTTTTCTATATTTTCTTCAACTCTAACTTGCTTACAATGGGGGTCTACCCCTAAATATATAGTTCGGATGAATAGTGGGCGCGGATGAACAGTAATCCAACTCGGTGAACAGTAATCCGAGTCGAGTACTGTTCACATGAGCAGTATCCAAACCCAAAACTCCAACTTTAATTAGATATTTAAGCTACTCTAATTGCTGAAAATATATTTAAACTATCCTATCACAGGTAATTATAAAATTAATCTCTTTTAAAGAAAGATCCGAATTGGAATTGCTCTAATCCAAATCAATTTCGGATTCTTAGGCTGAAAATATATTGATTTCGAAATTGGGTTTGAATTTGGATCCCTTGTCTTTTCTTGGCCGGATTCTCTTACAAAATATCCAACATGCAAAGCCCTCGGTCCTTGTGTCTTCCCATGTCCGCTCAAGCTCCCCCTTCGGCCTACCTCCCTCTCCTTGCTCTTGACCGAATCTTGTTCTTGTTTATTTCTCCATTGATGCATAATAGGATCAACTTGAGGTTTAGCACACACTTGTAACTTAGGGATGTTGACCACTGTAGTAGATGCACCTAGGGCCTCATCAGGAAGTTGGACCGGCAACAGGGGTCAATAGGGTTCCTGTCGCCAGTTGAACTGGCGACAGGGACACCAGGAAGTTGAACAGTGCTCCTGTCGTCAGTTCAACTAGCGACAGGAATATCCAGCTATAACTCCCCCCCCCCCAAAAAAAATCAGTCCATAATTCATTTTAATTCCAAAAAAACAAGAGAAGGGGAGGGAGAGAAGAAAGGTAGCGAAGCTCTATCAGTTCATCGCAGAGGAGAGATTATCGAAGCATCGAATCTGATCGATCATCTTGCAGGTACTTTTTTTTTTGAAACTTTGTACATTATGTCAAAACCTTGTCGGTTAACAAACAAAAATAGCGACATAGAATTGAGTAGATTAGATAATTGTAGTCAAATTGTGTATTACATATTTTGAGTTGTGTAGCAGGTAGTCAGAGCGCAATGCCGGAATCAGAATAATCCCAGCTTTATTTAGCTCACCATTTATGCGCGGTAATTATATTATTAATGCGGGAATTCGCTTTTAAAATAGAAAATTTGCATGACACATTTTAAAATTATAAAAAAAAATCCGGAGTAACTAACGTGACCCAACGAGTCAGCTTTGTGTAGCAACATGACCCGACGAGTCGAGGTCATTTGCCTCATGGACGCTGATTTCCTCACCGAATTACAATTCATTTGTGTCGCAATACTGCTCAAGATATAAGTACTACCCCTTCCACGCGGGGCTCTCCTGTATCCAGACTTCAACACAATCTCACTCAGATGGACAAGCACTGGGAGGAGATCCGCGAAATACAAAGCGAGTATGCGGCCTAGGAGGAACAAAGGGAGCGTGCCAGGAGGCCACCTCTCCGCAATGACACCCCCCCCCCCGATAGAAGCAACCCCTACCAGAACATCCCAACTGAGCGTTCGCCGCAACACCCGCCCCTCTGTTGGTGCAGGGACAAATGCAAGTTCTTCAAGTCCAAGCACCGGCTCAGCCTAGGCATACGTTACTGGGGTTGCGCGAACTACTCCTATGACTATCTCAGTCGCCGTTGAGACACGAGCCATTATCGGCAGCCGGTAAGGACAGGTAGCAGTATGTTCCCCTACCATTTCTCTTTGAAAGTCCACAATAACAACCTCTCCCGTCTACCCGTATTCCCCGGATCCGCTATGTGGCTACCGCAAGTGGATCGACCTAGAGATCCACCCACACGAGCAGTGGACTCTTGACTGCGACGAGTGGGATGCCAACAGGGACCACGAGAGGAGGGAGGAGGAGCGCCGCACCGAAGAGCACAACCAGTGTATCCGGTGGGAGACGCAGGCCCATCTCGAGGCATGCAGGCGTCGGGAGCGCGAGAAAAAGAGGGAAATGGTGACCGAAGCTGTCGCTAGTTCAAATGGCGAAATCACAAACACACCAACCAGCATAGGGTCCTGTCGCAGTTCAACTAGCGACATCTCCTTGTCGCCAATTGAAATGGCGACAGGTAGCTGTCGCTAGTTCAAATGGCGACATGTAGTAGTCGCCAGTTCAAATGGCGACAGAGAAGCGTGACCTTATAAAAACCTCTTGAAACCCTAAAATTCGGCACAAGACTCACTTTTATTCTAAAAAAAGAGGAGAGAAGAGAGAGGAGTAGAGGGGGGGAGAAGCTAGCGAAGCATTGTCCGTCCGATTGCCCACCTCTCAGGTAATTTTTTAACCGAATGGATTGCATAGTTTTAGATGTACGGTTACCTAGTGCAGTACGTTTTACATAATACTTTTCAGTGGGTAGTCTAGTTTTAGATATGTGGTTAATCGTGGAAATATTCTTTATGGTGCAGTGCGTCAAATATGTCCGACGTCGCTAATTTCATAATTTACTATGGTCAAGGGACTATTATGAAGGGTCCCGAGGGGATTGATTTACGTTATTTTCAATCGGCGACCGTGCCCCTACCAAGACCAGAGCAACGTACATAGGGCGTTGTGATGCGGTGATTGTTCCACACATTCCAAGTGGACCGTGATGTGTACGATCTGCGATTAAGTTGCCTTGCCCCGCGGGTAGCACAACCCACATATTGGGAGTTAGTGCAGCTAAAAGGAACAAATTCATGGCAGTCATATGTACACATGGCGAGGGAGGGAGGGTGGAAATTGGTCCTTCTGGCCCAGGCATATGCCAAACCCACTCCTCCATCCGCGACTAAACAAGAAGGGGGTGCTAACGCCGAAGAAGAAGTCGGGGACTCCAACCACGTGTAGCACGCACACAATGGTCAAGCTCTGGAGTTGCCGATCTTTGTCGATGAAGACCCTCTGTATAGCTCCTTCGGTCAGGCAAGCTACTGGTCTTACTAATGAGGGTGAGGAGGTGGAAGCCGTAGTGCAAAAGATGGATCTGGAAGACCGGGACTGCATGGTATTGTCTGAAGATGAAGGTTCTGACGACGAGAATGATGTGGAACAGCAGACAGTTCCATCCGAGTAGAACACATACCAATTCGATAACCTCGTCGCCAACGAAGGCTCCCGTGTGCCGTTGGAGTACGACTAGAGCGAGGTGAGGCTAGGAGCTATGTACAAATGCAAGTAGGTCGTGCAGGAGGCGGCCAAATTCTGGGCCTTGTTGGTGCGACGCATATTCACAGTCGTTAAGTCTACCCCAAGATGGTACGACGTGAAGTACGGTATAGAAGGATGCCCTTGGAGAGTGCACGTATTTTAGCCTAAGTGGGACACTTACTGGAAGTGTTCTATAGTGGTCCCTCACATATGCATCGTTTCTGAGTCAATGCAGTCCCACCAGAACCTGTCATCAGGCTTCATCGCTAACATCATGTACAGTGAGATCGTGGATAATCTAGATTTTGAGCCACGATCCATTATTCGGGTGATTAAGGCAAGGTTCTAGTACACAATCAGCTATGTCAAGGTTTGGAGGGCAAAACAGAAGGCATTGGAATCATGATTCGGCATATTCGAGCATTCCTACCACAACCTCCCCGGCCAACTACGAGTCATACAAGACAGGAATCTCGGCACTCATATCAAATCAAGACGCCATGCATCCGAAGTGGGCCAATAAGAGGGTACTGCAGCGAACATTCTTCGTCTTTGGTCCATGCATCAATGCATTCCGGCACTGCCGTCCAATCTTGTGCGTAGATGGCATATTCCTGACTGGAAAGTACAAGGGTCATATAGTGACTGCAATAGCGACGGACGGGAACAATCAAGTTCTTCCCGTGGCATTCACTTTCGTTGAAAGCGAGAACACGGACAGTTGGTTGTGGTTCCTGAAGAATGTGAGGATTTCTGTTGTGCAAGGTCATCCCAACATATGGCTTATACATGATCGACATGCAGGCCTGCTGCGTGTAATAACCTAGCTGCAACAAGGAGAGAATGTACCACTTGCATGGCCGGATCTGCAGAGCAGGTGGTGCATGAGGCACTTAGTGCAAACTTCTACAAGTAGTTCCGCAACAAGGACTTGATGAACTTGTTTAAGTGGTTGTGCAACCAGAACCAGCAGCGGAAGTTCGAAGCACTCTAGAAGATTTTGGATGAGTGGACCCAGATTCACAGAAGGGAGGCAGCGAGAAGGGCCGCCCCAAGCGCTGACCAGGCCCCCGAAGCATTGCCACAGCTACCCACAGATGCTCCCAGATTGAGAAGGAGGACGGGGGGCGTAGGTGAAATACTTCTCGGACTGGATTGAACACGAGCCTAAGGAGAAGTGGTCGCTGCTACATGACAGGGGTGGTACTCGATATGGTGTCATGACAACCAATCTAGCCGAGGTGTACAACTGAGTCATGCACGACGCAAGGTGCCTCCCTTTGGTTGGTATTGTGGAGGAAATTCTCCGCAGTACGACGAACTACTTTATTGACAGAAGCAACAATGCGTCGTTCGCCATGGCAAATGACATAGTACTCTACTCCGCCATGGTCACCAAGTACATGGAGGAGAAGGGCAAGAAGGGTGAGATGCACTAGGCATTCAAGATGGGCACAAGGGAGCTTCGCTTCGAGATAATGTGCAGGGATAAAGGACACCGCGGAACGAACCGCGAGAGGATCACCTACGAGTGCACGCTACGTTGCGGTAGTTGCATATGCACTTGCAACAAGCCCCTTTTCTGTATAGGCCCTGCTGCCATGTCATGGCCGTATGTTCGACGATGGCGCAGCATCCCGACCAGTACCTTTATGAGTATTTCACCAAGGAGGCAGTGATGCAAACCTAGAATGGAGAGATGTATGGTTATACTGTGGTTGACCATTTCACAGACCATCCAACTTGGGAGCAACTAATCTGGACCGTAGACATTGATAGACTCAAGGAAAAGGTTGGCCGGTGACAGGTACGGCGCATCAGGAATGACATGGACGGAGCAGAAGTTAGACGTCGTATGAAGAAGTGCTCTATTTGTAGAGAGTCTGGGCACACCTTCAAAAAATGCCACACGAGAAATCCTCAGGACAAAGGAGACATCGGCACTCCGGACGTCGCCGCGGGGATCTCATCCGATCGCCCGACTTGAGGTAGTCCACATGGGGGACGTTGAGGTTGCGACCACGGGAAAGCACAGACAGTAGTAATATGTTATTGCTAATGTTCTGAATTATCATTTTGATTTGAAACAAATTAAGTGTTATGATGTTTTGCTAAATGTTATGCAATATCAGTGTGATTTATCGTAGTTTTGATAGTAATGACAAATTCACATTTGTTTCTTTACATAATATGCAGTGTATCGCAATATCACTTACCTTCCTACTTACGAATCATTGATACTTCAATCATCCTCACAAAATTCTTTAAAAATTCACCGCACTAGAACAACATACGATAATCACAAAATGTTATAGCGAGTCTAACAGATTTCGTACCGTTCAAAATCTATGAAAATCACAAACAGACCAATCAGTTTAGGATTAAGGGTACGTCTCGCCTGTTCAACTGGCGATAGGTATTTGTCGCCGATTAGTCACCTTGCTTCAAACGACAGCAGTACCGGACCGGCCACGGGGAGGGGGTAAAAGGGTCCCTATCACTAGTTGAACTGTCGACAGGGACCGGCTGTTTATTTTTATAAATATCTTTTAAAATAATATTATTTTTTTAAAAAAATTCCGGTTGGACCTCTTCTAGTACCACCGATAGCCTGATGCATGCAATTTGCAATATCTAAAATGTAAAAAAAAAACCTTCTTTTATCTTTCTAACAATACCATCTATGCTTTGTATGACACTTCGCATCAAATCTTGTAGTGCAATTTTTTTTTTTTTACTTTCCTCCATGCAGCAAGAAGAGACAAAAAGCAACCGAAATGCTCCGTCTTTAGTTTTGCACCAATGCATCCTGCAAGGGGGAATCAGATCCTATGCTCTCCATTATTGTGCAAAAGGATTGTTCATGATGCAGATCAGATAGAATGCATAGGGGAAGATGGATCAGGTCACCAAGTACCATATGCGGAAATTCCTCTGAGGCCGTACCACGCAAACATCTCTACTATGAGGGTTTCTAGCTCAAAATCGGTACACGAAGTTACCAGAGGATGTTTTTTCCCCACTGAATTTACCTACCAAGGGGCCCACATGTCAGTGCTGTTCATACCGAGTTCGTAAGAAGTTTGTGACAATATTATTCGCGACCGTAGCACCCCTAAGCATGGATACCTCAGTTACTGCTTTTATTCTAGTGTTCTTTTTCGATCTTCTGTCCATACACATTTAAAGTTTTTTTTTGAAAGGATACACATTTAAAGTTACTCTTTGATAGTAATGCTAGCTGCAGCACCAGTTGTGCTGTCTCATGATTCCACAAGTAGCAACAGTACCAGCCTAGGACTGTACTTGGCCAGAATTGACTTCAGATTCTGGGAGCATCAGTTCCATGGTGTTTTGTCCAAAGGGCAAACCCTCGTATTAGTTGCTCAACTGGAAGCTAGCGACTGCGAATCAAATCACTTGTAATAAACACAATTTGTCGTGCGGTAAGCCTGTCCAATCGATCATAATCTACCAAATGTGCAGCCTGTGTGCTAGTGCCCTGACCATGGTGGTAGCATTGCACCAACAAGGCTATAACTAGTGTATAAATACCAGGGTTGAGGAGGAGAGAGGTACCAAGCAAGAAGGAACTGCCATCAGCTGGTTGACACCAAGAGCAGGACTACAACTAGCCTGCGCTGATGGGCCGCCGCGCCCTTGCGAAATCGACTGGTCTTCTCCGGTAAATAGTAATCCACTCTGAACCTGCAACAGCAAGCCACTGATCAAATGTTCATTTTTGGTTGCTTCAAGCCTGATGCTCTTGAGGCATGATGAACTCTGATGATAAAGCTCATCTTCTACTGCAAAACACTTGAATTGCCACATGCAACATCATTTCAGCTCTTTGAAGAATTGAAGTAACTGCTTAAATTGGCAAATGCAGGGAAGTTAAGAACAAACAAAGCTCTCACCTTACGAGCCGGGTGCAGCCTACAGAAGCAAGGTCAGCAGAGACATCACTGTGGATGCCACACCCAAGGACAGGGATCTACTACCCCAAAGGCTTTGAGTGGGTCATGGAGGACGTCCCAAGCGGTGCAGCTTCATTTGGGCAGCCCTACTGGCTCAGGAGCGGCGAGACAGAGACGGTGAGCCCTCCCACGTCGAACGACGCTGCCTTTGATCATCCGTTTGTGTAAATGCATGAGGCCTTGCACTGGAAAAAAATCACTGAAAGATGCTGTTTGTACAAGCCTAACAAGCCATGGTGCAAGGTCCATGCATCCTATGATACACTTATCAGTTATTCTGATTCCCAGTGTTTAGGCGCCGCATCAACCAACAGATCAGGAATAAAGTCTGCCTTTCTTTCGTCTTTTGCTTTCTCATTTCTGTTGGTTCTACTAATATAAAAGTTGTCCCCGATTTTACTATTTGGAACACGCTGAGCTCATAGTTTTAACTTTTAAGCTTCTTGCAAACATTATCCTACTGATTCTAACCTTCAGCAAAATAAACAGCTTTAAGTTTGTTTCCCCTGTTGTTATGGGGGGAGCAAGCATGGAAGATCATAAGTTCATAACACTGCTTGATGTTTTCATGTAACTTCTGTTTCAATTAGACTGTGCTCATATTCAGACCATTTCCAGAGATAATAATAAATGAATTAGTTAACAAAAGTAAAAATGAACATCAGCAAAGTGCACTCAACCAAGAGAAGATAAATGGATAACATATTAGGCCAAATATGAAGACCATTATTCCCAAAAGAAAATCACATGCATTATCCTCATTCTAGTTACAATGAAAATGTCTAAGTTGATCAAAACATCCAAATGCTACCAAAGAACTTGCAGGTATGTAATTAAACAACAATCGAGGGGATAACGGTAACATTGCTTCTGTGAATTATATGATGGCAGCTATACTAGCTATAAGGACGAGATTTTTCAACAAGATCTGGCGAAGCAAGCTTCGGTGCTTCGTCTCCTTCAGACTTTTTCTGGAATTCAATGCCTTGAAACTGGACTCTTGAAGATCGATACTGACAACCATAAGCATTGCCGAAGCCCCATCCTAGCCCAAGACCCACTCCGCAACCCCCACCTATTAACAAAGCCGAATTTTCATTCAATACCAAGACACTATAGGTGGTGTAGATCAATATAGTAATTGATAAGCTTAGTACCAAAGCCCAAGCCAAACACGTTCAAAGGCATTCCTGTGGTAGAAAAACAAAACAAAAGGCATGTTATTTTCTTACCATGAATGGACATAATCAATGAAAACTCATAACAACAAATAGTTACTAAGTCATGATGGGACCTAAGTTCAGAAACATTAAATTATTGCATAAGATGTGAACTTTTAAAAAAAGCAAAAGTCTGTCCCCGGTAAATTTTGCTTCAAGATAGAAGCCTATTACAAACCCCCTATAAACTGAGACTACAGGAAAACCCCTATAAACTGAGACTACATAGTTTTTTCTACCTGTATGGAGCATATTCTCCATTTATATGGATAATGTAATTATATAACTGAGACTTGGATCTTTAAGGTAAAAACAGAAGAAAAAAAGGTTAGTTAAATACTTCTTCTGCTTCCTCTCTTCTTCTTCTTGTAGACATCAAAACATACCTAGGGACCTTGGATGGAGCATGTCTCTTGGATAACTACTGAATATGATTAAAACATACACCAAAAATAATTCCCAAACAAGAACTGCCTCGAGAATTCAATTCTACAAGCTAAGATTCTTAATTATCACCCCCATGCCTACAACTTTAACAAAGCCTAGCCGCCTAAAAATGAAGCAAAGAATGGATAATCTCTCACCTCCGAACCCCCACCCAACTCCAAATCCGCACCCGACGCCGAACCCTGCACCGAATCGAACAGAGAGAGAAGATCAAGAAACCTAAACTGAAGCGGGCACCAGAACAGCAGCAAGATCCGGCTGCTGACGAATTCAATCACCGAGAATCAAGTCGCTCACCGAGCCCGATCCCGGTACCATTGAAGGTGGTGACCACCATGGATGTCCTGGTTTCCGCCGGTAGCGCTCTCGGTCTCGGATGGATGAGAAGAGGAAAGCAACAACCCAAGGAGGAGAAAGGCTTTGCATCGGTGGCCAAGATGACGCGCTGACGTAAGCGACCCAATGGGCCGGGCTGAGCCGGCCTGGACCCATGCTAGTGGACTCTTTGGGCTAGGCCCACCGACCAGGCCCAGTAGCATACAAAGCTCACCGACAGGTGGGCCCCACTGCTCAGTGACTACGTGTTACATTTGTACTAGCAAATTATCCATTTCTAATCCCTTTCTTTTCCACGGTGATTAATCTTACCGTTGCCTCCCACGAAGTGGATAAGGTTTTTCAAACGCGCGCGCTTGCGGCGATCCTGACCGTCCGATTGCTCCGCCTCTCGTATCCGACAGTCCAGGCGAGCCCACCCAGTCTACTACTACTCCTTGACCTCGCACCCCTACCGCCACCACAAACCCTATCCCCAAACCACTCGAAAACCCTACTACTCGCGCAACCCGGCGATGTCGGCGACGGCGGCGGCCATCCGCTCCGTCGAGCTCCTCGCGTGCCCTATCGCTCTGTGGCGGGCACCCGTGGCTGCCTCGGCGTTGTCGTTTCGGATGAGAGCGCCCGCGGCGGTTAGGGTTGTGGCGGTGAGGGCGGAGGCGGCGGCGGAGGGGGGAGGGAAGGGGAAGGGGAAGAAGAGGGCGGCGAGCGGGATCATGAAGCCGAAGCCGATCTCGCCGGAGCTGCGGGAGTTCGTCGGCGGCGCTGAGGAGCTGCCCAGGACGGAGGCACTCAAGATCATCTGGGCGCACATCAAGGGCAACAACCTCCAGGTCAACCCCCCTCTCTGCGTATGTGCTTATTTTAGTTGCAATCTGTATCATAGTGTATTAGCTATGTGGCATGAGTTTGTGTGTTTGAAACATCAACTAATCTTTAGTTTTGCTATGCGTGAATAACTTTGCCCGAGTATATGTCCCATCGATGTGATTTGTATGTTTAGTTTCGTTGTTTGAATGTTTGTGGACGGAGGTGCTTTTAATTTTTTTTCTGTAGATTTGGTAATTGCAGTACTTTGGTGGGCAAATTGTGTTGCCGCGTCACAATGCTTGTTTTCCACGATGTGTTGTAGGATACTAGGTGTAGGGGTGCTAATGGGTTGGGTTCAAACGGGTTAAACGGGTTGGGTCTTTGATTGGGTTGGCTTTGGATGGATGACAACGGGTTAGAAGAGCCAATAGGTCGGGTCGGGTTGGGTTTCCTCATAGATAGGGTTGGGTTGGGTTAGAGTGGGTTCAGAAATCCAAGTTGAGAACGGGTTGAACCCGTGAGTGTTGCAATAGGGTTCACTCCATGGGTTCTGCGCCGCTGTTAATCCCCATCTCTTCTATGCGAGTGTGAGACAGCGCGAGCGATGGGGGGTCGAAGTCGACGCCATCCTCGCCGCTGATGCAAACGAACTTGTCGACGCCGACCTTGTGCACAACGTACTCCCCGGGCTCCAGCTCCCGCGGGTCCACCCAGTGGCCCAGCGAGCCGCCGCCACCTCCTTCCACCACCCTCTTGACAGAATTTCAGAGCTCCTGATAGTCCAAAACTCAGATGGCTCCACGGCCGAAACCTCGAACTGGACTAATCAGATGGCTCCACAGCCGAAACCTCAGAGTTCAGAGTTTCAGAACTTCAGTGATTCTGAAAAAGTTCAGATGAAGAACCGACAATATATGCGATTCACGACAGAAGAAAGAAAAAAAGGAGATCTCAGCAAACTCAGAACTTGAAGGGCCAAATCAGAGCAGGTATGTGTGTTTTTGCGCAGGAAACAAACTCAGAATCAACAATCTATTCTAGCTAACTCATCTCAAATAGATTGCTTAACAAAGTTGCAATCTGACTGAAACAGAAACAAAAAACAGAATAGAAAAAGAAATTTCAGACACAACTTGCTTATATCAACACCTCTTCTCCGTCGGCGTCGCTCTCCTCTTCCCCGTCTGCCCTGTCGCCTCAGAGCTGGTGGAGGCCGAGGCGCTGCAGCTCGCGGATAATGTGGAGGTAGGCCTCACTTTGGGCGGGTCCATGGGGAAGAGGAGGCGACGCAATGGAGCTGGGTCATGGCAGCGACAGAAAGGCCTGAGGCGGTGGTTGAGTTGGGAGATGTCGTCGGGCGGCAGCCGCCATGATGGTTGCGGAGGAGAAGGTGGGGATTGGGTGGAGGAGCGCATGGGATGGGATGGGGATGGCCATGGATGTGGCGGTGTGGAGTTAGGCGGTTCTGGGAGGAGGAGGAAGAAATGGGTTAGGGGGAGGAGGAGGGGCAACTTGGGCTGGATGGATTATAGATGGGATGGGTTGAAAATGGGTTAGAAATGGGTTGAACCCATATTGAGGAAATTGGGTTGGGTTGGAGTTGTTGTATATGGGTTGGGTTTTGGAGGTAGAGCAGTGGGTTGGTCTGGGTTGGGTTGATATACTGCATTGAAGTGGGTTGGGGTGGGCTTGGGTTGTGTTTCAACCCATTAACAGGCCTAACTAGGTGGATGTAATGTTTTCGGCGATGTGTTGTAGGATACTAGGAGGTGGATGTAATGACGTCTGTGGCCAGCACTGTATAATAGGTGGGAGAGGGTGTGTAATGCACATGCTTGCCGCCATGGGCCATATTGGTGACCCTGAGTGCAAGCCTATGCTGTCAACGATTCCAGAGTGTCTGACTATCTGTATTATTTAATTTAGGCACAGTCATTTAGAGTTCTGAACTTATGCTTGAGCTTGACACCCTTAATTACAGGTAGGTTATTGACCAGCGTCCTAGTGTAACTGTTTAGGAGTGATCTGAGGGTCTGGCGCTCATCTGTTGAAGATAATGAGTGATCCAGTATGGCAAGGGCCAAAGGAACAGGCTATAGGGAGATGTGAAGGTGCATTCCAGTCTGTATGTAAACTATAGGACTGGCACTTCTCTATCATGTGCACATGTAAACCGCCATCAATTAGTAAATGCACAAAGCCGTTCAGTACATGAGAAACACACTTGGTCCGCAAGAGGTGTAAAATTTCATGGATGCACCTGCAGAAATCCAATTTCATGCCCATGCCTACAATAACGATAACTAAAGAAATGGCCCCAAATGGTCTTGTTGCACATTTGGACCATACCTTCCCAAGCTCGGTTACCAGAAAGCATTTCAACTGAGCATCTTTCACGTTGCTAGTTCAGTTGTGGGTTGCCAGACAGCATGGTTACTACTTACCGGACACATGGGCACATTGGCCAGCTCAACTGTTATGTTCCAAGTGACTGGATCACTCGACTGCGCTGTTAGAATAGGTGTTAGAATAGGGACTCTTTTATATTTCCTTATCTATCTTTTGTATTGCTTTATCTGTATATGGCATGCACCCTTGTACACCCTATATATATTGCCCATTGGGCCTCTTCAATATACACACAATATTCATAACATGGTATCAGAGCAAAGGTTAGGGTAAGGGTTCTTTATGTGACCCGCCACCGAGCCTCTACTCATCCTCTCTTCTTGCCCAGGAGAGATATCTTTGCTCCGGGGTGGCCTCTTCCTAATGTGATCGTCCGCCACCAAGTACTTGCAGTCACGCAAAGATCTGCATCACGGTCGCGCCGGATCTTGAGCAATGGCTCGTCTCCCACGCGTCGCCTCTGCTCCGAGTGCCTCGCTCGGATCCAATGCCGCCTCAATCCGGAGTTGCCGGTAAGCGCTGCCTCGATCCGCCCTCTCTGGCGCTTGGATCTGTTGCCTCGCCAGCTGCCGCTTGCCGTCGACGACGGAGATCTGCTGCTGCTCGGCTCGCCCACGCTGGCGGCTCAGCAACCGCGTGTGTGCGTCTTGCGGCCAACTCGGCCTCATTTCAGCCGAACACCCTTCCCGGCCGTCTGCGCCGCCTTCATTCCGTGGCCACGCGTTCCTCAAGAAGTCGGACTCCGATCGCTTCGCTTGGGAAGGAAAGATGAGCAATGGTTGGAGTTTGATACGCCTAGTATTGGGATAGCTCGGTTGTGATTGGATGGCTATTGGGATGGGATGGCTCGATTGCGATTGGTTTGGCTTCTCTGTTTCTGGTTGGATGAGGAGAGATGCACTGTTGCTGGATGGTTGGACATGGAGATGGGTATTCTATCGCAGAGGAGAGATGCACTGTTGCTGGATGGTTGGACAAGGAGATGGGTATTCTGTTGTTGCTAGTATCTACTGCTAGTTATCCTTAGTTTTTTTTTTAATTTGTGTCGTTTCTTCCGTTGCGTCCATCCAAGTCCGTACCACTCAATCTTTGAGTTCATCTAAGCCATACGAGTCCACAAATTTATTGTCAGTCATAGAAGCATAGGAATTGTCTTATGCATGGCGATGGCCATTGCTCCCGCTTCTTCTTTCTCGGCCGTCACGATCGTAGAAGTTGTTATGATCTGCCGCTTTCTTAGTCACGCCTTAGAAGCTTCTAAGGCCATGGCGCTTCTTCTTTATTCCGTCGTCTTGGGCTTCAATCTACGTTGTCATGCTTCCACCTATTTCTATTCGGCTTGATTTGACAACTCTCTCTATTCATGTCGGTTTCATTATCTTCTTCGTTGTGTTGCCGCTGTCGACTTTCTCAAATTTCATGCACCTTGTGCTTTATGGGCTGTTTCACGACCTGGATGGGAGGCGATCTTTTGATACTCGACATATTTTCCAAGAGCTGCATGCTACGACGACATTATCAAGACTCGGACTTCGGATTTTTCATATTTTAGTGTCAACCCTTTCCACATGCAATGCTATTTTATACACCTTGCATTTGAGGGGGGTGTTAGAATATGGTCTCTTTTATATTTTCTTATCTATCTTTTGTATTGCCTTATCTGTATATGGCATGAACCCTTGTACATCATATATATATATTGCCCATTAGGCATCTTCAATATACACACAATATTCATAACATGCGCCAACATATTTGTGAATTTTATTTACCATTTTTTACTCCTACAGAGCCCAGAAAAATGAGGCAATCGTTACTCTGGAATTTCAACTAGTGATCGGTAGAAAGGATTGGAATGCCCTTTTCTTTTTGTCAGGTAGTTAGAGAAACGAGTTTATCATATTAATTGGATGGACATGCGCAACCCTCTTTTATGACCATGCTATCAAAAAGAAAAGGAAAATGGATAGCTTGTAAAACATTTCCCAACATTACAGCATCTCCGACTTTCGTTTTAGGACACGGGTTCGACAAGCTAAGGTCGCCAGAGCCACGAGGACGAGGTGGTGGAAACTCAAAGGGGACGCTTCACAGGCGTTTAAGGAGAGGATGATCGCAGAAGGGATATGGAACGTGGGAGAAGCGAATAGTATGTGGACATAGATGGCATCTCGCATTAGGAAGGTGGCTACGAAGGTGCTTGGAGTGACTCTAGTGGCAAGATGCGAACCTAAAGACACGTGATGGTGGAACGAGGAAGTGCAAAAAGCTATCGAGGAGAAGAAGACATGCTACAAGCATATGCACTATGATAGGAGCGACGACAACGTATAGAAATATAAAGCAGCAAAAAAGAAGGCAAAGAAAGCGGTGAGACACGAGGCAATGCCTATGAGGAAATTTACTAGAAGCTAAGTACAAAGGAGGGCGAGAAGGATGTCTACAAGATAGCTAAACTTCGAGAAAGGAAGACCAGAGATTTCAACCAAGTTAAATGCATCAAAGACGACACTAATAGACTTTTGGTGAAAGACGATGGGATCAAGGATAGGTGGAGAGATTACTTTGACGAGCTGTTCAATCATGACAATGACGATAGTATGATTGAAATGGATG
This sequence comes from Phyllostachys edulis, assembly GCA_036346405.1. Taxonomy (NCBI): domain Eukaryota; kingdom Viridiplantae; phylum Streptophyta; class Magnoliopsida; order Poales; family Poaceae; genus Phyllostachys; species Phyllostachys edulis. The sequence goes on from CM070567.1 coordinate 17,935,797, forward strand.
ATGCTTTTGATGACACCAACAGGCGGTTTGTTCGAAGAATCCAGGAGTCGGAAGTAAGAGAGGCCTTAAAAAGGATGAAAGTGGGTAAGGCATTGGGGCTTGATAACATTCTTATCGAGGTGTGGAAATGCCTGAGAAAAGTGGCGATCGTTTGGCTAACTAATTTGTTCAATAGCATTTTTTGGTCGAACACAATGCCTAACGAGTGGCAGAGGAGCACATTAGTACCAATTTTCAAAAATAAAGGAGACATTCAAAGTTGTACTAATTATAGAGGAATTAAGCTTATGAGCCACACAATGAAGCTTTGGGAGCGAGTGATCGAGCACTGTTTAAGAAGAGTGACTAGCGTGACGACAAACCAATTTGGTTTTATGCTTGGGAGGTCGACCACAGAGGCGATTTTCTTGACACGGCAGTTGATGGAGAGGTATAGGGAGCAAAAGAAGGATCTTCACATGGTGTTTATCGACTTGTAGAAAGCCTATGACAAAGTGCCAAGAAAGGTCATGTGGTGGGCACTTCAAAGGAAAAAAGTCCCAACAAAGTATGTTACCCTAATTAAGGATATGAACGAAGATGCTGTGACTAATATTAGAACATGTGGTGGTGATACTAGTGACTTCCATATTAAGATAGGACTACACCAAGGGTCAGCGTTGAGTCCATACATTTTTGCCCTAGTGATGGACGAGGTCACGCGGGACATACAAGGAGATATCTCTTGGTGTATGTTTTTTGCTGATAATGTAGTGTTAGTTGATGAGAGTAGGATATGTGTCGATAGGAATATGAAGATGTGGACGAAGACCTTAGAATCGAAGGGTTTTAGACTTAGTAGGACTAAAACTGAGTATATGAGGTGTGATTTCAGCGGTGCCAGGGTAGATGATGGAGATATTAGTCTGGACAAACAAGTAGTGCTTAGGAAGGACATGTTTCGATATTTGTGATCAATGCTACAGTGGGACGGCGAGATTGATAAAGATGTGAGCCACAGGATTAGAGCAGGGTGGGTGAAATGACGCTAAGCATCGGGTGTCCTGTATGACAAAAAAAGTCCTTCAAAAGTTAAAGGTAAGTTTTATAGGACGGCGATCAGACCTGCGATGCTATATGGAGCAGAATGCTAGGCGACTAAAAGACAACATATACAGAAGATGAGTGTAGCGGAGATGAGGATGCTGCGGTGGATATGTGGTCAAATAAGACGGGATCGAATCCGCAATGATGATATACGCGATAGGGTGGGGGTAGCACCAATTGAAGAGAAGCTTGTCCAACATCGTTTGAGATGGTTTAGATATCTCCAACGGAGGCCTTCTGAGGCACCGGTACATAGTGGAATTTTAAGACGTACTGAAAACGTAAGAAGAGGAATGGGAGGAAGCAGTTAAAAGAGATTTGATGGATTGGAATGTAGCTAAAGAATTAGCTTTAGATAGGAGTGCATGGATTAGCAATCCATGTACTGGAACCATAAGAAGGTTTGGGGACGGTGTTTTAGGCTCACGGCTCAGATGGCAGGATGTACGGCTTAGGGTTTTAGCCTTGTAGGTTTTTTTTATAAGACTCTCGTTTCTTTAACCTTGAGGATGTTTTATTCTTAGCCCACCCCAACTTGTTTGGGACAAAAGGCTTTGTTATTGTTGTACAACATCCTGATTTTATTTTTACTGTACAACATCCTGAAATATTTTTACTCTAATGAGGATATAGAAGACGCACAGAAGACATGCAGTTTACATAGTGGGAGGGAGGGTGGGAGCTTGTTTCAATGATTTTTCAAGGAAAAGCCCCATTATAATTCAAACTTAACTAAGGAGATGACTCTCTCAGTCTCAGTGTTTGTTTGAATAATTATACCACGCATACATGAATACATGACACACACTCCCAATATCTATAGCTGCATGGACCACAAGCAAAGTTGCTTTTGTTGGGAACATGTTCACTGAACATTCTCTGTTAATAGCTTCTAAGTTCTAATCTAGCCATCATGATCTTCTCAAATTGTATAGCCTGCATTAAAAGTTTACGATGAAGTGCCATTAATTAGTGTTCCTTTAACTATTAGAGTAATTACGACTACCAATGTGGATCTAAATGCAGTGTATGCACTAAGAACTCCCGAAACAATATTGGATTGTGTGTTCTGCAAGACAGTTTACTGTATTGTTCCATAAGATGATCACAAACTAGTTAATGATCGTTTCTTCTATATAAGACTGGTTTTCTATTATATACAATAAGAAGATACTACTAAGTACTAACTAAGCTAATTGACTGCCTTAGCTCTAGTTATGCTTGTATTGTTTCTGATTGGTCCTTATCTCAATGGCTTAGCCTTGCAACAATATTTTATGTTTTCATGGAACAAATTTTTTCTGATTCTGTTTGTTTTTGTGACCAGGATCCAAATAACAAGAAGATAATAGTCTGCGATGAGAAACTGAAGAAGATATTTGGAGGGCGTGATCGTGTTGGGTTTCTTGAAATCTCTGGGCTGCTCAATCCTCACTTCCAGAAATGACAGGATTTATGTAAATCTTGCTTTTTTGTACTAGCTATGACTGTTGTATCACTATCTTTAGCTGAACCTGGTATGAAGGGCCCCGTAATGCTGGTTTAAGAATGGTAAACGTGTTCTCTGAACACACATCTTCATCTAGTATTGGCAGTAAATGGTTTGCTTGCTTTTTGGCTCTTCATTAATTATTTGTCCTTGATCATTTATGTTTACATGCTGTTCACCTACTATCTTAGACCTGAGTGATGGATCATCACATTCTTCCGTTTGTTATATGCTGTTTAGCCTATGTTTAGATGACAGCTGAAGGCCAAACAATTATCTATGATAACCGGGGCCTACAAGGAAAGGTATGGTTCCTTGTCTTTGGCTCACTAATGATTGCACTACTGAACTGCAGACTAGCAGCGCTGATCTATGATTGCCTCTGAAACTGTTCATTTGGCAGGAAAGAATATGGGGGGTCACTTTGTACAAGCCGCTCATTCAGATGAAGCCCAGGAGAATGAATGTCTTCCTTTGGTCGACGCGAATGGTAGATGTCCTTGAGGATTTGGTGTAGGCCCCCTCCTTGCTCAGTGCTCACTCCATTCTGGACTTGTGGATGGATGGCAATGCGAGACACTCGATACAGAATTATAGGCCCTGCTACAGGTGAGCTGCTTCACATGCTCCAGTTTGTGGTTTCCAACAGTTTCCATGGTGCTGGTATCAAATCCTGCTTACAGAGGGTACGTAGGCTCGTCATTTGTCAAGGGTAAGTGATCATTCTGTTTTCCCAGGTTCGTGCACCCATGTAAATTACCTCTCAAGCCTATCCTCAATGCCCTGCTTGTTATTTGTTTCATCGTAAATTGTCTCTGAAATTACTGTTTCATCATTGATCATTTCCAGAGAGAATGCCGGGAGATGATTAAGAAAAACTCCTGTTATCCCATCTGGGACCCAACTTATTACATGGAAAAACATCAAACCTGCAATTTATCCGTAGAAGAAAACTTTCAATGCAACCTATTTGTAGGAAGGGTGATCTGACCGTTTTGTGTGATTAGCACCTGGGTGAATGAATAATGATCTCCCAAATATATTATGTGATGAACCAGAATGATCCATTCTTCTTTCTCATCAGTCATCACACCAACCAAAATCAGTGCGTCGATGATCAGAGCACATGCCGGTCGGTGGTGGTCGCGTAGGGGTCACCTTTTGATGGCGGTGGCCTTTGAGAAAGACGGGTCACTGGTTTCTATTTAGAATCCTTGTTGATTTTTCTGTTTGGACTTTTGCAGGGGGCGCATTTCCTCTACAGCGTAGTGCAGGTGTTGCTGCGCGTTGCTACAGTCCCATGCAGCTGTACCTTCTACACCCTTGGATCACTGAATCGAAAATTAAGGGCAAAATTGGCTTGTAGGACGTCGTGTTTGTGTGGGCATTTGTTCGGGAACGCACCGTGGACTCGTGAATTAGCTAAGGAACGCGGCAAAATTACGGCCATTTGACGCTGGACATCAAATCGTCCAGATCAGATGGTGCTTTAGGCTACTACTGTGAAGATGCTGCACCTGATCCTGGAAGCATAAGCATTTTGTAGATCCTCTTTCTAGTTTCTAGATTCTTTGGGCTATACCCTATTTTGTGCATCTACTCGTTTAGTAGAGCATGTTATCATAGAGATGGAGACTATCGACGTAAATAGGAAAGAAAAAACGGCACATACTATTTTCATTTTACAATACATTTTTCTACAAAGCACAATGTAAATACAATGGCTCGTGCAACCAGTACTTCGTAATTTTAGCATGTGATGTTCTGCTTCTAGGTGTTCTGTTGGTCGTACCAAAAGGGTTCAATTTACACCCGCACATTCTCTTGTCCTGTTTATGTACTTGATTTACTCATCACATGTAGAGGGAGGGTCGTGAGGCTCTTCCCGGGGGCCGCTCAATCAGGGGTGAGAATGAACGGTGGAGGGAGGGCCTCCCCTCGTCCTCTCTCACCGATTTTTTTTTCGGTAGAGGCGGTCAACTAGGAATTTTTTTTATAATTTGGCCCTACGCTGTTATGTAAATGCAAAAATAGCCCTCCTAGTATCGTATCTGCAAATCTGACCTCCTCCCGAGTGCGGAAGCACCGGGCGCCGATACGTGGTGCATCATGTGGTCGAAAAGCGCAGAAAGAAGGTGGCGCGGCGCGGAAGGTGGTGGGTCCGGCCTCCTTCCGCGCCACCCGACTGCGGAAGCTCGCCGACTAGCAATCATTGCGTCCTAATGTGCTCGGATTCATTGTGTGCTAACGCGCTCGATGACAAGGACAATATGCAATTCGGGTGACAAGGACAGCATTAATTGCATGCTTGCATGCAAAGCATTAGCATTTTGGAAACTTCATGCGTTCCGCGGAAGAAGTAGCCGCAACCTTCCGCGATCGGGTGACGTGGAAGGAGACTGAGTCTGCAACCTCCTGCGCCACGCCACTTGGTCGCGCGCTCGGCCGGCCTCCCGCACTGGCCACCTTCTTTCCGTGCTCCCCGACCGCATGATGTGCCACGTGTCGGCGTCTGGTGCTTCCACGCGTGGGATGGGGCCAGATTTGCAAATACGATACCAGGGGGCTATTTTTGCATTTATGATAGCAGCATGGGGCCAAATTAAAAAAATTCGCCAATTAGCCGGCACAACTAGCATGTCATGGGCACGTGCTGGAACGGCCTGTTTAGGCACAAGCCCGTGTTGCCCGTGGCCTTAACCACCAACCTAGGCACAGCACACCGAGTTTACAGGCGTGCCGTACTGGTCCGAGCATGATTATTCCGATGGGTCAGGGTTAACTCATGTAGCCCATCTTAGACAGAAATTTTTTTAAAATTGTAAAATTTAAAAATATATATAATTCAAAAATTCAAATTAAATTTTTAAAAAATGAGTTCTATATCCATAAAAAGCGACAAATATATTGAAAAATGCAATAATGAGCTTTATTAATGTTTACATGGTTGCCTCCTTAAAAACTTTGCCAAGTAAAAAATTTAACATGAGAAAACCTTAGCAAATGAAAAATAGTATCGTCTATAAGTCTCATATATCCATGTTCCAAGTGTCGTTGTCTAGGTAAAGATTTTTGAACGCGTCCACCAACTCTGAATTTTCTACAAAGTGTTGGTCTCGTGCATCAACTTATTCCTAGTCTTTCACAGTTAGAAGTATCTCCACCATCCCACTCGTGAGACTTGTTCTTCTTTTCTTTGATATTCTTCCAGAAAGACTAAAAGTAGACTCGGAGCAAACCGTAGAGACCAGAACAGTTAACATATCATGTGCTAATATGGATAGCACTAGATATATTACCTTATAGTCAAACCACCATTGCAAAAATTCAAAGCGTTCTTCCTGGTAATCAACGATATTACTGTCCAAATAGGTAGATAGTTCCCCATTCCTTGGGTGGGTGATTTGTCTTGTGCCGAAATATGACGTTGTAGAATATGAACCCCTGAACTTGGAGGAAGAACCTGTGCCCCATATTTTGCCTCACCCAGTTGTCTTCTTACCTGCACCGTCATGGCTGTGATAGTGCGTGTGAACAAAAACAGAAAATGTGTGCTTATATGGTAACATGCTCTTAAGCATCAAGTAAGTAGAGTTCCATCTTACTGGCATGTCCAAACCAAATTTTCTTGGACGTACAAGCAATGCAATGCAAAAGTTCTTATATGCTATTATTCGTTGGTTAGAATGATTTATAAAAGATATCGCATCACGGAAAGCTTTAATATACGGATCTAACATCTTTAAACCACATTTAACTATAAGATTAATAATATGACATGTGCATAGTTGATGTATCAAGAAGGATTCAACGTATCTACTAATAACGGAGTGAGAATATCCATTGTCCTAGAGTTTGCGGTGACATTGTCTAAAGTTATTGAAAAAAATTATTTATAAGACCAAAATCTTTCAAGACTTTGATAATACAGTACGCAATATTCTCACCCGTGTGTGCTTTATCAATTAGTTTGAACCCTATAAATCTTTTTTTTTATTTTCCAATTGTCGTTAACATAATGAGCAGCTATACTGAGATAATCCTCCATAGCCTGATCACTCCATATGTTCGAGGTCAAAACCACCGAAAATGTACATATACTAAATAGTTCTTTTTAATTTATCACAGCATTCATTATAATATTATACTAGATCTGTGGTTGTTGTCTGTCTAGAAACGATAGAAAATATAGGATCATGCGTAGTCCTAATGTAATTTTCAAACGATTTAGACTCACCAAAGTTTAAAGGTAGATCATCTGAAGCAGTTAAACGATAAAGAGATTCCCAAACTCCAGATGTACTCGACCTAGATCTTTTTGCTCTGGTGCTTGCAGACGCAGAGGCACTCATAGAGCCTGATGATGGTATTGCTTGCTCTTCCAGTTGAGTTGGGGCCGCAACATTCTTGAAGGATACAAGATCCTCCGGTGAAATTCCTAAATCAACAATAGGAATATTATTGCAGTTTTCCATCATGAAGACTGCAAATTCAAAATTACACTATTATTAATTCCACCTTAGCATAACAAATAAGGACAATAAAAATATACAAAAATCAGTATTGTATCTACAAAAAATAGTATTGTACCTCTTTTCGTGACTGTTGTTGGATTTTGAAATTTTGAATATTTGGCAAAAATATTTCAAATTTTGCGAAGCTATCACAAAAGGGATCTAAATTAGCACACCATAATTCAGAAAAGAGAGTGCAGATTGGATGGTGGCTGAATGAGGGGGTTATGATGCCTATTTATAGAAAATTGTTGAGATTTTTTTAAATTTTTTCGTATTTTAAAGCTCCCCAACGACTAAAAATTTGAAAAATGCAGCTGTTATTGTGCTGAAACGGGCCTAATCGTGTCTAATGGGCTGTGTCGTGTCGTTCCCTACCGTGCCTAACGCGCTAAATGTGCCTAATTGTGCCGGGCGTGCCGTGTCATGCCGTACCTGGGCCGGGCCATGTCAGGCATGGTACTATGTGTGCCAGGCCAGGCCGACTCGCTGTGCCGGGGTAGCGACACAAGCACGGTGCGTCCTGCCGTGCTGGTTAGGCCCAACTTGCCATCGGGCCGTGCCATGCTTGAGCCAGGCCAAGAGTACCATGTCACAGGTCGGCCTGACAGGCATGGCCCATTTGGCCACCTCTAACTTGTAGCAAGAGAATGTGTGTGCTAGGTGTCGCTAGAAAATTCAGTGACAGCTATGCGAAATCCATAATCAAGAACTCCTATAGGGACATTTGCAACATAAACGTAAGATTTTTCTGTTTGTATTTAGAATCCTAGTTGATTTTTCTGTTTGGGCTTTTGCAACAGTGTAGTACAGGTGTTGTTGCATGTTGCCACAGTCCCATGCAGCTGTACCTTCTACACCCTTGGGCAGGGGCGGATCCAATATAGGGACATGGGTGTACAGATGTACACCCATTTTTTAAAGAAAAAAATCCAGTATTTATTAGGTATATTAGGTGTATATACTAGTAATATACTTAAAATACATCTTGTATAATCTTCGCATCCCAAATTCGGTCAGCTGCACTCCCGTCTGCTGGCTAAAGCGTGCAACACCTACTTGACCCAACTCCACCACGTGGCCCAACTCCAAGTTTTATTTACCTCTTCCTCTCTCCTTCCATTGCTCTTATTTGGTTTGGCCGAAACACACACAACCTAGAGCTTCTTCTTCCCCCAATTTCTTTCTCTATGCCTCTCTCTCTCTCTCTCTCTCTCTCTCTCTTTTTCCATTTCTTTCCTCTCCTGATTTAGATTTGGCACCACCATTTCTCTGTCTCTCTGTCTTGGGCTCCCCATGGCGCCACCAGTGTTCTTGCTTTCTTGTTGCCATTTGGTCTTGGCGTCAATCACCGTTCTTGCCCTTGGCCTTCACGTGCCTATGCGTGCGCGCCTCCTGTGCCCGTGCACTACGTCCCCTGCGATTGGCCCGAGCTCCTCCCTGGCTCGCACTCGCCCGAGCTCGCCTCCAGCTCGGTCATGCCCGGCTCGTCCGCTCCTCCTCTTGGCCTTGGTTCGGCCCGATCCCAAGATCTGCTTTCGGCTCACTCTGAACTGCTCGGTTATTGCTGCCCGGCTGGTTGGCTCGACCTCGCCGGGCCAGCATCACGCCTTGCGGCGGCGCCGTGCCTCACCTCCTCCCATATTCTCCTTTTGACTTTGTTGGTTTTGTTGTTATATGCACTGATGATTATTCCTTGATTTAAAGTTGAATGATGCTCAAGTATGGAGAGGGTACTAGAGGTGGATTTTTAGTGGCTTGCTATGGCAGGGTGCCTCCGAGGTACACCCCTCTCTATCTCCTCTACTCCCTCTGCTTCCCCCTTTCATCTTCTTTTTTTTAAAAAAAAAAAAATCAATCGATGCATGCAACCTAGTTATCATCTAGTGCATCCCATAGCCAGTGCATGCCACATTTGCAGTTCACTTGTTTTAGACTACTAGCACATCCAATGATCCGATGCACTCCGTGAGGCTTGATGGGGAAGGCACCCCTTCGCCGCCGCCGCCGTGATGGGGAAGGCCGGCACTGTTGTGCTTCATGCTTCATGGATTGCTGAATTTTGAAGGAAAAAAATCATGTAGGATTATATTGAGGATTAATGGATTATGTTGAGTGATATTTACAAATTGCAAATCCTGTAGGATGAATGCATCATTTAGTACATATATTTTCTGTAGGATGAATGGATCATTTAGTACAGATTGTTCCAAATTGCAAAAAATAGATTTCCAATTGAGTGAGATTTACTCAACTGTGAGATCAATTTGTTAGTAAAATGAAGTCTAATTCACCTGGATCAAGGGAAGTACAACTTGAGGTAGTTAAAGGATGAGATTCATTTTTTCAATATACATATCAACCTAAACGATTTCAGTTCAGATTCTTTATAGATAGAGCAAAGTGGAGATATACATATCAAGATAAAAGAATTTTAGTTAAGGCTCTCTATTAATACAAGGAATTGGAGAGAGTCCTGTTTGACTGCATGAGAGGTATTATCATGCCACAAGGTGCAGAATAGGTTTTCTTTTTTATCTTCTTTGAGTTTAGGCCATCTCTTTTTTTTTAATCTCCTAACTTCTTAGTGACTGTGGTATGTATATTTGTATAGTTTTGGTATAGCTAAAAGAGAAGATTATTCTTTCTTAAATGTCCAATTATTTATGTGAACCTTTTGTTTTTCATACCTGGTAATTCTTAACATTGGTTCAATAACATTTTGATCAACTACTCTATGCCTCATATGTAGACTGCAGAGCAGTAAAAAAACTACAGACATTTATGTTTTATATTGAACAACATATTTGTAACTCCGAACACTCATTATAAAAATCTTGGATCCGCCACTGCCCTTGGATCACTGAATTGAAAATTAAGGTCAAAATTGGCTTGTAGGACGTCGTGTTTGCGTGGCATTATTTGTCTGGGAACACACCGTGAACTCGTGAATTAGCTAAGCAACGCAGCAAAATTACGGCCATTTCACGCTGGGCATCAAATCGACTGCAAATCGTAGTATCACTACTGTAGTAGCAGGGACTTTGTTGGCACGTGCTTTTTCGGGTGCTGTAGCAAGCTACTGTAGTGGCCACTTTAAACCATTGGATTCTAGATCATCCAGATCAGATGGTGCTTTAGGCTACTGTAATGATGCTGCACCTGATCCTTTTCCTTGTGGAAGCATAAGCATTTTGTAGATCATCTTTCTAGTTTCTACATTCTTTGGGCTGGCTTATTTTGTGTAGGATAAGTTCATTTTACAACCTTGAACTGTTATGTTTGTCTAATTTTCAACCAACAACTACAAAACTGGGTAACCAATTAACCCCCTTAACAATCAATACAGTTCAATTTACCCCTCTCAACCCAAACTAGGGTGGTTTTGTCTGACGTGACGCTGATGTGGCACCGAAATTGGTGGTTTTGGGTTGACTTAACGCTATGTTGGCAAAGGATTGCTGATGTGTAGTCCCCGTGGCTGTGCCGTTTTTTTTTCTTAGAGGATGCCACGTCCCTCCCGTAGTGCTCCTTTCCTAATTCCAACCAGACGCCGCTTCCTCTCCCCTTGTCTCCTTCCACTGGCGCACCGCCGCCGGTGGCTCCTACTAGCGCCACACCGCCTCCTGCTCCTCTCTGCTCCCTCCTCCACCTCTGCGTCCTCCCCGCCGCCCCGGCCTCCTCCCGAACTCCCCACACTGTCCCCCTCCTCGCGCCTCTCCTCTCCTCCCATCGGCATGCCGCCACCGCCGGCTCCCGCCAGTGCCACCACTTCCCTCTCGTCTCCTCTCCCTCCTCCCACCCTCCTCCACCTCTGCCTCCTCCCCGCTGCCCTCCTCGGCTAGCGAGCGGCAGCCGATGGACAACAATAGGTGCTGCGGGAGAGACCTGGCTGGATCTGAGCCACTGCGTCGCCACCAGATCTGCGTCATACCCACCTTCGACCGTCGGATTTGCATCGTACCCGCCTTCAACCGCCGAATCCAACGTCCTTCTCATCAAATCTAGTCCTCTCGCCATCTCCGGCCAGCCGCCAACGGCTCTCGATGGCCTTTGGATCCGACCGCCCCGATCCCCGCCTCCTCCCAGACTCCCCACGCCATCCCGCCTCCCCTCACCCCACCTCTCGTCTCCTCTCCCACCCTCCACCACTGCCTCCTCCCCACCACCCTCGCCTCCTCTCGGACTCCCCACGCCACGATCGAGGGAGGGGGCGACATGGCTGTGCCTAAGGGAGGCGGTGGTGCGACTCACGACCGAGGGAGGCGATGGCATGGCTGTCGGCCGGTGTAGAGAGAGATAGAGGACGAGGACAAAGGGGATGCGGTGGATGCCATGCTGGCCAAATGATTGATACATAGGTGACAACTCAACCCAATTGGGATGCCACATCAAACAAAACCACCTCAGTTTGGGTTGAGAGGGTAAATTGAACGTCATTGATAGTTGAAGGGGTGGTTACCTAGTTTCATAGTTAGATGTTTAAAATTAGACAAACATTACAGTCCAATGTTGTAAAATAAACTTATTCCTTTTGTGCATCTACTCGTTTAGTTGTAGAGCACATATTATTTCCATTTTACAATACATTTTTCTACGAAGCACAATGCAAATACAATGGCTCGTGCAATCAGTACCTCGTAATTTTAGCATATGTTGCCCTGCTTCTAGGTGTTCTGGGAGGTCGTACCAAAAGGGTTCAATTTACACCCGCACATTCGTTACGTACGTGATTTACTCATCATGTAGCAAGATAAGGTGCGTGCTAGGTGTCGCTAGAAAATTCAGTGACGGCTGTACGAAATCCATAATCAAGGGCTCCTATAGAGACATTGCAACATAAACCGTACGACTCCACGAAAATTATAGGCACCCTTCAAAGTTTAGTATATTTGTTCTTCGTCCATTAAATCATTTGCCAAATGACCCAATCGATATGGTTGAGTGGTTTCGGAAAACGCACCTAATTATGCTGACCAAGAAACTACCCGACCTTGTCTTGCTGTGCTTGGAACCCACTCCAACATTCTTTTTTGAGCACTCCAATACGCGTGAATGAACAATATTTTTTCTGCTCCATCGGAGGCTATGTTTAATAGTTTGTCTCTTAGGTTGTCTCTAACATTTTTTATGTTATTTTAAGATAATTTTAGAGACAACTATTCTAATACATTTTCTTTTGAGCTATCTCTTTAAAAAATCACAAGCATTTAAGCTTTATATGAATCAAGTACCTTGTTTTGCGAGAATAAACAACAACTGTGCTCTAACAGCCGTTGCTAGTGTCTTGTTTCGCTTGATACACCCATTGCTTCGTAAGAGGACGACCTCATTCTCTCTCCTCTTTTACTCTCTTCTACGGCACCAGCAAACCTATATGGCAATCTTAAAGACAGCTGATGTGGCACTGTTGAAGATGCCCTAAAGCCATTTAAAAAATTATGAACATTAGATTTTTTTTTAATCGAAGAAATTAAGATCACGGGATATATATGTGCAGTTAAGTTGCATGCTCTCATCTTCACCGTGTGTTTGAGAATCGAGACAGAGGAGGGCCTAAACTGTTGAAATTGAAAAAAAACCATACAAGAAATTAACGAGGAAATTGCATCAAAAATCAATCAAGCACACCCCTTTCCAATAGGATCTAAGCAGAGATTGCAGGAGTGGTTGGATCAGGTGGGCAATACCACATCCTACCCAACAGGGAGCAAGAGAGAGGATACGTCATACATGCCCCATCCTCTACTCCTCTCCTACTAAAGCAAAACCTCAACCCCTCCCACAAAACCAAACCCCCTCACAAATCCAAAAACACAACACACACACACCGCTCCAAACCCCTCCAAAGACAACCAAACCAAAAACACAATAGCAACAAAACTCAAAACAATCCACCAAAGAATGGAATAATCAATTATTTGCCACTGCAAAGATGTTGATTTTAGGATTTACCACTCTATGTGTGAATGACATGTAGGTCTCGAGGCCATATGTCATAGACATATAAGTGACAAATTCTGAATTTGCATAACAGATAATCAAATCTCCCCCAAAGAATCCATAGCACCAAACCATCAACCAATCCCTCCACAGTGCACACTACTAGCTAACACCATACGAACCACAAGTGCCACACACTTATAGACTATATATATATATATATAAGAGGAGGAGCACGAGCAAGTTGGCAAGGTGAAGAAGGGCAGCAATGGGCAGTGCGACCAAGATCATGAGGATGGCGCTCCACGCCTTCTTCACGCACTACCACCCGGCGGCCTCCGCGGCGGCGCTCCTCGCGCTCCCCTTCTCCGCCGCCGCGCTCCTCTCGCGCTCGCCGGCATTGCTCGCGCCAGCTCCCTCCCTCCTCCCCGCGCTCTCCCGCCGCCTCCGGCGGGTCTTCGTAGCCGCGGGGTTCCCGCCGGCGTCGCAGCTCCTCTTCCTCCTCAACCACAGGCTCTCCCAATCCATCCTCTCCTTCCTCGCCACCCTGCCATTCTCCCTATCCTTCCTGCTCCTCGCCAAGGCCTGTGCCGTGCACTACTCCATGCAGGCGCCGCGGCAGCGGCAGCCGGCGCCGGCGGTCGGGGCGCTGCTCCGCGCGTGCCACTACCGGGCGATGGCGCGGACGCAGCTCGCCAACTTCGCGGCGCTCCTCTTCGCCCACGCGGCGGTGTTCGCCGCGCTGCTCGCGGCGTTCAACGCCGCCGAGGCACTGCAGCTGGGCTCCGACGGCAGGGCCGTGCTCGCGCTCTCGGCCGCCGGCGTGATCGTCTACTCCGTCGCGCTCGCCAACGCCGCCGCCGTCTGCAACCTGGCCACCGTCGTAGCGGCCGCCGAGGGCCGGGGCGGCTGCCACGCCCTGCTCAAGGCGCTCCTCCTCGTCCGGGGCGACGCCGCCACCGCCGTCGCCGTGGCGTTGCCGGCCAGTCTCGCCACTACCGCCGTCGAGGGGCTGTTCCAGTTCAGGGTGATGAGGCTGTACATGAGCAACGGCAAGCTGAGCTCAGCAATGGTTTGCGAAGGGTTCTTGATTGCCTACATCCACTCCATGATTTGTGTTCTTGACACTGTCATTACCTGCATGGTCTACCAGACCTGCAAGGCCAGCCATTCTTGTGATCTGTTGGAGCTGGAGGGGAAAGGGGATTTGAGAGCCTGAATTTCTTCAGAATTTTAATCACTAGAGATTAGAGCACATCTTATACATGATGGTGATGCTCATTGATAAATTTTTGAGTTTTGGTTTTTCATCTTTTTTTTTTATTGACCTTGATAAGGGTTAATTTCTGGTGCTGGGGACAGAGATGCTGGTAGTGTTAGGAAGTGCATCAGGTCCATCAGATGTCTAAGGGGGTCAATCTGTAAATAATTGGAAAAGCAGAGTCTATAAGATTTGGTACCCATATTAATGAATAATTTATAATTTGGCATACATTACATACTTGCTTCAGATACTTGAAGCTGTTTTTCTTTCCGACTAAGGTTGTTTTGTTGTTTTCTTATGCTGTTCAGATACTTGAAGTAGTATCTTAGCTAGAAGAGCTCAGCTAATTGGTCAAGAAACAATGTTTTTACCTAGATGAAACAATCTGCAGGCTAGCAGCTTTTCATAAATTACCAAGTACATGTTCCAAAATCATGCCATGTTTTGACATTTAATAAACACATATTTTTAGTCACTCCAATGCCTGCAGCTGGATTATCTGATGGATAAGATCCACATCCTGACTTGTCACCTAAAGTTACCAACAATTTGGGTCGGTTGTTAAGATCCTGAGCCCACCATTTCAAGTGCTCCTTTCCTTGATTCCAAAGCAAAACAAAGCAGTAGGCATGCATGCAACATACTACTACTACATATCAACATCAACTTGGAGAGTGACCAGTCTGGCTGGCCTGCTGGTGAGTGAGTTGTGAAAATTTCAATGATTTCTACAAGCTTTTGGGTAACTTTCTGGGCTCCAATCCAATCCATATTCTCAGATCTGGGAAATATGGTTACTACCACTTGCCCCATGCAGATTCCCAGTGCCGGAATGGTACAAGAACTTTCTTCCAGTAGAGACATGGACTATAGGCACACACCAAAAGTTCGACCTGGGGACTAGGTTACATAATAAATGGGTACACCAAAAGTTAGGGCATAATAATGTAGCTAAGCTTTTGGAATGACCAAATGGCAGATAGCTGCAGAAATGCTTTGCTCTGTGCAACTGTATTTCACTTCAGTTTTGTATGTTATACTGACATAAGGGAACGTTTTCGCACCGTATTTGCAGTATTGCCCACATCCGAACCGTATTTGCATATATAGTGCCATTGCCGCACGGCCACCGTGCGGAGCACCCTCTCCGGCCGCTACATCAATCTGTTCTTTGCCACGGCGCCGTCTTGACAACGACCCGCTGACCATACGTCGCCTCCCCACCCGCCCGCCGCCACGTCGTCTGTTCTTTGTCTGGCTGACCTGCAAGCAACGACCCTCGGTCCGCCACGTGTCCAAATAGTTAGGTTAGGGTTAGGGTTAGTTAGGGTTCGATTGAAATTTGTAAGAATTTTAAAATATAGCAAATGGATTAAAAACTTATAAAAATTTTTGTGTAGCCTCTCAACACAGTGTACTTGCTTGTGTAAATTTGCCATAATTTTATTTGTTCAGAATTTTTCTCGCTATTTCGTATAAGTGTCTTGTTTGTGCGAGAACAAAAAAATTAATAGAAAATCGTGTCATGTGTTGTTTGCACAAACATGCATGCCCTCCCTCCCTCCCTCCATCCATGGCTTTCTTTTCCACCGAAAGCACAAGCAATGTCACCTCCATTTATTCCATCAAATCCTTGTCTCCCCCGTCTACTCTATCAATCTTTGTCTCCCCCCGAAATGCATAGCAAACTTAATTAGCGCGTGCGGATAAGGATTCCCTTCCATAACGGCTATAAATTAGAGCGAGCGAGCGCGATTTTATTTCGCAGTTGCTCGCTCTCTCGCTCGCTCTTCCGCTCGTTCATTTCGCAGTCGCTCGCTCTTCCGCTTGCTCTATCACTCGCTCTTCCGCTCGCTCTTTTGGTCTATCGATTATATTTTTGGGGACATTTCAGTGTTATTAACCGCCGTTGTTCGTAGGTAGTTTGGTCGTAATTTTTAATTTACAACATTTATTAGTTACGAAATAATTAGTAGTAATTAATTAGTAAATTAGTGTACATTAATTTGTAGTGTTAGTTTGGTCGTAAAGCGAAATTAAATAATAAGAAATGCATTCACCGAAGAACAGAGGAACATAATCTAATTAAGCTAGCTTATCATGTAGCTTATCACCCCAGGAAAACTACTCTGCAATTAAAAAGCTAGCATGTTTAATTTATAATCTTTTATGGTCATTAGCCACCTTCTCACTAATATTCCCTCTATTCCATGTGTTGTAAGCCATGTCTCTATCGGCGCTTCTGGAACACTTCTACGATGAGGACCATCGGTGCAAGCTATGGCTCGCCGCTGACGCGAATGGCCCTCCGCCCCTGGTGCTTCAGGCGAGGAGGGACTGCTAGGCACTGGACGATCGCTACGTCTCGATCCTCCGAGACACGGGATTGTTGCCCCTTGTGAGGAAGGTGTCTATAGGATGTCGGTTCGTCCTAGATAGCAGTCTACTGTCGGCACTTGTCGATAGGTGGAGGCTCGATACGCACACCTTCCGCTTTCAGTGGGGTGAGATGACGGTCACCTCGCAGGACATCTCGCTCTTGATCGATCTCCCAATCCGGGGTGAGCCGCTTGTTCTGGGCCGTCCGGGTGCGGACCGGAAGGCCGAGCTGGAGCAACGGCTCAGCCAACCTCTCCTGGAGTGTATACGTGGTGTCCCCCCGGGCTTGGCTGAGGTAGTTCAGTCAGTGCCCGCAGGGTGCACCTCACGAGGTTGTTAGGACGCACCTCGTTGCTTACCTTCTCCAGCTCTTTAGTTGAGTCTTGTTTTCAATCACACAGGGCGATTTTTGCTACCCCAACTTCATCCGTGTCAGCGAGTCTTTGGTTGACACGAGGGCTGGGCCGATGCCTCAGTACAGCTGGGGATTAGCCATCCTTTGCGCCACATACCAGGGGTTGTGTGACACTTCACGGCGCGGCACCACTGGTACCAATCTGGTCGTCTGCAACGTGCTCCTGCAGCTGTGGAGTTGGGAGCACTTCCCCTATTGGATGACCAACCATCGAGATAGCGGTGCACCCGTACCCCGTATGGATCAACCAGATAGACGGGCCCACCATGGGCTTACGGTGGACTGCTGGCCGTCTGCGCTGGGCCAATGAAAGACCGGCGAGGTGCTACTCATTGTACCACAACGAGTTTGAGTCGTTGCACGAGAGCGACATCATATGGAATCCATGGTATCCACAGTTCGTGCACACGGTAGTGTCGCACGGACTGTCCGCGCAATGCATCCAGGACGTTCCGATGTGGACGACGGACTGCCACTTGGTGTTCGTATATATGGTGTAGCCTTACGCGCTGCTGCGCATAATGCGACAGATTGGTGCACACCAGGTCGTGCCCCCATCGGACGGCAAGCCCCTGCCGCAAGCCGTACACCTGTGAGTCAAACTTCATCTGAGTAATGTTTACCGTTCTTACGTCTTCAAACATCAATCCTTCCAGAAATGCAGGCAAATGAGGCAGGGTGGGCATACTCAGGACTGGCGCCTGGTCTAGCACGAGTGGACTACGGCATGGATGCAGAGTGCGCACTTGGATGTCTTGCGTGACCTGCATCTGTACAACCCTGAGATGTACGGTGCGTACATGGAGTGGTATGTGCCACAGATGCGCGCAAGACTCACCATTCCTCCACTGGAGCGCCCGGAGCAGGTGACAGAGGAGACGCACCAACAGACCCTCCGCCGTGGGTTCGATCGTCATAGTGCTTCACGGTGTGACGCCACCGTAAGACACTAACAACCTTTGGTTGTTTCATTAACGATATTCGTACTATTTGTTAATGAACCTGTTATGTATGTCACTACAGTTGGAGCAGGTGCACAACATCTTAAGCGCATCGAAGGCCGCCATAGGCATCCCAGACACAACACAGGCGGGATATCAAAACATTTTGAAGCACATCTTAGCACAGTCGAAGAAGCTGATAAAACTCTTGAGCTGCAGTCATTTGACGGACAACGTCCCGCGCATCAGGCACCAAGTGTGTGTGTGGGGGGGGGGGCGTGCTCACCCGCTAGGTCACCACGACCTAATGAGTCCGGTCGGTGTCGTAGCATTCCCTGTCGGTCATCCGCAGGCCAGGTCGATGGGAAGGTAAGTCGCTATGTACAAACCTACGTTCAGTTTTTTTTGTTATGCCTTACGTTCCGCTAACATCATGTCGTTCTCCTACCGTATGTCCGTCGGGATGAATCACTTCTGCCATTCGCACCCGGTACACAGACTGGCGCTCCCCTCGGTCATCAGCACTGCACATCCGAGAGGTACGAGGTTCTCAGTTTACATCTAGAGTATTTATTTGTACTAACATCATTTCGTCTTGCAGCTTTTGGTTGACCGTGGGGGTGACAGCCAGTTCACGTTGACCGATGATGACAATGCGGGCTTCGCAACTCCTGCCAGGGAGCAGTACACGACGCTGGGGTACGGACAATGGCAGCCAGGGTTTGGAGCATACGCAGGGCAGAGCTCCTCCGGGTTTGTTGTCCCACCGTACGTTTAAGGCTAGAGCTCCTCCGGGTATGTGGGAACCTCGTACGTCCAAGGCCAGAGCTCATCCGCGCAACTGGAGTTGCAGGCACCGTACCCCGGGAGTGAATTTTCCGAGTCTGTCGCTCATGACTTCTTCGGAGGTGTCCCCCCAGGCCGGCATGCCTCATCACGATGGCATGTACGCCTACCAGACTCTGCTCCAGAGTCAGCCTACTAGTCCACCTCCGCCCACTAAACAGTCTCTGTACCCCCTCTGAACCGACACACGCTCTCCGGACTGGTGGACATATTCCACTAGTCATGCTCGGCGCAAAACAAGGCTGCGCATGCGGACGTAGCCGCAGCAGGCAGAGAGTAGTGGCTCAGATGAGTAAGCCATATAGTATCGCGTGTTATGCTATTTTGTTTTGCTATATTTGTACGCATATTTTGGTTGTTATGTGTATACTCCTACGCCATATTGTATATCGACATCTCCAATGGAGTTGCAATGCAGCATTCACTACTACAGAAAAGGCTTTCACGAGCGGTTCAAAACGTCATCACGAGCGGTTTCGTGAGCCGCCTCGAGTTTATGGGTCGATGATGACATGAGGTCATCACGAGCGGTTTTGAACCGTCGTGATGTATACTTTCGCAGCGGTTTGTGGTTCAAACCGTCTGAGATAACATATATCACGAGCGGTTTCATCCACAAACCGTCTCAGTGATAATCATATCACGACGGTTTGACCACAAACCGCTGCAGTGATAATCACATATCCGCAGCGGTTTTAGCCACAAACCATCGTGATAATCACATATCACGAGCGGTTTCACCACAAACCGTGCATGATAATCACATATCACGAGCGGTTTTAGCCACAAACCGTGCGTGATAATCACATATCACGAGCGGTTTGTGGCTAAAACCGTGCGTGATATGTGATATCCTGACGGTTTGTGGCATTTTCATCTGTGATATTTCTCTATAAAGGCCCAGCGTTGGTTGCTTGTACCATTAAATCGGCATCATATATATATTACATATATATTGTTAGTGATCTCTCAACCACTTTGGGGATCGTCCACCTTGACATGAGAAGGATGAGGCGGTAGCCACGGGCAACCTCATTGAGCCCATGCAAATATAAAAATATGGATGCAAAGAGGCGGTCGGACATCCAATTACAGGATTGGGCGTCGCTATGTTCAGAAAGTATCGTTGATCTTGAAGTACTCCGTAGGGAAGTGGCATCATATATTAGCAACTAACCATTCTTGAGCATGTAATCGTCTTTAAACCCAACAAGAACACCAAGCAACTATTCTCATATTTCAAAAGAATTCTCAACTTGTTGCTTGGTGTTCTTGTTGGCTTTAAAGACAATTACATGCTCAAGAATTGTTGGTTGCTAATACATGATGCCACTTCCCAACCAGAGAAGTTAAGATCAACGCCACTTTCGAACATAGCGACGCCCAATCCAAGTAATTGATGTCCGACCGCCTCTTTGCATCCATACTTTTATACTTGCAAGGGCTCAATGAGATTGCCCGTGGATACCGCCTCATTCTTCTCATGTCATGACTAATTTCCTAAAGTGGTCGAGGATCATTTAATAATATATATATAATATATATATGATGCCGTTTTAATGGCACAAGCGTACCAACGCTGGAGACTTTATATAGAAGAGATTATGAATGGAATGGTAGGGCGTGCACTGCACGCAAGAGGTAGGAGAACTTGACCGCATGAACAAGGGGACTATTAATATGAACTAATTATCAATTCAATTTCAGCATAAGACTATTGACACCATTACATCACAAAGCAAGGGACTATTAATATGAACTAATTATCAATTCAATTTCAGCATAAGACTATTGACATCATTACATCACACAAAGAAGAGGACTATTAATATGAACTAATTATCAATTCAATTTCAGCATAGGACTATTTACATCATTACATCACGAGCAAGGGACTATTAATATGAACTAATTATCAATTCAATTTCAGCATAGGACTATTTACATCATTACATCACGAGCAAGGGACTATTAATATGAACTAATTATCAATTCAATTTCAGCATAAGACTATTAACATCATTGAGCGGTTCATCGACAAGAGAACAAGACCAAGGGTGTCCAAACCCACCACACCAATAGTAGCCCTCGGCATCCATCGCAGAGCACTAGCTAGCCATTTTCATCACAGAGCAAGGAGGGTAGAGACAGAGAGGGACCTTAGTGCAACAAGAACCACGGTGGCGACCCCACCACCAAAGACAACCCTCATCCATTTCCTTTACCTTGCATAAATCACACAAACATCGGGACACAACTTAAGGCTCATGCATAAAAATCAAACTCAACAAAAGACATTAAGCTAACAGATCTAGAGGAGAATAGAGGAGGATGGGAAAGCAAAGCCGGCCAGGGCCCTAGCGGGCGCAAAGGGTCGGGCGGCGGCGGCGACAGGTCGAGCGGCGTCGAGGTGGGAGGAACGGAGTTAGGGCGGGCGCAAACCCTAGCGGCGGAGCGGGGAGTGATGAGAGTTTGGGCGTCACCGTGGTTGTGGCTGTGATGACGCCGCAAAAGACACTCTTATCGTCGAGTGTCTTTTGCGGGTCACCGATGCTAAACCGTCGGCAACAGGGAAGAATGGCGGCGTCGGCGGCGACGAGGAGGAACGGACGAGTAAGGCGGCATGAGGGAGTGGCGAGTTAGGCGCAAAACCCTAGCGGCAAGCTATGCTAGCTCCTACTTATAAAGACTTATCGAGACGGTTCTATTATGGAACCGTCGGTGATATCATCACGAGCGGTTCCATAATGGAACCGTCCGTGATATAGGACATATCACGACGGTTCCATTATGGAGCCGTCAGTGATATGTCCCATATCACGACGGTTCCATTATGGAACCATCCGTGAAATGTTTTTTTCTCAAGTATATACACTTACATGACATGTGAAGAAATTACATGTTTATATTAAAAAGCGTAAACCTATAATTAAACAAGGTTTTTCTAGTGGCGAAGGTAGGTGCTATCTCCATCTCAATACTTCATAGGCGGTGTCGGCATCGGACGGTTCTGATCGTGACGAAGCTGAAATCGTCCACCCCCGTTGACGCTTGCTTACGATATAATTAATATTAATTGTAACTTCACCTCCAAACTAGATTTTGTTTTTCCACAAAACCGTCTCGATATATATATATATATATATATATATATATAGAGAGAGAGAGCGCAATAATTCAACATATAATTAAATATAGTAACTTCACCTCCAAACTTTTTTTTTCATTTTGGAATTTTCATATATATGGCCAAACAGTGGGCGTTAAACATAAAAAGATTTAAAAAGTAAAACCTATAAATAAAACAAAGTTTTTCTAGTGGCGGAGGTAGGTGCTATCTCCGTCTTCAATACTTCATAAGCGGCAGCGTCGGCATTGGGCGGTTCACGATCATCGTGAATGAAGCTCGAAATCGTCCACTCGTGACACGCTCGTTCAAGTGTCTCAAGACCCTCGGTCGTTGAACCAAGAAGAATTGAGCCCATAGGCTCTCTTCCTTGCTTGAGGGTATCGGCTCGTCGTGTCGATGCTTTGCCGCCTCGATTTCCACAGTCCAAGTGACGGCAAGCCTCACAGAGGCGTGCAGCGTCGTTTTGGAGGACTACGTCGATGACGCCAGAACGCTACCGCAAAGTGGGAGATCACCGGAAGACACGGCGGAGGAGGATGTCAAGGCGGCGGAAGGTGGCGTCACCGCTCCGGCAAATTCTCCGCCGGCAGAGGAGTGAAGACACCATTGATCAAGCAGTGTTTTTCCACAAAGACGGTTCAACCTACACCGAGAGAGGTGCTCGTACAGTGAGGCCAGAAGGCCATCCGTTGGCGGCGACAGGGAAGAGGCAGCCATTTCTGTTTTTTAATTTTATAAGTATGTGGGGATGATCATCTTGGATGGCGGATGATCCTTTTTATATCAAACAAGGAATAAATTCGGAGCGTGAGACGAAGAGACGCATCGGGGAGCCGAAGCGGATTGGCGACGAACAGACGCACGCATCGGCGATGAAGAGACGCATCGGGGAGCCGAGACGACCGTGGAGCTGTAGCGATATTATCACAGACGGTTATTGTTAAGAACCGTCTGTGATACTAATTAATATCACAGACGGTTCTTGTTCAGAACCGTCTGTGATACTTCACAGACGGTTGTGTTTAAAAACCGTCTGTGATACTGATTAATATCACAGACGGTTCGTGTTCAGAACCGTCTGTGATACTTCACAGACGGTTTTCAAAATGAACCGTCTGTGATATTGCCTCTTCACAAACGGTTTTTAAGCGCGGCCGATGCCTGAGCGGTCTCTAAACCAAAACCGTGCAGTGATTGAATGTAATACCGACGGTTTTGGTCAACCGTCTGTGATGAGGCGTCCAGTATTAGCCTTTCTGTAGTAGTGATTTTGGCCATACATTCCAAGTCACATGAAATAATGAAACCCTAATTTCCGAAACATAAAATCGAAATTTTCGCGACCTAAATCCTAAATTTTTGAGACAATTCTAGAACACATATCAAATTGTTCAAATATTACATAATCAAGTCCAGTGCGTGAGGAGCCTTCAAAATAAAATTCATAATTTTTGGAGCTCATTTTCTACATTTACAAATTCGTACAAACATGACACTTATACGAACTAGTGAGAAAAATTCTGAATGAATAAAATTATAGCAAATTTACACAAGCAAGTACACTGTGTCAAGACACTCCACATAAAATTTTATAATTGTTTGAACTCATTTGCTATATTTTAAAATTCATACAAACAGCAAACCCTAATTTCGGCCAAACCCTAACTAAACCGGCCGAACCCTAACTAAACCTAACCTCCTAACCTAGACATGTGGTGGCCCGAGGAGCGTTGCCACATGGCGGCCATGCGGCAACGGCTAATGTGGCGGCACATGGTGGCAAGCTGCTGGCGGGCTAGCGGGGAGGCCACATGGCGGCGGCTCCGGCGTTGCCGCACAGCGGCCGTGCGGCAACGGGCTGCGTGGCAGGTGGGGAGATGCCACCGCACGGTGACCATGTGGTAACGGTGCCATATTTGCAAATACGATTCGCGCATGATCAATAATGCAAATACACTGTGAAAAGGTGTTGTATTAGCAAACAATTCGACATAAGGAAGCACAAGGGTCTCTTTAATTAATTTTCTGATGAATAGGACAGAACAGCGCTTCTATCTAGGAATGCAATATTTTCCACAGAAAAGTAGAATGGGTATGAAATGTTTCCAACAGAATATTTTCGATTTAAGCGGGGTAGAAAGTCGACAAATTTGGTACTTCAGCAGTTAAGACCACTCACTGCTATATAAGAGGTGAAGTTCAATTGACATATGATAGGTTGGGTTTAGAGATTCTCGGAAGGTCCAAATCTAACACTGTGTAGCACAAAATTCGTTTTTTTAAAAAATACTCCCAACTACCCAGATGGAGTTTGAAGTGAGGCTCAAATGAGATGGCATAGTAGTACCAATGTACCATACCATCTAAAAATGGATATGATACTAGTAGAAAAGGCATCATGTGATATAGTTGCAATACGTGAGGTTACAGATTGATTTCCAACAGAAAACTGGAAAAGATAGCCTAACTCAAAACTCAAAGATGCTATCATATATGAATACTACTTAGGTGATGTTACCATGTTAGGGGAGAAGCAGTTAGCCAAAGCAAACTTTAGCTTCAAGCATGGTTCAGAAAGTCTACCTATGATGAATAAAATAAGTAGAGACACTGCTTAGTATGGGATCAAATGTCCTTGTCAAATTCCATTCTGAAATCACCCATGGAGGGTATGACCTAATGTTTCTTCCAAAAGGTTAAAGATCAACCAACCAAATAGTACGTGAGATTTTGAGAGATGGAACAACATTAGATAAGGACATTCTGGCCGATCTTGACAGTGATGTACCTGAAATTTGCACTGATAATGCTCTAGGAGGTCAAAACAGCAACATGCTATTGCATAGTACATAGGTTATAAAAATATTTCCATAGCTTATTGCCTTTAGGCTCAGTTTTTGACATAAATGACATGATTGCTGCGGTTTTTGCAAATCGAGCTCTTCTCGTGCCATATTACCAAAATTACTAGTACAGACGTATCTCCTCCTGCCACGTGTCCTTTATGTCTGCCGTCGTTCCTTCCCCGTTGACTTCAAGGCCTTGTTAGGGCCCTATTTCACCCTGTTCGGCTAAAGATCTATATAGTTCATGTCTACGCCATACGAGTGAAACTCTGCACTCCATGTACCAAAAAAGATGTTGCATGTCATAGTACGCAGAGATATACGATGTAGACATCTGCCTCATTTGCGCACACGCTATGTACACATGCGAGTATGGCTTGTGCTGGAGTTTCAACTTGTTGAAGGTGTATGTAGCCATATCACTCAGGGTGCATACATATTTCCTTCCCCCTAGCATGACCATTCATGTATTTTTGCCTCAGTCTGATCTCGTGCTTTCTCCGGAAGCCATCAATCACCCGGATGTCGTGCATTCGGGCTTTCTACATCTTCTGGTTCATATACCTCTGCATGTTCTCAGACCACTGCTTCCCTTCTTCCAGATGTTGCCTCGTTGCGGTGGCTCTATCTTCTGGACTAGCACGAAGGGCTGATGTTGTTTGCAAGAGGAGGCGAATGTTGGGCATCGTCCCCCATACTTTTGTTGATTGGGTTCGCTTGGGAGCCCAAAGCTAGTGAGGAAGAGGCGGCGCCGTCCGCCTACTTTTTCAATTGGGCTCGTTTGGGAGTCCAAAGCTAGAGAGGCGGCGGGTGTGGCGGCCGCGCCATCCCCCATACTCTTTTTGATTGGGCTCACTTGGGAGCCCAAAGCTAGCAAGGGGGAGGCAAAGCCGGGCGTCGTCCCTTATACTCTTTTTTATTGGGCTCGCTTGGGAGCCCACAGCTAGCGATGGGGAGACGAAGCCGAGCACCGTCCCCCTACCTTTTCGATTGGGCTCATTTGGGAGTCCAAAGCTAGCAAGGGACAGGCGAAGCTAAGCGCCTTCCCTCATACTCATTTTCATTGGGCTCGCATGGCAGCCCACAGCTAGCGAGGGGGGGGGGCGAAGCCTAGTGCCGTCTCTCATACTCTTTTTTATTAGGCTCGCTTGGGAGCCCAAAGCTAGCGAAGAGGAGGCGAAGCCGAGCAACGCCCCCTACCTTTTTGATTGGGCTCATTTGGGAGTCCAAAGCTAGCAAGGGGGTAGGGCGAAGTCGACTGCCATCCCCCATACTCTTTTTCATTGGTCTCGCATGGGAGCCCACAGTTAGCGAGGGGGGGGGTGAAGCCGAGTGCCGTCCCCCACACTCTTTTTTATTGGGCTCGATTGGGAGCCCAAAACTAATGAGGGAGGGGGGGGGGCGAAGCCGAGTGCCCATACCATTTTTTTATTGGGCTCGCTTGGGAGCCTAAAGCTAGCGAGGGGGAGGCGAAGCCGAGCGCCGTCCCCTATACTCTTTTTGATTGGGCTCGCTTGGGA
The DNA here is from genome assembly GCA_036346405.1 of Phyllostachys edulis. Classification (NCBI taxonomy): domain Eukaryota; kingdom Viridiplantae; phylum Streptophyta; class Magnoliopsida; order Poales; family Poaceae; genus Phyllostachys; species Phyllostachys edulis. Next base: position 17,962,170 of record CM070567.1, read on the forward strand.
TCCCACAACTAGCGCGGGGGAGGCAAAACCGAGCACCGTCCCCCTACTTTTTCGATTGGGCTCATTTGTGAGTCCAAAGCTAGGGAGGGGGAGGCAAAGCCGAGCGCCGTCCCCCATACTCTTTTTTATTGGACTCACTTGGAAGCCCAAAGCTAGAGAGGGGGGCAAAACCGAGCGTCGTCGCTCATACTCTTTTTGATTGGGCTCGCTTGGGGGCCTACAGCTAGTGAGGGGGAGGCGAAGCTGAGCACCGTCCCCCTACCTTTTCGATTGGGCTCACATGGGAGTCCAAAGCTAGCGAGAGGGAGGTGAAGCCGAGCGCCATCCCCCATACTCTTTTTGACTAGGCTCGTTTGGGAGCCCAAAGCTAGCGAGGGGGAGGCGAAGTCGAGCACGGTCCTCCATACTCTTTTTGATTGGGCTCACATGGGAGGTCTCTCCGTCGAGCACCATCCCCCGTACTCTTTTTGATTGGGCTTGCTTGGAAGCCCACACCTAGCGAGGGGGTGGCGAAGCCGAGCACCATCCTCCATACTCTTTTTTGACTGGGCTCACTAGGGAGCCCACAGCGAGCGAGGGAGAGGCGAAGCTGAGCGCCGTCCCTCGTACTCTTTTTGACCGGGCTCGCTTGGGAGGTCTCTCCACCGAGGCAAAACCTTCAAGGTGGGGGACTCCCTAGTCATCGAGGCACGACCTTCAAAGCGACTAGGGTTCGTGCGATAGAGCTCGATATGTGACGTCACTGCACCGAGGCGAGGCCTTCGGGGCGGGAGACTCCCTAGTCGTCGAGGCGCGGCCTTCGATCGACTAGGGTCTTGCGCGATGGAGTGCGATATGCAATGTCTCTCCACCGAGGCGAGGCCTTCGAGGCGGGAGAGTATCTAGTCGCTGAGGCGCGTATTTCGGAGCCACTAGTATCTTGCGCGATGGAGCACGATATGCACACTACTACAAAAGAGGTTATACTGGACACCTCATCACAGACGGTTCCCCAGAAACCGTTAGTGTTGTAATTATCATAGACAGTTTTACAATCGCAGCCGTCTAGGTTACTAGCGATGGCTAGAAACGTCTGTGATACGTAATTATCATAAATAGTTTTTAATAAGAACCGTCTGTGATTATTGTAGATGCCACAGACAATTTTTAAATATAACCTCCTGTAATAATTCATAGATGGTTCTTAACAAGAATCGTCTATGATAATTTTGTATCACAGACGGTTTATGGTTGGAAGTGTCTGTGATATGTTCAATGTCGCTTCGGCTCTCGCACGATGTGTCTCTTCGTCTCACATGCTGATATTATGATGCTTCCATATTTAGCAGTAATTAAGCGAGTTCTTGCTGTAGAAGAGCACGCACAGTATTGAATACGTATGCAGCTAGCTAGTACCGTCGTGCGATATGGTGAGCACGCGGAGCATGACGGCAAGGACCAAGGCGAGGAGGTCGGCGATTGTCGTTGCTCTTCCTCACGATGTCGTCGTCGACATCATCGGCCTCGTAGCCGCGAGCTCTCCTTAGCCTATGGCTGACCTCTGCAGCCTACGAGCCACATATGTATTTATATACCTACAAAAATATGTACTACTGTTTGTGGTGGCAACTAATCCATGCATGCATACATGTTACTGTTTTTTATATTATTTTTAGAGAAACATATCACTAATCTGACTAGGAACAATGCCCTTAATTTGGCCTTTTAATTTTCTCTTATGGAGTAATTCGTGTATTAAGATTCTAACATATTGAATTGTATACATATATTGGAGTTGCAAGGCCATGTACAAAGCGTCTAAGGAGCGCGTCGTGGGGAGGCGCATGCCGCTGGAGCGGGAGAAGGCGACGAAGTGGCTGGACAACGAGCGCTACCTCGCCGTCGTCAACCATCTGGCTGGCGCCAGCAACCCGGAAGCCTGCTTCATCGTCGGTCTCACACTCGTCTTTGCGCATTAGGACATGCAGCGTGGCCTCGTGTGCCTCAACCGGACGGGCATCGCTGGCCACAAGGCTGCGACCTACGTGCTCGGATTCCTCCTCTACACGACTAGCGAGGTGTGCGACGTTGGGAAGCACTACATCAGCCAGGTCAAGGGCGAGTCGGTCGGCGATGGGTGCAAGAAGGCCAAGAGGACCAACCGGGAGTGTAGGCGGTGCCAAAGGCTTACTGCGAATGCGGTCTAGGAGGCGATGTGTAAGAAGATGGCCAGGCCGCAGGGCCGGGTGTTGGCACTACCGGAGGACAGCCACCGGTGCACGAGCACCGGCTGCGGCGTGACGGAAGGGTGGGGCAACTACATCGTTTTCTGCAGCGACGGCTGTAGGATTAGGCATGAGTACGCCAATTTCTTTGCACATGTGTTGAACTACTTGTCATAAAATTCATGGTTTTAGCAAATATTCAGATATATTTCAGCAGTAATAATCTTAGTTAAAGCATATTGTCAGCAGCATTTAAATGACAAAATTAACATATAAACATGTAATTTTTTCATGTCATTTAAACATGATAATATGCTCAAAACATAGAACTTGAGAACAACCAAAATCAGTATATTACTCAGATTTAAAAGTTTGTTTATTGCTCTCAGATGTGGGGCTGCTCAAGATGAAATCTTGGCATCCTCGCCATTTTTGTCACTATTCTTTACTAATTAAATATGACAACTAAAAACCAGACTTTGAGCTCAAACTAATGCTTTATTAATATGTCAAGAATTATCTCATAAACATTGATTATACTTTCAGCCAACAGAGGATCATTTGTTTAACGGTGTAAAAGGAATCACAATTTCAGCACATTAGCCTTTCGACAAACAGGGTCAAAGCCACTGAGTAGAATCGGGCAAGGCACACGAAATGTGCTATCTCAGAAAACCAATTGCTCTGCTGTGCCGCGAATACTAGATGAGGTTGACATATTTTAAAATATAACCGTCTGTGATATGTCGCATATCACAGACAGTTATATTATGGAATCGTCTGTGATACTTAACACGGGCTGTTTTTAAAATAGAACCGTCTGTAATATGAGACCATATCACGAACGGTTATATTATGGAACCGTTTGTGATACTTATCACAGACGATTCCATAATAGAACCATCTGTGATATCCCTTTATTAGTAGGGCCCCGCTAGGGTTTGTGCCCTTACTTGTCACTCGCCCGTTCCCCTCCGAGCACCCTTACTCTCACCCATTCCTCTCCCCACCCGAGTGACCCCGACCTCGGCGACGTCGCCTGAAGCCTCCTCCCCGACGTCGCCCCCCCCCAAGTCGCACCTTCTTCCCGACCCCGACACCGACGCCGCCCTTCTTCCCATCGCCACTGGTTCCTGCTGCTCCTCGACGCCGGTTCTTTTTGTTTGTAGTGTAGAGTTTGTTCTTGAGATCCTTTTCTAAGAGCTGGTTATGTAAGTTTCTTGCATCTAATATTGAGAAAATTAGCGTTGTACCATTGCTGCGATGTATAATTGGAAAAATACCAACGAATCTAAGGCTGACAACTGAGCCTGGGACCACATGTTAGTGACACATCGATGATATTTTCCAACTTGAGTGATTTTTGCGATGGCATGGAGTAGTCCACCCAGTCCAGTATTCTCCTTTTCTTTTTCTTTTCCTTTACTCTTTTTTTAGGGTGCAGTTTCAAATTGGTTCCTCTTACTCATTGGATTGTACTTATATGTGTTTTGTTTCTTAAGTGGATTAGACTGTCATGATATATTGACACATTTTTTAAAATCGAGTGATAACCTATCCCAAAGGGTATACTTCTTATATCAGGGATATGGCACAATTAGAGTCTACTTATACAAATAAAGGTTGCATATTGGAGTAATAGAATTGAGTTACCAAGGAGAAATTCTCCATGAAAATTAAAATTAAAATTTTAGTCATTGGAATCTTGCAAATTTAGTTCTTTGGGTGTGCTCTTCTATTTGGTTCTATATGTAATATCTTTCAAAGGAAATTCTCGATGAAAATACAAACTAGGTATCAACTTCCACACCATTCCACTAAAACTTTCAGAGTTAGCAATGTAGTACCAGAAATAATTATATGAAATTATATATTTTTTGTTGGTATTGCTTCTTAGAGTTAGCAAGTAAGCGAGATGGCATCTGCACAGTCTTCGCCGTCGTCGCTGAATGCGTCTGGCGCTCCGAAGAAAGGGGCCACTAAGCGAGATGGCAGAGCAATATCGAAAAGGCATGAGGGCCGAATGACCATCACAGAGATCACTGCCATTTGGGTCCCTCTACATCCCAAGAAAGCTCTAAGTGAGGCTAGTTGGGTCCATTTCTATTGATGCTGGGCGGGGGATGGCGTTTGTGTGCTAGGAAAGGGACAGTGCTGCACGGTGCCCAACTGGCACAGGGTTACGCCAAGGTCCAGGTGGACATGGTACATGACAATTTCATGGCTGTCCCGCTGGAGAAGCCCCCAAATGAAGACATCATAACACTAGGAGATGCCATGCACACTTTTATCCAGTGGCCCAAGAGGGACATCACCCTTGACCCTGCAGTACCACGATCTCCACACGACCATACCTCTCCAACAGGACCATCGATGACTCCACCTCAACCTCCGCTACAGAAGGTCGCTGTATTGGCTCCCATAGAGAAGACGCCAAAATAACAAGAAAAGCGTGTCGTCATATCGATTCCCGAGTCATCTCTCAGGAAATGTAGAGCAGGCGAGTCATTAAGGCTAAATCAAAATCAAAGTAACATTAAAGGTGCCTCCCAAGCCCTAAAAATACTCCCTCAGAAGTCTGTTGGTCCCTGACATAGTATTAGCCTACGCTGGAATGGTTGCTAGAGTTTGCATGCCTGGTACATGCGGAAGACCAACGAGTAGAGGTCAAACCGGTCTACTGGAATCACCACCAGATACACAAAGAGGCATTTCGTCCACAAGCCGAGCCACTTCGTCGTGGGCTTTGAAGACTTATTTGGACTATTCAACCTCGATGCCCTCGACGCCTCACTTCTACGATGCTGGACATTGTAAGTGTGCACAATCAAGTTCTACATTCATGTAATACTGATAAATATCATAACTCATTGTTTATGTATAGATACATGATGCAACAAGCCCAGCAATCGCGAGTACCGGTGGGTTTCCTCAACCCAAACATGATCTCTGAGCAATGCATCGCCCAAAACGCATCCTACGTCGAGAATTATATAACGACGAGATTGCTTGCTCAGGACGACAAGGACTACATACTGGTGCCCTACAATCAGAAATAAGTGCTTCACTACTTGCTATACAAATTTTATTTGTACTTTATACGCAACAGGAACTTAGGTTTAATGACTATAGCGACATACATGAGTAGGTTCCACTAGATCCTTTTAGTCATTGTTCAAAAGTGGAACAAGGTAATATACCTTGATTCCCTACTAAACAAAAACCACGACTTCACCCTTGTGCAAGAAACACTCGACAGGTTTGCTCATTTCCTCCAACATAACTCTATTGTAGCCTTCCTTCGTTTGAAATGGCCGAGGATAACTTTTTGGAATAACGTAGGTCGTTCAGCGCCTATCTTGCTAGGGGGGACATACAAGGAATTGAGCGCCACACTGCAACGTAGGAAGCGATTTCTGGTACGCGCTACAATACAATGATCCTATATCACACTTCATAATAATGCATCTCGAACTGACTATACCTATATATGTAATTCTATTTTTGTAGTGCCACCAGCAACTACAAGACCACCTATGTTCATTCTATGTTTGCCGTCATATGTAGCAAATCATGAGTGCTAAGACGAGTGATCTAGAGGTTTTTCAATCTCATAATAATTATTTCCTAATTATCAATTTAAATATATATGCTTACTACTTTACTCCTAGCGACAGCGCATGACAATCGAATCAAGTGTATTCGCTCTGGACGAAGTCTGGGACGTTCGAGGGTGGCTCTCCTCCTTCATCAAGACGGAGATCATTAACTCCAATGGAGAGTTTCACTCCGTCGACATCGCTGAACCACCTTCAAACAGTTGATTCAATTGTAATTCACTTTGAGTTGTAATTCAATTGTAACTCTAGCGACAATACATTAACATTCTTTTGTAATTGATTTTGAGTTGTAAATCACTTTGAGTTGTAAACAATTGATTCATCTGTGATATATCTGTTTTCAGCTTTCTTGTTTTTAGAGGGCATGGCTAGCATTTCCTGAGGCTAGCTGAAAAATAGAAAAAAAGTTAGGTACAACGAACTAACACAGATAGTTTTTGGTCGAAGCCGTCTGTAAAGACCTACTATCACAGACGGCTACCACCAATAATCGTCCATGATATGTCTGATATCACAGACGGTTTTTTTACTAATCGTCTGTGATATGTCTTCAATCATAGATGGTTGGTACATATAACCGTCTGTGATGGTAGACATATCACATATCGTTTTTGGTACAAGCCGTCCGTGATAGTAGGCCTTCACAGATGGTTTTTTGGTAGGAGTTGTCTGTGATAGTAGGCTTCACAGACGGTTTATACCACAAAACTGTCTGTGTTGTGACTTGTCACAGAGCGGCTCTAAATTATGCATGATAAGCGCACATTATCACGCACACATAAATCGAGCAGTTGAGCGACTTGTGTCTTGCGCGTTGGAGCGCGATATACTATGTCTCTCCACGGAGATGATGCCTTCGAGGCGGGAGGCTCCCTAGTTGCCGAGGCGCAGCCTTTGGAGCGACTAGGGTCTTGTGCGATGGAGCGCGATATGCATTGTCTCCGCCGAGGCGAGGCCTTCGAGGCAGAGACTCCCTAGTCACCGAGACGTAGTCTTCGGAGCGACTGGGGTCTTGGGCGATGGCACGCGATATGCAACGTCGCTCCGTCGAGGCGAGGCCTTTGTGGCAGGAGACTCCTCAGTCACCAAGGCGCGGCCTTCGGAGTGACTAGGGTTTGCGCGATGGAGAGCGATATGCAATATCTCTCCGCCGAGGTGAGACATTTGAGGTGGGAGACTCCCTAGTTGCCGAGGCGTGTCCTTTGGAGCGACTAGGGTGTTGCGTGATGGAGCGCGATATGCAATGTCACTCCACCGAGGCGAGGACTTCGAGGCAGGAGACTCCCTAGTCGTCGAGGCGCGGCCTTTGGAGGACTGGAGTCGAGTGCGATGGAGCGCGATATACAATGTCTCTCCGCCTAGGAGAGGCCTTTGAGGCAGGAAACTCCCTAGTCGCCGAGGCGTGGCCTTCAGAGTGACTAGGGTATTGCACGATAGTGTGTGCCTAGGTGTGAAGCTATGCGCGATATTTTGTTTATACACTTCACACTCACGTGAGTTAGTGTGCACCAGAGCATTTGAGCCATGCACAGTGTCTTGTTTATACACTTCACACACTCGCGGGAGTGACTTAGTGTGCACCGGGGATATGAGCCATGTGCGGTGTCTTGTTTATACACTCGTACCTGCGGAGGACATCGGTGTACACCGGGGCTATGAGCCATGCACGGTGTCTTGTTTATACACTCGTGCCTGCGGAGGATGATGAGGACATCAACCCTAAGGATGCAACCACTGCTTCGACCCGCTGCACTATATCCTCTACTTCAACCACATCTTCTCCAATAGAACTTTCAGCTACTGCAATGCCATATTCCTCAATTGGACCAAACTACTTCTACTCCTACAAGCCGAGCTGTGTCTACAAAGCCATCGTACTGCGTCTACATGCACTGGTGCTGCGTCACCTCTTGTTGGTCTATGGGCTATGTAATGAATGGGCTAACTTATGTCATGAATGGGCTGACTTGGCCCATATGGTCCATATGCTGGCCAGCGACCCCAAGGAGCCCATACTGTCCACGTGAACAGTACCACCTCCACATGAACAGTACCCCACCCTAGGGTTTCAACCTCCTAGCCGCTCTTCTCATATAGGAGCCATCACCCTTTAGTAGAATTTGGGTTTCTTTTTAGATTATTCTGCATAGCAGTTTCGCCGCACGTTCGGTTGAGGAACCCCAACTTTGTGAGCTTAATCATTATTCACAATACAATTTTAGATTGCGTCTTCTACTCTCTTGCTTGTGTTCTCGATTAAACTTGCGAGGAGATAGCCTTCTTAGCGAGGTCAACCGCGTTAAACGCAGTTAATAACCATCGGAGCAGTGGTGTAGTGATTGCGAGGGGTTCGATCTATTTTGGTCGGAGCCTTTGGATCATCAACGCCGTGTTCTCCACAATCGACATATCACTACCTTTTGGAAGATCGGGCCACAACCACATTAGAGGGCCATGGTGTGCACGGGGCTATGAACCATGTGCGGTGTCTTGTTTATACACTCGTGCATGCGAAGGGTCTCGGTGTGCACCGGGGCTGTGAGCCATGGGCGGTGTCTTGTTTATACACTCGTGCCTGCGGAGGGCCGCGGTGTGCATTGGGGTTATGAGCCATGCACAATGACTCTTCTTTGATTCAAGTACTAGCATGTATAGTAGTAGCTATTTAGGTCCTCAGGTTTCTTTATGTAAAAGATATGAAATAACATATATCACATCCAGGAGCTAGACATATCGCTGGCCAAATGGGCGGCCCGGCCCAGCACGGGAATGAGTCGGCCTGGCACATCTTGGCACGGCCCATCCTGGCTTGACTATTAGATGGAACGTGTTGTGCCGGCACACATGCCAGGGAGGCGGCCCAAGCATGGCCCGTCGACCGTTCGTGCTGGGCTGGCATGAGCCTAAGGCCGGCCCATTTAGCCCGTTAGGCCCAAAAAAATCATAAAAAATAAAAAAATCATAAAAATGTGTAGAATTCAGAAATAGATATGGAAATTGAAAAATGAGACAATCATATTGAAAATATAATAAAGGGCTTTATTAATGTTCTACTGGCTGCCTCGTTAAAACCTTCGCCAAGTAAAAACTCAAAATAAGAAAACTTTGGCAAAGGAAAAAAGAGTACAACCTATAGCTCTACATACATCCTTGTTCTACGTGTCATTGTCTAAATACAGATTTTTGGACACCTCCGACAACTCTGGATTTTCCACAGTGTTGTGTTCGTGAATCAGCTTGTTCCTAGTCCTTCACAGATAGAGGTATCTCCACCATATCACTTGTGAGACTTGTTCTTCTCTCCTCCAATATTCTTCCAAAAAGACTAAAAGCAGACTAGGAGGAAACCATTGAGACAGGAATAGTTAATACATCACGTGCAAGTATGGATAGCACGGGATATGTTAACTTATGGGCTTGCCACCATTGCAAAATTTCGAAGCCTTCTAAGTTGAATCCATGTAACGACCCAACTCTAGGGCACCCGAGAGGTCCTTCAAGAACTGCTGGAAAGTCCATCCAGACCTCCCAGGAGGTCCACAAAGGACCTCTCGGACCGTCCACCAAGACCTCCCAGGAGGTCCAACAGGACCTCCTGGAAGTCCAGGAGAACATGTCCTGAGAGGGTCTTGGAGCCAATGAGCACCCGAGACACCTGCTTTGCCTAACCGGGGAAAACGAGGAGGACTGGGGGCACCCTAAGACCACCCGCGACCCTCCAGAGGAGGTCGTGGAGGTCTGAGACCACCCCAGAACCTCACGCGTTCATTCCATCGTGTAGACATGGAGGTCCAAGTTTGCTCTAAGGTTCCCTGTGAATCCCGAACTAGTCCCAAGGATCATGGCTAGCTCTTCACAGAAATAATACAATGGTGGTAACATCCAGAACTTATCTTTATTAAAGCAAAATATCTACAGAGTTTGTTTACAAGGTGGCCTTGGGCCAAGCACATATATACAAAAGAGCAAAAGAACAAAAGTCCATCAGCACGCCATAGGCAACTGACTGGAAGGCACAACCTATTCGCTTTGATCTTCATCACTGCCAAGGTCCTCTCTTGGCAAAAATTGTAATGAGAAAGAATGAGCACACAACCGTGCTCGCAAGTTACACCCGTGGGTTAGCAAAATGACATGCATATATGAACAATCAAAGGATGGCATAATATGGTTAATTTGCACAAAGCCAATTTTCTTTCAAATACCATTACTAAGTTCCAAAGCAGGTCTTTAATAACTAAAATTCATTTTAGCAAAGCAATTTTTCAGTTGGATAACATTCATCAACAAGTTGGTGAAAGATACCCTCCTGACACCAGGCTCCCTGCCCAAACCCATGGGATAGGAATCCCAAAACAGATTTGAAAACATTTCTGGAAATCCCAAAATCAACATCTAACTCTGAGTAGCCCTTGCCAGCATGTCCATGGCCAGTGGACACGGCTATTGAATAGATTTAACTCTGCGAGAGGTTGTACACTTTACCCACATGACATGATTTCTCTAGTTTATCCGGCATCCGTCAATGCCACCTCTCACTACCAAAGGTAAGAGGTCTAGAGCTCATGACAAGGCCTTTACAATGCATTGCCCCACCACAGCCTTTCCTTGCTAAGGTTTCACTTTCCTATGGATCGCAATCCGTGGAAAGCCCTCTCTTACACCGATGGGAGCGATGGGTCATAAAGACCATTAGCCCTACAAGACCTCCCACACCTCCAATGGAGCGACATATGGTGGAGTTTTGTAAATTACTCGGCCAGTCCCACGCCCCATTCTCGAGACATGTGGTTGCACGATTGTGGCATAGCCCATTATAGGCATGGCATTGGTCGCTCAAAGACCGGCCCTCACATGACTAGGGCGACTCTCACAAACCCATGGACCTCCACCTTAGCCAAGATAGAGTCCGTGCACAAACATTGCACCAGCCAAGCCAACCAATTCGCCCCAGTCTAATCCAATTTCATTTTCTTTGCTTCCCCAGCAACACTTTCATATTCCCATGACAACCCAATGTCATGGTCAAAACATTTTAAGCAATATTTGGTCATATTGGTAAAGATTTCCCCAAATCAATACTTTTGGTCTAAGCTTGACTAAGCACAAGTTTTTCAAATGGTCTTGGCTCACACTACTGCATGACCCAAGTTTGATCTAAAGGTGACAATAAGTTCAGTCCAAAGTCAACAGTGGCCATACAAAGGAAGTAGGCATAACTATGAATTTAAAACAGGTATTGAATTAACTTGGTAGAAATAGGCATGCATAATACTTTGAAACTGAACATAAATAAATTGAATTATTGGGTGCAATATGATCAAGAGTGTAACTTGCCTTGCTCACTATCTTGAGAATCTTCCTCTTCAGAACTCTCAGACTCCCTAGAGTCTTCGCAGTCTACACATGTAAAAGAGCAAATTCAAAGAAGACTCAAATAAAGATCCAACTGAGATCAACAAGAAAACCAAAAGAATCCCAGAGGGAGTCCAAAAACTTAATCAACAGGAGAGGTCTATATTTTTAGAATGGTTCTTTTGGAAGAGGTCCAAGCTTACCAGGAGGAGGTGGTCTTTAGCAAAAGACCCCAAAGGAGTGATTTAAACAATAGAACAGAGAGGTCCTGAGAAATGGTTCTTGCGTAAAGTCCAGAGAGGAGGTCTTCACACAAAGGCCATAGGAATCCGTAAAGGAGTCCACGAGGGAGATCTGAGATGGACACGACCAGCTTCACCATCTTGATGCAAAAACAAGAGCGGAGGAGATCGCCAAGGACTTACGAGGGACAAGAAGGAACCAATGGATGGAGGGAGGTCGTGGCGGCAAGGTCTTCCACAGGAGCCACCGAGCGAGAGCCAAGATAACAGAGTGTGGAGAAAGGTGATGTGGTAGAATTTCTTGGTCTAATTGTAGTCAAGGTGGTGAAGAAAACTAGAAATATCGTGTCAAGGATAAGTATAGAAATGGGTCAAAGGTAGGTGAGTGTGAGGCGGTGTCACTACCATTACAGTTAAAAGGTGCGAGAAAGGACAACGTATGTTGCTATGGGAAGGAACAAAGAAGCATGTCAGGGTACGGCTAAGTGACCCGATTCAAAGTAAACACCATGTATGTGGATGCATTTAATGTGACAATACACGCATTAAATGCCCAATATATTAACGTGGCGGAGGAAATGAGAATGACTAAGTCGGCAAGTGGGGCGATCAACTTAAAGCAGTCGAGGTCAATAGGGAGGTCTCGCCCATGAGGAGGTCTTTGAGGAGGTCAGAGAGGCTTAGGAGGTCCTAGGCCCAAAGGACGGGGAGGTCTAAATGTTGAGGAGGTCGGACATACAGAGGAGGTGCGGACCTCTGAGGTCTGACGGTTGGGATCTCATCAAGGGAGGTCGGCGAGGAGGTCGAGCCAAATGTAAAGGCCACGGAGAGGTCTTGGGCGGGAGGTCGAGAGAACTACAAGAAGGTTCCGTGGTTGAGATCAAAGGCAAGTTGAGGTCCGGCGGTTGGATCTCAGAGAGGAGGTCGGGCGGTTGGATCTCCGAGAGGAGGTCAACGACCAAGATCAAGCGTCTTGAGGAGGTGCAGGCCTTTGGATCCAAAATGAGGAGAGGTCCAAACCGTTAGATTCGGAACAAGGAGAGGTCGAGCGGAGGGTTCCCGGAAAAGAGGAACTCCACGGGAAGATTCACAAAAGGTGGTCCAACAGAAGTTCATAATTCAAGGCAACTCAAAAGTGACTCCCAACCGCCCAGGTGAAATCAAGGCCTTGGCGGTTAGGATTGACCCTACAGAGGTCCTTTCGGCCAAGAGGAAATGTCAAGGAGGTTCAAATGAACCCAGGAGAATCGAAGGCACATAAGAGGTCCACTGGAATGCATGGAGGTCCGAATGAAAAGAGGTCTGGGCATTGGGAAGTGCCGAACAACGAGGGTCTGACTTAAGAAAGTTTGAACAGAAAAGAGGTCTGATTCCAAAGAGATTCGAACCAACAAAGAGGTCCAAGTGACCAAACTCAAAGGAAAAAGGCCTGGACATAAGGGCTTGTCCAGGTGAGAAAAGGTCCAAGCCTCAAGGGAGGTCTAACCTCATGAACCACTGGGGAGGTCTAGGCCACAGAGAAGGTCTAAACCTACATAATCCAAAAGGAATAGGTTAAAGGAGGATTGTCGAGCTTGCCAGCAAGGAGGCATAAACAACTCAAACCCTTCCATCAGAACCAAACTTTGAATTCTCATGAAAATAAAATAGTTTTAATTTATTTTACACATTTAAAAAGGATTCAAAAAATCAGAATGTTACAATCCATCGTATCGTTGTCCAAATAGGTGGATAGTTCCCCACTCCTTGTGGGTCTTGGTTGAGCAGGCGGTGGTGTAGAAGAAGAAGACCTAGACCTGGAGGAAGAGCCATCGAAGATCGTATATTTGTCTTGCTACTTGAGGTGGGGTCTACTAGAGGTCGTTGCGAACGGACTCCCTGGAGTTTATTTTCATACATTTGGTAAGCCTCGTATAACCGAGAATGAACTTCTGCAAAATAGTTAGTTTAGTATAGCCCTATAGCATTACTAAGAAGATCAAGTACACTACCAAATGCATCAATTTTACATTTAGGATCTAAAAGAAATGCAAATGCATATAGATATAGGATTTCTCTCCAATATTTAAGGTATTTAGATTTCATGGAAACAATAGCATCGCGTAAAACTAAGTCATTTTCATACATTTTCAATTGTGTAGCAATCTATAAAATACTATGCACAATGATAGGAGATGTTGGATAGTACACAGCGGACAAGGCAACAATGGCCTCATTAAAAATTTCTAAAAACTGTAGTATCTTGTAACATCCCAAAAAATTGGTTTGTTTTTGTTGGGACCAAAAAATACGATTCAGGAACCCTTTATATATTCTGAACTAGTCTTAGATCTGTAGCTACCTCACATAGGAAACAATGATGACATGCCATCCACTTATTCGATTTAATTAAAAAGATCTTGAAGTAACAAATAATAGTAATAATTGGACCTTATGGTCAATGTTTACTTAACTTGCCACGAAGGGCTAAAGAAACAAATAAAAACTCTTGCAGCAGAACGAAAATCTTGAAATGGCCAATTAACATGCCCACAGGCAATCAAGTGGAGAACGCATCCTAATCCACAAAACCTTCATGGTACTCTTGGGCGAAGAACTCTTGAGCAGCTTGATATTCTTCAACTGAGCAACAATGGCGCAAAGCCGTGAGTACATAAAGCACTCAGCAAGACATGGGGAAATGTATACAATAGTATTCATGCAGGGCTTGAACAAAGGTTAGCTGTATGGTTCTTTTGCATAAAGCGGCATTGATGATAAATACAATAAATAGATTGAATTGCGTAATTGAAAAGAATAGTAAATAAGTAAACAATTTCTTTGGAACAACTAGTGAATTCCCCATTCACTTCCCAAGACAAACCACCAAGTGAATTACCCATTCACCAAACGAATATTATATTCATCAAGTGAACATCCCATTCACACTCTGACACATTTTATGAAGAAACTCTATCTCTCGTGTGAAATCCCTGGATATGTCCATAACTGAGGACACGGCTATTCGAATAGATCAATTAACACTCTGCAGAGGTTGTACACTTTACCCACAAGATATAACCAGTGTAGCGATCATCAATCATAACAAAATCTTTTAGCAGTTTCATCTCAACAATTGACTCTCTCGTTGTGCATACTGTCACCCCAACCTCACCGTTGGTTGACGCACAACGTTGGACAGGGAAGCGGCGAACCGTCCCGCAATGTGATTTTAAAAAGTGTACACACCTCCACCCATATACTACCTGAGTAGTCAATGCTAAAACTCCACAACTTAATAAGTTAGGCTCATCCCATCAGGCATGTGGTTGTACGATAGGTCCAGTTCAATGGTGCACAAGATTAAGTTATTGACAAGTTACTCAGACGAGTCTACCACAAACTCACAACGTGTTAAACCACACCCGCACTGCAAAACCGCTCGCCTGAGTGAAAATCATTTTGTTTAACCAATACCAATGACATACCCTGTCATGGTACATAAATTTTAACAACAGTGGTTAACCACCACGATTCCATATTTCATTAAGTCAAGATTAATCATTATGACACATGTGATAATGAACCCATCGTAACTAAGCTGAACTAAGCATCTATACGATACCCATGTTGGTGATATAAATATATCCAACTAAAATTATCCATGCTAGGCTGACAAAGGATTCATGGCATTCGAATAATCAATGAAGGCATAACGACAACAGGTAATAGCTAAACCCAAATCAATTTGTATAAAGAAAGCATGCAATTGTATAAAACAATATACTTTTGAAATTATAGGTTCAATATGATCACAGGACCATGACTTGCCTTGGAATAGATCTTGGGATTGATCTTGATCTTGGTGCACTCCTCCTTGCTCAAAATTTCCCGAAGCACCAACGTCTACTAGCAAACAAAGCAAATAAATACAAAACATAGATAAAACAAACTCCAAAAATTAAATAAAAAATCTAAAATAAATAGATGTTGAATTTAGATGAATTAAAAAATGTGAATCATCTAAATCGGAGCTCGTATGAAGGAGAACGAGCCCCTGGAAGTTTGAAGTCCCAAACTGTTCACTTTCCGAGTACTGTTCATCGCTTCGACTTCACGTGGTCGGAAAGAGGTTTCGACTACCTGGTTGAAAGAAGGTTTCGACTACCTGGTCGATGGAAGTTTCGTCGACTTGGTCGAAGTGGCGGCACTCGACTACAAGCTTGTCGGCGCTACGAGCCACGGCGAGCTACGCGAAGGTGCGCAAAATGAAGAGGAGATGATGCTCACCTTAGGCGTTACCTTACGGTGGCAGAGCACAACGGAGTGGCCGGTGGCGAATAGTTTAGCGGCGGCGGTGCTAGGTCAACGACGGTGAGGGCTTTCCAGTGGTCCTCCAGTCAAGAGAGTGCGCACACCAAAGAGAACTCGTGACAATGAAGTAGAGGGACCGGTTGGTGATGGCGAGGCGGCGGCGGCGGAATTGGCAAAAGAGAGCTTCGGCTATTGAAACCCTAATTCTTGGGTTCCGGCTAACTTGACCGGTTTGGGGCTAAAACGATAGGGGATTCGGGACGAGGGTGCAAAGGCAATCCTTGGGGTCCCTTTTATACCCTGGGGGCATGCCGGATTAGGTAAGATCCCAAAACGAGTCCGAGATGAACACGAGATAGAGTTGGAGATAGAAGAGGATATGGGACACGATTCGGTTAGATACGGATGCAAGGAGATAGGAGATAAAGATTGGTGGGGTTGGCATAAGAAAATCGACACAAATCGCTCGTTGACGAATGAAACTCCAAGGAATGTCAATGGCGGCAGTGAGCGAGGTCGCTCAAGGACGACGACGCGAGGAAGACGAAGATGGTGGGGTCCACCTGGCAGTGGACCAAAGGAAACGAGCGCGTGCGTTGGGCTACACGAGGGAAAAGGCCGGATGGGCTGGGCTGAAGTGGAAAAGGATGGGCCGAAGCAAAGAACTCAGCCTATTTGGAAATCTGAGATTAATAATAGCTTTTCCTTTTTAGAAAATATAGAAAATTCAAATAGCAATTAGAAAATAGCAAATGAACTCGGAACAATTCTAGAAAAATCTAGAAAATATACCCAAGCACAATAGAACCCAAATAAAATAGTTTTGATAATAGTTGATGTTGATATTAATCATATTAAATTGTTTGTTATTTTAGAAAATCCATATTAAGCTCTGACTTCAACAGAAAAATTCAAATGATTTTTTTTAAACTTCAAAAATAGACCAAATTCCAGTTGAATTTTTTCTGCTAAAGTCAAAATCTTAATATGAACTTTCATAAAGAAAAAACAATTTAATATGATTAATCTCAATATCAACTATTGTCAAAATTATTTTATTTGGATTTTATGTGCTTGGATATATTTTCTAGAATTTTTCTGAGTTCAGTTGCTATTTTCTAATTGCTATTTGCATTTTTAGTATTTTCTAAAAAGGAAAAGCCATTAAAATCTCAAAAAAAAGGATCTTGGGCCGAAACCTTCCCTTCAGCCCATTCTTTTTCCCACTTTTGGCCCATTCCCACGCAGCCCGCCCTTTCCTCTCTCCGCTCGCGCGCGCCGTGCCGGTCCCACCTATTGGTCTCCGCTGAGCCGTTTGTGATGCAACCGAGTCTAAGCCACACCGGCTGACTAGTGGTCCCGCATGGCCATGTCATCACCGTTTCTGTTACCGTCTCGCGCCCGGACTCCTTCGCCACGTCACTTTTCTCGCCGTTTGTGCCACAGACTCTCTTGGCCGCCCGTATAAAACGGGAAGGAGAGCCCCTGGTCCCCACATCCCAAACCCTACCACTAGCACCCGAGGTCAAAACCCTAGCCGTCGGAATCCACCAAAGGAGCAAGGTCGCTGTCGCAACTCCGACGAGCTTCTTCTCCGCCGTTGAAGCCGCTCGAGCCTTGCCTCCACCTCGTTCAAGTTCACAAGGACGAGAGCCTCGCCCTCGTCACCATGGATTCGCTGGAGAGTCCTCGAAACACTAGATCTGTTGAGCCTATGTCTTCTCCACCGCACCGACCTCGCCGCCGGTCACTTCCGTCCATATCCGGTCATCGTAAGCACATCGACAAGTTCACAGTCGTCTCCTCTACCCAGAGCGCCTCACCGGTTGCCTCGTCGTAGCCCCTATAGCCAGAACCCTTGGGTGCCAAGCCTTGCTGGCATCAAAGCTGACATGGCCAGCCACCTCCACACCACGTCAAGCCTTTTTGCCCTCAGGTTGGCCACGTGCTTGTTGAGTCAGAGCCACATCAGCACGTGCGTGTCTGGTTCAATCCCAACCTAGATACAATCTCGGCAGACTAAGCCCACCATGAAACAAGCCTCTGATGTGTGGGTCCCACATGTTAGGAGGGATTTCCAATTTCCTTTTTCTTTTCGGTTGAAATTCCTTGCTGACGTTAGCTAACGCAATAATTGATTTTTTTTCCTTTAGAAAAACAATTCCAGTAAATCCATAAATTATTATTTTCATAATTTCATGTGATTTCAATCTTCGAGAAACCATATCTTCTTCATCCGAACTTTGATTGAGCTCATTCAAATTTCTAAATTCATCTAAATTAATGATATATTTTCCTAAGATTTTTATTTAATTTTTAGAGCTTGTTTTCTCTCCGTTTTGTATTTATTTGATTTCTTTGCTTTGTTTGCGAGTAGACGTTGATACTTCGAGAAGTTTTAAGCAAGGAGGAGTACACCAAGATCAAGATCAATCCCAAGATTTATTCCAATGCAAGTCGTGGTCCTTTGATCATATTGAACCTATGATTTTAAAAGTATATTATTTTATACAATTGCATGCTATCTTTATACACAGGTGGTATCAGAGCCACATTGACTGTAGAATGCAACCTTAGTTAGCATGATTGTTTTAGCCAAAAGTTTCAAAACTTATTTTCTAAAACAAATCAACTTAATTTGATTCAAGTGGTTATTCTTTCCTCATCTATTCTATTCTTTTCGCATCTTAGTCTATTCTATTCTTATCCTATCCTACTCTTTCTTACCTTGTTCTAGAGATCTTGTCTCTTGTCTTTTCTGAACCTTGATTTGTAATTCTAATTTGACTATCTTGCCCTGTTAATTTCTTTAGATGTCTCAAGTGTATCGTGATCAAAGAGGAGATTGTCCTAGAGTTCTTCAGTGCTTGTTGCAAAATTTTAGAACAAGCAGATGTGCAACTTACTTCACCAAGAAAAGGAAAGTGAAGGGGCATAGAATTGGATTCGAGACAAGGGTGTATTTCATCGTGAGGATTGGAGGCCACATCAGTCACCACAGCATGAAGTGCTACAACGAGCTTGAGGACATGTCAGCAGTCAAAGTTGCCCAAAAAGTCATTCGAAGGATTTGCAGATTGCACTAGATCAGTTTGTCCAAGTTGATTCGGAAGTATGTCATGCAAGTAGTGCCGGTACCCGTTGTTCGTAACCCAGAAGAAGAGTTGGAAGAATTCTCAGTTCCATCGCCAGTTCTATTGCCGTCACCTACTCCACCCAGTCCAGAAGAAAGGCGTCGAATCACAGACAATCGTTAGGAGTATCTTCTTCACTTTGTTCCAGCTCTTCGTCCAGAGTCTCCACCGGCAGTTTGCAAATCTTGGGTATTCTACAGTGATTCAGAACCAGAAGTTGAAGAGTCAGATGATGCCAACACCAATGTCAATGCTAGTGGCCAGTCACCAGCCTCTGGAGCCGCGGATCCAAACATGGCACAACTTCTAACAGCTTAGACTCAATTCATGAGTGTAATGATGCAAAATATGAACAAGGCTGATAATACGACAAGCGCATCATTGATGTAGCAAGAAGGAATCGGCGTATGTACTCAACAATAGAGTAAGAATATCCATGGCCCTAGAGTTCAAAGTGGCATTGTCTAAAGTAATTGAGAATATTTTGTTTGTAAGACTAAAGTCTTCCACGACTTTGATAATACAGTCTGTAATATTCTCACCCGTGTGTGCTATATCAATTAATTTCATACATATAATCATTTTCTCCATTACCTAGTCGTCATTAACATAGTGGGAAACTACACTAAGATAATCCTCCCTAGCCCGACCACTTCATATGTCCGAGGTCAGGGCTACCGACAATGTGCACGTACTAAATAGTTCCTTTATTTTATTACGGTGTTCATTCTATTATTTTACTAGATCCATAGTTGTTGTCTGTCTAGAAATGGTAGAAAATCTAAGATTATGCGCAGTTCTAATGTAGTTTTGGAAAGAAACAGACTCCCTAGAGCCTAACGGTAAATCCTTAGAAGCAATTAAATGACAGAGAGATTGACAGACTACCTTAGGACCGTAGTCCTAGCTATGTACCGTACTGTCAGGGTTGTACTGCAGCTGCGTCTGCCTCATCACCTATGCTTGTTTGGCCTTACATCTTGTAGCATGTCTAAGCAAGTGCCCCGTTCCACCTGTAGACTTTGCAAATAATTCATTGCGACCAATTTTGCAAATAGCATATGATATCTCATTTCCCTGTGCGTCTTGCTTGGTTGTCTATCCAAATTCTCCCACAATCCTGATGTAGACGGCCTCGACCTCTTTGCCCTGGTTGGCGTGGAGCCTGATGCTGCCGTCGAGCCTGATGATGAAACTCCGCCTTGCCCTTCCAGTTGGCTTGAGGCAGCCGTAGCTGCCTCCATAGATGCAATTTCCTCTTGTGAAAGTCCATAATCACCAAGAGCAAAACTAACGTAACTAGTAGGGGTGGCGGTAGGGGGGTGCCCCTGGTGCACGGGCACCCCCAAAAAAAGTGCAATTTTTTTTGATTATGTATAAGTATCAACAGTAGGCATCAATTTCAGCCCACCAACAACACGGCTCCATCTCTAGGTCAGAGATCCTTGGAGCTTGCTTCTCCTCCTCCTGACGCCACCCGCCTCCCCTCCTTGCTTCTCCTCCTGGCTCCTCCGCCAGTCCGCCACATCCGAGGACGCCGCCTCCTTGCTTCTCCTCCTCCGCCGCCGCCCGCCGCCGAGGACGACGAGATCGTCCGGCGTCAAGAGTCCATTGCTCGGTCACCAACACCGTCACCAAGGTAGGGCAGCCGGCAGCGCCTCCTTGCTTCTCCTCTTGACCTCCTCCTCCGGGACCTCTGCTAGTCCGCCGCCACCGTGGGCACTCTTCTTTGGGATCCGGGATTGGATATTTGGATTTGGGGGAGCTGGGGAGGGGGCGGCGCAGGTGGGCTAGCCAGCTTGGGGCTAGGGTGCTAGGCCATAGAGGGAGGAGCGCCGGAGTGGCACCGGGCCAGGCGAGGCAGCCGGAGGCCGAGCCGGCCAGGCGCAGCGCAGGAGGGAGCCAGTTTCCCAGGCCGGAGGTGGCTCCATTTCTGATTGGATATTTGGATTTAGGGGAGCTGGGGAGGGGAGCGGCGCAGGTGGGCTAGGGGCTGGGGGCTAGGGCGCTAGGCTGCAGAGGGAGGAGCGCCAGAGCAGCACCAAGCCAGGCCAGGCAGCCAACGGCTGGAGGCCGAGCCGGTCGGGTGTGGCACAGGAGGGAGCCAAGCGCCCAGGCCGGAGGTTCTGATTTCCCCCAAAGGAAAGAGATGAAGAGAATTAGAATTTAGACGAGTAACCTTGTTTTATACACAGGAGGGAGCCGATGCTTAGTAGAAGCTGTGCCGATGCTTGTATATGTTTTATACACTACACAGAAAATAGCAATGGATGGAGTAAAGCTTCAGGATTGCATTTGATCAGAAGTTCAGAACAACTTTTGTAGTTTATACATAGCCAATCTAATTATCTAAATGCCATTATGCCATCAATCTGTCTATTCTTGAATGTCTCCTGACTCCTGTGATTTGTATATGTAGGGCAAGTTGAATCCTTAAAATTAAAATGAACTATTTGTATTGCACTATTAACTAATTTCAAACTTTTTTGTGTAATTGTGTTGAACTTGTGAAATTATTTATATATCGTACAAGATTTTTTTAAAATTCTTAAAGTGTGCACCCCCATTACAAAATTGCTGGCTCCGCCACTGGTAACTAGAGCTGTCCATAACAAAAACTACAAAATCGAAACTAACACTATTATTACTTTCATCTTAGAATAACAAGCATTAACAATAAAAGTATGTAAAAAATAGCATTGTACCTCTTTTGCTGACTTACTACCGAAAATTGAATTTTCCAAAATTTGGCACAATGTTTTTGAATTTTGCCAAATTAGCTCAACACGAATTTGAATTTCCACAACAAGATTTCAAAGAGAGAATGAGGAATGGAAGGGTGTTGAATGAGGGGGGTATGGTGGCTATTTATAGGAAAAATTTTGGGATTTTTTGAATTGTTTTGCTATTTTGAAAGGCCAAATAGTCAAAAACAAGCAAAAATGATCATATTTTAGTCCGTACGTGCCGTGCTAGGCACGGCCCACGAGCCCGCTGCCTGCCCGCGCCCCTACCCACGCTGCCCGGACACCCATCTTATTCCTTCTTTTCTTCCTCCCCTGACCTTTGGCCTTCCCTACCTACGCGTGCCGCGTGCGGCACTGTGCGCCTGCCGCGTTGCCGCCTCCTCTCCCTCTCGGCCTCTCCTCCCTCAGCGCCGACCTCCTCCCTCAGCCTCCTCCTCTCCTTCTCAGCCTCTCCTCCCTCAGCATCGGCGGTGTTCCCAGATGTGCCGCCATCGCCTCAAGTGCCACCATCGTTGGCTGGAAGCCTCTGGGTTCTAGGTGAGGTCCATGGCGAGTTGGTGACCTTCACCTGCACGTGAGTTCTCCTTAGCCCAGATCCGTTCGTCTTTGCTTTTTTTTTGTTTCTATTCATGTGCTCCGTGATTTCTCTATTGATTCGTGTGATTCGTGTTTTCATATTGGGGTGAATCCATGTGCAGGTGCTAGCCGAGGCAAGGAAAGCCAAAGCGGTTGCTTTTGATGACATCGACACACACTCCCAATTCCCCAATCCACACGCACTCCAGGGATCCAGCCTCGATTCGATCGACTAACGGCTTCTAGTCTCGTAGATGATAATGATGACTAATTGTTTGATTTGGTTACGGTGACTGATTGCTTGATTTTTTTAATGTGAGTATGTGACTAATAGTTGCTTGAATTTGTTATGGTGATTAGTAATTGTCTAATTTGGTTATGATGACTAATTGTTTGATTCGGTTTGGCCTGCTCGCCAATTAGTAGATTTGGTGCTTGCTGTTTGTGTTTGATCGTGCAAACTCTTAGATGATGTCCATACCCACAATTCGATTACAATTTACAAATAGTGCATGTGCTAAATGCATTGGATACTTGGATTCCTTTTTGGGGGTTAGGTTTGCACTTTCTCTTCTAGGTTGTCTGAAACTCTGAATGATGTTTGCTTGGTTGATTTACTGGCTAGTATTGTTTGGACACGTGGGGATCATTGTTGCACGAAGCATGTACTGAACACGTGAGGTACTGTACTCGACCGTGCTAGATGGGCCGTGCCGGGCTGGCACGCTGTGCCTGGGTAGCGGCCCAAGCACAATACGGGCGCCTTGCCGGGCTGGCACGGTCTATGAACAGTGCAGGCCGGACTATGTCTGAACTAGACCAACAGTATCATGCTTCGGGCCGGTCCGACAGGCATGGCCTATCTAGCCAGCTCTAGCTAGACCTAGACAGCATTCTTCTGTACATGCCTACTGTGCTGAGCGAGAGACTAGTATGGATGAGTAGCTAGAACGCGCTTGGATTTACACCATTACGCTGCTATCATTAACTTGCTACGTGTCTAACTGTTAACGAGAAGCTAGAATAACAGACAGTATCAGCTAGCACACTCAGGAAAAATATCAACGCCATGCTGGTAAAAGTGTGAAATTTTCAGTGATCCTGAGCCTCTAAATACTTGCTTTCAGTGCAACAGATGCGAGTATTTAAGACCTAAAACTATAGTGGATTTTGTAATGCAACCTCATTTCACCAATAAGGACAACCGCATTACAATGCTCAATACGCAATACCGTGAAATATTAATGTGTTCTCTTATGTCCACCAATTATCTGCTATCCTTCGTAACTTCGTAACTACAGGATTTTCACATATTCAAAATAGATCATTCAGGAGGCCAATGTAATGAGTTGAGAGATGATTGAGCCCAACATTCTATCTCGTCACTCAAAGAAATGACAGAAGCCGCACTTTTTCTTTGCCTCAAGAAAATGCTAGTGTGATAGTATTGTAAGCCAAACAACTAAACTCAGCGATAGGGATGTATTTTGTTACCGGAGTCTTATCAGCGATGAAGGCGATCGTCCTCGAGCATGGCCGGAGGGGCCCGGTCGAAGGACGCCTGCCGCCGCCCGGCCAGAGCCGGTAACAAAGGGGCGCCAAGGTGGTCGAGGTGGCCGGGCCGAGACAGAGGTGTTGCCGAAGGGGGCCCGTGCTGGTGTGAGGTCCTAAGGCCGGGGTGGTACTGCTGAAGGTGGTAGAGGTGGTGCCGAAGTGGGCCGGAGCTAGAAGCGGGCGGGCTCTGAAGGGGTCCGAGGCCGGGGTAGCGCTGCCGAAGGTTGTCGAGGCGGCGTCGAGGTGGGTTGGAGCCGGTGGTAGAGGTGCTGCCGAAGGAGCCCGTGCTAGTGTGAGGGCCCAAGGCTGGGACAACGCTACCAAAGGTGGTCGAGGCGGCGCCGAAGTGGGCCAGAGCCAGAGGCGGACAAGCTCCAAAGGGCCCGAGGTGGTGCAGACCGCTGGAAGGTGGTCGAGGCGGTCTTAGGGTGGGCCGAGCCCGAAGGCGTCTTGAGCTCGAAGGGCCCGAGGCCAAGGCGGTGCTGTTGAAGTGCGTCGAAGTCGAAGGTGGGCGAGCTTTGAAGGGGCCCGAGGCCAGGGTGGCGCTGCCGAAGGTTGTTGAGGCAGCGCCGTAGTGGGCCGGAGCAGAAGGCAGAGGCGCTGCCGAAGGGGCCCGAGGCCAGGGCGGTACTGCCGAAGGTGGCTGAGGTGGCACTAAAGTGGGCCGGAGCCGAAGGCGAGCAAGCTCTAAAGGGGCCCAAGACCTAGGCGACGTTGCCGAAGGTTGTTAAGGCGGCACCGTAGTGGGCCTGAGCCGGAGGCAGAGGCGCTGCTGAAGGGAACTGCACCCGGAGGGGATGTGCCCGACGGGACACTTCCGAGGCCGGGGCGGCACTACCGAAGGTGGTTGAGGCGGCGCCGAAGTGGGTAGGAGCGGGAGGCGGGCGAGCTCCGAAGGGGCCCGAGGCCGGGGCGGCAGTGTCGAAGGTGGTCGAGGCGGTGCCAAAGTGGGCCGGAGCCAGAGGCGGGTGAGCTCTGAAGGGGCCTGAGGCCGGGGTGGCGCTACCACAGGTTGTCGAGGCGGCGCCGTAGTGGACCGGAGCCAGAGACAGAGGCACTGCCGAAGGGACTACGCCTGGAGGGACACGCCTGAGGGGGCCTACATCAGTGCGCCCATTGGGGGCCCAAAGGGGCGCACCCGATTGATGTAGTTGTTGGTGGTATGAACGAAGTGGCGGGGTATTAGCGGTTTGGGCTCCTTTCTTGCTGCCTAACCCTTCGTTATCTGACCGAAGGTGCCAACACCCTTCGCTCCCGCGAAGTTGATACTTTTGGCTCCACTTCCTACATAGATTCTTGCTCGCGTCTAGACCTATTCATGGGCGGCCCACTCACGACCGGCCCGAGCCCGACACCTTTATCGGGCTAGGCTTGGGATCGAAAACCGCCCAGTAGAAGCTCTCGGCCAAATCCCGGTAAAATCTATTTAAAAAGAAAAATCTATTTATTTAATACTGAAAATGAATTAAATATTAGTTTTTTTATTCTAAAAAATGATTAAAATAATACTTTTAATCGAAAAATCAAGTTTTCGGGCTAGGCAGTAGAACTTTCGAACTCTTGATTTTGGTCGGGCTTTTCAAGCCTACCAAACCTTGACCCGGCATTTGAACAGGTCTACTCGCGTCCCCACGAATGGCGCCAACTGTCGTAGCAACAAAACTAGATAGTGGGTACGGGGTACTCTTTAGTCAAGGTAGGACTGAACAGGAAAAGAGCCAAAAGTGTGAGAGATGTGAGCCTTGTATTTTGAATGAGTGAATGAGGAGTCGCCTTCTTACATACCCTTAGAGCCATATATATAGGGGGCAAGAAGCGATATTTTCCTTTTTGCCCTTGCATTACATTGAGAGGAGAGCAACATTTACGTATATTTTTATAGATGCACCCTATGGGCTCAATCCATACACACATGGCTTTCCCTAGAGCCTCCTAAGTATTGCCGACGACCCTAGGGGGGCAGGGCACCCCTTGGTGCTCTACTACGACAACATACAAGTAAGCAATTAAATACGAGTAATTAATACTAAAACTTAATTAATTACCAAAAAAAATTTTATGCATCAGTAAATTACTTACGAGTAATTCGTTACATCTAAGTAATTCCCACTAATTAACTACGAGTCATTACTTACCAACAAATTCATTATATCCACATAAATTCGACCGCTTAATTTGCACTAATGCAATTAGCACTAATAAACTACGACTCAAATAATTACGATTTATTAATTAACACTAATTAATTACCACTAAATTAATTACGATAAATTAATTAGAACTAGTTAATTACCACTAAATTAATTATGTCTAACTAATTACCACTAAATTACTTACGACTAATTAAATAGGAATAAACTAACTAATACTAATTACTTATCATTAATTTATGTGCCAACGCAAACCCATGATGAAATAATCACGACATATTACATACAGTAAGCAATTAAATACGAGTAATAAAATATGAATAATTATTTAATTATCAAGAAATTGATAACTTATCAATAACTTACTTACAAGTAATTAACTATGAGTATTTAATTGCGTCTGCTTCATTATCAATAATTTAATAACCACTTATAAACTACGTAAATTACCACTAACTAACTACGACTACTAAATTACCACTAGTAAACTACAACTAAAATAATTACAACTAAAGCATAGGACAACATTTTTACCTTGCCTTGATGTCGACCTCACTGTACTTATACGATCCTAAGCATTGCTCTGAACACTACTTAATTCGCAGCGTAATCCAAATAAATTTTGAGTTCAATTCTCTGTGTTCTCAGCGACGAGCGCGAGAACGAGAATGAATTCCAGAATGAGAGTTAGAGCGAGCGCGACATCGGTCTTTATAGCCGCATGAAGGCGTTTCGCGCGACCGCGAGGCAACTGGAGAGAATCCCACGTGTTGTGCACTGCGATTACACACGCATGCAGACAGAGGCAGTAAGGTGATGGATGGGACGGGGGGAAAGAACGAGGGGACACGGGAGGCTTTCGATGGAAGAAGAAAATGCACATGTGCCCTAGTCATAGGGCGGTTTGGCGGGTAGTCGGGGCGGACGCGCCCACGTGGCATGTCCGAGCGAGGAGGGACCAGCAGAGGAGGGCGTCCGGGCAAAGGAAGGATCGGAATGAGCTGCGTCTGGGCATCCAGCGAACGGCAGAGCGGCCATGTGACAGGCGGAGGAGCGTCCGGGCGCTGGACGACCGGCAGAGGCACGTCCGAGCACACAACACACGGACAGGCCCTCGTCCATGCTAGGGGCGCCAAGATTTGCCATGTGTCAGCCATAGGTGAATCCAGTGCACGGACAAAGGCTATCTGGGCTAGGGGCGGGCGGTGGAGGACATGTGACGGAAGGAGACACGTCTGTGCTCTCAATTTTGGCAATGCGACGCGAGAAGAACTAGATTCGAAAAAACCGGCCGCAACAGCCATTTAGGCCAAAAACTCCTTTAGGCTAGGAACAGAGAAAGTGCCAAAGTTGAGAGAAAAAAAAGTATGGTACCTCATATAATAGTGGGGCAGGGGTACCAATAGTTGATTTGAAATTCTGAACAGCCAGAGACTGTATACAGGTAGAATCTGCGGCTAGACAGTGAGTCTTAATAACTATTTATGGTGGTAAAACAAACACAGGTAGAAAAGGATCTTTTTTCCCAAATCAAATTATACCCATATCTTTAGTAAACTTCAAGGATCCACAAGTTAATCTCACAAGAAATAGGAGCATGAATGATGGTATAATCGACATGTAAAAAATCAAGCTTTATGTTAACAAGATAAGATTGGATGCAGTGCAATGCAGATATAACATGTAGAAAGTTAGAAATATAGAGGAACAAAGAAAATTTGTCCAGGATACCTAAAAACAGAAACAATGTGGCATAAAAGGATGAAAGAATCAAAATATATTGTCCACAATATACCTTTCTTATGTTGATTTCCTCTTTTACAAATTACAACAAACATGTACAGAGATACCGGAAAGCATCTGTACATTCACTGCTCTTTTCAATCTTACTACAATACAGACAAGAATTTGTTGCCTTGTTGGGGAATAAATTACAAAGTAAACATGTACATGACTGATCCATCTACAAGACTACAACATCGTAAACATGTATACAGAGCTTCCACTTAGCTGGTATTATATCGTGTATGCCTCAATAACATGTACAAGCTAGAAAGGTTGGCGTTGTATCAGCAATTCCGTGTATCTGTGGAAAAACGACAAACAATGATACCGTTGTATTATTGGACTTCAAGAGCGTTTGGAGCCTTATGACTATAAGAATTGCAGGCATCCAATATTTGCCTGAAGAAAATCAACCAAATACCAGTGCAACAACTCTGCAACGAGGATCCCGAGAGAGAGCTAATTCGACAGCGCTATTCTTCCCGTTTGAACTGTAAGACCCCAATTGGCCTCTGGTTAATGTTGCTGAAGTCTGTTCTTGTAAGTGAAGCTTGATTACTAGATATGTTATTCTGCCCTTTCTGTTGTGAACTGTTCGAAGGGGCTGAATTTCCTGCATTCTGGTTGCTGCCCCTACCAACCGGTGGTTCATGGTTATGTTTTCCTTCGTAAGTTGTTATGACAGCCTTGGGGTCCGACGAGGCCCTCTCAATGTGCTTCCTAACATTGCATCCAGCATATGTGCACTTGTAGTAACTCCTACAGGTAGAGAGATATCATGTAGGTAACAATGAGACAAGTAAGAAAAAATGCATGCCATGGTTTTTTGTAATGCACTGTATCTAAGTTAATTGTGGAGCTTGCGCATGGCCAATAATTCAAGCAAATCAGCATAATGGTTCCAGCAAATCAATATAAAGTGCAAAAGCAGGTAATAAATTCCACAAAAAATGCATATGCTTTGGATATTCAGCGATATCTATCATATCTGCAGATTCAGTGACAATGTTTCACAATTAAGGGAAAATGTCATTTCTCAGAACTACAGTAATTGAAGAGGATATCTCTTCCAGGGTTAAATACGTAAATATCTTCTATCCACTTCATCAAGGAATCACAACTTATACTATCCTTTCTTTCTCTATCCACCTTTATCTTCCTCCTCCTTTGCCCTCAGCTCAGACTATTATTGTTAGCTACAGGAATATTTACAATCACATATATCTCATAGACAGTTATCACAAATCATTTTGCTGTTTTTTATTAAATGAGAGTCATTTTCTCTGTAGCCACCTCATTTTTCTTGATTTTATTAGGCTCCCTTTCTTTCAATTTGACCAATCAACTCTGTTAACTTTCAATTAACTCACAACCATAGTTACCAGAAACTCGGTTCGTCCGAGTCGCGGTACGGGATTCGGATTCGTAGTTCGCCACTTTTTCTTCCAATTTCTACTACGAACACAAATCCTATACCCTAAACTGATTCGGGTTCGACGAATCCAGTTCATGATTTGCGTGGTTTTATAGCGAATCCGGTAACTATGCTCACAAAACCAAATAGTCTAACAGTATACAACGAGTTGGCTTGTGACATGGCAATAGGTGGCTGATTTTATAAAAAAACATTGCAAAAAGAATTCATACTTTTAAGTTTGAACTATCCAAAATTCCAAACAGGGAATAGAAAGTAGGCTGTGATCCCACTCTGTGAGATGAATTCCGCGATATACAAAATTCAACCATCCAAAAAGGAAAAACAGTTTGAGATGAGCTCCACAGAGCCAGTGAGATTTTCCACTTTTCCACATTAGGGATGAGGAGTGATGACCTTCTAGATGCATATTGGGCAGCTGTGAGTAGTGGCTGAATCTGTCTGAAAAGGGATGATGTTGAGCAATCTCGAATTAGTTTTCCATGATAATTCTCATTGGTCTAGCCATGCTATCATGACAATGCCAACTAATTCACAGAAAAGATTAAGGACCTGTTGCAGTTAGTAACAAAAGGCACCAAATCTGAATGACAATAGCATGGTCCAGACTTCAGACAGATGAGGAAGTCTATGATTTAGGATTTAGTCAAACTAATGGTGGCTAAGGTTCCATTCCAATAGTGTCTAAAATCTGAATGTTAGATGTACGTGACAACAACACTTCTATACAGGAGAGCATGATGGAATCTAGGAGACTCAACAAATAACTTAGATCTCATGTGCACTAGATCACTAATAGCTGTTTTTCCCTGCCTGTGGCAGTGGCACGTAATATTGATAGTTCAATACTGCATTGCATAATGTAACATTCCCAATGTATAAATGGGCGTGTGTTTCAAATGTAAGAAAATATATAGAAATTAAAACTTTTTCTCACATCTTGAAACTCTCACAAAGCTCATGTTGACTAAAGTCAAACCCTTATTCAACTTGTCACAAATCCTGTGCCAAACTTCGGGAAATAATTTTCCTTGGGTCTAGGAATGATGGGTGACCCCTCTGAATTATTTCATAATTTTTAGAAATTATTTGATAATTTTTGGAGGTAAGTCAAACCAATTTTTCAATTGTCAAACCCTAGAACAGCCCTTGATGAATTTCCTGAGAAAAATACAGTGCATAACAACCTCTGGAAATTTTATGTAATGTTAATCCTGGAGTGAGGAAGCTCCAGTTAAAATTTCGGAATTTTTGGAGTTAGTTTGCTACCTCTAAAAATTCCTCCAACCTCAGCCTTCAAATTTAAATTCAAATCTGGCACTGTTCCTTGGGTCCGAGCCGCTTTCCAAGCGGGTCGAACCCAACCACGCCCCAGCTCACCACGAGCTCCTCCTCCCGCGCGAGGTCGTGCCCGTTGGATCAAAATCAACGGCCACGACCTCCGCCACAACCCACCGAGGCCCAGCTTAGCCGAGCTCCTCCCCCGCGCGAGGTCGTGCTCCGTTGGATCCAAATCAACGGCCACGACCTCCCCTCTCATCTCGTCGCCGTCAGATCAAGATCTCATGGCCACGACCTCCCCACCTCTTTTCCGCGTCGTGCGCAATGGCCACGACCTCCCTCCTCTGTTCAGCGCCTTTGGATGTAAATCCAACGGTCCTGACCTCCCTCTCCGTTGTGTGCCCTTGGATGTAAATCTAATGGCCACGACCTCCCTTGCGTCGTGTGCACCACCCGACCTCATCAATGTCGTGCTCGTTGGATGAAAATCCAACGACCACGACCTCTCTACTGTTGTTGTCGTTGGATCAAAATCCAACCCCACGACCTCTTTTGTGTCGCGGCGCAACGCCCACGACCTCCGCACCTTTGTTGCGCCGTTGGTTGAAATCCAACCGCCACGATCTCCCCTCGATGTTGTGCGCCGTTCGATCAAGATCCAACAGTTATGACCTCCCATCGCGTCGTGCGCAATGGCCACGACCTCCACCCTCTGTTGTGTGTCCTTGGATGTAAATCCAATGGTCACGACCTCCCCTCGATGTTGTGTGCCGTTGGATCAAAATCCAACAGCCACGACCTCCCATCGCTTGTCCGCGTCGCGCGCAACGGTCAAGACCTCCCCACCTCTGTTCCGCGCCATTGGATGCAAATCCAATGGTCACGACCTCTGTCTCCTTCGGTAGCGACCTCCTTTTGTTTCGCAAACCGCCGACATTTAATCCAACGATCGCGACCTCCCAATCGAGATCTTGTGGTCGCGACCTCCCCTTTCCTGGCGCAGACCATCCGGTTACGATCGGAGGGTCACGACCTCCCTTTCTCTTATCGAGCAGTCGATATCCACCCTGTTCTTCTCCTTCCTGCTCACGTCGCCATGGCGAAGTGAGCAAAGGCTCTGTCACCTCCCAACCACTCTTTTCTTTGCCGGCATTAAATCTTTGGGTCGACCTTCCGCCCCTAGGTCTGCTCCTCGACCGCCCCCATCCCTCCACGTCCTTGTGGCGCCATGGACCGAAGCGGTGGGCTAAGCTCATCATGGAGCTTAACCCTAGCTTATGGCCTCTGCTTTCCGGCTTTATAAGGTTCCCTGCACCTCCATGGCTTCCTTTAAACACTTCCCACTTGCTCTCGGTGTTTTGAGCTCAATCACCCCTAAGCCCCTCGGCCGCCATTGTTGCACCTTGAAGCTCCTCGGTGGCAACAGGTCCCGATGGCTTTTCCTCTCTCTCTCGTGCTCGGCTTGAACCTCTCATCTCGGTGGACCTTAACCCTAACTCAATTTTGGTTGACCTCTTGAGGAGCAAATTGAATTTGGAGTTTCCGCACGCCGTGGTTCACCCTCTTCGTCTTTAACTCCTAGAAGACCTCCATTTTTCAATTGCTCACTCTTATACCCTCTCGTGAGCTATGGTGGAGCTAACCTTACCCTCCTTTGGGCTCCTTTTTGCTCGAGCAATCACCCTCGGTTTCTTCTCCCAAGCATCGGCAAGGGTCTTCGTTCTTGAGGCGACTCTGTCTCCTCGGTCCCTCCGCGACCTCCTGTAACCTCTGGTAGTCCCTAGATGCGTGGGCACCCGCTGAATGGTCTGCTGCGGAGCTTTCCTTCCATTTGCTTTTGGCCGTGTGCTATGCTGCCGGCTTCTCCTCCGGCTCGCCGCTCTCAGTCCACCGCGGTGTGAGTGGTACCGATGGGTCTGATCGCTATTGCGCACCCGCACTGCACCCATTCGCACCGCTGCGCAGTAGGTCGCCGGCGGTGAGAGATCTTCGCCGTCGGGTGTGTTGTCGGACGAGTCCGACAAGCGATGCGACGCCCTAGGGCCGTCCGTGTTTAGATCTGGGGCTCGATGCGGGGGTTCGCGTGTCTTGGCTGTGTGCGTTGGTCGCGAGCCGCCCATCTCGCGATCAACGGTCCACGACCTCCGCCCGTTCGCGCGTGAGTTCCAAACACGCCGCGACTCAACTCGACCGTCGGATGCAAAGATCGACGCCCACGTTCGTCGATCTCGCGTGGACGAGCGCGTTCTCGGGAGGACTTGGGCCGTCCGATCCGGATCAACGGCCCGATTTAGTCCACGCTGCTTTTGGTTTTAGAAAACTCCGATGGATTTATTTGCAAACTGAAAAAGGTAATGAACTTCAAAAATGCATAACTATTTCATTTTAGCTCCAAATGAGTTGATTCAAATTTTGTTAGCTCTGGTTTGAACCCAGCTTTAATCTAAAAATGGTTGTAAGCTTAGTTCGACTGCAGAAAATGGATTTGCAAATTGGTTTAGAAATAGACTTTTAGTGTTGCTTTAAAATTTGCATTTAACTTGTAAAATGCATAAGTAATTCTCTATAGATCCTTTTTGAGTGAATCCAACTTTGTTGGCTTCCTCTATTAGTGTAGGCTTCCTCTATTAGTGTACTAAATGGTAGAATAGGATTTAGGCATGTCACTGTTTTCAAAAGAATTGTGGGTGCATGTTTCTTGTGCTCTTTTGCATGTCTTTGAAAAATCATAAAACATGCATCATAGCTCCAAATGAGGTGAACTCAATTGTGTTATTCATCTCATGAGGTGCTTGACTTACCATAAAAATCCCAGGTGCAACACCTCTTTGGAAAATTGTGCTAGGGAATTTAATTCAGATGAACAGTAACCTATTTGAATTATCCAGCAATTTCCGAGCTGAGCAGATTTGTTTTGGCCATAACTTTTGCATTGAGAATCCAAATCGATTGGTTCTTATTGCTAAATTCTTTAAAAATCATGCTCTTGTCTTTGTAAAAATTTCGAGCATTTGGAGAAAGTTTGTTTGTTGAGCCTTTTCGGTTTTAAATCGTTCTTATCGGTTCTTATCGCTTTTCGTTAGGTGCCGATGCGTTGATCCCGTGAGCGAACCTTTGCGAAAGATAGTGAACAGCTCTAGCAAGGCAAGCGCTTTGATCATGTTTAATCGCATTACTTTCAAAGTCTAATACTTTGTTTAACTTGTATGTATGCATGCTCTATTTTGTTGTTAAATGATTATCGATTAGTCAATCCTATAGATGCATACTCTGTAAGTAAATGTTCAATCTCTACTACTAAGCCTGGGAAGTGTATCCTACCCTTTGGGTTGTCATGGCTCTTAATTAGCATCATCCATTGAAAATGTCTCGTAGGACTTAGCCGTGCTGGCATACCAAAGGAAGTGTGCTTAATCATGTGGCGAAAAGGCGGTCTGGCGTGTGGGTACATTGGTACACCCTGCAGGTTAAATCTATTCAATAGCCTCGTCCCTAGGTTATGGACACGCTTGGTTATTTCCACAAGAATTAGACTACAACCTTTAATTAAAACTTGACATGGGTGGTATGAATAGGTAATTCATGCTATTGTTGTGGTGACTATTGGGTTAGTCACTTCGTGTTTGTTGTTGTCATCTATCTATTGTTATTATGTTGTTGTCTCGTTGTTATTTGCAAATTAAAATGAATTGCAAAACCGCTTTGAATCTATTTAATTATTGCAAATGAAAACTTGCTTTATCTTTGAAAATAACCTCTGACCTCCACTTAAATGAGCTTGCATGTAGCATATGTATAGGTCTTACTTTACACACGTCGCCTTATGCAGTACATTTTGTACTCATTTGCTTTGCTTAAAAATTGGTTGCAGAGGAGGTGGAGCCCCAAGGGCCCTACTTTTGTAAGATGTGCTGTGGATGGGACGACTAGCTTGGCGGCCCGGTCGGTTGCTTTGTGGACTTTAGGCAAACCGTATGGCTTTTGTTTATCGCCATCTTATGGCTTTTGCTTCCGCTGTTATTTATTTTCCTTAGTTGTTATTTGGCCGGTCGGCCCCTTTTGTAATAACTCTATATTATGTATGTCTTTTGTTTAATCTAGTCCGTGCTTTGGTTCTATGTCTTGTATGAGATTGATGCATAATTTTGTAAAGGGGTGTGTATACTGCATTTCTGGGAAGTATACATATCTCGAAGACACGGGTTATTTTGTTTGTGATGCTTGGATGACTAAGCATTTCAAGCCAAATAAGCCGGGGTCCTCACACATAATCTGTTGATTGTTTTGAAATGCCTGCCTATACACATGTTGGGCGTATGCTAAATCATAGTAGAATGTTGCAATGATCTTCCTTCAGGTAAATTCAAGAAAAATGAGCAAGGAATTTTGCCAAGTAAAATGGGGTTGGAACTTGGAATTCTCCATTTAATGAACCATCTGATGGTGCATACCTATCCTTTCCAACACAATAATGGGAGCGATCGGGCTCGCCCTCGTGCGCCGGACGGGACTCTTTCTGGTAAATTTCTTCTTGATTAATTCCCCCAAGACTACAAGGAGAGTCCAATATAGGGATCTTCTAATCAATCCTATCCTTAAGGGATTCTTTCCTAACAAACTAAGAATTACCAAACTACTAATATCTCTAGCCTTTCCTGCTTATTCATTGCCTAATGTGCCTAGCCTGGCTTAACCCTTACTGGCGATGGCGGGGCCGACGGGTCTTTGGTAGGTGCCCACCCAAAGAGTCCACAACATTTCCGCCTTCCTGGGATAACAGCTCATCCTTGAGCTGGAACAAAGGGTAGCCACGGTGAAGTTCTGGGATGGCCACCCACAATGTCTCCGTAGGAGGGTGATTCTTCCAATGCACTACAACCTACCATGTACCCTAATTCAGGCGAGCACACTGGACCTTCTCGGGTGTCGGAATGACACGATCGTTAAGGAGGTTCGGCAGTGGAACAACTGCGGCCGGAGGGTTGCCAACTCGCCATGGAACTTCTTCAAGGAGACGTGGAAGACGTTATGGATGCAGGCATGTGCGGAAAGCTCTAGACGATATGCCACTGGGCCAAGAGGCTCAATCACCTTGTATGGCCCAAAGAACCGAGGAGAGACCTATAATTTGAGTAGACGACTGGAGAAGTCGCCTGCCTGTGTTGAAGACAGAGCCATACCAAGTCTCCAAGCTGGAACTCGAGGTCACGATGCAAGCGGTCATAATGTTCCTTCATGACCGACTGGGCCTGCAGTAATCGCTCCTTGATGTCGGCAAGAAACTCGTCCCGTTCCAAGGGCTGCTGATCCACGACAGACACCTTGACCGCACCCTGTTCATAGGACATGAGAGTTGGTGGGTCACGGCCACGGGCAACACGGAAGGGAGTTGCGTGCAGAGTAGTCTGAAAGGAGTTATAACAAAACTCTATCCAAGGTAGTTACCGCAGCCAGTCCTTTGGTCGATCACATGATAAGCAGCGCAGGTACATGCCTAAGACTAGATTGACGACCTCCATTTGTCCGTCGAACTGTGGGTGAAAGGCTGAACTTAACTGAAGCTTTACACCAGCGAGGCAAAAAAGTTCAATCCAAAAGGAGCTTGTGAAGAACCGGGTCACGATCGCTGACCATCGAAGAGGGAACACCATGGAGACGAACGATGTCGTCGAAGAATGCCTTAGCCACGGAGCTCGTAGTGTACAGGTGGCCGAGCGCAATGAAGTGTGCATACTTGGAGAATCGGTCAACGACTGTCAAGACCACCAATTTTCCATGAACTTTGGGAAAGCCTTCAACGAAGTCCAAAGAGATGTCCGCCCAAACCATGGACAGCACTAGCAAGGGTTGGAGGAGGCCGGCTAGGCGCAAGTGTTCCGACTTGTTGCGCTACTAGATGGAGCATCCGCGAGCATAGTCTTGGACCAGGCGGTGAAGACCGGGAACATGAAAGTTGGCGCACAGGCGTTGGAGCGTCTCCTATGTGCCCTCATGGCCGGTGTCGTGAGCATCGACCAAGATAGTAGGCCACAGGGCGGAGTCGGCTGGCATGTGGATGCGGCCACGGAACAGTAGCAGCTCATCGGACTCCCGACCAACCGGAAGTTGCACGCCCTACCTGGATTTCGTCGCGCAGGGTCGTTAGTGCGGGCCGCGAGGTGACCTCCTGACGGAGCTGGTCGAAGACGCTGAACTACGGTGCCGACAGAGCATGGGCCGCAGGTGTGTCCTCCGTGCGGCGTGACAAGGCGTCGATCGCGGCGTTGTGCTTGCATGGCCTGTATTCTACAGTGAATGTATAGCCAAATAGTTTGCTCACCCAATGATGTTGCGGAATCATGGAGAGACGGTGATCCAGGAGGTACTTCAAGCTGTAGTGGTCGGTGCGAACGAGAAAGGAATGACCCCAGAGGTACGGCCGCCAATGGAGACGGCTTTGACCAATCCGATGAGCTCCCGCTCATACGCCGCAAGCTTCGCATGTTGGGGGGCAACAATACGGCTAAAGAAGGCCACAGGCTGGTCACCTTGGTGCAGGACCGCACCGAAACCCGATCCGGAGGCGTCACAATGCACCACGAACTTTTGGGGAAAATCCGGCAGTTGCAGCAGTGGTTCCATGGCCACTCCTTGGCCTGAGATGATGTGGCCTAGGTAAGCCATAGACTACTCTCCAAAGGAGCACTTGGAACGCTTGAGGAAGAGCTTGTGTTGTTGTAGGACTTGTAGGATGGTGTGAACATGGCGGAGATGCTCCGACCATGAAGAATTGTAGATCAAAATATCATTAAAAAAAACAAGGACAAAACGACAAAGGAACAACTTGAGGATGTCGTTCATGAGCGCCTGAAAGGTTGCCGAGGCGTTGGTCAAGCCAAAGGACATGACTAAGAACTCGAAGTGGCCATGGTGTGTGCAGAAAGACGTCTTCTCGATGATAGGCGGGTCCATCAAGCCTTGATGTCACCTGCTACGAAGGTCCAACTTGGTGAAGTAGCATGCACCCTTCAATTCATCCAAGAGCTCGTCGACGATTGGGATAGGAAATTTATCCTTCATCGTCTTGTCGTTGAGGGCACGATAATCAATACAAAAGCATCATGTGTCTTCTTGCTTCTTCACGAGAAATACGGGCAAGGAAAATGCCAAGGTGCTCTCACGTATGATACCTTGTTTCAACATGTCTTCGCATTGCTGCTCGATCTCATCCTTCAAGAGTCACTGCACCGTAGGGCGACGACGATGGGTGTTGTGCCCAACAAGAGGTGGGTATGGTGAACGTGGCAACGCGTGGGGCAACAAGGCCGGCATCAAGCCGTCCACCTCGCATGCATGTATGTGTGGCGCGCCAAGGGGAGGGGCCAGCCCGTGCCAGGTCACGCAACGATCGTGCCACCAGGACCAAGGAAAAAAAACTGCTGGTAACCAGAAAACCCGGGAGGAAAAAACCACCCAAAATTTTTCAAATTAAAATTAAAATTTATAACTGCATAATGCACTTTCTAGGTTGGTTTAGGCTTTTTTTTGGTGCTAGATTACCTATTGTGTGAGCTAAATATACTTCAATTATTGTATGAGCTAAATATACTTGAATTATTGTATGAGCAAGTCCCAACATTTTTTAGAACATCCCCAATTCAATTTTCCGGTTTCGGTAGTGGTTTTTCCGATGTTTTGAAGTGGTTTTTCCAGTTTTGGGCGGTTACCGGTTTTAAAACTTTACCAATTCAAATTTCCATTTTTGAATTTTGACTGGTTTCTCCGGTTACCAGCCGGTAACCATTACCGGCCGTAGGGCGGTTTTTCCTCCGGTTCCGAGATTTTGATCCTTGACTAGGACATAGAGAGCCGTCGAAGTCCCATATGATGGGCCCAAGGGCGCGCAACCATTGCACCCCCAGCACCACATCGAACCCATGGAAAGGAATGGCATAGCAGTCTACCGAGAAGTGTTCGTCACCAATGCCAATGCCCAGGCCATGGTGCAGCCCACCACTGTCGATGTGGTCGCCATTGGCAACCTTGACGTGTAGGCCTGGGCTGGGAAGGAGAACCATGCCCAGGCGATGTGCGACGGTGGTATCGACGAAGTTATGCGTCGAGCCCGAGTCGACCAAGGCCAGTAGCATGGCGCCCTTCACGGACACACGAAGCTGCATGGTCCTTATCCCTGTCACAGCAAGCAGGGAAATTTGAATGTCGTCGTCGGCCGACTGATCCTTAGCTATGGTATTCGGATCCTCCACCTCGAGCCAGTAAATTCCCTTGAATGTACACTCATTGACATGATTGCGGGTGAACTTCTCGGGACAGTTGTAGCAGAGGCCTTTCAGGCGACACTCGGCCATCGGCCGTCAGATGACGAAGACACGTGCCAGGGCAAGCTACCACGGCACCCGAGGCCGGAGGTTTTAGGGTAGCCATGGACGAAGCTGCTGTGGTGGACGACTTGGGCGGGTATGCCGCCCACGCTCCTGAAAAGTGATGCGGCGGTGTGCTCCTTGGCGACGGCTTGTACTCCGACTGGTGTTCCTAGAGGCATAGCTCATATGCCGATACGCATTGGCCAAACTCATTGCGGTTTCAAGATTCGCCGGATGTTGCAGCTCCATGTCAGTCTTCAAGGGGTTGCCGAGGCCAGCGATGAAGAGCTGCACTTGCTGTAGAGGACACAGAGGCTCGGTGCGACAGAGTAGAGCAAGGAACTGGCGTTGATATTCCTCAACCGAACCCGTGCGGTGCAGCTGAGCAAGCTCCCCTAAGGAGTTGCTGCGAATTGGCGGCCCGAAGCGCATATTGACGAAGTCTGTGAAGTATGACCACGAGAGAACTCCTTCGTCGTGCTCAAATTGGTAGTGCCACTGTTGGCTAATACCCGTCAGGTAGTATGAGGCAAGCCACACTTAGTCCTCCTCAAGAGTGTGCTGGCCTCAAAAAAATTGCTCGCACCGGTTGAGCCATGGGAGAGGGTCTTCGTCGCCGTCAAAGGTGGGGAAGTAGAGCTTATGGAAGCGATGTGCTGTGCGCCACTCCCCTTTTCATTCCTCCCGGTATCCTCTAGTTGCATGACTGGAACGCCACGGCAGCGATGAAAACTGGGGAGCGCTGGTGTACACTGGCTCATCGTCATCACCGGTGTGGAACTTCTCCGTCCATGCAATGCGAAGGTCGTGGCTGTCCAAGTGCTTTTTCAGAGTGGTCAATTGGGCTAGAATCTGATCAAACTTCTTATCTTGCGTCTTGAAACCGTCACCCTCGCCGACCGGTATGGGTGATGGAGCGGCGATTGGCTCTGATACCAAGATGTTGTGAGCTGACTTTCGGTCGGTGATTAGTGGAGGGAGAAGGGGAGAATAAGTGTCTGGACGTGATCGGAGGGGATAACGGGAGCGATCGGGTTCGCCCTCGTGCATCGGATGGGACACTTTCCCTACTAGCGGCGACGATGTTCTGAGCACGCCTGTTGCCTATTTTCTGGTAAGTGATTAATTCCCCCAAGATTACAAGGAGAATCCAATATAAAGGACTTAGCAAACTTGATCCTTAAGGGATCTTCTAATCAATCCTATCCTTAAGGGATTCTTTCCTAACAAACTAAGAATTACCAAACTACTAATATCTCTTGCCTTTCATGCTTATTCCTTGCCTAATGCGCCTAGCTTGGCTTAACCCCTACTGGTGATGGCTGGCTTGGGACGGCACTGGTAGGTGCGGCCCACAAAAGAGTCCACAACAATATGAGACTAAGATTAAATTCTCGCGGCATGAAAAGTTTTGCAAGTTGGACTGATTCAAGAAAATATGGATTATCTGCATCTGATATCGAATGAATAATCTAAGAGCTTTGTTTGTTGCAATATCTAGCACTTTACAAGAGACATTAGAATGGGACCAGAAGATACACATTAAAAATACTGAAGCCGCACATGAAACAACAATATAAGAACGGAGATAGGATTAATAGACACCAAAAGAGCCATTTCCCGAGGAACATAGCGTCAGATATACTGTAATATCAACACAGAAACAGATACTCCCAATTTGGCCAATACCGCTAGGTACTCTGCTGCCATTTAGGACTCACAAAAAAATAAAGAGTAACATATGAAAAATGGGTAGATGACAAAATAAGCATTAAAAAAAATGAAAACATAGGATAGGATAAGAAAAAGGGGATCTGGGTGGGTGCAACATGGGTGATGATATATGAACTATATTTGATGCAAAATAATCAAAAAAGAACATCGCAAAGGTAATACCTTGGATGAGGGTTTCCTTTGACCACCTTCTGCCCATACTTGCGCCATCTATAACCATCATCCAAAAGATCAACCTCACTGGTTGTTTGCACAATAATCTTAGACTCTGTCAAGGTCTTCTGTGAAGAAATTTGTATATTCCTAAACAACAAATGAATCAATTTTAAGAAAACAAAAACTTAATCAGATAGTGCAGTTGTATTGACAGCTAAAAGTACCTTCTTTTGCTGTCATTCTCACCATCATCCACTTCATGTGGCCTTGATTCACCACCATCCATATCATCTCCGTCACTTAAACCAGATAATTGCTCAGACATCCCATATATAGCTTCCTGATCTCTCTTAGCACCTGACAAACCAGACGTGGTATCATTGGATTGTTCATTTTGCTCAGTTAACGAGGAGCTGCCATCTTTTGCCCGCTTATTTGGTGGACGTTGGTGATTATGTTTTCCTTTGTATATGATCTCGGATATTTGACCATCTTCTGCGTGCTCTACCTTTTTCTTGACAGGACAATTGGGATGAGTACATTTGTAGTAGCTCCTTGGGCAATCACTGCCCTTCACCACCTTCTGACCATATTTCCGCCAGTTATAGCCATCACCAGCAGGCTTATCAACAGGGGCATTAACTTGATACCTCTGAGACGCCTCAGCAGGTTGAAAGGTTGCATTCTCATTCTTCGATGTTACCGTCGTCATCTCTGAAATTCCTGCCATATTGACTGCAGAGTGCATATGTTGTAGAGCTTCAGATGATGTTGCAGCTGCTGAGAAAGATGGTTGT
Source organism: Phyllostachys edulis (assembly GCA_036346405.1). NCBI lineage: Eukaryota > Viridiplantae > Streptophyta > Magnoliopsida > Poales > Poaceae > Phyllostachys > Phyllostachys edulis. The sequence continues at coordinate 18,003,596 of CM070567.1, forward strand.
TCAGTGTGATCGAACATTCTGTGCGGAGAATTGCTTGCTTGGGCTGTGACTTGAGCCAGAACCTGCTGATGCGACATTCCAAAACCCCCCTGTAAAAATACAGGACAGGTTGTCATCAGTAAAATTTTGATTTACTTTATTTGTTCAAATCTAAAACAGATGCTCCAGAAATGGACATTGCTTAGGGAGGGAATACTGAATGAAATGTTATAGCAGTTGATTGCTCTTCACCATCAAATGGTCAATTAGTTATCTTGTTAATACGGAATGTACTTAGTTGAGAACTTGTCTTAACAGAAGTTAACTTTTCAACAACGAAACCTCCACATGGCTCTACACTCTACAGCGCTACCCGCCAGCCATTGTGAATATCAAACACAAAAAATTATTAACTATTTTGACAATAGAACTGCTCTCTAGAGTAAATGGGTGATTAGTATAACCACCTCAATCTGAGTAAGCCCAAAGAATCCTATCAAGTATCAACAGGTCAAGATCATCAAAAGCAAGAAACTCGTAATACTGTTTCACTGGAAAGTTGTCCCATCAATATCAACATATCATGCCAACATGTAATCGTTATCGAAAAAATGTCAAATTGTAATCGGCTAATTGCATCAAGCTGGAGATAGGATAGTACAATCATTGATACTGGCAAGGCAATGTGCCAAATCACCACCTGACATATCTAAAATATCAAGAACCATCATCTCTTATTTGTAGGTTAAGATTCCTTATTGCACCACAGTATCAATGCCACATTCCACATACAAATGTAGTAAGGTGCCTTTATGCGTTAACGGCCGAACCTATGGGGCCGATCAGTACACTAGATGTTCTCACCTCGCTAAAAGTACAAAGGCAACTGCATAATTGTTTGTCACCTCCAGAAGTTCCAGATTCCCAACTTGTAGTACTCCAAAAGCTTTAAAACACCATAAATGATTACTACATGATTCTTTCAGATTTCCTCTCGTACTATCATCACCCAAAAGAAATAGAGAGAAGCTTAATGAACTAATGACATCTACCAAGGTTGAAGTAACAGCTGTCACACAAGGCGAAGAAACGGAACATGTTTCACCATCTAAGAACCTAGTAAACTCCTGTCTTTTTACTATCGCATCAAGGGCGTTAATCTAATGAACTCATTTCATATATGCAATTATAGGATTAACACATACCAGAAAGAAAAGAGGATCACAAAACAAAAATAAAAATCTACAAAACTAGAAGAAGCATGGCTCAAGAATCCAATCTTTTCACGGCAGCTTTAACCTTTGCAGCAAAAGTGCAAGAATTGAAGGTGTGGTGGATACGTACCATGGCCGGCGAGAAGAGCAGGCCGGGGGAGCCGAGCAGGCCGGAGGGGCTGAGCCCGGGGGGCACCGTGAACACGGCCGCCGCGGACGTGGCCCCCGGTGGCGGCGCCACCGACAGCGCCGGCCCGGCCCTCGCGACCCCGCCTCTCCCCCTCTCCGCCTCATGGTGCTGCAGGTGGTGCGGAGGCGGGGGAGGCGCGAGGGAGCCGATGAGGAGCTGAGTGAAGCTCGTGGCCCCTGCAGTGGATGATGAGGCGCAGCCGCCGGAGGCAACGTCGGGGTCGGAGGCGAAGAGCGCGGAGGCGAGCGTGAGCGGGCCGGGGCTGGCGTCGCCGGCGCCGGAGAAGAGCGACTCTGCGGCCGAGCGCGGGGGCAGCGCCAGGCGCAGGCGCGGCTGCGGCGGCGGCGGCGGGCGCGCGGACATGGTCGCGGGAGGCGCCTAGAGAAAGAGTCTTGAGAGAGAAGGGATTGATTGATTCTCTCTCTTCTTCTTGGTTTCTGGCGTTGACTTTGGGTGCCCGGGGTTGGTTTGGGCGAGTCTGACTTTCGTTTCGTTTTATCTTTTGGAATGGTGAAGGCCTGCAGGAGGGAGTTTTCGCTCAGTTGGCACTGGTTCGTCATGCAACAGTAAAATTAGTTTTTTCGATGCTAAAGTACAAAAATAACACCATGGCAGAGATACGTATTCCTTATCACGTCCCCACCGAGCGACAGGTGGCCTGCCGTGTGCCCACTAAGCCACAGGTGGTATGAATAAGTCACCTGCCGCTTGATGGACACACGGGAGGAGGTCACCGAATGGGATGCCGCCACATGGTTTACCGTTTGGTAGGTCATGCCATATATTTTAAGCACGGCACCAGTGCTTTTCTTAACAATTCGTCTGTGGGTTTTTTTTTACTATTTCATCATGAAAATATGTCATTTTAGCTCAAGGAGGGGTGAAGGAAATTAAGATCTGTCCTTGCTTTGCTTTTCTATATTTTTTAGAGAGCTTTTCCATGAGGGGAAGAGAGAGATTTGACACTTCAACTGGCTTTTTTTGTGGGGTTTTTTTACTATATTATCATGAAAATATGTCATTTTAGCCCGAAGGAGGGGTGAAGGAAATTAAGATCTGTCTTTGCTTTGCTTTTCTATATTTTTTAGAGAGCTTTTCCATGAGGGGAAGAGAGAGAGAGATTTGACACTTCAACTGGCTTTTTTTATACTTAAGGCTTAATTATCTATGAATATTCATAAGGATTTTTGTTAAAGAGCGTTTTTCTTCAAACTAGTTGTATGGGTTTTTAACACATTTGGTCCTCTGCACTGCAATGCGGTTCGAGGGGATTTCAGTACACGTGGAGTTCATTGTATTCTCACAAACTAAGTTGTAGTAGAGAATAAGATGTCTAGTATTATTTTGTTTTTAGCCTTGATGTGATGACCAAGCTGTAAAGCCCTCCATGACCTTTTCAAATGGGTGACCTGGGAATTTTTTTAAAAAAAAATCCATTTTTATTCTGAAATACAGTAATATATCTTCGGTTTTTATTTCACGTAAATAATCTCATGAAATAATCACAATCATTTCACTGTTGAGCGACTTGTGCTAGTCACTCCTTGGAGGTGGAGTGATTAACACAAGTCGCTTCAACAATGAAACGACAAGTGATTATTTTGTAAAATAAAAAAACAGAGATATATTACTATATTTCGAAATAAAAAATAGATTATATTTTAAAAAAAAGTTCGGTGACCTGGACATATCCAATCACGTAGGCTCCGAAAGCGTTGGTTTCAGGACGATGGCAACTCAATTTGAGTTTTCCTTTGGGAGCATCGAATGCACGACGCACGGTTGAAATGTGGGCAACCGTGTAATAGTCCTACACATGCCAGCAGCTTGCCAAACCTTAGCTAGGATTCCTCACCTTAGAGAGAATTATTTCATATTCCAGCATTCGGGAAAACCTCTAGTCTCAAATTGAAACAACAACCATAGCAATTCAGAAAGGAATTTTCTATAGCAATTCATGCATTTTTTTTTCACAAATTGTACAGCTGATCACCCCCCCCCCCCCTTTCCCATGTCCACCCTAAAAAGTAATGAAAAAAGCAACCCAAAAGTTGCTCCTTTTCCCTCCATTAGTCCAAAATGACCTCAAAAAAATCATTAGTCTAATAAACACTTGCATTGCCTGCTTGCTTTCCTCCATTTTGTCCAAAAAAAATCCACTTTATCCGTATTACTCACTCACGATTACTCACCCAAAAAGTCTAAGATAGGTCGCATCTCGCCATTATCGTGCGGCTCACGATGCATGACACTTCCATCAATCCGGCAAATACGATAATGATGAATTAATTGCTGCCTAACTATGTGCAATCAAGGATTAATTGCTGCACTTTGCCATTTTAATAATTGGGATGATGATAAGGTGACTGATAATAAGGGACGTGGATCCGTTGTAGTCGAGTTCTTATGCATGCCATTGAATTAGAAACTGACGCTTGAGGTCACAGTTCAGAATTTGTGTAGTTCATGATCATAATTGTAAGTGATTCAGAAGTGCTACCCGTTGTCTACTCCAAATACCAAGTTCATAATATTGTCCCAAATAAAGCATACTTAGATCCCTTTTAAGTAATTTATAAAATGGATATGCAGCATGTAGAATATGAAGCGCGTGCCCATGACTTTTTGAATCACAATTGAAAAGGGATGGAACTGGTGAAGGCGAAAGGGCTGCACACAGCATGTTCCTGATTCTTGTAAAAAAAAGGGTGGTGGTGTCAAATCAATGGCTGCACAGGTGAAGAAAAAGCTGGAGAAATGTGACAAAACATGATGTGGTTGCTAGTTGCTACCCAGCACGTGCCATCAACCTTTTGCTAGGTGCAGATAATCTAACACAAAAGGAGATTTGTCAGTGCAGCTATCTCATTCTCAACAGTGCCAGCTTTGGGCTGCATGTTTTCAGAACAAACATATGCATGCACGTCACTCAACAGCTTAGATGGATGGAAATTTGCTAACATTTAGGGCTCACATTTTCTTCCAAGATTATGTCACATAAAAAGTCAGGGCTTGCATTTTCTTCCAGGATTATGCCACCTGCTGATACTAGTTTGCATGCTGAATCTCCCAAAGATAAATACCAGTAAACCCCACACAGGCTGTTACTTACACTACGCTAAAGCTGACTTGGGCATTAGTGTATTCAGGATATAAAATCGAACATGAAAGCATAAATTTTATACTAGTTGGGCACATTTAGAACGAAAGAATTTCGTAAAAGTTTATATAGGAATTTTACTGCTTCACATGAAAGTCTTACATTTCCTATGAAAATTCCCGTGTCTATAACACTGTAAAAGTAGTTCTTCTCTGAGAAAATTTTTCATCAAGTGCTTAATGAGGAAAGCAACACCCATAATTCACCACCTGAAAGCAACCCCAGCATTTTAACTTGGCAGTAATAAAATCGCGTAACCCTTACGCAAGGGAAGAAACGCAACCACGGAAGCGAAGGATGCATAAACAGCAGACAGCAGGACAAACGAGATGCCGTACAAGAACACACTGACAAGGACAGAAAGCAACTCCCTGAGAATAATAATCAATCAAAGGACACCTAAATTTCCATCAATCCTTCACATCAGCGGAGCCAGATAATGGCAAAAAATGGCAACAAAAAACTGTAACTTTTCCCAACCGTCAACACCAGAGTTTACTTTCTTTCCATGCAGGTTGCAGCATTTTGTAACTGTCAAAAGTTACACCTGCAGATGCTAATAGTAGCGACAAGTGACAACAGAACAAAGACAAGCCTCCAATGTAAGGTAGAGAATGGCAAGATTGACTTGTCACAGTGGGATTTTCACCATAAGCACAATAATCCAAACTCCATATCGAAAAGTAAGAGCACCCAGAAGCTTAATAACCCTGATGAGAGAGTGATGTTTTAGGATACAGTAACTGCTGAAATTTAGGACGACGAATGGAGGACACCAGATAAATAATAGCCTGCTCGGGTACGAGTTTTGCGATACAGTTCCTTAATGGTCATCACCGTGTGTTCTCAGGAAGCCTTGTTCCTAGATACCCAAACCCATCTTAAATGAAGATTTTTTTTTAATAATATTATTTAAACAATAATTACAAAAATAAATAGTCATCCCAAAAAATTATAAAACTAGGTCTCTGTCGCTGTTTGAACTAGCGACAGGGACTTGTTGACTCTCTATCGCCGGTCCAACTCCTTGTCGCCAGTTCAACTAGCGACAAAAAGTGAATAGTATTCTTAGCCTGTCGCAAGTCCAACTGGCGACAGGAATCCATTTCCCCTATAAAAGACCCTTAAAATCCTAAAATTCGGCACATAACTCACCTTTATTCAGAAAAAAAAGGAGAGAAGGGAGAGGGTAGAGGATAGAGGGGAGGAGAGAAGCTAGCAAAGCACTGCTCGTCCGGTTGCCCACCTGTTAGGTATTTTTTTTTAACCGAATGGATTACATAGTTTTAGATGTACTGTTACGTAGTACGGTATGTTGTACATAATATTTTTCGGTGGGTAGTCTAGTTTTAGATATGTGGCTAATCGTGAAAATGTTCTTTATGGTGCAGTGCGTCAAATATGTCGGACATCACCAATTTTAAAATTTACTATGGCCCGGGGTCTATTCTAGAGGGTCCCGAGAGGATTGATTTGCATTATTTCCAATCGGCGACCGTGCCCCTGCCAAGAGCAGAGGGACGTACATGGGGTGCTGTGATGCGGTGGTTGTTTCACACATTCCAAGTGGACCATGATGTATATGATCTGAGATTGAGTTGCCTTGCCCCTCGAGTAGCATAGCCTACATATTGGAAGTTAGTGCAGCTAAAGGGAATAAGGTCATGGCAGTCATATGTACACATGACAAGGGAGGGAGGGTGGAATTTGGTCATTCTAGCCCAGACATATGCCAAGCCTACTCCTGCATCCGCGGTTGAACAAGAAGAGGGTGGTGATGTCGAAGAAAAAGTCAGGGACTCCAGCCACTACAGCACGACGCACACAATGGTCGAAGCTCCTGGAGTTGCTGATGAAGACCCTGCGGAAGTAGCTCCTTCAGTCAGGCAAACTAGTGGGCTTGCTGACGAGGGTGAGGAGGTGGAAGCCGTAGTGCAAAGGATAGATCTCGAAGATCGGGACTACATGGCATTGTTATAAGATGAATGATCCGATGATGAGGATGATGTGGACCAGCAGGCGGTTCCATCCGAGTGAAACACATACCAGTTCGACAACCTCGTCGTCAACAAAGGCTCCCGTGTGCCGTGGGAGTACGACCAAACCGAGGTCAGGCAAGGAGCTATGTACAAATGCAAGGAAGCTGTGCAGGAGGCGGTCAAATTCTTGGCTTTGTCGGTGCGGCGCACATTCACAGTCGTCAAGTCTAACCCAAGATTCTACAACGTGAAGTGCGGCATAGAGGGATGCTCTTGGCGAGTGCACGTATTTCAGTCTAAGTGGGACACCTACTATAAGTGCTATATAATGGTCCCTCACACATGTGTCGTCGCTAAATCAGTGCAGTCCAACCGAAACCTGTCAACAGGCTTCATCGCCAACCTCATGTACGTTGGGATCGTGGATAATCTAGATTTTGAGCCACGATCCATCATTCAAACGATTGAGGCAAGATTTCAATACACAATCAGCTATGCCAATGATTAGAGGGCAAAACAGAAGGCATTGGAATCAAGGTTCAACACGTTCGAGGATTCCTACCACAATATCCCTAGGCTACTCCAAGTCATACAAGACAGGAATCCCGACAATCATGTCGACATGCAAGATTCTACGTATCCGAAGTAGGCCAATAAGAGGGTCCTACGGTGAGCATTCTTCGCCTTTGGTCTATGCATCAATGCATTCCGACACTGCCGTCCAATCTTATGCGGCGATGACACATTCCTGACTTGGAAGTATAAGGGCTAGATACTGACTGCAATAGCGACAGACGGAAACAATCAAGTTCTTCTCATAGCATTCGCCTTCGTTGAAAGCAAGAACACGGACAGGTGGTTGTGGTTCCTAAAGAATGTGTGGATTTCTGTTATACAGGGCCGTCCCAACGTATGCGTCATACATGATCGGCATGTGAGCCTGTTGAGTGCAATAACTCAGCTACAACAAGGAGAGAATGAAACACTTCCATATGCGGATCTACAGAGCAGGTGGTGCATGAGGTACTTGGGTGCAAACTTCTACAAGCAGTTCCGTAACAAGGACTTGACGAACCTATTCAAGCGGCTATGCAACCAGAACCAGCAATGAAAGTTTGAAGCACTCTAGAAGATTCTGGATGAGCAGACCCAGACGCATAGAAGGGAGGCAGCGAGAAGGGCCGCCCCAAACGCTAGCCAGGCCCCCGAAGTATTGCCACATCTATCCATAGATGGTCCAAGTGTGACACGAGGACGAGGGCGCATGTGAAATGCTTCTCAGACTGAATTGAGCACGAGCCTAAGAAGAAGTGGTCGTTGCTCCATGATAGGGGTGGTGCTCGATATGGTGTCATGACAACCAATCTAGCCGAGGTGTACAACTGGGTCATGCGCGGCGCAAGGTGCCTCTCTTTGGTTGGTATTGTCGAGGCAATTCTCCGCAGTACCGTAAACTACTTTATTGACAGAAGTAACAATGCGTCGCTCGCCATGGAAAATAACAGAGTACTCTACTCTGCCCTGATCACCAAGTATATGGAGGAGAAGAGCAAGAAGGGTGAGATGCACCGGGCATTCAAGATGGGCATAAGGGAGCTTCGCTTCGAGATAATGTGCCGAGATAAAGGACGCCGTGGGACGAACCGCGAGAGGATCACCCACGAGTGCACACTACGCCGCGCTAGTTGCGTATGCATTTGCAACAAGCTCCTTCTTCTGCATAGGCCATGCTCCCATGTCATAGCCGCATGTGTTGACAGTGGTGCAGCATCCTGGGCAGTACGTACCTGATTGTTTCAACAAGGAGGAGGTGATGCAAATCTGGAGTGCAGAGATGTATGGTTATGCCGTGGTTGGCCATTTCAGTGGCCATCCGACCTAGGAGCAACTAATCTGGGCCGCGGACATTGATGGGCTGAAGAGAAAGGTTGGTCGGCGACAGGTACAACGCATCAGGAACGACATGGACGAAGTAGAAGCCCAACGTCGTACGAAGAAGTACTCCATTTGCAGGAAGTCTGGGCACACCTTCAAGAAATGTCCCACGAGAAATCCTCAGGATGAAGGAGACATCGGCACTCCGGATGTCGGTGTAGGGACCTCATCCGGCCGCCTGACTTGAGACAGTCCACATGGGGGACGTTGAGGTCGCGGCTATAGGAAAGCACAAACAGTTGTAATATGTGATTGCCAATGTTGTGTATGTAGTGGTACTAAGATTAGAAATGCTAGCATGTTATAACTTGTACTTCAGTTAATACTTTGCTTGTTGTATGCGGTGTGGAACTGTATCGTAATTGCAAACTTTAACTTCATTTTACAGTGTTAATTTGTCGTTGTTACCTACCTCTGCAAAGCAGGACGTGTTGTTATCGTTGCACAATTTCTCCAAAGTTCTCCACCGTGTATAAATTCCCTAGCGCATCGCAATATCACTTACCTTCCTACTTACGAATCATTGCTACCTCAATCGTCCTCACAAAATTCTTCAAAAATTTACCGCGCCGCAACAATATACGACAATCACAAAATGTTATTGCGAGCTAACAGATCTCGTACCCTTGAGAATCTACGAAAATCACAAACGGACCAACCCACCTTGTCACCACCCTTTTATTTTTTTTAAAAAAAATTAACAATCTACAAATAAGATTTGCTAAATGTATTATCTACAAAAATTACCATTTATTCCCCCCACAGTTATTTCCATTGGATTAATAAAATAATAATATTTTTATTTTAAATCGTCAGTTAAACTGGCGACAGACTCCTGTTGCCAGTTCAACCAACGACAGAAACACTATTTATTTCCTTTCACTAGTTGAACTGAGATAGAAAGTTGGACCAGCGATAGGGAGTGACAGGGACCTATTTTTATAATTTTTTGCAACGACTATTTATTTTTTAATTTTTATTTTAAAATAATATTATTTAAAAAAAAATCCTTAACTGAAAGCCAGTAGTAGTCTTTGCTCTGCTGTGTGTCAGGACGAATGTGGACAACCGTGTAATAGTCCTACACATGCCAGCAGCTTGCCGAACCTATGACTCCTCCCCTTAGAGAGAAAATTACCAAAACAGGACAGTATTTACTAGGACACACAACAATTTTTTTTTTCATTTTTTGTTGCTGTCAAACCCATCTTCCAATTCTCAGGACGTAGTAGTTTTTCTCATTTTTTTCACTATTACTACTGCGTGAAATAGTGTTTACTAGGACACACAACAAATTAATGAAAAAAACCCATCTTCCAATTCTCTGGACGAATGTGGACAACCGTGTAATAGTCCTACACACATGCCAGCAGCTTGCCAAACCTTAACTAGGACTCCTCACCTTATAGAGAAAATTATTTCATATTCCAGCATTCGGGAAAACCTCTAGTCTCAAATTGAAACAACCACCATAGCAATTCAGAAAGGAATTTTCAAAAGCAATTCATGCAAAAAAAAATTTGACAAATTGTACAGCTGATCACCCCTCTTTCCCATGTCCACCCCAAAAAGTAATGAAAAAAAGCAACCCAAAAGTTGCTCCTTTTCCCTCCATTAGTCCAAAATGACCTCAAAAAGTCATTAGTCTCATAAACACTTGCATTGCCTGCTTGCTTTCCTCCATTTTATAAAAAAAAAAAATCCATGTTATCCATATTACTCACTCACGATTACTCACCCAAAAAGTCCAAGATAGGTCGCATCTCGCTGTCATCGTGCGGCTCACGACGCATGACACTTCCATCAACCCAGCAAATAGGAGAATGATGAATTAATTGTTGCCTTCCTTTGTGCAATCAAGCTGCACTTGGCCATTTTAACAATTGGGATGATGATAAGGTGACTGATAATAAGGGACGTGGATCCGCTGCAGTCGAGTTCTTAAGAGTTTTTAGCCTAGATAGCTCTGTTTGACGACGTTATTATAGAACTAGCATCCCTTAGGCCTTTTTTTTAACAAAAATAGCACCACAGATATGTCTCCGTGTGCCACATGTCCTCCACCGTGGAACCCTTGCCCAGACGCGCCAATCTCCATGCACCCGTAATTCGGACGCACGAGCAGCTGCCAAGTGGCAAATCCGAGCCAGGAGTGTCCATAGATGGCATTGTCCACACGGAAGCTGTCCGGACGCTGCTTCCAACGTGTGCCCGCTATCCGAACGCGTCTCGCTGTGCCACTTGGCCCCTCGTTCGTGCTCCCCTGCACCGAAGGCGTTGTCCGCGCGCCCGCTGTCCAGACGCGGCGCTACTCGCGACGCCCTCGCCCAGATGAGCCCTGAGCGTCTGCGTGTCGCCGCTGCGCCGCCTCGCCCGTCTTCGCCCGGACGCCGCCGCCACCAGCGTGTCACCTCGTCCGTTCGTCCCTACCTTGGAGTCGCCACCGTTTTTGCTGTCAACTTTAGTCTCTGTCAATCATTTTCGTTGTCAATTTTATTACCTCTCAACTCACTGGCTTGGATGTTCATGCATGCAAATACTCTTCAAGCAAATAGCGAGGGAGGGAATCCGATTCCCTCCTGTCGCTTCGTGGTCAGCCGCGGTTCGCTTTGAGCGGGTATAAATTAGGAGATGATGGCGAAATGTTTCGCCAGAACTCAAACTCACTTGCTCGCTCGTTCTCTCGTTCTAACTCGCTCTCTTGATTGCGTTTTTGGAGACGATTAAGGATCATTTAAAACTGTCGTTAGCGGCCATATTAGCAGTCGTACGTATTTTGTTTATGAACCATGTAGTTATTTACTTAGTCGTAGTTAATTACTCATAGTTAATTAGTTGTGCTTATTTAGTGGTAATTAATTTAGTCGTTTTCATTTTTTCGCAATTATTCGTGGCATAGTTAATTAGGTACCAATTAATTAGTCCTAATTAGTTAGTGTTAGTTAATTAATCAGTTGTAACTAATTTAGTGGTATTGCATTACTCGGATTAATTTAGTCGTAACTAATTTAGTCGTACTTAATTAGTCGTAATTAATTGGGTCATAGTTAATTAGTGTATATTAATTTGTTGTATGTATTTAGTCGTAATTTTTAATTTCTAGTAATGCATCGTCATTATTAATATATTCACTAATAATCTGTGGCTTTCATCTCTTGCAAGCCATGCCTCTACCGGAGCTACTGGAACCCTTTTACGACAAGCATCACCGGTGCAAGTTGTGGATCACCAGAGATGCGGATGGCCCTCCACCCCTCGTGCTTCGGTCCGAGAGGCTTTACTAGCAGCTCGACGCTCTACGCCCCAATCATTCGGGATATTGGCTTGTTGCCCTTTGCGAGGTTGCTCTCTGTCGGGCGCATCTTCACCCTAGATGGCAGTCTAATGTTGGCACTTGTCGACAGGTGGAGACTCGAGACGCACACTTTCCACTTTCAGTGAGGGAGAGGTGACGATCACTCTCAAGGACGTCTCATTCTTGACCGGTCTCCCGATTAAGGGCGAGGCACTTGTTCCTGGCCGTCCGCCGGTGGACTGGAAAGCCCGGTTGGGGCATCGGTTTGGCATACCTGTCTCAAACAGCACCCATAGTGTTCCTTAGACATGGCTAAGGAATTTCAATCAATGCCCGCCAAATGCACTTGACGAGGTTGTTAAGACGCACCTCGTTGCCTACCTTCTTCATCTCTTCGGTTGGACCCTGTTTTCCACCACACAGGGCGATTGGGTGTACCATAGCTTCGTCTGCATCTTCGAGTCTTTAGCTGATACAGAGGCTGAGGCGATGCCCCAGTACAATTGGTGTTTAGTCGTCCTCTGCGCCACATACAGGGGGTTGTGTGACGCTTCTCGGTGTGACACCGGTGTGAAACCGGTCCTTGCCATCTACTACGTGCCCCTGCAGCTGTGGATTTGGGAGTACTTTCCTATTGGACGACCCTCCTTGGGAGAGTAGTGCACCCATACCCCAAGTTGCACGACCCGATCGATGGGACCACTATGGGCTACTGGTGGAATACCGCCCAGTTGTGCTGGGCCAAGGACAGACCAATGAGGTACTACTTGTTGTTCCATAACAATTTCGAGTCGTTGCACGACAACGACATCATATGGGCTCCATGGAGCCTAAATTTTGTGAACACGGTAGTGCTGCACGGACTGTCCGTGCTATGCACGCAGGATGCTGAATTATGGGCGACGACCTGCCACCTAATGTTTGCCTATATGGTGGAGACTTACGCGTCGCAGTGTGTAATATGATAGTTTGATTTGTACCAGCTTGTGCCCCCTCCCGACGGTAGGATCCTGCAGTGAGCCGTCCACTTGTGAGTCCAACTCCATCTGAGTAATGTTTGCATTTCATGCCCACATGCCTTGTTCTAGCACGAATCTTTCTCGAATGTAGGAAATCGAGGGCGAGCAGACATGCTGAGGACTGGTAAGCAGTCCAACATGAGTGGGTTGTTGGAAATATGCCCTAGAGGCAATCATAGAGATGATTATATTTCATTATGTTCATAATATTGGATAATATGTTATCTTATTCCTAGAATAATATTGTTAATATTTATTATCAAGTATGTGACTTGATCGTGAAATTCTATATTTCTGCGATAATTATTCTTATACAATCCCTGGTCGAAAACATATGAGGACACATATGAATAGACTAGCATATGTATTGGTTGATGACTATGTTTCACGGGTCATGGATATGGAGATATCAAACTAATAATATAGACACATGTTAGAGAACATGATGTTGGATTAGACCCACCTTGAGACACCATTGAGATTGTTATGATTCTATGTGTCGTTAGTTGGTCTCAAGCAATGATGATGTATAATCCTTAGACCTGAGATCAGCATGGTTTCCTACATGTGTAATAGCACTCTTAGGGGTTGCCAAACGCTACACCGTAATTGGGTAGTTATAAAGGTAGCTTTCGGGTATGCTATGAAACATGCAGAGGAATGTGACCGGTGGGATATGGATTTGCCCTCCTAACATAACAGGAGAGATGTCTCTCGCCCTCGTTGTGGTCGGATAAAGAAAGTGCATGGCCATGCCACTAGTGGTCGAAGTGTTCGACCACGTAAAGTTATCTGACACTCGATCGAGAAAGTATTGAACAGTCCATGGATGACACAACATCTCACCTAGAGTTCAACCAGACATCGCGAGGCAAAGGGAGTATACATGAGTAGATCGCTTAGTTCGAACAGTTACGGACTGGTCGTATGGAGATACGAGCTGGTCGTAGACGGGTCGAACATAATCACAAAGTGATGAGGACCTGGTCGTAGACTGGTCAAACGTAATCACAGAGTGGTCGTAACCTGGTCGTGACCAAATACGAACTGGTCGTATAGAGATAAGACATGGTCGTAAGTGATGAGAATCTGGTCGTAGACTGGTCGAATGTAATCACAGAGTGGTCGTAACATAGTCGTAAGGAGTTACAAATTGGTCGTGACCAAATACGAATTGGTCGTATAGAGATAAGACCTGGTCGTAAGTGATGAGGACCTGGTCGTAGATCATATTGCATCAAGGTTCGCCCGATATAATTTATGTGTATTCGGGAATCGCTATGTTCTGCTAGGAACCGCTACGACTCGTGGTTGGAAAGGGTTTCCGAGTCACAACCAACTACGCATGAACCTACAGGGTCACACACTTAACGGGTTGGAACAAACCAGTACGGATACGATTCGTCAAATGTGTTCGGATAGGATCTGTCATGAGCACTATATAAGGAGATGCATGAGGCTGTTGGGATAACAAGTTTTTACACCACCGAAACCCTAGCCACCATCTTCCTGAGAGCTATGCCGTGCGACCTGGTGCTAGTACACCGACGCATGGTTGTTCCTTCTCTGGACGTATGGATATCGTAGAGGCGCTACTGCGACTGTTGCACTTGAGGACGATCTGCGATCTTCACAAGGAACTGCAGAGGTTGCTGGAGGAGACGATCGACTCGCGAGGACGCTGGACGATCGACTATGACCATTGCATCGACTTGCTCGACGCTGGACGATCGACTACGACTACCACATCGACGCGCTCTACGTTGGACCAGGCTGCTCCAACCCTTCTTCCACTGCTCTGCGCGTCTGGTGGTAACGATCTGTGATCATCTACTTGCTTGGCTTCCTGGTTTGTGTGGTAGAAACTTTAATTTGTAGCTATCGTAGCCTACCCATGGCCCAACATGGGTGACGGCTTGGACGGAGATGGCACACATCGAGGTCGTACAAGAGCAGAGACCGTACAACGTACGGACATACCGCCATTACATGGAGTGACACATACCACGGTCGCGCAGCAGACTGACTTGTCCTCCACCAGAGCGTTTGGAGCAGGTGATGCACCAGGAGAGGCTCCGTCACTCCTTCGATTGTTACAACGCGTCGCGGTGTGATGACACGGTAAAACACTGACAATCTTTGCCCATTCCATTGATGATAGTTGTACTATTTACTACTGAGCATGTGTTGTCTATCATTTTAGTTCAAGCGGCTGCAGCGGATCGCAAGCGCATCCGAGACCGTCATCTGCAGCCTAGAGCACACTGTACCGGGCTTCTGAGCACTTTGAAGTACATCGTCGTGGAGTCGAAGAATGTAATCAAGAACATGAGCTGCGGCCGTTTGAGAGATGACGTCATACACGCCGCGCGGCGAGTGGGCAGATCATGCTCACCTGCTAGGTCATCACGGCCTAGTCAGACCGGCGGGCGTCCTAGCGCTCCCAATCGGTCATTCACACTGTAGTTGGCAGAGAGGTAAGTTATGTACAAATATATGTTCTATTTTTTATTACGCCTTATGTTGTGCCAACATCATGTCGTCCTGCAGCCACACGTTCGTCGGGATGCATCTCTTCTACCGTCCACACCCTGTTCTTAGACTGGAGCGCCTCCTCGGTCATCCGCACTACACATCCGAGAGGTACGAGATGTTTAGTTTACGTCCTGGATTTTTATTTGGCCTAACATCATTCCATCTTGCAGCATTCAGTTGAGCGTGCGGGTGACGGCCATCCGTCAACCGATGAGGAGACACCCATCCTAGCTACTGCCAGGGAGCAGTACACGATGCTAGGGTTTGGATCGTGGCACCCAGGGCACCCACCCCTATCGTACGTTGGCCAGTACAGAGTACCGTACGAAGGGCAGAGCTCCTCTGGGGTCACTGCCACTACGCACGATCGAGGCCATAGCTCCTACGCATGTCCGAACTTGCAAACAGCGTACTTGGGAGGCAGATGATCTGGGAGTGGATTTCTCGAGTCCTTCATTACTTACATGATTGTAGGTGGTAACCAGTTCGTCATGACTCAGTTGTACGACATTGATGTTGAACTGACTCAACTGGGCTAGAGTCAGCTTACTAGTGTACCTCCGCTGACTCAACGGTCTCTCTACCCCCTCCGAACCGACACACAATCTCCCGACCGGTTAACGTATCCCGCAGGACATGCACGATGCAAAACCAGGACGCGCACGCAGATGCAGACGCAGCGAGCAGAGAGTGGCTCAAACGAGTGAGTCGTAGCTCAGACGAGTGAGCCGTATTATGTCCCGTGTGTATTTGTATTGCATAGATGTTATGTGCATTTGTTGCGCTATATTTGTATGCATATTTTCTATGTTTTGTGCGTATTGTCGAAGTTGATCGGTTTTAGAAAATTGTTGTAATATATTGTGCTTTTGTTGCGCTATATTTGTATGCTTGCTGAAAATTGTTGTAATGTATTGTAAGTGTGGACATTTCAAGTGGAGTTGCAATCTAAAATTTTATAAATAAAATTGATGACAATTTGCCAACTACATGTCGCGCGGTTTGCTTACGTGCGGCCTTTTGGGAATCAAGACAAGGCAGGACCAAAACTAGTCTTCACGTTGCCATAGCCCCTTCCCCTTGTCTCGGGCCTGCCCATGGTGGCGGTGAGTGTAGAAGTCATCTATGTCCCGTGATTCCATGATGTAAGTAGACCGTATGACCAAATACATAGGCAATATGCAAATTGTACATAACTTACCTCTTCGATGTGGAGTGTGCTCAGGTGACTAGAAATGCTACGACGGCCACCGGTCTCAGTAGCAGGAGCCTTCCCCTTGTCTCGGGACTGCCAACGTCGGTGGCATGTGTCGAAGTCCTCCATGTTCTGCGGTACAGGCTGGACGATTGCATGTTGTCAAAAGAACGAAAGGCAAATTACATAACTAGGATGCATATTGTACATAACTCACTTCTTCGATATAGAGTACGCCCGTGCGACGGGAGAAGCTATGACAGTCGCCAGTGCCAGTAGCAGCAGCCTTCCCCTTGTCTATCATGGGCTCCTCCGGTGGCTTCTCAATAGGGTCTAGTACGTAAGGTTTTCATCGCTGGAAGGTCTCGGATTGCATCGTGTAGTTCAACATGTGCTTATGCTCGATGAATGCCCTATCATACATCTATGGGTTGTTGATCCATTGGAAGAAGTTGAAGCACATCTCGGGCTATCATTACACGTGCATAAATTTAGAAACTTATGGAATTCAATGTAGGGTGTGAAAAATAGATGTGTGCGTTAGATTCTCTTACGAGGAAGTGGCCACACGTGTAGTACACCCGGGTAGCGGTGGCCAGGTGTGTTGACGGAATGATCTTCACCGTCAGTTCGCACACACATTGCGGGCGTGGAAACTTTGGTGGTATCGGGGAATCATTCATTGAAAAATATGGGTAGGGTTTAGCCTTCTTCGCTAGCCACTTGCGCTTATGCAATATCTTTGCATAAAAGTTCCTCGATGAGTCTGACATATTGTAGGCCGATGTAATGTTTTGCTGTTGCGTACAAAAAAAGGACAAGTCAGTTCGGAACAAAAATAATGTCGAGGTACGTAAACATTAAGAAAGAATGGCATAAAGATATCCCCAAATATGAGCAGACTACCCATTTACATGACATGACGGTCCCCGTACAGGCTAACAATACAATAAATTATGACACTGAGTAACGACTAGACGAGCTCAGTTTGTTGGGGCAACCCTTCATGGAGTGCCCAAGAGTCTTGCATATCATGCACTTCATCGTGCGGCTTAGGCCCCCGCGCTGACTATCATCCACGTAGTTCCAGAAGCGCCGCGTCTAACGCTGTCCCTTCCCAATTGACTTCAAGGCCATGTTCGACCCCCATTGTACCCTGTTCGGCTATAGATCCCTATAGTTGATGTCCAAGCCATAGGAGTGAAACTCTGCACTCCACGTAGAGAAAATGTGTTGTATGTCGTAGTATTCAGAGGTATACAACGTAGATATTTATCTCATTTGCGCACACACCTTGTACACATGCGAGCATAGCTTGTGCAAGATCTTTGACTTGTTGCTGGTGCATGTAGCTATATCACCCACAGTGCATGCATGTTTCCTTTCCCCCTAGCATGACTGTTGACGTATTTTTGCCACAGCCTGATCTCGTACTTCCTCCTGACGCCATCGATCACCTGGATGTCGTGTATTTGGGCCTTCTGCATCTTCCGGTCCATATACCTCTGCATGTTCTCGAACCACTGCTTCCCTTCTTCCAGTTGTCGCCTTGTTGCAGTGGCTCTATTAACGAAGTAACCGACCATGCGAGTCCATGTCTCCTCAACGATCGCGGTGATAGGGAGGCACCGCACACCTTTGAGCACACTGTTGTACATTTTGGACATGTTGGACGTTATAATTCCGTACCTCCCACCGTCTGCCATAGAGCAGGGACCATTTCTTCAACCTGGGAGTGTGGAGATTAATCCACTGCATGAAACTTATGCTACTCCTAGATTGCACGCTCGTGGCCTGCTAACCCTCCTGTGCCTCTGGAGGGGACTCCCTTGTATGCCTTGTGGTCTGATGTTCGAGATCTGTCCACATGGACTTAAACTTTTGCCTCTAGTTCTGCAGGCACAATGTCTTGAACGTCTTTATAAGTTCCTAACTACGAAACCACGTGAAGAAGTTTGATGCAAGATGCCTCATGCACCACTAGGTTTCCACGTCGTTCCACTAGTGAGGGGGTTCCGTCCCATTCTTTATGGTGTTCAGAGCCGACAACGACCCAACATTGCGGTCTGTGATAAAGCATACGTTGGGCCGGTCTACCACAACCGCTTTACATTCGCTAGGAACCACATCCAACTGGATGTATTCTCATTCTCTACAATGGCAAAAGTAATCGGGAGAAGTTGATCATTCGCGTTGGCTTCCACTACGGTCAGAATGGTGCCTTTGTACCTCCTCATGAGGAAAGTTCAATCCATCGTGAGCACAGGACAATAGAACCTGAAGCCCTCTATGGTCTAGGCGAAAGCCCAGAACACGCGGTCCAGTACAAAGCAATTGGGGGCCTTCATCAGCATCTTCACTTTCAGCCTTGTTTATGTACATGCCAGGGTTTGCCTCGGCAATTTGGTGAAGTATTCTTGACACAAGGTTGTATGCCTCTTCGTATGTCCTCTACATGGACTCGATAACCTTCTGCTTGGCTTGTCGGATGTTGCTATAGCTGACTGGATAACCAACGAGATTGACGACTTTCGACATCAGCATCTTGGGGGAGACAGACACGTCCTCCGCAACTAGGTGGCTGATGAGGCTTTCCACATATGCGGAAGTCACGTTCTGATGCTGCTGTAGCGGCTTGCTAAGCTCACAAGTATGATCGGTCACCGCCTTGACGTGAAGACCGAGCCGAAGAACTTTGCTCAGTGAGCGCTGACCTTGCTAGGGTGGCCTTCCACTACGCACTTCACTGCGTAATGTCCTGGGTTAAACTGATGCACCCGGTACACACGGCTCATGGATAAGGCATACCGTGCTATAGCTTGCTGCACGACCATCTTGCTATGGAAGTACTGCCCAACTAAGAGGGTGTCAGCACCAAACCCCCACTGGGACCCTTCTTCTTACGGTAGTATAAGCGATCGCACCGTGATATCACCAAGTCTGGATGCCACGTACAGCACCTCGGAAGACATAATTTCGTCGGTAGGACCAGCACCTTAGGGTGCATCCTCCTCGCTACCATCCGAGCCTGGGTCAGCGTCCTCGTCGGACTCCAACCCGAGAGGCTGGTTCAGTAGATACTCATGGTAGTCAATGCGGGCCGACCACCACAATCCCACCCCCTTATTTTGCACAAAATTATGCGCAACTCCTATCTCGTGGACTTCCTCCAAAGCAGTACATTCTGTGCTTCCATCTTCAAGCTCTGCTTATGGCTGCCCGCTTCCTGAGGCACTAGCATCATCCAGGTTTGCCGACGTCCTGTGTACGAAATTCACGTACACCATCGGCCTCCCGTATATCGCCGCCTCGGGCTGCGAAGCAATTTGAATGTACTGGCCCCATGCAATGCTTCTGTTCACCTTGACTAGCTCCCACACCCCATGCGTGCAAGTGGTCACCTCAATGGCAAGTTTCTTCATCGTTGCCTCTGTGTCGAACTCCCTTTGGATGCAGCTCCAAAGCTCATGAATATTCATCGCTTCAAGCCCCTCCGCCCGGAGCACCTTGTACTGGCATCTCGACAAGTCCGACCCATCAGGTTTGGCCCGTACGAGACCGTTGCCATAAAACACTATCAAGTCTTGCATGTTTGAAATTACCTAAAGTCTACCCAGGTCTCAATCAGGTTACGATTCCATTTGGGTAATAGTTGATCATTTGACGAAGGTTGCTCATTTCTTACCAGTTAAAACCACTTACTTAGGAGACCACCTTGCAGAATTGTATATGTCAAGAATTGTTAGTTTGCATGGTGTGCTTAAGAAGATAGTGTCGGATCGAGGATCTCAGTTCACCTCTTTTTTTTTTGCAAAGTTTGCATGAAGCTTTGGGGACTCATCTAAATTTTAGTACTGCTTATCACCCTCAGACAGATGGGCAAACTGAAAGAGTAAATCAAGTATTGGAGGACATGTTGAGAGCTTGTGCTCTAGCTCATGCTACCAGTTGGTATAAGAGTTTGTCTTATGTAGAATTCTCATACAACAATAGTTATCAAGTCAGTCTGTAAAAGTCACCATTTGAAGCTTTGTATGGTCATGCATATAGAACCCCTTTGAATTAGATAGAAACAGCTGAACGTTTGGTATTCGGATCAGATATTATTCAGGAAGCAGAAGACCAAGTGTCTATGATCAGAGAAAGATTAAAGATAGCTCAGTCTAGGCAGAAGAGTTATGCTGATAATCATCATCGTGATCTCAGCTTTGAACCAGAGGATTTTGTTTATATTCGAGTTACTCCTTTGAAAGGTGTCAGAAGGTTTCATGCCAAAGGGAAGCTTACCCCTAGGTATGTTGGTTCTTTCAGGATTGTGAATCATCGAGGAGAGGTTGCTTACCAGCTTGAACTGCCTGAGTCATTAGCTGGAGTACATGATGTCTTTCATGTCTCGTAGTTGAAGAACTGTCTTCGTGTGCCAATAGAACAGACTCCTTTGAATTCAATTGAGTTGAAAGAGGATCTTACTTACAAATAACAACTAGTTAAAATTTTGGATGTGGCAGAGCATTTGACTAGAAGTAAGACCGTTCATTTTTGCAAAGTTTAGTGGAGTAATCATTTAGAAAGTGAAGCAACGTGGGAACGTGAAGAAGAACTGAAAGCCGAGTTTCTTAGCCTTCTCTCTAGCTAGCATGAATCTCAAGGTCGAGATTCCTTTAAGGGGGGGGGTTGTAACATCCCAATTATCTGAGTTTCAAAACCTTTTGAGTAGTTTAGTCCCTTAGGAAAAATTCACCAAATTTTGTTTGAACTTAATCAAGATTAAATGGACTTTCAAATGTCAAAACAATTTAATGTGCCTAATATGAACATCAACTAATTCCAAAACTATTTTATTTGAGTTCTTTGTGCTTGGAAATATTTTCCATATTTTTCTGGATTTTTTTCGAGTTCAATTGCTATTTGGATTTACTGGTATTTCTAAAATGCAAAACCTAATTTAAATCTCAGGAAATTCTTTTGGGCCGAAACCCAAATCCTTAGCCCAACACTATTCCATTTTTTGGCCCAATCTTGTGCGGCCCACTTTCTCTCTCTCCTCGCTCACCTGTGTTTCCAGTCCGATCTGCCAGCCTCGCATGCGCCGTGTGTGACGCGGTTTCTCTCGAGCCACAGCCGTTGACGAGTGGTCCCACATTGGTCACTATTCCTCGTCTCCGAGTCGGGGATGGTTTGGACTCCTCCGCGACGTGGACCTCCTTGGCACGCGCGCTCTGGACTCTCCAGACCGCCCGTGTATAAAGGGAGGGGAAACCCTCGGTCCCCGCATCCCAGCCACGCCATCCTGAGCCTAAACCCTCGGAAATTGTCGAAGAAGCAGAGCCGCCGTTGAAAACTCCGATGTGGTTTTCCTCCATCGTCAGAGCTGCTGGAGCTACGTTGTCACCACCATCGAGATCGCAAGGACCTGATCTATGTCGCCATCACCTTGGTTTCGCTGGAGCATTACTGGGCTTCGATCCCGTCGAGCTCGAGTCTTCGACGCCGCTTCGACCTCGCTGTTGGCCAGCCCAATTCTTCCCTTGTGTCCGTGAGTACACCAATGTGATCTCCATCGCACACTCTACCTGTTGCGCCACTTCGCCGTCGCTGGAGTCGCCGTTCACCGAAGACCATTGGGTCCAGAGCCTCTTAGCCATCGAGCTGACATGTCTGTCCACCTCACCGCCTTGTCACCTGCCACCTCAACATTTGTGCTAACGTGTCGCTCATTCATCATCGAGTCAGCAGCCACGTGGCAAACCCAATCCAAACTAGATCCAAGCCCTAGCTCAAAACCCATCTAAACCCAGTCCACCGTGAGCTTAGTCACTGTCATGTGGATCCCACATGTTAGATCTACAGTGCTGTAGACCCATGAGCCATAGACCCATGAACCAGATCCATGGACTTGGTCCATCGACTAGAGGCCCCACTTGTCAACCACTGTTTGGGATTTTCTGGATTTTCTTTTAATTCTAAATTATGGCTGATGTCAGGATGACACAATAATTCAGAATTTCCAGTAGAAAGATAATTCGGGAAATTCGAAATAGTAATTCTTTTATCTTTTTCTTAGGGTCAGATCTTCCAAAAGTCCGTTCTTCCTCATACAAACTCCGATTGAGCCCATTCAAATTTCTAAATTCATTTAAATTTAAGCTCTACCTTCTTGAGATTTTTATTTAATTTTTAAAGTTTGTTATCTCTCTATTTTGTATTTATTTGCTTTCATTTGCCAGTATACGTTGATACTTTGGGTGCTTTCAAGGAAGGAGGAGTTGATCAAGCTCAAGACCAGTGCCAAGACTTGTTCCAAGATAAGTTGTACCTTTGACCATGTTGAACCCAGTTTTCCAAAATTACCTTGATTCAATTATTGCATTTTACTTTAAGTATTTATTTAAATGTTTTGGGACTAGTTATACACCATTTGATTATATCCACCTTGCATATTGTAATATCATGATCTTTTGTCACCCTAGCTTGGTTAATTATTAGTTGGTAATATCATAGCACCAACATGGGTTGGTTAGATACGAATAGTATGCTTAGCCATGCAACGGGTTATTGATACAATTTTAAGTTACAAATATAAACTTGACTAAGTGTTTATGGAATTTGTGTAAAACTATGTACAATATGCTGTTACTCGTTGATGGCATGTATACACTTAACCAATAGGGTGGGAAAAGATTTAGACTGAGGCGAGTGGATGGAACTGTGGATTGGAAAAGAATATGGAATCTTGATAATGTAGTTTAAAATTGGTAGTCTCGCCTTGGTCAATTAAAGACTTTACTTTGTGCGCCATTGAACTAAGCCATAATTGTACGACCACATGTCTGGTATGGGACAAGCATAACTTAGTAAGTTATGGAATCTTGGCATTGACTACTCAAGCAAGTAGGATAGACTGTGTGCTAGGGTGGAGGTGTGGACTACTCTGAAAGTCACATCGATGGATGGTTCACCACTTCTAGGTCTAACGGTGTGCGTCGTATCAAAACGCTGTGTTAGGGTTGGTACGACGGTAAAACACATCGGAAGGGTCAATCGTTAGGGTGAAGTTTCGAAAAGATTTTGTTATGATTAGTGCTAGCTATACTGGTTATATCGTGTGGATAAAGTGTACAACATCTGAAGAGTGTTAAATAAACTATTCGAATAGCCGCGTTCGCGGTCATGGACATGCTCGGGGATTTCATACGAGGGGTAGATTTTCATAAAATAATTGGGAAGGGATAGCTGTGTGGGATAACTTGTGCCGCTACGTGAAAGAAATTGATTAGGCTTAGTGTCTTTGTGAAAATACTTGTTAAAATTATTATTATTTATTTGTTTTGAATTATATTTTCAATCTATAATTTGTATTCAATTGCAAATGCCGCTTTATTACAAAATAGCCACAGAAGCCATTTTCTTTGGAATAAGCCATCATCTATAATTGCATTCTGTGGTACAACTTGTTGAGTACTTGTGGTACTCATTTTTGCTCCAATCATTCAGCTAAAGTGGAGGAATTGTTGCCTGCCTTTGTAGAGGAGCTTTACGAGGATGGTGATCGTTAGGTCTTGATCCCAGTCGGTTGCCTGTGGCGAGTCGATGGGTATCTACTGGAGCTGCTTACATTCCGCTGTCGTTTCTTTATTTAGTGTCAACCCTGCGTGGCTTAATAATTGTAAAACTCGACCACAAGGTCAAAACTGTTATTTATTTAATTAAATTAGTTGTTTATTCTTATATTCGTCTTGTGTGGAATGATATTCATCTATGTTGACACTATATGCACTAGTTTGATCCTGGACTGGTAAATTATACACAGAAGGTCTAGAATTGCATTTAGGATCCCGACATCCACATAGATTGGCGCGTCCAGGCAAGGGTTCCACGGTGAAGGACACGTGGCTCATGACGACGCGTCCGTGATGCCATTTTTGAAGGAAAAAAAGGACTAAGTGGCGCTAGTTCTATAGTAACATTGCTAAACAATGCTATTCAGGCTAAAAACTCGAGTTCTTATGTGTGCCATTGAATTAGAAACTGACGCTGGAGGTCACAGTTCAGAATATGTGTAGTTCCTGGACATAATTGTAAGTGATTTAGAAGTGCTACGCATTGTCTACTCCAAATACCAATTTCATAATATTGTCCCAAATAAAGCATACTTAGATTTTATGTAATTTAGAAAATGGATATGCAGCATGTAGAATATGAAGCGCGTGCCCATGACTTTTTGAATCACAATTTGAAGGGATGGACCTGGTAAAGGCAAAAGGGCTGCACACAAAAGGAGATTTGTCAGTGCAGCTCTCTCATTCTGGCTGCACACGAAAGAAGAAAAAGCTGGAGAAATGTGACAAAACATGATGTGGTTGCTAGTTGCTACCCAGCACGTGCCATCAACCTTTTGCTAGGTGCAGATAATCTAACACAAAAGGAGATTTGTCAGTGCAGCTATCTCATTCTCAACAGTGCCAGCTTTGGGCTGCATGTTTTCAGAACAAACATATGCATGCACGTCACTCAACAGCTTAGATGGAAGGAAATTTGCTAACATTTAGGGCTCACATTTTCTTCCAAGATTATGTCAAATAAAAAAACCAGGGCTTGCATTTTCTTCCAGGATTACGCCACCTGCTGGTACTAGTTTGCATGCTGAATCTCCCAAAGATAAATACCAGTAAACCCCACTCAGGCTGTTACTTACACTACGCTAAAGCTGACTTGGGCATTATTATATTCAGGATATAAAATCGAACATGAAAGCATAAATTTTATACTAGTTGGGCACATTTAGAACGAAAGAATTTCGTAAAAGTTTATATAGGAATTTTACTGTTTCACGTGAAAATCTTACATTTCCTGTGAAAATTACCGTGGCTATAACACTGTAAAAGTTGTTCTTCTCTGAGAATTTTTCCCCTAAAATTTTCATCAAGTGCTTAATGAGGAAAGCAACACCCATAATTCACCACCTGAAAGCAACACCAGCATTTTAACTTGGCGGTAATAAAATCGCGTAACCCTTGCGCAAGGGAAGAAACGCAACTACGAAAGCAACGGACGCATAAACAGCAGTACAAACGAGATGCCGTGCAAGAACACACTGACAAGGACAGAAAGCAACTCCCTGAGAATAATAATCAATCCTTCACATCAGCAGAGCCAGATAATGGCAAAAAATGGCAACAAAAAACTCAACTTTTCCCAACCGTCGACACCAGAGTTTACTTTCTTTCCATGCAGGTTGCAGCATTTTGTAACTGTCAAAAGTTGCACCTGCAGATGCTAATAGTAGCGACAAGTGACAACAGAAAAAAGACAAGGCTCCAATGTAAGGTAGAGAATGGCAAGATTGACTTATCACAATGGGATTTTCACCTTGAGCACAACAATCCAAACTCCATATCGAAAAGTAAAGAGCACCCAGAGGGTTAATAAACCCTGATGAGTGAGTGATGTTTTAGGATACAGTAACTGCTGAAATTTAGGACGACGAATGGAGGTCCCCTGATAAATAATAGCCTGATCGGGTACGAGTTTTGCGATACAGTTCCTTAACGGTCGTCACTGTGTGTTCTCAGGAAGCCTTGTTCCTAGATACCCAAACCCATCTTAACTGAAAGCCAGTAGTAGTAAGCCACATGCAAGAAAATACATGCGACCAGACAGGTTACTTCGGGCCGATATCCTTCAGTGCACAGATCTGCTCCTCTCCCATGGCAGACATGACGGTCACCACCATGTCCTTCCCTTCACCAAAGCCATCCTTGATCTGCACCAGCACACAAATTGATGATCAGAGTGTAAGTTTTGAGCTAGGGGCTAGAGCATGCAAAGTCATCGGTTATTCAATTTAGATTAGGTCGCCTTATTCAGAGAGGAGAAAGGAAAAAAAAGCATACAATGGTTAGACACAGGTCAACCTAAATGGCCCATGTAAATAACCATACTCAATTGCAATATTAGACTCACAACATCATCTTTCTATTAATGACAATAATTTTTCCAAGTCTAATCTCAGACAATTAGACAAGAAAACTATAATCACTCTGCAGAAGTTGCAGAAATTCAGCACATACAGAGCATTTTTGACATTTCCCATGTGAAACCAGATGTGTGGTATGTCTATTACAGGCAAAAAGCAGTCTGAAAGATGCATAAGTGAACATTGCAAATGCTTGAAAAGAATCGCAGTTCATACAAACAAAAGGTGCGATATTGCAAGTAGATAGAATAAAATAGCTTCATCAAGGAATTTACTTTCTCCATCAGAAGTTGTGAGCTAACAAATGTTGATGAGCTAATCAATCAAGAATGAGTTGGTAAATCAAAAGAGATTTCATTTTTGTAAAAACAAAATAAGCTAGACAATTCAGATTCAGTTGATCTCTAGTGGATGTAACTGGAGGGAAAAATCTCAGCCCATTTCCCAATAAATAACAAGAGCAACAGTACTTAAAATCAACTTATACAATAAGCTGCCAAATCAAACTACATTAGTGTACCAAGTGCATAGCTTCAAAATTTTAGTTGACAACTTAAAATTTAAATTAAGAAAGTACAGGCATCTCAAATCTACTTCCTATGTAAGCAAGAAATATGCATGAAATACACAGTTTGTACAAACCTGGCTAAGCAGGTTCTCATCAGTTGGGAGCCTCAGATCATCTTTGGTGTTACCATTTTCAGTCAGCAGGCTCACCTGCAAGAGATGTTAATTTCTCAAGTGAACACACAATCCCCCAAAAGATGACACACAAGAAGCATTAACAAAATAATCGAACTTACAAATCCATCCTCAGATATATCAATGAGCTGGTATTCAGTACGATTCACATGAGGGACCTATAAACAAAACATGTTCATGTTTTCGTGTCAATGGAAGCAATATTAACTGAAAAGAGCTCAAGAAATGTACTAACATCACAGTTGTGCGAAGATGGCACAATATCTTCAAGCTTCTTGCCAGTGAAGATGTCAATAGCAACAAAGTGGCACTTGGCGTGACCATGCTTCCCAGTCTTAGAGGTTGAAACCTCCACAACCTGCATAGTTTTTAAAATGCATACAGTTAGAAATCAATCAACAACAACAACAAGAAAATAACCATCAGCACAAGAATGGTATGCAGAAGAAAGGTTTGAAGGCTAAACAAATACAGGCCTTTAAACACAAATCAAAAAATGGGAGGACTGAAGGCAACTTATTAAAATTAAAGTGGCAACTAGAGCATGATGAATAAATTACAGAACTACAGCTAAAAGGACCAATTCAGCATTTCTAGCATTAGTGAATTGATTCTCCAGTGACAAAACTGAGAGGCAGCAAGAAGCAAATGCTAAATATACAAGCACAAAACATACACCAAAATAAGCATACAAATTCATCCTAGTCTATTAGAGCATCTACAATAGTTTGTTTCTTAGCTTGTTACTAAGAGGAGAGAGAGTACTCAATCTAATAAAAAGAAACAAACTTCCCAATGGATTGTTTCTTGAGTTTGTATCTAAAACTTTAATTGCTACTTTAATTACTACCCACAAAATAAGTTTTTAGATAACAAGCAAGTCTCCAATAGCTATTCTCCAATAGCTATTTTGTTGTTTCTTGTGTCTTGGTATGAACAACTTGCTTGTTTCTTCATCTAGAAACAAGCTCACCTTCTCTCCTCATCATCTCTCCTTTACATCACCTAAATGCTGATGTGTCCATCTCATAGTAGCAAGTGACATGGACTATTGTAGATGCTCTTAACCTCTCTTAACCTCGCACAGTGAAAGTACCAAGTTGCACAAGTTTACAACCTTGCCACTGTCCACAGGTGGTCCAACAAACAAAATTATATGGACCACTATGCAGCAATTACTACATAAAGATACACACCACAACAAGCATGCCAACTTGCCAAGTCATCCTTGCCTATTTACTTAGCATGTGAAACTGTGAAAGTACCAAACTGCAGACAACTAGACAAGTCTACAACATTTCCAGTGTCCACAAGTACTACAGCCAATAAAATTTCATGGACCGCTACGCACACCCAAGCAATCAAGTGCTGACCGCAGGCATGGTCAGTCAAAATTTACATCAAAAGTAAAATTGCTCACTGATGCAAACCACGGTATCTGAGCTACAAAGTCCAAATCCTCCATCAGCAATGTTCATAATGCGAGTAATCAGCAATTCCTCTTAACATAAACACCCGATAGATGCTCGATTGCAACAAATACTGAAGCGAACAATCAATTTGCGTGATGAATATATCTAGACCTACCACCCCCACCCCCCAACAGCATGCAATATATTAGAAGACTTATTATCAAGTAAACGAAGCCAGGCCTACTCAACTCCGAAGGCCTGAACTAACAAGATAGGTGTTGGATCTACCCCATCGTATACTGCTAATCTGATGAAGCGAAGACACCAAAACAAACTCAAAATTCAAAAGATGCATATGGCATAAAATAGATGAAAAATCGCACAGCCAATTTCCAACTATGCCAAGAATTAAAACATATCTCACTGCAGCATTAACTACTACCTTAGCATTCAACGGAACACATTGAAGCAGGAAAAAATGAATTTTGCAACACCTAAAGATTCATGAGCGCAAAACAGCATCAAGAACCATATAACCACACACACAAAAAAAGCAGAAATTTATCCATCGTTGATCCAGATCGCTCCATCGAAAACCGTAGCAGTTCGCAGCCAAAAACAAAATTGCACATTTACACGCAACAGCAATCGAGACGGCGATACGAACACGCAGATCTAACAGAAGTAGGGCGAGCAGATCGAGATCTAAACTGACGACAACAGCGGCGCGAATCAAGCGAGCGGGCGGGGAACGGATGGATTGGATTGGATGGATACCTTGCAGGGGCGGTTCTTGATGACGAGGTGGCCGTTCTTGCGGATGGTGCCGGCCTGCTGCGGGTAGGTCTTGGAGGCGCCAGCGTCGGCCTTCGACTCGAAGTGGTGCTCCTCGGAGTCCGACATCTCTCCTCGGATCAGGACCAAAAAATTCCCTGAAAATTCGGGAAAAATCAGCGAACGAATCGGTAGGCGCGCAGAGAATTGGAAGTTTGAAGCTTTGATCGGAGAGGAGACGGGTGGGATGGATCTGGGTGGGTAGGGAGTGGGGAGAGGCTAGGGTTTGGGACCTTGAGAGGAGTTGGCGAGAGCGATGGGGTGGCAGCGACGGCGAGGTGGTGGGTGGGGGAACGGGAGGGAGTTGCAACGAAGTGGATATATTGGTGTTGCGGCTAGTATACACGTTAGTCCTCGGAGTATTTTGTATTACGGAACAGGGGCTTATATTTGTTTAGGCTTTGTTTAGAACTTAGGAATTTTTAAGGTTCATGCGAGAATTGATTGTTTTGTTATAGAATTTCTGTTCCAAACAGACCCTTAGTTCACAAATTTACGGAATAATTATTTGATTGTTATGTAAATATTGCTTATTATGCATATGGTTTAAAATTCCATAATAGAGAAGGGATTTCAGGCTATGTAAGAATGTAGAAAAGTTAATTACAGAGGAAACCACGGTTTTATCCTGTCTTGCATGCTTGGAGACGCAGAGTCTGTGCACAATTTCTTTTCAAGGAACTAGTGTGTGTTTTAAATAATTCAAAATGGATTTAACACGTAATAAAAACCTAGTTACTTCAGTGTAGCTATCACTAAACCCAACTTAAATAAAAAAAAAAGTGGAGTCAGAATAGTTAGCCTTGGCATAGATATGTATCTTTTGGTGTTAATAGGCAGGAGCTGAGATGCATCAAAATGTCTGGACTCGATTGCTATTACCACTAAGCTAAGGAGGTGTTTCTGTAAAAACGAGCGGTGCTGAAAATATCTGGGGCGCCGTTCGCAATCGCGTGGGGGGCAAACAGTCCAAGCGCAGCCGGACTCCACGGCACGTGATCAATTCCCGCGGAGTGCGCGGGCCTCGCGTCTGCGGACCGATCCTAGCCGTCGGATGGGTGCGCGGTGGCCGCGCGTGGCACACGTGCGCTCGCGTGCTACGCTGTGCCGAGCGCGCGCACGTGCCCGTGGCGTCGCACGGGAAGAGCTGGCGTTGCGTTGCGCTCCGTTATGTTCTGTGTGTACGGCCTGGATCCTGACGTTATGCGTGGGAGTGTGGGACTTGGCGCGATCCAACGGCCAGGGATTCTTCGAAAATAACAGGTTAATTCTCTCGTTACCATGTGAATCTTGGTTTGACGGACATATTAAGGATCTATCAACTGTCAGTTTAAGACCGACCCGAAGATTGTAGGCACCTGCAGCAACACCGCATATAGGAGTGAAAATGGATTGGATACGGATGAATAATAGATCTGTCATGTTTGTTTTTATATTTTTTTGAGCATTCGGATACGAATACAGGTATGAATAATATCGAATATGAATACGGAGCGAATACGAATCAAAACGAATACGGTCGCGGATAATTTTTAGAACATAAAAACCTCTTAAATTGCATACTAGAAATTAACGAAAACATAAAACTACTTTATTTGATGCAAACATTCAATAATTGTTCATATTTTCCGCAACCACACCTAATATTGGCACTAGTAAGCTGCATTAACTAGTTCATCACACACATAACACTTAATTTACTATATTTAGCTCATAAGTTATAACTCACAAAGTCACAAGTCATCACGCATTCACACTTAGTTCATCGCATACATAAAACTTAGTTCACGCTAACATCGATAAAGCTGGATGGTTAATCTATACGCAAATTACTGTGACATCCTAAAGTATGTTACAAAAAATAATATTAATAAAGTTAGTATTTTATTGGATTTTCTGATATTTAAAAGAGTTTTCTTGGTTAAAATGAACATAATAATAAAGTAAAGTCAATTATTTAATTTCCTAGTTTTTAATGTCAAAAATAAAATTTATTGAGTTTTTGAGATTTTATTGGATTTAAAGTGAAAAAGAAAAAAATAATTAATTTCTTGATTTTTGGATTTTAAAAGGTTTTTCCTTTTTCTAGAAATTAAAATAATTTATAGGAAAAATAAAAACCAACTTTAAGTTGGAATTAATTTTATTAAGTTAAAAATAATTCAAGGAATTTCTATGATTTTTCTAGAATTTTTAAACTATATTTGCTATTTTCTAAAAGGCTATTTGATTTGTTTCATTTTCTGAAATTCGGAAATCAATTAAAATATCCTTTTCTCTTTTGGCTCGAACTCCGGATATCCGGCCTTCATATTATCTGGATAATCCGTATTCGATGGATAACAGGCCTACTATATTCGTATTCGTTTCCGACGAAAAAATTCGTATTCGTTTCCGATATGAGAATTATCCAAGAAAAATCCGATCCGAATCCGTTTCTGCCTGGATTGGTCGGACATTATCCGATCCGTTTTCACCCCTAACCATATATAGTATATCGAATGTTGGTTCGATTCATGTAATATCTATGTTTTTTTTTATCGTTTGGTTCGTAGATATACTAGTTGCCAGTGGCGGACCTAGAACGAAAATGACCGAGGGTCCTCACTTCTTATACCTATCACACATGTTTAATTATCAAGCAAATTTATGGCTTGGGTGTCCTCTTATCTTGGGCTAGGGGTGTCCATACTATATATACATAGCTATATCTAAAGAAAAATGAATTTTTGGCCTGGTGTCCTGTGCACTATAGTGGATCACTGTAGACCCCCCCTTGCTAGTTGCTACAAAATAAAGTTTGAGTTCACTCTATGGACCTCAAATCGGCAAATGGTCAAATGTCTCCATGTATTACTAGTATCTTCTAATTTTTTTCACACTATGGACCTCACCATGCAAAGTTTAATGCATCAAAATAACAAAGAGATCGGCCAATGTCCAAAACATGGTTTTTTACTACTTTTCCCATCCTTACTATGTGGTGAAGTTGGGTATGGTCTATGCGTGTAACAGCCCAAATTTTGGCCCTTTTCAAAAATTTATTTCAAATTAATTAATTCAAAGTGTTGGATTTTTTTAGAGTTTTTGCATTTATTTAAATTCCAAATCCGTAATTTGAATTCAAATTCCATTTCTCAAATTCAAAGCTCATCGCTCTGAATTTTCCTGGCCCATTCCTTTTTCCTTTCCCTTTCCTTTTTCCCTTTTTCTTTTTTCCCTTTTTCTTCTTTTTCCTTTTCTTTCTTTTCCTTCCTTCCTTCCTTTTTTCTTTCTTTTTTCTTCTCTATTTTATTTCCTTCTTTCTTTTCCTTCTTCCTCCCGACTTTCCTCTGTCGCATGCATGCCAACCCTACACCTTCAGTTGGCGCCTTCTTGCCGCCACATGACCCAAGATGCCTTCCCACCCTCACAAGTCGTCTTGTAGCATGCCACCGCCGTGCCACTCCTCGCCGCTATGCTTACACCCCATGCCACGTCGCGCCAGCATGTTCGCCGTGTTGTGCCTTGCTACCGTCCACGCCATCACGCTACAATGCCCGACCATGTATGTTCTTCGCGAAACCCGCTCACGTTCCCCATCGGAACGAGTGCCGCCTATGACCTCTAAATGGAGCACTGTGTGCCCCTTGCTCCCCTCTTCGATTCGCCCCAAGCCCCGTCGTCAAACTCCTATCCATTTGCCTGGAACGTGCGACGCCACCCACCTTCTTCTCCAAGTCTAGCGACGACTCCATTGCTTTGATCTCCTTCTCCGATGATCTTCCGATCGAGGTGACCGCGTCATAACATGTTCCCGGTCCTCTTCTTGCTATCCCCAAAATCAATTTGATTTTTTTTTCCGTTGTCGGAGTGTGTCGCCACCATGAGATCATCTTCCCCGCCGTCGATTGTCGTGGCTGCACCTCCTCGGCCATCTATGCGCCTCCCCGACCCCGTCTACACCTTCCCACCTCCAGGCACACCTCATGCTCACCTCCCCTCGTTGGCGTCGCCGCCCGTACACCACCACTTTGTGCGCCTCCATGCCGCCATGCGCACGCCGACCATCTCCGTCATGCCTAGCCGCCCTACCACTGATCGCCGCGCTCAAGCGCTGGAAGCTCCTTGCTATGCACGTGTTCGCTCCTTCTTCTTCCTTTGCTCTCGAGTCGCTTACAAGTGGGTCCCCCAAAGTCAGCAATTACTTTTAATTCTTATTTCCTGAAAAGGAATCTTCTCTCGAGTATTCCCTCCTTTTGTTTTTCTATCATTTTCGTGTGATATTCCAACTTCTGAATGTCTGTTCTCCTTTATACGAACTCTGATTTAATCAATTCTTCTTCCTAAATTCATTTAAATTCATAATATCTCTTTTGGTATTAATTTTATAATTTTTGGATTTTATTTGATTTTTTGTTATTTATTTGTCTCGATTCGCACGTGTAGAGTCTGACGCTGCTGAAGCCACTTTGGATCAACCGGACGCAGTGACCTCAACCTTCAGTTAAGGTGAGTCTCCTTTGAACATTTTGTACCTATGATTTTGTTGGACCGAAAAGGCGACTAGTGGGGGGGTGTGAATAGGAGCACGAACTCTTTTTCACTTTGAACAGATTCAACACAAATCTTACTCCGATAGCTATGGAAGCTATGAAGATCAATCAACAAGTACAGTGGAAGAATTGTATTGAATCCAATCCAAAATCCCAAAGCAATCGACCAAAAACCGCAAAACTCAAAGCCTAATGCAGAGGTGCGGACTGACCGACGGCAAAGGTGTAGACTGACCGCTCGGGCCAGACTGACCGACAGCAAAAGGGCGGACTGACCGGCGGCTTAGGTGAGGACTGACCGGCCCTGATGAAGAACAGTGAAAACAGCCCGAGTTCAAGATCACAAATCGACCTAACTTTTGATCTACAAGGCCAAACTCCACGAAACTTGAGACACACTTTCTCTAAGATATTAGGAACCTATTCCAATCAAAGATCGCAGAGATCCATGCCAAAGTTCCTATCTTTTTCAGTTTGAACGAAGGGTGCTTCAAAACCGAGTCAAAATCGAAATATGATCTAGAGACTTGCTCGTGGATGATTGATGATCAAGATGATCCTAGATGGGTTCCCACATGTCACAGCAAGTTAGATCAAGGCAAGAAACCAAGCAAAAACTCGTGGATCAAAGAAAGACTCTCATCAAATAGAGAGAAGGAAAGCAAAGAAACACATCTTTGAGCAATCTTTCCTTGGATTGATTTGATATGGTATTGGTTTACAGTTACTCCATCAATGGAGGACAAAGACTCAATGCATGAGCACGAAATCAAATCCAACTCTCTAGAACCCTAACCTCCAACTATCTTCTCCTCAAGCACAAAAGAAAAACTAGGGTTTTCAATAATGAAAGGGTTGAAGGGGGCGCAGCCACCTCCCTCCTCTATTTATAGTGGAGGCTTAGACCTTCTAGAAGCATTAACCCTAATGGGCTCCCGTTAAGGCCCATACACAAACGGGTCACATACACACGCATTTTAAAGCGTTGTCTTCATCTCCTCTTGACCTAATCCGCTTCATCATGCGCCGTCTTGCACCATGCTTGACTCCATTGACCTCACCCGGCATCCCCGATCGTTTTGGACCTCAGCTGTCCAAGCTTAGTCCCGATCATCCTCGCCGTTGAGCGTCATTGACCTCCAAGCAACCTGCACAACAATAGACAAAGAAATCGATTCCGGGAACAAGTTCTTCACAACTTGACCCACGTTAGTCAAAACATGCATCATGCAACACATATGCCATGAAACCCATGAACTTGACCTAACCCAACACTCATCGCCACCTTAGGCCGATGAACAGCAGCAAAATCGGTTAGACTGCCATTCAATGGCTGGTCTAACCGCTGGCCGGTCTGACCGCGCCTTGAACGCCGGTTTGACCGCCGACCGGTCTAACCGCACCTTGAACGCCGACGCGTGTTTCGACAAACCGTTAATGATATTGCCAATTGTAACATCATCCTAAGATCGTGCTCATATCCCCATGATATCCACAATCTCCTCCTTGATGAACACATTGATAATTTCCCATAAATGCAAAATTTGAGGTTTGAAAAGAAAAAACTCGATATTTTCGCACAAAGGCACAACTTGGTCCAAATACAAGAGAAAGTAATAAAAATGACCAAGTTAGCTTCAGAATAGTATAGGCAAGTGAGATAAGGCAAAAGAAAGCGAGAAAGCTTCATTTTCCAGAAAAGAGTCAAAATCTCACTTAAGATCCATATGAAAGAACAATTGTTCAAATTGAGCTTTGATCATTGTGAGGTTGGAAGAATTGCAATTCAAGTTCAGAGATGGCAATAAGACCATAAGAATGCAAATAAGAAACTCCCCCTCACTATGATCCTTAGATTTTAGAAAATTTCAAATTCTCCAAAATTCTCCCCCTTTTTAACACTTTTATATCTTCTCCCCTTTATACATCTTTGAAATATCTTCTCCCCCTTTGACAATGGAGTCATCAATGAATCACGCCTTCCTCTCATCCAGACATAACAAATGCAGAAATGAGGAAAAAGCATAAGAAGGAGCATGCATGAAATGCATTAGAGTGGTTTCATTTTTTTTTTTGTATTTTTCAATTTTTGATTACAAGAAGCTTTAGAGATTAACCAGAAGAACAAGCCAGCATTTCTAATTTTGCACAAACAACATATCAAGCCTAACAGTGCTAGTAATATCATGATAAGACATGTATATCAAAGCTAAGCTAGAAGGCTCAATGTAACGCAATGAATTTTATCAATTTAAGCAAAGCTTCAAATTTAGCAGGTTCATCAACAGGGACGTTATCCTATACCTTTGTAACCGTAGCATGGTAACTCCGCGATATTGATTACAACATTGTGGAATAGTTAAACATGGTAGAATTTCTTAGACATGTTTTTTGGTCTTGATCAACCTTTTGGGGAAAAACCATTATTACCCCCTTTTATGCAAATATTTTTTAGAAATGTATGGCATTAGGTAATGTCAGTATTTGGAAAATAAAATAAAATGGTGAAATTCTGTTTAGACTTGGGTAGATGGTAAGTTCAGGAGGGTGCAGCTAGAGCACGAGATCTGGCATTGTGTTAAGTTCTGCCCAAGTCATATTAAGGACTGACACTTGTGACTATCTAAACTGAGCAATACCGTACAACCACATGTCCTAAATGGGAAGGACCTGGCCAACTAATTTACCGAGTCCAAGCATTAAGCTCGCATGTTGTAGTTGGTAGGTGGTCTCTTGATTATGGTAAATGTACTTCCATATCTCGAGAAATGCAGCATATGGTAACCGTACTTCCATATTTTGGGTCGTGCAGATGATGACCATGTCTGTCGGGGCTTACACCGAGCGATGGTAATTGATGTCCATGTCCGAGCAGGTTATCCCCCATAATGGTGAGCTCCGGGTCGATGGTAAATGACATCCATAACTTGGGGTTAAGCTCATCGGGCGAGCTAATGTGAGGATAAAGTATGGTAAAAGGCTTGTGATAATCGCTTAGTCGCACGCCTTAGGAAGCATATCATGGCCGGCATTATAAGTCGATTATCTCGTGTGGGTCAAGCTGTACAACATCTGCAGAGTGTAAAACTATTCAAATAGCCATGTCCATGGTCAAGGGAGGTGGGCAAGGCGCATTTTCACATAGTAGATTTTGGTTTTGATTTCGAAAGAGTAAACCTTGGGAACCCCGGAGCAGTTAGGACTCTCGAGTAGTTTTTCTGGCCGCTAGAGCCCTATCCTTTAAACCTTGGCGGCTAGAGCCTTGATACTAGTGGTTGGTAGCTTGGACCTCGACTAGTGATATAATTATTTTAATTATTGAATCTTCATTTGTTAAATGTACTTTATGAAAATGTTTAAACTTAAAATACTGCTTTGTGCAAAAGAGCCTTGTAAGCCCAATTGTTAAAGCTATGCGTATGCATTTTTTCCAAGACTCGCGGAGTACTTTATGTACTCACATGCTACACTCAAAACAAATCTCATAAGTCTTTAATGATGCCGTGGATGACTACAACTACTTCGTCTGTGGCTTTGACGAAGGATATCCAGAGTACTAGGTTGTGCTCCCTAGTCGAATGCTGGTGGGCAATTTGATGAGATACCACTCGGAGTTTATCATTTGCTGTTTCCGCTGCTGTAAGACTCAAGGTCTTTTAACCTCTTTTGTAATAAGTGGCCATAAGCACTACTACAGAAAAGGTCATCACAGACGGTTCAAAAACATCATCACGGACAGTTTCGTGAGCCATCTGAGTTTATAAGTCAGTAATGACATGAGGCCATCATAGACAGTTTTTGAACCGTCTGTGATGCAGACTATCACAAACGGGTATTAACTCAGAACCATCTGTGATGTCTTATGTATCACAGACGGTTTGTAGACGAAACCGTCTGTGATAGCTAATGTATCACAAACAGTTTGTCCTAATGAACCATCTGTGATGATCTCTTCTCTATAAAGTCTCTGAGCAGTGGCTGCTTGTTTGTAGTCCCTTGTTAGCTAACTCAAGGCCTGAATTAAGCTAGCTAGCCCGCTCCTTGGGCGTTCATCCTAAACGTTCAGATGAACCACGGCTGTCACAACCCCAACTTTATTAATTATAATTAATGTGCATCTCATGAGCATGCATTTGAGTTCTAGAGCATTTGCACAATTTTTGCATTTGTACAATTTCAAATCAAAGTTAAACTTGTAACGCAAAATGAAGCTCCAAAAGAAAACAACAATAAATATTTGTGATCATCCTTGGGAAATAATTTATTTAACTCTGATAATATTTATCATGAATAAATATAATTTTTCAAAATTTTTAGAAACCAAATCAACCCTAATAAAATTCAAATCCCATTTCAATAACCCTTGCGGATAAAGACTAAAAAATAAGCAAATAATATATGAACAGTGAGGTTAGAAATTTTATATGTGTACAAGATCATCCCAGGATCACCTCTGCAAAATTTTATATTTTTAGGAATTTATTTGCTATTTTTTATCGTCGGTCAAAATGGAAGGTTTGAATTGAAATTCCAGTCAATTGTTGGACTCGCTTTGAACTGACTCAACCCAACCAACTATATGAACCAACCACACCAGGCTCCGACTCATGCCTCGCTGAGCCACTGCCACCCTGACGCCACTCGTTAGGTCCTCCTACCTCTCACTGGCTCGCGCGCATACCTTCAACGCCACGTGGCCGAGCGAGCCGTTTGTGCGCAACAATGCTATGAATCCACCGCCTGCGCTGACCACTCCTGGACCTTCACTCATTCACATCGCCTCCATTCCGTCCATCACCCACCCTTAACCTGCCTCCAAACCCTAGCTATCCCCTCACCTCTCCTCTCGGTGTTGAGGAGGAGGAAGCTTGTTTGTGCTCTCCTCTCGAGTAAGCTTCCTTCCACATTGTCCTTCGTCTTCTATGTTCGTCGCTATTTCCATCTTGGCTAATGCAAACCCTTGTTGTGGCTTGTAGCGCCCAGAACACGACCGTGTCTTCAATGCCTCTAGAGCGCACCCACAACCACACCGAAAGCCACCGTCGTGTCTTTCTCGCCTCTGGTGAGTCCTATCCACTCTTGTGCATGTCATCTTGCGTGCTAATAGATGAGGATGGATTACCCTCAATCCATTTCCCCAATCTTGCGCAGGAGCCCGAGGATTTTGGAATTTCTCAACTCCGGCCGCAAGAACCCCTTTCTTCCCTGACGCCGTTCTGGTGAGGCATTCCCCGATCCCTTTCATTTACACCATCTCCTTAGCACCCTTCTGCTTCCTCGCACCTTCATTGCCTCTCGTTGTGCTCAGATTTTCCTCCCCTCATGAAGCCGTGCGCCATCGTCGCCATCACCGTCGACAAGCCAACACCAAGCTCCTCTTGCCCTCTTCTTGCACCGGTAGGTTCCCTATGACCTGTAGATGCACATGCATGCATGCTTTTGCTCAATGCATAGCGGTATGGTCACATGCACTTTTGCCCGAAGCTCACAGCCGCCCTTCTCTGGCGTGTTGCCGCTACAGGCCGCCGTGGAGCTCGCCACCAGTACTAAAAGATGCGCGAGGTTACAAGGATTCCATTCCTAGTCTTGGTCGGCGCCGCCATGACACGTAGTGCCGGCGCGATGCTGGGAAAACTCGCGGTTGCATGAGCCTTGTTCCGATCGCCACGGTAGCAATCTCATTAGGGTAAATCTGTGTCGGGTTAGCATTAAATGACGATTAGTTGCGTTAATGATTAGCCATTTAATTACCTTGTCTCTATTACATGTGGGGCCGTGAGCAGAAAACGAGGAGATAAATTGAATCCAGTTTAAATTGAGTCGATGACATGCGGGCCTGAGCGCTATTAACTATGCTGTGGACCGCGGACTTTGCTTGTGGACTGTTGGTCCATGCACTATTGCATGGACCGAGTCAAAGACAATCAGGCCCCCGTGTTAGTATATTTAATTTGGGAATTAAAATGAAAGAGAATACTATGCAGTGAACCCTACTTGTCAGCGACAGAGGCTAGGTTAGCTTGGGTATAAAAAGTATTTAATGCATTTAGAATTTCAAGTGATTTATTTTGCAATGTAAATTCAAATAACTTCAAAAATAATAACTAATTCAAATTAACTCCAATTTGAGTGAAACCAATTTTTTGGTTTTCATTTTTATTATACTTTAACTTGAAATATTTTTGAAATATGTTTCTATCACAAAAAATATTGATTTTGGAATTTAATCCAGAATCGAATCATTTTTACACTAAAATGCTTTTAACTTTGGAAATTCATAGAAAATACATCTGAACTCCAAATGAGGTGAACCAATTTTTTTTACTCATATAATTTTATTATATATATAATCATGTAATACTTATCACCACCACTGTTCTGCAATTTTTTTTGCCAAAACAGTGATTTTCGGATGGAAGCTACAGAACTTTGGATTTTCAGCATTTTTCAAAATTTCAATTTTGAAACCTCTATAACTTTCACATATGAACTCGAATTGGAATAATTATTTCACCTAAATTCATATAAAACCATAATCTAGATACTGTAGAAATGTCATGCATTTTTGAGCAAATTTAATTTTTTTTGGCTTTTCTCGGTGTTTATACGATGTCATCTTTCTTTAGAACCCAAAGTGCCGGACGTGAATGACTACGCAACTGAGGGCCAACAAATCGATTTCTAGCAAGGAAAGCATCATTTGAACTTTGTTTTTGTATCATATTGATCCCAGATTTTGTTAAGTTAGTATATATTTTGAATTGCAATGACACTTGCTTGGATGTTATGTTGGTATGTCGATATTTTTGTAGGTTAGTTAGTTATGTCCTACTCTTGCTGATTATACTTGATATTTCCATTACACATATGCTTCAGATTAGATGTTTGTGATGATATATCTATTATGTTGTAGAATGCTTAGCCATGCGTGTCTAGTAGTTGTGTTAGATCGGTTGACGGGGTTAACCCATCAATTGTGGGAAACACAGAACATTTCTTATCTTTGTTTTCATTTAGATCTTCGTATCTAGATCTTGAGTTAAACTTTGTTTGTTTCAAATAATTTCTGGTCTAGACAAGTGGTTGATAGTGTGGGTGCCTTCGTGCATGAGACTCGGGTATTGTGATAGTCTTGTCTGGATCGTTAAGGACCGAGCCATGAGCTGTTATTCCAAGTAACTATCGTACTACCACACGTTGGGTTGGGAGTTGTCTTGGTCAAGTAAGGGGAGGGTTTTATTGGGTTAAGTCCCAGGTGGTGTGAGGACATTTGTATTCGATCATCTGTTCGTAGAATCCGATGCAATTTTCTATAATGTGCATGTGAGCACTCTTTTTCCTTCTTTACATTATATCGGTATCTCCAACACAACTCGCGAGCCCGCTTAGCAAGCTCTATCAGTAGCTTGTACTAAGTTTGAGGTTCATCTCGCAAGGAGGACTCATCTCAATAGGGTTATCTTGCTGAAAAGTACCGAATCTCGATTTCCCCGGCCGACATACCTTAGGAAGTGTGTCATTATTCGAAGGCTTACGGGCTAATCGAGTCATATGGGTAAAGTAGTACTCCCTGCAGGGATTAATCTATTCAAATAGCCGTGTCCATGGTTACGGATGACCACTTGGTTTGGGAGACGTCATCGTTAAACTCTAATTAAAATTTGATTAAGGCAACAACTCGGTTTCGGCATGAATGGGTATTCATGTATTTTAGTTTATCAAAGTGGGCTGCCACTTTGGTATTGTTTGATCTATATGTATTTTAATGTATATCTATGTCACTTGTTTTCTTTTTGCTTATAAATC
Organism: Phyllostachys edulis; assembly: GCA_036346405.1. Taxonomy (NCBI): domain Eukaryota; kingdom Viridiplantae; phylum Streptophyta; class Magnoliopsida; order Poales; family Poaceae; genus Phyllostachys; species Phyllostachys edulis. The sequence continues at coordinate 18,045,362 of CM070567.1, forward strand.
TGTTTCTAAATGGCAATTGAAAACTAGTATGCGTAGGATGAAAATTGTTGCGTTTTCTGCAAAACTAAGCCACTAATACCTCTCTCTTTGAATATCCTCTAGCATGTATAAATTTTAATTTGTGTAAGACTTGTGAGTACAATTTTGTACTTAATCCAGATATCTACTTGTTCAGGTGAGGAAGATATTACGCCAATTTAGGCGATGCTAACGAATAGTGCTATTCTTTAGCTCCCAGTCGGTTGCCTTAGGTTTTGGGCACACCTTGTTGGACCTTTTGGTTTATTTATCTTGCTTTTGCTTCTACTTATTGTAATATTTTGAATTTGGTCGGTCGACCACTTTTGTAATAGTTCTAGACTTAAGTATTATTGTATGTTACTTGATATATCAATGTATGAATGTTGTATGACTGCGATTAACGTTATTAAGGATATGCGTGTGTTGGTCGTTGATCTTGGGAGCCAACACGAAACACATACCTGCTGTTTTGAAATATTGTTTAATTTGAATAAAGGTAAAACTTGTCACATACAGTCATTCAGAGTATTACCATATCCATTCAACTTTAACTGCCATGCAATGCACATGCTACAAATGCACACTACTTTTCTCTTTGCATATACTGGTAATGTGGGGTATGCATTCATCGATGCATACCCATGCTTGTGCCTTTAGCACAGGGATCTCAAGCCCACACTCCATGAGTGTGGGGACCTCATGCCCGTCTAATACATGACGGCGCGGGGACCTCAAAAATATCATTACTTGGCTACCACGTAGTCCAAGCCTCAAGGATGAATGTATGATGCAAATAAGTCTATACACTTAATCAACACGAGTATATGACAACCAACAGCAAGATCATAGGCAAACATTCATACTCGTAAACGATTAACAGTTCATGAACATCCATCCATATATACCATCCACTAATTGTACTTGCCTCAACCGTATGATGTATGACGACGAGAAGAGGGCTATTCCCTTGGATTCCCACCGCCACCTAAGCATATATTAAACATACTAAGGGGACCATCCAGGAGTATACAACATTAAAAAAAAATTGAATAACTATCAATGTTCCTAAGCGCAACCCAAAACATCGTTCCTCCCTGAACGCAGTTCTGTCTGAAAACAGAATAGTAATGTTACAAAATTCATATCTTCCCTTATGATTGTCCAAAAAAATTCTTGGAATTTTTGGAAAGCTTAAAGAATTATCTACAATAGTCTAGTTGGTCATTTTTTCCTAATTTTAAAATTAATTATTTTTAATACACAGATTACTACAACTGCCAGAATTTGATAGACATTCTGGTCAGCAAGATTAAAATATTCATAACTAACAGCAACATTATCCAAAAATTTTGTTCTTAGACTTTATGGAAATCTTAACGAATTGTCTACAATAGTCTAGTTGGTCTAATTCTCTAATTAAATCATTAATTATTTTTAATTGACTGATGTCTACAACTACCAGAACCTGACAAATGAACTCTGGACAGTAGCATTGTAAAAACGATATCTCGAGATCTGCTCAACCAAACAAGGTGAAACAAGATCCTATGGAAAGCTACTGATATTACCCACAATTCTCTAAGAGGTGACCAACCCTAATTTCGCAATTACAGAACCCAAATCCACAACGCACTAAGATCTGTAGGAAACCGATCTGCTACCCGATATTGCCCATATAGAAAAAGTAAAAGACTAAGCAAAGGGAATCCAAAAGTCACCCTTCAAGAACACACTGGTGTTCGCTGAAAAACCCACGAGATACCTCTTCCCTCTTCCTTTCTCCCACGTACTCTTCCTTTCTTCCTTGGCCGGTAGCACCCAAGGAGGCTTCTCTCCCTCCTTTCTTCTTCTTGGCCAGTAGCAAGGAGGCACCACCAAGGAGGAGGCAGGCAGGGAGTCTTTGGATAGAGGGAGGTGGCTAGGAGGGGTGGGAGTGGTGGCTAGGGGGTGGGAGGGTGGCGGCTAGGGTTGCCCTCCTTTTTAGCCAGCAGCCCCTCCCCCCTTTGGGCCTCGTTGCTATGGGCCGAGAGCCCACATCCCAAGTTCTCCATTTTAGCGAAAACCCCCCTAATTCCTGTTTATTCCTCCCTCTAAAATACTTACACTCTCTAAAGTGAAACGAGGCATTACATTCTATCCTCCCTAAATAGAATTCGACTCTGAATTCTACTCATCGTTCTACACAAAAGAACAACCATAAATGAACTAAACAATAGATAACATGTACCTGTCGAGAACAAATCTAAATATTGCTCATGCATGCGAGACTCCAGCTCCCATGTGGCCTCTCTCTCAAACTGATGAGACCAAAGCACCTTGACATACTTCAACGTTTTGTTCCTCAGAACTCATTCTGACTTCTCCAAAATTTGCACTGGCCGGGATTTGAAAGTAAGATCTTACTCAATGATCAAAGGCTCTAGCGAAATCACATGCTCTAGATCTCTCAAGTACTTCCTCAACATGGAGACATGAAATACATTGTGCACATCGCGCAAGAACTCTAGAAGGTCCAAGCGATAAGGCAATTTCCCAATCCGTGCCTCGATCGAGAAAGGCCTAATATACCTCAGGCTAAGCTTCTCTTTGGTGCCAAAACGCACAATGTCTTTAGTGGGAGACACCCTCAAGAGCACCTAATCCCCCACTTCAAACTTCAACTCTCGCCTCCTTACATCAGCATAACTCTTTTGACGGCTCTAGGCGGCTAACAAATTCTTTTTAATCTCCGCCACTCTGTCAACAATCTGCTGGACCCAATCAGGACCCAGAACTGCTCGCTCACCAACGACATCCTAGCACAACAGAGACCTACACCTTCGTCCATACAGGACCTCAAACGGTGCAGCTCGAATACTGGCATGATAACTGTTGTTGTAGGCAGCCTCTGCTAGAGCTACGTGATCCTCCCAACTTCCTTTCCAAGATAAGACACAGGACCTAAACATATCCTCTAGTGTCTAAATAGTGTGCTCAGTCTGTCCATCTATCTAAGGGTGAAACACGGTACTAAGACGAAGCTGCATGCCCAAGGCACTCTGCAAACTCTCCCAAAACTTGGAGACAAACTTTGTATCACAGTATGAAATAATGGTCTTAGGCACACCGTGTAACCACACTATCTCTCGCACATAGACAGGGGCCAAATCACTTGCTGTATTCGTGGTACGGACAGAAATGAAATGCACGGACTTGCTGAAATCCACGGCCACACTGGAACCTCCAAAGGTTGTAACAAACTCGTTGGATGCTTATGTTCTGCCTTAACTTGCTGGCAGACACCACACGAAGCCACATACTGAGCTGTCAACCCTCATCCTTTTCCACTAGAGACTCTTCTTCAAGTCTTGATACATCTTGGTCTCACCAGGATATAAGGTGTATGGAGTACGATGTGCTTCCACTACTACAGAAAAGGTCTTCACAGATGGTTCAAAAACGCGTCATTCTGAGCGGTTTCGGAGCAAATCGAGTTTATGGGCGATGATGACATGAGGTCATCACAGACGGTTTTGGAACCATATGTAATGCATGATATCACAGACGATTATTAACTCGGAACCGTGCATGATATATGACTATCACAGAGCGGTTTGTATCTAGAACCATCTGTGATAACTATCTATCACCAGACGGTTTGTATCTAGAGCAAATGCATGATAACTATCTATCATGAGCGGTTCTAAAACCAAACCATACATGATAGATAGTTATCACGAATGGTTCGTGTTTAGAAATAAATATATATATATATATATATATATATATATATATATATATATATATATATATATATATATATATATATATATATATATATAGGAAAAATACTTTCTACTCCCGGTGTAGTTACTCCCACTTCGATATACCACCTAAAAGAACTTGACATACTCCTTTATCACTTTGGGTATACTCATATACTAATTATAAGATACTCCAATGTGAACCACATGAAAAAAATTGCAAGAGAGTCTATAGTTTTTAGCATATTTTGTAAATACCTTCATATTACGCACATAAAAAGGAGTATGTCACATAAAAGGAGTATGTCTAAAAATTGTACATACCACCCTGAAAAGGTGTGAATACCACCTAGGTGGTCTTATATACTAAGTATACTACACATACATACTCTCGGTTGCATAAGATACTCTCTCGTTGTGAGATACGGAATAGGAGTAACTACACGGGGAGTAGAAAAAAACTTCTATATATATATATATATATATATATATATATATATATATATATATATATATATATATATATATATATATATATATTTTGTAGTCTGACCACTTTAGAGAGTGCGTGAGGGAGGATGACACAGTTGCCACGGGCAACCTCTCATCGAGCCTGCAAATTCAAGTAAAATTTGCAAGAAAGCTAGTGGACATACAATTACCACAATGTAAATCGATAGGTAATTGGACTTGACATCAAGGAATGGTTGATCGATACATGATGCCACTTCTGTCCGTGGGAAGTGGTTTCATGTATCGTGACCAACCATTCCTTGATGTCAAGTCAATTACTTATCGATGACATCTAGGTAATTGTATATCCACGGGCTTTCTCTTGAACTTTGAACTTACAGTGCTCGATAAGAGGTTGCCCGTGGCACTTGCCTCATCCTCCTCATGACTCACCGAAGGGTTAGATATATATATATATATATATATATATATATATATATATATATATATATATATATATATATATATATATATATATATATAAGCAGATTTAAAAGGCAAGAGCAGACTCTTTGCTTGGAGGTTTCTGAGAGAAGAGATGAGGAATAGAATGGTGGGGCGTATCGTGCACAGGATGCAAGGTTGGAGAACTTGACCTGGGACACAAATATGAAAAGTTAATTACAGCCAAGCCCCATCTGAACCACATCGGTCCCATGTAAGCTAACCAAGCACAAAAAACCGTCATCAATAACCCTCAGTACCCATCAAAGAGCATTAACCAAACCCACCATTTTGCCCCATTCATTTTTGTCAATCTAAACCCACAACATGAACTAAGCAAGATGCACAGAATGCACATACACCAATAGCACTCAGTTTACATCACGAGGCGAGGGGACTATTAATATGAACTAATTATCAATTCAATTTCAGTATAAGACTATTAACATCATTACATCACAGAGCAAGGGGACTATTAATATGAACTAATTATCAATTCAATTTTAGCATAAGACTACTAAGCCAAGCCCTATCTGAACCACATCGATCCCATGTAAGCTAACCAAGCACAAAAAACCGTCATCAATAACCCTCAGTACCCATCAAAGAGCATTAACCAAACCCACCATTTTGCCCCATTCATTTTTGTCAATCTAAACCCACAGCATGAACTAAGCAAGATGCACAGAATGCACATACACCAATAGCACTCAGTTTACATCACAGAGCGAGGGGACTATTAATATGAACTAATTATCAATTCAATTTCAGTATAAGACTATTAACATCATTACATCACAGAGCAAGGGGACTATTAATATGAACTAATTATCAATTCAATTTTAGCATAAGACTACTAACATCATTGAGCGGTTCAACGGCAAGACAACAAGACCAAGGGTGTCCAAACCCACCACACGATAGTAGCCCTCGGCATCCATGCCATAAGCACTAGCCATTTTCATCCGCGAGCAAGGGGGTAGAGACAGAGAGGGAGTAAGGCGGGTGATACCTCGGTATAAGCGCAACCACCACGGCGACCCCACTACCAGCACAACCCTCATCCATCTCCTTCACCTTGCATAAATCACACAAACATCAGGACACAACTTAAGGCTCAAGCATAAAAATCAAACTCAACAAAAAAAAGACATTAAGCTAACAGATCTAGAGGAGAATAGAGGAGGATGGGAAAGCAAAGCCGGGGGCGGGGCGGCGCGGAGGCCGGCGGAGAACTAAGCCATGGCGGCCGAGCAACCTGCGGGGCCAAGCCTAGTGGCTTGGGTGGCGGTGTCACCGTGGTTGTGGTGCGACCTTGACCTTTGCACAAGACACTACTATCGTGCAGTGTCTTGTGCGGTCTGAAATCAGAGTCTGTCAAACCGCAAGACAGAAAGAAGGGCATCGGCAATGACGGGGTCGGGCGGCGGCGTTGAGGTGGGGAGAACAGCGAGCGAGAGTAAGTCGCTAGGCCGAGGAGTGGCGAGTTAGAGGCGGGCGCAAACCCTAGCGGTCGGGCTTCTACTAATAAAGAGACTTATCACGAGCGGTTCTATTATGGAACCGTTAGTGATAGTTATCATAGACGGTTCTATTATGGAACCGTCTATGATATGTCTCATATCACAAACAGTTCCATAATAGAACCGTCCGTGATATGGGACATATCACGAACGATTCCATTATGGAACAAATGCGTGAAATAGTTTTTCTCAAGTATATTATCTTGTACTTACATGCATGAACAAATTACATGTTTATATGTCAATTTTTTCATTTAAATCTTACTCAAAATTTGCTTTAACTATATATACATATATACATATATACATATACATACATACATACATACATACATACATACATACATACATACATACATACATACATACATACATACATATATATATATATATATATATATATATATATATATATAGCAATAATTCAACATATAATTAATATAGTAACTTCACCTCCAAACTAGATTTTTTTTTTCATTTTGGAATTTTCATATGGCCAAGCAGTGGCCAGTTCTAGTGGCAGAGGTAGGCTGCTTCTTACAAAAAGATTAAAAAAAGGTAGAAACCTACGAATAAACAAAGTTTTTCTAGTGGCAGAGGTAGGATGCTATCTCCGTCTTCAATACTTCGTAGGCGGCGGCATCGGACGGTTCGTGATCGAACGAAGCCTGAAATGCGTCCACCCGCTGACGCGCTCGTTCGAGTGTCTCTCGAAGACCCTCGGACTGTTGAACCAAGAAGAATTGAGCCCATAGGCTCTCTTCCCTTGCTTGAGGGGTCTTGGCCTGGTCGACTCGGTCACCCACCGCCTCGATTAAGCAGTCCTAGTGACGGCAAGCCTCTTGGAGACGTGCAACGTTGTTGTGAGGACCACGTCGATGACGCGGTAAACTCGCCGAAAGTGGGAGATCACCCAGAAGATGTGGCGGAGAAGGATGTCAAGACGGCGGAAGGTGGCCGTCACCTGCTCCGGCAAATTCTCGGACAGAGGAGTGAAGACACTGTTGAAACAATGTTTTCCAAGACATCCGCCAGCGTCTGGAGAGAGGTGCTTACAATGTCGGCGGTAGGCCATCAATCTTGGCAACAAGGAAATGTAAGAGGCGCTATTTACGTTATATGTGTGGGGATGATCATCTTCGATGGCGGATGATCCTTTTTATAAAACATGGAATAAATTCGGAGCGTGAGACGAAGAGACGCATCGGGGAGCCGAAGCGGCATATTGAGGCGACGAAGAGATGATGCATCGGCGACAAAGAAACTCATAGATTGGGCTTCAACTGGGAGCTATAGCGATATTATCACAGACGGTTATAACAAAAACCATCTGTGATATGTAGTAATATCATAGACGGTTATTGTTAAGAACCGTCTGTGAGGTTTCACAGACGGTTATTTATTGAAAACCGTCTGTGATATGTAGAATTATCACAGACGGTTATTAACAATAACCGTCTGTGATACTTCATAGACAGTTTTAGTTATGAACCATCTGTGATATTACCTCTTCATAGATGGTTTTTATCGCAACCAGTAACACAGACGGTCTCTAAACCAAAACCGTATGTGATTGAATGTAATACACATGGTTTTGGTCAACCGTCTGTGATGAGGCGTCCAGTATTAGTCTTTTTGCAGTAGTGTTCTTTTAAAATATCATCCTTGACTTGAGCCTTGACTTGAGCCTTCTGTGGTACACAAAGACGACCCTTAAACCGTAATGCACCACACCCATCAATACTAAAATCTCCTTCCTTTCTCTCTTCTATACGCTTCCTCACCTATTGGAGCATCCGGTCATGCTGTTGTGCTTCCCGCACATGCTCTGGGATGGCAGACTCAAGAAGCAAATGTGTCTCAGCCTGAACGGTTCCCGCAAAACAGAATGAGATATCTGTACGCTCAAAATCAGCAACAAGACAACTAATAGTAGGGGGTGTCGCCTTGCGATTGAGAGCATCCGCAACTACATTTGCCTTGCCTGGATGGTATTGGATTGAGAGATCATAGTCCTTAATCAGCTCCAACCACCTGCGCTACCTCAAATTTAGATCCTTTTGCGTGAAGATGTACTTAAGACTCTTATGATCTGTGAAAATATCGCAAGTCTCACCATACAAATGACGCCTTCAAAGTTTTAAAGCAAACACCATCGAGCCCAGCTCCAGGTCATGGGTTGGGTAATTCTGCTCATGCTTCTTCAGTTGTCTTGATGCATAAGCGATTACCTTACCATCCTGCATGAGCACGCATCCCAAACCCACCTGGGACGCATCAGAATAAACCATGAACCGCTTCCTAGGCTCTAGAAGAGTAAGAACAGGAGCAGTCACTAGCTTTTCTTTTAAGGTAAGGAAACTACATTCATAGTCATCATCCCACCAAAATTTCACATCCTTCTGTGTGAGCTGGGACATAGGCTTGGCAATAGTGGAGAAATCCCGCACGAACCGCCAATAATACCCAGCTAAACCAAGGAAACTCCTGACTTCTTTAACACTAGTTGGTCTCTCCCATTCCACCACTGTGGAAATCTTTCCCGAATCAATAGATGTCCCATTCTTATTTATGACATGCCCCAAGAAACCCACTTTTGACATCCAGAACTCACACTTTTTCAACTTAGCATAAAACTTATTCTCTCTCAGAGTCTCCAAGACAAGCCTTAGATGACGCCCATGATCTTTCTCGATCTTTGAGTAGATCAAGATATCATCAATGAAAACCACTACAAAATCATCTAAATACTCATGTAACATCTTGTTCATCGTCTCCATAAAAGAAACAGGGGTATTTGTTAGTCCAAACGACATAACCTTGAATTCAAAATGCCTGTACCTCGTGGAGAATGCTGCCTTTTCAATGTTCTTCTCACGTACAAGTATCTAGTTGTACCCAGACTGAAGATCAATATTTGAGAATACTTTGGCTCCCCTCAACTGATCAAATAAATCCTCAATATGAGGCAAATGATACTTATTCTTGACCGTTAACTGATTAAGAGCACGGTAGTCAATACACATACGTCAACTACCATCTTTCTTCTTAGTAAAGAGAGCAGGAGCTCTGCAAGGGGACACACTGGGACGAATTAGACCTTTGGCTTTTAGATCATCCAAATGCTTCTTTAATTCCTCTTGGAAGGGATGGGCCAAACGGTATGGAGTCATGGAAACCGGTTGAGCACCCGGAATCAACTCAATACAGAACTCTACTGGTTGAGGTGGAGGCATCCCAGGCAACTCCGCTGGAAAAACATCCAGATAATCTCGAACCACTGGAATAGTTTCTGCAGTTAAAGATGAGCTTGACTTTTCCACCAGAGATAAAAGAAACCCATTCTTTGTTGCACAGCTACTGGGAAACAAGCTAGCCAACACGAAAAAGTGAGTGTGATGGCTCCCCTGATAGGTCAGGTCTTGCCCAAATGGGGCTTGCAAGGTCACTATCTTCCAGAAACAGGAGATGACAGCTTGATAACGATGCAATAAGTCCATGCCCAAAATAACATCAAAAATGTTCCATCTTCATAACCATCAGGTTAGCCAAAAAATCCTCCCCATCTAGGGAAATCACACAACCTAGAAAAACTGTGGAACTGGAAAGAATACCCCCTGGAGAGTTAACTAGAACTAACTGAGCTATCTGCTGCGTAATCAATTTTGCCTTGATAGCGAACTCTAACGTTACAAAAGAGAATGTAGCCCAGAATAAAAAAGAACAAAAGCCTCCACTGAATCCACTAGAAGCGTACATGTCACCACATCCGGACGACCTACCGACTCAGCAGTAGGCATGGCATAGGACACCAACGTTGGGGCAGCAGAAGCCCCAACACCCTAGTGTGGAGGTGCGGCAGCCGCTGAAGACGCGACGACTGGAAACGGAGCCGCATGGGTAGGTGGCCAAAAGTACTAATACGGGGGGTCCCGATCTTCTCGACGTAGGATCGAAGATAACTTGCACGCTTGACTTGACAAATCGTAGTTGCTCACTAGATGCCAATGCATGAACTTGCAACTCTTTAATTCACCCAATCTCACGTGTACTCCACCTGACCACCAAGTGGAGTTTTACCGATCCCTCAATTCCCAACGGAAAGATAGAACAGTTTTTGGAAGAAAATGCCCTATTCCCCTTCAAGTCGTCGGCCTTCACCAAACTTCTTGGAAGAATCAAGCGTTGATGCAAAAAGCAATCAAAATCTTTAATCGTGGTCTAAGGATACAATGGGGGTCTGCCCCTCAATATATAGGCTCAATGAATAGTGCACCCATGAACAGTAATCTGGCTCGGATCACTGTTCACTGTGAACAGTAATTTTGGGTTTCCTCTATTTTGTTTTATTGAATTTAGGCTGAAATTGGGATGTTGGGTTCTCTTCTTGTCTCTTTGCTTCTTCCTTCTTTCGTGCATGCATTTTTTTCTTCATGCTTTCTTTGCTTTCAACCAAAACAAGTGCTACTTCTCTTGTTGATAGAATTGGGCTGAAATCAATATATTGCTTTTCTTCTTCTTCTTCTCTCTTCATTTCAGCCAACCATACCTCCTCTTTGTCAAACCTAACTACATAGAGATTAAGAGCTTTAGGTAGTAGCCAATTCTCAGGAGAATCGAAAGGAAACTCAGTTAGGAGAAGAGTCACCTGTTGGTTAAGCTTCTTTGCACAAGCTTCTCTTATTCTTCAGCTCTTTTAGTAAACTCATGTTGTTCTAAGGTACTTGATGAATTGAAAATACTATATGGAACAACATAGCTAAGGATGTCCGCATCAAGTACCCTGGTGGTGGAATCCCTGCAGGAGCGGGGAAGTATGGCTACGGTGGCACCCAAATCGGTGTAGGAGTAGCTAACAACATCTGCACATATCCCCTAGAAGAAGCAGTTGGCGATGGAGCTTGTACTGGCTCCCACTTAATGATGCTAGCGGGATTCCGCTGGCACACCGCCGCCTTGTGGCCCTCCTGATCACAGTGGCGGCACGAACCAGACCAGGAACACTCTGTAGCGCGATGCCCATTGCAACACTTAAAACATATCGTGCCTTGCCCTGGAACAGGACGAAGCATGGGTGCACCTGCAGAAGGTCGAGATGTGATTGAAGACTGCAGCTTCAAGATCTTAGGCTTGAATGAGGTTTGAGGGCCTTGGAATTTCTTGGAAGTGGGCCGCTGAGAAGGCCCACCTCCTCCACCAAAACTCCTCTTTTGGCTGCTACCAGAACCACCAAGAACCACAGTATCTCCAGAGCCTTGCAACTCCTCACTGAGCTGCATCTCTAACTCCATGCCCTGGCCTGCTCTACCAGGGAGCTAAAATCACGCATCTCCAAAGCTCCCAGCACATGACGATACTCGGGTTTAAACCCCCTACGAAACATCTTTGCTTTCTCCACTTCATTTGTGGCCATAGCTGGAACGAAGCGAATTAGGTTATTAAAATCCGCTTCATATTCTGACACTGACATCTTGCCCAGCTTATAATTGTTCAAAGAAACCTCCATCCTCTCCACAAAAGAATTCGGATAAAACTTCCTCTTGAACTGCTCAACAAACAACTCCCAAGTAATAGGCCCATGAGCAGTGGTCCTAGCTGATAGGACTCCTTCCCAACAGATATCCACCTGTCCCTTCAGTTGGAAGGCCACAAACTAAGTCCTCATCTCTGAAGTCATCCCCAGGGCTCCGAAGTGCCTCTCCATATGACGCAACCAGTTTGCAGCATCAACTGGTGTGCCCGACCCATCAAAAGTGTCCAACCTCAGAGCGTTCCATTGATGAAGCCCCAAAGCAGCAACGACAGGAGCAACCATGGGAACAGCGACGGGAACAGTTGTTGGGAAATACTGAGGTTGAGCATGGCTTCCCTGCACTTCCCCATGCTAAACTGCTAAAGCAACTTCCTCCTCTGACCCTTCAGGACTGCCCTCCCCAGCTAAAGATTCCCGAACCTCGAACGGTGGCGCCACTTAGCCCCATTCGGCACCCTGTCGACCACAGCCCGACCACGTCCATGGCTTCTACCCCTCGGCATAGCTAGACACCACAAAGAAGAACAATAATACATTAAACGCAATGATCAGCCATCAACTCAATCACAAGAACAACTATAAAATTCAGCGGAAACGTATATGCAATGCGAAAAGCCAACTCCCACCTATTGTGCACTGTGTGTCAAAATTAATAATTCAATTACTATAGACCTAAAGCCTGCTCTAATACCAACTGTAACAGTACCCCAGCCTAACATGAGCCTGGAATGCTACTAAACTAATATTTTTATCCTAAATTCGGCAGAGTCGCCTCTGTAAAATTTGACTATTAAAGGAATTAACAAGCAGCTAACAGATAATCAAGTAAGATAATGCGGTAACAATTTTAAAACATAATAAAAAAAAGATACCATGGAGTCACCATCCGACTCTTATTACAATAAAACAAATACACCTCAAAGGGTGAACATGATCATACTAAGACAATTACGTTCTCTAGTAGGATCCTCCGACTAAACTTAAGTACTGATTTATTAAGCATAATGAGTAATGTGGTGAAGTGTGCAACAAATGATACTAGTCCCTCCCATGCATGTCGTTCTCATGAGCTGTACCTAAAACAAAGCATAACAACAAGTGTGAGTCCAAGACTCAGCCAAGTACAATTAAAACAATAAACCAATTCTCATAAGCATACTTTGAATAAAGGTAAAACTCGTCACATACAATCATTCACAGTATTACCATATCCATTCAACTTTAACTACCATGCAATGCACATGCTACAAATGCACACTTCTTTTCTCTTTGCATATATTGGTAATGCATTGTATGCATCCGTCGATGCATACCCATGCCTGTGCCTTTAGCACAGGGACCCCAAGCCCACACTCCACGAGTGTGGGGACCTCATGCTCATCTAATACATGACGGGGACCTCAAAAATATTATTACTTGCCTACCACGTAGTCCAAGGCTCAAGGATGAATGTATGATGCAAATAAGTCTATACACTTGATCAACACGAGTATACAACAAGCAGTAGCAAGATCATAGGTAAACATTCATACTCGTAAATGATTAACAGTTCATGAACATCCATCCATATATACTATCCACTAATTGTACTTGCCTCAACCATGCGATGTATGATGACAAGAAGATGGCACTTCCCCTGGATTCCCATCGCCACCTGAGCATATATTGAACATACTAAGGGGACCATCCAGGAGCATAAAACATTACAAAAAAATTTAATAACTATCAATGTTCCTAAGCGCAATCCAAAACGTCGTTCCTCCCTGAATGCAGTTCTATCCCAAAACAGAACAGCCACATTACAAAATTCATATCTTCCCTTCTGATTGTCCAAAAAATGCATTCTTGGACTTTCTGGAAAACTTAAAGAATTATCTACAATATTCTAGTTGGTATTTTTTTTCCTAATTTTATGATTAACTATTTTTAATACACATATTACTACAACTACCAGAATCTGACAGACATTATGGTCGACAAGATTAAAATAATCATAACTTCTGGTAAGATTATCCAAAAATTGTGTTCTTAGACTTTATGGAAATATTAAAGAATTGCATACAATAGTCTAGTTGGTCTAATTATCTAATTAAATCATTAATTATTTTTAATCGACCGATCTCTACAACTACCAAAACCTGATAGATCAACTCTGGACAGCAGCATTGCAAAAACCATATCTCGAGATCTACTCAACCAAATAAGGTGAACCAAGATCCTATCGAAAGCTACTAATATTAACCAACATTCTCTAGGAGGTGACCAACCCTAATTTTGCCATTACAGAACCCAAATCCACAACGCACTAAGATCTACAGGAAACCGATCTGCTACCTGATATTGTCCATATAGCAAAAGTAAAATACTAAGCAAAGGGAATCTGAAAGTCACCCTTGAAGAACACGCTGGTGATCGCTGAAAAACCCACGAGATCTCCCTTCCCTCTTCCTTTCTCCCACTTCCTCTTCCTTTCTTCCTTGGCCGGTAGCACACAAGGAGGCTTCTCTCCCTCCTTTCTTCTTCTTAGCGAGTAGCAAGGAGGCACCACTAAGGGGAGAAGGCATAGGGAGGGGGTGATGGATAGATGGGGAGGTGGCCAGGAGGGGTGGGAGTGGCGGCCAGGTGTAAGATCGAGGAGGCTGATTAGAGGAGACTGAATAGGTAGTTTTAAAAATCTTTTGGCTACAACCGAGTTTTATGCGGAATTGTAAATCAATTCAGTTTTGCTCAATTAAAACCTAAATCAACTAGTCTCGACTAAGTGCACCAACTATATAAGACTATTAATAATGATAACAAACATAGAAAGGCATATAAGCAATTTAATTCTAGAAATGTAAATTGCACAAAGTAAGACACAAGAGAAACAAACCACAATGACACAAGGATGTTTTACAGTGGTGTTCGGAGACTTGCGGGTCTCCCCTAATCCATGTTGAGGTAAGCCCAAACTAATTGGACCGACTCTACGAATTAAGCCAATACCTCTGAGGTAAGTCCAACCACTTGGGCCGGCTCCCACACGAACCAACACCTCGATCCTCTTGAGGTTGCTGTTCCTCCACTCCGGGGATGGTGAGCACCAAACCACTCACAACCGTCTGGATCTTCTGACAACCTACTTTGAGAAGATCACCGGCGTAACTCCTCCAAGCCGTCTAGGTTTTAGCAAACACCAAGAGTAACAAGTCAGAGACGCTTCTTGAACGAATCAAGTGTCTAGGCACAATGGATATACAATCTACTACCTAATGCAACATATGCACTTAGGGTTTGCTCTCTAAGCTCACTAAGTGCAACACATGCACAGAAGAGATGAGAGGGCTTGCTCTTTGCTCAAGGGAAAAGATATGGGACCAGCAAGCTTCCCCACAACCAGCCACAAGGGGTATTTATACCTACACAAGGAAAGCTAGCCGTTGGACGAAAGTTCCAAACAAACAGAGGGAAACTGGTCTGACCGCCAACTAATGGCCGGTTAGACCGCTCGAGCTCCAACGGCAATAAATCTAGCCACTGGACACACTACCGGGTTAACCTCCCTCACAAGGACCGGTCAGACCGGACTCAACCGGTCAGACCACTCACCAGAGAAAAAGGTCAAAACCAGAAAATCAACTCTTCTGGAAAATACGAACCGCCATCAAAGATCGATATTACGCCTTGCGTATCACAGATTAATTCAAATCTTGGTCATACCGTTTTTGGGATCAAGAGACACACCCAAAACACCTTCTTGTTAAAAAAACATACCGCATGAAAACAAGTGGTCATACCGCTGACTAGGGGCCGGTCAGATTGGCCAACGCATGGCAGTCAAACCGAAACCCCACCGGTCAGACCGACTGACATAGGCTGTCAGACCGCCCACTACCAACAAGGTTGAAAACAGACTGCACACCTTGCTTCAACTCAATTTGCAAAACACATTCACCAATTGACGCAAGATGCACACAGGGGATGAAAGCGAGATTCTCAACAAGTTGCAAAACACATTTACTGACTTTTAGAATCACACCTCAAGGAATAAGGTATATGGACTTACACCATTTACAACACACATTCGCAAACTAAAGTCAGATGCTACAAGGATTATGCATGAGCCGCGACCATTTGCAAAACACATTCGCAAATATCGGTAACATGCTAATGAGAGCTAGAGCAAGCACAACGAGCTATCAACACATGACACTCTCAAGCTACTAGTCAAGACCCCTCTTAATAGTACGGTAACCTATACTAGCAACTCGGTCTTCCATCCAAACACTAAGACCGGTAAAAGACTAGGAACAAATCCTTAGCCCTAGCTAGTCATACCTTTGCCTTGCACAAACACTTGAAGCTTGATGATGCACATATTTACTTCATGTCCGGGTCATTGACTTGATAATAATCATCAACACAAGATGATTTCCTTTACTTCAAGTTCTTGACTTGAATATGTATTAACCCATGATACACTCTTTCAC
This sequence comes from Phyllostachys edulis, assembly GCA_036346405.1. Taxonomy (NCBI): domain Eukaryota; kingdom Viridiplantae; phylum Streptophyta; class Magnoliopsida; order Poales; family Poaceae; genus Phyllostachys; species Phyllostachys edulis. Next base: position 18,061,608 of record CM070567.1, read on the forward strand.
TTGATCTCCATCAACACATCATGGGTCTTGTCTTGAATTGATGATCAACTCATGATCATCTCCTCTTCTTGAACATCATCAACACATGATGATTTTCTTTTCTTTGAGATCTTGATATGCATAAATACATAATGCATCCTTTTCTTAAACTTTGACTTGATGACGATCAACTCATGATGTCATCCAAAGTCTCTATCATCATGGGACATAACCTATTCATCCAAGTCATGGACAATATTAATCTCACAACATGATTTCCATTAATTACCACAACATACCATTTACTCATAATGGTGGGTTAAGATACTCCAATCTTTCCATCTTTGGTAATTGATGACAACAATCACAATTACAAATAATTCAATATAAAGGCATATGAGTATATACGAACTACACAAGTTTTGTATACTCATTTGATATGTTTCAAAATAAAGATCCTTAATATATGTGGATAAAGAAACATGGATCAATACTAATGAAACCACAAAACATAGAGTGAACTCCCCCTAAATGTGTGCATACACAAATGTGTAATAAAAACATATGCACATATTCAAGTTAGACTTTTAGTGGAGTTCAACCTATATTTTGGATCTGAGGAATGCAACAAGATATGAGAATATGATGTCGAGTGTATACCACCATGATTTTCACTTTTTTATACAATTGAGACTAAACAATAGGTTTAACAATAGAAGTGTTAGTCTCACAAATAGATTTGTCATTAATAACCAAAATACTTCATTAACTCATAATGGTGGGTCTAGATTCTTCACCATGGGGGTGGGAGGGTGGCGGCTAGGGTTTCTGCCCCCCTTTTTGACCGGCAGCGACTCCCCCCTTTGGGCCTTGTTGCTGTGGGCCGAGAGCCCACAACCCAAGTTCTCCATTTTAGGTGAAAAGCCCCCTAACTCCTGTTTATTCCTCCCTCTGAAATACTTACACTCTTTAAAGTGAAACGGGGCATTACATGCATACTGATGAAATCAGCATGAAGCTTTGATATAGAATATTGATTATTGCTCTAAGAAAACTAGTTGCACAAGATTTAATCTTGGCCATCACAACACTTATGCCCATATTCTTCATCAATTGAATATGATAACACTAAATCAGACTTTGAGCTTGAAATTTAATGCTTTACTAATATGTCAAGAACTATCTCAGGACAGCCAATTAACCTTTCAGTCAACAAAGGATCTTTTGGTTAACAGTGCAAAAGAGACACTATCTCAGCATATTTATTTTTCGGCAAACAAATAATTGATCATCTAACAGTGCACAGAAATCACTAACTCTGACAATTAAGACAATCTAAAAATAGGGAAACAACAATATCAAAGAGCGGCGGCTCGTGCTCGGGGTCGAGGCGGTGGGCTCGAGGGAGGAGGCGCACCGGGCTCGAGGAGGAGGCGCACCGGGCTCGAGGAGGAGGCGGCGTTGAGGACGACAGCAACAAGCTTGGGGGAGGGGCTAGGGAGATCGAGTTAGAGAAACTTAATCGTTTGCGGGCAAACCCTAGAGTCCGAATATAAATAGGGTTAGACATCACAGACGGTTCTAAAGTAGAACCGTCTGTGATAAATACACATCACAGACGGTTCTAAAGTAGAACCATTTGTGATAATATACATTCTCATATATATAAATGCAAATTCACATATGACACATTCTCATATACAAAAATGCAAATTCAGAACAAATGACACATAAACATGTATTACTTGTTTTTCACTAGTCAGTATAGCTGTCATGTCGTTATAACGAGACCGTTTGCATATATATAGAAGACAGTATATACAAATTCAACTTTTTAAAAAAAAATTGTATTTACATATGGCCAAACAGCGTGGTCGAGTCACTTCTTACAAACATTAAAAAAAAAGTAGAAACCTAAATAATCAAAGTTTTTTCTAGTGGCGGAGGTAGCATGCTATCTCCGTCTTCAAAACTTCGTAGGCGACGTTGTCGGCATCGGACGGTTCGTGATCATCAGTGAACAAAGCTCGAAATGCTTCCACCCACTGACGTGTTCATTCGAGTGTCTCCCGAAGACCCTTCGACTATTGAATCGAGAAGAATTGAGCCCATAGTCTCTCTTCGCTTGCTTGAGGGGTCTCAGCAAGGTCGACTCAGTCGCCCACCACCTCGATTAAGCAGTCCAAGCGACGACAAGCCTCCTGGAGATGTGCAACGTCATTGTGAAGGACCACGTCGATAACGAGGTTAACTCACCAGAAGTGGAAGATCACCCAGAAGACGCGGCGGAGGAGGATGTCAAGACGGCGGAAGGTGGCCATCACTTGCTCCGGCAAATCCTCAGATAGAGGAGGGAGGACACCGCTACTACTGTTGGCATAGTGTCCTTCTGCAGCATCCGCCAGCGTACGGCCAGAGAATTGCTCGTACAGTATGGTGAGGTAGACCATCAATGTCGGCGACAAGGAAACAGAAGAGGGAGCCATTTCTGCTTTAGAGTACGTATAGAGTGATGCGGGGATGGTCATCTTCGATGGCGGATGGTCCTTTTTATAAAAGAAGGAATAAATTCGGCGCGTTAGACAAAGAGACACATCGGGGAGCCGAAGCGGCATTGATGCGATGAAGAGACGCATCGGCAACGACGGCGACAAAGAGACTCACCAGGGAGCCGAAGCATCATTATCACATACGGTTATAATTAACAACCGTCTGTGAAGTTTACAATTATCACAGACGGTTCATGTTGAAAACCGTCTGTGAAGGATCATAGACGGTTCTGAATATGAATCGTTTGTGATATTACTAAATATCATAGATGGTTCTTGTTCATAACCGTCTGTGATACTTCACAGACGGTTTTTAATATGAACAGTCTGTGATATTACCTCTTCACAGACGGTTCACAAACGGTTTTTAATATGAACAGTCTGTGATATTACCTCTTCACAGATGGTTCTTAGCGTAGCTAGTAACACAGACGGTCGCTAAAAAACCCGTCTGTGATTGTATTTAATATTGACGGTTTTGGTTAACCATCTATGATGAGACGTCCAGTATTAGCCTTTTTGTAGTAGTGAAGGCTGGTACTCAGTTATTTATTAATGTTACTCTATGATTCGAACTTGTTATCAATGATGTTTTTACTGTGTGCACTAGCTGCTGATCTGGGACTGGTGCAGAAATACACAGAGGGTTCAGATTCAGAAATCTGGTCCCAACCTATATATCAAGATACATCAAAAGATAAATAAAGTAGTTTCAAATTAAGTCAAGCCCACTTTCACCGAATCAAATCTGTATTCAGTTGATGTCGACATTGATTTCTAGTGTCCCAATTGCACTTGAAAAAAAAGAAAAATTGACTTTGTGACAGTGACATTTACTCTAGCGTACCCTTTTTTTTTTACTTTGCCCAAATACACTTAACTTTTGAGCCTCTTTATCGTAGGACATCGGACTCACTATAATAGTATTATCCTGGCTAGTAGGAGAGAGAAACATAGCAAATTGTCATATTTGTGTAACATCCTAATTTTCAGGAGTTTTTTTTGAAAGTTTTCAAAATTAAAAATAACCATTTGGTTTTGTTGAATTCCTAAAGCTTAACTTGAGATTTCAGAAATTTGAAGCAATTTAATATGAATTGACCAAACTTCGTTTAATTCAAATTTGGTTTATTCTGAGTTTATTGGAGTTCTCTGGTATTTAAACCCCCCTTTCTCTGTTGTTCCGAGTTGCCGTCGGCCCGCTCCTTTCCCCCACTCCACTCTTTTGGTTTCGACCAGCCTTCTGGTTTCGACCGCCTCTCGGTTTCGACCAACTTTTTGGTTTAGACCACTCTCTTGGTTTCAACCATCTTCCTGGTCTCCACCATCCCCTCGTTGTCGACCACCTCTCATTGTCGACCACTCTTTTGGTTTCGACCAGTCTTTCGGTCTCGACAACCTTTTGGTTTCGACCATCCTTTTGGTTTCGATCATCATCTCAGTTGCGACCATCCTCTCGGTTGCGACCACCCTCTCGGTTTCGACCATCCTCACCTCGGCGCGTGTTCTTCCCTCTTTTCCCCAGCGCCGTGCGCATTAAATGCCATTGTCTCCGCCGCGCCATGCGCATTAAATGCCATCTGCGCATTAAGTGTTGTCGCCTCTACCGCGCTGCCGCGAATCCCGCCTCTCCATCTTGTCGCCCGGTCCCCTCCTTTTTCCTCTATAAATGGAGCGCCAGGGAGCCCTTTGCCTCCTATTGTTTTTCCCTCAACTCTCTCTTTCTCTCACCCCGTTTCGCCGTGCTTCGAGTTTTGCCACCGTCGGCTGGAGCCCGCGCCGTCTTTAACCTCCTCGCCGCTGAAGAGTTCGCTGGAGCCCGTGTAGTCTTTAACCTCCTCTAGCCTCCTCCTCCCAGCTTCTCTCTCGGTCTTGGTGAGCTCCCCATGCCCTACTCTTTCTTCTTTCGACCGCGTCGAGCAGTCGAATCCTTCTTTCTTCTTTTGATCGCGTCAAGCAGTCGAATCCTTCTTTCTTCTTTTGACCACGTCGAGCAGTCATATCCTTCTCGCGACCACGTCGAGTAGTCGAATCTCCTTCTGACCTGGTAGTTGAACCTCCTTTCGACCTCCTGTAGTCAAACTCTTTCGGTGAGTTCGTTCTGCTTTGTTCGAGCTCTGATTCGAGTGATTCAATTTCTAAATCTATCTAAATTCAGTACCTTTCTTTTGGTTCTAGTTTGGTTTGTTTTGGATTTTATTTGGAGTTGTTTTATTTATTCGGCTCTTTTCGCACCTGTAAATTCTGGCGTTTCCGAAGAGTTCTTGGACCCGATGACCACGACCGAAGCGTCTCAACTCTTCAACGAAGGAAAGTCATAGACCTTTGATCATGTCGTACCCAGTTTATAAAATTATATTGTTTTATATCAACATGCATGGATAATTGTATAAAAATAGTTTTAGGAGTAGTTAAATACCTACTTGGCAGTATGACTCCTTAAATAATTGTGAACGACATGTTGACATATACCCTTGGACACCATAGGTTGGGTAATCTTAGTTGGACACTATTGTGATACCAACATGGGTGCGTATTATGCTTAGCCCTGCTTTAGTTATGTGATAGTCTCATGATCTTATGATTCAAAGATGATAAATCTGACTTAATGATATATGGAACTATGGCGGAGCCACTGTTGATAAAAAATTGTTGTGTCATGACAAGGTTTGCCATTTGGTCGGGTTGAACCAAAAATGATTTATGCTCAAACGAGTGGTCGGTGGCGAAGGTGGGTGCGGGATGCACATTGGGATGCAGAAAATCTTGCCTAAGCAACCACTAAGGACTTAACTTTGTGCAACATTGATCTAGGCCATATCGTGCAACCACAAGTCCATTTATGGGGTGGACCTAGCCAACTATTTAGCTATACCTTGATTCGGTTCTGTTTTGGTGGAAGTGTGAACCCTGAGATAGACATTCACACTTGGCGCAAGAGAGGACTAGTCGACTGGGATGTTGTTTTGTAAGGTGGTTATTGGGAGCTGTGGAGCTAGTCGGAGGCAAAATCTTAGCGAACAGAACCGAGTCAAAACAGAGCTTTGTAAAGGCCTTGTGATAATCTCTTAGTCGCACATCTCAGATCGGACAGTATAAGATGATTACCTCTTGTGGATCAAGTTGTACAACCTCTCTAGTGTGTGAAACTATTCGAATAACCGTGTCCCCGGTTATGGACAATGCCTGGTGATTTCACACGAGGGGTAGATTTTCTCAAAAATGTTGTCGTGGGTGGTTACGAGTTGTTTGGAAAGTGAACAGGGTGTTCACGAGTTGTTTGGGAAGTGAACTGGGTGTTCACGAGTTGTTTCAAAGAAACTAGATTACTTAGGTAATAATCTTTCGAATTATGCTTTGCAATCTACTTACTATATTTACTGTCAATACAGCTTTTTTGCAAATTGAACATAAAGCTATCCTTGTCAAGCCTTGCATACTGTTCCCTACGACTTGCTGAGTACTTTAAGTATTCAAGGCTTTGCACCATTTGTTGATCAGTCATCAAAGAAGACCCAGGGTGCACCGAGTTCTACGAGGAAGAGCACTTTGAAGACTATGCAAACTAGGTCGCGTCCTCCACTCGATTGCCTGTGGGCATGTCGTATGGCTTCCGCGAGTTGTTTTGGTTTCTGCTGCAAGTTTACTCTGGTCGTGGATCTGATCGTGGACCTGGTAGTGACCTTAGCCCGCATGGCAAGCTTTATAAAACTTTGACCATAAGGTTCTTTTGCTGTTAAGTATTATTAATTTGTCTGCTTCATTAGCTATTTCGTTGTATGTATATGATTTTATCTATATTGTAACTGTGTGGACTAGTTATTGATTTGGGACTAGTTCAAAATGCATAGTGGGTCTTAGAGTTGTATATTCGGGGTCTCGACAATTTGCCCTTCCATCCTTCTACCTTCTTTTCCCTCCATTCTCTTCTCTCTCCAACTCAACCGCTCACATGCTCGAGGTCCAGGTACCAGCATGGGAACGAGGGAGGTAGCATGGGCATGTGGGGCTAGTGAGGAAAGCAACCGCTGTAGAACACCACGACGTAAAACCCATGTAGTAGCACCATCCGTCGGTAGACGTCGCACAAGAAGTTGTATTTCTTGTGTTAGGTATTGTATCTCTGTCTTAAGCCGACCTTCGCTGGCCTCAATCTTTGAAGTCACTGTAGCTGCCACTTTGTCGATGCGATCATCTAGGGCGTCCTGTGTTAGATCGATAAGGTTCATAAAGAAGTCACGTGCCGCCTCGAAGTGAAACTAGATTTCAGCATATACTTGAGAACCATGAGTAATAGTCTCCTCCTCGTGACTAGCACCACTATGATCATTGATTTGCACACTTCATTCTGACCTTACCATCTTGCACGCCCAAAGATTAGCTGTACAAAAAGTTGCAAAAATTCACTACGTACTATGACAAACAGAAGCTCTGATACCACCACCTGATGTGGATCCAACTAGTTGAGTAGTTTGATCCTAATGTTTTGGCCCGATCTTTCATGGTACAACAAATTGGTCCTATGTAGTTCAATCCTTTAAGCAAGCCAAGTACTTCTTCTCCTTAGCCGAAGTAAACCACTAGCCTCTTAGCTTCTCCCTTCAGCCAAACAAGCAACCAACGTCGAAGCAATCACAAACCAGCAAGCTTCTTTCCTCCTTGATTTTCAGCCAAAGCAAGGAACAAATAAAATAGACTAGGTGGCAAGGAACCGAAACCCTAGATCTTCCACCCATGAGCACCCAACACACGAATGGAGAATAAGATCAACAATGATTAGCAAGCAAAAACTAGCACCACAACTAGCTCCAACACGCCTAGATGAATCTTGGATGGAAAATTCACAAGAACACACTCATACCCAAGGTGGTCGCCATAACTTGGAGTTTTCTATTTCCACATAAAGTCAGTTACCAAAATTCTGGTTTACATGGCCCTAGAGCCTTGGATTTTATAGCCTTAACCCCTCTCCACGCATACCTTGGCCAAAAGGCCGAAATTAATATGCATTCGGCTTTGAATCTGAATCCCATGACTACTCCTACTCCAAGTCTTTTTTGAATTTGCATCCATGGCCTATTACTACCTCAATTTGGATTCCTACTCCTATCCTACCTTATTTCGATTTCTAAAACAGGTTATAAAGACTAACTAAATTACTCTATCCTATTACAAGCAATTTCTGAATAATTTCAACATTAAAGAATGATTTGAATTGGAATTGAGACAATCTGAATCCAATTAGGTTATTGAGTTGGAGTTGGCTTGCAATTCAGATTTGGACTTGTAGTTGGATTGCAATTCGAATTTGTACTTGTAGTTGGCTTGCAATTCGGATTTGTAAGAGTAGGCTGGCTAGATTTCGAAAAGGTGGCCAACTCCACTTGGGCTCCTTCCCTCCTTGGCCGAAACCCACTTGACTTTATTTGGGCCCCATTTGGTCTCCGAGTCTTGGTCCAAGCGCAAGCCGATCCTCCCATGTGGCCCAGGTGTCCACTTGTTTCTCTCCTTGACTTGGCTTGCCTCCCAGACCTCCCACTTGGCCTTAGCTTGGTGCCATCTTCTTTCCCCTTGGCTGGGTTGACCATTGGCCGAAATAAAGCTTCTTCTTTGCCAATGTCTTCCTTCGGCCACATGAAGGCTCTCCCTTTTCCTAGGGTTTGTCTTGGCCGATTGCATCCTTTCTTGTTTTCCTTTAGCCAACACAACACTACTTGACAACTGATCAATTGGAGAATTCAACACAGAAGCACAAGTCGAAGTTGTAGGCATGATTGGCACCATATCAACCCCAATTTTGTGCCATGCTAGATGCCATGTCGACACGAGGTGACTTTGACTAGGAGTTGCTTTCTCGGATTTGGCAACAATTTTTATTTCATTATCAAGAATTTGCCAGAAGTTGCATTCTCAGATTTTTATCAAGAGTTTTTATGATGGAAATTGCATAAACGTGAGACTAACTCGTTTGTTGAGTATGATATTGTTTAGTCTTATTTGGATGAAAAATGTGAAAAGCATGGAGGTATGCACTCGACACCATATTCTTATATCTTGTTGCATTCATTGGATCCAAAATATAGGTTGAACTCCACTAAAAGTCTAACTTGAATATGTGCGTATGTTTTTATTACACATTCATGTATGCGCACATTTAGTAGGAGTTCACTATATATTTTGATGTTTCGTTAGTATTGATCCTTGTTCTTTATTTACTTATATTGGGGATCTCTATTTTGAAACATATCCTTTGAGTATATAAAACTTGTGTAGTTCATATATACTCATATTGCTTTATATTCAATTATTTGCAATTGTGGTGGTTGTCATCAATTACCAAAAAGGGAAAGATTGAAGAATCTAGATCCACAATTATGAGTTAATGGTATATTTTTGTAATTAATGACAATCACATTGTGGGACTAGCATTTCCCATGAGTTGGGTAAATAGATTATGTTCCATAATAATGGAGACTTTGGATGGCATCATGAGATGATTGTCATCAAGTCAAGGTTGAAGAACAGGATGCATCATGTGTTGATGCATGTCAAGATCTCGAAGAGGAGATGATCATGAGTTGATCATCAAGTCAAGAGAAGACCCATCATGTGTTGATGGAGGCCACATGAAGGATGCATCATGGGTTGATGCATGTCAAGACAATGACCTGGACTTGAAGTGAAGATGTGCGTCATTAAGCTTCAAGAGGATGCTCAAGGCAAATGTATAACTAGCTAGGCTTAAGGATGTGTTCCTAGTCTTTTACCAATCTTGATGTTTAGTTGGAAGACTGAATTACTAGTATAGGATTATCGTACTATAAAGAGGGGTCTTGTCTAGTAGCTTGAGTCTCATCATGTGTTGATAGCTCAATCCCATTTGCTCTGGCTCTTCTAGGCATGATGCTATTATTTGCGAATGTGTTTTGCAAATAGTTGAAGCTCGTGCATTAACTTTTTGTAACATGAGACTATATTTTGCAAATGGTTGAAGTCCATGCACATTCTTCTTGTGGCATGATTCTAAAGTTTGCAAATGTGTTTTGCAAATAGTTGAGACTCATACATAATCTTTGTACCATGTGACTATAATTTGCAAATGGTTGAAGTCCATGCACCTGCTCCTTGTGGCATGATAGTGAAGTTTGCAAATTGTTGAAGTTCATGCATCTTGTATTGCTTCTGAAAATCAATTATCAGTAAACACGGTATGACCACAAGTATAACTGCGGTACAACCATCTTGCGGTAGTACCTCATCTGAAGTGCGGTACTACCTCAGTGCGGTAGTACCTCATCTAAAGTACGGTACTACCTTAGTGCGGTAGTACCGATTTCTAGTTGACGGTACATTTTTTCCAGAGAGCATGTTTTTGAGAGTTTGTCTCCCCTAGAAATCGGTAGTACCTGTTGAGCCAAGCGATACTACCGCCGTGCGGTAGTTCCGGACCTTGTGAGTGTGGTAGTACTGCACCACATTGTAATGGCTAGTTCATAAGCATTTAATGTACCCCATATGACCGTTGAACAGTAGGTGCGGTAGTACCGGCCGATCCATGGCGGTAGTACCGCACCTGCTAATTTTTTCAAGGAATCTCCTCCAACGGCTAGTTTTGGTGTGTGGGCTATAAATACCCACCTTGACTGGTTGGGAGGCAACTCTTGGCATCCCATTTCACTCTCTTGAGCTAGTATGAGTTTCTTCTCTCAATTATGCATGTGTTGCACTTTGTGAGTAAAGGGAGAGGTTCTAGTTGCATGTGTTGCGATTAGAATTGGATCGAGCATCTAATTGTGCATGTGTTGCACTTGGTGAGAGTCAAGCAAGAGGCTTGACTTATTACTTTTGGTGTTTGCCGACACCTAGACGACATGGAGGCGTCGTGGTCCGATGATCTTCTCAAGAAGCTTGTGAGAAGGCCTAGTGTGTTGTGAGTGGTTTGGTGCTCGCCATCTCCAGAGTAGAGGAAGAGCAACACCGAGTGGATCGATGTGTTGATTCAAGTTGTGAGCCGGTCCAATTCATTTGGGCTTACCTCAATATGGATTAGGGGAGACCGGCAAGTCTCCGAACACCACGGTAAAACATCCTAGTATCATTGTGGTTTTCTCTCTTATGATTTACTTTGTGCAATTTATATTCCTAGAATTAAATTGATTGCATGTCAAACTCGAATTGCAAACCTTGTCTTAGACTTAGGGTGTTGGCGCACTTAAGGGAAACTAGAATATTTAGATTTTAACTGTGCAAAACCTAATTGACTTTCATTTCTGCATTAGAAATCGGTTTTAGCCTTAGAGTGTTTTAGAAAAGACTATTCATCCCCTCACCTCCTCGATCTTACAACCGTGCCATCGTGCGAGAGAGGAGGAGAGGAGGGAGAGAGAGACTAAGAGAAAGAACTGACGTGCGGGTCCACTTTGTAAGGTTCAGGGGCACCAACCATCTTTTATTAAAAAAAATTTATCTCTTGAACTCATCCAAAATTGATATTTTAGTGGGTCCGGTGTCCTACGACAAAGAACCATAAAAGTTCAGTTTGCTAGGGCAAAGACAAAAAAAAAATGGTGTCATGAAGCAAATACCATAGAAGTTCAATGTCCTATAGTCAATTTTGCCTTTAAAAAAATATGTTATCTTTCCATGTGAAAAATAAGAGAACGAGGGAAGTACGCAAGAATTGAGACTTTTGATTCGAATCGATTTTGGCCTAACAGAGTTGCACAATTTTACGCTCTATCAGATTTATGGAGTACATATGCGTCGATGATGCATATAAGCTATAATGTTGTGCATGAAAAATATATTTTTTATTGGCAGAAAATAAAAACTAGCTTAAATAGGGGTGCAATCGGAGCGGGTGTGGACAATTTTTTTTTCTTTTTCTCGTAATCGGAGTCAGACACAGATAATGTCAAATATCCATTTCTACCTTGCTTCAAAAGTCTTTGATCGGTCGGTTGGCCGGACGAAAATCGTCTATTCTGTTTGCACCCCAAAGGTGATCATTTGTTAATTATTCATACAAATAATAACAAACTTGTTTTTTTTCGTAGGCTCATAGCACAAGCCGAGGTTAGTTTGTGATGGCGTAGGGGTTACTACTTACCTCTACAAATTAATTTTTATGAGATTGTTGAAGCCCGTTTCAAGTTGACTTAATAATTCCCGTACTTAAATTCCCCTATTAGGAGGTTGAACTGAATTTGGGTTTTACTTTACAGCGAGAGGGGGTTTTACTTTACTGCAGCTGTTCTCACCTGTGTCACTGCCCATGTGTACGTGGCGTAAATTTATCGCTTGGAATACTTTGTATTTATAGATTGATTTGTTCACCTCAGACACAACGGGGTTGTGGCGCAGTTGGCTGGCCCGTAGGTCTAATAGCTAAATGTGAGTAATCCTTAGGTTGAGAGTTCGAGCCTCTCTCATCCCAATCTTCCTAGCGATGACGAAATGCTCCAGCGACAACTTGGGTCGTCGTGCTCATCTGACCACCAGATGACTGGAGCGAACTTGAGCTGTTTTTTTTTTGTTTTCTTCTTTCCAATTTACATTTTTTTTTTCTACGAAGTAGGAGCATTATTGGTTCGTAATTTGGGCAACGTATCAAGGTTAATTCAATGTAAAAGTGCAAAACTCCATGTCTCCATGTGAAGCGTCGGATTCGGATTGAGGCGGGTGAGTGACCTCAGTCCACTTAAACCATTTTGCATAAACACCTCCGAACGACATGAGTTTTTCGTGAAAAACCCTCTGCTCCTCCCCAGTCGCTCTTCTCTGCAATGATTCCATTCAGCGATCCCCAAAAGCGACGCACGGGCTAGGGTTAGGCGCCACTATCTTCCCCAACCGGCCAATGTTGTCGCTGTCACCGCCCCCACCCCAGTGGACCAAGCCACTACCTCTCTCCATCTTGATGTGCGCGACGACGACGCCCTGAAGAGTGGCAGCTGTTGCTAAGCCCTTTAGCGCCGTCACAGAGCCTCCATCAGCACACATAAATTAAGACTTTCACAAATCCAGGGGAGCCAAGATGAATTGGATGGTGGCCTCGTTAGTGTCGTGGTGGTTGATGGGGTCAATGGCAAGGTAGGCAGAGGCGTTGGTGCCCAAACCCTAGGGTCGCGCGGTGGCGCCCCAACCCTAGGGTCCCCGATGCTAACTTTGCTCGGGGCGAGGGGGAGGAGAGGGTAGCCATGCGATTCACGATGACCGGATGACGATTTGGGGAGCAACGAGTGGAGAGGAGTGGCTGCTCTATTGTTTCAAGCGATTGGGAAGGAGAAGCAAGTGAGGGGGTGGAATCGGGGGCATCTTCACACAATTAGCTGGCCGTATTTGCCAAATGGTACAAGTGAGTCGGGGTTTCCTACCCGCCTTGAGCCGCTCGAGCTGGATCTGATGACCAAGATTACCTTTTACACATTAGCACCAAATCTCCCTTTTACACTGGATATGTCGCCCACAAATTGTGACACTAATATCTTGCCTTAAATCTTAATCACACTCTTTACTTACCAATGATGAGATGTACTGCTAACAATAGGACGACGTAGTATTGGATCTGATACACACGCTAGGGATACCCCTAGCATAGACTAGAACGACTAATAGCTGAAGTTCGCCATTGTTGACTCTTGCTGCAAATCTACTACACTTGGTTAATTAGTCAACTCAAAAGGCCCGATACCAAGAGCTGCAGCTCGTGCTTTATCAAGACGATGAAGAATGGACATAGGCTCAAGACAAGAAAACTTAAGGAATAAGTCTATTTTACAACTTTAAACTGTCATTTTTTTCTTCAAATTTTCAACCTCCAATTACGAAACCGAGTAATCATGAACCTTGAAGTGTCAAATCTGGATAAATGACCCTCTGCGCCTATTCCACCCCTGATGTGGATTCAACTAGTTGAGTAGTTTGATCCTAATGTTTTGGCTCGATCTTTCACGGTACAACAAATCGGTCCTATTGTAACATCCTAATTTTTGGAGCTTTAAAAAAATTCTTTAAATAGTTAGTAGGGAGAAAATTCACCATTTGGATTTATTTGCTTTAAGTGAAAAACTTAATATTGAACCTTGTGCATCAAAACAATTTAATACGATTAAAGTCAACATCAACAATGGTCCTAACTATTTTATTTGGATTCTATGTGCTTTGATATATTTTCTAGATTTTTCTAGAATTTTTCCAAGTTCATTTGCTATTTTCTAATTGCCATTTGGATTTTCTTTTATTTTATAAAATAGAAAACCTATTTAAATCTCAGTTAATCCCTTTGGGCCTAAACCCAACCCTATCCTATTTCAAATTCTGTCCTCTGGTCCGGGTCCTCACTTGTAGCCCCATCTCTCGCTAACAAGTGGGTCCCGCGTGTCAGCCTCTGTTCCTCTTTCCTTCGCGTGCTCAGCTCAGTTCGCCGCCGTTGGATTTTGTTTGAACGGTCATGATCAATTGGGCTGTTCGGACGGTCTGAACGTCACACTCGATGTGAGCCGCCCAATCAAGAATGGACGGTTAAGATCGAATGGGATGTTCGGGCGGTCCGAATGTCACACTTGATCTGGATCGTCCATTTCAAATCTGATGGTTAGAACGTGTGGTCCGAACGTTCCTTTCGTTCGCGTTCGCTTAGCCTCGCTGCCAGGTGGGCCCGTGTTCATTGTCGTCTCCGAGTCGGCTTCGTCCTCGCGAGTTCATCACCGCTGCTGCCATTGAAGGACCTCAAGCTCAATCCGACAATGTCGATTTCCAAGCTAAAACCTTCTAGATTTCTTTGCCAAACCTTATCTCTTGATATCCCATACCTGTATCTGGTTTCAATCGTGACCAAATCCCTTTCTATCCCCAGGATTTCCAAATTTGGTTTCGTGTTCTTCACGGACTCGATTTGGGGATTTCCTTTCTCGAGTCGCCGACCCCTATAAAAGGCATCCCCGGGATCGCAAGAACACCCGCACCAAGAACCCTAGCTCAATTTCACCCCGAGAGCTTTAGCGCCGCCGCAATTGGAGATTTAGGTTTCGGTCACCGAAACCCTAAAACTTCAATTCCACCGTCGTCAGTGACGCGCTGCCTCCATGGAGCACGCCGTCGTGTTCCTCATCGTCTAAGCTACCTCCAGAGCCCTTCCTCGTCGTCGGAGCATTGCCGGAGCTTTGATCCGACAAAACCCGAGGAGCTTCGCCGCTTCGAGCTCGCCGTCGGCCATCACCGTCGTCCTCTACCACCCGGAGTTGGCTCAGTAGGTTCGCAATAACCTGAGCTTCATCCTGGTGCCCCTCGCCGTCGGTGGATCGCCGCCGTTCACCGGTTGCCATTGGTTCCAGTGTGCCGCCACGTCACCGTCGAGCCACGTCATCGTCATCTCAGTGCCACCTCAGTCTCTATGCTTACGTGTTGCGTGCGTGGTGCCTTGTCAGCATGCACGCGTGGCAGCCTTGCTAGCCTCGCTCCAGATTGGTTCGGTGGACTTGGTCTTCCGTGAACCAAGTGGCTGACGTGTGGGCCCCACACACCAGTGATTTCTTTTTTATTTCTTTTTTGGTATTTTCAATTGGAAAATAATTCGGATTATTCTGAAACTAGGATTTATTTTAGATTTGAACTTCCAAAGCCCATATCTTTTGCATCCGAACTCCGTTTGATCCCATTCAAATTTCTAAATTCATCTAAATTCAAGATCTAGCTATCTGAGATTTTTATTTAATTTTTGGAGTTTGTTTTGCCTTTGTTATTTATTTGTTTTGTTTGTTTGCTTCGTTTGCGAGTAGACGTTGATACTTCGGGAAGATTTGAAGAAGAAGGAGTACCTCAAGATCAAGATCAGTATCTAGACCTATTTCAAGGCAAGTCATACCTTTGATCATATTGAATCCCAGTTTTCAAAGTTATATTGATTCAAATTATTGCATATACTTTAAGTATTTATTTAAATGCTTTTGGGTTTAGTTATTAATCCAATTTGTTATAACCACTTTGTCTAATTGTTATGTCTTAATCTTTTGTCACCCTAGATTGGTTTATTTAGTTGGTATTATTGTAGCACCAACGTGGGTTGGTTAGATACGATTGGTCTACTTAGCCATGCCACGAGTCATCATCTCATGTGAGTTGCAATTATAAACCTGACTAAGTGATTGTGGAACTATGTGATAAAACTGTGTGTACTATGTGCTATTACTCGTTGATGGCATCTGTTACACTTAACCAACAGGGTGGGAATGGATTTATATGGACTGTGTGCATAGGCCAATTATGGTGGATTTGTGTGCATGGGCTTAAAAATCTGTGTGCATAGGGATTTGTAGTAAATTGGAAGTCTTGCATTGGCCAATTAAGGACTTAACTTTATGCGCCATTGAACTGAGCCTTATTGTACGACCACATGCCTGGTATGGTACGGGCCTAACTTAGTAAGTTATGGAATGTTGACATTGCTACTCAAGTTGTAGGTTAGACTGTGTTGATTGGGTTGAGGTGTGCTACCAAGTAGTTACATTACGGGGCAGTTCGCCGTGTCCCTGTCCAACGGTGTGTGTCGTACCTTTCGCTGTGTATGGCTGGGTATGAAGGTTTGTAAGCACACTGGGAGTATCAATGCTTGAGATGAAGTTTCTGAAACGTTTTGTTATGACTAGTGCTTGTAGAGTGTTAAATCAATCTATTTGAATAGCCACGTCCGCTGTCATGGACATGCTTAGGGATTTCACACGAGGGGTAGATTTTCATAAATTGTTTGGGAAGGGAGCTATGTGATCTAAGTCATATGGCTATATGAATAACTTGTTTAGGCTATGTGTCTTTGTGAAATCAAACTGTTAAATTATTATTGTTATTTGTTTTACTTTATGCTTTCAATCTACTATTCGTATTCAAATCGCAAAAGTTGCATTTCTACAAAACAACCATAGAAGTCATTCCTTTGGAATAAGCCTATATCTATACATTGCATTCTGTGGTGTGACTTGCGAGTACGGTTGTGTACTCATACTTGCTAAATCAAATCAACAGAAGAGGAGGAGTCATCGCCCGCTTTCGAGGAGGAGTTTGTTGAAGGTTCTCGATCGTAGTGTCTTGATCCCAGTCGGTTGCCCTTGGTGAATTGATGAGATGCATCATCGTTTACGTGGTTGTTTTGCGAAATGTAAATGTCACGACACACGGACCCACTTGTCACGGAGATGCGCCTGACGTCTTAGACGCAAGGCCAATACACAGAGTTGGGCGGCCTAAAAGGGTTGGGTTTTGGCCCAAAGAGGATTTCCGAGATTTAAATAGGTTTTCTATTTTATAAAATACCAGAAAATCCAAATGGCAATTAGAAAATAGTAAATGAACTTGGAAAAATTCTAGAAAAATCTAGAAAACATATCCAAGCACATAGAATACAAATAAAATAGTTTTGACCATTGTTGAAGTTGACTTTAATCATATTAAATTGTTTTGATGTACAAGGTTCAATATTAAGCTTTTCAATTAAACTCAAATAAATCCAAATGGTGAATTTTCTCCTACTAACTATTAAAGGATTTTTAAAGCTTAGAAAATTAGGATGTTACAGCACGCCCTTGGTCTCCTGCAGGAAGACGTGGACGAAGACGGTCATGACGGTGATCTAGCCAGCGAAGAAGAGGAAGATGCCAAACTTGAAGGCGTAGAGCAGACACAGGAATGCATGCGCGATCATCAACAGCGCCGGAGCTGCCGTGAGACCCAGCGAGAGGCGCCACCCCCATGGCTTGATGTTCTGCGTACCGTAGTTGATCTTGTTCACCATGAAGATGCCAAGCGTCGTCGCAAGTTTGAAGACGGGGAGTGTCGAACCCCAAATTTGGAATTTGGAATCCACTGTGTTAAACTGTGCCATTCCCTGGATCAGTAGATAGCACACACAGATACATTCTTGGACCATTCCCATAACCATGTAAGCTCAAAATAGACCTACAGTCAGGTCCATAGTTACGGCCATTCTTGGTCATAAAAGCAAATCTGGGGAGGTCTCGAAGAGGTCCTGAAGGTCCTAGAGAAGTCCTGGGGAGGTCCTGGAGTTGTCCCGAGGAGATCCTGGGGAGGTCCTGAAGAAGTCCTGAAGGTCCTAGAGAAGTCCTAGAGAGGTCCTGGAGTTGTCCCGAGGAGATCTTGGGGAGGTCTTGAAGAGGTCCTGAGGAGGTTGAGGGAGGTCCTAGAGGGAGGTCCTGAGGAGGTTGAGGGAGGTCCTGAGGAAGTCCTGTAGTGGTCTCGTGGGGATCTTGGAGTGGTCATGAAGAGGTCGAGGGAGGTCTTGAGGAGGTCCTGAAGGGAGGTCCTGAGGAGGTCCAGGAAGAAGGTCCTGAGGATGTCCTGGAGGGAGGTCCCGAGGAGGTCCTGGAGAGATTCCAAGGAGGTCCTGAGGAGGTCCTGGAGAGGTTCCGAGGAGGTCCTGAGGAGTGGTCCTAGAGAGGTTCCGAGGAGGTCTTGGGGAGTGGTCCTGGAGAGGATCCGAGGAGGTCCTAAGCAGTGGTCCTGGAGAGGTTCGAGGAGGTCCTAGGGAGTGGTCCTGGAGAGATTCCGAGGAGGTCCTAGAGAGGTTCCGAGGAGGTCCTAGGGAGTGGTCCTGGAGAGGTTCCGAGGTGGTCCTGAGGAGTGGACCTAGAGAGGTTCTGAGGAGGTCCTGAGGAGTGGTCCTGGAGATCACACCCAGTCGTAGGTGGTATGACTACACTCAATGTAGATTGTGTTCGGGGTGAATAGTGCTCGTAGGGACAGTGCTCGTATGAACAATTGAGCAATACAAGCCTGCAACATAAGACATATATTTATACATATCAGGCCGTGTGGCCAATTGTTTTACAAAAGAGCCACGAAACAGAAATATTACAAAAGTCAGAGTACAGAAACGAAGATAAGTGTGAAAGTAAAACAAGTTGTATTGGATCTATTCACTCTACCCACAGGCAAGCGACTGGGGGTCCCGGCCTAAGCTTCATCATCATCACTATCTTCTGGTTCAGCCTCCGAGTGGTAGTGGTAGTAGTAGGGGTCTTGATCGCATGGGTCTGAAAGATTATATTGGACGAGCCAGAGTATACAACCGTACTTTCATGAGCCAACACACAATCTTGATCAATAGATCAGAGGGCTAGTCAAGGGAAGTTTTAGAGTTCTTTTATTTGCACAAAGCCAAGTTTGAACTAGATAACTAGATAAGTCTGTATTCATAAATGAATTTTCATTTGTAAAGTACTAGTGGAGGTCCCACTTCCTATACCATTGAGTGGCTCCATCCACCTAATGCTTGGGCTATCCCGTATTTACCACTAGTCCCCAATCAGGCTTTCTCTAATCCCTGGGGTCCCACCCCATCCTTCCTTTTCATCACAAATGGTTTTGTAAAAATGAAAGCTATATCGAGCAAGTTCTCAGCACCGCTCTTGACCATGAGCATGACTATCTAGATAGTTTTCTTACTCTGCAGAGTTCGCACACTTTACTCACAAGAGGTAATCGTCTTAATATATACTCATGTTTTCTTAGACATGTGAATCAAGGGGAGATTACCATAAGGCCTTTACAATGCTCAACCTCGACGCACTCCATCTGCTACACTAAGGTTTCCAACGCTCGGAGCCACGCTCCTAGGAGGCCCCCTCTTGTGCCGTGCGGTTCCCGTGGCTTCGTTCTCCCTCGAATATCCACCTGCATTCCACCCAACGGCGGAGCCACGCCGAGGCGAGCAAATTAGTTGGCTAGGTCGTACCCATTATAGACTTGTGGTTGTACTGTTTTTGCATGAGAGGTCATTCCAAGATTCGGTCCTTAATTGACTTGGGTGGCACATCCACATACCAACATTCTCTTGTGCCCCCGGCACCAGCCACTCTTTTCGGCCACCTAAGTTGAAAACAGTTTTTAGGTTTTCTTTGTTTTGAAAATATCCTTTAGTCCAACATACCAGCTAGGCTCCTAACCTCGACCGCCCCAAATCACTTTCAAAAGGTTTTTAATGATTGTGGTCGGGCAATTTAAATGCCCGCATGACATTGTATCTAAGCAAGGCTAAGCATGACACTTAGATGCAGACTTATTAACTAGTATGTTAACCATTAATTCTAGGGTGACAAGGATAATATCCAAATTCAAGGTTTGAAAGTTTATACACAATTATTATTAAGGCATTAACTATGAGCTAGACCAATATAGTTGGATAAAACATAGCAGTGCAATTTCATAATTTAAAACAACATAATTTGCAAAAGGTAGGTGCAATATGATCAAAGTGTTGACTCGCCTTGGTCGAGGTTTTGCTGATCTTGTCCTGGGTCAACCGGAGGATCTTCGGTCACTTCGGCTTCTATATACGCAAGAATAACCAAAAGTCAAATAAACCCTGAGAAACTAAATTTGAAATCAACAATCAAATGAACTCTAGTAAGTCCATATCTGGCGACAATTTGGAGAGTCTCACACCAAGGGTCTTAGACTAGGTTGGCCGAAGGTATAGATGAGTATAATCAAAACACAGTGGTCGAGCTGTGTGCTCAAAGCACCGTGGTCGAACCACAGTGGTCGAACGAGTGATCGAAACTCAGGGGTTGAACTGAGTGGTCGAAACACATTGGTCGAACTGTGTGGTCGAATCACAGTGGTCGAATGAGTGATCAAAACTTAGTGGTTGGACTAAGTGGTCGAAACACAGTGGTCGAACTGTGTGGTTGTGGAGGTGCTGTGACCAGGGGCGGAGGAGGTTTCGGTCGTGCGTAGTCGAAGGAGTTTCGACTACGTGGTCGTAGAAGGCTTTAACTGTGCGTAGTCGAATGAGAGAAGTCTTTGACTACACAACAGTAGTTGAAAGAAGCAAATTTCAACCGCTTTAATGCGATCGAACGAGCCAGTGAAAGAGCCAGATAAAGAACCAGAGAAACATTAGAGAAAGAACATGGTAGATCGAACAAAGAGGAGCATCTGAGCCACTAGGAACATACCCCATTGAGTGGGAAACGAGCTAGCCGAGCTGGCCGACGACGGTGGACATGACAATGAGAAGAACTCCGCCACTGATGAGTGTCTTGAGGAAGGAGAGTAGTCTTCAATCTTCAGGGTAGCTCCATGGAAGCAAGTAGATGGTCCTTAAGAGATGTCTTGAAGTATTCTAGTCGGAGGGGAGGAAGTACGAGGCCAATGGCGATCCCTATGGGCATCGACGGCAAAGGCGGTGATGTGACGGCGCTCAACTGAAGGGAGCGCTTGAGCCTGACTGGAGCTCGAGTTCACTTAGGGAAGGAAGAAAGTGAGGCTAGCACTAGAATGGCGAATAAATATAACAAGGGCTTGGAGCAACTATGTATAGGCACTTTGGTACAGCCCGACAAGGAGGAGTGGTTGGTGCTGTTGACAGAGTGGGCAGCATAGTGCAGCTGAGTGACGGTTGGAGCGACGGCTATTAACGACCGAATGATAGAATTTTATACTTGCTAAAATTCTGAGCTTAGCTTGAAGGGATTCTCACACGATGACAGATAAGAATATGACATCTGTTAGATAATTCTAATTGGACTTGTGCTAGCAAAAGAGAAAGTTCACTCGAACAACTCTCCAAAAATGCGATCGAGAAGAACAACACTAGCTATCACATAAAAAGTTTTAAAAATCCCATATTTTTGTATTTATGGATTTTTGGGCTGTTACAAGGAGGGACCGGAGGGGAGCTTGGGGGAGGTGTGGCTGGGATGCGGTAAAACTGACGAGAAGCACGGGGGAGGCGGCGCCGATTCAACCAGCACCTGTGCTGTGCTCAATTCAATGATTGAATCTGAAGGATGCTGGTTCAGAATTTTGGGATGAAGAGGAAAAGATGAGGGGGCAAAACAGGTAGTTCACAAGGGAATTGATGAAAAATAATAGAAAAGAAAAGAAAATAGGAGAAAAGGAGTGATAATGGCATATTTCAAAGTATAAAGAAACTAAAGTGGCAAATTTCAAATTTTAGAAAACTGGATAGCATATCTCGAAGTGCAACTTTCTGAGTGGCATATATCCAAATTTGCCTTCTTTTTCCTCCATTCTCTTCTTTCTCCAACTCAATCGCTCACATGCTCGAGGTCCAGGCGCCAGCCGACCGCCGAGGGAGGCAGCGTGGGCATGTGGGGCCGGCGAGGAAAGCAATCGTTGCAAAACAGCATGACGTAGCGCAAGGGTTAGATGGCAGCAGTTGCAATTGCGCTTTCGGAGGGAGATACGAAGTGCGATGCGGTGTTGGCACCGCCGGCTCACACGAATGGCCTGGACAAAAACGCACACAAACAGAAGACTAGAACACACTCACGCGAGAACACAGGAGACACAAATTTTTTTGTGTTGTCCAACTTCTCAGCATTTTCTAGTGTTTTCTCTCCTTTTATTTTGATCAAGGGACACTATAAACGTACAAACAATAAAACAACTACTAATGCTTTCCGTTACATGCAGCCACTAACTACACCACTAACTCCATGACTCAGTCCACTAACTATCTAACTCCCCATGCATGCACCAACATACGTACATACCCAACACAAATAACATGAGTCAAGATTAGTTCCAACATTTTCCCCCTAATCTTGACTCGTCGATACTTCGATGCGTTCAACCGCACCGCCTTGCCACACGCAGCAGCCTCCTTTTGCCACACACAGTGGCATTTTGCCACACATAGTGGCATCCTCTTGCGCGAAACACGCGCTATTGACGATCTTCAACACTTATCTTCAAGAAGTTCCGCCTTCCCACTCGGCACGGGTTAGCAACACAAACTCCCTTTATGTGTTTTCGAGCCCATGCAGCCGCTTCTCTACCACGTGGTGCACTCTTTGAGGGACAATACAGTTGCCCTCGCCACGCGATCACTCTTGAGGGACAATACATTCGCTCTCGCCATTAGCGACCATGACCATGGGCACCACCGCAGCCCATGCACCTAGCAGTTCTTCTCCTGGAGACACAGATGGACAGTACATTCACCCATCTTGTCTTGCCGGTTGACGACGACGTTCCTTAGTAGCAGTATTTAGGGAACATGCCGCCACCACTCTTCACTGCTATCTCTTTGCCGCCACAACTTCGTCGCTGGTGGTACAACTCACCAGGTGACTCCGTCATGCGATTTTTTCTTACGACAACAGCATCCATGCCATCGCTGTTTGTCGGCCTCATGCCAACTTGTTTCCTAGCAGCTTCACACCGCCTCACCTTGCCACCACCGGCCTCTACCTCCGGTGGAGATTGCCGTCGTTGGCCTACTCCACGGCGATCACGTCGCCACCACCGGTACGCACGTCATGTGCGATTTTGGCACACCACGCTGGCCTTACTATGGCAGTGCGGACCTTCGCCGATGTGCTCCTGAGAGCATGGTGCTACAGCCGGCTCGTCGACGGTACCCATGCACCTTCATCCAAACGCTCCGGCTCTCCTCACTGCGGAGCCGCATGCTCCACGCTATACATCGGTCGCGCCGTCACCTCGTGTGCGGCACCCTTTGCGTGGAGTCAGACGCTACCGCCGGTAGCCCCACGCACGCACACACCCGTGTACGCCCGCGTGCTTGTGTCACTATGCGCCTCAACCGCATGCCCGTGCCCTATGCACGATTGGGTTGCCACCACCGCAAGACGCCAACGCTTCAGCACACCGCGCTGCGGCCGCCTATCTTGGCGCCGCTTCGACGCACCGCTCTCGACCGTGGCGCTGCGTCGCCCTTGCGCCATCGCTGCGGCGACGCGCGCCGCGCACCTCCGCGACTTTGCGTCGCGCCCCACGCCTTGCGCGCGTCTCCGCCGCGACTTGTCGAAAGCACCGCCGCACCCAGAGCCAAGCCGCCGCCGCACCGCTTCGGGGGGCATGCGTCGCGACCATGCCGTGCCTGAAGTCGTCACCTCCAGGCAGCGCCGGCACGTCCGTCACGAGCACCTTGGACAGCCACTCCACGTTGCGCTCTAGTTGCTCCTGCTGGTCCTCGAACAGGTTCTGCGCCATCGCCAGGCTCGCCTGCTCCGTCGGGTATCATGTCATGCCGCTGTCGGCGCGTCGTGCCCTACTGCCGGCGCCACCGGGTGGGCACTCTCCTCACATTGAACCTCGCTCTGATACCAATTGTTGGCACCGCCGGCTCACACGAATGGCTTGGACAAAAACGCACACAAACAGAAGCTGGAACACACTCACGCGAGAACACAGGAGACACAAAAAATTTTGTGCTGTCCAACTTCTCAGCATTTTCTAGTGTTTTCTCTCCTTTTATTTTGATCAAGGGACACTATAAATGTACAAACAATAAAACTGTTACTAATGCTTTCTGTTACATGCAGCAACTAACTACACCACTAACTCCATGACTCAGCCCACTAACTATCTAACTCCCCGTGCATGCACCAACATACGTACATACCCAACACAAATAACATGAGTCAAGATTAGTTCCAACATGCGGGTGGGAAGCGGGCATGAGTGGACAAGCCATGGCTAACGCCGGATCATTCTCTTGCGGTGCCTTTGACTCGCGCCATTATTGGACCGCTAGTGCCGAGCAAGGGGTTGACGTTCTACGGATGCTTGGGTCCTAACTTCTTCCCCAAATCTGTTGCATCTGGGCCTTGCTTCTTATCCAAATATGGCACCATCATCACATCCAGGCCTTGCTTCTTCCAAAATCCGACACCACCTCCTGCTGATCTAGCTCGGTGGTGACATATTTGGGTGATGTCCATGGTGGTAGTAACTTTGGCTCAACCATGTGCTCGAGTCCTGCTGCCATGGGCACACTTCGGAGGCTGGAGCGTGCTCACACTGTTGTAAGCTCAAGCTCTATTAAATTGGTTTTGGTGGTTAATGATAAATCTAAACGTGAGACTAACTCGTTTGTTGAGTATGATATTGTTTAGTCTTATTTGGATGAAAAAGGTGAAAATCATGGAGATATGTGCTCGACATCATATTCTTATATCTTGTTTCATTCATTGGATCCAAAATATAAGTTGAACTCCGCTAAAAGTTTAACTTGAATATGTGCATATGTTTTTATTACACATTCGTGTATGCGCACATTTAAAGGGAGTTCACTCTATATTTTGAGGTTTCGTTAGTATTGATCCTTGTTTTTTATCCACTTATATTGGGGATCTCTATTTTGAAACATATCTTTTGAGTATATAAAACTTGTGTAGTTCATGTATACTCATATTCCTTTATATTCAATTATTTGTAATTTTGGTGTTTGTCATCAATTACCAAAAAGGGAAAAATTGAAGAATCTAGACCCACCATTATGAGTTAATGGTATATTTTTATAATTAATGACAACCACATTGTGGGACTAGCATTTTCCATGAGTTGGGTAAATAGGTTATGCTCCATGATGATGGAGACTTTGGATGGCATCATGAGTTGATTGTCATCAAGTCAAGGTTCAAGAAAATGATGCATCGTGTGTTGATACATATCAAGATCTCGAAGAAGAGATGACCATGAGTTGATCATCAAGTCAAAAGAAGACCCATCATGTGTTGATGGAGGGCACGTAAAGGATACATCATGGGTTGATACATGTCAAGACAATGACCCGGACTTGAAGTGAAGATATGCGTCATCAAGCTTCAAGAGGATGCTCAAGGCAAAGGTATAACTAGTTAGGCCTAAGGATGTGTTCCTAATCTTTTACCGATCTTGGTGTTTGGTTGGAAGACCGAATTACTAGTATATGATTGTCGTACTATAAAGAGGGGTCTTATCTAGTAGCTTGAGTCTCATCATGTGTTGATAGCTCAATCCCGCTTGCTTTGGCTCTTCTAGGCATGATGCTATTATTTGCGAATGTGTTTTGCAAATAGTTGAAACTCGTGTATTAACTCTTTGTAGCATGAGACTATATTTTACAAATATGTTTTGTAATTGGTCGAAGTCTATTCACCTTCTCCTTGTGGTATGATACTAAAGTTTGCAAATGTGTTTTACAAATAGTTGATGCTTATGCATAATTTTTGTAGTATGTGACTATAATTTGCAAATGGTTGAAGTCCATGCATGTACTCCTTGTGGCATGATAGTAAAGTTTGCAAATTGTTGAAGTTCATGTATCTTGTACTACTTCTGAAAATCAATTATCAGTAAAAATGGTATGACCACAAGTATAACTGCGGTACTACCATCTTGCGATAGTACCTCATCTGAAGTGTTGTACTACCTCAGTGCGGTAGTACCGATTTTTAGTTGGCGGTACATTTTTTTCCAGAGAGCACGTTTTTGAGAGTTTGTCTCCCCTAGAAATCGGTAGCGCCAGTTGAGCCAAGCGGTACTACCGCCGTGCGGTAGTACCGCACCACACTATAACGGCTAGTTCAGAAATATTTAATGCACCCCATATGACCGTTGAACAGTAGTTGCGGTAGTACTGGCCGATCCATGGCGGTAGTATCGCACCTGCTGATTTTTTCAAGGAATCTCCTCCAACGGCTAGTTTTGGTATGTGGGCTATAAATACCCACCTTGGCTGGTTGGGAGGCAACTCTTGGCATCCCATGTTGGTTCAAGTTGTGAACCGGTCCAATTCGTTTGGGCTTACCTCAACATGGATTAGGGGAGACTAGTACGTCTCCGAACACCACTGTAAAACATCCTTGTATCATTGTGGTTTCCTCTCTTATGATTTACTTTGTGTAATTTATATTCCTAGAATTAAATTGATTGCATGTCAAACTCGAATTGCAAACCTTGTCTTAGACTTAGGGTGTTGGTGTACTTAAGGGAAACTAGAATATTTATGTTTTAATTGTGCAAAACCTAATTGACTTTCGTTTCTGCATTAGAAATCGGTTTTAGCCTTAGAGTGTTTTAGAAAAGACTATTCACCCCCTCACCTCCTCGATCTTACAGCCGTGCCATCGTGCGAGAGAGGGGGAGCGGAGGGAGAGACAGACTAAGAGAAAGAACTGACGTGCGGTCTAGTTTGTAAGGTTCAGGGGCACCAACCATCTTTTATTAAATAAATTATCTCTTGAACTCATCCAAAAATGATATTTTAATGGGTCCGGTGTCCTACGACAAAGAACCACAAAAGTTCAGTTTGCCAGGGCAAAGACAAAAAAAATGGTGTCATGAAGCAAATATCATAGAAGTTCAGTGTCCTATAACCAATTTTGCCTTTAAAAAAATATGTTATCTTTCCATGCGAAAAATAAGAGAACCAGAGAAGTACGCAAGAATTGAGACTTTTGATTCGAATCGGTTTTGGCCTGACAGAGTTGCACAATCTTACGCTCTATCAGATTTATGGATTACATATGCATCGATGATGCATATAAGCTATAATGTTGTGCATGAAAAATATATTTTTATTTGCAGAAAATAAAAGCTAGCTTAAATAGGAGTGCAAGGAGCGGGTATGGACAGTTTTTTTTCTTTTTCTCGTAATCGAAATCAGACACAGATAATATCCATTTCTACCTTGCTTCAAAAGTCTTTGATCGGTCCGTTGGCCGGACGAAAATCGTCTATTCTGTTTGCACCCCAAAGGTGATCATTTGTTAATTATTCATACAAATAATAACAAACTTTTCTTTTTTTTTCGTAGGCTCATAGCACAAGCCGAGGTTAGTTTGTGATGGCGTAGGGGTTACTACTTACCTCTACAAATTAATTTTTATGAGATTGTTCGAGCCCGTTTCATGTAGACTTAATAATTCCTCTACTTAGGAGTACTTTACTGCAGCTGTTCTCACCTGCGGCATTGCCCATGTGCGCGTGGCGTAAATTTATCGCTGGGAATACATTGTATTTATAGGTTAATTTGTTCACCTCTGACACAACGGGGTTGTGGCGCAGTTGGCTGGCGCGTAGGCCTAATAGCTAAACGTGATCTAATCCTTCGGTCAAGAGTTCGAGCCTCCCTCACCCCAATTTTCCCAGCGATGACGAAATGCTCCAGCGACAACTTGGGTCGTCGTGCTCATCTGACCATCAGATGACTGGAGCGAACTTGAGCTGAGTTTTGTTTTTTTGTTTTCTTTTTCCAATTTACATTTTTTTTCAACGAAGTAGGAGCATTATTGGTTCATAAGTTGGGCAACGTATCGAGGTTAATTCAATGTAAAAGTGCAAAATTCCATGTGAAGCGTGGGATTCAGATTGAGGCGGGTGAGAGGTCTCAGTCCACTTAGACCATTTTGCATAAACACCACTCGGTAGCTAGAAACTGAAACCCTAGACCTTCCACCCGTGAACACCCAACACACGAACAGAGAATAAGATCAACAACGATCAGCAAACAAGAACTAGCACCACAACTAGCTCGAACACACCTAAATGAATCTTGGATGGAAAATTCACAAGGACACATACTCATACCCGAGGTGGATGCCATAACTTGGCGTTTTCTGTCTTCTCATAAACTCAATTATCAAAATTCCGGTTTACATGGCCCTAGAGCCTTGGCTTTTATAGCCTTAACCCCCTCCACGCATTCCTTGGCCAAAAGGCCAAAATTAACATGTATTCGGCTTTGGATCTGAATCCCATGACTACTCCTACTCCAAATCAACTGTGAATCGAACGCCTATTACTACCTTGTCGGGACCCAAAATTACAATTCTGGACCCTCTGTGTTTCATGCACTAGTCCAGGATCACACTAGTGCACACAGTATCAACAAAGATCAGTATCGATCCACACAAGCGAATAATAACATAAACGAATAGTTTGATTAATAAATAATGGTTTGACCTTATGGTCGAGTTTACAATTATTAAGCCACGCAGGGCTGGCAGAGAAATAAAGTAGCGGAAACAAAATCGGCAGCGGTGTCCCATCGATTCACCACAGGCAACCGACTGGGATCAAGACCTCACAATCAGGCACCTTCGATAAAGTCCTCCTCGAATGCTGGTGAAGACTCCTTCTCTTCTGCTTGATTTAGTTTAAAGCAAGCATGAGTACACCGTACTATAAGTCACACCACGTCTGCACTATACAATGTAGGCTTATTACAAGGGGATGGCATTTTGTGGTTCTTTTGCAGAAATACAACATTTGTAGTTGAATACAAATAATAGATTGAAAGCGAGTAAAACAAATAGACAATAATAATTTAACAATTTGATTTCACAAAGACACACACTGACCTAAGCAGTTATTCACATAGCCATATGATGAAGATCACACACTCCTTCCCACACGGTTTTAAATATCTACCTCGTGTGAAATCCCGAGCATTGTCCATGACCGCGGACGTGGCTATTCGAATAGATTGTTTACACTCTGCAGAGTCTGTACACTTTACCCACAAGATACAACCAGTGTTGCAAGCACTAATCGTAACAAAGCATTTCAGACACTTCATCTTAACATAGATGCTCCCGATGTGCTTACGTCGTACCAAACCATACACGGTGTATGGTACAACACACACCGATTAGACGAGGAAGCGACGAACCGTCGCGATGCGACTACATGGTAGCACACACCTCCATCCTATTCACATAGCCTAACCTACCACCTGAGCAACCAATGCCAAGAATTCGTATCTTACTATGCTAGGCTCGTCCCATAACGGGCATGTGGTAAATGCAGAGGGCTCGGTTCAATGGCGCACGAAGTTCGGTCCTTAAATGGCCGAGGCAAGACTTCCATTGTTCTAACTAAGGCACACAGATTAATTTGACACACAGATTCATATTCTCATATCATATAGCCACCATGTCACACAGTTTCTTCCACTTGCCTCAGTCTAAACCTTTTTCCCACCGAGTTGATTTAAGTGCAACACATGCCACAAAGACACATAGTGCACACAGATTATTACAAAGTTACATAGTCACTTAGTCAAGTTAATAATTGCACTTTACATGCATAAGTGATTCGTGGCGTGGCTAAGCAATCTAATCGCACTAACCAACCCACGTTGGTTCTATAATAATACCAACTAAATATCCACTAGGGTGACAAAGGACCAAGGCATAACAAATTACACAAGGAAGGCATAACAGATTGGATTTAATAGCTAATCCCAAAAGCATTTAAATAATTACTTGAATTAAAATGCAATACTTTGAATTAAAATAACATTTAGAAAACTGGGATTCAATCATGATCAAAGCATAACTTGCCTTGGAACAGGTCTAGGAATTGATCTTGGTCTTGATGTGTTCCTTCTTCTTCAAATCTTCCCGAAGCGTCGAAGTCTACTTTCATGACGAAGCAAACAAACAAAATAAATAAATAACAGAAGCAAATAACTCCAATAAAATAAATAAAAATCTCCAATAGACAGATCTTGATTTTAGACGAATTTAGAAATTTGAATGGACTGATTTGGAGTTAGGATGCAAAAGTTATGAGGTTTGGAAGTTTGAATCTAAAGAAAACCCTAAAATCAGAATTATATGAATTTCCCGAATTATTTCTCAGCGAGAAAAATCGGAATATTATGCAAGCATGACATCGACATGACGTCAGCCAGGAATTTCGAAAAAGATAAATAAAAAAAAATCGGCGTGTGGGACCCACACGTCATGACATAACTCACGGTGGACCAAGTCCACCGAGCCTCTAGATCTGGATCGAAGTGGCGTGGCGCGCACAAGCGCGGCGCCGACGCTGCGCCAGCGTGGGCGACACGCGCGCACGGAGGCTAGAGCGATGAGGTGGGCGCCGTGGGCGGTGGCGGGGCAGCGGCGCTTCGGATCCCAGCAAGACGGCGAACAGCGGCGTCTCAGCTGGCGGCGGGTGGTACAGGAGGTAGAGGTGCGGCGAGGTCTGCGAGGTGCTCACGGGTGCTTGAGACAAGCTGTGGCGGCCGAAGCGGCGAGGTTGGAAGCGGCGGAGAGGCTTGGCTCGGCAGCGGCAGTGCTAAGCGGTGCTCGGTGAAACGAAGGTGATCGGGAGAAGCCCTCGCTCTTCGCGATCTGGGAGGTGTAGGTGTCGAGCTCGGCGGTTACGGTTGTGGCGGAATCGCTCGCGGAGTTCTTGGCGAGATTGGATCTCCGAGCTCTAGTGGCGGCTAGGGTTGGCCTTGACGAGGCGGTTAGGGTTGGGGTGAGGCGTCGGTGGCCTCCCTTAAATATGGCGGC
The DNA here is from genome assembly GCA_036346405.1 of Phyllostachys edulis. NCBI lineage: Eukaryota > Viridiplantae > Streptophyta > Magnoliopsida > Poales > Poaceae > Phyllostachys > Phyllostachys edulis. Next base: position 18,092,215 of record CM070567.1, read on the forward strand.
TCGGGAGAGTCGGTATGAACACCAAAAACGGCAGCCATGGCAGAATGCACTCCTCGGCGGAATCGAGACGAAGAACGATGTGAGGTGGGGCCGCTTGTCGTGGTGGGACTCGGGCGGCTGCGTGACCAACAGCGCGGGTGAGGTGACCAGGTGGGGCCAAACCGAAGAGAGAGAGAACGGCAGACTCGCCCTGTGGAAGTTGGGCCGGGAATGGGCCTCGCGCGCGGAAAAAGGATGATGGGCCGAAGAGATTCAGCCCGAACACTATTGGGAGATTTAAATAGCTTTTTCTTTTTAAGAAATTACCAGAAATTCCAAATGGCAATAGAAATTAGCAAATGAACTTGGAAAAATTCTAGAAAAATCTAGAAAATATATCCAAGCACATAGAATCCAAATAAAATAGTTTTGACTATTGTTCATGTTGACTTTAGTCATATTAAATTGTTTTGTTACTCAAAGTCCAATATTAAGCTTTTGAATTAAATTCAAATAAATCCAAATGGTGAATTTTCTCCCTACCAACTATTCAAATGGTTTTTAAAAGCTCTGAAAATTGGGATGTTACAAACCTCAATTTGGATTCGTACTCCTATCCTACCTTATTTCGATTTCTAAAATAGGAAATAAAGAATAACTAAATTACTCTATCCTATTACAAGCAATTTCTGAATTAATCTCAACATTAAAGAATGATTCGAATTGGAATTGGGCCAATTCGAATCCAATTCGGTTGTTGAGTTGGAGTTGGCTTGCTATTCGGATTTGGACTTGTGGTCGGCTTGCAATTCGGATTTGTAAGAGTAGGCTTGTTGGATTTCGAACAGAGGTGGCCAACTCTACTTGGGCTCCTTCCCTCCTTGGCTGAAACCCACTTGAGTCGATTTGGGCCCCATTCGGTCTCCAAGTCTTGGTCCATGTGCCCAAGCCGATCCTCCCATGTTGCCCACGTGTCCATCTATTTCTCTCCTCGACTTGGTCTATCTCCTAGACCTCCCACTTGGCTTTAGCTTGGTGCCATCTTCTTTCCCCTTGGCTAGGTTGACCACTGCCCCAAATAAAGCTTCTTCTTTGCCAATGCCTTCCTTCAGCCACATGACAGCTCTCCCCTTGCCTAGGGTTTGTCTTGGCCGATTGCATCATTTCTTTCTTTTTCCGTTAACCAACACTAGACTACTTGACAACTCAACTGGAGAACTCAACACAGAAGCACAAGCCAAAGTTTTAGGTGTGATTGGCACCATATCATCCTCTCGTTCTTCAGGAAAAGACGTCCTCATCTTTTGGGTAATCTCAGGAATCTTCTTCGGTATATCATGGACTTGAACACATTTAGGCTTCTCCAGTGTCACCACTTCCACCTTGATTGCATTGTCGACCATTCGCTTCAGCGCATGTTTCTTGCCACCATGAACAAATGAATAGGTGTTGGATTTGCCATCATGGGTAGTATTATGATCATATTGCCACGACCATCCCAATAGCAAGTGACATGCATCCATTGGTACAACATCACAATACACCTTATCAATGTAGCTCCCAATAGCAAATGAAACACACCTTATGTGCAATTTTTAGCCTTCCGGAGTAGTATAACCACTCCACGTAGTGTGGTTCCGGATGCCTCCATGTAGACAACCCTAAAGCACACACCAAATCCTTGCTAATAACATTGGTGTAACTCCCACCATCGATGATCAGCTTGTATGCTTCCTCCTTGATCGTGCACTCCGTTTGGAACACACTCCACCGTTGTCCCTTAGCTTTAGTTACTTCACTTTGCACCTTCTGGGCCAAAAGATTTACACCACCCAAAGAAGGTTCACAAATAATAGGACTGTCATCCTGGTGCTCTTTGTCGGATTTCTCACTTTCAGATTCACTATTTGTAGAACTTGCCGTAGCGTACCCATCATGAGTAAGGAGCACTTTTCGCTAATTTAGACAATCCTTCATCATATGCCCTCTTCCCTTGCACTTTAAGCATTCAATATCCCTAGTACGAGCAGTAGAGAACGTACTAGAATTAACTTTAGGTGTTTTTTTTTACCTCCATTGCTTATAGCTTTTGATGCCTCCTTAGAAACAACCCCGTTTGACTGATGTGTTGTCGCCACTTTAGAATTAGTGCCAACATCATCTCCTTGCTGTTGTGGACGTCTCCACATGTTGTTTTAGGTAGTGCGGTTTCCACAAGATTAGCGTTGTAAGATATGTTGTTCAGAACACACCGCATGATGCACCAGGTCTTGTAGGTTGTATTCCGATGATTCCGTTTTCTCTTGCACATCATCATTCCAACCCTCAAAGAAACGAGCCATGGTAGCCTCCTCAGATTCATTCACACCCGTACAAATAATGAGAATCTCCATCTGTTTGTAGTATTCATCTACGGACAAAGAACCTTGACGAAGCCGCTACAACTTTGTGTGCAAATTTCTAGTGTAGTGCATTGGCAAGAACCGTCTCCTCATGAGGTTCTTCATGTGTCCCCGTGTGTTGGGTTGTCCTCTGGCACAACAAAATTGGCTACGCCAAACAAGAGCATAGTCGGTGAACTCAATTGATGCACCACACACCCTCTCCTTAGTGTAGTTGTGGCTATTAAAAATTTGATCCACGTGCATCTCTCACTTCAAGAACACCTCCGGATCAGTACGTCCATTGAATGTCAGAATGGTAATTTTGATCCTCCCAATATCGTTGTCATCGCAGTTGTGTCCAGCAGCTCCTCGGTTGCGCCCAAAAAAAATGGTGGATATGCAGCATCTCCACAACGAGGATTGAGGACCTGTAGCTGACCAAAAGCACCATGCAACCATATGTCTAGATCTTAATCGTATTCTTCTTCAACACTACGTGCTCACTGTTCGGGTGGTGGTTGATGTAGAACCCAAGCAGTAGCACCATCCACCGGTAGACGTCACACAAGAAGTCGTATTTCTTGTGTTAGGTGTTGTATCTCCTTCTTAAGCCGACCCTCGCTGGCCTCAATCTTTGTAGTCACTATAGCTGCCACTTTGTCGATGCGGTCATCCAGGGCGTCCTGTGTTTGATTGATACGGTTCATAAAGAAGTCACGTGTCGCCTCGAGGTGAAAGTAGATTTTAGCAAAAACTTGAGAACCATGAGTAATAGTTTCCCCCTCGTGACCAGCACCACTACGATCACTGATTTGCACACTTCATTTTGACATTACCATCTTGCACGCCCAAAGATTAGCCGTACAAAAAGTTGTAAAAATTCACTACGTACTATGACAAACAGAAGCTTTGATACCACCACCTAATGTGGATCCAACTAGTTGAGTAGTTCGATCCTAATGTTTGGGCCCAATCTTTCATGGTACAACAAATTGGTCCTATGTAGTTCAATCCTTCAAGCAAGCCAAGTACTTCTTCTCCTTAGCCGAAGTAAACCACTAGCCTCTTAGCTTCTCCCTTTAGCCAAACAAGCAACCAACGTCGAAGTAATCACAAACTAGTAAGCTTCTTTCCTCCTTGATTTTCAGCCAAAGCAAGGAACAAATAAAATAGACTAGGTGGCAAGGAACCGAAACCCTAGATCTTCCACCCATGAGCACCCAACACACAAATGGAGAATAACATCAACAATGATCAGCAAGCAAGAACTGGCACCACAACTAGCTCCAACATGCCTAGATGAATCTTGGATGGAAAATTCACAAGAACACACTCATACCCAAGGTGGTCGCCATAACTTGGAGTTTTCTGTTTTCTCATAAACTCAGTTACCAAAATTCTGGTTTACATGGCCCTAGAGCCTTGGCTTTTATAGCCTTAACCCCTCTCCACGCATACCATGGCCAAAAGGCCGAAATTAACATATATTCGGCTTTGAATCTGAATCCCATGACTACTCCTACTCCAAGTCTATTTTGAATCTGCATCCATGGCCTATTACTACCTCAATTTGGATTCCTACTCTTATCCTACCTTATTTGGATTTCTAAAATAGGTTATAAAGACTAACTAAATTACTCTATCATATTACAAGCAATTTCTGAATAATTTAAACATTAAAGAATGATTTGAATTGGAATTGAGACAATCTGAATCCAATTCGGTTGTTGAGTTGGAGTTGGCTTGCAATTCATATTTGGACTTGTAGTTGGATTGCAATTCGAATTTGTACTTGTAGTTGGCTTGCAATTCGGATTTGTAAGAGTAGGCTAGTTGGATTTCAAACAAAGGTGGCCAACTCCACTTGGGCTCCTTCACTCCTCAGCTGAAACCCACTTGACTTGATTTGGGCCCCATTCGGTCTCCAAGTCTTTGTCCATGCGCTCAAGCCGATCCTCCTATGTGGCCCACATGTCCACTTGTTTCTCTCCTTGACTTGGTCTACCCCCCAAACCTCCCACTTGGCCTTAGCTTGGTGCCATCTTCTTTCCCCTTGGCTAGGTTGACCATTGGCTGAAATAAAGCTTCTTCTTTACCAATGTCTTCCTTCGGCCACATGATGGCTCTCCCGTTGCCTAGGGTTTGTCTTGGCTGATTGCATCATTTCTAGTTTTCCTTTAGCCAACACAACACTACTTGACAACTCAACTAGAGAATTCAATACAGAAGCACAAGTCGAAGTTGTAGGCATGATTGGCACCATATCAGCCCCAATTTTGCGCCATGCTAGATGCCATGTCGACACGAGGTGACTTTGACTAGGAGTTGCATTCTCGAATTTGGTAACATTTTTTATTTCATTATCAAGAATTTGCCAGAAGTTGCATTCTCGGATTTTTATCAAGAATTTTTATGATGGAAATTGCATAAAATTTATTTTGGATTAGTGTTCTAGATCCAGATATTTTCATGATCATGTTCACGATAATCATGATAGCAAAAAATTTCCAGGAAAAAATTTGTTGGAGAACATGTTGATGTTCATGAGCTTGTTCGGTAAAGAAAAAATCGGGATAAATTGCAAGGAAAAATATTGCATTTTCGGTTCACGTTTTTCCATAAGGAAGAATTACATGAAAAAATTAAAAAATTTGAAGAACGTGGAGCCGTAGTCGGTGTCGTGGATCCGGGGAGCCATTTTTCGGTGATGTGGAGCCGGGTAGCCATAGCCCGGGGTGGAGCGGGGTTGAGGACGACCATGACCATGCCAGAGGCAGGGAAGAGAGTGCAGAGTAAGTGCTGGAGGGGGCGACCCCAACCAAACCTAGTGCTAGTGGCGGAGAAGGTCTTCAGATCCAGCCATAGTAGGGAGGAAGAAGATGGGTTTGACCGCGCTGACCCAGATCTTGCCGCGGTGTCCTCTCCCTCCCTGGCCTATAGCTAGACGCTCGCTCACCATCCGCTGCCCTGGTACCACCGAATCCGAGCTCGCCGACAGCGTAGGAAACACCCAAATTTGGTCGCCTACTCGCTTGCTGAGCCAACGCCATCGGATCCGCACCTCCTCTGTAATATCCCATTTAATTATTGAGCAACTAAGAGAGTTAAGGAAAAAGAAATTGGGATTTAGGATAAATAAATTCAGAATTTTAGAGAGGGATTAGAAATTAGGTCTTTCGGCCCGTGTTTCTGTGGCCCAAGTGGGGAAAGCCGACCATTTAGCCAAAGGCCCATTAGTGGGCTGGCTTGAAGAGGGTAGGGAGAGGGGGTGCAACCCTAGTCGCCAGCCCCTAGCCCCCTACGCCACCCCTCCCAGCCACCTCTCTCCCCCTTGCATCTCCACCCCCAAGCTTCCCTCCCCTGCGCCATCTCCTCCCTCCCTACAGCATCTCCTCACTATCGCCCAAGGAAGGAGAGGACTAGAAGGGGGCCAACCAACAAGAAGAAAGGGAAGGAAGGAGGAAAAAGAAGAAGGAAAGAAGGGGAGAAGAGGAGAAGAGGAGGTTTCACGGGGAATTTGTGATCTTCAAGGATAACGATCTGAAACCCTTTAGATTACCCTAGTTTAGTCGCTATTCAAGTTGTAGGTTGTTTGGACAATGGGAAGGGTAGATGTTGTTCTACCCTAGTTTGTCGAGTTGTGATGCAGATCCTTGAGGGGGTGATTAGGGATATCTATGCTCAGATTCAGAGGTCTATCCAATTAAACAAAATTTAGATAATCTTGTTAGCTTTTTAGGAAGATCTGGATCATTAGAATCGAAGTAGTGAGTGAAAAGTTACGGCATTGGAAAGTCATTGTCCAGAATTTGGACGCAACTGGCAGACTTGGGAAGATGGGCTAGTTTCTTATAGTAAATGGCAGAATTAAAATTGGGTGATAACTTTAATAAGTTAGGAAATTTTGTGTAGTTTCCAAAACTGGTATCGTTCATACTTTTTCAAGTTTTAGAATTAAAGATACGAAATTGTGAAACGGACTGTCCTAACAGATTCTGGGACGGTCTTCAGAAAAGAAAATAGGGAAGAAAATAGTAGAATCAGATGTTCGTCATAACTAGAAAGTTGTAGGTTTTTCATGAGGATTCCATAAAGTCTTAGTTTGCTGGATTTGGGGTTCATATGTGAAAGTTAGAGTATTTTTAGTACCAAGACGGCGGGTATATCGATTAGTAGAATCAAGTTTTTGGATCGTTTTTGCGTAATCATGCTAGGGCGAATTATGTGATTTTCTGGTATTGTGGTTGACATGTTTTGAATGTATGTCAATTCATTGTTCAGGGAGTGTTGCCTCAAGCGTCGTACCGCCTTTGCATCATCTGGCTCCTAGAAGCTAAAGAGGCAAGTGCTTGGTATAATGGTGAACAACGGGTGGTTGCTATTGTCATGTTGGTTATTTGTCATGAGATTATTTATATTGTGTTAAGTTAAATATTTGCCATGGTAATATTGATGGAAAGAGTTATATTGTGATATTGGTGCAATTGTGATATTGATGTAACTACCATGGGGATGACATGGTGAGGATGGTAATATTTAATGAATTGTTGCATCATTCACTTGCATAAGGGCTAGGGCGGTGAGTACTGCCATGTTTATGGCTAATATGTCGTGTCATATGTTAAAACCCTATAGAGGTAGGGACCCCACCCTCAAGAAGGTGGGGGAGAAAAGTGTGTCACCGATGGGTGAACACTTCGCTATACCGGTATCAGTTGAAAGAGGTGCATCATAGCATTTGCATAAATGCGAATTATATTGTTGAGAATGAGAATGATGAGATTTATGATAATGCATCGATTGTTAATGAGCTTGTGTTTTTACCATTGTATCTAGTGCTTGCTGAGTCGTAGACTTACCCTTATTTATTTTATTGCTTTAGGTGGTCGTTGATGGCCTCTCGCATGGGGATGGCTAGCACACATGGACAATCACACTACCTACACGGAAATGATTTAATTGGCCATGTCAATATTTACTTTGGTGTGATGAATAATTCTTTCTAGGACTTGAAAATTATTAATTAGGTCTAGGTGTTGGTTATAACTTGATTATTCATTCGTTGACTTGTTTATTCTCCATTTGGTTCCTTATTCAGTATCACTATCTATTGTGTTGATCATTAAGCAGTTCGAATGTCTTTATTATTTCGTATTATGTCCTGTGGACAGGATTTTATTTGTTCTGCGCTTGCTAGAATTTAAGGTAATAAGTGGTTTAAATTAGTAGTTGAGGTAATTTGGTGGCATTGCGGACTCAGTGTTGGGTCGAGGTGTTACATCCTCGCTCGCCACCGGATTCGCACCTCTGGATTTGGGTGAAGAGAGGAGTGGAGAGGGGGATTTGGGGGAGGAGACTAATAGAGGAAGAAAGAGAATGGAGTACCCGTCGTTTTATTTTAGGTGTTGACGAGGTAGTCAAAGCCAGCTCACGTCGACGTGGCATCCAGCATGGTACAAAATCGGGGTGAACTGGGCACGAGGGGGGTTATTTATCCGGATTTGACACTTCAGGATTGATGGTTACCTGGTTTCGTAGTTGGAGGTTAGAAATTAAACAAATATGATAGTTTAAGGTTATAAAATATATTTATTCCAAAACTTAAAGGCCATCGATAATCAATTGGCCAAGTCGCCTAGGTCAATTCTGGCGCTCAACGTTGGACTGCACACTTTGACGATTTAACCTAAATCCCTAAGAGCATGTACAATGGGCTTATGTCAGTCGTCTATAACCATTGTCACGTAGGATTTTTGCTGACGTAGATAAAAGAGAATGAAGAGAGAAAGATCTTTGTCTACAATCGCATGATGATTATAGCACAAAAGAAAGAAAAGCATTAAAAGATTGTGTGTTCTATAAAGATAACTAAAAAGATAGCAGCCGTCTATACCATTATATGAACTGTCTTTAGTGTGTTGTCTACAAATAACATGGATAGTTGTTATAGACAGCAGCTGTCTATAAATGCAAACAGATCACATAACCTTACGGATTGGTTTCTATGTCCTAGCGAGCACGCTCAACGCGGTTTACCATGGTTCTCGTGGTGAGGGTCCCATCGTTAAAGGTTTGTTTGGAACGCAGTAATTTCGTGAGAATTCTACATGAGAGAGTATAAATCCTGCAGGAATCCTGTCAAATTTCCCCTATTACGAAATGAAGTCTATAAAAATCGAACCGCTCTTTACTGTACCCCCGCGGGCCACTCCCTGCCAGGCCTACCTTAAATCCTCACATATACGTGGAGTGCCGGTTAGTCTGCGCGTGGGCCCAGAAAAAGCAGTCAAATGGCGCGAACCCACCCACCGAACCCCTTTGATCTCCCCGTCGTCTTCAATCAAATCCATCCCCTTCTCCCGCCGTATTTGACCGTCAAGTCTGAACGAATCTTGCTAGACCAGTCGAACGATAAATCAACAGGAATCCGTAGCAGCTAGGGAATATTAGCTAGCTAGCTAACAGAGAGTCCTTGCTCTGGTTTCTTGGCAGAATTCAGCTTTGCTTTGCTCTGCTCTGACCGGGATGGTGCGCGACTGAGTGAAGCGGCGCAGCAGCGGGGCGGTGAGTTCTTTGCAGTTCCTCTGCTCCGCTGCTTGATTTCTTTCTGGGTTCTTTCGGTGTCACAGCCCGGTTCTTAATTCGGTGAGACTACGGTTGGTTACTTGGTAGATCGATGGTGTGAGCTTCAGAGATGGACTTGTTTGGTCCTAAACTCCTAGTCAAGCACATGTACTCGTTTTCCTGTGAGATGAAGGGATGATCGCTATCAGGACTTAATTTCTCAATCTTTTGGGTTTAATTAATCTTTTTTTGTTTGGTGATTTCTTGCTGTGCAGAGGCAGGGGATGCGCTTTGAGGAAGATGTCCTTTTTTTTTCAATTATGCCATGCAGAATGGTAGCTTGCCTACCAACTAGTACAGTGTTTCAAGTCCTACAGAATCAGAGTTCGGTTCCGTTCTCTAAAACCTCAACTCATTTCTTTTCTCGCAGATTGATCATCTCCTGCAGTTGCACACACTCTTCGGCCCGAGTGAGTCGAGAACTTGACGATTAATTTTCTCCGATGGAGGCCGTGACTGGGAAAAGCACCAAATCGACCGGGAGCAACACGCCGCCTCTTCGTACCAGCGACGGGAAGGCCGTGCCCAACTACCTCAGACCATCAGCCGGCTCTTGCCACCACGTCTGCAAGTATGGCGGGAAGCACACGTTTGAAGACAGAGAAGCACACAAGGCACGGCCAAAACCCAGGAAGCAGCCACAGCCAGCGGTTTCAGATAATCAGGAGAGGACGCTCATCAGAGCGCGGGTGGTGTCCCGGAGGCGTGTCGGAGATTTCAGCAAACCTGAGACGGTCAACAAGGCCGTCGTTGATAAGGAGAAGGAAGTCGAGACTGTGGAGTGGAAGGACATTGTGGCTTATGATACAGTTCAAGCTTATGGATCATCTCCACAGCCTGAAAAAGTCTTTGCCGAAGTCGCAAATTCAGGCGACGATAAGAAGAAGGATGTGATGAAGGGAAAGAGATCACATGACAAGGGCAAGACCACTGAACAAGAGATTGGTGTCAGGAAGCAAAATGAATCACTGAACAAGAAGCTGGTCAAGTCCGTCAGATCGAAGCTGACCCGGAAAGCTTCGACAGAACCTCAAGCCGCGAACAAAGCGGCTTCACCTTCTCTCAAGAACACAAACATGATCACGGGAAGAAAGAGCGTAAAACCTCCGAAAGCGAAGAAAGCCGCAACACTGTCTGTCGAAAAGAAGGCTGTGGACCAAGATATGGTTCAAGAAGGTGCAGGCAGTGATGACAAAGAAGGTAAACCACTTTACCCTCTTGACCAAGAAGAGTATACTGCTGCTGAATCAAGTAGGCCTATTCCAGTGCACCGAAGGGTGAAGAGCATGAGCATCAGCAGCCGATCGGTGCGCTTTCCATTCGTCCGACAAGCGAGCAATAATTCAGCTACCTTCAAGCTGCGCTCCAAGAGCAGCAAAGCACCGATTCTGCCATCTGTAGAAGAGAAGCCAACACGGGTCAGGTTCAGAAAGGGGAGAGTAGCAGGTGAGTCCAGCAGTGGCATTCAGCTCAGGATCAGGAGCCTTCGGAGGCGGGGTGTCGGCGTTTCCGGTGGCTCAAACACCGGTTTCGTCGTACCAAAGGTGACGTTGAAGCATCAGAAGACGCTGGAGAAGAAGAGGAGCCAGAGGCTGTACAACAACCAGATCGAGGAGACGGCGAGCAAGCTCGCGAAGACCAGGAAGAGCAGGGTGAAGGCCTTGGTTGGGGCTTTTGAAACCCTCATCTCCAAGATTGGAAAGTAGGATTCAGTTGGCACCAATGGCGTAGCCGGGATAAATACCCTGTAGGGTCAATGCCTTTAACATCTTAGGAATTTTATAGACTTATATGAAATTACCAATAGAAATAGGGCTATATTGCAAAAACCTGTGAGGTCAGTTGACCCCATAGCTAACACCTACATCCGCCACTGGTTGGCACAAGTAGTACTTTACAGAGTTTGCCACGCAATTTTTGTTGTTCTGGGATGAGCGCTTGCTTGGTAGTTGGTATATACGTATCGATAGTTTAGTATCGATCTTACGAATAAATGCTGGTGATTCTCCTTGAGTTAAACCACACAGAAAAAGATACTAGGATTTTATATAGGTTCGGGCCTTCTCCTGAGAGAATAATAACACTACTCATGTATTGTTGTACTGTCTATGCTTTCCAACATGGAAGAAATCACTAGAAATTAGGGCTTAATGACTTCTGTCTGCTGATCTTGTCTTGTGTTCGTTGTCGTTGTTTCTGTCCTCTGACCACCGGTTTTACTCCTTATATAGCGTGTGAAGGGGTGACAGATGTCCCATATCAAGAGGTGTCTCACCGTTTGATGAAATACAAACGTTCAGTGACGGTTATTATCAGAGACTAATCCTCTCACGCCGCCTTATAGTTATATCAGAGACAGAGGCTTAATGCGTGCAATTATCCCGAAAAATAACAACACATATTAACTACTGTGTGTATTAAATACAGTGCATAAGTATCCCTAGTCGATTGGGCCCACATGTCTGTAGGATTTGTTGACCACATGGTGGCCGTAGTAAAGCTTACGACCATGAAGTGACCGTAGTAAGGCTTACGATCATCAAGTGATCGTAGAAAATCTTACGACTACTAGGTAGTCGTAGAAGTACTTACGACCATATAGGGTGGTCGTAAAATGGTTTACGATCACTCAACTAAGCTTCTCTCTTATTAATGATAAGAGATATCCTTATGAATAGCATGAAGATATTGCTATCTACAATAACAATTACAGATAAATAATTTAATTAATTGAGGATTATTGGATCCTCATCATCTAGCCCTCTAACTTCAAATGAAAGTAACTTACTTGGAAAAGAGGTCGTAAAATAGTGGTCGAAAGCAAAGTCTTTTCGACTGATATTTTATTTGACTAGAAATTGACTTGGTTAAGACGGTAATTTTACTTGAGTTAAAAAGACAGAACTGTTTTCCCCAAATGGATAGATTAAAGAATAGCAATCGGCTCTCACATATCTGTCCTTTAGGAGCGGTTCCTGAAGGGATGGTAACTGTTGAGTTCCCACGATCTTTAACTCATACCCGTGGTTATAAATATATACCAAGGGTATGACTTAGGATTTTTATTTTCCCCATTTACTTCAACTGCTCTCGAACTCTCGTTCTCTCCACCATCAACCAAGTCTACAATCCTTCTCCAAATTCTTCCAAATCCAAATCAAACTCACTTAGAAGAAATGGTCGGGACCGTTTCCAAGTGGGAGAAATCTAAGATGGATGTGGAGAAGCTGATTGCTCTGGTCGTAGGAGAGAAGATTCTGAGGTGCACTTTGGTGAAGTGGACCAACGCTAAGGGTCAGTATTGGCCCTCGAGTTAGAAGGACATCATTCCAGTATTCTAGGCGTACTGAGAATGCGGTTTTCGACTGCATGCTCACCCTTTTCTAATGGTTGAACTCTAGCATTTTTGGTGGAATTGGTGAACTTGGTTCCCAATTCCATTACAATGCTGAGTGTATTTCTTTATCTGCGCAAAGCCTATTTAGGAATTCTTTCAGATTTGGATCTATTCCTGTACTACTATGGGATGGACAAGCACAGCGGAATCACATGCAGCTGTGGACTGAAGCTCCACGACGGGCAGTCGAGGGAGTATATTCAGATGTTCACCCGGTCATTATGGCCAAGTAGAAGAAGAGGTGGTTCTATTGGATCTTGTCCAAGGACGATGGCCTTTTTCTTCACGAGGAAGCCCGTAGAGAAGAGTTCATCTTGGGACTCGGCTCCAAACGACCTCGACCAGATCACCCCCTACATCCAAACCATCAAGGATTTGAGAGAAGCGGGGCTGACCGGATGACACGTGGTGAGAGACTTCATCACGCACTATATGTCCCCTAAAGGATCGAGTACACCCCATGTGGAAGTACTCGGAGACTACTGACCCAACCAGGGATTATGAGGAAGGTAAAGTAATAATCAACTTAGCTCATTTTGTTAATTTTGAGCATGATTGTTGATTATATCTTCGTAATCATAGATCTTTCATAAAAAGAAATTGACGCTCGAGTCAACTTCATTTGTGAGAAGGCTCCTACGACCACGGTAGGAGCTTCTCAAATCCTGGCGATCGTAACTGAGGAAGAAAGGAAAGAACGCCTAAAGGTAATCAAAATTTAATTTTGTCTTTAGTGTTCAGTAGTCATAAAATTCGACCATTTGACAATATTTATTTTCTGACTTTTGTAGAAAGTAAGCATGGTAGACCATCAAGACGACCAAGAGGTCGAATTAAAGGCTGTCGAAGATGAGTCAGAGGAAGACAGAATTCCCCTGACCAAAAGTTGTCACCTTGTGAAGGCCGCCGAGAAGAAGAAAAAGGGTGGAAGTTCGAGTTCCACCCTTCTTTTGACCACCCCCATCAAACAGTTCTTTGCAGACGTGATCGCTGCAAAGAAGAGGGGTGTGGTCGAAGAACTTAAGCATAAAGACCACAAGACCAAGGTACCCTTCTACTACGACAACAAAATATTTTAAGTTACTGCTTCTCATGGCTTTATCAAGCAAAATGGAAAGGAGCACCAGAAAAGTTTTATATTTTTTGTGAAGGCTACCTCTGCAACAGCAGAGCCTGTGGTCATGGCGAACACTGTCCCTCAGGTGGTCGAAGCTAGTTCTGACCATCAAGAGGGGCAGGTAGCTCAGGGAGCTCTAGCTCTTGTTTAAGACCTATGACCAAACATGGTTGTAGAGGTCCCAACTCTTCCTCAAGACATTCGACTAGACGTTGTCGTAGAGGTCCTAACTCTTCCTCAAGACATTCGACCAGACGTGGTCGAGGAGGTCCTAGCCTCTCAAGCTCATGACACTAGAAGCCTTCCAGAGGTTGAAGGTGTTACAAAAATTGGGGCGACCGAAGAAGAGAAGAAGAGAAGAAAAAGAATAAGTCTTCCTTGGGAAATATTTCTTTTGGATTCAAGATCGTACCAAGAAAGCTAAGGTATATAAAATTAAAAGTTTAAAATTGTATTTACCTTTTAATTCTACAGTTTGACACGTCTTTCCCTTTTCTCTTGTTTTAGTCCTGCTTCTCCAGCCTTAGGGAATGCTTCTGTTGAGAGACCCTGTCGGACCCCCGGGCGTGGAATACCCGAAGACCCTATGTGTATTATGTGCTAGTCCTTGGATCAGTAGCTAGCACACACATTCACAACATTTGGTATTCACAACCATACATACACATGCTAGAGTAAGTAAAAAGAGGGTTACTCTACTCAAGCTAATACAAGTTTATTTCAATCACGGCCGACCGGCCAAATAAAAGCAGTCAGAAGAGTAAACAAAATAAATAGCAGCGGAAGACATAGTAATAGTAGCAAAAGTCCAGCGGCGTGCCCATCTGATTACGCAGCCAACCAACAAGGAACAAGGCCTAGGTAGACCCGTCACCAAACCCTCCGGTGCCGGGAGCAAAGAACGTGTTGTCAGGCGTCGGCTCATCTGCAAACTCTAAACCAACAACAATAGCAAGATTGAGTACTTATGTACTCAGCAAGAATTGTAGTGTATCGCAAAAGTTATATTAGATGCAAGGCTATAAAAATGAAGGGCTCTACCCTACAAGTTCTTTTGCTCAAAGCCAGATTTATTTGCAATATTCATAAGTAGTAATTTGCAACCGCATTTGAAAGAGCATTTAAATAGATAACGGGACAGTAAGTAAGTATTTGAATGAATCAGCAATAATAATAACTACAACACACAACCCTCCTTGGCTGCGAGCAAAATTTCATGTTCAGCCATAACTCGGTAGTTAACTCAAACAAATCATAAACCATTTCCCAAGTTTTCCCGATAACACAGTTTTTGTGAAAATCAACACTAAACCCATACCGTCCGCACTAATAATGCTGATGACCGCGAGCACGGCTATTATAATAGATTTACACTCTGCAGAGTTTGTAAAACTTTACCGACATAACATGAAGTCCCTAGTTTGTTTAGCACCCGTCGGTGCTACCGCTCACTTCCTTAGGTAAGTAGTCTAGAGTACGAGTCGAAGCCTTTACATCATCTAGCCCTATCCTTGCACTAGCCCAGTTAATGGATCGTATCCTTCACTTTCCCGAATTGCTCCCATTGAGTGAGGATCCTTCACTTACCCGGATTTGCTCCCATTGAGTGAGGCATTCGCAGTTGTGTCGGCAAACTTTGTTCCCAACACCTCAGTGAGGGAGTCCCTTCGGACATGCCGGTCCCTTGGCCCTGTCCGCACTCTTCGGCTTACCTACGTGCAAGGCTAGTTTTTTGATGACTTAATTAGCTAAGGCCACCCTCATAATAGCATATGTGGTTGTACGTAAGTCTTAGATCTGGATTTGCTGGCGTCCGGTCCATAACTGACCCGGGCGAGAATCTCCCCCTATCTACTAGTGAGACTCCTTTCCCACTTTTTCATAATATAATATAACTCGCCCGCGTCCAAAACTAGGTTTTGCATTTTATTTTTATTCAAAATAACAGAGGCACACCCCTCTGGAAATTTTCATAAATCTCCCAAATCCACATTTATCATAGCTCACACTCAAAATTCCCAAATGATATTATATATTGTCTAACCCATATCCTAATGTTAACAAAGTAGGGATATCAACATGTCAAATAAGTTCATGCAACAAATAGGACTTACAGCTACCAACATCCCAAACATAGCAATTTAATATTGAACATACGCGCATGCAATAATAGATTTGCAAAACAAAGTACAATAAGTAAAATACTGGGATCAATATGATCAAAGGGTTGCTTGCACGTAGGCTGGAACATAAGATGACGCAGCAGTCGAGGGAAGAGGATCATTGGTTCACCGGCGGTGTCACGACGGCGCTTCGGCCAAAAAATGTCTTGAGCTTCTCTCGCGGTTTTGTCTTGATTGAGAAGAGGAGAAGAGGGAAAATGGCCAAAGGATGGAAATGGAGAGGACGCAGGGGCTTGGTGGCTACTTATAGGGGATGAGGTGGAGTGATCGCGAGGAGGGGGCTCACGCATACATAGCGACGCTCTCGAGGGTATGGGACGCACGACATGAGCATTTATGGTGGAGCGACGGGGAGAAGACAGGATGGGGCAGGGTATGGGTTGTGCACGGCCGATGCGAGCGAGGAGGAGCAAAACCAGGGGCGCGCAAAACCGGCGAAGCTCTGGGTGGTGCTCTGGTGTGGTGAGCCAGAGCGGCGTGGCATGGGCGTGCACTGGCGCAGCCCTCTGCGTCGCGTGGAAGAACGCTGACCAGTGGGCTCGGTTGGTCAGCGAGAGGAAAAAGGTTGGCGCCGAACTGGTCCGGTGGCAACGTTGTGCGGCCGAAGGAAACTAGTACATGGGAAGCTGGCTCAGCCCATGGAACAACAACCTGATGGGTTGGGTCCACCCGCCAGTGGGGGAAGGAGTAATGATTTTTGGTTTTTTTATTTTTATTTAACTAGAAAAGGATGAGGCTTTAGGAATTAATATGACATAGTAAACTAACTCGAAAAATTCTAAAAATTTCAGGGGAGTCTTAGGTTACAGTGTAGAACCTTGTATAAATTTTTTAGGATTTTTCAAGTAATATATTTTTCTTTAAAATTCTTTGAAGTTTATTTTACTTGTATTTTCATAAAATGATGTTTTAGGTTTTACAATCAACAAAACCCTGATTTGAAATCCAAATAAATTGAATGACCAAGAGATGCAGCAAAAGTTTTAGAAAGACCACACTTTTATACATTTAAAATACAAACCCTAAATTTGGGATGTTACAGACCCACCGTTGTTTAGTCTACAGCCATGGGAGTATTAGTTTCTCCTACGGTCGTAGAGACAACAACGGAGGTGGTCAAAGATGCGACCACTATCCCTAATGTGGCGATGGAGGAGGTTACTGCTGCTGAGCCAACCACGACCACTGATGTGGTCGTAGAGGAGGAGGCTACTACCGCCGAACCAACCACTACCACTGAGGTGGTCACAGAGGAGGAGATGAAGACAGCGGAAGAGCAGGACACTCGGGCGATCGAGTCGATTGTTCTCAATAATCAGACATGGGACTTGGTTCTATGATCACTAGGAGCAACTGATCAAGTAGGAGCAGGGGGCTCTGACCGCCATGCCGGGAAGGAGGTCATGGAGGATGTTCCTCTAGGTCCTCAAGGTGGAGTCGCGTCTTCTATCAACAACGAAGAAGAAGATGTTGAAGACTCTTTCGACCTCTTCCCCGATTTCTTTGGACCATCAACTGTCGGGTCCTCTTCATTTAGGTCTCGTGATTGAGTTCCACACCCTAAGGATATTCCCAATAGGGGACATATCTTTGACGACGAGCGTCTTCAAAGAATATGGTGGGACAAAGTCGGCGGGTTCTGTAAACTGGAGGATTCCGAGATGGTGTATGCCCATTTTGCTCGGTCAACTATTGATGTAAGTACTCGATACCAAATATTTATATATTTGGGTTTTTCTTTTCCTCACTGTGTATTTCTTTGTTGAGAGAGCTCTCGAACAAGTTGCTACTATTAGTGAATACCACAGGCAACTGATGTTGCTGAGAAAGCAGAAGGCTGAACTCTGTGAATAAGCAGTGAGATGGTAAGTTGCTGTTATGAGTAGTCTTTTTTCTTTCAACCACTCATTCAGTACTCATGTCTACTTTAACCTTTGTAGGTTTAAAAGTGACGAAAGAACCTTGGCCGATGCACCCAACTATGTAAAAGCCGAGGTGCAAAGGCTAAAGGATGAAAAAGAAGGCCTACTAAAGAACCTTCAGGAGGCAAATTCTGTAGCTTGCGAGCTGCAAAATAAAATAAACAGTAAGTATTTCACTTAAGATTGTTCATTTCGAGAACTTTCTTTTCCTTCTCCGACTCTTTTCTTTTTTTAGAAAAAGAGGTCGATATGGGTCAGTTTCGTATTGAGGTCGATTCAAAGATCTTGGTGATCAACGAGCTTACTCGTATCTCCAAAGAGAAATATAAAAACATAAAAGAATGGGAAGAGCAGTGCGCAAGGGATGCTGCCTCCCATGATGATAAAATCAAGAAGCTTGACTCTCGTTTAGTAGGTAAGAATTCTTTATCTACGACTAGTTTTATTTACCAGTCTTTAAGAAGTGTTTTTCTAACTAGTCGTGCTCTATTTTCAGAGCAACCAGTTGAAATAAAATTATTTCAGGAAACTTCGACTCGTAGTTAGGAGTAAATGAATGCTACGAAGATCAACTTTCAAGACAATATTTCTCTCCTTAACAATATGCTCGGTGGACTCGGTGCTAAGGAGGTCACTCCTCTTGAAGACACCGTGGTCGGACATGCGAGCATGATTAGATAGCAAGTCAGAACTCTCCAGGAGTTGATAATAACTCTGTTGGACTGAAACGACGACTAGAGGGGGGTGAATAGGAGCACAACCTATTTTTCACCTTGATTAGATTCAACAAGATTTTCTCTCCAATAGCTATGAAAGCTATGAAGATCAATAAACAAGCACAGTGGATGTCTTGTATTGAATTCAATCAAAATCCCAAAGCACACAACCAAAAACGAACAAAAACGCGACGGTGAACAACAACTGTGAACAGTAATTGTGAACAATGCTAGAAATCGATACTACTGGATGAACAGTGTCGATACTACCGAAAATCGGAACTACCGGATGAATAGTGCCGGTATTACCTCATGAGCAGTAAAATCAGGCGATCAATAGGAAAATCAGCCTGAAAATGAAATAAAAAATTGGCACAACTTTTGATCTACAACTCTAAACTTCATGAAACTTGAAACATACCCTCTCTAGGATATCAGAAACCTATTCCAACTAAGGATCGTGAAGATCATTGCCAAAGTTTTAACATTTTTCCATTTCAGTGAAGGTTGCTTTAAAACTAAGCCAAAATCAAACTTTAATCTAAAAGCTTGCTCGTGGGTAAAGGATGATCAAGATGATCTTAGATGTATTCTCACATATCACAACAAGCAAGATCACCACAAGAAACAAAAGCAAAACCAAGGAATCATCAAAAACCCAAAATCACCAAAAGAGAGAGAGCAAGAACAAAGAGAGAGTTATCTTGAAGAACTTTGCTTTGATTGATTGGAGATTGAAGTTGGTTAACAGCCACTCTATCATAGAGGACAAAGACTCAACACATGAGCACACAATCAAACCAACACTCTAGAACCCTAACCTCTCCACTTTTCTCTCCTAACCCTAAAACACAAAACTAAGGTTTTAGATATGAGGGTTGGGGGTGCACAACCAGCACCCTCCCCTATTTATAGCGGAGGCTAGCTTCTAGAAGAATATTTCTAATGGGCACCCGTTAAGCCCACACACAAATGGGTTTCACTTACGCACGTATTTCAAAGCATCGACTTTATCTTCTCTTGACCTAAACCACTTATCCTTGCTCCGTCTTGCACCATGGTTTAGCCAAAAGCCACCAAGGCGGTATTTAGGTGAAGTTACCAAAATACCTCTTCTCGATCCTTTTCCGAAGACCGAGTCCAAACTTCATGAAGTAATCCCATGCTTCGCCACGTGTAGGTTGATCAACGGCTCTCTTCATGTTGGCAAGTCTCTCCCATTCGGCTCCCACCGAAACCACCATGGCACTTGCACCGACCCCCGCGCCGCTTGATGCAACCCGTCGCACCGAACTTTCTGTTCGGTCATCCTTGTCCATTTTGCGCTATGCTTGAGTCCATTGACCTCACCCGGTATCCTCGATCGTTCTTAACCTCAGCTCTCCAAGCCTAGTCCCGATCATCCTCGCCGTTGACTGTCGTTGACCTCCAAGCAACCTGCACAACAATAGACCAAGAAATCGTTTCTGGAAACAAGTTCTTCGCAACTTGACCCACGTTAGTCAAAACATGCATCATGCAACACATATGCACTGAAACCCATGAACTTGACCTAACGAAAAACCATTTCACCAAGTCGGCCGACATTCAAAACGCAATCGGTACTACCGCACTGTGGTAGTACCGCTCCAATAACTATGGTCATACCGATTCTCACAGAAGACCAAAAATCCAAGAAAACACGTTCTCTGGAAAATTCATACCGCCATCAATCGGTGTTACCACACTACGGTACTACCACTCTACCATTGTGGTCATACCGCGTTGTGGTCGTACCGCACCTTACTTGCTAGTACTATCGATAATACTGACTTTGCTGAAAACAATAGTTTCGACAAACCCGAAAACAAATGTTTCGACAAATCTTAAGAGCCATTGCCAATTTTATCATCATACTAAGATCGTGAGCATATCCCCACGATATCCACAAACTCTGAAGACCAACCAAGCTGACTCGATAAGACAGGTGGTCAAAAGTGCAGTAGTTTTGATCTGGCAAAACTTAAGGCTTATGACCGTAGTCTTAGTCTTCAACCAGTCGAAGCTGACCTCGAATGCCCTGAAGCGAAGGTAGCACAACTGATTGAAGAGGTGCAGCCAGTCGGCAAGAAGGTCGCAGAGGAGATGCAGATTGGATCTCCTCCATCAAAGTAATTTGTAATAGGGTCTGTAATTGTAAAAACAATTTCTTGCTTATGAATATAAATCTTCATTTTCCTGCAAATTGTCTCTTCGAGTGGTCAGTAGCTCATAAGACAAAAATAGAAATGAGAATTGAATTTTAAGACTATGAATTGAAGTCATATTTATAACTTTATCCTTGCCCCTGACTATTTACTTAGTTTAATTAGATAAACTAAGTAAATAGTGGAAAAAGAGTGCACTTAAAAATTCGTTCGACCTTTCTTATTGAACTCGATTTTCTTGTACTGGTAACAAGAGTTAGAAACAACTCGATGCTACAAAATTCCTTCTAGTGGGTAAGATCACGTGCAGAGAGGAAAGTTTTTGACTAGGTGGTATTACTTCCTCCAACCAGGTTAATCAAATCGAGCGTATTAAGAGTAGTCGAACAAACTATGAAAGCTTGACTCACATAGAAAATTCTTCATAAAATAAAGAAGTAAACTAAGTTAATGATTAAAAAGAGCTTGCTTAGAATTATTTCGACCATATTTTTTTGAACCTAGTTTCTTTGTGTTGGCGTACCAAAGTTAAAACAGATCGGCCTTTCTGACTAGCTAGCGATGTGCGTAATTGCCCATATCTTGAGGGTAATTCTTTTACCTAAGCCCCCGAGCGCTTTATAAGCTGGTCGAAAACTCAAGTTTTAATTCTCTGCATAATTTGGCCATTTGCCCTTTTGACTGCCCCATTGCTTTGTAGATGGGCGAGAGAGGCATAACATAGCTTGGCACCCAATTCTTCGCAAAATCCTTGGAATTTTGCACTAAAATATTGTATACCATTATCTGTAATAATTCGACTTGGAACACCGAATCGAGTGATCACATTTTTCATCATAAATTTCTTGGCTGCTTCCGTTGTTATCCTTGTCACAGGTTCGGCTTAATACATTTTGTGAAGGTATCAATATCCACAAAAAGGAACTCAAAACCCCCTGATAATTTTGAGAACGGTCCTAAGATATCAAGACCTCAGGTTGCAAGAAAGAGGTATGGTTTGTAATGCTTGAGCTGACTTGAAACTGGCATTGTACATATTTCTTAACAAGCTCTTTAGCATCATGGAAGGGTGTTGGCTAGTATAAACCTTATCAAAAAGCTTTTCTGACCAGTATTTTGTAGGAAGCGTGAGTTCCACAAATGGCTCTGTGTATTTCTTGAAGGAGATTTAATCATTCTTTCTACGATATGCATCGCATGAGAACCCCTTAAGTACCTCGTTTGTAGAGAACTCCTTCGACCAAAGTATACATTTTGGTCTTACGGGATAAACGACCAACCTCAATATTGTCATTGGGTACTATGCCCTTCTGAAGATACTCATCGATGGGACTCATCTAGGTATCCTCGTATTCTAGTTAGGTTGTCTCAATAGGAGATGTCTCTGGTGTTTCGACTAAGGGCGGCTAACTAGTTAGCGAGAAAATTATACTTTCGAGTGACATATTGTACCTCGAAACCGAAAAATGCTTTTCAAGCTTCCTGACTTCTGATAAGTATTGAGACACAGTCAGATTAGAGCATTGGTACTCTTTTCTGACCTGATTCATGACCAGTTGAGAGTATTCTCTCACAAGTAGTCGTCGAATCCTTAGCACTTTCGCTGCTCGTATGCTAGCCAATAAACTTTTGTAGGACCAAAAAGGCGACTAGAGGGGGGGGTGAATAGGAGCCCGCCTAATTTTTCACATTGTTCAGATTCAACACCAGGTTTACTTCAATAGCTATGAGAGCTATGAAGATCAACATACAAGTACAGCAGAAGACTTGTGTTGAATCCAAACTAAGATCCCCAAACTAAAGAACAAAAAGGGGTCAAACTTCTTCAGGCGGTCAGACCGGCGTTCATTGAGCAGATCGAGCCAAGGTGCGATCGGCCCGTGGCAAAGGATCGATCGGCCGGACTGACGATGAACAGGAAAAACAACTCGACTTCCAAAACGAAAATCGATCAAACTTTTGATCTACACGGCCAAACTTAACCAAACTTGGAACACACCTTCCCAAGGATATCTAGAACCTATTCCAAGCGACGATTGAGTAGATCCATGTTAAAATTTTGATCTTTTTCCATTTTACCGAAAGAGGGTTCAAACCCGAGCAAAAACGAAAAAGTTGATCCAAAACTTGCTCGTGGTTGAATGATGATCTAGATGATCCTAGATGTATTCCCACACGTCACAGCAAGGTAGATGAGGGCAAGAAACCAACCAAAGACCGAAAGATCAAAGATGAACTCAAAATCACAAAATAAGGAGGAAGAACACAAAGAGAACTCATCTTTGAGAAATCATGCATAGATTGATTCTTGATTTTTGTTGGATTACAGCCACTCCCCTGTGGAGGACAAAACTCACAACATGAGCACTCAAATCAATCCAACTCTCTAAAACCCTAAGCCTCTCCTTTCCTCTCTAAGCCCTAAGACAAACTAGGGTTTTGCAAATAAAGTGCTAGAGGGCTGTGACAGCACCCCCTCCTATTTATAGTGAGGCTTAGCTTCTAGAAGAGTTAACCCTAATGGGCTCCCGTTAAGGCCCAACACAAACGGGACACACGCACGCATCTTGAAGCATCGTCTTTATCTTCTCTTGACCTAAACCGCTTCTCCACGCACTGTCTTGTGCCACGGTTTAGCCCAAGGTCACAAAGACGGTATTTGGTGAAATTACCAAAATACCCCTTCTTGATCTTTCTCCAAAGACCAAGTCCAATCTTGGTGAAGTACTCGCCTGCTTCGCCACGTGTAGGTTGATCAACGGCTCTCATCGTGTCGGCAAGTCTCTCTCGTCCGTCTCCTGTCGAAACCACCACGGCACTTGCACCGACCCCCACACCGCTTGATCCAACCCGTCGCATCGAACTGCCCCTTCGTTCATCCTTGTCCATTCTGCGCCATGCTTGAGTCTCCTGACCTCACCCGGCATCCTCGATCGTTCTGGACCTCAGCTCTCCTAGCTTAGTCCCAATCATCCTCGCCGTTGACCGTCGTTGACCTACAAGCCACCTGCACAGCAACAGACCAAGAAATTGTCCTCGGGAACAAGTTTTTCACAACTTGACCCACGTTAGCCAAAACATGCAATATGCAACACATATGCAATGAAATTCATGAACTTGACCTAACGAACACACAAGTCAAAATCGGTCAGACCGCCACCCTTGGCCGGTCTGACCGCCCACTGGTCGGTCTAACCGCCAACAAAAGGACGGTCTGACCGCCCACTTGGGACTTAGCCAATTTTCCAACCTGGAAACCCGAACCTTCTCTGGAAATTTCAATCGAATAGAACTTTTTACTGGAAGCTCCAAAAATTATGAGACCAAGTGCAGAAGAACCCTCTCACTTACCTACACCTTCTATTTTTGGCTCAGCACAAAAATCCAAAGTCACCTTAATGGCCGGTCTGACCGCTCAGGGATAGCCGGTCAGACCGCCACACTGACCGATCTGATCGCCACCAAGGCCGGTCAGACCATCAGCCACCAAACCTGAAAAACAAACCGAGGCAAGGTTGGTCTGACCGCCAAAGTGGCCAGTCTGACCGCTAGTGACCTGACAGCCTTTGAAACTTTGCCGAAAACGCATGATTTGACAAACCACAAAAGCCATTGCCAATTGTATCATCATCCTAAGATCATGCACATATCCCCATGATATCCACAACTTTCATATTCTACCACATTGTTAGTAGCAGAAAAGTTTAATTGAATAGTATATTTTAAGGTTTCTCTTGTAGGAGATACCAAGACCACCTCAGCTCCCGAGCCACTTAGCGTAAGTGACCCATCAAAGTACATCGTCCACTGGTTGTGGGATTTGTACTGGGGTCCTTGAACGGGTTCATGATTTATCCATTCAGCGATAAAGTCTGCCAAGATCTGGGATTTAATGGACGTTCGGTACACGAAATAGAGATCGAACTCCCCAAGTTCAACCGACCACTTTGCCATGCACCCCTCTACTTCCCTGTTCTAGAGGACCTCTTCTAAGGGAAACTCAGACGACACAATTAAACTTGTGCATCTGGAAATAATGCGTTAGTTTCCTCGAAGACATGAGGAGGGCATATAGAAGCTTTTGGACCTAAGGGTAACGCTCCTTAGGCCCATGTAAAACTTCACTAACGTAGTAACTTGGTCGTTGAATGTTTTCACGTTCTGCGACTAGCACTGCGCTCACTACTTGTAGCGTAGCAGCTAGCTATATTAGTACTGTCCAAAACCAGAACATGAGCACTCGTAAGATACCTCTTCACATCCTCGAAGGCGTTGTTTGCCTCCTCTGACCACTCAAAACCCTCATGTTTCCTTAGAAGTTTATAGAAAGGAAGTCATTTTTCTCCCAATCGTATGATGAAACGACTTAAAGCCGCTATGCATCCTGTGAGTTTCTAGACTTCTTTCTTTGTGGTCGGATGACGTATTTGTTCAATGACTTTTATCTTTTCAGGGTTTTCTTTGATTCCTCATGCAGAGACAAGAAATCCAAACAACTTTCCTGAAGAGACTCCGAATACACACTTCTCAGGGTTGAGTTTCAACCGGTGTTTTATGAGGTTGTCGAATGTTTCTTGCAAGTCAGAAATATGATTAATGCGCTTGATGCTTTTTATGACCAGCGTCAACATAAGCTTCCAAATTTTGTCCTAGTTGAGGAAGGAAGGTCTTTTGCATCAAGCGTTGAAAAGAAGTGCGAGCATTTTTTAGACCAAATGATATTTTGACATAGCAAAATATTCCAAATAGTGTAATAAATACGGTATTTTCGTCATAATCTAGGCACATACTTATATGACGATAACCAGAATATGCATCTAAAAAAACTTAATATTTCACAACTAGCAGTAGAATCAACCAACTGATTAATACGAGGAAGGGGAAAATCGTCCTTCGGACAAGTTTTATTAAGATCAGTAAAGTCTACATACATACGTCATTTACCATTAGACTTTCTAACCATTACAGGGTTAGCCAACCACTCTGGGTGGTAGACTTCTCTTATGAAGCCTGCTTCAAGTAGCTTGTCTAATTCAGATCTGATGGCATCTCGTCGATCAGATGTGAATCTCCGTAATTTTTATTTTACGGGTTTCTTGTTAGGTCGTAGAGCTAGCCTGTGCTAGATCACCTCCCTAGGGACTCCGGGCATGTCGGGTGCTTGGCACGCGAAGACATCTACGTTTGTTCGGAGGAAGGTGACGGGGGCATCTTCCTATGCAAGGTCAAAAGTGACCCTAATGCGAATGGTCTTCGAAGGCTCCTCTGTATTCAGTGGAACATCTTTGACTTGGTCGTTCGGCTTTGGTGCAACTTTAGGTTTTGACTGCTTGGTCGAAGGTCGCCCCTTGCTTGCTTATCGAGTTGGTATTTGGCCAACCATCTCGAGGGATTTGCGATCGCATGTAAGCACCATCTTTTTATCACAGTGGATTGTGATTACTCCTTTGGAACCTTAAGGCATTGATAACCGTAATGAGCAACCATTAGGAATCATGCCTGAGTTGGCCGACCAAGAATGACATTGTATGCCGTGTTGAAATCGACCACATTAAAAGAGATTTTCTTTGTCCTGAAATTGTTTGGTAACCCAAATGTTACAAGAAGAGAAACCTGACCAATGGGTTTGGCCGGAGACCTTAGTACGATCCCATGAAATGAGTATCGTATAGGCTCGTTCTTTGTCCTGGGAACTTGCATCTCATCCAGGGCACTTGTAAAAAGTATACTAGTGAACTCCCATCATCAACTAACACACGATTGACTCAACATTTGTTGATGGCGGGCTCGTCCACGATCGAAAAACGACCAGGTCAAGTAGAGGGGATCGAATAATCACCTTTCTCTAAAGAGATAGTGATTTCTGACCACTTTGGTACTTTATTGACAAGAGTAAGGTCGCTAGAATTTACCTCAAGTTCGACGGTTTTGAGTTGTCGTTTCGACTCGTATGTCGAAAATACTCCATACATGTGATCGATGGTGTGTTCTAGATCTTGAAACGGCATCTCCTCATTATCATCTGAATATTTTCGACCACTCGTTTGCCCCACCTCTTCAAGTGTAGGAAGTGGTCCCTTGCCGGGGTAGTAATCCTCGAGTTTCCATTGAAAAACTCGGTAGTTGCGAAGGTCCTGTCATTCTTTTTTGTGAAAATGACACTACCTAGGTTTGTCGTTCTTTCGTTCATGGCGTTTATCTTTGCTCCAATCGGGATATGGTTTGGAGCTCTGAGGTTCCTTGTCGCTCATGGCTAAGACCTCTATAGAGCTTTTGACTTGAAGCTTTTGTCTTTTAGTCTTGCTCTTGGATTTTCCAGACTTTTTATCTTTCTTCTTGCTGTCTTCGCCCGCTCCTCGAATGTCCTTATCGTTACGATTAATCATGCGATTCCACTCGACCGCTTTTGCAGCAATTGCATAACGATTGGCCATTTCAAAAAGCTCGACGATGGTAGCTACAGGATTTAGCGCGATATCCTTTGTGATCATTCGATTGCAGACTCCCTGCTTGAATGCTCTCATGACAGAACAGTCAGAAACTTCAGGAATTGAATTGCGAACCTAACTGAAACACTTGATAAATTAGCGCAAGGTATCGAGAGAATCCTGTTGCATTCTATGCAGGTCATCCTCCTTTCCTAGGCAGCTATAAGTGCCCTGAAAGTTGGCTAGTTGTAGGTCATAGAGGTGCTGCCACGAATATATCGACTCTTGTGGCTGATTTAATAGCTATGACTGAGTAGATCCTTCGAGCACAGTAGGAAGGTAGTTGGCCATGACATACTCTCCTGCTGCTGCTGCTCGAACAATAGTGGTATAAATTTGAAGAAACTCGAAGAGATTTTGTGACCCATCAAACTTCTCCATGTTCACTGGTCGAAACCGGGTGACCAGCGAACTGCTCGAAGGTAAGGCGAAAACACCCGACACCCGGTAATAATATCACAACGCCTTCTTTGCGGGAAAGAAGGGTTGACATCACCAGACGATCGTACTCGACGATGCCTAGTGGTAAGTGGATCTGACCTATCATAAATCTCAGCCCTACGAGGGTAATACTCCTCGTACTCCATCTGCTGGTGCAGATTTCTCGGAAGAAGTGGTGAACGACCACTTCCTTTAGGAGTTTGTCGATCACTAGTTGTTTGAGGGACTCTTCCCCTGACTAGGGTCGTGATTAGGAGATTGACCAAACCTGTTGTCTACATATTTAGATATGATTTGTGTTTTGAGTGATCTATGTATTGTTTTTTTTTTGTGCATTTGGATCTTTGTTAACCATACTACTAGATCTATGATTTATATATCAATTCCATCTCTATTCATTAGGGGGCTCCAATCTTATGCATTAGGGGGCTCCAATCTTATATATGCCTGTTATTTTAAGTGATCTATGTATTATTTTTCTACCATGTGAATCTTTGTTAGATCTACGATCTATGTATCAATTCCATCCGTACGCATATTACAGAGCGAGAAAAATGAGATCCATAGCAATTCCATCATTTCTTTTAATTGGGGTTCATATCTTAAATATTTGGATCTACTTTTTTTTTCAACATGTAGGCACTCCACGGTAGCTTAGTTTCAACTTAGGGAATGCAACAACCAGGCGACTAGGCGGGTTAACACTAGCATGGTCGTTGGACACCCATGTAGGTCAAGGCTAGAGGGGGATGATACCAACTGCTCAAGTATCATGGGTACAATTTTGGGTTTTCTTTGGTGAATGGTCAACTTCATCCATGGAGTTTCTCCAAAGGGTCGGTTTGGTCCCTCACCATCCAAAGTGGCCAATTAGGCCCTGAAAGTTTGATTATTGAACTAAACTAGTAGTACATTTGCTAACTTGTCATCCACCTCAACGTGGTGGCTCGTCAGGTCTGCACGGCAGCGGCATTGCAGTGATGCGCGTGGGTGTGGGTCGTGCGGCATAGGCGCGCACGTGCTGGTCGGGGTGAGGGGGCGGCGGTATGGATACAGTGGCCAGTTGGCGACGTGCACCGGCAAGCATAGTGGCCGGGAGGAGGAGGTAAGCGGGCTAGGCCGAGGGGAAGGGAAGAGAAGGAAAAGCAGGCCGGCCCAAGAAGAAGGAAGAGAACGAATAACGAAGAAGGGAAAAGAAAGAGAAAGGGATGTGCTGGGCCAATCTCGGATTGGGCCCAACTGTTTTGGGGTTTCCATTTTATTTTTTGTTTTCAAGTTTCTAAATCGAACTTCAATTGATTCTTTGGGCCAGCCGTTCGTACTCAAATTTTATTTTAATTTGTCTTTATAATTCATCTATCTAAATTAGGTTTGTATTTTGTTAATTGTTTTATTTGAAATTCAAAACTCTGCAAAGTTTCAAATGAAATCGAGGAAATTTGGATATCATCAAAAAGTTCTAAAAATTTTGTTGGCACCACCGGCTCACACGATTGGCCTGGACAAAAAACGCACACACACGCCCTGGACAGCAAAAGATGAACACAGCTTTTCTGTTTCTTCTCATCTTATACTAAACAAAAGACTCACTATATACCACGTTGCATGTAATACGTTACATGCAATAAAAATGAGTAATAGCTAGCAACGCATAGTCCAAGCTAGCAATGAAGCGCTATCAATGACTGCTAATGCAAACGAAAAACTGAAACATTACTAGACTTAAACAGCATTAAGGATTATTCAACAAACACCCCCTAATCCTTAATGCGTTTTCTTGATCTCAATCCTTGTACGCAGCTCGTCGCGCTCTCCGCGCCGCCCGTCGTGCCCACTAGTGCTGTCGTTTCTAACCATGATGATGTTATTACATACAAATAAACACTAATGCTACATGCAAAAAATAATTAAGTCAAGATTATAGCTAACAATTTCCCCCCTAATCTTGACATGTCGACTCACCGTTGCGGATCGCTTGCAACCTCTTGCCACGCGCAACGGCTTTCTCCTTGTTGCCACACGCAGCGGCTCCTCTTGCACGACTCATTGCGCCATTCACGGTCTTCAACACTTATCTTCAAGAAGTTCCGCCTTCCCACTCGGCATGAGTTAGCAACACAAGTTCCCTTTATGTGTCGCCGAATTCATGCTCGCAGCCGCTCTCTCCATGTGGTGCACTCCGTCTTGAGGGGCAGTACAATCGCCCTCGCCACGTGGTCACACTAGAGGGACATTATAGTCGTTCCCGCCATCCACGATCATGAACATGGGCGCCACCGTAGCCCATGCATTTTGCAGTTCTTTTCGTCAGGACATGGAGATGGACAGTACATTCGCCCATCCTGCCTTGCCGGTTGACGATGACGTTCCTTAGTAGCAGATATTTGGGAGACATGCCGCCACCTCTCTTCACTGTCACCTGTTTGCCGCCACAACTTCGTTGCTGGTGGTACAACTCACCAGGCGACTCCGATCTCTGATTTTTCTTGCGACGACAGCCTCCATGCCATCGCCGTTTGTCAGTCTCATGCCGACTCGTTTCCTGGCGGCTTCGTACTGCCTCACGTTGCTGTCGCCGGTCTCCATCTCCCATGGAGACTATCGTCGTCGGCCTACTCCGTGGAAATCACGTCGTTGCCGCTAGTGTGCACATCATGTGCGATTTCGACAAACCGCGTTGGCCTCGCTCTGGCCACGCGGACCTTTGTCGTCGTGCTCTTGAGCGCATGGTGCTGCAGCCGGCTTGTCGTCGACACCTGTGCACCTTCGCCCAAACGCTCCGACTCTCCTCATTGCGAAGCCACATGCTCCACGTTATACCGTCACGCTGCCGTTTACGCGTCAAGACTGGCGCCAGACCGCCACCGCCTTTGCACGCCAAGACACCACAGACGCGTCGCCGCCGCCAGTAGCGCCAGTGTCAGGTCGCCTCACGCCAGCGTCCGCGCCCTACGCCGATCGGGTAGGCATTGCTATGCACGCCGCGCTCTGCGCGACACCCGCGCTGCACCGCCTATCTTGACACCCGCTCGCACTCACCCACTCTTGGCCGTGACGCTCGTCGCCCTCGCGGCCGTGGCCGTGCGACGCGCCCTACGCCTTGTGCACCTCCGCACCTTGTGCCACGCCACACCTTGCGCCACGTCTCCGCCGCTGTCGCACCTCCTGGGGCCGAGCCGCTGCGCCGCGGCCATGCCACACCCAAAGCTATCGCCTCCATGCAGCGCCGGCACGTCTGTCGTGAGCACCTTGGACAGTCGCTCCACGTTGCGCTCCAGCTGCTCCTGCTGATCCTCGAATAGGTTCTGCGTCATCGCTAGGATTGCATGCTTCGTCAGGTACCATGCCGCACCGCTGGGTGGGCACTCTCCTCACATTGAACCTCGCTCTGATACTAATTGTTGGCACCACCGGCTCACACGATTGCCCTGGACAAAAAACACACACACACACACGCCCTGGACAGCAAAAGATGAACACAACAGTTTTTGATGCTGCTTAACTTAGCCAGCCTTTTCTGTTTCTTCTCATCTTATACTAAACAAAAGACTCACTATATACCACGTTACATGTAATACGTTACATGCAATAAAAATGAGTAATAGCTAGCAACGCATAGTCCAAGCCAGCAATGAAGCGCTATCGATGACTGCTAATGCAAACGAAAAACTAAAACGTTACTAGACTTAAACAGCATTAAGGATTATTCAACAAATTCCATATTTTCAAGCATCTGAAATACATCCAAAATTCAGGATGTTATAGTGAGCAAGCATGTTGATGTGGCACGACATGTAAACAATGTCCTAGCTCGGCCCAAAAATCAAACTTTACACTGCTCTTTGAAAGGCGACGGACTAAAATGACCCTTTGGCGAAACTTTAGGGACAAACTGGCCATTTATCTTTCTCTCTTTTCTTTTGTAACTGGTTCTTCTCTCGTGACTTTTCATGTTGTAGTCTGCAGGTGTGTAGACGGGCAAATCACTTGCTCCCTGGTTCCCTTCCGTCTGCCACCAGTTCAAACTCCATGACATGCATCTCGGCTGATCTCTGCTCCAGATTGAACATGGAGGCAGTTAGGATTTAGGGCGCAAATATTATGTCATCGAGCACATCCGCAGTTCGCGCCATTAAAGATGACACCTGGTGCTTTCTTCTCCAGTTCCTGTAATGTTTCTTTTTTCCTTTTGTAATTATTGGTTCTTCTCTCTCTCTTATGACTTCTCATGTTGTAGTCTGCAGGTGTTGAGAGGCAAATCACTTGCTCCCTGGTTCCCTTCCGTCTGCCATCAGTTTAAACACCATGACATGCATCTTGGCTGATCTCTGCTCCAGATTGAACATGGAGGCAGTTAGATCGGATTTAGGGCGCAACTATTATGTCATCGAGCACATCTGCAGTTCGCACCATTAAAGATGACACCTGGTGCTTTCTTCTCCAGTTCCTGTAATGTTTTTTTTTCCTTTTGTAACGATTGGTTCTTGTAGGAATGAAGTGATGTCATGCTCAAATCAAGTACTATTGTGCTTGCAGTTGTAAGTTGTAACCATCAACACCAGCCTGAAATTACAATCCAGGTCTTGTGCAGCTTATAGTTTGAGACATCTTCAAATAGCATGAAATGCTGGTCAGCTCATACCTGCTAGTAGCCTTGCCATGAACAAACAAAATCTGGTTAAAAGAAACTGTATGCAGCAGAAACATTATAGTTTTCAGCTCATCTTGATAGTGAGGTTCCACTACAAATAAATTTGGTCGAAACTCGAAAGCACTACATTCTGTGCCAATTACACACAAAGCAGAGCTGAATTAAATACAACAACAATACTAGGATACAAGTACAAGAGGTCAGTGATCCACAATTGTGTTCCAAACACTGCGTTTATCGTGTAGTGCTGCGTCATTGTCAACCAAATATAGCCAGATGGCATTCGCACACTCAAACTCATGAAATTACACAGCAGACATGTCAGTACCGTTTGATGGTTAAAAGGAATACTGAGACACCAAATTTTGCTGCCTCGGCTAGAGCATGACTGCATGAATGAATCTTCTGACTCTGAATGCCAGAGCATTGTACTCAATTCTTGGCTCAGATTCCTCCCAAATACAATAGTGTTTGTTTGGAGCCTGCTGTTCAAAGATCTGCACCACAAGTTTATTTCACCGCATCACAAACATTTCGCAACAAAACAAAAGGCAGGCCCCAAAACCAGTTTCGGAGCAGGTTATCAGAAGGTTTGAACAACAATAGCCTTCCGTGTGCCAGTGATAAGATGTGATAGTGAAAATACCTGACCACCTGTGACAAGTTGATGGCAAACTCTAGATAGTCCTAGTCTCTACCAGATTTGTATCCTCATCAATAAATAACAATACAGCCGTCATCACAAGCCTGTAAAATGGATCGAATATGTGAACAATTAGATTATGTAACAGAGCAAAATCCTTAGCATCAAACTGACAGGGAATTACATGCTTGCACAAAAGCTGAACTAATAATATATTCGAAGGTAATTAATCTGCCAATACCAAGTATCAGCACAAACCATATTTAGGACTAACAAATGAATGTATTCATATGATACAAAAGATTAATGAATGAATTTAATCTAAAGTCAAACCTGTAGATAGTTATAATAAATAAGCAGAAGTAGAAGGCAAGCTTGATCAACCGGTACTTCTTCTCCCCGTTTAGTTGTCGGAATATCTCAGTAACATCTACAAGATGTTTCCGATCCATATACCTGATTAAACACAAAATCATAAATTTTTTCCTTCACCTATCATAATATAACACAAATAGAACATGAAGGCACAAGAAATAAGGAACATGAACATGAATATACAGGATAAATGTCTTAATTACGCAGGCAGCTCTGTCTATGGCGTTAAAATGGAATATCCAAACATTCATTTTGTTTTGCTCTGCACAAACTGTAAGACGCAAACTAATAGTTGCTAGCCCATGAAGGAAATAATCATTTTGGACATATATAGAAGTGCAAGCCTAGCTGAAAAGTTTACTTTTTGACCAGATAAACAACAAAGTAACTCAGATATCTTGCAACAAGGAGTTCAAGGGTGAATCAGAACTAGCAACAATGCCAAGGGTGCACTTTATCTGAAACTTCAACTTAGAAAATAAGAACACCAAATTTCAGCATCTGAATACTGAGAACACTAAAGTTGAGAGATTATTGTTCCTCTAGTTCAAAATTCAAATATCCAAAGAAGAACGAGAATTGAATGAACTAAAACCAGTCAGCCAAGACATTGTCATCATAGACTAAAAGGACAAGCTGGTTGGGCCCTACTTGTCTGGCAATATGCACATTGCACAATATGTGTGCTGTAACTTCTGTCTCTTACTTCTTAAATCACGTTTTGGTTCAGATGTATATGTTGGATTCAGGGTGGTGCGATTGTATTGGATTGCTGTTTTGTTTCCATCTGTAATAATGGAAACAGGGGTGCCTTGAGGTTCAAGAGACTAAAGTTAGTTGTCTCCCTTAGACTTAAGTCACTTAACTCCATGATCTATGGCACATCGTAGCTGTACATGCTCAGCAAGTCAGCAGTATTCATTAATCAGACCAAGAACATGGCAATATTACTTCGTTTCTGGTAACAATGTTCTATTCATCAGATTACTGCCGCATGCTAGAACAAAACCAAGAAGCATATGAATTATTCATCATTAAGGCCAAGAATATGTTTGGAAACAGTGAAGGTCCATTCTGAATCATTGCAAGTAAAACATTATCTAATGATTCATTTCTAACGAAGAGTGGTTCAAAGAAAACTATTCATGTCCACACATAAAGTGCATGTAGCAGCTACAAAGTTGATGTAATCATATTGCAACAACCCATCAATAACAAAAATTAACTACCTTGAAAATTTGGAAATTTATGCCCATAAAATACAGGCAATTATAACATTAGCATAGATGCATATCATATGTAGAATAAAATGCTTCATTTTAATGGTTTGTTTTAAAACTGACATAGTTTATAGGAACTACAAAATCACATCGATGATACTATATACCTTCCATTCATGAACAACTAATCCAACATGAAATCTACACAAATAAGAGAGATTTGATTATTTGCCGCTGTAAAAAATGCGCAATTCAGGATTTACCACTCATGTGTTTATGACATGTGGCCCCAGGACCCACATGTCATAGACACATGAAGTGACAAATCCTGAATTACACATCTTTGAAGTGGCAAATAATCAAATATTCCCACAAATAAATATAGCAGCATAGTAGCCAATGATGAAAAAGTATGAACAGTTTGATAGGATAAACTCCAAGACTGAAAGCAGGTAATACATACAGTTTCACATGGTAGTATGTTACAGGTGCCATAACTAGAAACGGGAACCAATTCAGGGTCAAAAGGAAAGAAGCACACAAGACTCCTTGGAGTGAGTATTCTATAATGACCACCGCATTGATGCGAGATGACGAATCATATGGGTTGATATAGTCAAACTCCAAATCGGATAAACAGATAAGCTGGAACAAAAACACAAAGACAAAATCAGTGGAATAATCAACAAGACCGGATAAGCTAACTTGCAAGAAGCTAGACATAATTTATGTATTTATTTCCTTTTTGTAAATTTTATTTGTACAGATTTGAATCTGTGCATCAATTATGAGCAATTCTTAGAATGGCAACAAACCTATAATTATTAGACCCAAGTTCGTTATATACTGGGTATTTGAAGGATGCTGGATGCGCTGATGAATAGCCCTTAATACTCATCACAGCAACACACCATGACCAGACTAACTATTTGTAAATCAATGTGGTGAGCCTAAAGTATCGTTGAACAATCGTGGTGGTTTCATGGTTTTGGGTTTGGGACACTAAAGCTACAATAATGCATGTGCCACCCCACCATGACCACGCTGGTTTCACACCAACTAAAGGCATATGCTTGTGGCATATATGATTATGGCCACCAAGTAACCAAGTAGCTTGTGCTAACATTCGAATTGCAACAATAATCTGCTTGCAGTAGCAGGGCAACAGCTTGTGTTTGTTAAGTTACCTAGCCCTTACCATCCAAAGTTTACCGTGTCATAGCGCATAAACAACATATTGCTATGTAACCCAAAAGAACATAAGAGAAGGAAAGATTTCTTATCATCTAACATGGCAGCAAACAACCAAAATTGACCAGCACAGAAACTTTGGGTGAATTTAACCAAATATGTTAGGTTTATTTCTACCAAGATGATTTTTTTTGTAAGTTCAACAGAGCCTATGAGTCACCATAACTCTACTACTCCCTATCCTCCCACATCCCGTTGACCTCCTAATTAGGTAAGGAAAGACGCCAAGAATTGCACCGTTGACCCAGGCCCGTATAAATTTTCTTAAAATACCCACAAAATTGGTCAGCTGAAGCCCAAATTGACCAGGAATTTGCCGGTTCTGCGCCAGATCTTGACCAAACTCGCGGTTCAAAGTGAAATTTTTATGGGACAAGGAAGGAGCGGGGCTTGCCTGGTAGGCGCTGAGGCCGATGAGGACCATGACGGAGGCGAAGGAGAAGAGCCACAGGATGAGCTCCACAGACATGGCTGCCGACGCTGCACTCCAAGAAAGTCCGGACTGATCTCCCCTCGGCTCCTGTCTCTGCGCTCAAATCAAACCACCCAACCGGTCCGGATGGATGAGCGCCCAGAACCAGCCAGCCCGACCTCAATGGCGTGGTCGTCGCCGGAGATGGGAGGGGAGGCGGCGGCGGCGACGAGGTGGGGTGAGGAGAGTGTAGAGGGATCGTGGATGGATGCGAGGAGTCAGGAGGGGGCACTGATACAGGACACCTGCGTTTCCAAGGAAAGGAAAATTGTCTTCTGACTTTCTAGAAACTGAATAATGGTCCGGGAGTTTAGAGCCATATCTGATTTATAAGACAAAATTTGACTTTTACTCAAGTTTTCTCTTTTGCGTTTAGTTACGAATACTGGCCATCAACCCGTGCACGGCCCAAAATTTTAAAAATACATTCTTTCATTTTTATACAAATTCAAAAATACATTACTATATATTTGCAGAAATATAGATTTTAAAATCGTCTTAAATCTGTTTGACTATAATACGAAAATATATTCAAGACAACAAACATGTACATGTCCGAAAAATATCTCATCTATCTCACCTTAATTGTTTTGCACATTGTAGGGCATAGCTGTAAGCAAACATTTTCATTGTTAGCCTTCGAAATTTGTTCTAACAATTTCTATAATCTGCAAAACTGCGGAGAGAGATTTCCTCCAATGGCAAAGGCTATTCCAACTTGCTTCGGTTTTTTTTCATGTGCTTTGACTTTGGCTTTGGCTTAATTCATAGGCTACACCGAAACTGTGCTGTTTGGGGGCTTCCGGCCTTTTTCGAAGTCAAAGCCAACTTAAAGCTGCTCAAAGGCCTGAGCCATTCCAGTGCCCAGCTACACGCTTTGTTCTGCCGAGCAGGGAATACTTGTCGGATCCCAAATTTGGAATTTGGAATCCACTGTGTCAAATTGTGCTACTCTCTAGATCAGTAGATAGCACACACAGATACAATCTTGGACCATTCCCAAATCCTGGTAAGCACAAAACAGACCTACGGCCAGGTCCATAGTTACGACCATACTTGGTCGGAAAAAGGAAATCTGAGGAGGTCTTAAAGAGATCCTGAAAGTCCCAGAGAAGTCCTGAAGAAGTTCTGAGGAGGTCCTGAAGTTGTCCCGAAGAGATCCTGGAGGGGGGGTCTTGAAGAGGTCCTGAGGAAGTCCTGTAGTGGTCTTCGTGGAGATCCTAGAGTGGCCCTGAGGAGGTCGAATGAGGTCCTGAAGGAAGGTCCCGAGGAGGTCCTAAGGAGTGGTCCCGGAAAGATTTCGAGGAGGTCCTGGGTGGTCTTGTAGAGGTTCTGGGGAGGTCCTAGGGAGTGGTCTTAGGAAGGTTCCTAGGAGGTCTTGAGAGGGATTGTAGAGGTCATGGGAAGTGATCTAGAGAAGGTTCCTAGGAGGTCCTGAGTGGTCCTGTAGAGGTTCCGAAGAGGTCCTAGGAAGTGGCCTTATAGATAATCCGAGGAGGTCCTAAAGAGCGGTCCTGGAGATCACACCTGGTCGTAGGTGGTATGACTACACTCAGTGTGGACCGTGTTTGGTGTGATTAGTGCTTGTAGGGACAGTGCTCGTATGAACAATTGAGCAATACAGGCCCGCAACATAACATATGTATTTATACATATCAGGCCGTGCGCCCAATTGTTTTATAAAAAAGCCACGAAACAGAAATCTTACAAGAGTCAGAGTACAGAAATAAAGATAAGTGTGGAAGCAAAACAAGTCGCAGTGGATCCATTCACTCTGCCCACAGGCAAGCGACTGGGGGTCTCGGCCTAAGCTTCATCATCTTCCGGTGCAACCTCTGAGAGGTAGTAGTAGTCATAGGGGTCTTGATCGCATGGGTTTAAAAGATTATAATGGACGAGCCTGAGTACACAACCGTACTCGCGAGCCAGCACACAATGTAAATTGTATAGATGCAGGGCTAGTCAAAGGAAGTTTTAAAGTTCTTTTATTTGCACAAAGCTGAGTTTGAAATAGATAAGTAGTAGAAAATCCAAAGACTTAGCATCTTTAACAATCTGTTTTCATAAATAAAATTTCATTTGTAAGGTACTAGTGGAGGTCCCACCTCCTATACCATTGAGTGACTCTATCCACCCAATGCTCGGGCTATCCCATATTTACCACTGGTCCCCGACCAGGCCTTTCTCAAATCCCTAGGGTCCCACCCCAGCCTTCCCTTTTCATCACAATTGGTTTTGTAAAAATGAAGATTATATCAAGCAAGTTCTCAGCACCACTCTTGACTGTGAGCACGACTATCTAGATAGTTTTCTTACTCTGCAGAGTTCCTTAATATTAGTGTAGTATAGCCCAGTTTCAAATGAAGGAAGTCGTTCTGATACTATTTTTCTACTTTCTTCACACTTTGTAATGAGCAAGTATTCCTTACCATACTCTTCTTCAGTCTCTACGTGGAAACTGTTAGCGCAAATATCCTTGAGAATTCTAGTTGATTCTGGGTACAACAAGGCTTCTTCAATAACCAAAGTTGTGCACATTAGAAGTATAATTGTGGCCCTTCTCAAGCCTATTATACAAGTATCGATGCCTGCGATTGTCGTAAGACTACCAGCATTCTTGCCGATCGACTAAAAGAATTTCGTCTCTCTCAAGGTGGTATTCGTTGTGCCACTATCCTGCTAAGCACACTTCCTCCATAGGGCGCCACACGTGTTCTAATATAATGTACTTTATTAATATGCAGCAGAAAGCAAGCAACATATAAATAAAATATTTCAGATATCAGAACATAACTTGCTATTATAAATACGAGAATAAATCTCGCAAAACTCATCATAAGAATTTAATGATTTGCTCTCCTAGAGCTTACAACCATTATTCAAATAATAAAATAATTCAATGTTATGCTTCAATTACAAACTGCAAGTTACTATAAAAGATCCAAGCGCAATGCGTGCACTAGATGGAATCAGCGAAGTATTCAGAAACTTCTACCTCAATCTGCTCCATGGCGATCTTCCCCTCTTGGGCAACTATGGTTGCGGCTGCTGAAATATCCAAAGGAGGGATGATAGGGGCTACTACTAGGCTGTCCACATCCATGAGTACAACTAATGTATGCGGATCCTCCGTGCCTACAATGACGAGGTGTGCCTCATGCTGTCCTATGCCCTTCTTCTTAGACTGGAAAGCATCAATAACGTGCGACCCACGACCTTACTCTTCTTGCCCCTCTCCTTCGTGAGAGGCTTCATCACCTTGTAGCTGCTAACATTTGCTTCATGGTCAATATTGCTACTAGGTGGCTGTGAGATGTAGTTCTTCCTTAGAATCTCATCTTGAACTTCCGCAACTTGCATGATGTCAATCAGTTCAGCATACTCCCTGTAGCCGTCTTGACGATAGTTGCACGCGGATTGCACCGCGTTTGGGTGAAAGGTAGAGAGAGTCTTCTCAATCTTCTGCTCATCCGTGATTACATTATCACAGAGTTGAAGACTTGTACAAATTCTGGTCATGCTGGGTCAGTTCTTCGAACTCCTAGTTCGTGATGCCAGTCATTACCATATTCATGCAAAGAGTTCATAAGATTACTACTAGTAATTTACATAAAATGATTGCAAAATTCTCATAATGCTCTTTGAACTCCCGGTTCGTGTTTCCGTACTTTTCTATGTATTTTTCATGATTTACTGTTATTTTTAGTGATTAAAAGCAATATAAACAATCACAGATAATCAAAACAGTAAATACAATACATAAATTGTATAGAAATAATAATAACAAAGTTAAACATACTTCAAATGCAAAAATAGATTTAAAAAATGAATTCCCAAGCCCTTTTTTCTGCTAAAAAATAAATTTTTGGCGAATTTTGCTATTTGCAGGGGTTAAAACGCGAAATTTTAGTGCTGAGAAAAATGTTCACGTAATTTTCAGAAACTCTAAGGCCCTTTTTGCAAAATTTCCTTGCCCACTTAATTATACTCGTAATTTTCAGAATCACAAGGGTCCTTTTTGCAAAAAAGGGATTTTTCTTTTCCTTTTTTTTCTCTTATCCACTGACCAGCCCTTTTCTTTCCTTTGGGCCATCTTTCATAAGCCCATCCAGGCCCATCACCAGCTGGCTCAAAAGAAACTGACGGGGGTACCCTACCCCCGTTCATTGCAATGGCGGCGACGCCCGCTTTCAGCGTGGGACACAGTGGTCGGAGGCGGTAGTGGGGCGGCAATAGCGAGCCTGCGACGACGGCATGGCGGCCTTTACTCGGCACCAAATGGCCGGCGGCCTTCGTCTTGTGCCAGTAAGCTGTGTGTACGGCTCAAGCATGGCCGGCGGCGCGCTCAGCGCGATTCGTGGCGGCCGTGGCGGGAGGTGGCGTGCGAGCTTCGCCGCGGTGGCTTGCGGCGGCGCTTGCGAGAGGCGGCCATGGCGGCGGCGCCCGTTCGAAGGTGGCGGCGGCGGCCATGGCGGCTGGCGCGAACTCTGGCCGCATTTAGGCGTGGTCGCGATGGCGAATAGTGGCGGTTTCGTGTGAAATGGCGGCGCTCAAAGGCGGTTTCGGTGCTTCAAGTGCGATCTTGTGCGCGTGCTCAAGCGCCGAGCGGCGGCCTTGAGCTAAGCGGCTCAATGGCCAACATCTTGAGGCGGCCGGCGGAGAGCTTCAAGCGCAATGACTGCTGCTCCCCCCCACCCCTCTTTTTTTCTTTGCTTCCTTTGTTGCCGTGGTTGTGTGGCGGCTAAGGTGGAGGCTCTGGCGGCCAGTGGTGGTTCCAGGCCGCATAGGGCATCGGCAAAAATTTTCATTACTGTACATACGATGCAAAGTACTGTTCATCCAAAAAAAATTGTTTATGCAATGCAATGTAGTGCAATCAACATCTCTATCCTTTCATGCAACCACCGATCGGCTTAGTCGGCGACTTCAAATCGATTCGCGGTAGGTTAGAACGGATTTGCAACTTCCAATCTACAGTACGATTGACATCCACTTTTTCACGCAATCTACTGATCGACATTGGTCGGCGACTTCAAGTCGGCTCGCGGTAGGTTAGAGCGAATTTGCACTGTAAGATAAATCTAGAAAGCTAAATTTGCAAAATTGAAAGCAATCTAGAAAAAATGATTCGATCTACGAGTGTCGTTCTTCGACGGTTACCTTTCGATCTGAGGAGAGTCGATCGTGACGATAACGTGTTAAGGAACCGTCGCTGGCGAGTCCAGTCCGAACGATTACCTTGTAGAAAAACTCAGAATCGTAAGAACAATGCAAACACACAAGAACATAATAGTAGATTGAATACAAAGATACGAGGGGACTTCATACTTCTCTTTATTGCTCTTATGAAAACAACGTTACAAGTGTTGAGGATCCCCCTCTTTTATATAGGCTACTGAGGATGAGGAGACCATTGTGGGTCAAGGGCTGTCGGCCTGGATCCGGTTTCTTAACAAAATCTACGTTATATGTTTGGTGAAACCTGGTTGTGAAGTTACTGATATACATCCGCGAGAGTTGTTAGAGTTACGTAACAAATTGTGGGTCTAGGGCTGCCGGCCTGGACCCAGTTTCTTAACAAAATCTACGTTATATGTTTGGTGAAACCTAGTTGTGAAGTTACTGATATACATCCGCGAGAGTTGTTAGAGTTACGTAACAAATGCAACCTATTTCTAAATTTGAATATATAAAACCATACGCATTTATATAGCGTCACGTACAGTCTACACCTAGTTGTATCTAACCAAGCTACGTATATCAATTAATGGTTATGTATGGCTATGATACGCCTGCGCGTATGCATACGACTATGAGTTAAATGAAGATACTGTATTGCAGCAGGAAGAACATGCATCGATCAGAGACCTTACACCTTCGCCAGAGATTCGGATTGTCTGTAGTATTGCAGAGGAGCACTGTATGCTTCGTCAGGGATCCGAATTATTTGTAGTATTGCAGAGGATTACTGTGCGAAAGAAACTTTACTGCAGAACAGACATTGTAGCACTTGATCTACATCTTGGATTTCGATCGGATGACTAAAAAATGCTTCTAATATAGAGTATTATGCAGAGAATCCGAGTCCTTTCGCCATGCTACAAGAGTAGCCAAGCTTTGCCCTCAAAGGCGAGAGTAGCCAAACTTTCAGACGATCAAGTATTTTTGAAGAAAAAAAAACATAGAAAATCGGCCATGCGCACCACAGGAAAAAGTGCAGCATGTAGAAATTCGCAGTCGATCCAGCGACGCATGGCAGCCGGGTGCACGTAGCGCTTCCGCTACTGCTATCCAAAGCTTACCCGGACGACAGGTGACGACGGCGTTTATTATGTGGCAGTGGACTTGAAACTGTCCGTCTAACTCAGCTGTTTTATATATTGCATGTCTGATAAGATGTGCATCATAATCAGCTACAATTAGGTCACCCAAACAAGGAAGACGACAATCAACAGACGAAATCTTGAGAACCTCACCTGTAGCTCGGAGGTGACAGGTTGGATTATGGGCAACATCGGCGAGGCACCAAATGGGTGGCTATCGATGAGCACCTTCCCAAAGTATAGACCATGTGAGAGGAGGCGGGCCACCGAGGAAGGCAAAGGAGGGGAGGATAGATCCGTCATGGAAGTTGAGACGTCGATCGGTGGGCGTGGAGAAACCGAGAGGAAGCTGACGACGGACCTAAGGTCTCTTGGGATGGCTCGTTGGTGGGGGGCCACCGAGGAAGGCGAAGGAGGAGAGGATAGATCTGGCCGCCATCGAAGTC
Source organism: Phyllostachys edulis (assembly GCA_036346405.1). Lineage (NCBI taxonomy): Eukaryota > Viridiplantae > Streptophyta > Magnoliopsida > Poales > Poaceae > Phyllostachys > Phyllostachys edulis. The sequence continues at coordinate 18,135,033 of CM070567.1, forward strand.
GAGACTTCGATCGCTGGGCATGGAGAAACCGAGAGGACACCGGCGACAGACCCAAGGTCTCCCGGGATGGCTCGTCGGTGGCTAGGCTCGGCAACACCACTGTTGGCTAGGAGGAGACTAACTGTGGTGCACGGCGGATAAGGAGAGGAGGACGGACGTGGCGGTGTGCGATGGCGCAGAAGGCATCACTGGAGCGAGCGACGGCAGCTGTTTGTGCTAGGGGATCTGGGGGAGTCGAGCGGGGGTAGGGCAAGGGGCGCCAACGATGACGACGGTGACAGAGGGGAGAAGGGGAGGAGACGATGGCGAGGAGAGGGTGATAGGCGACACTGGCGAAGATAGGATGAGGGCGACAGGTACAGTGGTGGAGGAGGAGACGATGGCGGGGGCAAGGGCAACTCAGGCGACGGCGAGCTCGAAAGGGAGGAAGCGGGAGGCGAGACGATGGTGAGGGCGAGAGGAGGAGGGTGTAGGCGAGAGCAAGAGGAGGAGGCGGCGACCTTTGCGATGTGAGGGGATCGGGAGAGAAGATAGGGCACAGGGCTTAGAGCACGCGCACGGACGATCGGATCTTCCCCTTGGTGCCGATCGGACGGCAGAAGTGTAGAGGACCTTGGTGGAATTTCAAGAAACATGAGAGCCTTTTTGAAAAATAGGTGGGCGCAAAAGCTGTAGACCGCTAGTTTGGCCAGGGTGTATATGCGATTCCAAATACTTCAGGGGCGTTTTCGCAAAATGAGTGACGTGGATGGCCCCGTCTTACCCTTCCTTGCAGCCTTAGATAGGAAAGAGAGCTATCCGATGGAAAGAAAACAACATTTAAGTAAAGTAAAATGGTGAATTGACTTTTCTTAGTACAATGTAATGAGATAGATCTGACCAAAAAAAATGGTCCCTGATTAGTTTAAGCAATTATTGAGTACGGTCCTTATACGGGATGGACCAAACACAACACCTCCTCGTCATCCGCTGGATAACCTGGCTGGGTGGGCCGCATGCCAGCCTCTTCCAATCTCCATTCTCCTAATCGTAGGATTTTTTTTAAAAAAAAGATAATTAAAAAATAAATAGTCGTCCCAAAAAATTATAAAAATATGTCCCTAGCGCCAGTTCAACTGGCGATAGAAATCTATTGCTATTTGAACTAGCGACAGGAACCCTCTCGCACCCCTGTCGCCGGTCCAGGTACTTGTCACCAGTTCAACTAGCGACAGGTACCTCAAACCTAATCTGATTTGCCTACTTCTGATTTTCATAGTTTTTGAACGGTACGAAATCTGTTAGACTCGCAAGAACATTTTTTTATCGTTGTATGTTGTTCTAATGTGGTAAATTTCTGAAGAATTTTGCGAGGAAGATTTGAGGTATCAATGATTCGTAAGTAGGAAGGTAAGTGATATTGCAATACGCCCGGGAATTCATACACTTGCTCAGATACATGCACAGCATATTATGCAAGGAAACAAATGTGAACTTGCCATTACTATCAAAACTACGATAAATCACACTAATATTACATAACATTCGGCAAAACGTCATAACACTTAATCAAAATGATAATTCAGAACATTGGCAATAGCATATTACTACTGTTCATACTTTCTCGTGGTCGCAACCTCAATGTCCCCCATGTGGACCGAATGAGGTCCCCGCGGCGACATCCGGAGTGCCAATGTCTCATTCGTCCTGAGGATTTCTCGTGGAACATTTCTTGAAGGTGTGCCCAAACTCCTTGCAAATAGAGCACTTCTTCGTACGACGTCCGGTTTCTGCTTCGTCCATGTTGTTCCTGATGCGTTGTACCTGTCGCCGACCAACCTTTCCCTTGAGCCTATCAATGTCTGCGGCCCATATTAGTTGCTCCCAGGTCGGATGGCCAGTGAAATGGCCAACCACAGTGTAACCATACATCTCCCTAGTCCAGGTTTGCATCACCGCCTCCTTGGTGAAATAGTTAGAGAGATACTGACCAGGATGTTGCGCCACCGTCGAACATGCGGCTATGACATAGGAGCAGGGCCTATGCAGAAGAAGGGCTTGTTGCAAGTGCATATGCAACTACCGCGGTGTAGCGTACACTCGTGGGTGACCTTCTCGCGGTTCATCCCGCGGCGTCCTTTATCCCTGCACATTATCTTGAAGTGAAGCTCCTTTGTGCCCATCTTGAATGCCCAGTGCATCTCACCCTTCTTGCTCTTCTCCTCCATGTACTTGGTGACCATGGCGGAGTAGAGTATTCTATTATTTGCCATGGTGAGCGACGCGTTGTTGCTTCTGTCAACAAAGTAGTTCGTCGTACCGCGGAGAATTGCCTCCACAATACCAACCAAAGGGAGGCACCTTGCGCCACGCATGACCCAACTGTACACCTCGGCTAGATTAGTTGTCATGACACCATATCGAGCACCATCCCTGTCATGTAGTAGCGACCACTTCTCCTTAGACTCGTGCTCAATCCAGTCCGAGAAGCATTTCACCTGCGCCCCCGTCCTCCTCGTCAATCTAGAAGCATCATGCGTAGTGTGGGTAATGCTTGGGGCCCGGTCGGTAGCTTAGGCGACCCTTCTCCGCCTCCCTTCATGCATCTTGGTCCGCTCATTCGTAATCTTTGAGTACTTGAATTTTATTTCTTTGGTTACGGTTGCCTGTACCGCTGAACATGTTCATTAAGTCTTTGTTGCGGAACTGCTTGTAGAAGTTTGCACCCAAGTGCATCATGCACCACCTGCTCTGCAGATCCGGCCATGCAAGTAGTACGTTCTCTCCTTGTTGCTCAGCTGGGTTATTGCACGCAGCAAGCCTGCATGCCGATCATGTATGAGGCATACGTTGGGACGGCCTTGCACAATAGAAATCCTCACATTCTTTAGGAACCACAACCAGCTGTCCGTGTTCTCACTTTCAACGAAAGCGAATGCCACGAGAAGAACTTGATTTTTCCCGTCCGTCGCTATTGCAGTCAGTATCTAGCCCTTGTACTTCCCAGTCAAGAATGTGCCATCTACGCACAAGATTGGATGATAGTGCTGGAATGCATTGATGCATGGACCAAACGCGAAGAATGCTCGCTGTAGTACCCTATTATTGGCTCACTTCGGGTGCGTGGCGTCTTGAATGTCGATATAGGTGCCAGGATTCCTGTCTTGTATGACTCGAAGTTGCCCGGGGAGATTGTGGTAGGAATCTTCGAACGTGCCCCACCTTGATTCCAATGCCTTCTGCTTTGCCCTCCAAGCCTTAGCATAGCTGATTGTATACTGGAACATTGCCTCAATCGCCCGAATGATGGATCGTGACTCAAAATCCAGATTATTCACGATCTCACTGTACATGAGGTTGGCGATGAAGTCTGATAACAGGTTCCGGTGGGACTGCACTGACTTAGAAACGACGCATGTGTGAGGGACCACTATAGAGCACTTTCAGTAGGTGTCCCACTTAGGCTAAAATGCATGTACTTGCCAAAGGCATCTCTCTATGCTGTACTTCATGTCGTAGAATCTTGGGGTAGGCTTGACGAATTTGAATGTGCGCCGCATCGACAAGGCCCAGAATTTGACCGCATCCTGCATGGCCTCCTTGCATTTGTACATAGCTCTTAGCCTAACCTCACTCCGGTCGTACTCCCACGGCACACAGGAGCCTTCATTGACGACAATGTTCTCGAACTGGTATGTGTTCCAGTCGGATGGAACCGCCTGCTGGTCCATGTCATCCTCGTTGTCGGAACCTTCATTTTCAGATAATGCCATGTAGTCTCGGTCTTCGAGATCCATCTTTTGCACTACGGCTTCCACCTCCTCACCCTCGTCAGCAAGACCACTAGTTTGCCTGACCGTAGGAGCTACTTCCGTAGGGTCTTCATCGATATCATCAGCAACTCCGAGAGCTTAGCCATTGTGTGCGCTGCGTTGTGGTGGAGTCCCCGACTTCTTCTTCGGCGTCAGCACCCCCTTCTTGTTCACCCGCGGGTGGAGGAGTGGGTTTAGCATATGCTTGGACCAGAAGAACCAATTTCCACCCTCCCTCCCTCGCCATGCTTACATATGACTGTCATGAATTTGTTCCTTTCAGCTGTACTAACTCCCAATATGTGGGTTGTCCTACCCGTAGGGCAAGGCAACTCAATCTCAGATCGTATACATCACAGTCCACTGAAAATATGTGGAACAACCACCGCATCACAGCGCCCCATGTACGCTGCTCTGGTCTTGGTAGGGGCACGGTCGCCGATTGGAAATAACGCAAATCAATCCCCTCGGGACCCTTTATAATAGTTCCTTGACCATAGTAAATTTTGAAATTGATGACGTCGGACATATTGACGCATTGCACCATAAATAATATTTTCACGATTAACCGCATATATAAAACTAGACTACCCACCGAAAAGTATTATGTAAAACGTACCACACTATGTAACCGTACATCTAAAACTATGTAATTCATTCGATTAAAAAAATTACCCGAGAGGTAGGCAATCGGACGCGTAGCGCTTCGCTAGCTTCTCTCCTCCCCTCTACTCTTCTTTTCTTCTCTTTTTTTCTGAATAAAAATGAGTCTTGTGCCGAATTTTAGGGTTTCAAGAGGGTTTTATAGGGTCAGTCGACAGGAACCTATCGTCAGTTGAACTGGCGAGAGGGTCCCTGTCGCCAGTTCAAATAGCGATAGGTTACTGTCGCTAATTGAACTGACGACATGATACATTTTTGTAATTTTTTAGGGCAACTATTTATTTTTGTAATTATCTTTTTAAAATAATTTTTTTTTTAAAAAAAATCCTCGTCACATATCCTGATATCCATTGCTCACTTATGATGAAGCTTCCAGAAATGACACAAAACATTCAGAGACATACTGCATATATACACACTCCGACAGGGCTCAAGAACCAGCAAGAATAACTCCATTATTTTCCCTGTTTAATTGGTATGTTGCATCTGGCATGCTCTTCCCCTTTGCCCGAAAAGCTAGCTTTTCTATTACTGTTTCTGATGTGTCTTGAGCAAATCTTGAGCTTACCTGTAAGTGTTTTACTTGGTCTTTGACTGGTTTCAAGATTGGAGGATTGCTGCGTCTGTTAAAAGTTCAGTTCTTTGACTGAGAAATGCTTTCTTTTGTGCTTCTTGAGCAAATCCTAGATTTGTACCCTGGCTTCTCATGTAGAAATCATTGATTTGTTTACTTTGTTCTTTGTTCTTGCAGAGTTTACGGGAATTGTGATCTATGAAACAAGTGTATGTTGTATTAAACATGCATGTGCATTGGCTTCTTTGCTTTTCTTACAGAAAACATGCTACATTATTTTTTTAAAAAAAAAGAACAAAAAAATGGTATTTTAATGCTTCAGCTGTTTCCAGAACAAAGTCTAGTTAGAGCTGTGTTTCTATTCTTTGTTCTTTGTGCATGTTGTCTTGTTGTTTATGCATGTTGGCTTGGATTATTTATAACAAAAAGTGTTTAACATGGCACAGATCCATGGGAGTAATGTTCTTGGATTGAATTCTGCATCTTTAGCCTCACTGTTCCATCCAAAGTTGTTCTTTAGCACTTTAGCCTCACTTTTACAGTTTCGAAGATTAGGTGCTGCATGCAAAAGTTTGGTTCTTGTGATTATGCATGGCTTTTAAACCTCATTTTGTGAAACAGAAGTTTGGTTTTGTATAATTTTTTCCTATTTGAGATGTCACACCATTCACCATGTATGAAAAGAAAAACAAGTTTCTCTGTTACTTCTTGCTGCTTTTTTTTTGAAAAAAAAAATTTATTAGATGTAAGCATGTAACTGTGAGTGTATACTAGTCTTTTGCTTTCCAAGGCTGTAAGACTGCTGCATCTTTCAAAGCTCAGTTCCTGGATTCAACAATGTCTTATTTCGATTTCTTGAGAAGTTTTAGTTAGTCCTTGTATAGGAATGTTGACTTCATTTCTTTGTTCCCGAAGAGTTTATTCAGATCTATGAAACCACATGCTACACTTAATTAATTATCTGCAGTGACTTCTTTGTTAATTTAACAAAAACACGAGCTAATCTAATCCAACATTAAGCTGTCATCTGAACAAATCAAGAGTGTGTGATTTTCTGGACCTGTTCATAATTCGACTTGTATTTTTTTATGATGTGTTTAATAGAGTATATGTAGTCCTATGGATTTTCCAACCATCGATTGAATGCATTTGTTCGTTCAGACAAAGCTCCTTTCTTGAATCAGGTAGCTCTGCCGCTCTCTGTGTCCACGGTTCTCCGGCGCCGACGAGCACGCCGTGATGTATCTGGTGAAGGACATCGGCGGCGCCATTGGCCTGATGGCTGTGGCCCTGGTGCTCCTGGGCACCTGGCCTGTTGTCCTCGCTGTGCTAGAGCGCCGGGGACGCCTGCCGCAGCACACGTACCTCGACTACTACATCACCAACTTCCTGGCCGCCGTGCTGATCGCCTTCACCTTCGGTCAGATCGGCGACGACACGCCGGAGACGCCCAATTTCCTCACCCAGCTCACTCAGGTCACCATCAGCCACTGTACTCACTTATCCAGTCATGGAAAGCTAAACACGTCAATCTTTAGGACTGAAACTCAAGCGGTATGTTAGTGTGATATGGTTTCCAGTCTTTGCAGACCTGAAGTTTAACATGTCTGAATACTTTGGTCTGTCAGCCAGAACTACAATTGGTGCATCAGGCTTGTTCAGAAATTTTTGCAGTGCAAGTGTTTTAACTGTCAATTGAACAATGAAGGATAACTGGCCTTCGATCATGTTCGCGATGGTGGGCGGTGTCGTCATCAGCCTCGGAACCCTGACCACGCAGTACGGTTGGGCATTCGTCGGACTTCCAGTCACCGAGGTCATGGCCTCAAGTCTGAAGGTTGTCATAGGTACATATACTGACAGTTCTATACTCTCCAAATATGGATATTTGTTGCTGCTGTTGTAGCCTGAATTGTTCAGAATCTGAACATGATATGACTGAAACTTCTCTTCCAGGGACAACACTGAACTATTTCCTCGACGGACGGATCAACAAGGCGGATATTCTTTTCCTTGGCGTCGGATGCTTTCTGATTGCAGCCTGTGTTGGCTCGCTTGTTCACTCTTCCAATGCTGTTGACAACCAGGAGAAGCTATCTAGCTGCATGGTGAACCAAAGAAACACTACCGGGTAGAATTCTCTCATTTCGCTTTCACTCGTGTTGTGAATGAGCTTCGTCGTTTCTGCCTCCATGTTACTTCTGGAAATCGGAATAGTTTTAAGCACAAGTATTTTAGTTAATCTTCTTATAATTGGAATCTATACAATCGTTGCAAGTTGCGAACGCACATATTATTCGCGTAGAGCCGTAGATACCCTGATATTATGCCATTGCAGTAAACTCCATCTGAACAGACAGTCTGACTTCTTTAATTCTCCACAGGAAGACTGCAAACGAAGAGCTCACCAAACACCTCCTTAAGAAAGGTACTAGTCCGATCTATGTGTTATGAATATTGTGTGTATCTATTCAAGAGATCTAATGGACAATATATAGAGAGAGTACAAAGAGGTTGCCATATACAGATAAAGAAATACAAAGGAGTCATATTCTAACACCCCCCTCAAACTCATGGTGAATCACACACAGAGTTTAGAGAGAAAATACAAATGTTGTGCTCTAGTCTGTGGCTTCGTGAAGAAGTCAGCAACTTGTAACTCTGATGGCACAATCTGTAAAGTAAGTACTCTCTTTTGCACCTGTGAGCGAATGTATGAAACATCCACACCAATATGATTGGTGAGCTCATGCTTCACTGGGTCCCGGACAATACTGATAGCACCTGTACTGTCAGACAAAAGAGTCGTAGGTCCCATCACAGGCAATCCAAAATCTGCAAGTAGCCACCTCAACCAAGTAACCTCTGTTGTCACTGTTACCATAGTTCTCAACTCAGCTTCTGCACTCGAACAGGAAATTGTAGTATGGTTCTTAGTCTTCCAAGTAATCCAGGATGAGCCAAGAAAAATATGCAGTCGTAGAAACAGTCTTAGCCCAGAATTGTGGTGGAACGTAAGAGCCAAGGAGAAGAGTGTGGGCAGTCTCAATCAGGTGACGATGTTTGTGCTCGGCAACCCCATTCTGAGCATGGGCACCAGGATAAGAAGACTGGTAAAGAGTGCCCTGCTCAGAAAGAAATTGTCTAAAAGCACCAGAACAGTACTCGCCAGCGGAATCACAACGAAAAGTACAGATAGGAGAATCAAACTGAGTACAAACCATCGTTACAAAGCTACGATAGATCGCAAGAAACTGACCACGATTAGACATAGGGAAAATCCATGTAAAACGGGAATAATCATCAATGAAGATCACATAAGATTTATGCCCGTCTTTATAGATAATAGGCGCAGGTCCCTATACATCTGAATGAACTAAATCAAAAGAACGAGAAGACAATGACTCATTAGAATGATAAGGAAGTTGTAGCTGCTTGCACAGCTTACAACCCTGACAAAACATGGCTGTGTCAACAGTAACACGTCCAAGAACACCCTTACAAACTAATGAAGAAAGACGGACCCACACAAGTGACCTAAACGGTAATACCAATGTGCAAAATCTCCAGAGGTGGTGGCATCAGTGGTGGTGGAAGTAGATGTAGAGGTGATAGGAGAAACTGAAGTGGACGGAAGGTAGAGGCGATCAAGGATGTAGAGACCCTGATGATCCCTACGGTGCCAGCCAGTCCCAAGCATCGTCCCTGTTTGTCGATCCTGAATGAAACGTGTGTGAAAGTCAAAACCAACCCTACAGCCAAGATCGGTGAGCTGACCCACCGAGAGAAGTTGCATGGTAAGCTGGGGAACATGGGAAACAGCCAGAACAGAAAAGTCAGTGGACAAAAGAGTGCCCTGACAGCTGATAGATAGAGGAGTACCGTCAGCGGTCTGAACAGAGATAGGAAAAATATGAGGTTCTATTGAAGTGAGAGATGTGGAGTCCGGTGTTATGTGGAAAGGCACCAGAATCCAGAACCCAAGAAGTACCTAGAGAAGACGTCTGAGCTAGACTGACAGAACCTGCTGAGCTGTGAGAGAGCTGCTGAACAGAGTCATCTCACTGAGAAGGTCCTGACGTGCTGGTTTATCCTCCAATCGAGGAATGGCCTCCCTGCCCCCCCTTGGATCATCCAGCCCCACGTGCCTTGTTCTTCTTTTTTCACACCGCCCAACGCTGCTAGTCGTACCCGAAGTTCTTGCAATAATTGCACTGAACCCCGGTTGGTGCAAAAACAGGAGCAGAAACAGGCACCTGAGGAGGCACTGTAGTCGAAGTAGAAACCATCGGTGTAGTCGAAGAAGAAGGGGTAGAAAGCACAATCAGAACAAACTGTACTGCTAACCCACGACGAAGTTCCTCAGCACGAAACGTCAAAAGAGCCTCGGTGACTGTCGGTCATGGTGAGCGACTCAGCAATTGAGCCCTAACAGGCACAAAATCTAAGCGAAGATGGCAAACGAAGTCATAAAGGCGAAGGCGATTACGATCTGCCTTCTGCACTTGATGACACTCCTAGCAGAGTAGAGAAACCAGCTTGTCCAGCTGGCGCCAGAGACTGACCAGTACTTGGAATAAGTCGTCAACGGAGGAGTCCTCCTAGCGAAGCGTCTCCAACTTACGCTGAAGCGAAAAGTACTGAGCATCGCTGTTCTGCTGGTATCGCTCGCTCAAGTACTCCCAGATCTGACAAGTGGCACACAGACCAACAATGTCTGGCTAGATGAAGTCGTCGATGATGGCCACCAGGATGGCTCGAACACGGACCTCATCAGCACACCAGCGCTCAAAAGTATCTATGGCATACTGAAAGGACTCAGCAGCAGCGGCGGTGGCCTTGCCTCCTTCTTGGCGGCCTCATCTTCTGTAGAAGGTACAGAAGTAGTGATAAGGACATCTCGATTGGACCTATTACACGAGCACGAGCTAAATTAATTAACCAACAGGTGAACTCGCTCTTAAATGATTTTAATCTTACTAATGAGAATATGTCACTATATAATAGTTCTATGTTTTGTTTGTGCAGTTATACACATATAGAAGTATACAAGACCGACAACAACGGAGCAAGAAGCGCGGAACAAATTCTTTGTTAGCTACCGCAGGAAGATGGATTTCAGATGTGCATTCATGCATTTGTGTGTGAGTGAAGCCACGTGCATGCATACATGTATCATGCATGTGTGTGTGTGCATGAGGAGCACTTAATGCATGCATGCATGTGTATGTGTGTGTGAGAAGCTTTGGACAGAGATCAAGCCAAGGCTGCATCGTTTATCTTTATTGCGTGGGAAGTCAAGGGCTGCACGGCTGCATCGTTGGACCGAGCCCAAGTCTGGCCGAGAGCATAAATCCGGTGATTCCGGCCTGTAATCAATTAGGACTTCGAGTCCGTTTGTGTTTTCTTTGTTTGGACTGCTTTTAGCGCACCGACTATTAATACCGAGTGGCGCCGCCTGAAAGAAGGGACGGATATTTCATATTTCAATATACTCTTGATTCTAGGGTTTGAGCAATATTGCCCCCACTAGAATAGGGAGTTTCAATCTGTTGTGCCGTTCCGTCGTTCTTGTGAATCCTTGTGTTTTGCAGGAGCAGCGACACGTCTACTTGGTGTGATCGGGTAGACGGGATCACGAGCGTGTGGTTGGGCGAATTCTTTTGTCGCAGGTTGCTGTTTTGACAGTGGTTGGCGCCATCGGTTCGTCAGGTTGCACGGATCCAAAGTTATCATCGATTCTATGTCGTGAAGATCGGGCATTCCCTTGCATCATCTTGGTATCAGAGCATCGGTTGCCACGGTAGGATCAATTTACCCGTAGTTAGATCTATTTTTTTCCCTATACACAAAAAGCCAAAAAAAAAATCCGTTAGCCCGTAGTTTTAATCTGTTATTTCTTATGAGTTTCGTTAGGCCTCGATCCATTAGAAACTGTGTTTAGTCGCTGATCTTTGTTTCCTTTGCGTAGCTTTAATTTTTGGTTTCCAATCATTGCTGATCAAAAAAAAAATCTCAGTATACATGCCGTAGCTTCTTTAGTCAATCGCGAGAACCGGCGTGTGCTACGGTCGCGCATAGTGCCGCAGTTGCAACGATTGCTGCAGCAGTCCGCAGCATCAGCCAAGCCAAAAAAAAAACAAAATCGCTGCTATAGTAGTTCTGCTAGTGCACGCGGTACTGTTTGCAGCTACAGCGCGGGCGAGGTACTGTTCACTGCTACAGTGCGTAAGGTGCTGTTTACCACTACAGTCGCGTAGATTATCATGTGCTGCTGCAGTGCGTAAGATTTGGCAGCCAGTGCGCGAAGGGGAAAAAAACAACCTTGCGCGATCGCTACAGTACCATGATCGGTACTGTTCATTGCTACAGTGCCAGCGCGACTGCTACAGTACCTATCATCTACAGTGCTGTGCGCAAAAAAAAACACGTACATCTTTCGTGAGCCAGTTCAATCCTTTGCGAATACTTTGCTCCTATTCGAGACTAGCTATTTGATTTGCTCTAGGGCTGCTCATTTACACTTTGCGCACATCTGAATTGTTATTTCTTTTATAGCCAAAAGTGGGGTTTTTAAGTGCTGCTCTTGTAACAATTTGATTGGTCGAGTACAAAACAAAATCAGAAGAAGAAAAAAAAAAGAGAAAGAAAGAAAAAAGAGAGAGAAAGAAAGAAAGAAAGAGAAAAAAAAACTTGGCCGATCACCTATTGTGAGTACACCCTATCATTGTCAAATTTTTAGATTGTGCTATTTCATTGTTTTGAGCAATCTTGTGCCCTATTTTATATCATTGAGTAATTAGTTAGCTTCTCTCTATAACTTGTGCAATAAGAGCTAGTTGTTTGTCACTTATATTTTTAGCTCATTCCTTTGATTGCACTAAGTTCCATTATCTTTGTATGTGAGTTGTTTCGTTCTTCGCTTATATCTTTTGGATCAGCAACTAGGCATTGATTTCTAGTTTGGATTGTTATCTAGCTTTACAATATCTAGAAATTTCAGATTGCATAGGTAAACACTTTTTCCTCCAAGCTCCACAAATAAGCCATTGTCTAACAGTGCTTGTGCAATTGAATTCGCTTAATCTATCACCTTGTGTTGTCTACCATCACCAAAGTGTGTGCAGCTCTTCAATTCCATCAAGGACGCATAAGAACTTCGGACGGTAAGAGGAGGTGAGGTTGAGTGATTTCCACAAATAAAAAATTTCCACATCCACATATATAGTTTTTCTTTGTTTGCACTAACCATGTCAGGGAAAGAAGGAGAACCAGCATATGTTACACAAGCTGACCTTGAGAAGCTCACAAATGATTTCAACACTCAGTTGAATGACAACATGAGCGTCTTGAGGAGGGAGATACTAGAGGAGCTTCGCAAAGAGCGGGGCCCAGTTGGTGTACATGAAGAAGGCATTGAGCTTGATGAGACCGATGAAGAGAGGGTTGCACAATTCGCTAGAGAAGCTCAAGCGGGTCGAGTCGCTGCCAACGCGGTTCGTCCACCCTTCCCAAGTGGGGGTTTTGGTGTCTTGACCATGGCCAAGGGAGAGGCCGTGGCCGTGGACGCGGCGGTGCTGCCCACATTGAGGACTTCGGCGACGACGTTTGGTTACACCGCAATGATAACTATCAACGCCATGGTCGTCGTCATGATGAGCAGCACGTGGAGGAAAAATTTGGGAAGCTCAAGTTCAATATTCCCAAATTTGAAGGTGCTTCCGATCCAGATGCATATCTCACATGGGAGCTCAAGGTAGAGAAGATATTCCAGATGCACAATTATTCTGAAGAGAAGAAACTGCACATGGTGTCACTTGAGTTTGATGGGTATGCGTTGATTTGGTGGGAGCAAGTATTGAACCAAAGAGAAGATAATGGAGAACCACCAGTTGCATCATGGGCTGAAATGAAGCAAGAACTGAGAGCACGTTTTGTTCCTACTACTTATAAACGTGATCTTTTTGATAAATTGCAGAATTTGAGATAGGGAGGTCGCTCAGTGGAGGAATACTACAAGGAGATAGAGCAAGCTATGATTAGGGCACATGTGCACGAAGATGAAGAGCAAACACTTGCGCGCTTTTGCTTTGGCCTAAATAAAAACATTAAGCGATAGTGCAATATCGACCCTACAAGATCTTGTTGTTGACTTGGTGCATCAAGCGACAAAGGCGGAGATACAGCTGCTAGAAGATATGAAACCAGCACCAAGGACAGCATCTTTCAACTTTAAAGTTCCATCATCTTCATCTAATGCCACCAAAGCATGTTTCAGTTTGGGACGAGGTACATCTTCAGCTAGTACTAGTTCAAATACTAATGTTCGTTCTTCCCCGATTACAAAATCAGCACCTATATCAAGTGAGAAGAAGGTGGCTCCATCCCCTATATCTTCAATTAATGCTACAACAAAGAGTAGAGAAATCCAATGCTTCAAGTGTTTGGGGCGTGGGCACATAGCTAGGGAGTGTCCCAACAACCGAGTCATGCTTGTGACAGAAGATGGAGAGTTTGAATCCGCAAGTGAAGATGAGGTTGAGCCCAGTCATGAAAATGAGAAATATGAAAATACATCCGATGACGATGATGAGATTGATGTGTTGAGTTATGAAACGGGAGAGGCACTAGTTGTCACTAAAAATTTGAGCATGCTTGCACAAGAAGGAGATGCACATCCGCAGCGATTCAACTTGTTTCAAACATAAGCCAAGGTAAACAACAAGGTAATCAAACTTATTATTGATGGAGGTAGTTGTCATAACTTGGCTAGCGTTGAATTGTGTGAGAAGATTGGTTTAAAGAAGCTGAAACATCCACGTCCATATCATGTACAATGGTTCAGCGAATGTGGGGATGTGAAGGTTCAGTATGTGGTGCATGTTACTTTCAAAATTGGTGATTATGAGGACACCGTTGAGTGCGATATGGTGCCTATGACCATGTGCCATCTGCTGTTGGGAAGGCCATGGCAATATGATAGAAGTGCGCAACATGATGGCCGTTCCAATAGATATGCTTTTAAGTGGAAGGAGAAGACAAAGGAGCTTAATCCAATGACTCTTAGCCAAATACATGCTGAATTTTAGCAAAGGAAGCTTGCTGAAAATAAGAGTAAAAAGAAAGAAAAGAGTGATTTCCACACATTGGTGAGTGAGAGCCACAAGCCAAATATGAGAGAAAAAAGTAAGAGTGAGGGAGAGTTGGTTATGTTAGCCACAAAATCAGATTTGAGAGATGTGAGCAATGACCCATCAAAGATGCACTTTGTGCTTGTGTACAAAGATGCAACTGTTTTGTTTTTAACTAACGACTTAACCTCTCTTCCTAGTGGTGTTTCCTCTCTTTTGCAGGCATTTGAGGATGTGTTTCCGGAGGAGATACCAGCGGGACTTTCACCATTGCGCGGAATAGAGCATCAAATTGATCTAGTTCCCGACGCTTCACTTCCAAACCGTCCACCATACCGTACCAATCCGGAGGAGACCAAAGAAATTCAGCGCCAAGTGCAAGGGCTACTTGAGAAAGGGTATGTACGCGAAAGTCTTAGTCCTTGTGCTGTTCTTGTAATTCTTGTTCCTAAGAAAGATGGTACATAGAGAATGTGTGTTGATTGTCGTGCCATTAACAATATCACTGTTAGGTATCGTCATCCTATTCCTAGGTTAGATGATATGCTAGATGAGCTTAGTGGTGCTGTTATATTCTCCAAAATTGATTTGAGGAGTGGTTACCATCAAATTAGGATGAAACTTGGTGATGAATGGAAGACTGCTTTTAAGACTAAATTTGGACTGTATGAATGGTTAGTCATGCTTTTTGGTTTATCTAATGCACCTAGTACATTCATGCGATTGATGAACCATGTTTTAAGAGCATTCATTGGTAAATTTTTTGTGGTATACTTTGATGATATTTTGATCTGTAGCAAAACGATGGATGAACACATTGATCATACTAGACAAGTACTAGAAGTGCTTAGAAATGAGAAACTGTATGCTAATCTTGACAAATGCACTTTTTGTACTGATAAAGTTGTGTTCTTAGCCTATGTTGTTTCTGAACAAGGAATTGAGGTAGATGAATTTAAAACTGAAGCAATTAAGAATTGGCCTACCCCTGTGAATGTTAGTCAAATCAGAAGCTTTCATGGTCTTGCTAGTTTTTATCGATGTTTTGTTAAAGATTTCAGTACCATTGTTACCCCACTAAATGAGTTAACTAAAAAGGGTGTTGTGTTTGAATGGGGTGCACCACAAGAAAAAGCTTTTCAAGAGCTAAAGAAACGTTTAATTGAAGCACCATTGCTTGTTTTGCCTAATTTCACTAAGACTTTTGAAATTGAATGTGATGCTAGTGGAATAGGTATTGGTGGTGTTTTGATGCAAGAAGGGAAACCCGTAGCATACTTTAGTGAGAAACTAGGAGGTGCTCAATTGAATTATCCTATGTATGATAAGGAATTGTATGCTTTGGTACGTGTGCTTGAAACTTGGCAACATTATTTATGACCTAGAGAATTTGTTATCCACTCTGATCATGAAGCTTTGAAATATTTGAAAAGCCAAGCTAAACTGAACCGTAGACATGCTAAGTGGGTAGAATTCATTGAAACTTTCCCATATGTTGTTAATACAAGAAAGGAAAAGAGAATGTGGTAGCTGACGCTTTATCTAGAAAACATGTGCTTTTAACTCAATTGGAAGTAAAGGTACCCGGATTAGAGAGTTTGAAAGATTTGTATGCTTCCGATAGTGAATTTTTAGAACCATATTCTAAATGCAAAGATGGAAAAGGATGGGACAAGTTTCACGTTCATGATGGGTTCTTATTTCGGGCTAACAAATTATGTGTTCTAGATTCGTCCGTGCGTTTGCTTTTATTGCAGGAATCTCATGCAGGTGGATTGATGGGACACTTTGGAAGAGAAAAGACCTATACGATGTTGAGCGATCACTTTTATTGGCCTAAAATGAGGCGTGATGTTGAAAGGTTTGTACAGTGGTGTGTGACATGCCACAAAGCAAAATCTAAACTTAATCCACATGGTTTGTATACTCCACTTCCTGTTCCTAGTGTACCTTGGGAGGATATTAGTATGGACTTTGTTTTAGGATTGCCTAGGACTAAGAGGGGAAGAGATTTAGTTTTTGTAGTTGTGGATAGGTTCTCTAAAATGGCACATTTTATTCCCTGTCACAAAAGCAACGATGCGTCGCATGTAGCTGACTTGTTTTTCAGGAAAATTATAAGATTGCATGGCATGCCGAAGACGATTGTTTCAGATCGTGATGTCAAGTTTATGAGCTACTTTTGGAAGACTTTGTGGGCCAAGCTTGGGACAAAGTTGTTATTCTCAACAACTTGTCACCCACAAACGGATGGACAAACAGAGGTGGTGAATAGAACACTTTCAATGCTACTACGAACGATGATCAAGAAGAATTTAAAAGAGTGGGAAGATTGTTTGCCACATGTGGAGTTTGCGTACAATAGGGCGGTACATTCTACTACTCAATTGTGTCCGTTCGAGGTGGTGTATGGTTTTAAACCAATCACGCCACTTGATTTGCTGCCACTTCCGCTACATGAACATGCTAATATGGAGGCGTCAAAGCGCGTTGAATATGTGAAGCAAATTCATGTCAAGACTAAAGAAGAAATTGAAAAGAAGACGCGCTACTATGCTGAGAAGGCGAACAAGTCAAGAAAGAAGATGCTATTTGAACCAGGTGACTTGGTTTGCATGCATCTACGCAAAGAACGCTTTTCGGACAAGCGTAAGTCTAAGTTGATGCCTCGCGGAGATGGTCCATTTAAAGTACTTGAGAAGATCAATGATAATGCATATAAGATAGAGCTTCCAGGGGATGATTATGTTGTGAGTTCTACATTCAATGTTGCTGATTTGTCACCATTCTTTGGGCCGAAAGAATCAGAGTCGAGGACGACTCCTTTCCAAGAGCGGGAGGATGATAAGGACATCTCGATTGGACCTATTACACGAGCACGAGCTAAATTAATTAACCAACAGGTGAACTCGCTCTTAAATGATTTTAATCTTACTAATGAGAATATGTCACTACATAATAGTTCTATGTTTTGTTTGTGCAGTTATACACATATAGAAGTATACAAGACCGACAACAATGGAGCAAGAAGCACTGAACAAATTCTTTGTTATCTACAGCAGGAAGATAGATTTCAGATGTGCATGCATGCATTTGTGTGTGAGTGAAGCCACGTGCATGCATACATGTATCATGCATGTGTGTGTGTGCATGAGGAGCACTTAATGCATGCATGCATGTGTATGTGTGCGTGAGAAGCTTTGGACAGAGATCAAGCCAAGGCTGCATCGTTTTTCTTTATTGCGTGGGAAGTCAAGGGCTTCACGGCTACATCGTTGGACCGAGCCCATGTCTGGCCGAGAGCACAAATCCGGTGATTCCGGCCTGTAATCAATTAGGACTTCGAGTCCGTTTGTGTTTTCTTTGTTTGGACTGCTTTTAGCGCACTGACTATTAATACCGAGTGGCGCCGCCTGAAAGAAGGGACGGATATTTCAGATTTCAATATACTATTGATTCTAGGATTTGAACAATATTGCCCCCACTAGAATAGGGAGTTTCAATCACAGTGCCGTTAAAATCGTTCTTGTGAATCCTTGTGTTTTGCGGAGCGTGACATGTCTACTTGGTGTGATCGGTAGAAGCGGGATCACGGCGTGTGGTTGGGCGAATTCTTTTATCGCGAGTTCTTTGTTTTGGCGATGGTTGGCGCCATCGGTTCGTCGGGTTGCACGGATCCAAAGTTATCATCGATTCTACGTCGTGAAGATCGGGCATTCCCCCGCATCAAGTAGACTATCTGAGAGAAGGCTGAACTAGCGACAACGGACAAGGTCGGGCACCAGTAACATGTCCCCAGAGGCGGAGACCATCGAGCGTGATCTCCATGAGTTAAGACCACAACTTATAGATCGCCCCATTAAGTTTTGTTCCCAAGAATGGGATCGTGGCTGATGGAACAAAAGCCATCGGTAGGCGGCGCGAGAAGGCGCGGTGATCAAGGCAATGAAATCTAACAGGCGGCGCTGGATGGCGCGGCGGTTAGAGCTACATTCTATTTTTGATTTTTTTTGGGCCGGCTAAAAATGGGTTACAACTAATCCGGCCTGGCCTGCTCACGAAGTGCACACACACGGGGGAACTAGGGTTCCCCCGAGTCCTTGGCGGCGGAGGAGGAGGAGTCTACCTCGTCGGCGGCAGCGGCGGCAGTTCGGTGACGGGCGGCCGATGATGGTAGCAGAGATGTGGGGAGTTCGAGCACGCAGGGGACGTCCTCCTCGGTGGCGGCGAGCTCGAGCACACGGGCGCGGTGACGGTGGCGTAGAGGGGAGCTCGACAGGAACGGGGAGACCACGAGCGGCGTCGGTCGAGTTCCACCACATCCTCCTCGATGGCGGTGAGCTCGAGCACACAGCGCGGTGATGGTGGCGTCGAGGGGAGCGCGATGGGGGGCGACCACCGACGGCGTCGGTCGAGCTCCAGAGATCGATGTGGCGGCGGTGGCCGCAACCACTACGACGGCGGCGGAAAGATGGCAGCGAAAGGAGAGCTAGATTAGTACCTTAGCTCTGATACCATGTTATGAATATTTTGTGTATCTATTCAAGAGGCTCAATGGGTAATATATGTTAAGAAACTATGGGCTTGGCCCAGAAGCCGGCCCATGTATGGGCTCCCCATCCCAAACCCTAGCAAGGTCTCTAACCTATAAATAGGGAGTGCTATTCATTGTAAACGATTGATCGATTGATGAAGGAATAAAGAGAAGCAAGAAGCCCTCTATATCTCTGTGTTCAATCTACTATTCTGTTCTTGTGTTCTTGCATTGTTCTAAGCGATTCTACGCTTGTCTCACGAGGTGTCGCTTCGAATTTGGACTCGCCAAATGACGGTTCCTCAACACGTTATCAGCACGATCGACTCTGGCCTACTTTACTTAGATCGAAAGGTAACCGTCGATGAACGACACTCGTAGATTGAATCGTCTTCTTTCTAGATCGCTTTCAATTCTGCAAATTTGCTTTCTAGATTGATTTTCTAGGGTGCAAATCCATTCTAATCTACCGTGAGCAAACTTGAAGTCGCCGACACAATGTCGATGGGTAGAGTGCACGAAAGATTGGATGTCGATTGTACCGTAGATTAGAAGTTGCAAATCCGTTCTAACCTACCGCTAGCCGACTTGAAGTCGCCGGTCAAGCCGGTCGGTAATTGCACAAACGACACTGCATGAACAGTATTTTTTTTGGACGAACAGCACACAGTAAGCGCATGAACCGTGATTGCATCACATGAACCGTGTGCATAAACGATGAACGCTGGCGAAGCCATCAAGCCAGCCGCCACAGAGCCATGCGACTGAGCACCGCCGCCATCACCAAGAAGACACCGTTGCCGCCGCGGCTCTGCGTCACTCGCCTGAGGTGCCATCGGCATGCACACATAGCCCAAAGCGAGAAAAAAAAAAGAAAAAAAGCAAGCCTTGCACGGCAATCTCGCGCCGCCATTCACGCCACCGCCGCCCGCCGTGCGCCTGCCTTCGGGAACCTTCATAGCGCCGCCTTGAGCAAGCAGCCGCCGCCGTCGGGGCAACCGCAAGCGCCGCCGCCGAAAAGGGAGAAGCCGCCGCCGCTCCGGCCCCGCCGCCCGCCCTGAAGTACTCGATGTCGCCGCCACCTTGAGAACAGAGGTGAGGAAACCTAAATTCCTCACCCCTCTTTTAATGGGCCAAGTTGGTCGGTTAAAGGCCATATGGGCCGGCCAACGACCGAAAAGCAGCCCCGACGGGAAAAGGAATCCGGAAATTTCCGAAAATCCCTCTAAGAATTCCAAAAATTACGAGGTAACTTGTGCGGTGAGGTAATGTTGCAAAAAGGCTATCCAAAAATTTGAAATTTACGCGAAAAGTTTCTCTGAACTGAAATTTTGTGTTTTAACCCCTGGAAATTACAGAATTCGCCAAAAAGTCTTTTTCCAGTAGAAAAGGGCCTCAGGAATTCAAATTTTGAATCAATTTTTGCATTTGAAGCATGTTTAACTCTGTTATTGTTATTTCTATGCAATTTATTTATTGTATTTACTGTTTTGATTATTTATGATTGTTTAAATTACTTTTAATCACTGAAAATAGCAGTAAATCATAAAAATGCATAGAAAACTACGGGATTACGAACCGGGAGTTCGAAGAGCATTATAAGAATTTTGTAACCATTTTATGTAAATTACTAGCAGTAATCTTATGAACTATTTGCATGGATATGAAGATGACTGGCATCACGAACTAGGAGTTTGAAGAACTAACCCAGCATGGCCAGAATTTGTACAGAATTTGTACAAGTCTTCAACTCTGTGATAATGTAATCACGGATAAGTAGAAGATTGAGAAGACTCTCTCTACCTTTCACCCAAATGCGGTGCAATCCGCACGTAACTATCGTCAAGACGGCTATACGGAGTATGCCGCATTAATTGACATCATGCAAGTTGCAGAAGCTTAAGATAATGTTCTAAGGAAGAACTACATCTCATAGCCACCTAGTAGCAATGTTGGCCATGAAGCCAATGCTAACAGCTACAAGGTGATCAAGCCTCTCACGAAGGAGAGGAGCAAGAAGGGTAAGGTCGTGAGTCGCACATTATTGATGCTTTCCAGTCTAAGAAGAAGGGCATAGGACAACATGAGGCACACCTCGCCATTGCAAGCGCGGAAGATCCACACCCATTAGTTGCACTCATGGATGTGGACAGCCTAGTAGTAGCCCCATTATCCCTCCTCTGGACATCGCAGCGGCCGCAGTCGTAGTTGCCCAAAAGGAGAAGATCTCCATGGAGCAGATTGAGGCAGAAGTTTCTGAATACTTCGCTGATTCGATCTAGTGCACGCATTGCACTTGGATCTTTTATAGTGACTTGCAGTTTGTAATTGAAGCACAACATTGAATTATTTTTGAATAATGGTTGTAAGCTCTAGTAGAGCAAAGCATTAAATTCTTATGACGAGTCCTGCAAGACTTATTCCTGTATTTATAATAACAAGTTATGTTCTGATATCTGAAGTATTTTATTTATGTGTTGCTTGCTTTCTGCTATATATTAATAAAGTATATTATATTAGAACGCGTGTGGCGCCCTATTGGAGGAAGTGTGCTTAACCAGTAGCAGTACAATAAATACCGTCTTGAGAGAGACGAAAATCTTTCGGTCGATCAGCAAGAATGCTGGTAGTCTTACGACAATCGCAGGCAGCGATACTTGTATAATAGGCTCAGGAAGGGCCTCAATTATACCCCTAATGGGCACAACTTTGGTCATTAAAGAAGTCTCGTTGTACCCAGAATCGACTAGAACTCTCAAGGATATTCGCGCAAACGGTTTTCACATAGAGACTGAAGAAGAGTATGGTAAGAAATACCTGCTCATTATAAAGCGTGAAGAAAGTAGAAAAATTGTATCAGAACGACTTTCTTCATTTGAAACTAGGCTATACTACACTAATATTAAGACACCTGCAGCCTATACTGCTCTGAAAACCGTATTTAGAAGCTCTGAATCTTTTCTATCTTTGGCATGATAGACAATACCACCCAAGTCTTAGAATGATGAAAAATATAATTAACAATTCACAGGGACATAATGTCAATGTAAAGAATTTTCCGAATCAGGAAGATTTTGTGTGCCTACTGCAGTGCCATCGAATTTAATTATTAAACCTTCGCTCTGGCGAAGGATGAAGTCCCTACATTCTGGACCGTATCGGGGATACTTTTCTTGATCCTATCTGACCCTGTAAGGGCCAATTTGGTATTTTATGGTACTCATCAATGCTTCCTCGAAATGGTCGTATGTATGTTTATTGTCTCAAAATCGGGCTTTTGCAAAGCTAAATCTCGAGATAATTAAAATTAGAAATAATTTCCCTGATCATCATGTGAAGTCTACGAGAATGGACAACACCGGAGAATTTACTTCAAGGCATTTGATGATTATTGTGTGGCAATGGGAATTAAAGTTGAGCATTATGTACCGCATGTCCACACCCAGAATAGAATAGTAGAGACATTAATTACAAGGATTAAATTTATTGCCCGACCACCTTTGAAGAATTGTAATTTACCAACTGCATGTTGGGAATCTGTGATCTGCTTTCATGACAACTCTTATCAATTTTAGACCACCGGCATATAACATCCATTCACCTATGCAACTAGTGTAAGGGTTAGAACAGAAAACTTCTCATCTTTGAAGGTTTGGTTGCAAGGTTTATATACCTATACCATTACCACAGCGAACTGCAAAGGGCCTTCTCTGAAAGTCTGGGATATACGCTGGTTATATGACAGCATCCATAATCAGGTATTTGGAACATATGATGAGAGATTTGCATACTGCCCCATTCGCTGATAGTATATTAGATGAGGCTAGTTTCCCGTCATTAGGGGGAGGAAATCAACCCCTTGATGAAAATGTTGGGAAATAGAGAAGTCCAGAAGATAATTGAAATCCAAAAGATAATTGAAATCCATACACATGACCCGCGCACTAGTGAAACAAATAGAGAAGTCCAGAAGATAATTGAAATCTAGAAGACAATTGAAGTCTAGAAGATAATTGATTTGCAAGTATTAGCGAATCAACTGCCTAACGACTTTAGTGATTTGAAGAGCGTGACCAAGTCGCATATGCCTGTACACAATGCACCGGAGAGGGTTGAAATACCAATAAAGGTATCCCTAATCCCGTCCTAAGGCCTCTGAAAGGATGAGAACTCCGACCCATCGATTCCGAAGTAACCGGGGACGCCTGGTGAAAAAGGATAAGAAAGACTTGACACAGCCGATCACCGAAGTTCCCTAGAACCAGAAGGGGAGCTAGTTGAAACCTAGCACCAGTATGGAACCTTCAGAAAAGGCATACTAGAATTGAACATATCCATGAAGGGAGACATCAGCATGGATGTGTGCGCACACATCGGAGCTGAAAAACTAAAAGAACTTGCCCCCGTAAATGAAAGCAGCGGTGAGCAAAGCATTAGAAGAATCGCCCCTTGAAGAAATAGCTATAAACTTTGTGACCTCGGAAGAATCTATGAATAAGACAACAGCCAATATCGACATTTATTTTGCAAAAAAAAATTACCACAATCATCGATTTTGATCCAGAGCCTGTATCGCTCGTTGAAAGAAAAGATCAGATCGGGAAGATTGGAAGAAGGCAATAGAAGCAGAACTATTATCTCTGAATAAAAAGAAAGGTGTTTGAGCCTGTAAGCCACACACCTCCCTATGCGCACCCCGTATGGCATAAGTGGGTATTTGTTCAAAAGAGAAATGAAAATAATGAAGTAAATAAGGCTTGTTGCATAAGGTTTCACTCAACATCCAGGAGTTGTTTATGAAGAAACCTATTCCCCGGTCATGGGCGAAACCACCCTTTAGATATTTAATCTCAATGGCAGTAAACTTGAAGTTAAAAGTGAAATTGATGGATGTGGTAACAGCAAACCTTTATGGAATATTGGATTCGGACATTTATATGAAGATACCTGAATGTATCCCTGTCCCGAATCAAGACAGAGCAAATAGAAATCTGTACAGTGTGAAACTCAGAAAGTCACTGTACGAAGTTAAGCAATCAGGCAAGATGTGGTATAATCGCTTGAAGCGACTTTCTATGCAAGAAAGGCTACACGAACAATGAGAATTATCCCTGTGTATTTATACGACTATCCTAGGATGGATTTTGTATAATGTCAGTGTATGAAGATGATCTGAATATTATTGGAACCCTGGAAGGTATTAAGAAAGCAAGCTCTTACTTGGAGTCAGAGTTCGAAATGAAATATTTGGGTAAAACCAAATATTGTCTAGGCTTACAGCTTGAGCATGCCCCTGAAGGGATTTTAGTACATCAGTCAACCTACACTCAGAAGGTGTTAGAAATGTTTGATTTTGAAAGGCATACCCTTTGAATTGCCAATGGTCGGGAGATCTTTGCAGCAAGACAAAGACCCGTATAGACCTATAGGGGGAGGAAATCCTGGGACCGGAATTCCTATACTTAAGTGCAATAGGAGATCGGCCATTGTATTTGCCATTAACCTACTAGTAAGATATAGTACAGAACCTACCAAAGGTATTGGCAGGTAATGAAGGACATCTTCCAATACCTCCAAGGAAACAAAGAACTTGGTCTGTTCTACAGAAAAAACCAAGATCTGAATATGAATGGCTATGCAGATACCGGGTACCTGTAAGAACCCGCATACAGCCAAGTCGCAAACAGGTTATATATTCCTATGTGGTGGAACTACAATTCCATAGAAATCGTCTAAGTAGAGTCTTGTATCGACTTCGACGAACCACTCGGAAATAATAGCACTGTACGAGGCCTCACGAGAATGTGCTTGGCTTCGGCGGATGATTCACCACATCCAGTAGTCGTGTAGATTGAATACCGCGCAAACCCCCACTATTATCTATGAAGATAATGCAGCTTGTGTTGCACAAGCGTAGATGGGTTATGTGAAGAGTCATCTCATAAAGCATATCAACCCCAAGTTCTTCTATGCTCATGAATTGCAAAAGATGGACGAAATTAAAGTACTACATACTAAGTCATGTGAAAATCTTGTAGATTTATTCACTAAGTTACTTCCACCATCTAGCTTTGAAAGGTGCATACGTGGAATTGTAATGACGAGACTTAGAGAAGTGCAGAATTCAGGGGGAGAATCTTCACGAACTCATTATTGAAACTTGATCACGAAGATCGAGTACCCAAAGAGTAAATCCTGCAGATTAAAGGAAATTGGGTGGATTGTACTCTTTTTCCCTCAACGAGTTTTCCTGAAGTTTCTCGACTAAGGTTTTTTTAATGAGGCAATTCGTGCAACGCAGCAGAACTTGTATCATGTGCTCTTTCTCCAAATTTTTCCCACTGGGTTTTTATGGAGTTTTGACGAGACATGAACATGTAAGGATGGGTGCCTAAGGGGGAGTGTTAAGAAACTATGGGCTTGGCCCAGAAGTCGGCCCATGTATGGGCTACCCATCCCAAACCCTAGCAGAGTCTCTAGCCTATAAATAGGGAGTGCTATTCATTGTAAACGATTGATCGATTGATGAAGGAATAAAGAGAAGCAAGAAGCTCTCTATATCTCTGTGTTCAATCTACTATTCTGTTCTTGTGTTTTTGCATTGTTCTAAGCGATTCTACGCTTGTCTACGAGGTAATCGCTCGGACTGGACTCGCCAGCGACAGTTCCTCAACAATATATATAAAGAGTACAAAAGAGGTTGCCATATACAGATAAGGAAATACAAAAGAGTCCTATTCTAACACTATGAACCAACTTTTGTCATTAATCTGAAAATGATCTAGCATAGAACTACTCGTCTTAATCTTTCAATTAACAGAGAAGCCGAAGGATTGTGAGGAAGCAAAACCGGATGTACCACAGGCTACCCAGGCTGTGGAGAAGATAGAGGCAGGAACAGCAGATTTCCTAGTTGAGCTGGAGGGGAAGAGGTCAATTAAAGTAGGTGATTATGCTACTTATACAGATATCAATGAAAGCTAAAATCTAGATTACCATAATTAAACTGCAGAATTTTTGTGGGTGGGGTAATTACAATTTACACAGATCTGTATGATCACACAAAGTTAAAGTTCATGTATTATGATGCACAATTTGATCAGATTATCAGTTACTATACATTTTCAGGAAAACAAAGCCAAATTCTCCCATCAATCCCAAGAAAACACGACGACGCACTTTCTTTGAGCATAATACGATAAATTAAGATATATATATCATGCTTCAATTTGACATTCGAAGAATCAGTGCATCAGCATTCACAATTCTTGCTTCTCAAAATCACAAATTCAGATTTTTCTGACACAAAATCTTCTGAACCTCAGGTCCTCGGATCCAACAGGTTCCTCGGCCTCGGAATCGTCACCTTCGTGGGCATCTGCTACTCGCTCTTCGCCCCGGCGTTCAACCTGGCCACCAACGACCAGTGTCACGCGCTCAGGGAGGGCGTCCCGCACCTAGCGGTCTACACCGCCTTCTTCTACTTCTCGGTCTCGTGCTTCGTCATCGGCATCGGCCTCAACATCTTTTTCCTCTACCGCCCGATGGTCGGCGTGCCGAAGTCCTCCTTCAGGGCGTACCTGAATGACTGGAAGGGCAGGGACCTCGCACTCCTTGCAGGCATGGTGTGTGGGCTCGGCAATGCGTTCCAGTTCATGGCCGGGCAGGCTGCTGGGTATGCTGCTGCCGATGCTGTTCACGAAACCATTTTTGCAGATTAACTTGCACTTCTTGAAACAATCAATGCATGGTTTGAGGCCATGCATGACAGGACACTTGCTAGCTGCCACATTTCTGAATTCTGATCATGTATGAATTCTGGGCGTTTTGATCTCTAACTACATTGTTCATGCCGCCGTTTGTCATGTCGATCTGCAGGTGTTGCCGCTGGTGGAATTTTTTTTAAAATAATATATTTTTTAAAAAATAATTACAAAAATATATAGTCGCCTAAAAAAATTACAAAAATGTGTTCCTGTCGCTAGTTAAGCCAAACTGGCGACAGAAACCTATTGCCAATTAAACTGACGACAGGGAGTCAGGGACCCTCTTCGTCTCCTGTCGCTGGTCTAACAACCTATCGCCAGTTCAACTGGCGACAGAAACTGAACAGTCTTTTTGTCGCGAGTTGAACTGGCGACACATTCCTATCGCTAGTTTAACTGGCGACAGGATGCTATCTATAAAAACCCAGAAAGATCCCTCCAAACCTTATTTTAATTCCCAAAAAAAACAGAAGAGAGGAGAGGAAGAGAAGAAAAGTAGCGAAGCTCTATTTGGTTAAATCGTGGAGAGAGAGATTGATAGAACAAACAGATCGATGAACCGCCATCTTGCAAGTACTTTTTTTTGCAACCTTGTACATTATGTCAAATTATGTAGAATAGAGACATAGAATTAAGTAGAATAGCTAGTAGAATTAAGTACATAGAATTTAGTAGAATAGCGATATAGAATTAAGTAGAATAGCGACTAGAATTAATTAGAATAGCGACTATAATCAAGTAGAATAGCGGCATAGAATTAAGTACAATAGCGACTAGAATCAAGTAGAATAGCGAAGTAGATTAGATAATTAAGTAGAATAGCGACTAGAATCAAGTAGAATAGCGACATAGGATTAAGTATAATAGCGACTAGAATCAAGTAGAATAGCCACATAGAATTAAGTAGATTAGATAAATCATCAGAAATAGGAAGACGGCTATTAGAAATATGTTGGTAATGTCAAAATTTTATTTTAAAGTACAAAACTAGTTAGTAAAATAGGAAGAACTTTGTTTATTGTTTATATTTGCACTTGAAAAATATTTAAAAATATACTCTAAATAGGAAGACCCTATTACAAATGTGTTTAAACTGCTGAGTAGCATTAATTAGGTTTACATTTTTCTATGATAATTATTTTTAAAGTAGGAATTTTTGTTTTTGTACATGTTTTTACTCTTTACAATGTATGCACTTAATTTGTAGATATGGCGGACGGAGGACAGTATGAGTTGCTTGACCCGATGATTGGCCTTGCGTCACCGTAGCGCCTCGATCTTGTGCTCCCTGGAGGCGGCGTCGATTGAGCTTGGCGCGTTCTTGCGCGCCGCCTATCGAGTATGGAGGCCGCACCCGGCACGGGTTAGAATGCGTATAGTTATGACCTTAATACACTCAATTGCGATCACGTTTGTTCTTAATCGTTTCGACATAGGTTGAGAGCGGCAGGCCTCCTTCCACTAGCGAGGATGGTCGAGGCAATGTGGGAGGACGACTAGGACCGCGGTGCTGGTCGTATGTCTAGGCATTTTCCATACGACTGGGCCTTGCTGACGGCGTTGGTTGACCGCTAGAGACCAGAGACGCACACGTTCCACCTTCCGTGCGGAGAGATGACGCTGACACTCTAGGACGTGACATTCCTGACCGGGTTGCCATGCATAGGCTCCCCCTGGCGGCGTACGACATCCTGGCCACGTGGCGCACGGACCTCCTAGCGAGGTTCCACGATGTCTTTGCCGCCGGCGATGGGTACACCGAGTTGGCTGACCAGCGCGGGCGGCGGCGTTGAGGTGGATCTGCCAGTTCTACGTAAGTATTTGTAACCATTGTCATCTCGCTTAAATTCGTATGTGAACCTTGCTGACGTGTACATGTCTTCTTGCAGCCCGAGCGTTTGGCGCCTGACGCAGGGGACGTCACTGTTACGAGGCACTTCGAGGCCTACTTGCTATGGCTATTCGAGTGGGCTGTGTTCCTGGGGTTCCTCGGCGACAGCGTCGACAAGCACTACGTTCGGTACGCACGTGAGGTGGCCAACTTACCGGTGGAAGAGATCCCCTCCTAGCTTGGGGTCCGGTCGTACTGTGCGCGACATACCACGCACTATGCGACGTGTGCCACCGTGCCCAGGACAGCTCCATCCTCTCCGAATGCCCACTACTTTTGTAGCTGTGGTCCTTGGCGCTTCGGTCGGACGACCACAATTTGGACTTCAAGCGTCTGTGATCGGCTTGTACGCTCAGGATGACGAGGTGGACCGGCCCACCATGGGCACGGTGTGGTGCCGTTGACGGGTTAGTTCCATGATCATTTATTATTTTTCGTATTGTAATGATAATTTCGTATGCTAAGTTTGTGTTGTTCTATTGCACAGGTCACCTTCACGCCGATCACTTTGCACTGCTCCTACCCGGAGTACGTCGCGATGTTCGATCAGAACCAAAAGATAGGACTCTGCAGGAAATTTACCACACCATGCCAACCCTGTGGGTTATAAAAGGGGGTGGAAGAGATTTGGGAGAGAACACTACACAACCAAACCAAACACTACACCAGAGCTTCCTTCACCATGCCGGGATGGACGATAGGCAAAGGCAATGAGACCCGATCTGTGAACTAGCAAGGGTTGTTGGCGTCCGGGAAGAGCGAGCAAGGGCCGGTGCGGCCCGGGTCGAACAAGAGACACGTGCCAGGCTGGCAGCTCTCCACAATGAGGCCCCCCATAGTAGCAGCGTCTTCTGGAACGTTCCAACCGAGTGTTCGCCGCAACACCCGCCAGAGGGGGAGACACCGCCCCTCTGTTGGTGTAGGGACCAATGCAAGTTCTTCAAGTCAAAGCACCGGATTAGCCTAGGCATGCGTTACTGGGTTGCGCGAACTACTCGAGTGACTATCCCGACCGGTGTTGGGACACGAGCAGCTATTGGCAGACGGTAAGGACCAGTTAAAGTGTGTTCCCATACTATTTCTTTTTCAACGACATGCTAACAACCTCTCTCGTTTACCTGCAGTCTCCGGATCCGCTATGTGGCTACCGCAAGTGGATTGACCAAGAGATCCACCCACATGACCAGTGGTCTCTCGACTTCGATGAGTGGGATGCCACGAGAGCCCGCGAGATCCGAGAGGAGGAACACCGCACCCACAAGCAAAACGAGTGCATCGTCGGAGGCAGCTCATCTCGGCGTCTTGGCGCGAGAGCACGAGGCTTGCGAGAGGGAGCACGTGAGAAAGAGGGAAATGGTGGCCAAGGCCAAAGAGGCCGGCGAGGAGTTCAACGCTGAGCTAGCAAGGAAGGGAAAATGGCCCCGGTCCACGTAGTAGGTCGGACCATTCTGTACTAGTCCCCCGTCGAAGGTCGAATCTATTTTCATTCCAAAAAGGCGCATTGTATCGTAGGAGTAGTTTGGTTTGTTGCGTCGTGTATGATGATGTGTCTTATGCATGTAATCAAACCCTATACGCCGTGTTATTCCCAGCATCGTAATGTCACTTACCTTCCCACTTATGAATCATTGATACCTCAATCGTCCTCGCAAAATTCTACAGAAATTCGCCGCACTAGAACAACATACGATGATCACAAAATGCTATTACGCGACTAATAGATTTCGCACCATTCAAAATTTATGAAAATCACAAGCACATAAACTATATTAAGGTTTGAGGAATCTATCGCCGGTTAAACTGGCGGCATTACAAAAATGTGTCCCTGTTGCCAGTTCAAATGGCGACAGGGACCCTCTCGCTACTTTGTTGCGGTCGAGTACTGCCGCCATTGAGCGGCTTCTGAGTTCTTGTCGCCAGTTGAACTGGCGACAGGAAGACCGACCCTATAAATCCCCCTTGAAACCCTAAAATTCTGCACATGACTCATTTTTAATC